>JARWIR010000032.1:2405000-4805000 GCA_029959085.1 Nemophila menziesii
CCTCTAATAGTTCCGTGTGGAGGAAAGTTGTATACTTTTTATAATATTCATGACTATCTGTGCAAAGTGTAAAGGAGTGTTACCCCTAGTAATGGAGTGTAACCCCCTTTTTTAGGTTATGAACCCCGAGTTTTTAATGGGATGCTTTAATGAAGAAGGCTCTTTGTGGATATATAAGCCAAGCTTTTCCACCCAATTGAAACATACCAAACAAGAGTAAAAAGAAAAAGCTCTCATACTTACTCCTCTCCAAACTCTATATTGTTGAAAAGGTTCGTCTGGACAGCGCAACCAATACTCCAACCCTCATTTAGAGAGTGCACTCTAAATAGAAGAGTAGTAGACATACAATGGGAAATGGCCAGTGGATATAGTTCAATACCCAAATTCCACCACAAATCATTTTTAAGGCAGCAGACTTGTCCACTCTACCACTATGTTCCTAGTCCGGTTCAGTTATGTTAAAGTTTATTTTCTCGATATACAAAAGACAATTTAAGTTTTTCAAATAAAGTTCCTAGTTTATGATAAATATATAGTTCAGTTGAAATGCCCGAATTATCCTTAAAATATATGATATATATCTTACATAATTAGGGAAATGGACCAAAAACGACACTTTTGAAAACGTATGACCCAAAAATGGAATTTTCAAAAGATATGACCTAAAATTAATTTTATTAATAGGTAAAGACCTATTTTTGGCATTTCCTCCATAGTATTCTTATAATAAAATATGTTAACTAATGTTAATATTTCTAGATTGATGAATAGTTTGATCTTATAAATTTTAATTTTTGATATCAAATAAATTATAATTTTTTAAGTCAAACTTAAATATTTCATTATATATACGTTGATGATAATATTTTTTTATCTTAAATATAGATTATATACATATTAATACCTTCTTATACATTTACAAATATAATATTTTAAGAGAATAATACATAGTTATAATAAACAATGAAATTCTACAACATTAAATTAGTTTTGCTAAGTTCTGTGTTTGTACATAAGAGATATCTTATTAAGGAGGTGTTTAAAAATCTTTACATTTTCTTATAAAGTGAAAATAATTTAAATGTTAACACAATACATATGACATTATTCTCATCACTAACTAAACAAAATCGCTATAACAAATCTTTCTACTTTTTGTGAATTTAGCATAAATAAGCGTTCATAATATAAGATTTCCGATTTAAAATTTCGTCTAGAGTCTTCAAATTTTCAGACCGACCATTTGCCTATTTTTCTTAGATTTACTCACTATAAATTTATAAGGGTATTATATATATATATATATATAAAAATATACAATTCTATCCCGAGATTTAAAAACAGAATGCTTATGTATTTGGGCTATTGTATTTATAGATTGTAATTTACAAACTTCCTCTTTTAATTTCCTCACCAAAGTTTGTTTGGAGCTTAATGTCTAAACCCTCGTTGATTAGAAAATCACAATATCTTTTAAAACTCTTAACTTGAAATTTAACATTATTTTTGAATTTCACAAATTCGCATGACAATATCTATACTCGAATGAGTTCCATCCAAATAATTTACAAGACAACTCACCAAATACATCACTTGAAAATAACGTTTTTTTACATTATTAATAACAAACTCATATCAAAATAAAAATAAATTCACAATCTCCTTATGAAATATACTCCTTACAAGTTAATTATTGGAGAATGATGAAATATATTTCACAACTAAACGGGTAAACGTTTTCTACCAAAAAAAAAAAAAAATCATCATTCTTCTTTAACAATTAACCTACCCCACCAATTTTTTAATTCTCACCAAAGAAAATAAAATTAGGAAATATATCAATTTTGGTATGATTTTAGTTGCTGGACTTAGGGCCCGTTTGGAAGTGCTTATTTTAGAGTAAAAAAGCACTTTTGGAATAAAATTCAAAATTTAAAAAAATTATTATAAATAATTTTGAAATCTAAAATTATTGAAAGTGCTTTTTTCAAGAAGCACATATTTGGTGCTTCTCAAAAAAGCGCTTTTCAAGGTTAAAAAAACTCTTAAAATACTAAAAGCACTTTTAAGTGCTTCTCCAAAAAGCACTTCCAAACGGGCACTTATGCACTTAGAACTCAGCCCAACCCAATAACCCACCCATCCTCACCCCACTAGATACGATTTACACCCATTTCAATACTTCGTCATCTATTTCAAACTCAGGTGATGCTGACGTCATCCCCCATTTCAGGTCAGCTAGATCCTACACCATATTTACTCAACTCCTTTTTCGAATACAACATATATAATTATTACTCACTTTAATCCATCCATTTCTTTTCTAAATTGTCAAACAGTGTGATATTTGAAAAAAAATGGAGAAGACTCATACTTCAATTGCATCTCTATTTGTAGCATTAATACTTTTCAACTTTGCCATAGCTGAACCAGAGGTAATCATAACATCTTAATCACCAAAGATCCGTCAATTATTGTAAATTTAATTACTCAATTAGTTTTATTTGATTGTTTTCTTTATATATAGATTAACGGCGTTAAATTAGATAAAAAAGGTACAGAACCAGTAACAAACGAAACTACCGTGGATGCGATAGTAGAGAGTGTAAAGAATGTCGATGAGGGTAAAAACGGAGCAAAATTAGGGATCGTGAACTTGAATTTGGGTACAAATGACAATTTAAGTAAAGAATCGGGGTCAAAGAAAGAAGAAGGGGGTGATATTGCAAATATAAAGAATGTAAAGGAGGAGATAAAATTGCCTGAAGTGAGAAAACAGAGTAAACAAGGAGAAGAATGTGATTCTTCATCAATTAGTTGCACAGATGATAAAAAAACACTTGTAGCTTGTTTAAGAGTTCCTGGAGATGGTATGATTGTTACATAATTGCCCTCTTAACTATTTTAAATTGTTATTTTAGTCTTTGATTTTATTTTGTGTGTACAAAAATTACTCTCATATTGTATAATGTAGGGACTTATAGTACAATTAACTAAAAAAATTTAACATTACTAATAGTATAATTTTGTATAATGTAGGGACCTATAGTGCAATTAACTTGAGATTTTTTTTTGTATATAGGCACCTAAAGTGCAATTTTTGTATAATATGGGACCTACTAGAGATTTTTTGTATATAGTGCAATTAACTTGAGTTTTTATTTTGTATATATAGGGATCTATAGTGCAATTTTTGTATAATATAGGGACCTGTAGTGAAATTAAGTCGAGGAATTCTTTGTATACTAGAGGGATCTATAGAGCATTGATAGATCTTTTTTGTAAATATAGGGACCTATAGTGCAATTAACTCTATTTTTTTGTGTATATAGGGATCTGTAGGTGCAATTTTTGTATAACATAGGGACCTATACTATAATGAAATTAACTCTATATATTTTTGTGTATATAGGGATCTGTAGGTGCAATTTTTGTGTAGTATAGGGACTTGTAGTGCAGTTTTTGAATAATATAGGGTCTCGTAGTGCAATTTTTGTATAATATAGGGACCTATGGTGCAACTAACTCTAGAATTTTGTGTTTTCAGATCCTGGAGAATCTACAGAACTCTCACTTTTAATTCAGAACAAGGAAAAAAAAGCTCTCACCATTAAAATCTCAGCTCCTAATTTTGTTCATTTAGAGAAAAATCAAATCCAAATCCAGGAAAATGAAGACACTAAGGTTAGTATACACTATTTTTTTAATTGCATTATAGGTCCCTATATTTTACAAAAATTACACTACAAGTCCCTATATTATAAAAAAAGTAGACTTAGTTGCATTACAAGTCCATATATTATTCAAAAATTGCACTACAAGTCCCTATATTTAAAGGAGATGCTAAAAAATGCAGGTTCGTGTCTATATAAAGGGCATAGGAACAGATAATTTCATCGTTTTAAATGGAGGAAATGGAGAATGTAAACTTGATTTCAAAGATTTCATGGCTATGGAAGTAAAAAACGCTACAAAATTCTCATACATAAGCTTTATAAAACCTACGCATGTTTATGGGCTTATATTTTTGGGTATTTTCATACTATTCGTATCACCATGGATATGTATCAAGCTTTTTGGGAAAAGAAAAATCGGTGAAAATGGAGAAAAATATGTTAATCTAGATATGGATTTGCCCGTTAGATTTAACGGTAACGGAAAAGTGGAAGATTCTGTGACGGTTAATGATGGATGGGATGATAATTGGGGTGATAGTTGGGATGATGAAGAAGCGCCGAAGATGACGTCATTGCCTGTTACTCCGAGTTTTTCCTCGCGACGGTTGAGTAAAGATGGTTGGAAAGATTAGTTTTTGTTTTAAATTTTTTGAAATAATATTACTTTTTTTTTTTTTTTAAATCTGATTAGTCACGTTTTTTGGGCCTGTTTACTTGTATGGGCTTGCTTATCTCCTACTCTTTTGTGTAGCTAAAATTTGGATGTTTTGTTGTATTATATATTCTTTTGGGCTAAACTGTGTTGGTTAGGTTGTTGAAATGTTTTTGCAATATCAATCATGTCAGAAACCAACGACTTCTATAATTGTCATAAAACCACTATATATTTGAACAAAAAAAAAAAAAAAAAACCACTATCAAACAATTGAAGTTCTTCCCCTTCAATAGTTTCAAAATACTCGAGAGATCCATCGAAGACTCTCCTATGGTTAAGAAATACACTTCTATATTATATAGTCCCTCCCTCCATGATCTTCATTGGGGAAATCTCAGACTTACCTAAAACACACAAGTCAATCACATTCTTTAATTGGTAACGTTGTTCATTTTTAGTATCGTATTTTCTGTTTGTGTGTCTAATTATTTCAATTAGATAACCTAATGTTTTTATATTGCTAACCCACTGTTTTTTACTTACATTTATAGTTTTTGGATTTCTAACTATTGTTTTCGAATGTTGTTGATTTATAGTGATTCAAGATATTGATTTGATTATTCGTGATGGAATAAGACTTGGTATGAAAAATGGTTTTTAGCTTATGAGATATTTAGTTATTAATTAAGATGACAAACTTGTTTGGCTAAAATTGTTGATTTATGAATTTCATGAATAAATCATCTACATTATACTTCTTCCGTTTCAAAATGTTTGTCCATTTTGCTTTTTACTTAGGAATGTAAACGAGCCGAGCCAAGCCGAGTCGGATACTAGTTTTACAGGCTTGTTTGTTTAATTTCTCGAGCCAAGCTCAAATTTAAACGAGTCGAGCTGAGCCGAGCCCGAGCTTCCAATGATCCAAATCGGAAATGTTAGAACTTGTTTGTTTAACTTATAAAACAATCTTTTTTTGAAAGTAGAGCACGAGTTGCTTATGAAAAATTTGTTATTTATGGTTGAAATGGGACTTTCATGAGTGTGTGGTATAAAGATATGAAACATAACATTTATAAAGAAATTAAAAATATTCAATTTGATATTGAAGGTTTAGTAATATATTTATAAGTAAATAATATATTAATTTATAATTCATAATTTTAAACGAGTTCACGAGAACTCGAGCAAGCTCGTTTATTTATCGAGCTTAAAATGGAGTTTGAGCTTGTTTATATTCAAGCCGATCTTGAACGAGCTTTTATTCGAGCCGAGCTCGAGCTTCTCGCGAGCGGCTTGGTTCATCTACATCCCTATTTTTACACATTAAGAAATACAATTATTACACTTTTTACTACAAAATATTCTTTATAAAGTGTTTTCATATATTAGAGGTATATTGGAAACATAAATTCTAACTTTTTAATAGAGGTAATAGTAAAAAAAAAAAAAAACATAAAAGGTATTTTGATATTCTAAATAGACAAATATTTTGAAACTATATATTTAGTAAATGGATAAACATTGTGAAACAGAAGAAATAATAACATGATATTTATCACTATTTGGGTTACCTTAACTGATCAAAATCTTGTTATTTCATCAATCTTTTAAATAATATAAATTAAAAGTTATGGTTTTTAAACATGAATAACTTAACTTTAATCGATAAAAATTTAAGATTGCCATATTTTTTTTTTTTAAATTTTGAATGAATATACACACCTTAAATATGGGTCATAGATGGATTTCCAAAAAAAATTCGTTACATATCTCTTCCCGTTATCTTTTTATCAACAATTGTTTTATCTGGTCCATCAAGCAAATAGGTCCGTCAGTGATATTTATTTTTACTATGACTAGTGAATTATATTTAACAATCAGTTGATGACTAGAATAATAAAATCTATCTGCATGGAACACCGACGTACGTATATGAAAAGAGAAATGATTATTTCTGAACCGCCATTTTCACATGGGTAGTTCATAAAACTGCTGGCACACGTGCACCTACACAGACAAGTTCAAGAGACATCAAAATGCAGAAGAAGAAATTAAGATTCCATCTTAATTCTTTGGATTTTTGTCGTGTCGGTGAAAACATTGGTCTTCAAATAGTGTTTGGAGAAAAAAATGTAGCAATATTAGTGGAAGGGAGGTAATGAAAGTAATTACCTAGGTTGCACGGGAGCGGATGCGATGCGGGTACAAGCACGGATGCGGGGAAACTATGTGTTGCGACTTTAAATTGAAAATTGTAATGAGATGGCCATGCGTCCTTCATTTTACGACAATAGTGGTCTTTTTTTGACGGAATCGTTAGTTGACCGTAATCAACGCCGCATGACGCCATCTCAGCATCGTCCTTATTATTAACTATGAATATTATAAAAAATTAAACGCTTAAAGGCTTTAAGCCTTCAACAATTGAAGAACCCCCAAATAAAATAAAAGACAAAAAAAACCTTCAAACTTATCTTCCCAAACCAGTTCGCTCTCCTGCGCCACTCGTGTCCGTTCTCCACCATCATCAGCTGCCTTAGCTACGACATCAACAATCGAAGAACCCAAATTAAGGTTAAAAAAATATCTTTAACACTCACCTTCCTACACCAAGCCGTTCTCCTCCACAAGAAAACCGCCGCCACTCGTGGACTTTTCTCCACCAACATCAAACGGCTTGGATAAGAACCCAAATTAAGATAAAATAATTGAATTATTTTTTACTTAATTTCATTATTTTTACAATTTTTCGAAATCATCTGATTTAAGTATGATTACAATCTTAAATCTGTTAATGATTTTAATCCAGTTATTATTAAATTCCTTCATTTTTGTGTTAAATGATTTTGATACGAGTTATTATTAATCTATCAAGGAATTTTGCAGTAATGTTGGAGTAAGCAATTTGGAGTGAGCAATTTGGTAAATGTTGGAGTGGGCAATTTGGTGTTATATTGTATTATTTGAGTTGTAACGAATAACACCAAGTATACCAAGAATGTGTGTTATAGTATGTTAGTGTGTGTGTTTTGATTTGTTTGTGTGTATGTGTAAATGTGTTATAAGGGATAAATGAAAAAATTATCCTTGCCATGATGGAAAAAAAAATCTCAGCGGTGATAACGTGGTGCTAAGTTGGTGCTACGCGACGTTGACTAACGATCAACTGACGATTCTATTAAAAAAAGCCACCATTAACCACCTAGTTACAATTCTCAATTTAGAGGCTACCAATACACTTTGTCTAAACATAACGATTCCATTAAAAAAAGTTACCATTATCGCAAAATAAAAGATACATAACCACCTAGTTACAATTCTCAATTTAGAGACTACCAATACACTTTGTCTAAACATAAAGGATCATACATAGGCTTCATCTATCCATATTAATATTGGATTTTATGATAATGGGAGATAATAGGCTAAAGGGGGTGCATGTGTTTTTTTGTTGTCTTTCTCACGTGGTGGGTCTGTATATTGCACGTGTAGTAGATTGATTGGGGCTATAGCTAATCGAGATAGTAGCTAGAAACCATTCTCTATTTACTCTCCGCCGACATGCAATATATGTTCTTTTTTTAGTGGATTAAGCTTGCATAATGCCTATTCTTCAAAAGTGATTAACAAATGTGAAAATTGGAAACCAGGCCAACGACTAAATGGTTCGCTATTTAATCTTTATTTTTTTACTTGCTCTAAATTTAAACTTTTTTTAGTCCGTTAGTAAGTTATGATAAGGTTATTTTATGATAAATTTTTAATTATATAAGTAAAAAGATACAGAGTAATGGTCTTGACTTTTTATTTATTTAATCATATTATAAGTTCTTCGTTTGTTTTGGCTGCAAAAGACATAAAAACATCGTTAAAAATTAGTTATTATCAAGTGTCAAGAACTGGAACTTAACCTGAAAACGGTTCAAGCAACATGTGATTCTTTGTCTAGCTGAAAGAACAATTCTATCAGCCAATTCTTTCAAACGACTAGAGAGTTTTGATAAAAAATTACCTAACAAGTTTTGTTATTATGAGAAATCCCACCAAACTTTTTTTATATTATGTAAAGTAAATTGTATTATAAATTAATTGAGGTATATGTTTCTATATCATGCAACAAACTATATATTTTGATATAATTAATACTATAAATCCCTGTATTATGTTAAATAATTTATTTAATTTTTTTTACAATAAATTTTAATCTTTCATAATCACAACTTATAATATTAAAAAAAAAAAGGTAATTAATTTTGAAATGGCTTTAAAAAACTTTGAAGGATTATATGTAGATTTAAAAAATTTGAGGATACAAGATATTTCGAAAAATTAGGATTTTTTATACTCGGAGGCGTGATCCCGATCTAACACATATTTTCTTCGTGTTCTTATATATAACTCTCTAAGTAATATGAATCAAACCTCTAAGATACTTAATGAAATACTTGGTTATTTATTGGGCACAAATGGTGACTTTAACTTCAAAACTCGACCTAAAACATTGCTTTATCGTATTTTTATATATAATTCTCTAAAGTAATACGAGCCAAACCTATAGGATAGTTTAGTGCAATACTTGACTATTCATTTGGGACAGAAATATTGACGGTATCTAAAAAAACACAACCTTACACATAGCTCCATCATGCTCTTTTATATATATATATATATATATATATATATATATATATATATATATATATATATATATATATATATATATATACTCTCTAAGTAATACGACCGGAACCTAAACCTATATAGGATAGTTAGTGAAATACTTGATTGTTCATTTGGGGCTGAAATATTGACTATAACTCCAAAACACGGCCTAAAACATGGTCGCTAATAACACGTTATTAGTAACCAAACTTTTGTAATCACTAAAAACGTAGTACTTAAAGATCCATATTATGTAGTAGTGTATTGAATATTACTCTAGAAATACTTAAAAGTTAAAAGACATGAGTACGGGGTCTTTAGCAGTTGGTTTAACTTTTTTTCCAAAGAGAACACTGTGCATTAGAATAAATTGTAAGGTTCATGAACATATTACAATATATCCAAGGCCTAAAGAGCCGAATCCCTCTCCAAATTTGTTTTCGACAAAACAGAAACAAAACACATTGCAAGAACCGCCATTGTTACGGTGTTGTTTGCAAAGGTTTTTAATTCAATATTTATATAGAGTAAATACACTGTTTACCCCCTGAACTCTACCCCGATTGACTGATTGTCCCCCAAAGTTTAAAATGCGACTAGTTGCCCTCTAAATTTTAATTTCGTGACTCGTTAGTCCTTTTTGCTGTTTTCCGTCCATTTTTTGCCGTTAATTCGCAAGTGGGTGTCACGCGCGCGTGGACTAGTTGTCCCCTACTTTTTGCCCCCTAAAGTTTTAATTTCGTGACTAGTTGTCCCCCAATTTTTTTTATAAAAAAATTGTTAATTATATCCTTTTTTAAAGATGGGTATTTTGGGTATTTTACACTTCTTCTTCTTTAATGGAGAAAGTTTGATAAAAAAAATCTTCATAAATAAACTCTTCATTAATTTCATACCCTTCTTTCTATGGTGGCATCGAGAGTTTATTCATGAATTTTTTTTTTACAATTTGTACAATTTGTAATCAAGCAAAGTAACCAAAGTAAAATCTACCTAGGGATGAGAAGAAAAGGTTACCAGTTTAGGCGAAAATGAATTTCTTTGTTCTCAATAGGAGTGCGATGTGTGGACACTGGATCGAGTATCTCAAAAACAACATTCTTCACGTGATGATTCCCACATTTGATATGATTACTAACACACCAAGTATGAGCTCTGTGGCTTAACTTCTCATATATGTGATGTGGAGTGTGGATCAAGTAAACCATCACATGAAAATCGATTACATAAAGCAGCTATATATATTTAGCGTTATATATACAAGAGAATTGGGTAATGGCTTACCGTGATAAAATCGGTTAACTACATAGAGTTTGTTTGGTAATTTGTCATAGTAAATGACACCATACGAGGGCGGCGACACCATAGGATATATTCAAGAAAAATATACAAAAATTATAGAAGAAAAGTAGAAAAATTGCAGATCTAAGTGAGAAAATGGAAAACTTTCAAAGATCACGAAGCAAAGAAAATGGGGTAGCTGTTGCTAATGTGCGCTAGGAAGACCGACAGGGAGAAAGGAAGAAGATGAGGCTGGATTTTTGTATTAATTATAGCTTAATTTAGAAGCTCGTAGTGGTGATCTAAGGTTTGAAGATTTGAAGATTTGAAGATTTAAAGATTTGAATATTTAAAGATTTGAAGATTTAAAGATTTGAAGATTTAAAGCTTTGAAGCTTTGAAATTTTAATCATGGAGAAGAAGCTTTGGAGAAGAAGATCATGGAGAAGAAGCTTTGAAATGCCAATTTTGTCCCTGTTAAAATGATTTTTTAAATAATTAATTCTGAAAAAAAAAGTTCAGGGGGCAACGAGTCACGATAATTCTGAAAAAAAAAGTTCAGGGGACAACGAGTCACGAATTAACGGCGCGTGGCACCCATGCTACGAGTTACCGGAAAAAATTAACGGAAAATGGTCACAAGGGGCATCGAGTCACGAAGTTAAAGTTTAGGAGGCAACTAGTTGCATTTTAAACTTTAGGGGACAATCAGTCAATCGGGGTAAAGTTCAGGAGATAAACAGTGTATTTACTCTATTTATATATTCTTTTTAGAGAAAAATCAATATATGAAGACTATATGATATGACACAATTTGTAATGTTTTTTCATGTCTTTGGATTTAGGTGAGTAGAAGAACATGCAAATTTATATAATATATATAATTAATTGTCGCCTACCAAAATGTTTTTTTCAATTTCGTTTGATGAATATTTTGTGACCAATAGAATAGTAGCGATGACCATTCCTTAAGACATTATTCAAAAGAATGTTAAATTTAAGTATGTATATTTTTCCTTAAATTAGATGGTCATGTCAAAACCGTATCAGAATAATAAAGGATATACATATTCAAGTTGTTTGGTAAACAGCTACGAATCTCATTGCGATTTAATGATTTTTAGGGGGTACACAATTTTGTGAAATTAACAAATACGTACCAAAATTTTAAATTTTGTTCCAACTATTAGTACTTGTGGTCTATTTTATGTTAATTACTTACTTACGTAACAAATGTCTTCTTATTATATAAAATAAAAGGTGAAAAAACATTAAGGTACTCAATAAATTAAAAAAAATCAATTAAATATCCAATTAATTAAAAAAAAGACAATTAGATACTTATATCATTGTCAACTTTTAATGGTTATATTGATAATAAATATCAACGATTAAACTAAATAAAAAATATTAAATACCTGATTATTCACATTCAAAAATATTTATCTAATATTGAAACAGAATTCTTCTCAAATTTATTTCCTTTATTTCAACCATATATGATGCTTTCCAATTATTATCAAGAAAATGGTAGACGAATGAACCTTACTGTTTAGAAAAAAAGAAAGAATTAAGGTGATAAAAGGAAAAAAAAAAGTTTTCTTAAGTGGTGTGTTTAAGAATTTTTTTTCATTTTTTTGCTTGGTTTGAACTCTTATAAATCAGGATCTATTTTTTTAATATATCAAAGAGCTACTTTAAATTCGGAGTCATTTATTCGCCTGTATCGTTTAAAAGAAGAACCAAGGTCTTGGCCAGTTGCGTTAACCCCAACTAGTTTTCAGGATCCATTTTAACATCTAAAACGAACTTTAATAAGAAATTCTTCAAAGAAAATAAATATAAATTATATAAAAAAATTAAAATATATAATAATTCAGACAAATTAGTTTTTATTTTTAATTAAAAGAGATAGTAAGTAACGGTCTGGTGTTAATCGCTATCAACTTGTTGGTGATTTGGACATATCGAAATACGAGACACTTCGAGGAGTTAGTGAAAGATAATTCCGCAAGAAATATGAAATCTATGATCACAAATATGGCGTCAGGCTACGCTTGTGCATGGGAAAGAGAAATAGACGGGCGTCATCGTGTTGGCTAGGATCACGATGGTAAAATGGGTCAAACCAAACAATGGAGTGAAACTCAGTATAGAAGGAAGCTGGTTTAGTGAGATTAACAAGGCGGGCATTGAAAGGCGTTTCTGTGATAAAAAAAAGGGGCGTTCTTAGGTGGTTTTGCGGGTTCTTGCAAAGTAAAGTCCGCTCTTCAGGCGGAGATCTTTGCGTTACATTTCGGGTTGTCTATAAAAGTTAGTCGAAAATATGTTCAAGTATTCATCGAAACCGACTCACCCGAGTTACACGAGCTAGTGAAAGTGGTGGGAACAAAGGGGATTGGACGGATGAATTGGTTAAAGACGGTAAAAATATCTTGGATAAGAATGGTAGTTTCGAATTCGTTCATGTGTATCGGGAAGCGAATGCATGTGCGGATTGGTTAGCGAAGTTCAGTGTGAATGCGGAAGGGGACCCGATCCTGTACGAAGATCCTCCGGTGGGTTTGTGGAAGTTCGTAACAAGCGACAGATGTGGTTGGATTATACCAAGGGCTATTATGAGCTCTCCTTCGGAGTTTAGTAAGTTAGATGTACTTACTGGTCTTTAGGCCTCAGATGTAACCAAAAAGAAATATTAATGTGTTGAGCTTTTCTAAATAGATAAATAAATGAATTTGATCTTTGTTATGAACAGAAAGAATAGAGAGAAGAGAGTTCTGTTTATTATCAGAGAGTGTGTAGAATTACATAGTGTAGACTCCTATATATAGAGAATAGGAGACCCTAAACCCTAGTGCTCATGGGCTTGACTACTAGCCCATGGGCTGGAATGAATATCCACTAAGTGGGTTTATAACACTCCCCCTTGGATATTCAGTCCCTAAGAATATGCCTCGTTAAAACCTTCCTAGAAAAACCTAATAGGAAAAAATCTAGTGAAAGAAAAAGAGTACATTTCTTTATACGCTAACTAAAACTACCTCATTAAAAACCTTTATCAGGAAAACCTATTAGGACAAAACCTTGATGAAGGAAAAGAGTGTAGTGCGAATTTTTCTCCCCCTCTTGTCTGCCTCTCATGAAAGATCTTGAAGTCGTTGCATGCCAATCTTGTGTATTAATTTCTTGAATGTAGATGTAGGTAATGCCTTTGTAAATAAATCGTCCAAATTGTCACTTGAGCGAATTTGATGAACATCTATTTAATATTTCTTCAAGATTTCACGTCTAAAGGATAACTCTGGAGAGATGTGTTTGGTTCGATCACCTTTGAGTAGCCTCTTTAGTCTTCAGTGATACAAGTAGCATGCTGTTGGACTCTGTTTACTAGTTGAAAGGTTTCATGTCCCTTAAATATTTAATTTTGAGAATATGCCTCATTAAAACCTTTCTAAGAAAAACCCGATGGGACAAAATCTTAGTAAAGGAAAAAGAGTACAATATTCTTCAATACGCTTATATAAATTGCCTCATTAAAAACCTTGCAAGGAAAACCCAGTGGGAAAAAACCTATGCTAAGGAAAAAAGAGTGCATTGCGTAAATGTCTCCCCCTAATGTGAGTATAACACAATGGTGTATAACTTGAGACATTTAATAGGAGTAATAAATAATACGACATAAATTGGATCGACGCTTTATTCATATATAATGATTAAAAAAAGCTCGACATAAGACTTATATGAAGTCTTTCATAAAAATAATAGCAAATAAAAATGCATCCACCACCGGAGATTATATCTCTTTAATAAATAAATTATATGTGCTACAACATACTATCTTATATAGTGACTCCCCCTTGTAGCACATTTGTTTCACAATTATGAAAATTTCACGTCGTATAAGTGAAATTAAAAAAATATTTGCTTTATTTATGTCTTTCTACTGATGGCCAGTCAGTTTATTTAGACATTTTAATTAAAATAATCCTCGATTTCATTCATAGATTAATAGTTATTACGCGTATATATAAATATTCGATCATGATCAATTTTTAGTTAGGTTCCAATAATTTAAAGTAGTAAAATAACTGATTGCGATCTCAATATATAATCAGGTACCTGATACTCAGTAGAAGTATTTTAATTCTCAGTTATATACACTACTTGACCCTAAACCCTAGTGCTCATGGGCTTGACTACTAGCCCATGGGCTGGAATGAATATCCACTAAGTGGGTTTATAACAATCTTTTTTTAGTTAGATATTTATTTAGATTAAAAAAGGTATATATAAAAATAAATTTAAGGAGCACTAGAAATAAATATAACTTAGGGGACCGAAGCGGCAATTTCCTTCGCCTTCCCCCAAAACCGGCCTTACTTTACAATTTTTTTTGTCGAGGGAATTCCATTAAGAGGTGAGAAAAAATATTACAAACATAAGAGATCCAAACGACCGACATATTGTCAATCAATACCCTTACGTTTATACAATGTAGTTAGAAACGAAATTTTATTCTTATTGACTTATCTATCCAGACCGATAGATTATTGTTACGCCTAACACATATTGCCAGAACATCAAAAAATTTATTACATGATCTGTTGATATGGTTGACTTTTCAGGTGAAGAATTTAGATAAGTATCTTTCGATCTCGCAAATAACATGTTCAATATTCCAGTTTGCGCATGATAAATTCTTATTTATTTTACATTCTTGATTCCACATTCCACCCCTTAACTGTTTTACGAATATGAACCATATCCGAAACTCTTATACATGTAATATATTTCATAAGAGAGAAGTTGAAAACTTGTTCAAGTGTCAACACATCACTCTCAAGTGAGTAGTTTTGCCCCTTTAAAACGTTTCAAAATACTCAAGTGTCATACATACAAATGTCTTTTTTATTATTCAGAAGCACACTTTTGTACTCCTTCTTCCCCCCCCCCCCCCCCCCCCCGCCCCCCCCCCCCTCACTTCATCTGAATAGGTTAAATCCAGACTTATCAAATTGACGACCAAGTCCCCAACCATGTTTACAGGTTCTTGAATGGTCCTCTCACGCGCTTAAGTGACCATATTCTTTAATTTGTAAAGTTTATCATTAGCAATTGCAAATTCATTTAGATCCTACTTTTTTTAGAAGTTTCAAATTTACTTATAAACCTTCTATTACATAGTGGACCAATGGAGCTTGAAATAGCCAAGATCAAATTTTCACCGTCACCGATCTTGTCACTATCTTAAAAGTTAGTCAATGCGGAACCAAGGAATACCCGCTCCAACGATTCATGGAATATTGCGAGACTATCCATAACCGAAGCGGATCAAAACTCAGAATTTATCCGTGATGTGAGGTTCACGGGGTCCGGGCTTCTTGTCGACGGTTTTAAAGAGCAACATCGATGCATTTTCGTGGACAAAATAATCAGGCGAAGCGTCCTTATTGTTGATTGATTTGAATCTCGTAATCATGTAAGTAGTATTCATGACAAAATTGATTCTAAAAGATGATAAATTCAATGACTTATAAAATTCTTTTATCCTTTATCTATCTTTTTCTCTCTCTAGCAACTTGTATATGTTTCCATCTAATTATCAATTTGTTTGATGACATGAATTCTAACTCCGAGAAAGACCACCGTGATCATTTTTTTCCACGAAGGACCCACAAACACATTAGTATTACGAAGAAGACTACTGTGAACTGTACCGACCCAAGGTATTTATGTAAGTAATTAGGAGTATGACGATTTCCGCACAATAGCATCAATTTGTATGGCAGATTTCCTGTCCTCCCTCTCTCACATGGTAGTCCCAAAACTTTAGGAAAAGATCAAAACTCACACGAATTTGACTTTTTTTTTTTGTCAAATAACAAATTTGACTTGAATTAATTCAATGGTTTATGGTATTTGTAGTGTTATTGGAAGTGATACTTTAACAACTCTCAGTTAAGGTTATTGTTGCACCATAAAAATGAATAAAAAAAAATTAATTTCATGTAACATCTTTTTGAAAAATCTTTTCTGTTAAAACATTGTTTGATCATTTTTATTTTTTTTATAACAAAACAAAAAATTCTCCATATGTTTTTCATATTAGAGTATTTGATTATAAAAATTTCTTGTGAAAAATTATATACTTGGTATATTTATCTTACTAAATTACTTAATTGATCCCCATCTTATGCAAAAATAATCAAATATACAATGTTTCAAAAAATGACAAACTTTATCCAACTTTATTCGAGTTTTTTTTAAATATATACCAATTTAAAAAAGTATTTACAAAAATGTACCAAATCAGAAAAGATTTACAAAAGTATACCAATTCGGCAACTGAGTTGCCGAATCAGTTTTTTTTTTTTTTTTTTATTTAAAATGTATATCTTTATATGTAATGGTTTCAAAATAAAAAAATTTAAAAACTTAATAAAAAACGTTCAAACCCATATTTTAAATTTTGGTTTTATTTTTTATATTCTTAATTTATATAATCTGAAGTGTTTTTATATTTTTTTTAAGAATAATTATAACTTATCTGAAGTGTTTTTATAATGGCTCTATAGAAATTTAAAATTTTAATTAAAGATAACTAAGTTCCACAAAATAGGATTATTTGTTATATATTATACAATTTTTTTTATTTAAATTTGTTTTTTTAATTTTTTATTTCAAACCATTCAATATAATAAATATATATAAATGAAGAAAATAAAAAATAAAACCAATTTATAATATATGGGTTTCGAATGTTTTGATTAAGTTTTCTAATTTTTTTATCTTAAGCCAATGCATATAAAAGATAAACATTATTTTAAAAAATAATTATCACTTATCTGAAGTGTTTTTATAATGGCTTTATAGAAATTTAAAATAATTTAAAAAATTAATTAAAGATAACTTAGTTTCATAAAATAGAGTTATTTGTTATATATTATATAAAAAAAAATTATTTAAATTTGCTTTTAATTTTTTTTTATTTCAAACCATTCAATATAATAAATATATATTAATTAAGAAAATAAAAAATAAAATCAAATTTTAATATATGGATTTGAACGTTTTTTATTAAGTTTTTAAATTTATTTTATTTTAAAACCATTGCACATAAAGATATACATTATTAAAAAAAAAAAAAAAAAAAAACTGTTTCGGCAACTCAGTTGCCAAATTAGTATAGTTTTGCAAATCTTTTCTAATTTGGTACGTTTTTGCAAATAATTTTTTAAAATGGTATATATTTTAAAAAAACTCAACTTTATCCATCTTCGTCCCAAAATAATCTCACGGGGTCAATGCTATAAATGAGTTGGAATTGTCAGGCTTTGGCACACTGCTGACACAAGCAATTCTTGTAGATGATACTATTTGTTTTAATCTTAGGTAATCTTTCTTTCTAAAACTAAGCAATATTTTTCTATACTATTGTCTTTAGATATAATATTTAATTTGAAGTTAATAACTTTCAATATGTTAAATTAGGTGGACTAGCACTTTTAATTTGTAATCATTTTGACATGAATGTTTCGTCAATTTTGAAAAATATTATTAATTATACTAGGGAAAAGGAAAAAAAGAGAAGGGACAGAGAAAGAGAATGGAAGAAGGATATACTCCATTATACCACTGTTAGTAACTAGAGTATTTTAAATCATGTCGTATAAACGTTTTAGGGTAAAGCCCTTCCGTAACTCTTTAATTATACCTAAAGTGCAGCATCCGTCCCGAATCTTCATTTTTACCCTTTCACGTCCTTGATCTAGCTACTTTTTAACGCCGTTAACCCTTTTTCTATTTTTCTATCAATTGACCGTTAGTCAACGTCCACGTCACATGGCGCCATATCACCACCACCTCAGCGTCACCCGTCTTCGTCGTCATCGTCCCTAACTATATAAAAAAAATTATTTGAAGGTTTGAATTTTTCAAACCTTCATCAATGGCGGAAAAATAAAAAATAAAATGCAAAGCTGGAAGTTAAGGAAGATATGCAAAACAAGGTATCATAAAACACAATCATCTTTTTCTTTAAATGTAGTAATTTTCAGACAACCTTAAAAAAAACTAATCTACTTTCTTATAGGGTATGAATCCTATAGCTATATCAGAAGGTCAAGAAAAAATGAAGGCCTTATTTAAAAAGTAAGTAAATTCCTGTAATTATACCTAAAAAGCTTTATTAAGCTTAGCATGTAATTTTACTTTAACAATTTGCAGATACGGTGTTAATCCATATACTCCATTCCAAGGTTTTTTAATTCAAGGTCCCGTCTTTGTTAGCTTTTATCTTGTCGTAAGCCAAAAAAATTGTTTTATTTCAATTAGGTAAATTTTTTGATTTACTGTTTTTTTACTTTTTTTTGACTTTCTGGACCAAATCAATGACATAGTAAGCTCTCTTCTTCCACCATTGTTAATGTTATCCCTAAACAAATCGACCGATTCTCCATTTCTTCCTCCAATTATCTTAATTAGGTCAATTCCCCTGTTATTGCTTAACTCATTTAATCAATTGCAGATGAAAACAGGATGTGTAGCTCTTTTTCTATGTCTCAACATTAGCGTTGATCCTCCAGATGTAATCAAAATATCCCCTTGTGCTAGAATGGAGTGTTGGATAGGTACATTTCCTTTTAATTACACAATTAGTCCCTCATTTCATTACTTAATCCATCTTTTCTCCCTCAGAACCTTTCTCAATGGCACCACAAAAAGCACTCGAAACAATCGGTAAATTGGGTTCGGATCTTAGAGTTCTAGACCAAATCTTTGTGGACCAATCAGTAAATTGGGTTCGGATATTAGAGCACTCGAAACAATCCATCTTTGCGTTTTTCTTTTTTTTCCCCATTGATAAAGGTTTGAAGGAACCTTCAAATGATTTTTTTTATACAGTTAGGGACGATGATGACGAAGACGGGTGGTGTTGTGGTGGCGTGGAGGTGGCAGTGACATGGCACCAAGTGGCGTTTACTAACGGTCAATTGACAGAAATATGGAAAAAGGGCTAACGGTGAAAAAAACAGTTAGATGGAGGGCGCGAAAGGGTAAAAATGAAGATCAGAGGTGGATGCTGCACTTTGGACAAAGTTAAAGGGTATCAGGAGGGCTTTACCCAACGTTTTATATACCCATATTTATTATTATGATGAAGAATAACATTTGCTCAAGTTTGACTTGCGAAACCATATGAGTGTACATATATAAATGTATATTTGTGTGTGATAATTTACGATTATTTTGTAAAATAAATTAATTTGAATAACGAATTACCTGAAAATCAAAAGGCAAACCCTATCGTTCTAATAATATGTTATGAAATTAAATATAATGTAATATAAGATAGATTATGAGAAAAATAATAATATAATTAAGAGTCGGAAAATGTGTAAATATAGAGTAAAGATCATTATTTTAAAAAAAAGGTAACCTTATACTATAATTTTTATAAGTTAGATTACAAGTTAGATTACAAGTTAATGAGATTAACTAAATATCCACAAAAATGTTTGTATCACAATAAATTAGGGATGAGCACGAGAGTCGGGTTCACCTCAGATTGAGTGAATTTTCAACTTCAAGGATAACTACCTCGGGTTGCTAAATTGGAAATTTTAACCCGAGGGTAATCTACTAAGAAATTAAATCTGGTAGTTCGGATTCACCTCGCGTTAGAGGTGGTATAATGATCAAAGTTGTTCAAGATTAAAAAATTTCTAATTTAATGATACAAAATTAATAGTTTGAAATATAAACATCTCAAAAGTTTCTAAAATTATAAGAAATAACCTTGAATATCAAAATAAATTACCTTAAATAATAAAAATTTATTTTGAATAACAAAATTGTAAAAAAAAACCCTAATTTTTTTAAGAAGAGAGACTTTATATATGAAAAAAGAAGATAATAAATGGTATAATGTTCGGGTTAGTCGAGCCCCATCCAAACAATTTTTTAATTTTTATAACTCGAGGGAAATTCTGCTCTGATTACTTTTTTTTTAACTTGAAGGTATAAAAATCTTTTACGACTTGACCTTCTTTTATATTCAGGTTAAACATATATTGAACCTCAAACTCGGATTGGACTCATTTGATTAGCCTTACAATCTACTACTAGTATTGGTTACGAGGAATCTACAAATAAAGACCCAAAAATAAAATATGTTATTTATAAAGGCCAACTAAAAAAATCTGTAAAAGACCTAATTTTGATTTTCTGTTTAGCTTTTTTACCTTTATACCCTTATTCCGTTTTATTATTGGCACGTACCAATATTTTCTGTTCGGTACACACCAGTATTTTTCTGTTTGGTCCGTACCAAGTAATTTCTGTTTTGGTACGTACCAATTATTTTTCTATACCCCATATTCGTTTTATGATTGTTATACACTCATTTTTATTAATTGCATGATAGGTCCTTAATAGCATTTTTGTAAACTCAAATGGTTTTTGTCCATGTCCAAGGTTAATGTCTGTACTTATTTAGATAACCTAATCCAAGCTACCGTGTCAAGGTCCAGTCGGTACGTGCCAAACAAATTTTTTCTGCAAAAACAATTCGTAATTAACGAAACATGAAACACTCGCATTGGAAACAAAAAGATAGCTTTTTCACGATAAATCTCATCACACTGATCAAAAAACAACCAGAAATCTTTTCACACTCTCTGAAACAAAAAAACAAATAGAAATCTCTTAACACTCGACATTGGAACAACAAAGAAAAAGAAAAAAAATCACACTTGGCATTGGAACAGAAATAAAAAATAAAAAAAATAAAAAGCAAAAACGAATCTCTTCACACTCGGCATTGGAATAAAAATAAAAAAAAATCAAAAAACAAAGAGGAATCTCTTCACACTTAGCACTGGAACAGAAAAAAAAATCAAAAAACAAAATCGTATCTCTTCACAATTTTCATTTTTCACACTCGCATCACTGGAACAAAAACAAAAACGAATTTCTTCACACTCGATGCATTGTAACAAAAAACAAAACGAAAATTCTTCACACTCGCAACATTTGAACAAAACGAAGTCTCTTCACCCATTGAGGCTTGATGATGGTGGCGAATGGCTCACGAACGACAGTTTTTTTTTGTTCCAAAGAATAATAATATAGACAGATAATAAAAAATGTTACAAAAGCTAGACCACCCCTTTAGGCTCATTGTCTTTTTGTAGGATAAAAGCTAACTGGGTTGGAATACAAACATTCCAATTACCAAACAGGGTGCTTAAATAATCCTGTTTAGCAACCCAGTCTGCTGCCACATTTCTATTTCTACGAATAAAAGCAAAACTAGGTTAAGACAATTCTGCAAACCCATAAATATTATAAATTATATTATTAATTAAATGACACATAATTGTTTGTTAGAAGGAAGAGGCTTCATAATCTTTTCTGCATCATTCTCGATAATTGTGCTTCCTGTGGGGTACTCCAACGCCATCTTAGTTGCCAAAAGGATACCCGTTACTTCTATTTCTAGGATTGACTCAACTCCAATTTTTTGACTTTTTCCTATTACAAAATCTCCATTAGAGTTTCTTACTATACATTCTATAGTCGCTCCATTATCAGAAAAAAATGCATCACAATTTATTTTATAATGATCTAGAGGTAATTTTTTCCATCACGAATGACAGTTTGATGATGGTGGTGAATGGTCGAAGATGGGGGCGGTTTTCTTTGGTGAAGACATGGCCGCAATTTTTTTTGCAGCAAGCGCTGGTTTTCTTTTGTTGGATAGCTTGTTGGTGGGATGACGGTTTTCTCTGGAGAAGAGATGGCAGAGGTTTACTTGTGTGAGGCGATGACGCCGGCGAGATAACGAGACCTGAGGATAGGCCACGACGACGCCGGTTTTCTTATGCGGGAGATAGAGATAGAGAGAGAGAGAGAGAGAGAGAGAGAGAGAGAGAGAGAGAGAGAGAGAGAGAGAGAGAGAGAGAGAGAGAGAGAGAGAGAGAGAGAGAGAGAGAGAGAGAGAGGGAGGGAGGGAGGGAGGGAGGGAGGGAGGGAGGGAGGGAGAGAGAGAGAGAGAGAGAGAGAGAGAGAGAGAGAGAGAGAGAGAGAGAGAGAGAGAGAGAGAGAGAGATCAAAAGAGAGATCAAACGCTAATAAACTTTTGTTTTTGTTTTAATTTTTTACTAGTAATAAAAGGCAGAAGGATTTTTTAGCTAAATTTTTAGATAAAGGCTTTAACTGAAAGCCCAACGGTTATTTGTCAAATACACCTGGGTAAAATATATTATAGTTACATATAATACATGACAAGACTAGAGATATTCCTTGACAGTTGACTACACGTGTATTGATACCCACAAGATCAACTCTTAAAATAAGTGAATCTTTTCTTGTCAATTCCAGTTGTAAGTATGTTCAAATTGTGCTTCAACAATTTAAGGATGTTTGAATTGTCATTTAACATATACTACTATATAATAAGCAACCAATAGTTGGATGAAATTAATTTTTACTTAGACAATCACGATATTTTGGTAGTAAGTTGCTTTCATTTGCCGCTTTAATTTGTTTATATGGATTTTTTAGAGCTTTAATTTGTCGCTTTAATTTTTTTAGAGCTTTAGATGGTGTTGTTCTAATTTTAATATTTACTTGTTGGTTGATTTATTCTTTTTATACATCTGTATTTTCTTATGCCAACCTATTGTTAATGAAGACCTTAGGAGCTATCGAGTTATGTGTTGAATGAAGTCTATTTAACTATATGATCAAATGGCCTTACAAAGGTAATTAAAACACCCAAGGACCTTGAACAACTTGTTTACGAGATATTCGACCATTTATGAGTGTGAAAATGTACATTGAAAAACAAAGATGTGTACAAATTAAATGGTTAAACTTGAAATCTATTATCGAGAGAGACTTTTTTTACTTATGTCGTTTTGTTAATTGACATAAAGAAAATCTTAATATGTTATTTTTATAGATCGAGAACTCCTAAATTAATCTACTCATCCATTTTAAATTATATAGGTTTACCTAATTCTACAATATGAGGATTTCTGATATATTTGTTGATTATCACTTAATTAGTATTTCAAGTCAATAACCCAATATTAATAATAACACATAAAGAAAGATTTGAATTAGTATGATGCAATTCGGGTTGAGGTGATCAATGTCATTTACCACGGTTTAATAAGTTTTGAAATAGAGATATATCATATATCAGATGACAAATATATGTGTCAATTAACCGAATAAGTTTATGGTCATTTATCACTATGATCGTGTTATTTACGTGAATTCTTGAGACGACTTATAAAGGCTTCTCACACAACATCTCTGTGATTAGATTATGTCTTAAGTGATCTCCCAATTTAGAGCGAAAATAGTTTTTCTTTTGGTTGGGTAAACGGTTATATTAATAAGAAAAAATTGTACATTGTAGAAGGAGTTGTCTACCTAAACTTGAAAGTTTAAGGTAGCAACAACAGAAAAGAAACTGTCTCATACAATTACATGTTAATCTCCCACTATCATTCAGAAAGGAATGATGAGAGAACAAGGAAAATAAAATAGAAAAAGTACGCCATTTCACTTCCTTGATAACCGTTTCTCGAGTAGTAGTTTCTCTTCTCATAGTAATACAATTTCTTGCCTTCCATACAGAATACCTGGTGGCTCCAAAACCCGTCCTCCAAATGTTTCTCCTCCAATTTCCCGAGTCTTTAGCTTCTTAAGCCATTTTAAAGCACTTAACGGAGTATTCATCTCTTTGTTAATACCTAACCATTTTCGTATCTCATCCCATATATCTTTCGGATAAACACATTCGAAGAAAATATGCTTATTTGACTCAATATCTTCACCACACAATTCACATAATGGATCCATCTCCAAGTAGGACATTCGATCTTTTGTTTTAAGTCTCTCCTTTAATGTCATCCAAATGAATAGTCTGTTTGGGAGTGACACATGAATCTCAAATAGTATTGGCCCAAGATTTTACAAAAGATCTACGCTAAATAAATCATAAGGTACTTTATATAAAGTGTAAAAACTTTAGCTAGATACCTCATGAATGATATGATAATCACTAGTCGAGGAGAACCATCGAACCAAAATTCCTTCTCTACCCTCTTCACCAACCGAATCTCGTATTACTTCTTTAAACTTCCAAATATTTTTTAAAAGAGGAGAATCCTCTTTCTTCGGTTCCCAATCACAAAAGTTTATACTTTAAAAATACTACACATGAATCCATTTGATCCAAAGGAAATCCTTTTTAGCAACAATTTTTCAAAGCGTTTTCATGAGATGACATTTATTCAAATTCCCAAAATCTTTTAATCCAAATCCACCTTTTTTTTTCGGAACACAGATTTTTTCTCAACTAACTTATGACGACTTCTTATCGCAGTATAAGGAGTAAAGATATTTGTCACCCCTTTTTAGATCATCCTTATATCATTTCTCATGTGAAAGTTTTAAATACCAATTAGAGTGTTTCTCTTTCTTAATTATTTTTTTTCTTTTCATGATTTAATGACACATAAGAGATGATACAAGTATGAACCAATAAAGGGGTGATAAATATCATTACTCCAATTAAAGTTTGGACAAATAGTTTTTTAATGCATTCTTTGATCTTTGTTGTAAAAAAATTATTTTTTCAAATAAAGTATTCATTTGTAAGACCAAGTTATTGTACTCGTGGAATGCAATTCGGAAGGTTCCCGCTGAACATGGGTTTCATGTAGTTGCACTGTTTTCTGTCGAAGTGCGTGATATAATATCATTGGAAAGTTAGGCACAAATGAAGTGTGAAATACATGCCAACACTATTGCTCACCAAGATCGAAGTTTGATTTTCAAAGTCAATGTAAGAAATCTACACGTCACAACCCAAAGTACAACTCAATGTAGCAAATTAATTTGAAGTTTATCGTAGCTAGAAAGAAAATAACAATAATTATCGTAGCAAAAGACACTTACACCATGTAAAACACACTAAGTCAGTGATGTCATTTGAAAAATAATGCATGACAGGAAGACTTTTGATCAATATACTGAACTAGAATACAAAACTCACGATAAAATAACAAAGCATTACATAGTAAGTTGTTACTATCTAGCATGGTACTATTTTAAAATATTCTTTTTCAAGTTCCAGTAGATCATCTTTACTTTTACTATACTATAGTTCACATATTGCCAAATTTCCAAGAAAGTTTTGCATGTTAAACACAATACAAATTCATTGTGGTTTGATAGATTATTGTTTCGATTTGTTTCTCTGGACATTAACTGAGATAACTATGAGTGGTTTGAGATGAAATGAAATCATTAAAAAAAATCTAAAATTGAGATAGTGTAACATTCGAAATTTCATGTATATATAGATCGAGTAATGCTGGATATTACCTCAAATCGATTCATCGTTTTATTATTTCTTATGTGTACCAATCATAAAAAAGAGAGAAAATGATAAATTATAAACCATAGATTACATGATAGGTTCATTTAAAATCTACTTAAAAAGTGATAAAAGGATAATATAATTTGAGGTGATATCCAACATTACTCATTTAGATTAATGACTTGCATAAGTAGTAAAGATTGTGGCCTTGAGAGCTCATTTTATAATATAAGACCACAAATGGACCTAGGGATGTGCGATCGTCTACCATAGCCAGGGACACAGTGAGAAAGTGAGAATTTGCATTTGAATTTTTTTAGCGAAAAATTCTTAGTAAAATAGACCTTCGTCTGCCTAAACATAAGTATTTGCCCTTCCAATCCCACATCGAACTAGAAAGTAGCCTAAAGTCCTCATTAGTTTTTCTAACTTTCTGTTCGCTCTACGATAATTAGGGGTAGAAATTGAAAGGAACAGATTTAAAAAAAAAGGTCTTTCGGAAAAAAATTACAATTTTTTTCGGAATAGATTTTTTCCATTCCAAATCCTATCCAATTTTTTGGAACTGGGGATAAACAATTCAGAATTTCAGAATTCACCGGAAATTTGGAAATATAGGCACGGAAATTTCGAAACTTTTGGTTCCGAAATTAAGGGTTATAAATTGGAACTCTAAAACTTACACGAAAAGTAACAATAGTTAATAACTTAACTTATAAAACTTACACGAAGAGTAACAGTGGTTAAAAACTAAACTTAAAATTTACATGATGTAACAAAGTAACAGCAGTTGAAAAACAATGCTAAACCACTGTTACTTTTTCAATTAATGAAAAAACAAATATTGCAAAAAAGTCTTAGAAAATGATCCTGCAATATAGATCCAAAGTCTTCCTTCGAACCTCAAAATAATCCTGCAATTTCCTATAAGTTGTTAGAAAAGGTGCGAAAACAATGTTGTATAAATTATTAGAGAAAATGCGAAAGCATTGCTTCAACATTCTAAAAAGAAGATCCCTATAGACATTACTGGATTGTCTTTGTTTCGACCATAAGTATCATTGAAACGATTAAGGATGGTAAAGTGGTTGACATCAACAGGTTTATAGGCATTTTCAGTGATATGAAATTTGTTGGTAAGGGCATGAATCTATTCATTTGTTGAAAGTTTCCTTACAAACATTATCAATAATACAAGGAAGAGCGAAAGTAATTGTTGAACCCATTTAGAAGAAAATTAAGTTTTTTTTATGGATTAACCAAGTCTTTAGTTGATTTATAAGTATACTTTGAAACAGTTTTGGAAATATAACTGGACATTGGATACGGAAGCCAAGTTGATTTTCAAATTCCAAAATTTTTCACGGACCAAAGAAACGGAGTTTTTTTTATTTCTATCTTATTTAAAATAAATAATTGCATGAATAACACAATTAAAAAAATAATCACGAAAGTAACGTATAGGCGCTCCTCCGAGGAGCGCCTCTGACTTAAACAATAATTAGACAAGCCCATTAATTTAGCCCGTTTGTTTTAATACGGAGGCGCTCCTTAGAAGAGCGCCTCTATTTTAAAAATAAATAAATTATTGGCCAACGATCTGATTCCATCTTTTAATGTTCCAACAGAGGCTTCCCTCCTATACAATCCATCTCTTAGATTGAGTAATTTGAATCAATAAAGTAAACTAGAATCCAAGTATTGATCTACTATATTTCTTTAAAATGGTGCAGTTAGTATTGGAAGTAAAAAAGAAGTTAGAGAAAGAACACAGTAGGTAAATTTTCTGCAACATTAATCCATATATTATCAAAAATTGCATTATTGGTCCTTATATTTTTTTAAATATCCCAATTTGAGTATTAAACTTACATCAGGTAAATGCTTTGCAGGTTCTACTATTAAATACTAACTTTTACTGTGTTCTTTCTCTAGTTTCTTTTTTACTTTCAATACTAACTTTACCATTTTAAAGAAACATAGTAGATCTAACACTTGGATTCGAGTTTACTTTACTGATATAAATTACTCAATTTAAGAGATTGAAACCATATCCTATATTTTTTAGGGATTGTATAGGAAAGAAAAACTGCTGAGACATTAAAAGATGGAATCAGATCGTTGGCCAACACAAATATATTTTTTAAAATAGAGGCGCTCTTCTGAGGAGCGCCTCAGTATTAAGATTAACGGGTTAAGTTAATGGGCTTGTCTAATTATTGATTAAGTTAGAGGCGCTCCTCCGGGATACGCCTATACGTTACTTTTGTAATTACTTTTTTAATTGTGTTATTCATGTAATTATTTTTTTAAATAAGATAGTAATAAAAAAAACTCAAAGAAACAGGACATTATTTTCCATGTTTCAAATACTCCATGCAATATTATTTCAAAATATAATTTATAATTTTGAAATACAACAAATCGGATCGGAAAACCCCAGAAATTTCGGAAATTTATATGGAGTTCCAATTCATTTTTTCAGAAAAATCGGAATTCGGAATTCGGAAGTTTGGAACCTTAAAAATCTGTTCCGAAATCGAAATTTTCAGATCGAAAAGTTCGGAAATCAAAAATTTCGGATCCGATTTTCATTCCTAATTATAATAGTCATTTGGGACTATTTTCCTTTTCTATTATATTAAAAATATATTTAATTTTTAAAAATAATATATTCTAAAAGCTTAAAATTATTAGTTATATTTTCTTTTTTTGGGCCGGACTAATTATTAGTATTTCTAAGCACTTGAAATATAAAGCAACCGTATTGGTCAAACACTCAAACTACTACAACGTTATTGTGAAAAATTTGAGTTAAAGTTTGATAAAAATCTTGTGTACAGTAGTATGGACTTAAAATAAGTATAACTTGAATTCCCGTTTCTCCTTAATCAACTTTTTCAAGTGGTGGTGGGTAGTGGGAAACATGGTAGCAAATCCCCCAACAACCGGTTCGTAAACGCCGTGCCCGTGACAAAACCGGCGCCAGCCAGTATTCACGGATGCTTGCCCTTTTCAAATTATGAATAATGTGTGACAATGTTAATGTTTCTTCATCATTATAAATTTAATTTTAATGTTGAAACTTTAACTTTTTGAAAAGTGTGAAGAAGCTTAAACACAAGGATTGTATTTCTTTTTCCGGATGTGGCCGTTGAATACGGTTGGGAATAAACTACTTTTGACTTTTGAGTGGTCCCGACATCTTCCTCCTTTTGTAATTTATTTTGAAATATAATTTATTTAGTTTTTATTAAAGAAATTATATTCTCTTTTGTCGAAGAAATTTCATAAAAAGGTCAACCAGTTGAGATTAGCTCACTAGCCAGGATCTTGGTCATCCAATCTAGTGGTGTAGGTTCGAACCGAGTCAATGAATCCGAGTCCAAAGTGGCTCTCCTATGTAACAAATTTTTTTCCAGAAAAAAGTCAAATGACCAAGGATACATCAACATCGGATCACCTAAAGCACTATACTTATACATTTAGAAAAATCAACCTATGAGAAATTGAATTATTATTTCAAAAAAAGTCAATTTTATCAAGTTTAATCGGTGTCTCCCGAGGCATGATATAAAAACCACGATCGGAGAAAATTCATCGCAAGTTTCCGAGTCATCCCAAGTAATAAAGTGATAAGTTTAAAATCGTTGTCCACAAAAACTATAGAGCTAATTACGTGTTTTCGAAGTGTATCAGGGTATTAGTTGAGGCAAAATGGAAAGAAAGAAAATGATTAGGGTTTTAAGTTTTTATGATTAAATTAAAAGACAGGGACAAAAATGCAAATAAAGATTAGATATGAATAAGAAAGGAGAAAAATTTTGAGACGCTAATTTTTGTGTTCAGTATGATTTGGGCTCATTCGTTGTTCAAGGGTAAATTGGGGAATTAATTGTTAACCTGATACTCTAAGGTCACACTAAACCCCTCCCGAGTAAATAGGGGTTGCTAGTCAATGCTAGGTTCCTATCCTGGGTGACACGAAAGCACTACCTAACGACTAAGATCCTAACCCTCCAAGGACTGTCCGACTAAACCCGGCCTTTCGTTTCTAAGTTAATCAGATGTTCACTATTCTAATCCCGCTATCAAATTCCCCTCCCGAATGTAATTCAACAACTAGCCCACTATAATCACATGGTCAATAAAATTATAATCAACATTCAAAGTAGAAATAGGGACAAAATAATATGTCTCACTTTATTTCAAAATATTATCACAAAAGTAATGAATTGATCCCCAAAACATACATTAGAGTTCGTAGAAAGCATCTCAAGCTAATTGGAAAATATTTCATAATGCAAAAATGAAAAACAATGTTTAAAAGATGCATATTAAGGACTAAACTGGAAAAATGGAAGGAAATTACCATAAAAATGGAATGACATGATAGAATTGATGATGTTGACATCCTTTTCTAGCCTCTTCTTCTCCTTAGCGTTTCCAAGCTTTGAAAATTATGAAAATAACTCATTTGATCTTCTATTTTTGCTGTGTAAGAAGTCAGATTGACTTTTGGGTTGTGGGACCCACTTAGGTGGGTCAAAACTGACCCAAAACGGATTTAGCAATACTAGACTGGTTCGAGCCACCGTGACAAAATTAATATAACTTGGTAGTCTCAAGTCCTATTTGCGAACTGTTCTTCTTACGCGCTCCCGACTCAAAGGACTATGTTGATCTTAAGGGGTTTGATCGGAAAGCTCACTCATTGTGTATGGTGACTCTCTCAAATCGACTACAAAAAAATTACCGGCAATTGCACTTGACCTTTGAATGAGACTTTTTGATCCTTTCACGTCTTGACTTGCGTTTGACCTTGATTTTTTTATTTTTTTGCACTATCTCTGAATATTGTATCATCCATGTACGTAAAAGATACACACTTACAATCCATTAAAAGATCTATTGATATGGGAGGCTTTCCAGTTGGAGTCTCTCACCGTCACAACCTTCACCTGGCATGTGCTTATTATTGCAACTATGCAAGAAGTTGTATTTTTAGTCTTTTTGACATTTATAAGGACTAACGTAAAATTAAAAATTGAGACCCATCTATATAATAAAAATATAACATTAACTAACCTAGTTCAAAGTCTAGATGTAAGCAACATTTTTATTATATATTACCTAACTAACATTGTTGAACTATGCTAGTTTTGCAATACACTTTTTATACTTTTTTATAGAGATAAATTTTATTTTGTTATTTTGTTATAAATTTTCGAAATATAACCTATTCTATTTCTATAATTTGAGATTTATTTTCGATTGATTATGTTCGTCTATTGTCTTTTTCGTTATATATTAAGTTTAAAAAAAATAATAGAATATTTAAATTTAAGATAAATTAATTTTGGTATAATCATTTAATTCTCAAAATTCGGGTCCGTTTCCAAGATGTTATTACAGTTTTATCATTGTACGATGCATATGAATCCAAACGTCAAGCAAAATTCTCATTAAGTAGCCAACTCTACACTCTTCAATTATTTTGTGCATCTATTTACTAGGTTTAACCTATATTTAACTACTACTAACATAGCACTTGCACTTAGATATTCAATGAATAGCGTTATAAAAGTAATGTGAACACTTTAATTCATTTTCTTCTTAGTACTCTTTTTGGTAGAACTCCATTAATAGTCCAACAATTTTTCTAACAAAACTAAAGAAAATCATTCTTAAATTTAATATATGAGAGAGGTCATGTAACATGTTCAAACATAACTACGAAAAAGTAGTTGTTTTTAATAATTTATAATTTACTTTTTAAAATAAATAACAAGTATTTCTTTTGTTTCAAAATTAATTTTTATTCATAAAAAATAATATCCTAAAATTATTATCTACTTAGAATAGAAAATAAATTAAACTTTTTTACCTTACTTTTATTAAAAAAATTAAAAAATCATATTTTTATGGGTCAATTACCCAAGGAGACTTGAGAAAAATCAATGTGCCACTTAGGAGCTAGTCAATTCCTCTCTCCTTCTTAGAGGCCAATAAAATGTCCAATGTCATAACTACCCTTCTAGTGCATATAAGACAAAAAAATAGATTATTTCTCTCTCCTCCACTACCATTACTCTCTCTCCTCCATTACCATTAATCTCTCTCCTCCTTTATCAAATAATTTCCAGCTCCGACCACAACCACCGATCACCGCCGGCCACCTCCGGCCACTGCCGGAAAAAGTTCTGAGCATGGAATAAAGTTCTGAGCGTAAAGTAAAGTTCTGAGCGTAAAGTAAAGTTCTGAGCATAAAATAAAGTTCTGAGCATAGAATAAAGTTCTGAGCGTAGAATATAGTTCTGAGCCTAGGGTGCTGAGTATGGGAAAAGTACTGAGTCTGGGGGATTGAGCATGGAAAAAGTACTGAGCCTAGGATGCTCGTGCTCAGTAACTTGCTGAGCGTGCTCAATAACTTGTTGAGCGTGCTCAATAAAATTAATGAGTATAAAAAAAATCAATGAGTTTTTGGGATTTTACCCTCTTTCCATAGTTTATGACTAAATCCATATCACTTACAAGTTTAAATTAAATTAGATAATATAAAATTCACTTCCTATTCTAATTGACAATTTAGTCCCATTACAAGAAAACAAGGAATAAATCATTTTCATTCAAATCTCATTGTAATAATATATCAATAAGAAAAGAAATAAAAATAGTTAAAAGCAACAGAAATATTTAAACTTTTGCGTAGCCACAAAAAGCAACCCCACTAATCAATTATCAAAGCATTGGATCGTGTCCAAAAAAAATAAAATCAAAGCATTGAATCTAGTCTCTTCCAAAAGAGACCTGTGAGATCTATTACCACAGATGGTGACAAGAATCAGCAACATGTCTCCAGCAATGTTTATATATCGAACAGATGGTGACAAAACTTGGCTTCCAAATCGGAGCTCCAAATATCACCCACGGCCGGAGAAGAACAATAAACTGTTTCGCAGGAAAATGGATGGCCACGACCAACTGCCTTCTTCTCGGAGCAGAAGCAGATCGGAGCAGCAAAATGGATAATGGAGGCCAATAAAATTGAAGAAGCAGATCGGTGGCCGAGCTCCGATCCGATTTCGAGCTTTCTTTTCCGATCCGGCGAAGCTTCCATGCCCGGATCTTCCATGGCCGAGGTCAACAACTAAGCCTATTCATGAGCTTTCCGAGCTTTTTTCTTCAGATCCATGGCCAAGATATATGCAGTTTTTATGAAAAATGGAAGAAATTGAAAGAAGAAGAAAGAGAAAGGTGGATTACGGGAGAAACAAATGAGAGAAGAGAGAATAAAATTTTAGGGTTTTAAAAAAGCAGGAAAATTAGTATATATAGGAAAAGAAAAATAAAAAAGGGTATAAATGTAATTGGGAATTTGACTTACAGTGTTAATTTTTGTTTGTGGCCTTTAGTAGGAAGAGGATAAAGAGCCGGTCTTGTTAGGTCACGAGGTGGTGTTTTCAAGACCCTTTGGGTAATAATCTCTATTTTTAATATATATTTAAAATATCAAAACACTTTATTAATAATAATTAATATGTTTCTGTTTAAAAAGGTATTTTATTATTATTAAGACAAATATATTAAGAAAAGTAATTATATAGAAATAACACCCATGATATAAGTTCGTGAACAAGGAAAGAATCCACAAACATTGTACAATAGAAGAACGTAAATCAAGAACTATAATATAAGTTTTAAAATAAGAAAGAATTCACAAACATTTCCTATAATACAAGATCATGAATCAAAATCTTTAATTATAGCTAATCAATTATATTTATATTAAAAAATATATATATATATATACACAGAAAATATAGGTAACAAAAGAAATTACAGCCATAATAATCAATAATTATATAGAAATTAATAAATGGGGTATATTATATTAAAAAGACACATGTCACCACATAAAACATTAAGTCTTAAATATACAATTTTTATTACACGTCATCCCTGTGTAAAACCAAATATATAGCAAAAGAGCCGAACAAAAGCACATGCTACACTGGTCTCCTAGCTTGGTCTATGTTCCTACAAATTTTCAATAATAGTCTTTTTTTTCTTTTTAATAAATAATCATTCTTTTCAAAATAAATTAGTTGCTTGATTATTTTAGTTAGAAAACCCAAACCAAACTGCATTAATTGATTTTCAACCCATTACCCAGTATTTGTCACCTTCCTTTCCCACCTCCATTTATAGTGTACTTTTAGCTCTTCTCTTTACCCACATTTTCTCTCTTGTCTCTCTATCTCTATATCTCTCTCTATCTCTCTCTCACTTTAAGCTTTCTTCAATGGCGGCTTCCATGGTGATACTACTTGTTACTCTTCTTCTTCCATTAGCATTTTCTAGCCATGACTATGGTCAAGCCTTAACCAAGAGTCTTCTCTTTCTAGAAGCTCAAAGATCTGGTTACTTACCACCAAACCAAAGGGTACATTGGAGAGGCAATTCTGGTCTTAGTGACGGGAAAATCAACGGGGTACGTTACACATTATACCAATTTATTTTTAGTCAATTTTACACTATTAGGTCACTATATATTATTAAATTAGTTACACTATATCTACATTTTATATTGTTATAATTTTTGCCTAAAAAAACATTGTTATACATATTTTACTGTCTATTTAGTATTTTTTAGCTTAATAAAAGGACATATAGTGCTATTGTTGCATAATTTCGTGACCTATGCTGCAATTTTTCATACTACAGGGACCTAAAGTGCAATTTTTGCATCATATAGGGTCCTATAGTACATTTTTTTCCTCAATTGCATAATGTCGGAGTTTAACCCTAATTTTAATTTAAACAGGTGGATTTAGTAGGAGGGTACTATGATGCAGGTGACAATGTAAAATTCGGATTACCAATGGCTTTTACCATAACCATGTCTTCATGGAGCATCATAGAGTATGCTACTCAAATGTCAGCATCTGGAGAGCTTAGTAATGCCATGGATGCCGTTAAATGGGGAACTGATTATCTCATTAAAGCTCATCCTCAACCTAACGTTCTTTACGGCGAGGTAAATAATAACTAAATATACCATCCCGTCCTTAATTAAAACACTAGAAAATGACGAAAATACCCCCATTATAGGTTGGAGATGGTAATACGGACCATAATTGTTGGCAAAGACCAGAAGATATGACTACTTCAAGAGCCGCTTATAGAATCGATCCTAGCCGTCCAGGTTCTGATCTTGCCGGTGAAACTGCCGCCGCTATGGCTGCGGCTTCCATAGTGTTCCGACATTCTAACCCTTCCTATGCTAAGTTGCTACTAAAACATGCCTACCAGGTATATATATATAATATTTTTTTTCTTTTTTTTATTTGACTCTCAGATAATTTCTAACAAGTAAATAATTATTTTCCACAGCTTTTTGACTTTGCAGACAAGTATAGAGGAAAATATGACAGTAGTATCACCGTAGCACAAAAATACTACCGATCTGTTAGTGGCTACTCTGTATGTAATTCTTCATCCTTTACAATTAAGTCCTTAATGTTTCTTTTTACTAACATTTTGTACCCCAAACAGGATGAATTACTTTGGGCAGCTGCATGGTTATACAAAGCATCAAATAACGTATACTATTTAAACTACCTATGTAGAAACGGTGACGCATTAGGTGGGACCGGTTGGTCCATGACTGAATTTGGATGGGACGTTAAATATGCCGGTGTACAAACACTAGTCGCTAAGGTCAAATACAAGGACTAACAATGCAATTATTAAAATTTAAAATTTATGCTAAAACAATTTTATTTGTTTACAGTTTTTAATGCAAGGTAAAGCGGGTGAATATACATCAGTATTTAATAAATACAAACAAAAAGCGGACTTTTTCATGTGTTCATGTCTCGGAAAAAGCTCACAAACAGTTCAAAAAACTCCAGGAGGTTTAATTTATAGACAAAGATGGAATAATCTACAGTTTGTTACAAGTGCTTCTTTTCTTCTTACGGTTTACTCCGATTATCTTACCTCTTCTTCAAAATCCCTAAATTGCCCTTCCGGAAATATTTCTCCATCGGAACTTCTTTCATTCGCTAAATCTCAAGTGGATTATATATTGGGAGATAATCCAAGAGCAACTAGTTATATGGTAGGATATGGTAATAATTTTCCGAAACAAGTACATCATAGAGGCTCATCTATAGTGTCAATTAAAGTGGACCCCACATTTGTAAGCTGTAGAGGAGGATACGGCACCTGGTATAACAGAAAAGCTAACGACCCGAATCTTTTAACTGGTGCTATTGTTGGTGGGCCCGATGCTTATGATAATTTCGCTGATGAAAGAGATAATTTCGAACAAACTGAACCTGCTACTTATAATAGTGCACCTCTTCTTGGTGTTTTAGCACGTTTACATGGTGGTCATAATGGTTATAATCAGTTACTTCCAGGTAATTTATTACCTTTTTGCCCTTCTCAAATTTTCAAAATTAACATATATTGTTTTAATGCAGTCGAAATTCATGTTACTAAGCCAGTTGTACATGTTTCAACTCCACTACACAAAGCCACTATAGGTAATTAATTAATTAATTAAATTAATAGATTGTGTGTAAAAGTGGGGTTTATTTTAATTTTTAAAACTTATGGGTTTGGTGCAGTTACACTAATTGAGATTGAACAAAAGGTGACATCATCATGGAGTTTTAAGGGTGAAACGTATTACAGATACTCAACAATAGTGACTAACAAATCTAACAAGACATTAAAGAATTTGAATCTTTCTGTAACGAATCTATATGGACCTTTATATGGACTTACGAAAAACGGAGATTCGTATGTTTTACCGGAATGGATTAATTCATTAGAAGCTGGAAAAAGTATTGAATTTGTGTATATACACACTGGATCACCTGCAAATGTTTTGGTTTCAAGCTACACATTGGAGTGATTGTGAAGAATTTTCAATTTGATTTCGGATCTTAGTTAAGTTATTATTATTATAAGTAAGATTCGGAGATTGGAGAAAGAAAGGAGTGAAGAGACGATATGAAAAGTGCTCATCCTCTTTCTTCTCTATTTCTATTAAGTTTATAGGATTTGGTTTTTATTTGTGTTTTGAAAAGAGCTTGGAGAGTTTTTACTCCAGCTTTCTTTTTTTTGTTTTGGTGTTATGATCTTGTGATATTTACAATATTTCTCATTTGCAATATGAATATATAGTTTGTGCAAATTTCATTAAGTTGGAAGTTTTTGAGTGTGTGAATTGTCCATCGTTAGAATAGAAATTTTTGAGTGTGTGTTCATTGTCCATCGTTAGAATAGTATATTATTAGTTTTGTGAGAAAGAATAGTATTATTCAATGGGTTACCTTATCATTTGCACGTTCTTGGAAAAAAAAATCAAGTTAATTGACCTATAATAAATTGTATTATAAAAAAGAAAAAATTGCATACATATGAGGTATTTATAAATAAACAGGATATTTTATATTTCAATAATGAAAACAACCCTAAGTATTGAATAACTATTCATATCTTTATCTCACTCTATCTCCATAGTGGATTGTTATACATAACTATGTTCGCGCTCAACTCAGCACCTTTAGCCGCACACTGTTTGTAATATTTTCAAACAACCCGATCTATGGGATTAATGCAAACTCCGGAGCTACCATCGCCTTTAACTAGCGCGTGGAAGTCTCGCGAATCAGTTTCGGTACACATGTCAGATATCTATTGTTCCCTCACCCATCTTAAACAAAATTGAAGTGACATTAGTTTCGAACAATAAACAAAATTGAAGTGACATTAGTTTCGAATGTTAAACAAAATTGAAGTGACATTAGTTTCGAACGATAAAAAAAATTGAAGTGACATTAGTTTAGAACGAAAAGGTGATTCCATTACATGCTTAAAAAACCAAACAAGAAAGTACATTTGTTAAGCATTCATCAACGTTTAATTTCACTCCAATTAGAGGGTTTGTCCACTTTATAAGCTAGTTTTTTTGCCAAAAATTTCGTAGCAACTCCATCCATTACCTTACCCCAAGCTCGGATAAATTCATAAACCATATTTGTAAGTTTCAGTTTTATCATTCTTGCACATTTCGTAAGCTTATCAGAGCCAAATATTATATCATTCTTTTTCAACCAAATTGCCTGAACTGTAGTCGAAAATAAAAGAGACCATGGCAAGCCATCACATACCTCTTTAGCTTGTTAACGAGCTTGCACCCATTTGCTATGGCTCCATGACCTTTCCTAGAACTGTTTGTCCAATAGGGCCATGTTTAGTTGCCTTACTCCTGGTGACATGTGTGAGGAAGACTTCCACTAATTCTTATTTTGTTCATTCCAAATGACTTGGAAAACCTTGTACAACCGCCAAAGTCATTCTAGCTCATCTCAGGGTGATGACCCCATTTTTTATACCACATAAGTGTTCACACAGGGCTGGTCCTGACAAGGCCGATCCTGACATAGACCGGTCCTGACATGGGCCCAAGACAAACTTACAAAATATGATCCATCTATGTAAAAAAATTGATAAATTGGGAGTCCCAAAAGACATCAAAAAATCAAAGGCCCGAACCGGCCACTTCTTCAGCCTACCCTCATGAGGCCTTTAGTTCACTCTAGAAGACAACAACCTTATCTAAATTTTTGTTGTATTTTCACATTCAAACAAGACATGTTTAATATTTTTGCAACTCTCTCCGCGAACGCTACACTCCAACTATTTAATAATCCCTCTCTTTAAAATATTATTTCCCCTACGTAGTCGGTCGATTACCGTTATCCATAAAAACACTTTAACCTTTTGTGAATATTTTAATTTCCAAACACATACCTGATTAAGGTTCATAGTTGTCAATGGAAAAACCAAGTAATTATACGCCAATCTCACCAAAAACAATTTCGAGTTTTCACGTGTCCATTTATGATATTCACCATCAACTCCACTAGTTACCAACACTCAATTTCAAAAAAATTTCACCCTCTCAATAATATTCTTAGACATGATATAACCCGAGGGTTTAGGTTCTCAAGATAGTAAACCCAAAGTGAAGTACATATGTTAAAAATTATTAACCCACACCATTTTATGATCTTGAAGAAGTTTACACCCCCAACTTAGCCATATGACCCATATTATAGTTTCTAGAACTCCTTAAACCCAACATTCCCTTCGATTTTGGGCAACAAAGCTTATCCCACGCCACCCAGTGTAACTTATACTTCTCGTATGAGGAACCATATATGAAATTCTACACAATTATATCGATCTCGTATTCTCGTCACCAATACAGATAGAAGTTTCCATACCTACATTGTATACATGATATTGCACTAAGCACCGACTGAGGCAAAGTGATACGGCCCACCAATGATAAGTTTTGGGCTTTCTAATTTGCAAACTTTTCCTTATTGTGCTCCAGAATCCTCTTGAAGAATCCCTTCGATAACTCTCCCGGCTTTATAGAAGCTTCCAAGTAAGTTCCAGATGTTTCACTAATACAAAAACCATGAAATGTCACCAAGTCCACATTTACTACCTTGGTAACAATATATGGAAATATTATTACGGATTTTTTTTCAACACTCAACATTTTTCCCGCTTCGTCACAAAAGAGTTCCATAGTCTCCTTGATCAAGTTAACTTGTGTGACACAGGCTTCATCAAACAAGATTAGATCGTCAGCAAAAGATATATGTGAGAGAACTCGACCTTGTTATGCATATATGGGCGGATCTTGGAACGTGCGAGGGAGGAGGCCGCCCTCGGCCTCCGGGACACAGTGATAAAATGGTCTATTTTTCAATAAAAGTATCTTTTCCCCTAAGTAAGAAATCTCCCCTCTAAGCTAAAAGTTCACCCCAAGTCTAAAATTACCCCAAAATTTTCAACTTTACCGACCCTAACCCTGCTACTTTTTCACCCCCCCTCCCCTAGAAATTCACCCTGTATCTACTCCTGTATGCATACAATAGGTTTCCACCTCCCTCCCTCACATAGTTTTTGAATATGTAGATATAGTCGTTCCATGCACATTATAAATATATACAATAAATGAGCCCCCTTGCCTAATTCCTCGTTTTAGTTTAAAGGAAGGAAAAGGCTCCATATTCCATAATACATGCATATCATTTTCTACCATCAAGGACATAATGAACGACACCTTAGCTGGTGGAAAACCAAAATGTTGTATCTTATCCTCAATGAACTCCCACCCTAACTTATCATACGCCTTAGCCAAATTAATTTTAACTAACACGATGCCTCGTTTAACCTTAATATGTCACATACAATGATATACTTCATGCACTAAAACGATATAATCCGTGGTAGAACGACTTGTCAAAAAACTACCCATGAAAGGGACTAATCGCATTAGCAAGCAAAGGTCAAAGCCGATTAACCAGAACCTTTGCAATGAATTTACTATGGGAATTAATAAGACTAATAGGGAGAAAGTGCTTACTTTGGAGGAAGGGGACCCGCCTCCACCGCTCTTCTAACCATATCACAAACTGAGCTACCAACTATGGACCAACTTTTCTAAAAGAAGACCGTTGAGATACTATCCTGCCTCGAAGCCTTATTTGTATTTGAACGAAAAACAACATTCTTGATTTGTTTTCCTCTTTTCTTTCGATTCAAATCCCCAAAAGTCTCTGTTTTCTATTTTTTTTGGCTCAACAGAAGTACCTTTCCATTGTCGGGATTTGAATTTACTATGGGGATTAATAAGACTAATAGGGAGAAAGTGCTTACATTGGAGGAAGGGAACCCGCCTCCACCGCTCTTCTAACCATATCCCAAACTGAGCTACCAACTATGGACCAACTTTTCTAAAAAAAGACCGTTGAGATACTATCCTGCCTCGAAGCCTTATTTGTATTTGAACGAAAAACAACATTCTTGATTTGTTTTCCTCTTTTCTTTCGATTAAAATCCCCAAAAGTCTCTATTTTCTATTTTTTATTTGGCTTAACAAAATTACCTTTCCATTGCCGGGAATCGAACCCGGGTCCCCTGGGTGAAAGCCAGATATCCTAACCGCTGGACGACAATGGATTGTTGTCTCTAATTCCCATTCATTTATTTCACTCTGCATAGACTTCACTCTTTTACCCGAATCCTTTTGTGACAAATTCCACTTATCTCTTTCTCAACTCGGAAAATCCTTATGAATACACCAGGCATCCTCAAACCTAAAATGACGTGACTTAGTTTGCTGGAGTGCATGGTACGAGTGGGCTCATGCAGACCCTTTCTTGTGGAAATAGGGTATGTCACTCCAAATATATGTAAATTCTATCTAATCGTTTCATTATGAGCTGCCCCGTGTTCCATGAGTTACACCATCTAGAACACTACCCTACAAATCCCGAATCGATTTATCCACAACTCTCAATTCATTCTTCAAACGTTTCCATGCGCCAATTTACCCCGGGGACCGCTATTTCTTATCCTTTTCTTTACCAATATTATTAAAATACCCAACTGCCATCCAATGTGTTCAAATTACAAAATATGTAACATAACACGTTCCATAATTCATCCTTCTCCTTATGCTGCGACTGGGCATATATAATTGAGAATATCCATGACGTGTAACCTTGTTGGCTAATCTCCACAGTAATTACATGTCGACCCACCGAGAGAATTCGAATCGATGTATCTAATTTACCCATAATAGCTATAACTTTCGTAACATTTTAAATCTACTCTAATAGAGTTATATGTTTGTAACGATTTGATAACCACATCTACTCTTGCTCCACTTACTCTCGGTTCCACTATCACTGTTAATTACGCTCTCTGACTTTTCATCATATCCTTCACGATTCTCCAAAACTTTGGGTTAATGGCCCCATAACAGTTCTAGACTAGAATATTTAAAAGATGGTAAGAAAAATTCTATCCTCGTTTCACATTTATAGATATATACATTATAAAACCTTATTTAAATAAACCCCAACCGGTACCTTCCTATGGAGCAACCAAGCCTATACCCAACTATTTCATCGTGAACCCAATAGGGAGCACAACACTCGACTAATCAACACATCAACCATTTTGTTCTCTTGATTGTGTTCCAGTGCCATACTCCTTACAACTATATCTGGAGGCTATGACCCAAAGCTTAAGTCAACTCGGCATTGTATTGTAAGATATGTAACATAGTTCAAAATCTCTCGTTCCCTGGTTTTATCCTTCCCACGTAAATGCATTTCAGCCCCTGCGATTTTCCATTCCATTACCTGAACCTTTACTAAGCTCCCAGACACCCCACTACTGAGCGTCCAACTATATTCAAGAGATTTTAGAGAGCATCCCCCATTGGTTTTCCATCCATACCTGATGCTTTCCCATTTTTACCCACAAACCCTAACTCCACCATTCATTAGAACATGCAACTATAGTGAGTCAGTCTGATTGTACAATATAACGATTATTTGCTCCTTCTCTATACGAAGACCAAAGTGAAATACACATAGTTATAACACCAATCCATTATGACTCAATATTACATGAATGCCCAAAATTGCTAAAAAAATAGTTACACGTCCCTAAGTAAACACCAAAATTTTGTATATAAAAGATTTGCTCGAGAACAACTGTCAATATCTAATTTGATTTTCTGACTTGTTTTAACATCATCTTACTAAACATTACTTGCCTACATAATTATTAACGAATTTGGATCCTCTACTATCTTTATTCATATACCAACTCTACCAACTCCAATCATAATTAAGTAATTGGTTTTTAGCATTGTCTTTATTTATATTGAATTACTATGTGCGATATAATAAGAAGAGAGAGAAATAAATTATAAATAAAAATAATGCTAAAAACCAATTACTTAATTGTGATTAGAGGTAGTAGAGTTAATATATGAATCAAGGTAGTAGAGGATCCAAATTCTTATTTCACCGTCTAATTCCTTAACGATATCCTACACAATCTATTAAGAGTCACTTTCTTTGTTTAAAACTTTTTTATACATTTACCTATTTTCATATAAATTAATAAATATAATAATTAAATTCTCCAATTTTAAAATATTATTCATAAAAGTAAGAGTAATGATATTTGTCACCATTTTTTATCACTCTTTTATCACCTTCTACGTGTATGCCTACATGTACCAATGAATTGATTTCTCTATCCTATTTAATTTTTCTCTATCTTCTATTCAAGGAAATCAGAACACATATATAGAAAGGTGATAAAAGAGTGACATGAAAAGGGGTGACATATATCATTACTGTAAAAGTAATCTTAGACTTAAGCTTTCATGAAAACAGAAAATAAAATGAATGTGAAATTTAGAAATAAACTCTATGTGATAATTTTTATTTAACTCCCTCAATATTGAGGGAGTATTGTTTTTAACGGAAGAGCCAATGTAAGATTTTCAATTTTGTAATTAATTGTAAATAAGAAAGAAGAATGAGAAGGAAATTTCAGCTAAACACGTCGGAATAAAATATAATGTATGAACGGTAAACATTTTCTATTACATAAAATCATCATTCTGCACTATAATTCTACCTCATTAAATTAAATTTTATAAGAAAAATTAAAATTGAATAACTCATCCATCAATGGCGATCCAAACGGAGAGCAACCAATTAGTTCGATTATGCATCGAAGCAGCAACGGAGAGCGCCACCGCCGTGGAATCATGGCGGAGACAGCGTCGCACTTTGGAACGATTACCTTCTCACCTCGCCGACTCTCTCCTCCACCAACTCCTCCACCGACGGCTCTTATTCCCTTCTTTACTCGAGTAATCACTATCAACTTACTTCATCTCTTTTAATTTCCTCTTTTTTGTATATTAATAATCGATTCGCAAAATTGAGCTTAAGTATACACATCTAGATTTACTACTTTTTTCAGAGTTTTCAAAAATTGCGTTGAGGAAATTGATTTCAGAGGTGAAAGCATTGTAGATGCAGAATGGATCGCATACTTAGGAGCTTTTCATTACTTACATTCCTTGAATTTATCAGATTGTCACAAAATTAACAACTCAGCCATTTGGCCTATTTCAGGTACACATTCATACATTCATACTTTCCTAATATTCTTATTCAATTTTCACATTTTAATTTATGTTACCATATCTTATAGGGATGATACATTTAAAGGAAATTAACCTATCTAGATGCACAAAAATATCAGATGATGGTATTAAACATCTTTTATCCATCTCAATTTTGGAAAAATTAAGCATTTCAGAAACAAGTGTTACTTCACAAGGAATCATTCTTCTTGCTTCACTTAAAAATCTCTCATTATTGGATTTAGGAGGCTTACCTGTTACTGATTCTGCTCTTAATTCTCTTCAGGTATGAAATTTAAATTCCATGTTTATTTTTAACTTTTCTTATAATTTTCCATATTAAATAGGTTCTCAAGAAACTGTCACATTTAGATATTTGGGGAAGTGAAGTATCGAATAAAGGCGTTGAAATTCTTAACAAATTCCCGGAATTAACATTTTTAAATATAGCTTGGACGAGAGTAACAATATTACCAAATTTACCCTCACTCAAATACCTAAACATGAGTAATTGCACAATACAGTCCTTATCTAATTTCAAAGCCGCTTTATCGAAACTCATTTTAACCGGTTCCACAATATCAAACTCTTCTAATTCACTCCTCAATATTAACACAAATTACCTTTTACACCTCGATTTATCCAACTCATCACTTAACTCACTCAACACTATACCTTACATGAAATCAATAACACATTTAAATCTCAGTAATACATCAATAAAAGATGATTCACTCGATTTAATCTCTTCAATAGGATCTACATTAAAATATTTAAATCTCAGCAAAACAAAAATCACTTCTACTGGTTTAGAAATCCTAGCTGGACATGTTCAAAATCTCGAAACCTTATTATTATCAAACACAGCTATAGATGATACAGTTATGTATTACATCAGTATGATGTCATCTCTAAAAGCTATTGACTTAAGTGGTACAAATATCAAAGGTTTAATTCCATCTTTTAAATTACTAACTAATCTCAAGTATTTAGAAACACTTAATTTAGAGGAGACAAGAATTAACGAAACTGGATTAACTTGTTTAACAAGTTTTAATAAATTAGCAAATTTATATCTACAAAGTGGGTCCCTTACGGATACGTCATTACATGAAATGGGGACAATTCAATGTTTGGTAAACCTTGGTATTCGCGAAGGTGTGTTGACTAATACTGGTCTTGAAATGTTTAATCCACCGATGAGTTTAAGGTTGCTTGATTTAAGAGGGTGTTGGCTTTTAACACAGGATGTTTTATTATCGTTTAGTGTAAAACATCCTCAAGTTGTTTTACGACATGAACTTATTATTGAAGCTTCTAGAACATTCAAGAAGCGAGATGTGAAATCAGTTACTAATAACAAGGATAGTTTTATCGGTGAGAAATATGTTTGTTTTTAGGTGATTATGGATTTATAATAATGTTTAATTTAGATTTTATTGTTTTGGAGTAGATCAAAGATTGAAGTATAGTAAAGAGGAGTTATTATCTTTGCAATTTTCAAATGCGTTGTTTAATCGAAACAGTGATGAAGATATTATGATACCTGAATTATGTTAGGTGTTATTAATTATATAAATACATTATGATACTTTGTTTGATACTTATTACATCGTTTGTAATGTAATGCACAATATTGTGTTGTATTGATGTTTTGTATTGTTGATGAAGTTTGTATTAAGCAGATTTTATTTTAATTTGAGGTAAAAAAATAAAAAGATGAGGTCTAAGTATGTGTTGAAATTGCTAATTATTTATTTGTTCCCTTGGGTTTTAGCTGTTCATGTATTTTTTTATTATTTTTAATTTATATTGGTTTAAAAGATAAAAAAACTAAAATTAGCTGCAAGAAGGATACAAATTGAAACATTAATACAGTAATACTTATGGTGCAATTATCTCGAATAAAATACTTACTTATAACTATGCATAGATTTTCAAAGCCATCTCCAAAACATAAAGGCAATCTGTGTACCAAACTGCAATTAGTAAAACTTAGAAAGTGTAAACAAGAATCATAACTTAATTGCAGATTAGTCCCTACATAGTCCTTACCGAAGGAAAACTCTAAAGTCTGCCAAACCATTTGCCCAAACTATTTGTTATATCAAGCTGAAAAAAACGATCACAAATTGTTAAGATAAATAACAGCTTAAAATCAAAACTGAAGGACTAGAAAAGAAATCAAGATTCTTAAGGGACTTATTATAATAGCACAAAGATTCACAAGGAAAATAGCTACTACTATATATTCAAACTTGGGGCCTTGAATAACATCTTTAATTTAGATACTCAGCTTTCGAATAAATAAGGTGCAGTTAAAGAGTAAAATATTCATCAAATTGCACAATAGGTACCTATATTATGTGTGAAAAGACTAAATTCACTGTCTCCTCCTTTTGAAATCATAAAGCAATGGCATCAGTGAGATCAGCAAATTTGTCTAAATTAATCTGCAAATTCCAGCAAAAAATTAACAATTTCACTATAGGTCCCTATATTATGTAAAAACCGCACAACATACCCTGAAGTCATGGCTATCATCTTCATGAGATATTTACTCTTCATTGTATACAACAAATTGTAAATAGAAGTGATGCGATTTTAATATCAAATTGATACCTATTGTTTCGAAAAACATCAAATTAGTCCCCATTAATATTCCTTTGACCAAGAGAATGCTGCACTTGAGGATTCTCGTTGAGACCTGCTGAGTTGTACCCACGGACAGATTCTCAAGCTCCTGTCCACGTGTCACTCCACCACCTATTACCTCAACTTCCCTTTGTACACCTGTCCCTTGCACCTGCTCCCAATAACGCGCCAAAGTAGTATTTTTGAAACACATTTTTGTAGCTTGTCGCAACATTCCCGATGATGAATTTTAATATGTCGAAACTATTTTAGTATTTGAAATTGGTATTAAATTAATAAATTTTATATTAATTTGAGGTAAAAAAAAAAGACGAGATTAAAAGATAACAAAAAACTTAATGGCGGTTTGGACAAAGTCTTTCTTTCCTAGGACTCTTACTCTATATATAGGATCTTTATCATAAACTAGAAGAAACTATTTATTTCTCTACAAACGTTTCCGTTTAATACACTTCACAAACATACCGATTCCTTAATTTCCAGCATTCGTGTATAGATATTTGAAGGAGCCAAAAGATGATGAGTGTAGTAGGCCTTCGTTTTAAACCAGACGATGAAGATTTATTGAATATTCTGGAGGGCAAGAAGAGAGGAGTAGTTGAATATCCTGCGAATGTAATTATGGAGAAAAATCTATATGGCAAAAACGCTACTCCATGGGAGTTATTTAATATGAACGATCCTTGGCAACACACGATGATTACTAATGGTAGACTCGATATGAATCACAAAACTATTTACGTCTTTACTAAGCTTACAAAGATTGGCGATGGAAAAAAAAGAATTGATCGTTTAGCCGGGTACGTATTAATTTTATTAAACTTTTAAATTCTATCATGAATGTTTTATATATGAACAATAAAATAAATATTCCATTAATTGTAGGTGTGGCACATGGAAAGGTAAAACCGGAGCTAAATATATTATGAATAGGGAGAAGGTGATAATAGGATGTAGTAGAATGTTCGCTTTTGAGACAAAGAATAACGAAGATGCAGTTGGGAAAGGTCATTGGAGAATGCACGAGTATTGTTCATTAAACTTGGCCGGAAAGTATGAATTAGATTCTTATGTTATATGCAAAATAACATATGAGCTTAAAGATTCAAATTCAGAAGATGAAGATGAGCAACAAGATTCAAATTTAGAAGATGAAGTATGGGGTACTCTTTTTCCTTAGTTTGGGGTTTTTAAACATTTAACTACTCTCCCTCAAACAAGGTTTTAACGAGGCCCCCCAAATATGTTATGATTTACTCTTAAACTTAATGGATATAAGGATTAAATTTCAGTTTTGTAATTTTTTTGTCTTGTATTAATTTAAATTTGGAATTATAAGCCCCCTTAATTTAATGTTTTGCTTGTATTATTCCTTCTTCAATTGTTTATTTTCAACCTTACTGTTGACTTGACTGTTGAGTAATGCAAAATTTGTTAAAAGTTTTGTTTTACTCTTAAGTGGATAATCTGTTATTAGTAATTAGACGAACATAATGTTGGAATATTGCAGAAATATTAAGTGAACAATGCAGAAATATAATTTGCACTCTTAATTCCTTAGTGTGTTAATTGTTATCTGGAATTTGCACCCTTTATTATGAAAGACAATGTGTCTTAACTACCTTGATCACCATTGAGTCTTAGTTCCGAACTTCCGGGGAAATATCGTATTTATGAGTTATGGACTTACACGCACTTCTAAGATTTACCTGCAAATCTAAGTACAAACTAAAAAATAAAAAGGCTTGTTGATAATCAATGGAGTTTGTCCGACCAAAAAAAAAGTAAATAATACTTTATCATTGTATAAAAACTGCCTTGTAAAAGTTGTTTACTTTATAATTGTTGTGTAATCCATAGAATAAGAGTTGTAAAATATGAATTCATTATTAAAGTGGTATTCTCCCCTCAAAATATTCCTTCAATTCTTAGAGTTCTTTTTCTTTCCTATTTCTCGTATTGAGATAAGGCACCTGGATTAACCTTGTACAATGAATTAGGAATAGGTTTAGAGTTGGACTAAATAACTTCGTTTAAAAGGTCAAAGGCGTAGAAAAAGCTTGAACTATAAGCCAATTACTTCGTATCCGAATAGGAATTGGATCAAATAACTCTTTTCTTTAGTGTCTTGTTCGATTTGTTAGTCACTATTGTTGAGTATCTATCATAAGTTTTACCCTCAAAACTCCATAAAGATGTCACCTTTTGTTCAATCTCAATTGGTGTAACTCCAACAAACCCATAAGCTTACAATATTACAAATAAACCCCACTTTTGCACACAAGTTATTAAATTAATTAATTACCTGTAGTAGTTTTTTGTTGTGGATCTGATACATGTGTAACTGGTTTAATAGCATGAATTTCAACTGTATCAAAACAATATATGTTAATTTTTTTTTGAAAATTTGAGGGGCAAAAAGGTAATTTAAATATAATTACATACCTGTAAGAAGCTGATTATAACCACTATGACCACCATATAAACGAGCCAAAACACCAACAAGAGGTGCACTATTATAAGTAGCAGGCTCGGTTTGTTTGAGATTATCTCTTTCATCATCAGCAAAATTATCATAAGCATCGGGCCCACCAACAATAGCACCAGTGAGAAGATTCAGATCATTTTTTATTCCGGTTATACCAGGTGGCGTATCCTCCTCTACAGCTCACAAATGCAGGGTCCACTTTAATCGAACTATAGATGAGCCTCTATGATGTACTTGTTTCGAAAAATTGTTTCCATATCCTACCATGTAACTTGTTACTAACGGGGGAAACAAAAATGAAGATCAAGGACCATTTAAGTAACAGTAAAAAGTGCTACCTTAATTCGAACAAACCTTTTAATAGAGTAAGAGTTAGTAATATAATCCTGATTCCATGTTTAAAGAAAAAAACTGCAGTATTTAACTGACTTTTATAAAAATTCAAATTTTTGACTTTGATCCTATATCTAGGATTTTTTTTTGGTTACAAATAAGGTCTAAAGAGACCAGGAAGAAAACTTCCTATAAATTATTAGTTACAATTATTCGAGAAACACTCCAACCACACCGGTCTTTGACAAGAAGTCGCTAAAGGCCATCTGGAGGATCTCTATATGTCTCTATACTATCTTTATTGTTAGCTCCAAACATCGCCATCCAATCCGTGCAACTATTTGCTTCGCGATACGTCCAAGTAAAATCAAATTGCGCATTAGATGTCAATATATCCCGACAGACCTGTATCGTATCATTTGAGATGTCCCTTGAGTTCACACCGCCCTTCACTAACGTGTGCAACTCACTCGAGTCCACCTCAATAATAAGTCTAAAGAACCCTTGGCTCACTGCCCTTTTAACCCGAAATATAACGCCATGACCTCTGCTTCGAAAGCCGTATTTGCACCACAACTTCCCGCGAAGCCTTCTAAATATTCACTCTTATAATTACGGAAAAGACCACCAATCTCCGCCAAACCCAAACCTTCATTTAATGAACCGTCTATGTTAAGCTTTAACTCTTTCTCTTCCGGTTTAACCCACTTAACTAGGACGCTTCTAATCGATGTAATCAACCCCCATCACGCTCTACTCCCCACGCTCTAATGTAATCATTGACCGCGTATGAAATTATTGATTTTAATTCATTAACTGTCCCTTTCTTCGCCGAAGGATCGAAAATCCTTTGGTTTCGGTCTGTCCATATATACCAGGCCAATGCCGCCCCTATGCACTTGACTTCCACTCCGTTAACCAAATATATCTAAGAAAATTTACTTCAATTATATTAATTTTTTTTATCTTCTAACCAAATTAAGATAAAATCTGTTTAATAACAATTTCAAATACAAAATTAGTTTCATCAACAATACAAAACATCAAACCAACACAATATTGTGAAGATATCAAACAAAGGATCTTGATGGATTTATATATAGCCAATAGCACCTAATAGGATAATACTCTTTTTGATTCTGGTAACATAGTATCTCCTTCATTGTTGTAATTTAACAACGAATTTAAAAATTGCAAAGATAATAATTCCTCTTTACTGTACTTCAATCTTTAATCTACTCCGAAACAATAAAATCTTGATTAAACATTAGTATTAATTCATGATCACTTAAAAACAATATTTCTCACCGAAAAAACTATCTTTGTTATTAGTAACCGATTTTAAATTCCGCTTCTTGAATGTTTAAGAAGTTTGGATGATAAGTTCGTGTCTCACTATAAGTTGAGGATGTTTCACTAGACGAGACCAAAACATCTTGTGTTAAAAGCCAACACCCTCTAAGATCAAGTAACCTTAAATTCATCAGTGGATTAAACGATTCAAGACCAAAATTAGTCAACATAGCCTCGCGAATACCAAAGTTTATCAAACAATGAATTGGTCCCATTTCATGTAATGATGTATCCGTAAGGGACCCACCTTTTAGAAATAAATTTTCTAATTTCGTGACAGGTCCCTATAAGTATTGGACCTCCTGTATATAATAAATTGGCCCTGTCCATGTTATGTTCCATACCTGCGCTAGTTTTTTTTTTTTTGTTACATAGGAGAGCCATGCGCTAGTTGGCTCATCACTAGCTACTCCATTTAACTTCCCCTTACCCTTTCCTTCATGCTCAGTCACATGAAAATTACTTTTTCCATTTAGCACACCTGATATATCATCCCATAGTCTCTATTTGTGCTACAGGTATAATATTCCTTTGACTAAGAGACTGCTGCGATATTTTGCTATTTGACAGTTCCTCAATTGCTGCACTTGAGGATGAGCAACACAAGGTCTTCTCATTGAGACCTGCTGAGTTGTACCCACGGACAGATTCTCAAGCTCCTGTCCACGTGTCACTCCACCACCTATTACCTCAACTTCCCTTTGTCGCAACATTCCCGATGATGAATTTTCATATGTCGAAACTATTTTAGTATTTGAAATTGGTATTAAATTAATAAATTTTATATTAATTTGAGGTAAAAAAAAAAAGATGAGATTAAAAGATAACAAAAAACTTAATGGCGGTTTGGACAAAGTCTTTCTTTCCTAGGACTCTTACTCTATATATAGGATCTTTATCATAAACTAGAAGAAACTATTTATTTCTCTACAAACGTTTCCGTTTAATATACTTCACAAACATACTGATTCCTTAATTTCCAAGCTTTTTAACGAGTTAATAGTTTTTTGCATTCGTATATAGATATTTGAAGGAGCCAAAAGATGATGAGTGTAGGCCTTCGTTTTAAACCAAACGATGAAGATTTATTGAATATTCTGGAGGGCAAGAAGAGAGGAGTAGTTGAATATCCTGCGAATGTAATTATGGAGAAAAATCTATATGGCAAAAACGCTACTCCATGGGAGTTATTTAATAACAACGATCCTTGGCAACACACGATGATTAGTAATGGTAGACTCGATATGAATCACAAAACTATTTACGTCTTTACTAAGCTTACAAAGATTGGAGGTGGAGAAAAAAGATTTGATCGCTTAGCCGGGTACGTATTATAATAATTTCATTAAACTTTTAGATTCTATCATGAATGTTTTATATATGAACAATAAAATAAATATTCTTTTGTTTATTGCATTGTAGGTGTGGCACATGGAAAGGTAAAACCGGAGCTAAATATATTATGAATAGGGAGAAGGTGATAATAGGATGTAGTAGAATGTTCGCTTTTGAGACAAAGAATAACGAAGATGCAGTTGGGAAAGGTCATTGGAGAATGCACGAGTATTGTTCATTAAACTTGGCCGGAAAGTATGAATTAGATTCTTATGTTATATGCAAAATAACATATGAGCTTAAAGATTCAAATTCAAAAGATGAAGATGAGCTAAAAGATTCAAATTCAGAAGATGAAGTATGGGGTACTCTTTTTCCTTAGTTTGGGGTTTTTAAACATTTAACTACTCTCCCTCAAACAAGGTTTTAACGAGGCCCCCCAAATATGTTATGATTTACTCTTAAACTTAATGGATATAAGGATTAAATTTCAGTTTTGTAATTTTTTTGTCTTGTATTAATTTAAATTTGGAATTATAAGCCCCCTTAATTTAATGTTTTGCTTGTATTATTCCTTCTTCAATTGTTTATTTTCAACCTTACTGTTGACTTGACTGTTGAGTAATGCAAAATTTGTTAAAAGTTTTGTTTTACTCTTAAGTGGATAATCTGTTATTAGTAATTAGACGAACATAATGTTGGAATATTGCAGAAATATTAAGTGAACAATGCAGAAATATAATTTGCACTCTTAATTCCTTAGTGTGTTAATTGTTATCTGGAATTTGCACCCTTTATTATGAAAGACAATGTGTCTTAACTACCTTGATCACCATTGAGTCTTAGTTCCGAACTTCCGGGGAAATATCGTATTTATGAGTTATGGACTTACACGCACTTCTAAGATTTACCTGCAAATCTAAGTACAAACTAAAAAATAAAAAGGCTTGTTGATAATCAATGGAGTTTGTCCGACCAAAAAAAAAGTAAATAATACTTTATCATTGTATAAAAACTGCCTTGTAAAAGTTGTTTACTTTATAATTGTTGTGTAAATATAATAATAAAATATTATCCATAGAATAAGAGTTGTAAAATATGAATTCATTATTAAAGTGGTATTCTCCCCTCAAAATATTCCTTCAATTCTTAGAGTTCTTTTTCTTTCCTATTTCTCGTATTGAGATAAGGCACCTGGATTAACCTTGTACAATGAATTAGGAATAGGTTTAGAGTTGGACTAAATAACTTCGTTTAAAAGGTCAAAGGCGTAGAAAAAACTTGAACTATAAGCCAATTACTTCGTATCCGAATAGGAATTGGATCAAATAACTCTTTTCTTTAGTGTCTTGTTCGATTTGTTAGTCACTATTGTTGAGTATCTATCATAAGTTTTACCCTCAAAACTCCATAAAGATGTCACCTTTTGTTCAATCTCAATTGGTGTAACTCCAACAAACCCATAAGCTTACAAAATTACAAATAAACCCCACTTTTGCACACAAGTTATTAAATTAATTAATTACCTGTAGTAGTTTTTTGTTGTGGATCTGATACATGTGTAACTGGTTTAATAGCATGAATTTCAACTGTATCAAAACAATATATGTTAATTTTTTTTTGAAAATTTGAGGGGCAAAAAGGTAATTTAAATATAATTACATACCTGTAAGAAGCTGATTATAACCACTATGACCACCATATAAACGAGCCAAAACACCAACAAGAGGTGCACTATTATAAGTAGCAGGCTCGGTTTGTTTGAGATTATCTCTTTCATCATCAGCAAAATTATCATAAGCATCGGGCCCACCAACAATAGCACCAGTGAGAAGATTCGGATCATTTTTTATTCCGGTTATACCAGGTGGCGTATCCTCCTCTACAGCTCACAAATGCAGGGTCCACTTTAATCGAACTATAGATGAGCCTCTATGATGTACTTGTTTCGAAAAATTGTTTCCATATCCTACCATGTAACTTGTTACTAACGGGGGAAACAAAAATGAAGATCAAGGACCATTTAAGTAACAGTAAAAAGTGCTACCTTAATTCGAACAAACCTTTTGATAGAGTAAGAGTTAGTAATATAATCCTGATTCCATGTTTAAAGAAAAAAACTGCAGTATTTAACTGACTTTTATAAAAATTCAAATTTTTGACTTTGATCCTATATCTAGGATTTTTTTTTGGTTACAAATAAGGTCTAAAGAGACCAGGAAGAAAACTTCCTATAAATTATTAGTTACAATTATTCGAGAAACACTCCAACCACACCGGTCTTTGACAAGAAGTCGCTAAAGGCCATCTGGAGGATCTCTATATGTCTCTATACTATCTTTATTGTTAGCTCCAAACATCGCCATCCAATCCGTGCAACTATTTGCTTCGCGATACGTCCAAGTAAAATCAAATTGCGCATTAGATGTCAATATATCCCGACAGACCTGTATCGTATCATTTGAGATGTCCCTTGAGTTCACACCGCCCTTCACTAACGTGTGCAACTCACTCGAGTCCACCTCAATAATAAGTCTAAAGAACCCTTGGCTCACTGCCCTTTTAACCCGAAATATAACGCCATGACCTCTGCTTCGAAAGCCGTATTTGCACCACAACTTCCCGCGAAGCCTTCTAAATATTCACTCTTATAATTACGGAAAAGACCACCAATCTCCGCCAAACCCAAACCTTCATTTAATGAACCGTCTATGTTAAGCTTTAACTCTTTCTCTTCCGGTTTAACCCACTTAACTAGGACGCTTCTAATCGATGTAATCAACCCCCATCACGCTCTAATGTAATCACTGACCGCGTATGAAATTATTGATTTTAATTCATTAACTGTCCCTTTCTTCGCCGAAGGATCGAAAATCCTTTGGTTTCGGTCTGTCCAAATATACCAGGCCAATGCCGCCCCTATGCACTTGACTTCCACTCCGTTAACCAAATATATCTAAGAAAATTTACTTCAATTATATTAATTTTTTTTATCTTCTAACCAAATTAAGATAAAATCTGTTTAATAACAATTTCAAATACAAAATTAGTTTCATCAACAATACAAAACATCAAACCAACACAATATTGTGAAGATATCAAACAAAGGATCTTGATGGATTTATTGTAAGAAAATATAAATAAATAATTATGAATATGATTATTTATTATTTTATTAGCCCGCCAAAAGTAAGTTACAAAGTAAAATGTTATTATTTTTGAATTTTAAAATTAATAACTCCAACCACTATTCTATATAAGATAGAGTTTTGGTCAGAAGAAGTAACTGAATACATTTTTATATGAACGCTTCTATTTACTTCTCTTCTTCTCTCTGCCATTCACAAAATATGCTTTGATCAAAATCACAAGGGCTCTTAGGTTGTGGATATAGAGGTCTCTCTTCCAGTAAGAAGATCCACGGCCGCAAGATAATCAAGTTTCCAATCGATTCAATTCCGCTGCTCTTCAAGAGGTATTCCTTTATAAACCTCTTGTTCTTTAATTTATATCTAATTAAATATTACAATTGGTATCAGAGCATGTGATATTTATTATATATATTGATTTGTGATGGATTGTATTTAAAATCTTTGATTTTTTCTTGTCGGAAAAAAATTAGGTATAGGATTTTTTTTGATTAATTCTTTTTCTGCGTATGATAAAAAAAAAAATCTTTTTTTTTTTTATTTTGCTCTACGAGAGAGCCGTACATGATAATTAAGTAGATATGATATTACATCACATGTGCAAAACAGAGGACAAGTAGAGTTGGTATATTAATTTATTTATTTGGGCGAATGAAATTTTAAAGTTCTTTGGGTCTGAACGAATTTTGACATCTGGAATATGACTTCTTATATTACACGTAGAAATTTATTAGTTAAATGAAGAAGTTGAAATGTATAGACTTATTTGTTGTGATGATTTAAGAGTCTGCATCAATTCTTTTGGCTTGATATAATGTTTGGGTTCATTAATAAAAATAAAAATAAATCGCATGGATTATTTATTTTTCTGGATCGTGAATTCTTTTTTGGCTGGGTTGGTACTCTATGGAACTGCAATTGTTTTTAAATTATTTTGGATGGATTTTATTTAGTAAAACTGAAATTGTTTTTTCCTCTGATTTTTTTTATTGGTAAAACCAAAATGTTGCATTTTTGTGGGGTTTGAACCCAAACTACTTCTAGTAGTGACTAATTGTCTAACCATTTGTGTTATCTAAACTTTTTGTTAATTAGTGGAGTGTCTTAAATTATATATTGTCGTTACGAAATATATATTTTTATTAATTTTGGTGTTTTTCTTTGACTGTTCTTATTTTTCTAGAGAGAAAAAATAGTGTGGACACGATCCCGGGGATCACGAGTATCAAGGTTCGAACTACTACCAAAATACAGAGGGGTCCACAAGAAAGTAAGAAATCCTAATGGACCATTACGGGTTCATAGACCAAAAGTTGAAATGACACTGGAACAAAATCAAGCTTTCGAATGACAGTCTCGATTCACTTACAAAGTATAAGATGAGACATGATCACACTTTATTGCAACATGTAGTAGTTGTGAACAAGTTGATACAAGATTTCCTTGATTGGGGTGATTACATGTGTAAAGAACACAAGATTTTTTATTTTCTCTATACTTTTCCTAGAGAGTTGCGAAGGGATCTCAAAACCTTATGGGATGATGAGTATCCCAAGGACTATGTTCATGGTAGACAAGTTACATATGCTTGGCTAGTCTTTGTTAGACTAAATCCCATTTGTGGAAGCATTATATTAGCTCCATTAGGTCAGACCAGTGCAACTGTGGGATGCTTTCTCAAACTACTAATATGGATAGATTTTAATCCAATTCATCTTTATGAGGAAGCGAACTTTAAGGATTCCATTCCTAAGTTAATGTTTTGAAAGTTTGCTTAGTTGTTTGATTTTTTTGATGTTTTTTCAATCATTGTTCGTTAGGTATTGCATTAGTTGTTTTTCCTTTAATTCAGTTATTTACATATCGAACTTGTATTTTTTGTTATGTATGAATTCAACTTCTTTATTTGAATATATGTTTTAGTTGTTTTTTTCATACTATTTTTCCCTATACATGTTAGAGTAAGTGGGAGTTCTAGTGGAACTTATTTTGCAGTTAATGAAATTAAATGAATGGTTAAGACGAACAAAATATGGTGATTCATGATTGGGAACATAGTGAACTTTCTTTATCACTTATTTTGTTATCTTTCTTGTTCATTATATTTGCATTAATAGCATTGGGTAGTTAAATAATTGTATGTATGCTAATGAAAAATCTCTTACTTTATAAGAAAATGACAACCGTCATTGATGATCTCAAAGGAGACATAATGAATGGTGAGAACTGTACTTTTTATAAACTCAAAATACATCATGTTCTAGATGAACAAGATATTCTTGAGGTTATTAACAATGTCATGGCTCAGCCTGAGGAAGGCATCACAGCTCAAAACAAAAGAGACATGGAGGCTTGTGAGAAGTGAAAAAGAGATATTCCACTACAAGAGGCATCTTGATAAGCTCCATGTATGACGATCTTGTCCATGAGTGTCAATAATATACCACCGCTCACGAGATGTGGGACACTCTTAATGAAAAGTACAAGGGTACAACTATGACTAAGATGAGTCAATTAATCATTAAGTTTGACACTTACAAGAGGAAGCTTAATCAAACCAAGCATCTTTGGGAGATGTCTAATATGATTAGGGAACTCGGAATGCAGGTCATAACCTTACCGATGAACATCAGGTTCAAGCTGTGATCCGATCTCTTTCAAATAAGTGGGAGCATTTGAAGATTAACTTGACTCAAAATGACCATATCATAACGTTTGATAATGTTGCTCATTATGTGATGTTGGAAGATGAACGTCTTGATGCAATTAAGCCTCAGGGTCAGACTCATATATCGCTGAGTCAAGTTCCCACAAAAGTTCTGGCATTAAGTGCAAGAACAATGGAAAGAGAAACGAAAATGAGCATGCTTCAAAGAAGAACAAGAATGGTGGTAACGATAAAAGAGAACGTTTTTCTTTGTAAGAAGAAAGACGAGAGTAAAATGAAATGCTATAATTATGACAAGATTGGTCACTTCTCTCAAAGTGCAGAGAAAGATAGCAATGTCATTTACTTCCAGTTACTTTACTTGTGTTACCAGCACTATATTGCTAGCTGATTCTAATCCTTTGTGGATTGTGGATTCAGAAGCGATACACCATATAGCTAGAGACCGAGAGGCATATGTAGAGTATCATCTAATTCCAGAGGGAACGAGATGGATTTATGTAGGAGACAACAACAAGGTTGTAGACAAAGGAGTTGACACTTACAAGTTGAAATTGCGAAGTGGTCATACCTTGTGCCTGCTTAATGTACTTTACACACCTGACATTTGACGTAACTTGGTCTCAATCACTGTTCTTCTAGGATTACATTTTGATATGCATTTTCGTAACATACAAGTGGATATCTATTATAACGCTAAGTATTATGGTTCTGGTTTTATTTCTCATGGTTTAATTGTACTAGATGATGATAACTCATTCAATAGTTATTATGTAAGTGGTTGTTTTTCTACTAATACTTCTTCTATTAATTCTAACATAGAAGAAAGTATATGGCATGCTAGACTAGGTCATATTGGTCAAGACCGCATGAATTTGTTGGATAAGGCAAACCTTTTTGGGTTCATTGACTGAAGTCAACTTTCCAACTTATGAACATTGTCTAGCAGGTAAAGAAAAACGGAAACCATTTGGAAAGGCTAAAGAGTTGAGTACCCATTGAAAGTAATTCATTCGGACATCTATGACTCAATAAATGTTCAAAATAGATGTGGGGAACATTATTTCATCATTTTTATAGATGATATCACTAGTTTTGGTTGTGTCTACCCGATTTTTCATAAATCTGGAGCATTGAAATGTTCTTACGATATATTTCAATGAAGTAGAAAATCAGTTAGAGAGGAAGGTGAAAAACCTTAAACCTTAATCGCGGACGTGAATATCTATTGAGACAGTTGAAAGAACTGTGTGATGAAAGAGGGAGAACTCTCTTAGAAATGGTTAAGTCTATGATGGCACAAGCTAATCTTTCAATATCTTATTGGGAGATTCCTTGCTTACCGCTAGTTATATACTTAACCGAGTACCCACAAAGACTGTTCTATCAACTCCTTATGAACTACTTGCGATCCTGGGGGTCGGCAGGTTATGTTCATGATCTATCTCATAAATATGAAAAAAAATTAGGTCCAAGAGGCACCCAGAGCACTCAAAAGGATATGTGTTTATTGGAGAACACAACGATGGAGGTCTTACTGAAATTAAGTCGCGGATGTTACATTCTTAAAGAATGATTTTCTTAGCAGAGGTGAGGTTGATATAAATTCTATTCTATGTGAATATAATGAGAATCGGGTGGATGATGTACAATAAAATGTGACACCTGACGAGGTAACACATACTCAAGAAGTAGAGAATGACAATCCTCTATAACTTGAGATAGTTGAAACCATTTCATCATCTAATAACCCTATTTCTCAAGATTCTCAACCTAAGAGAAATGCTAGAGGTTTAGTTCCCTGTCATCGATTTTAAATCGAAGGAGAGTCTTTATGATAACTCCACAAGATAAGGAAGAACCTCGAATAGTACATAAAGCATTTTCACGTCTTGCTAAGATTGAATGGAGAAAAGCAATGGAAGATCAAGATGGATGTCAAAACTGCATTTCTGAATAGAGATTTAGAAGAGGTTATTTTCATGGAACAACCTCGATTTCTATTGCAAAAGATCAAGAGAATAAAGTATGTAGATTTTTAAAATCAATATTTGGTCTTAAGCAAGCCTCGAGAAAGTGGAATTTGATATTTCATGAAGTCATTTCATCAAATGGATTTGAAATGATAAATAAATACCATTGTGTTTATATTGTACGTTCCAAGAAATTTTATTGTAATTTTATCTCTATATGTGGATGACATCCTATTATATGGGAATAAGAGTTTATTAAAGCTAATAAGGAGTGGCTAGCTTCTCGATTCTATATGAAAGATAAGGGAGCGGCAAATTATATTCTTGGTGTTAAGATTCACAAAGATAGGTTTAAAAGACTATTATTTTTATCTCAAGAACATTACATCATGAATATACTTAAATGCTTTAGTATGACTAAATTCAATGCCATTGGCACTCCTTTAGCAAAAGGAACAAACTTAACTCTTGACATGTCTCCTAGTACTCCAGAAGAGATACAGAAAGTGTATACAGTGCCATATTCTAGTGCCATAGATAGTATTATATATGTTATGATATGAACTAGTCCAGACATATGTTATGTGGTAGGTTTAGTTAGTCATTTTCAATTGAACCCGGGACAAGAGAATTTGAAAGCTGTGAAAAGGATATTGAGATAATCTCAAAGGCATTATGGATCATGCCTTATGCTTTCGAGGAAGTAGATTACACCTAGAAGGATATATTATGTCGTTTGGGCTAGTGATATATATATATATGTCCATATCTACCTCAGGTAATGTATTCTTGTTAAATAATTGCGCAATTTCTTGAAGTAGCAAGAAACAAACCTGTGTAATTTTGTCCACAATGAACTGAGTTTGTAGCATGCTCAGCTGCGGTTCAAGAAGCTGTTTGGTTAAAAAGGTTCTTTGAACATTTAGGATTCTAAGCAATAGTGGGAGTCCTATTACTATACATTGTGATACTCAAGCTGAAAAGGCTTGTGTGAAAGCTCCTAAGTATCACAGTAAAACCAAACACATTGATATAAAGTATAACTTTGTTAGAGATATTATTGCACAAAAGGATGTTGGTTTGCAATACATACACACACGCAATATGCTTGCTGATCATTCATAAAGGATATCCCAAGGGATATATTTATTGATTTGTTAGATCTGTATGATTAAGCAAGATATAATGTATGAATATTGCAAGTTTATGTGCATTCATGTATATATTTTCATTAGTATGTTTATTTAACTATTTCTTTTAATAATATCATGTTTGATATATATTATAATGCGTGTGTTTTTGGAAGGATGTATGTCCTATAGACTGAGATTGGCCCTATCACACGGGCAATCGCCTTTGGCACAAGAAGTGCGCAAAGATGAGACTAACTCATAGTAGTGAAGAACCCTTGAGAGAACTTGAGTTAAGATAGTCGCCTTAACTAAGTGTTAAGATGAGATCATAAACATGGATGATGCATGTTAAACTTATATTATGATCGAAGTAGAATCCCACTGTCTACTTAGTCTATAATAGCCAGATATGAGTTGCTTGATCGATTTCATAGAAGGGTTGATTGATCGAAGAACTCATCTTAGGCAACGAGGCTTGTCTAATTATATATCTGTATGGTATTTATAAAATTGTGACATACAATTGGAGCTATATGAATAATACCATAGCACGTGTGTCATACCACGTGTGCTTTCGACCAGAAGGAAGTGAAGAGTCGATCCCTGTCTCTTCACTGTGTGATGTCTTTAATTGTGCCCTTATTACTTTTGACTATATCTTGATATTTTGATTAGGTGTATGCTACTTTGAACATATTACCAATGATCATGAATGATTCGGTCTAATGGGGTGTGTTTGGGAAAGCAACCTAATCAACGTAAAAGGATCTAAGTGTAAAGGGAAGACTAAAATTGTGTATCAAAGTGTGTGCTTGCAGGTATACCGATCATGTAAGTCAATTTAGACTATAACATGATAGTGAGACACATGAAACTATTTCAGTGAACTCTTTTGATCACATAAACGATGTGATATAAATTTAAAGGGGTCAGAGTTACTGAAATATGATACAACAAATTATTAGTCTGGGGTACTGCAGGATACGTAACGAATGAGAACTATTTGAGCAACTATGTACCCTAACAGGTTATTAGTAACGTATGCTCGTATGCTTGCCGGTCGCACGACCTATTTGCCAAGTATGATGATACTTTGATACAAGTGTGTATATGAGAAGATAGTGGGTTGGTACCACAAATTGATATAACTTAATTATGGGCGAGTGGGAGAATGTAAGAAAATATAAATAAATAATTATGAATATGATTATTTATTATTTTATTAGCCCGCCAAAAGTAAGTTACAAAGTAAAATGTTATTATTTTTGAATTTTAAAATTAATAACTCCAACCACTATTCTATATAAGATAGAGTTTTGGTCAGAAGAAGTAACTGAATACATTTTTATATGAACGCTTCTATTTACTTCTCTTCTTCTCTCTGCCATTCACAAAATATGCTTTGATCAAAATCACAAGGGCTCTTAGGTTGTGGATATAGAGGTCTCTCTTCCAGTAAGAAGATCCACGGCCGCAAGATAATCAAGTTTCCAATCGATTCAATTCCGCTGCTCTTCAAGAGGTATTCCTTTATAAACCTCTTGTTCTTTAATTTATATCTAATTAAATATTACATTTATATATAGCCAATAGCACCTAATAGGATAATACTCTTTTTGATTCTGGTAACATAGTATCTCCTTCATTGTTGTAATTTAACAACGAATTTAAAAATTGCAAAGATAATAATTCCTCTTTACTGTACTTCAATCTTTAATCTACTCCGAAACAATAAAATCTTGATTAAACATTAGTATTAATTCATGATCACTTAAAAACAATATTTCTCACCGAAAAAACTATCTTTGTTATTAGTAACCGATTTTAAATTCCGCTTCTTGAATGTTTAAGAAGTTTGGATGATAAGTTCGTGTCTCACTATAAGTTGAGGATGTTTCACTAGACGAGAACAAAACATCTTGTGTTAAAAGCCAACACCCTCTAAGATCAAGTAACCTTAAACTCATCAGTGGATTAAACGATTCAAGACCAAAATTAGTCAACACAGCCTCGCGAATACCAAAGTTTATCAAACATTGAATTGGTCCCATTTCATGTAATGATGTATCTGTAAGGGACCCACCTTTTAGAAATAAATTTTCTAATTTTGTGACAGGTCCCTATATGTATTGGACCTCCTGTATATAATAATTTGTTCCTGTCCATGTTATGTTCCTTACCTGCGCTAGTTGGCTCATCACTAGCTACTCCATTTAACTTTCCCTTACCCTTTTCCTTCATGCTCAGTCACATGAAAATTACTTTTTCCATGTAGCACACCTGATATATCATCCCATAGTCTCTATTTGTGCTACAGGTATAATATTCCTTTGACTAAGAGACTGCTACAATATTTTGCTATTTGACAGTTCCTCAATTGCTGCACTTGAGGATGAGCAACACAAGGTCTTCTCATTGAGACCTGCTGAGTTGTACCCACGGACAGATTCTCAAGCTCCTGTCCACGTGTCACTCCACCACCTATTACCTCAACTTCCCTTTGTCGCAACATTCCCGATGATGAATTTTCATATGTCGAAACTATTTTAGTATTTGAAATTGGTATTAAATTAATAAATTTTATATTAATTTGAGGTAAAAAAAAAAAAAGAAAAAAAAGATGAGATTAAAAGATAACAAAAAACTTAATGGCGGTTTGGACAAAGTCTTTCTTTCCTAGGACTCTTACTCTATATATAGGATCTTTATCATAAACTAGAAGAAACTATTTATTTCTCTACAAACGTTTCCGTTTAATATACTTCACAAACATACTGATTCCTTAATTTCCAAGCTTTTTAACGTATCTATAGGAGGTATTTTTTTCTAACAATAATGCATATCTGAGTTAATAGTTTTTTGCATTCGTATATAGATATTTGAAGGAGCCAAAAGATGATGAGTGTAGGCCTTCGTTTTAAACCAAACGATGAAGATTTATTGAATATTCTGGAGGGCAAGAAGAGAGGAGTAGTTGAATATCCTGCGAATGTAATTATGGAGAAAAATCTATATGGCAAAAACGCTACTCCATGGGAGTTATTTAATAACAACGATCCTTGGCAACACACGATGATTAGTAATGGTAGACTCGATATGAATCACAAAACTATTTACGTCTTTACTAAGCTTACAAAGATTGGAGGTGGAGAAAAAAGATTTGATCGCTTAGCCGGGTACGTATTATAATAATGTCATTAAACTTTTAGATTCTATCATGAATGTTTTATATATGAACAATAAAATAAATATTCTTTTGTTTATTGCATTGTAGGTGTGGCACATGGAAAGGTAAAACCGGAGCTAAATATATTATGAATAGGGAGAAGGTGATAATAGGATGTAGTAGAATGTTCGCTTTTGAGACAAAGAATAACGAAGATGCAGTTGGGAAAGGTCATTGGAGAATGCACGAGTATTGTTCATTAAACTTGACCGGAAAGTATGAATTGGATTCTTATGTTATATGCAAAATAACATATGAGCTTAAAGATTCAAATTCAAAAGATGAAGATGAGCTAAAAGATTCAAATTCAGAAGATGAAGTATGGGGTACTCTTTTTCCTTAGTTTGGGGTTTTTAAACATTTAACTACTCTCCCCAAACAAGGTTTTAACGAGGCCCCCCAAAGATGTTATAATTTACTCTTAAACTTAATGGATATAAAGATTAAATTTCAGTTTTGTAATTTTTTTGTCTTGAATAAATTTATGTTTGCAATTATAAGCCCTGGCTCTTAATTTGATGTTTTGCTTTTATTATCCTTCTTCAATTGTTTATTTTCAACCTTGCGGTTGAATAATGCAAAATTTGTTACAAGTTTCGTTTTACTCTTAAGTAGATAATCTGATCATAGTAATCAGACGAATTTACTTGTAGTTGTAGTAGCGTTCTTCAATAATATCTATATAGTAGTTTACTTTTGGCATTCTAATTTGCAGATTGTTGACTAATACTAATGATACTATGGTTTGCTTCTTTGATTGGTTTAAGTTCTGTATTTGTATCTGAAGGTCCATATAGATTCGATACAGAAAGATAATGTCCTGTTAGATTTGTTAGTCACAATTGTTGAGTATCTATCATAAGTTTTACCCTCAAAACTCCATGAAGATTGTCACCTTTTGTTCAATCTCAATTGGCGTAACTACAACAAACCCATAAGCTTACAAAATTACGAATAAACCCCACTTTTGCACACAATCTATTAATTTAATTAATTACATGTAGTAGTTTTGTGTTGTGGAGCTGATACATGTGGAACTGGCTTAGAAGCATGAATTTCAACTGTATCAAAAGAATATATGTTAAACTTTTTGAAAATTTGAGGGGGCGAAAAGGTAATTTATATATAATTACATACCTGTAAGAAGCTGATTATAACCACTATGACCACCATATAAACGAGCCAAAACACCAACAAGAGGTGCACTATTATAAGTAGCAGGCTCGGTTTGTTTGAGATTATCTCTTTCATCATCATCATCAGCAAAATTATCATAAGCATCGGGCCCACCAACAATAGCACCAGTGAAAAGATTCGGATAATATTTTATTCCGGTTATACCAGGTGGCGTATCCTCCTCTACAGCTCAAAAATGCGGGGTCCACTTTAACCGAGACTATAGATGAGCCTCTATGGTGTACTTGTTTCGGAAAATTGTTTCCATATCCTACCATGTAACTTGTTACTCTTGGATTTTCTACCAGAAACATCAGCTGAAAAAAGTGTTATTTACTTTATCATTTTATCATTGTTCAACACCTTTATTGCTTATCAACAAGCCTTTTTCTTTTTCAGTTTGAACTTAGATTTGCACCTAAATCGTTTAGAAGTTCGTGTAATGTTTTATCCGAAACTCAATAATACGATTTTCTCTCTGAAATATTTAAAAACTAATCATCAAAGTAAGCAATTTCTGTATAGGAGATTCTGATTTTCTAACAGAATGCCCACCATTAGATGCTGATATTCAGTTAAAATTATCATCTTGCGTAAGAACTTACCTCAGAAAACATATGATCAAGTGGAATTTATAAGAATCAAAAAGGGATGTAGCTCAGATGGTAGAGTTCTTGCTTAGCATACGAGAGGTACAGGGATCGATACACCACATTTCCATCCATTTTTTATATTTAACCAGAAAACATTACACAAAACTAATACATTGTTTAAAAAGAGTAAACCATTTATTAAAAAGAAAGGAATGTTTCTCTATCTCTATCCAGAATATTATTTTGCTGGATAACACAAAACTAATACATTGTTAAAAAAGAGTAAACCATTTATTAAAAAGAAAGGAATGTTTCTCTATCTCTATTCGGAATATTATTTTGCTGGATAATTTGAGAAGGTGGTGGATTCATCTACTTCATCGATCATGAAACCCTCTTTAACAAGTTATTGTATCTATCAATCTCCAAACTGAATCCTCATCAATTCTTCCATGTCCATGAGCATCTTCCCTAAATCTTGAGCATAATTCAGCTCATTTTGATCAATTATTAGGAGTATCTTCATTGTTCATAACTCATTTATTAGGAGTAACTCATTTTGATCAACTCATTCTCCAAACATTAAAACACGCGTGTTTTTTAGTGAGGAACTCTTTAGCGATGACCCACAGATTCTTGCATATAAAAAGTAAGATTTAAAAATAATTAAAGAAAATAGGTGTCGCGGGTCCTCGCTAAAGATATGTTATTTCGCGAGGACCTTTATGTCGTTGCTAGAGGTTATCTTTAGCGAGGATTTGTTGTATCGTTTCCGAGGACTCATGTCCTCGCTAAAGATTTTGCCGAATAAAAAACAGAAAGCGGGTAGTTAGCCATTAATGCGAAAAAACTAAAAAAAAACCTCCAAAACTCTCCCAACTTTTTTACCCTAATCCACAAATAATTTCCGGATCCATCAATAACGAAATTTCTACGATACATCTAGCAATTCTGGGTCCCATTTTTAAGCAAATTTATCCATCAATTTGTCCACAAATTAGGTATTTTCTAATTTTTTTTGCCTAAATTATATAGTTGTTGTTATATTTTGTATAATATAAGTGCATTTAGTAGTATTTGAGTGTTTTATATGTGATATATTGTTAATTTTTTGTGATATAATTGTTATTTTTTAATTTTGTGTATTTATTTTAATTTGGATTTTGAGTTATAATATTTTTAGGTGTTGTATTATTAATGGAAAAATAATGTAGGGACCTTTGGGAACTATTTAGATCTTTTAGGGACCTTTGGGTCGTGTTTTTCCTGAACCTCATAACTTACCCGATTCATATGCGGATTTCAATAGAAAGTTGAAAAGTTTTGGCATAGGATACACCACGATCGACGTGTGTTTGAATGATTATGTTTTGTATTATAAAGAGAATGATAATCTTGAGAAATGTCCAGTTTGTGGAGAATCAAGGAGGGACCCGAAGAAGGGGAAGCAAGTTTCGCATAAGAAGATGCGTTATTTTCTGATTGCGCATAGGTTACCGAGAATATGCTTCGAGGCACGCCGCGAAAGATATAATTTGGCACCATACTGGAAAGAGTACCGACAAAGATGTGTTGCATCATCCCGTCGTCGATGGTCATACTTTGAAACAATTTTACGAGAGGAATCCCGAATTTGCTAGTGAACCACGTAATGTACGCCTTGGTTTGGGGATTGATGGGTTTTGTCGTTTCTCCATGCAAAACAACTCATACGGCATGTGGCCAGTTATATTGACGATCTACAGCTTGCCGTCTTGGTTATGCATGAAAGAATCCACGTGTATGCCTACTTTGTTGATATCGGGTCCTTGTTCACATGGAAAGGATACAGATGTATCTCCCCGTCCGGTTATAGGTGAGTTGGAAACGTTGTGGGGCACGGGGATAGTTACATGGGATGCACATATGAACGAGAAATTTATAATGAAGGTTAGTTTGTTGTTCACAACGATTGATTATCCGGCTAGATTGTACACTTCAGGATGGTCAGGTCAAGACTACTTAGCTTGTCCCGAATGCATGGAATATACTCCGTCTGTGCGTGTTAATAAATGAGTTGTTTTGATCACAGATAGTGGTTACCTCTGAACCATCATTATCAGAAAGATGCATCTTCGTACGTGAGAGTCGATGGTAGGCCCCCGCCTAGGAAACATAGTCCCGTAGATATTCAGACGCAGTTAGATGGGTTGCCGATTGTGTTTCCGGGATAACACAAGGACTTCGGTGGCAAGGCGGCAAAGAAAAATGGGCCTCGTGAGTCAAATTGGAAGAAAAAAAGTATATTCTACCGTTTACCGTATTGGTCAGAAAACTTGTTGAAATATAACATCGATGAGATGCATTGTGAGAAGAATGTGTGTGATGCTCTTCTCGGCACAATTGTTTGGTTTAGATGGAAGCCATGAATATTAGGTCAGATTTGTGGTTATTTGTCGATTCACGTGGTAAGACCATTTGACCACGTGCAAAGTATGCAAGGACAATCGATAAGCGACGAGAGTTTCTAGATTAGTTGAAGGTGCAAAATTTTCCAGATGGTTTTGCGTCTAACTTGCGTAACAAAGTTCAGAGTGACACCAGGAAGATTATCGGTATGAAATCCCATGATTGTCATATTCTGATGCAGTTTTTATTTGTGGATAGTATTCCAAGGTTAATCGACAACAAATGCATTAGTGATCAGATTATTGGGTTGTGCAACGTGTTCAGAAATTTGTGTAAGAAGAACCTAAGTAAAAAGGAATTGGAATCGGGAAAGTTAAAGTGGTCGAGCTTATGTGCAAGTTGGAGATGATTTTTCCTCTAGTTTTTTTTGATATTATGATCCACCTTGTTGTGAACTTGTACGAGGAAGCTCGATTAGGAGGCCCGGTTCAAATGCGTTGGATGTAACCATTTAAGAGGTACTTGAAGAAACTAAAAGAATATATTTGGAATTTGGCCAGGCCCGAGGGTTCAATCGCCGAGGGATACGCTGTAGAGGAAACTTTGACTTTTATATCTCGGTACCTTCGAGAGGAAAGTACAAAGTTCAACGATCCGGGCAGATACGGTGAGGAGATTCCTGCAAGCAAGGAAGTATCAGTGTTTAAGAGCCAGTGCAAGCCGATTGGTAGAAAGTGTTTGGATTTTTACCCTTCAAAGAGAAAGAACACATCGATTGGTACATCCTTCATATTTGCGACGAGATCCAGCACTATATGATGTAAGTATTTTTATTAAAGTCATTTATTTAAATATCATATTATTGATTATTAACACTATGGTTTTTATTAGGGAACACAAGTCCTCACTTCCAGCCGTTGTTACAAAGAGAAAACACCGAGAGAAGTTTCGTTGATGGTTCATGAGAAAGGTATACAAGTCTACAAAATAAGTTGAATTTATTTCAACTAATAACTACCTTTGTGTGTAGGTGTATTTACTGAACAAAGATGGTGATCCCCTTGCTACCAAAGAGTTGTTTTCGTTGGCCAACATGTTGAATAGCGTCGTGTATCGATATGATTTTTTAAGTGTGAACATGGTCAAATGGGTTACGCGTGAAAAGGGTGAAGAGAGTTACTCAAGATTACGGAGTTTGTACTATCACAGGTTGGTTAGTTGTGTTTTCTTTTTAGTTGATTTCTTTTTTAGTTGGGTGTTTGTATATAAACTAGTCATTTTGTTATGTCATAGGTGGAGATACTTTTTACGGTGAGTTGGTCAAGATGGTTGAGGTTGAATTCAGTGGTGGGTGTTTAGTTGTGTTGTTTGAGTGTAAGTGGTATCACACCGATGAAACAAAGAAACTGCAAAAAACAAAACACGGGGCAACAATTATCAAGACAAGTTCTTTTTGGTGGACTGAAGAACCCTGCATCTTAGCAACTCAAGCAAAAAAGGTGTTTTACATTGATCAAATTAACGCAAGGAAGGCGGAAAAGGGATGGAAAGTTGTTTGGGAAGTGAACGATCATCACGGATGGAGTCCCGAATTATTTGGTGCAGAATCGGTGTTGACTGGTCTAGACCCGATTGACATTCTGTTGGCTGATACGACCTTGGATTCAGAGTACCCTCTGATTCATTTGACTCCTGGACAAGGATAGAGATCGATCTTTCCATTTTTAACCTTGTACCAGAACCCGCTGTTCCCGACGATGGTGATGATTATTATGACACATTAGGCAAGTACGAGACTGGTGAAGAAACTATATATGTTGATAGTGACAATGATCCTGTAACAGTTGACGAGACTGATTAGTTGTATATCTTGTTTCTATTATTTTGTCATATTATCGGATTTATTTCAATTTTGAAATGTTTAGATTTTGATTTTGAATTGTATTGTGTTGGAATGAAATTAGAAGGTCATTGTTTTTATTAATTACTTGGTAAATTTTTTTTAGTGTTGATATGTAAGATTAATAAAGGATTAAAAAAACTTTAAAAAAAAGTCTTTAGCGAGAACATTGTTCTCGCAAAAAACAAAAAGTCATTAGTGTATTATATTGTATTTTTTTCTTTATTTTGATTTCTTATGATTCAATAACTACTAAACATAAATACTTTAAAAACATTATAGGTAACTAAACCCTTATTTTTTGAGAATCTAAATTTGCCACCACCCCTTCCAACGCATACACACACTCTAACTCTGTTTAGGTGTTATTGACTATATATATTCATCAAGATCCTTTGTCGATACCTTTGTAATGTAATTGTGTTGTTTTGATGTTTTGTATTAGAGTAATGATATTTGTAACCCTTTTTGTATCACCCTTTTATCACCTCCTACGTGTATGCCTACATGTACCAATGAATTGATTTCTCTATCCTATTTAATTTTTCTCTATCTTCTATTCAAGGAAATCAGAATACATATATAGAAGGGTGATAAAAGGGTGACATGAAAAGGGGTGAAATATATCATTACTCTTTGTATTTTTTATGAAACTATTTTTTGTATTTGAATTTTCTATTAAACAAATTTTATTTAAATTTGAATGTAAATAAGGTCTACGCACGTGTTGAAATTTTTATTTTTTGTGAGGCAATAATCAAAAAATGCCTATTAAAAACTATTAATAAAAAGGTATCTAGAATAAGACTATTTATAAAAAACAACCACAACCCAATATCCCCTACAAATAGTAATTAAAAAAATAGAGAAAAAACAAAACAAAAACTAATACACACGCACGTCCGTGATTTTTTTTTAAAAATCGTCATAACTAATTCTAAAAAAATCAGTAAATAAAAAAATTATATATTTGGATAAAGCAAATTAATATTTAGTACATGAGAGAGCCACTTTGGACTCGGAGTCATATTGACTCCAATTAGATTCGATCCCAGGACCTCTTGGTCTTTACAGAGTAGCCTAACCATTAGGCCAACTATCAATCTCGACACAGAGTTATATGTTTTGAACAATGAATTTCATGTTTGCGAAAAATAAAATCACTATTTCAAACAATGAATTTCATGTTTTAAACAGTGAATTCCATGTTTTAAACATGAAACTCCGTGTCTGCGAAGAAAAACTAAAAAAAATCAACAAAAAAAATCATAGACATAAATATTAATTTGCTTAATCCAAAAATGCAATTTTTTTATTTTTCTGATTTTTTTTTGAATTAGTTATGACGATTTTAAAAGAAATTCACAGGCGCGTGCGTGTGTGATGGAATTAGTAGTAGGTGGTGGTGGTGGTTGTGGTAGTGGAGGTGGTGATGGTTGTGGTGGGTGTAGTGGTGGTTAAATACATGGTAGTGGTGGTGGTGGTGAAAGTACCCTATTATTTGTTTAATATTTAAAAATAAATATTGTATTAAAAATAAAATAATATATTTAATAATAAGGATAATAGGAGTAGTGAGGGTATAAAAAATATAAAAAAGGTATTTTATATAAATAATTATTTTATTGGACTTTTTTTTATTAAATAAATTATTGAAAGCTTAATTTAATAATTATGTATTATTATTAGATTTCTTTTAACAAATTTTTTTTTTTAGAGTTTAAGCCGTCCATGTTTATTATTTTTAATTTATATTGATTTAAAATATAAAAAGAAACATATGCTGAAATACTTTTTCTTTTCGTCGTCCAAAAAAAAAAAAAAAAACTCCTAGATAAGACAATCCGTTAATTTATAAAAATAAGTTAGGAGGTCGAATAGAAATCTCTCTAAAAACAACGCTCTCTCTTCTCTCTACTCATAGGGTACGATTTCTTCCGTCGAAAGCATCAATCCTACTCGTGATTATCACCGCCTCGGTGTGGTGATTTCGTGAGTGTTCTTGCTTCTTGCTTCACGCTTCTCTCTCCTCGTCTTGGAATGGGGGCGTCGTCAGATGGATTTTTAGGGTTACAAAGGGGCTTTACCTTTTCGGATTTGGGGAAGAACAAATCTATTTCATCGATTAGGAAATCTATTAATTTAGTAGAGTGGTGCAGACAAAGATGGGGAAGTGGATTTAATGATGAGGGTGGTCAGGAGGCGATGAAGGCGTCGCTCGAACTTCTCCCTTTCTTGTGTGCTGCAGACCAAATCTTTCCTTTCATCGAGGTAATAAATCTATTGAGTAATATTGGATATAATTTCGGTTTTCTTTTGATGCAGAAACCAAGTGCGAAAAAAAATTTACCGGTGTGGAGGATGCGAAGAGACGACCCTGGAAGGGTTTACTTAGCACGCTGGTATAGGCCTATCAAAGGAGGCTACTACACCTCGTTTTCCCCAAGATTAGCCTTAGAGCTAGGTAATAATTACTCCTCTCTCATAATTAAAGAGTGTTACAGGAAAGAAATCACCATTTACCGAAGCATTGGGAAGGGTAATTCAACCAGTCTTAGGGTGATTAAGATACACCATGAAGAAGGTAAAGGATGGCGCCTATATATACTCGAAGAAGAGAGTGAAGTTGTTTCATTGTCACCTCCTCGTTACTGCTTTCATACTAGCTACTTCCCAGATAACACCCTCATCCTTCAAGCTTTTCTTTTTACTTATACCTGCTCTTATTACCTCCTAATCTCTGTGCTTTCTAGTATATTAGTGCCTATTGATTGTCCAGGTGTTACCATGGCGTCAAGAGATCACCATGCCTTACCTATAATTCCTCTCAACGACCACAAAGCGCGCAAGTTGGAGTTATCAACATTGGTTCTAAAGCGCGACTGTCTGCAAGTATGAAGGAAGAAAAAGCTATTCTCATCAAAGCCATTGGAGATGCTGCCATCTATGCTGTGCAACTCAGGAAGCTCATAGAGGACAGATGGGGCATACAAGGGCACTACAGATTAACTGATGTCAAGAATAATATGTTCAAGCTGGAGATTTTCAATGAGAAAGAGTTCAAAAGAGTTTGGGAAATGAGACCAGGACTATATCAGAAGCTTCACTTAAGCATGACCATGTGGCCTCTTGTTGTTGATTTCAATGACTTGGCGACAGACTATTCATCGATCTGGGTCCAAGTTAGAGGTTTGGCATTTAAGCAAAACAACCTAGACACTATTAAAGCTCTTGAGGTATGCTTTATCAGAATAGAAGCCGTGGATCTCCCCAACAACCAAAACTGTGATGTTAAGATATTGAGATTCAGAGCTAGAATCAACACCAAATACCCTCTACCCCCTGGAGCTTATCTTTATCAAGAGGAGGGTCCAGCTTGGGTTGTGTTCCAATATGAAAATACGGGGTTACTTTGTTTCAGGTGTGGAAGGATAGGACATCAATACGGAGACTGCCCTAACAAAAGTGTTAAACAGGTGGAGGACATCGATGAGCGCAGGAAAGTCTCATGGAGCATCGACAATGTGGCAAAATTCCCGCCTTTCAACCCTATTTATGGTCTTCATATTAAAAATAATGGAGAGTTTACTAACTACTTTTATAGTGATAAAACTATTAAGGATGCAGGTCCAAGTAACAGAGTCAACAACCCAACCAAAGGTACCCTGCTCCGAGAAGAAGATGAGGACGTTCTTAGCAAATTCAACTACACAAAGAAAAGTGGCGAAGGGAAAACGAGTAAGAACCATTATGAAGATGAGGATAAGGACACAGAGGAACGAGAATGGGAGAGCTGGAATAAGCAAATACATGACCTGCGCAATGAACTACATGAATCCTCTTTAAAAATGGAAGCTTTCAAAAGAACTCATGGAATAACAGATGAGAGTGAGGAAGGAAATGAAGGTAGCATTCGAGCAGCGCTCATGGCATTTGAAGAACAAATGAAGAAGATCAAAGGGAAATACGTGGCCAATTCCAACAACACCTCTAATCAATATATGGAGACTTCATCAAACTCTCAACAAGCTATTAAAAGAAGGAGGGAAACTAGAGGAATTAGAATTGGGACTGGAAGTGGTGAAGTTAATTCAAAAATGGCTGGTAATTTCAAAAAGTTAAGGGTGGTGGATCCAATTGAAGATTTCGTTAATAAAAATCAATTTAGTATCCTAGAGGATGAAAAAGAAGAAGTGGAAAGGAACATTATAGTCAAAGAGAAAGGGAAAGACTCGAAGAAGGTTACAGAAGAAGTGGATGAGGAGAACTCGCAATATGAGCCTGAGGAAGAAGATGAGGGGAACTTTGAAAGTAGCGAGAACTACTTTGAGAAGGACTATGAAGGGGGTGGAGAGGACCACGACATGAATTTCCAGTATGCTGATGCTTTCGAGGATGAAGAGGAGGTTTTCGAAAACAAAAATGGAGGCGGCAACTCCAAAAAAGCCGCCAAGATTAAGTGACGACATTATTTTGGAATGTTCAGGGTTTACGAGCGCCCTTAACATTATCGAAAGCTAGCTCGTTGGTGGCTCAATATAGACCTAGTGTGGTGGTGTTTTGTGAGACGATGTTGAGAGAAGTGGACTCTCAAGGTGTTCTGGCTCGATTTGGTTTTGATAACTCGTTTTTTGTGGAACCCACTGGAACTGCTTTTCATTCAGGAGGGTTCCTGGTTTTGTGGCACTCTTACGTGCATCTTAATATTGTCTTTAGTTGTAACTCTTTTATTATTGCCCGTATTAATGAACTTTCTTTTAGTTATTATACTGTGTTTATTCATGCTCCTAATGACTTTAAACAAAGATTAGAAACTTGGAAAGAGATAACAAAATGGGGCGAAAGCTTCAATGAACCGTGGACAATTATTGGGGACTTCAATGAGATTCTCAATATCACGGAAAAAAATAGCAAGAATAGGGCCAATATGGATCATATTAACGCTTTCATTGATTTTACTTGTTGTAACTCTCTTGCAGAAATTAACTCTAATGGGTGTTTTTTTACATGGTCTAACAGGATGGTTGGTGTAAAGAATGTCAAGACAAGAATTGATAGAGGTCTTGCTACTTATGAATGGATGGAGCGATTCCCAAGGTCACTTATACACATACCACCAGCTATAGGGTCGGATCACTCTCCTTTAATCCTTTATTTCGATTTTAATCAAAAAATAAAAGGAAAACAATTTAAATTTGAAACTAGATGGTTAGACGATGAGAACTGCAAAAAAATAGTTGAAGAAAGGTGGCCTATCCCTAATCATAATAGCCCTATACCAAATTTCATTAAGAAGAGGGAATTCACAAAAAAAGAACTTAGTTCTTGGAGCAGGGAAAACTTTAAAAATCACGAAATTACCATTAAAAAACTCCAAGATAAGCTGATTAAACTTAATAACACTATAGACAAAGATACTACTAAAGAGGAAGTCACTATTAAAGAAAGAATTAAAAAAGAGTACGAGAGAGAAGAGAAATACTGGTGTGATAGAGCTAGACTTAATTGGCTCACTTATGGTGACAAGAATACAAAATACTTTCACTTAGCTACCATTAAAAGAAGGAAACTTAACAGAATAAATAGAATTAAAGATTTGGAAGGCAGTTGGACAGATGATCCTGAGAATATCAAAGAGAACTTCCAAGAATTTTATAAAAATCTTTTTAAAGAAAAAGGGTGTGAAGAAGAAGCAATGAATAAAGCAGTAGAATATATTTCACCACGGGTCACGGAGGATATGAATAAAGAGTTAACAAAAAAACCAAATATTGAAGAAATAGAGAGAGCAGTTAAGGAACTGTCGGCAACAAAAGCACCAGGACCGGATGGGTTAAATGGTAAGTTTTATAAAGAATTCTGGGAAATTATTAAAAACGATGTGACACAGGTAGTTATGGATTTTTTTGAAAACAATTGCTCTGTGGAAACTATCAACGACACTCTTATCACACTGATCCCAAAAGGGAATACACAAGAGAATCTAGGAGACTTCAGACCCATTTCTTGCGTCAACTTTATTTACAAAATTATTACTAAGATTCTCTCCAACCGACTAAGGGAAATCATGGACAAAATTATTTCACCCACGCAATCAGCTTTCATCAAAGGTAGGGCCATACAGGACAATATACTTATTGCCCAAGAAATATCTTTTTTTATGAGCAGGAAAAGAAAAGACAAGAAAAATTTAGCAGCAATAAAAATAGATATGGCTAAAGCTTATGATCAGGTAAGATGGCTTTTCCTTTTTAAAGTTCTGAATAAATTAGGGTTTTGTAGCAAATGGATAGATTGGATAAAGAATTGCATTACTTCAGTATCCTTCAATATCAACATCAACGGCGAAAGACTAGAGAATTTTAAACCTGGAAGAGGACTCAGGCAAGGGGACCCTCTTTCCCCTTTCCTTTTCTCTATTATGACTGAATCTCTAATTAGTATCGTGGATCATTTTGTCTACAATAATTTCTTTAGTGGTATTAGAATTAATAGGAACTGCCCTATTATCTCTCATCTCTTATTTGCAGATGACTCCCTTTTCTTCTTAGACTTAGATAATTCTAATATTGATTCTTTTAAAGAATGTCTCGATATATACTGCGAGGGATCTGGACAAGCTATTAACTTTAATAAATCGGCAATCAACTTTAGTAAAGAATCAACAGAAGAGATAAAAAATTTGGTCACGGGAAAAATGGGCGTTAAAGAAACGGAAGACTTGGGACATTATTTGGGTGTTCCATTATGTCATAAAAGATCAAAAATAGATTCTCTTGAGTGGATAGCAAATAAGGTGTTTAAAAATACAGAAGGTTGGAAAGCTAAACTCCTATCAGAAGGAGGCAAAGAAGTGCTCATCAAAGCAATCCTTCAAGCTATCCCGAATTACTATATGTCTATTTTTTCTTTTCCCATTAATTTTTGTAATAAACTTATCTCAGCTATTTCTAATTTCTGGTGGAATTCAGGTGAAAGAAACAAGATACATTGGGTGGCATGGGAAAAAATAACGGTGAGTAAAATCATAGGAGGACTCGGCTTTAAAGATTTCAAAAAGATGAACACAGTTCTCCTGGCTGCCCAAGCTTGGAGAATTATGCATAGTCCAAACAACTTAGCAGCTAGGCTCCTCAAAGGTATTTACTTTAATAAATCTAATTTTTTATCGTGTAAAGTTAAACAGAGTAGAACTTGGAGTTGGGCGAGTTTAATGGAAGGTAGAGACTTTATTAAAAAATACGGTATAAAAAAAATAGGTAACGGGAAAGACACGGATATATGGAACGAAAAATGGTTAGATACAGAATGGAAGTTAGAGAGACCAAAGGGATCGAACATCACAAAAGTTAATGAACTCATGAAGGAAGGAGAAGAGGAGTGGAACCTCGAAATTTTAGACAACCTCTTCCACGAACCTATAATAAACTTGATAAAGAAAACAAAGATCAAAGAATTTGATATTAAAGACAGATTCATATGGCCTTATTCAAAAAATGGTAACTACGATACAAAATCAGGTTATAAACTAATCATAGAGGAATACAACAAGAACAAGGCGACTACTACCAAAACAAGGGTTACAAAAGAGACAAAAATATGGAAAAAAATATGGAAATCAAATATCCCAAAAAAAATTAGATTATTTATGTGGAGAGTGGTTAATAATGCTTTACCTACTAGAGTTAATCTCTCCAAGAGGAAATGTGCAGATGGTAAAAATTGTCTATGGTGTAACCAAGATAGTGAAGATGTGGAACATCTACTCCTTCAGTGTAACATGTGCAAAGATATCTGGGCAGGATCGTTCTTACAAATCAAAATTCAAGATAAACTGGATGATAATATAGAAGATTGGTTTCTAAAAACGGTAAAATCTTTCAAAAAAGGAGGATGGGACGAGAAAGTGGTTAGGGACTTTATAATGATCAATCTTTGGAACATCTGGAAAGCAAAAATGAAAGGCCTTCACGAAGGAACTGCGGCGAATGGAACAGTGATAAACAAAACATCGACAAAACTCATGCAAGAAATTCACGGAATTAACTGGGTTAAAGATGGGTATAAGGGCTTCAATAACCCAATAACACAAATTGAAATAAGAGACACGGATAACGAAGACGAAATTAACATATATTGCGACGCATCTTTTTCAAACAAGTGGGATCCAACAGGAATAGCAATAGTATGGGAACAAAGAGAGAACAACAGAAAATCAAAAATAAGCAAAACTATCGACTGCAACACAGTAGTAGAAGGAGAAGCAACAGCGGTTTTGGAAGCTACAAAAATAGCAAGAAGATATCACGAGAAAAAAGTCACCATCCACTCAGATAACCTTGAAGTAATTCAAGGTATAAAGCAGGTGTCAGCAGCACGTTGGAACATCCAACCCGTTCTTCGAAAAATTATTTGCACTACTGAGGAGCTCGGACAAATTACCTTCAAACACATCAACAGGAAGCTCAACAGGAATGCGGATAAATTAGCGAAGGAAGCTAGGCACGCAGCAACTTTTGTTTATCGGAATACGCTTAGTATTTCCGATCTCTCAGCGGCATTTAGTAAATTAGGAATAGGGTAATTTTGTTGTTTTTCTTTTGGGGTGCCTTTGCACCCTCTAGATGTCCAAAAAAAAAAAAAAATAAAAATAAGTTAGGATATTCTAGTTTATTATGTTTGAAAAAATAACATTAGAACTTTTAACTATACTACAACTCTTTAATTATTACCCAACTCCTACTCTATATGTAGAGTTTTATGTACTTCCATTATTTAAATCATTGAAAACCTAAGCTAAGAGGAAAATATAAATCTATACAAAAGGTAAAAGATTATTTTTATCAATATTTTATTTGATTTTGTTGATTCTTTTTTCTTTTTGCGTAATTATAAACAAGTTCTTGCCTGACTATTCAACTTGTACACTTGGCTATTTGGATTAAGAATTTATCAAAGTTATATTTGAGTTAATAGTTTTATAGTTTAATAACCAACGTTATATTGCATGGTGTGTTTCTTTGAGTTGTTTGTTTATGTAGAACCTCTCGAGAGTATTTATGATGTGTAACTCCTTTAGTTTTTTTTTTGCTACTTTTTGGTGATGTAATATTTTGGATGAATTGTATGAACTCCATCATGGTTTGGTTTATTGGTTCATGAATTTTTATTTTATGTTAAACTCACATCCCCTCGTGATGACCTGTTACTTTTTCCCCTTGTATCGATCTTAGTTTCATGTGCTAGCTTCTATTCATATACTTTTTTACAGTGTATTAGATGGTTCCCATTGCAGCAAATATTAAGTTCACATGGGGTAGAGTTTAACTTCGTAATAGAATCTTAATAGTTTTCAGGGGATTTATTTTTTGTCTTAGCAGTGGGTGTTCCCTATCATCTTTTTATACTAAAGGTAAAAGATGTTTTCTTTTATTCAACATGTTTATTTGTTTTCATTGATTCTTTTTTTTCTTTTTTCCTGATTATACACAAGTTTATTATGATATATCTGGTCCCTACTGATCAATATGGACTAGGTTAGATTTTTTTTTGTTCTAAACGCTTATAGACTAGGTTGGATCCATACTCTATCAAAGCAATATTTGAGTTAATAGTTTTCTATATTAACGAGAATTCATGTTTAATGAATTAGGAGGGTTTTTTATTCTAACAATAGTGCAGATTTGAGTTAATAGTTTTCTATATTAACGAGAATTCATGTTTAATGAAATAGGAGGTTTTTTTTCTAACAATAGTGCATATTTGAGTTATTAGTTTTCTATATTTAATAGTTTTTTGCATTCGTATATAGATATTTGAAGGAGCCAAAAGATGATGAGTGCAGTAGGCCTTCGCTTTAAACCAAACGATGATGATTTATTGAATATTTTGGAGGGCAAGAAGAGAGGAGTAGTTGAATATCCTGCGAATGTAATTGTGGAGAAAATTCTATATGGCAAAAACGCTACTCCATGGGAGTTATTTAATAACAACGATCCTTGGCAAGACACCATGATTAGTAATGGTAGACTCGATATGAATCACAAAACTATTTACGTCTTTACTAAGCTTACAAAGATTGGCAATGGAGAAAAAAGAGTTGATCGTTTAGCCGGGTACGTATTATAATAATTTCATTAAACTTTTATATTCTATCATGAATGTTTTATATATGAACAATAAAATAAATATTCCATTAATTGTAGGTGTGGCACATGGAAAGGTAAAACCGGAGCTAAATATATTATGAATAGGCAGAAGGTGATAATAGGATGTAGTAGAATGTTCACTTTTGAGACAAAGAATAACGAAGATGCAGTTGGGAAAGGTCATTGGAGAATGCACGAGTATTGTTCATTAAACTTGCTCGGAAATTATGAATTAGATTCTTATGTTATATGCAAAATAACATATGAGCTTAAAGATTCAAATTCAAAAGATGAAGATGAGCAAAAAGATTCAAATTCAGAAGATGAAGTATGGGGTACTCTTTTTCCTTAGTTTGGGGTTTTTAAATATTTAACTGTTGGAACATTAGAAAGAAAGCAAAAAACTCTTTCTCCCACATCGGTGGGTAAAGAGAGTTTGGAGCTCTTTTTAGCCATTGTGATGGCATTTAGCTTCCAAAGAGCTAAACCCCATGCAAGTGAAAAGGCATTGGACAAATCCACACGCGCGCACCACCACCACCCTTCACGCACCACCCACCGGCCCGGCCTTGCCTGGCCCGGCACGGCGGCGGCGTGGGCGTGAGGCGTGGTTCGTTTGGGAGTCGAAAAATGAAACAGGTTTTGGGTCCAGCTCTTATAGTGCAGCTGACAATCTATCAAAAGAAAAGGAAGACAAGGCTCCACCAATCACGCCCCCATTAAGATGTGGATTAAAAGACAAGTCAACCAGCGGTTACACTTGCACTCAAAACGTGGGGAAATTAAAAGTCAGCAGAAACGTGTGGAATCAAACCAAATCCGATACTGTCAATCAATTACTGGAGGTAATCACGGACTTGATTGGTCCGTTACTATTGACAAAGCTTTTCAAACCTCCCCTCCCCCTATATATAGTGCTCACTCTCCACTTGTAATCACACCGAAAATCACAGCAAAGCAAACACTTCACACTTCTCTCTACCTTTCTCTCCGAGATAAAAACAGCTGTAGTAGTAGTTCCGTTAGGAGATACCGGTACGCCGGAATATCTTTTTAACGCTTCGATTATTTTCCGTGTATTAGTGTTTCGCTTTTGATTTTCGATTGTAATTTCAATTCTTGTAATAGTTTGTTTACAATTAAATTGATTTTACATTTTACCTCTTTCGGAATCTTTTTTTTTCCTACTTCTTTGAAAACGGTGATATTTTCACTCACAATTTAAAAAGATATCCGTAGCTTTTATTTAATCACCGTTTTCTAATGGCTTTTCCAAACACGGCAGTTGCTTCATCATTGAATGCAAAGGCCTTTCCCAACGTGAATCAGGTGGAATCTCTTAATGGTTCCAACTACAAACGTTGGGCACAAAAGATCCTTATCTGTCTTGAACAGTATGAACTGGACTTCGTTCTATACGAGGATCCTCCACTTTTAGTGGACAATGGAGTTCCCACTGAAGAAGAACAGACTAGGCATCTTGCTCTGGAAGCCAAGTTTAAGCGAGCTAATACCATGGCTCGAGGATGGATGTTAAACAATGTCTCCAACCTCATTTTTGACCTCCTTGCCAAAGAAAAATCGGCAAAGATCATATGGGAGACACTTGAGAAAAAGTATGGGGCTGAGGATTCGGGTAAGAAGAAATATGTCACTGGGGCTTGGTACAACTTTCGTCTCACCGATCAAAACCCCATGACCGAACAACTCCACGTCTATGAGAACCTTTGCGCATATGTGATTGCTGAAGGTATGAAAAAGTGTGAAATTCTCCAAGCCAATATCTTGTTAGAAAAGTTTCCACCTTCCTGGAGCGAATACCGTAATCAACTGAAACACAAGAAGAAGGAAATGACACTTCAAGAGCTGATTAGCCACATTCAAGTCGAAGAGGCTAATCGACTCAAAGACAGGTCTATTTCTTTTCCTACTCAATCCTCCAAAGCTAATCTTGTTAAAAGTTCTGGTGAAGGTAACAAAGGCAGGTTTAAAGGAAAGAGTAAACAACAAGGCCACAACAAATCCAAATCTGGGGGGAACAAGAACCGCGGCAACTCCAAGGGTGGTGGGTTCAAAACCTCTGGTAAGATTCAGAAACCCAAAGGAGCTTGCTATTGTTGTGGGAAGGAAGGACATAGGGCTTTCGAATGCAAACTTAGAGCTGATCAAGGTCCTAAACCTGCCGCAAATCTGGTCGAGACCGAAGAGGTTATCGCTGCAGTAATGGTCGAGGTAAACCTAATTGAGAACAAAACCGAGTGGATCCTTGATACTGGAGCTTCTCGTCATTTCTGCTCAACGAGATCCATGTTCAAGAAATTCGAAGAAGCAACAAATGGTGAATTTGTCTACATGGGTGACTCCTCAACTGCCATGGTCTTCGGTAAAGGACAGGTTTCTCTCAAACTCACTTCTGGTAAAATCTTAGAGTTGAATGATGTTCTCTTCGTCCCCTGTCTCCGTAGGAACCTAGTTTCTGGAGCTCTTCTTAATAAAGTAGGCCTCAAACTTGTATTTGAAGGGGGGAAAATGTTTATTACCAAAAACGATGAGTTTGTGGGAAAAGGGTACATGAATAGTGGTTTATTTGTTTTAAATACTGTACCAATGAATGAGAATGCCTCTGATTTTGCTTACGTCGTTGAATTTCTTGACACTTGGCATGCTAGACTAGGTCACCTTAATATCTCTTCTATTAAAAGGCTTAAAGAACTTGGACTAATACCCCTAAATAAAATAGATGACTTTTCCAAATGTCAAATATGTGTAGAGTCCAAACTTGCGAAGAAACCCTTTAAGCCTGTGACCACGAGAAAGACTAAACTACTAATTTAGTGCATTCTGACTTAGCTGATTTTAAAAACTCCGCTAGTAGAGGAGGCAAACTTTACTATATAACCTTTGTAGATGACTACTCTAGGTTCACTAAAGTGTATCTCCTTAAAACTAAAGATGAGGCGGAAAACGCGTTTTTAATATACAAAGCTGAGGTAGAAAATCAACTAGACTGTAAAATCAAAAGATTTAGGTCAGATAGAGGAGGCGAATATAGTTCTAATTCACTTAAAGAGTTTTGTGAAACAAATGGAATAATCCATGAACTTAGTGCCCCCTATACACCCCAACAAAATGGCATAGCTGAGAGAAAAAATAGATCCCTTAAAGAGACTATGAATGCTATGTTAATAAGTTCAGGTTTACCAACCAACATGTGGGGAGAAGCTGTTCTATCAGCCTGTTATGTCCTGAATAGGGTACCCCATAAATCCCTAGATAAGACCCCCTATGAGATGTGGAAAGGGTTTCCACCTAACCTGAAATTTTTAAAAGTGTGGGGGTGTCTGGCTAAAGTCAAACTACCCGATTTTAAAACAGTCACTGTTGGACCCAAAACAATAGACTCTGTATTCATAGGGTATGCTCAGAATAGTGTAGCCTATAGATTCCTATCATTAGATGATAACTCTGTTTTTGAATCTAGAGATGCTGAATTCTTTGAAAACATCTTCCCTTTGAAAACTGTGCATACTGTTGATGCTTCTTTGTCTTCTAGTAACTTATCTGATGAGATTAATGTTCCTTTTTGTGATAGTACCCCTGGCCCCTCTACCTCCTATGTGCCTAGTAGTATTCCCGAGGAAGAACTTAGGAGGAGGACCGAGTCCAGCTTCGGACCTAATTTTATCACAGCCTTCTTAACCGAAGGTCTTCACATTGACCTGATAAGTGAACAGGTTGTCACCTGTCTCCTCATGGAGGAAGACCCAAAAACTTATGCCGATGCTTTGAGATCGGTAGATGCTAGTTTTTGGAAAGAAGCTATTAATAGCGAACTTGAGTCTATTAGAAGTAATCATACGTGGGAATTGACTGACTTGCCTAAAGGTTGCAAACCCATCAACAACAAATGGATTTTTAAGTAAAAGTTGAGACCAGATGGCTCAATAGAAAAATTCAAAGCTAGGCTGGTTATTAAGGGTTTCACCCAAAAGAAAGGTCTTGATTACTTCGACACTTATTCCCCTGTGACCAAAATCGCCACCATTAGGACCCTCATCGCTCTTGCGGTCATTCACAAACTTGTCATACATCAGATGGATGTTAAGACTGCGTTTCTGAATGGGGACCTAGATGAAGAGATCTATATGGCTCAGCCTGAAGGGTGTGTGGTTCCTGGTCAATGGGATAAAGTGTGCAAGCTTAAAAAGTCTTTGTATGGCTTAAAACAGGCACCAAAAAAATGGTATGAAAAACTCGATAGTACCCTTATCTCCAATGGGTTTGTGGTCAACACTTCTGACTCATGTGTTTACTCCAAAGTAAGAGGATCAGAGTGTACCATCATCTTCCTATATGTAGATGACATGCTCATCTTCGTCACTTCTCTTCATACCATAAATGAGACCAAACACTTCTTGTCTTCTAAGTTTGACATGAAAGACATGGGAGAAGCAGATGTAATTCTTGGGGTAAAAATCATTAGGAGCAGTAATGGTATTTCCCTGAGTCAGTCTCATTACGTAGAAAGGATGTTGAAGAAATTCGAATCCTTTGAGATGACACCTGTAAATACTCCCTATGATTCTAGTATTCATTTGTCTAAAAATTCTGGAGATGCTGTATCCCAAAACGAATATGCCAAAATCATAGGTAGTGTGATGTTCTTAATGAACTACACTCGACCCGATATTGCCTACGCCGTTAGTAGACTTAGTCGCTATACTCATAACCCGAGTAATGACCACTGGATTGCACTTCGTCGTCTTCTAAAGTACCTGCGAGGTACCATGGATCTAGGCTTGCATTACAGCTCATTTCCTGCAGTTCTTGAGGGATTCTGTGATGCAAACTGGATCTCTGACAATGACGAGGTTAACTCTACCAGTGGTTATGTATTCTCCTTAGGAGGAGGTGCTATATCGTGGAAGTCCTCTAAACAGACTTGTATAGCACGCTCCACCATGGAGTCTGAGTTTATAGCACTAGAAATGGCTGGACAAGAAGCTGAGTGGTTGAGAAGTCTCTTATCAGATGTGCCCCTTTGGGAAGGCAAGGCCACACCTGTGTGTATCCATTGTGATTCACAAGCAGCCATTGCAGTCGCTCATCAAAGTGCCTACAACGGAAAGAAGAGACATATACGCACCAGACATGGCTCAGTAAAACAGTTAATGAAGAATGGTGTGATAGCCTTGGAGTATGTACGATCAGAGGAAAATCTCGCTGATCCTTTTACCAAAGGCCTACCCAGGAGAGTAGTCCTGGAAACGTCGAGGGGGATGGGGTTGAGACCCATCAATGGGGAACATGTGACTCTTGAGTCAAGGTGATCTCCATCCATCCCTATGGCACAAAACTCAAGTAATATGGATTCATAGCCACTTGTGGTGGTCCTTTTGAGAAGGACTTGATGAATCAGAATTCATAGCCTCTATGGTGGTCCTTTCGAGAAGGACTTGATGAATTCAAGGGTAGTAGCAAAACCCAAAACCTTTATAAACTAAATGTTAAGGATACGTCCTTGAACAAATGCGAATAAAGGTACCCACAAAGTTCATAGCCCGCAAGGGTGGTTCTTAGAGAAGGACTTGATGAACCTAACGAAAAGGTGAGGTTCGAGGAAACCATAACTTTCAGCAGGGTAGAGTATGTGTTGTGAGGGCCTCGATCGAAAACCGTGAAAGTTCAAGAGCATGTTCACTTAAAACGGAATTCGGTTGTTGCCTCACTTCACTACGTGACAATTCAAATCGAAAGATATTGGCACTTAAGTACAATTCACCCAAACGCTGAAAGTCATGGAAACCTGATCACCTTCTCTTCAAACCTTTTGTTGACATTCAAATATGTGGGGGATTGTTGAACATTTGAAAGTAAACAAATGTAACTTTCCCACATCGGTGGTGGTAAAGGAAAAAAGGCTACTTTTATACTTTGTGGTATTAACAAAGCCCAAAGTCCCAATACCCATGCACATGGCAAGGCAAAGATTAAGCCCACACGCGCGCACCGCCACCACCACCACCCACCCGCCCGGCCCGGCACTGGCACCGGCGACGGCGACGACGTGGGGCGTGAGGCGTGGCTCGTGGCTCGTGGGGAGTTTGGGGAGTTTGGGGAGTTTGGGGAGTCAAAAAATGAAAAATGAAAGGGATTTTTCTACCAGCTCTTATAGTGGGCATTGACAACTCAAACGTGAACGTAGAGACAAATCTCCACCAATCACGCACATGTTAGAATCAAGGGAATATTCTAGCTGCTGTCAATTAGTCAACACGTGGGAATATCAATCAAAGGTCAAAGCTGTTACAAGGATTAAAACGTGGAGGTTACAAGAATCGAAACTGTCAACTCAATCAAGCCAAATCCGGGAGGGAATCATGGAATTTGATTGGGACGTTTTCAGAGTGGCTTGGGGCTTGGGTCTTCATTTCCCCTATATATAGACCCCATTCTCCACCAGTCTTCAACACGAAAATCACAACAAAGCTAAAGCAAAAACACTCTCTCCACCTATAGTAGTCGTCTAGTCTTTTCCGTTTGAAGATACCGGTATGCCGGAATATCTTTTAAACGCTAGGCTTATTTCCGTGTAATCGTTTTTCGCTTTGTATTCCGTGTAAGTTTTGATTTTCGTTTGTAATAGCTAGTTGACACTTTAAATCGATTTTTCTATTTCTGTTTTGAATTGCCTTTTTATTTCTTTTCGTTTCGAACGGTGAATATTTTACCTACATGTTAAATATGAAAGTATTGTTATAAGGGTGAACCGAAAAAAGTGACAAATATCATTACTCATTGTTATATATTGATCTAAACTATTTCACTTCTATGTAGAAACTAACGTATCATTAAATAAAAAAGATCATGTTTTTTCGATTTTTAGCGGTCCAAACCTATTATTTTGATGATATCTATGTTTTTTATTTACTTTGGTAAGATGTTGTTCGAGTTTGCCTCATTTATATCTTTGTTTCATTAGTTTTTGTTTTTTACTTGTTGTTCTTTATGTTTTTTTCTTCGGAATTGATCGGCCAATTACTATGTAACTTCTTTTAATATTTCAATATAAATTATTTTTAAAAAAAAGATAAAAAAATAGTCTAGAAAAAACAATATAATTACTTGGTTTATAAAGGATCCATATAAAAATTAATGTAGGAGTCAATCAAAAAGTGTGATATATAATACTAAGGAAATGATTGTATTATTTTAGAAAAAAGATTTTTCATTTACCTAATGTTTTAAATTTTGACATATAAATACTTAATTTTTTTAAAAATAAATATTTAAGTACCGAACGTTTTTATATTTGTCTTCCTTTAACACTCATTGTTAAATACACATTAAATGCTGATGTGACATAATATTTTTTATTTAATTATAAATTATTTTTAATTATGAAATAGTTGTTTTATCCCTGCTACGTTATCACTTAACAACAAAATTAATGTCAGGTATTAGCGGAATGCAAAAAATAAAACGTTGAGTGCCTGTCTGTCCACTTCTAAAACCTTTGGTATGTTATTTGTCCAAAACAAAAAATAACGGGTATCTACGGGATCTTTTTTCTTCTTTGATTGAAAAAAATTTGGGTATCCTTCAAAAAAATATCATTTAAATATTATCTATGTCGATTTTATTAAAATATCATCTATGATGTAGATATTAGGTGGTTTAATTATTATATTGAAAAATTTATAATGTTTGTTCATTTATATTAAAGGATTATTGCCCAAGAAACACCTCAAGTTAGATTCTCTCTCACCCCAACCATCATTTTTTTGCCCATAATAGGCCACGTATATTTTGTTTTTTTCTTTTCTTTTCTATAAAAAGAGTCGTTTGAGTTATGGAAAGCTTCCCACTACTCAAAGTTTGAGTAGTGGGAAGTTTTCCATTACTCAAACTTTGAATAGTGGGAAAATTCCCATTACTCGTTGTTCTTTAAAAAAGACGGTGCCTTTTATGGGTAAAGGTGTAACATGGCAGGTGCCTATTGGACATTAACCCATTATTAAACTGTAATTCCAAAATGTTTGTTCACTTACAATATCAAGACACTTTTTATTTCTTTTTTCTACTATTAGTTTTATTAAAATATTAGAATTCATATTTTCAATATACATCTAAGATATAAAAACAAGTATTTTTGTAATAGAGAATATTTTACTGGCACATGAAATGTGTCATTTTTTTAAAAACAAAAAGAAATACAAAATACCATTATATTGCAATAAAAGCTGATATAGCAAAAGCCTATGAAAGTGTAGAGTGGGACTTTCTACAAACAATGTTAATAAAAATGGGATTTAAGGAGATTTGGGTTAGATGGATAATGGAAACCATTACCTCTGTTTCTTACTCGGTCCTCATAAATGGAGTACCAGTACCCCTTAATAAACCAAGCAAAGGATTGAGACAGGGGGATCCTTTATCCCCCTATATATTCTGTATAATAACTCAAGCTTTAACAACATTGATAAATGATAAAATGGAAAAAAACTTATTAACTGGAGTACAAATAACAAAAAAAGCACCAGTTATTAGTCACATTTTATTTGCCGACGATAGTTTATTCTTTTTAAAAGCTGAACAACAAGAAGTAGATACTTTTTGTGATATTATGAACCAATATAGTATAGCCACAGGACAAACTATGAATTTAAATAAAAGTGGAGCTATGTTTGATATACATACACCAAAAGAACTGATACATCAACTAATAAACACTCTGCGCATTAATAAACTTAGCAATTTGGGAAAATACTTAGGCCTACCCACTGATTGGGGTAGGGCAAAAGTTAAAGCACTTAATTGGATGATAGAAAGAATAGAAAAAAAGATGAAAACATGGAGTACAAAATTTTTATCTGAAGGGGGCCGAGAAATCCTTATAAAATCTATAATAAATGCTATACCCTCTTACACTATGGCTGCTTTTCATATACCAAAAACAACTTGTGATAAAATTAACTCCTTAATAGCTAAATTTTGGTGGAATAGACAAGAAAAAAATAAAATTCATTGGGTAAAATGGGATGAGATGATCATTAATAAAAAAGAAGGGGGGATGGGTTTTAGGGATATGCAAGCTATGAACACGGCTTTACTTGCTATGAGTGCTTGGCGAATCCTAAAAAACCCCAATTCCCTTCTTGCAAAACTGTACAAAGGTGTATACTATAAAAAAAACCACATTCCATGAGGCACAAATAGGCTACCATCCTTCATGGGGATGGAGAAGCATCTTACATGGTAGAGATAGCTTAAAAAATGAAATAAAATGGAATATAGGAGATGGAAAAACAGTAAATACTTGGAAAGATAAATGGGCCCCAACAAAGAATAGCTTACAAAATATATATAATATACAAAATATGCGAGTGTATGAATTAATGTATGAAAATACAAACATTTGGAATGAAAATAAAATAAAGGATATATGTACTGATGAGGATAAAGATACTATTCTATGTTACCCCTCAATAGTCACCAAGATGAACCCTTTTGGCCTCATTCTTATGATGGTAATGTTACTTCAAAAGGAATGTATCACTTTCTCAAACAACAAGATATTAAAAATGATAAAGAGATAAATGAAAAATTGCCTTCTGGATCCTATCAAAAACCAAAAAAAATTTGGGATATCATATGGAGCCTAAACATACCAAAAAAGATAAAAAACTTTCTATGGAAAGCTTGTAAAGAGGGATTACCTACTGAAACTAATAAAGTAAGGAGGCATTGTAGTAAAAATGCAACTTGTGGGGTTTGTAACACTGATCTTGAAACTACTGAACATGTCCTTTTAGAATGTTCATGGGCATGAGCTACTTGGCTTAGCTCAACTATGCAACTCTTGACTAAAAATGAAGGTACAAATAGATTTGAAAATTGGTTCTTTAATATGAGTCAATTACCTGATAAGTCAATGAGAGGGCTAGTTGAAAGAATTGCTTTTCTTGTTTGGTTTATATGGAAAGCGCGAAATAATTACCTCTTTAATGGGGTAACACCAGATCCTATTTACACTAATAAACAAGCCAAAGAAGCCTATGATGGATATACAAATGCGAATATATCTGAGGCTAAAAAACAAAAAATAGCCCAAGGAAATACAAATCATACAACACAGGATAAAATAAGCGAGGAAAGTACAGGTATAAATGCTAAACATAAAGAAAAATCTAAGTGTCAAAATGATAATCTCTTTAATAATATTACAAAGCCTACTCTAATTGTAAACACTGATGCTTCATTTAGTAATAATCTAAAAGCAGCAGCGGCGTGTATTATTAGAGATGAACAGGGGGTCTTTGTACATGGAGCAGCATGGACTTTTGGATGCAACAATGCTGAAGAAGCAGAAGCTATTGGGATTCGCAACTCTATCCTTACGGCGAGGATGTATCAAGATCATGATATAAGGCTTGCAAATGATTGTAAAAATGTTATTGATCAACTTCAAAATAGGAAAGAGTTGTGTAACCAAATGACTTCGATTTTTATCTATGATTGTAATAGATTAGCTTGTAATCGGTTTAAGTTCTTCCTTGTGGGAAGAAAAAACAACTCCATAGTAGATTGGGCTGCTAAGCAAATGCTAAAAGAAAATTTGCTTGGCAATTGGGCCTCAAACCCCTCTCCCCAACTTGTTAACCTTGTTCAAACCAATGCTCCTTCTAAGGGGATTGGTTAGACTTGGCCTTTTGTAACCGGGTTTATTTTCTTTTAATATATTGTGTTTTCGACAAAAAAAAAAAAAAAATATATATATATATATATATATATATATATATGCCTATATATAGAGGGGTAAATATATAACTTTTGGAACACATGTATATATGCATGGCGCAGGAACCAATAGTGCAATAACCCACCTGAGTATAGTATATTTGCGACTTTTTTGAAACATGGATATAATCACAAAGGACCTTTACCGCAATAACCCACACACTACACGCATATCATCCAACTGGTAGCATTAACTCAGACACTATCTCCAAAGGACTTTTCGACCAAAAAAAGAAACATTAACATCGATTCTCCACAGTTGTCCTTGAGTTCCACTCGTATATATGAAAAAGAACTAATCTTAGAAATTATAGCACAAAATGTTCATTAAGATATCAAAAACGAAGTAAACACAATCATAGACTCTTTAACTAAAGTACTAACAAACGTATCAAATATTCAAATCAAAAAACCAAAGTGAAATCACACATAACTAAACACAATAGGATAAGCCATATGTGAAACAATCTAAAATGACATCTAGATCGTACGTAATATAGTCAATACGTATGTAATTTCATTAACTAGATGGTAAAAATCGAACAAATAGTCAAACAAACAATTAACCGGAGTTAAGGGCGATGTGCCAGCTAGCAGGAAAATAACAAAGACACGACACTCTCGTCACAGCTATAACTCTCACTTGGAAGTTAGTCACTATTATTAACAAGTACATTCATTCTAAGGAAAATCAAATGCCATTACAAAAAGGAGAAAAAAGCATATCAATGGAAGCTCAAGGTGCCTCTGCTTCATCATCCAAGAAAAGAAAAGTAAAACTTAAGGTAGGGGTGAAAAAGATGTTCAAGGAGAAAAGGGCAAGGCTTTACATTATTCGACAATGCCTCTATATGCTACTGTGCTGGAGTGAACCTAAAGATTAGAATCGATTTGTAGCAGTAATTAAATCGCAAGAAAGTAAATTTAATTTACTGTATTTATGTGCATGTGTATGTATATGTGCATAATCTATCTCGTTTGAATATTTTGTTAAACTTGATGGATACTATCTAGTGTTTTCATATTGCTAATAATTTCACAAATTCATATCAGAACATCGATTATTTACTTTAAACTCAATCAAGTGCTTTACTCTTAAGTAGATAATCTGTTCATAGTAATCAGACGAATTTACTTGTAGTTGTAGTAGCGTTCTTCAATAATATCTATATAGTTTACTTTTGGCATTCTAATTTGCAGATTGTTGACTAATACTAATGATACTATGGTTTGCTTCTTTGATTGGTTTAAGTTCTGTATTTGTATTTGAAGGTTCATATAGATTCGATACAGAAAGATTTAACTTCTTTAATGTCCTGTTAGATTTGTTAGTCACTATTGTTGAGTATCTATCATAAGTTTTACCCTCAAAACTCCATGAAGATTGTCACCTTTTGTTCAATCTTAATCTGTGCAGCTGAAAAAAACCCATAAGTTTACAAAATTACGAATAAACCCCACCATTAGATTCTATTCATTTAAAATTATCATCTTGGTGAAGAACTTACCTCACAAAGCATATGATCAAGTGGATCAAATTATCATCTTGACAGCTTGAATATCTATTCCTCTAGTAAAAAAATCTGTAATAAACATCGACAAATAATAAATTTAAGAAAAATTTTAAAAGTTGTGGGGGCAATAAGGTGAAAATATAATATCTTACCAGTGCAGACAAGATTTCTACATGCACCATTACGAAAATCATAAAAAACTCTGTTACGATGATCTTAAAGCATTTTAGCATGAATGTAAAAGCAAGAATATCCAAGCTCTGTTATTTTTTTGGCTAGAAGTTCAACTCGATTTACTGAATTGCAGAATATTATTTATTGGTTGATTTGAAGCTGTAAAAAAAATGAAGAATTATTAGACTAATGAGAAAATTGCACAATTAGTCCCTCAACAATGGGTTGTTTACTAGTTGAGGACATGCAGGGGCGGAGCCAGAAATTTTTGTTGGGGACCAAAGGGGTTAATTGCACTATAGGTCCCTATATTATATGAAAAATGCATTACAGGTCCCTATATTATATGAAAATTTCACTATAGGTCCCTATATTATACAATATTGCACAGTAGGCCCCTATAGTATACAAAAATTGCACAGTAGGTCCCTATTTTATACAAGAATTGCACTATACGTCCCTGTGCTATTTTATTGAGTTAATAGCAACATTTAGTATCTATATTATACAAAATAATGTATATCTTAATTTTATCATGGAAATTTTATACAAATAAAATAAATCAAAGCCTAAAAAGACAATTTTAAAAAGTTAGGGGGCCAAGTTAAGATATTACAAAACTGAGGGGGGCCTAAAAGGTATTTCAATATTTATTTTTATTTTGGAGAACATGAACTTTTAAAAGTTATCCAAATGGTCCTCAAATTTTGTTTTTTTTACCACATTTAGTCCCTGCATCAAATTCCATTTATTTTTACCATGGCAGCAGATATATTCTTAATTATTTATTAGAAAAATTTCACCAAATTGGTCTCTGAACTATTTCCTTTTACCGCTTTGGTCCTCAAACATCTTTCCCACATGACACTTAATGGTAAGAGTCCGAAAAAGTTACTAAGTAGGAAACAAAAATGAAGTTCGAGGACCATTTAAGTAATTTTCAAAGTTCATGACCTCAAACAGTAAATAACCTATAGTTTTTTTTTTGACAGGAAATAACCTGAAGTTCGGAGACCATTTGGGAAACTTTTCTCTGAACTGATTGCACCTAACTTTACCCAAATGGTCCCTGAACTATCCCATTTTACCACTTCAGTCCTCCAACATCTTTGCCACGTGGCACTTAACACTAACGGGGGAAACAAAAATGAAGATCAAGGACCATTTAGTAACAGTAAAAAGTGCTACCTTAATTCGAACAAACCTTTTAATAGAGTAAGAGTTGTAATATAATCCTGATTCCATCTTTATAGAAAAAAACTGCAGTATTTAACTGACTTTTATAAAAATTCAAATTTTTGACTTTGATCCTATATCTACTATTTTTTTTTGTCACAAATAAGGTCTAAAGAGACCAGGAAGAAAACTTCCTATAAATTATTAGTTACAATTATTCGAGAAACACTCCAACCACACCGGTCTTTGACAAGAAGTCGCTAAAGGCCATCTGGAGGATCTCTATATGTTTCTATACTATCTTTATTGTTAGCTCCAAACTTCGCCATCCAATCCGCGCAACTATTTGCTTTGCGATACGTCCAAGTAAAATCAAATTGCACATTAGATGTCAATATATCCCGACAGGCCTGTATCGTATCATTTGAGATGTCCCTTGAGTTCACACCGCCCTTCACTAACGTGTGCAACTCACTCGAGTCCACCTCAATAATAAGTCTAAAGAACCCTTGGCTCACTGCCCTTTTTAACCCGAAATATAACGCCATGAGCTCTGCTTCGAAAGCCGTATTTGCACCATAACTTCCCGCGAAGCCTTCTAAATATTCACTCTTATAATTACGGAAAAGACCACCAATCTCCGCCAAACCCAAACCTTCATTTAATGAACCGTCTATGTTAAGCTTAAACTCTTTCTCTTCCGGTTTAACCCACTTAACTAGGACGCTCCTAACCGATGTAATCAACCCCCGTCACGCTCTACTCCCCACGCTCTAATGTAATCATTGACCGCGTATGAAATTATTGATTTTGATTCATTAACTGTCCTTTTCTTCGCCGAAGGATCGAAAATCCTTTGGTTTCGGTCTGTCCAAATATACCAGGCCAATGCCGCCCCTATGCACTTGACTTCCACTCCGTTAACCAAATATATCTACGAAAATTTACTTCAATTATATTAAGTTTTTTTATCTTCTAACCAAATTAAGATAAAATCTGTTTAATAACAATTTCAAATACAAAATTAGTTTCATCAACAATACAAAACATCAAACCAACACAATATTGTGAAGATATCAAACAAAGGATCTTGATGTATTTATATATAGCCAATAGCACCTAATAGGATAATACTCTTTTTGATTCTGGTATCATAGTATCTCCTTCACTGTTGTAATTTAACAACGAATTTAAAAATTGCAAAGATAATAATTCCTCTTTACTGTACTTCAATCTTTAATCTACTCCGAAACAATAAAATCTTGATTAAACATTAGTATTAATTCATGATCACTTAAAAACAATATTTCTCACCGGAAAAACTATCTTTGTTATTAGTAACCAATTTTAAATTCCGCTTCTTGAATGTTTAAGAAGTTTCGATAATAAGTTCGTGTCTCACTATAAGTTGAGGATGTTTCACTAAACGAGAACAAAACATTTTGTGTTAAAAGCCAACACCCTCTAATATCAAGTAACCGATACTCATCAGTGGATTAAACGATTCAAGACCAAAATTAGTCAACACAGCCTCGCAAATACCAAAGTTTATCAAACATTGAATTGGTCCCATTTCATGTAATGATGTATCCGTAAGGGACCCACCTTTTATAAATAAATTTTCTAATTTCGTGACAGGTCCCTATATGTATTGGACCTCCTGTATATAATAATTTGTTCCTGTCCATGTTATGTACCTTACCTGCGCTAGTTGGCTCATCACTAGCTACTCCATTTAACTTTCCCTTACCCTTTCCTTCATGCTCAGTCACATGAAAATTACTTTTTCCATGTAGCACACCTGATATATCATCCCATAGTCTCTATTTGTGCTACAGGTATAATATTCCTTTGACTAAGAGACTGCTACAATATTTTGCTATTTGACAGTTCCTCAATTGCTGCACTTGAGGATGAGCAACACAAGGTCTTCTCACTGAGACCTGCTGAGTTGTACCCACGGACAGATTCTCAAGCTCTTGTCCACGTGTCACTCCACCACCTATTACCTCAACTTCCCTTTGTACACCTGTCCCTTGCACCTGCTCCCAATAACGCGCCAAAGTAGTATTTTTGAAACACATTTTTGTAGCTTGTCGCAACATTCCCGATGATGAATTTTCATATGTCGAAACTATTTTAGTATTTGAAATTGGTATTAAATTAATAGATTTTATATTAATTTGAGGTAAAAAAAAAGAAAAAAAAAGATGAGATTAAAAGATAACAAAAAACTTAAAGAAGGTAAACTTGACCCCAGATCTTTGAAATGTGTTATGATTGGTTACCAACAACAACATGGGGTTAAAGGTTACAGATTATGGGATAAGTCAGTTCATGGTTTCAAAATTCTTATCAGTAGGGATGTTATCTTTGATGAATTAACTTTTCCTTGTAAGATTGTGAGTAATACAGGTGATGATGCTACAACTGAACCATCTGGTAACACTAGGGAAGTTGAGTTTGAGGTGGAGCCTCTCAGTACTGTGCAGCCTCTTGACCCTTCAACTGAAGATCACCAAGTGGAGCAACCATTGCATCAGGATGATGAAGAAGATCCACCTGACTCTACTGAAAATGAAGAGGCTCAACACTTGGAAGAGTCTACAGTTGGAGGTCTTGAAGGTTACCAGCTGGCAAGAGATAGGCCAAGAAGAGAAACCAGAACCCCTAGTAGATATTCCTATGCTGACCTTGTATATACTGCACTTACAGCTGCAGTTGAGGTTAGAGATACTGAACCTCACACATATCTTGATGCTATTAGTTGCAAGGAAAAGAACCAGTGGTGTAAAGCCATGGATGAGGAATATAACTCTTTGATGCTTAATAAGACTTGGAGTCTTGTTCCTAAACCTGTTGAATCAAAATTGGTGGAATGTAGATGGTTATACAAATTGAAAGAAGGAAGTTCTGAGACTGATCCTCTTAGATTCAAAGCAAGATTAGTTGCTAAGGGTTACACTCAAAGGGAAGGAATTGACTTTACTGAGATATTTTCACCTGTTATCAAGTTTAAAACTATAAGGGTGATGTTGGCTTATGCTGCTTGTTTCAACTTAGAAATTGAGCAGTTGGATGTTAAGACTGCCTTCTTGCATGGTGATTTGGATGAAACAATATACATGAGGCAACCTGAAGGATATTGTGATCCAAAGTTACCTGATCATGTATGCTTACTTAAGAAATCTCTCTATGGTCTGAAACAATCTCCTAGACAATGGTACAAGAGGTTTGATTCCTTTGTCCTATCTCTTGGTTTTCTGAGGTCTAAGTATGATTCTTGTTTTTACTTTACTTGGAAGGAAAAATGTGGTATTTACATCTTGTTATATGTGGATGACATGTTGATTATCTGTAACTCTCTATCTTTGATTGATAAGTTGAAAAATGCCTTGAAATCTGAGTTTGATATGACTGATTTAGGGCATGCTAGGAAAATCTTAGGTATGATAATTGATAGGGATAGAGGTAATTGCTTATTAAAGCTGCACCAGGAACCCTATTTGAAAAAGATAGTTTCAAAGTATGGTAGCTTAAAATGCAAAAATGTTCAGATTCCTTTGGCTGGTCATTTTGTTTTGTCTAAGCAATTGTGCCCCAAGACTCAATCTGATATTTTGAAGATGGAAAATGTCCCCTATTATAATGTTCTTGGCTCACTGATGTATGCTATGATTAGTACCAGACCTGATTTATCTTTCTCTATATCCTTGCTTAGTAGATTCATGTCTAATCCTGGATATGATCATTGGTTGGCACTTAAACATGTTTTGGCTTGTGTGAATTCCACTTCTGATATTGGTTTGATATATGGTAATCATAATTGTCCTTTTGAGCTTGTTGGCTATGTAGATTCAGACTTTGCAGGTTGTAGAGATTCTAGGAAATCTACTACTGCCTACTGTTTCACCTTGGGTAAAAGTTGTATCTCTTGGAAATCACAACTTCAACCTTTAGTTGCTCTATCAACAACTGAATCAGAATATGTAGCTATAACTGATTGTATAAAGGAGGCTATCTGGTTACAAAATTTCTTAAAAGAAGTGAAATTGGTAAAATGTACCTCTACTATCTATTCAGACAGTCAAAGTGCTATTCACCTAAGTAAGAATCCAGTTTATCATGAGAGGACTAAGCATATTGATGTTAAATATCATTTTATCAGAGATATAATTTCAAATAATGAAGTGAGACTTGAGTAAATCACTTCAGAACTTAACCCAGCTGATTTTGGTACTAAATTGGTGACTAACTGCAAATTCAAACTCTGTTTGGATTTGTTGCGTATTGGTTAAGTGTTGTGCAGGAACTTTGGGCTGTGAAGATTATGACTGTGCCTCCTCTATCACTACAATCTGGAGATGATGTTCTTGTAGCTGATCCTGATATGGATTACACTTCAAGGTGGAGATGTGGGATTATGTGAAGTGTATTATGCTTATGTGGAACATTGACCAAGTCAATGCCTATGTGGACAAGCTGAATAAAGAGATCTTTTGCACTTGGCTCCTGACTTGGCTATACGGTGTCGTTTTACTTAAAAGAAATGCGGAGCTATTGTGGAGCGTTGATCTTATTTCATATGGACGGCTGAGATTAAGTCTCGATGATGTCTCATATATATACCCTCTTCTCTCCTCAACCCTATTCATTCTTTCGTTCACGTTTTAGTTAAAACTCTCTCGCCTCTTTTACGAGACAAACTAGGGTTTGCTCTATATTCTTGATCAATCTGTAATCTCTTGTAATAGTTAGTGTAATCTAGTGATTGTTCTTGGAATCGTGCTGATTCAAGACTAGATATTCAGCGTAGTTGAGTATTGATTAGATTTGCTGGTTCTATTCATTAGGGTTGGTTGATTCAAGTGGTTTATGTAATCGTGAAGATTGTAATCAGTGGTTAAACAGTGGTGATAGTGGAATGGCGCTCTCTAATCCGAGCCCAACGTGGATGTAGACTATTTTGTCGAACCACGATAATATCCTTTGTTCTTACTTTTCTGTTTAGCTTTAATTCTTGTTTTAAACCTATTCAAAACTCAATCGAATACTCAACGTATTTACAACACCTCAACTTCCCTTTGTACACCTGTCCCTTGCACCTGCTCCCAATAACGCGCTAAAGTAGTATTTTTGAAACACATTTTTTAAACTTGTCGCAACATTCCCGATGATAAATTTTTATATGTCGAAACTATTTTAATATTTGAAATTGATATTAAATTAATATATTTTATATTAATTTGAGGTAAAAGAAAAAAAAGAAAAAAAAGATGAGATTAAAAGAGGAGCCAATTAGAGATTAATGCCTATTAAAAAACTTATTTAAAAAAAGGTGCCTAGAATAAGATTCTTTATAGAAAAATGCCCCATCCCAAACTACCTTTATAATTAAAAAAAAAAAAAGAAATTAGAAAAAAACAAAACAAAAACTAATAAACACACGCGCGCGTCCATGAAATTTTTTTAAAATCGTCATAACTAATTCTAAAAAAATCAAAAAAATAAAAAATTTATATATTTGGATAAAGCAAATTAATATTTACGTCTATGATTTTTTTCAGAATTTTTTAAATTTTTTGATTTCTTTGATTTTTTTTACCTTTTTTTAATTCGCAGAACATGAAATTCCATGTTTTAAACATGGAATTCCATGTTTTGATATAAGGAATTTATTTTCCGCATACACGAAATTCACTGTTTAAAACATGGAATTCCATGTTCTGCGAATTAAAAAATTAAAAAAAAAAATCAAAAAAACAAAAAAATTCAGAAAAATCCGAAAAAAATCATAGACGTAAATATTAATATGATTTATCCAAATATGATTTTTTTCGATTTTTCTGATTTTTTTTGAATTAGTTATGGCGATTTTAAAAAAATTTCACGGACGCGCGCGTGTGATGAAATTAGTAGTAGGTGGTGGTGGTGGTGGTTGTGGTGGTGGAGGTGGTGGTGGTTGTGGTGGCTGTAGTGGTGGTGGTGGTGGTGGTGATGGTGGTGGTGGTGGTGGTGGTGTTGGAAATACCCTATTATTTGTTTAAGATTTAAAAATAAATATTGTATTAAAAATAAAATAATATATTTAAGAGATAATTCCCACTTAATTACAATTTCTCACTTTTCATTCTCAAAAAAAAGGAAGGAGGAAATTAGTTCCTACTTACTCACAAAAAATCAACTTAATTCCCAATTAATAACTTTTGGCATTTTTAGCTTCCATTTTTACCCCTTATAAATACCTACTTTATATCTTAATTAAATCATTAATGCTGAAACCCTAACATTTAATAATCCCCTATTTTTCTTTTTCTTCTCTTTATTACTTTTCAATTCAACGCTTTCTCACCTTCTCTCTCTCACGGCAAGCTCACTTCTGCTTCAAATTAATCCCTAATTTCTCTTGATTTTTGCTCTAATCATTCATATATATCGTATTACTAGTTCACACGGTATGATTTATGTTAACTCACCGCATTTTTCCTTAATTTTTTATGATTTTAATGTTTGCTTTTTTGATAAAATGAGTTGCTGATGATGATTTGTTGTTCGAATTTGATTTTTATGATGATTTATCTCGTCGTTAACTCTGTATAATTCATTTGTTTCGTGTTGTTTGTTACATTTATGAATTTTTTCTATCTTTATTGTATTTCACAGTTATATTGTGATGTTTTGCTTATTATTTTGTCTTGAACTTTCGTGTTATGATTTCGTATAGTTGTTATACACGACCTATTGCTTATTCAAATGTTACTTCACATGTAGTATTGTATAATCTTTGATTTTTTGCTGTCGTTATTCATAATTTTTTGCAGGTAGTTCATTCATCGTTTTTATTAGTTGCTTTGCTTCACTGTATGTGTATTGATTCGCTATATGAATTGTGTTTATATGAGTTGTTGTTATTACAATTGATCATTCTCTATTTACTTAATCTGTATTACCTTGATGTTTATAACTCCATATCTACCTATATGTCTTTGTCATGAATTTTCATAAAACTTTCTGCTAATTGCGTGATTTGTTTGAGTATGAACACTTTAGGGACCTATAGTGCAATTAGCTTCTACAAATCATCCACATGTTAGTGTATATGCTTGATTATCGATCTACATGAACATATTATATCGTTTCTGTTACGATTTTGGTATAAGAGTTGCAATTTATTGGAATATTTATGTATCGATCTCCCGTAATTTAACACAGGGACCTATGATGCAATTATAAAAGTGTTTGTATGCTTCATATCGTATTTTCTGCGTGTTTGTGAGTTGCAGGGTGCAATCTTTTGTGTTGCATGAACACAATATTTTGGCGATTTTGTCTTGCTGCAACACATAACCCTCATGTGTTGTGTATATATATATATATATTTTTAATTTGTATGTTTTAATTTGTATATTTTTTTTAATATTGTCACGCCATGTTAGTTGCATACTGCGTCTTTTGTGTGTTGCATGAACACAATTTCGAATGCTTTTGTCTTGCTGCAACACACAACTGTTATATGTGGTATAAGATTTTTTCTGTCCTACTGTATTCTTACCTTTTCTTCTGTGTTTTTTGTTTTTTTTCTTTGTAGATGTCTTCTCCGCTCATGGTTATCTTTCAGTTTGGGCAGATTCAGTCCGTCCAACGATTCGAGCTTTTCAATTGTCTAGGTTCTGTGGTTAGCTTTGTCGCTTCGAAATGGCCATGTCTCGATTCCGACTACATCTCACTTTATTACGCAATCCAGACTAGGTTTTTGAAATTGCTGTCACGGATTGTAGATATGTTCGTCCTGATTCTTCCTTGTCCGTTGCTCTTTCCGAGTTTGCACTTGCCACTGCGACGGTTCTCAAAAGCAACGGATGGGACACTGCCTTGCACAGTATTGGCCAATGCTTTTACGGTGGAGCCAAAGATTTCCGCTACACACTGTGGAAGTACGCTAGTGAGCTTGAATTCAAGTTTACCCTCTAATGTAATTGTATTGACCGAACAGGCGCGCATTGTGTCCATTCTGAATCTTCTGGATGTTTATGGAGAGTATATGCAGCTGTCCAAAAGTCATCTGGATACTTTTATATTAAGAAGTTTGTATCAATTTTTTTTATTATGAATCGTTTAATAACACTTGACTGATTATAATTTTGATTTTTTTATGTAATGGATCCTTAACTTTCTAAATCAAACATTATGTTATGTTATGTACTGATTTGTGTGTTGCAGCTTTCCACAATATGTATTCTTTTGTGTTGCAGGTTTACACAATTCGTGTTATTGTGTGTTGCTATAACACACAATTCTACTAATCGTATACCTATTGTCAAATTACCTATTGTGTCCTAAATATGTACTGTTTTGTGTGTTGCAGCTTCCCACAATATGTTTTCTTTTGTGTTGCAGTTTTACACAAGGTGTGTTCTTGTGTGTTGCTATAACACACAATTCTACTAATCTTATACCTATTGTCAGAATACATATGATTACGACTTGTAATAACACACAATCTTACATGCACAAACATTAACATTTTGTTATTTTTTTTGGTAATGTTTTTTGTGTTGCATCTTTACACAATATTGTTTGTTTTGTGTTGATAGAACACACAATTCTATTGAGTTAGAATTGCTTATCAAGCTACCTGTTCTGACTTCCTTTTTTTATTTTTTATTTTTTATTTTGTACGTATTTACTTATTTATTTATTTAGTTTTTTTTCTTATTTATTGATTGTGTGTTACACCAACACACATTCATATTGATTATGACTTGCATAAACACACAATCTATCTTCCGTTATTATTCAATACTGCTTTATTGTTGTATATGATGCTTATTTATTGTTGTGATTTGTTGTTTATTATAATGGTTTAATCTTGATTTAGTGTGATTTTTGTAATACACATCTTAGATTTTTTTTATGATTAGTTGTTTTTTTGGTTTTTTTTGTGTTCTTGGAACACATAACTCGTGCATTGTGGGTTGATGCAACACATACACAGGTTGCTAAAACACTTAACACATACAACTTTTGATATGGTGGAACGCAAAACAAGTCAAAAAGATACACATAATATCATTTAACCAAATTTGTCACAAAAAAATTAAAAAACATAAACATAATATCATTCAACCAAATTTGTCACAGTCTTTCAGTTGTCCTCCTCTTACGCTTTGCTCCTGACTTTTTGTTCTCAACCTTCAGACTCTTTGGAAGTCGAGGCAGCCTAACACGTTCATCCTTTGTCTCTCCGGCTTTTGTCTTTTCCATAACTGTATATGTATAAAGATAAGATTATTACTAAAAAACCAAAATCACATTGAATGATAAAAACTGATGAACACGTCAGATTCATGAGTTGTGACTTGCTGCAACACAAATTATGTGTTACACATACACACATTTTGTTTGATTTGTGTGTTTATGTAACACACAACATTTCATTTATCACATCCAGTTTATCAAATATGTTCAAATTACTGCAATCACACATTATTAACTAACACCTACTCGTTTTGACTTACTGCAACACACAATAGTCGTTTCACATACACACAATTTTGTTTTTTTTATGTTTATGTAACACACAACATTCCATTTATCACATCCAGATTATGCAATATGTTCAAACCACTCTAATCATACAATATTGACTAACACCTACTCATTTCGACTACCTGCAACACAAAATATGTGTTTCATCTTATCACAAATGTCCATATATGTCATAAGTACTTGTGTGTCATGAATTGATCTATCCAGTAATTTTTGTGTTATTGTTACACACACATATTGTGTTTGTGTGTAGCTGTAACACACAATTCTGCATTTATCATATCAATCTACGCAAGCACTCATAAACACATGCTCAATTTACACATACGCCTGAGTTTTTACTCTATAATACTCATTTCCACACAAATTAACCTTCTATACACTTTATCAAATATGTTTAAACCACTCTGATCATAAAAATTGACTAACACCTACTCGTTGTGACTTACTGCAACACAAAATATGTGTTACTGCAACACACACACTGTCTCATTGTGTGTAGCTGTAACACACAAACCTGCATAAATCATATCAATCTATGAACACACTCATAAACGCATTCTCAATTTACACATACGCCTGAGTTTCTACTCTATATTATTCAATTCCACACAAATTAACCATTTATACACTTAATTATCATCTGCGGTTCTATATACAACATAACAACAAACAAATTACTCTAATATTACAATATTATCATCTATTAACACTTTTACACACTAATCTACCAGCAACTATTCACATTAAACATGTACTGTTATAAATATTCTATTAAAATACTCATTTAACATAAAAAAGTGTTGTAAATTCAAGTACGAAACACAATAGAATCATAATCGAAGCAAAAATTGCTGAAATAACTGCAATTTGAAGTTATAAGTGTTTGTTCATACCTAGGGTTTCACTGGCTGTCGAACAAATCTTTCTCTTCTTCAATTCTTCTACTGCGTTTAGTGCATCTTACTTTATGTTGAAGTGATGTTGATGATTTAACAATTTATAGTCGCTTGAATAATGTTTAATGGTGAATATGAGATTGTTTTTGAATTAGTTTATCGCCGGAATGGGAGATAAAGAACGTGAGAGCAGAGAGAGAGTGAAATACTGGTGCGTGTGTTTTGTAGGTGTATTAGTGTGTGCAGTTATGAGAAGTTTTGTATTTATATTATTCTATTAATTTTTATTTTCCTGTGTTGTTATTTTTTTGTTTATTTTAGTATTATTAAGCTAAAAGGGTAATATGGTAATCGGCTTAAAATTTGTGCTTAATTGGGAATTAAGTCCAACTTGTAATTAATTGGGAATACTTACGCTCTCCGCGTAATTAACTGGGCGTTGTCCCTATATTTAATAATAAGGATAGTATAGGTATAAAAAATATAAAGATTATGCTTTTTATAAATAATTGTTCTACTAGGCATTTATCTCTAAATAAGAAAATTAGAGGCTTAAAAGAATTAAAGATATCATTAAGGAGGCATTTATCTCTAATTACCCTTTAAAGAGATAACAAAACTCAAACACTTTTACGATATTATCGGTTTGGACAAAGTCTTTGTCCTAGGACTCTTACTCTATATATAGTGTCTTTATCATAAGCTAGAAGAAACTATTTATTTCTCTACAAACGTTTCCGTTTAATATACTTCACAAACATACTGATTCCTTAATTTCCAAGCTTTTAAACGTATCTATAGGAAGTATTTATTTCTAACATTAGTGCATATTTGAGTTAATAGTTCTCTATATTTAATAGTTTTTTGCATTCGTATATAGATTTTGATTATTTTGTTGAAAGTTTTGGGTGAAACTTTGATTGGATTTTTTGTAAAAAGAGAACACAAAATTAAAAAAGTGTGATAAAAATTGTGAAAGAAGTTTTGTTAAGCTGAGTAATGGAATAAAAATCAAGAAGTAAATCAATAATGGGTTTATAAGTTTAAGTTAAAGGGTTGACATCATATATGTTTAATATAAAAATGTTTTTATATTTACTTTAGTATTTTGATTTTCACTTATAATTAAAGAAATATTAATTTGTTTCTTAGTATGATATTTTATCTTTACTTGTAATAAAATTTTGATTCATCTCAAATTTAGTTTTAAGAAAAAATTATATAAAATTAATATAATATTATAGAATATTGCATAGACTTGTATTTATATATTTTTTTAAGTAGATATACCTATATATTACATCAAGAATATAAATATAAATACTATTTATTTATACAATAAAAGAAGTGTTATCATTAAATTATATTAATTATTATATAGTCAATTATATTTTATATGAAAAAATTATATTTATTATATTGTCTAAATATATACATCACATTTTTACCAAATTTCCGAATAAAATAAAATAGTGGTAATGTAATAGAAATTTAGGGCTAAATATGCAAGTTTTCAAAGTTAAGGGACTTTGGTGAAAATTTCCATAATCCGAGTTCTTTAACATAGCGAAGAAATTTCTTGAGAGCTTCATAATCAACAAATAAGTAGCAGGCTCAGTTTGTTTGAAATTATTTCTTTCATCAGCAAAATTATCATAAGCATCGGGCCCACCAACAATAGCACCAGTGAGAAGATTCGGATCATTTTCTTTTTCGGTTATACCAGGTGGCGTATCCTCCTCTACAGCTCACAAATGCGGGGTCCACTTTAATAGAAACTATAGATGAGCCTCTATGGTGTACTTGTATTGGAAAAATTGTTTCCATATCCTACCATGTAACTTGTTGCTCTTGGATTATCTCCCAGAATATAATCTACCTTTGGTTAAAAAAATTTCTCGAGTTAATTGCACTATAGGTCCCTATACTATACAAAAACTGAAGAGGGACTAAGTTACCAGCGACTTGGCAAATGCGAGAAGTTCGGACGGAGAAACATTTTGGGAAGGGCGGTTTAGGGATTTGGCGGAAGAGATAAGATAACCAGAGTAGACAGTAAGAAGAAAAGAAGCACTTGTAACAAAGTGTAGATAATTCCATCTCTACCTATAAGTTAAACCTCCTGGAGTTTTTTGAACTTTTTGTGAGCTTTTTACAAGACATGAGCACATGAAACATCAGCTGAAAAAAGTATTATACTTTATCATTGATCAGCACCTTTACTGCTTATCAACAAGCCTTTTTCTTTATCATCTTGTGTAAGAACTTACCTCACAAAGCATATGATCAAGTGAAATTTTTCCATTACACATGTGCTTTACCAGTAGTCCGAAATAATTTAGATCTTCCTAATATATAAGAATCAAAATAGGGATGCAGCTCAGATGGTAGAGCGTTCGTTTAGCATGTGAGAGATACGGGAATCGATACCCCACATCTTTGGTGGTAGGTTTAATTGCATTTTTTCTTATATACTTATTACATGTGAAAACTCCAAATGAAGGAAAAAGAGTACACATTGCTTAAAAAGAAAGGAATGTTTCTCTATCCGAAATATTAGTTTGCTGGATAATTTGAGAAGGTGGTGGATTCATCTACTTCATTGATCATGAAACCTTCCTCAACAAGTTGGTGCATCTTTCAATCTATAAACCGGATCCTCATCAATTCTTCTACATTCTTTTTCATCTTCTGAACTGTGTCCATGAGCATCTTCTCCAAATCTGGAGCATATTTCAACTCATTTTGATCAATTATTTGGAGTAACTTCATTGTTCCTAACTCATTTATTAGGAGTAACTCATTTTGATCAACTCATTCTCCAAACATTAAAACACGCGTGTTTTTTTAGTGAGGAACTCTTTAGCGATGACCCACGGATTCTTGCATATAAAAAGTAAGATTTAAAAATAATTAAAAAAATAGGCGTCGCGGGTCCTCGCTAAAGATATGTTATTTCGTGAGGACCTTTATGTCGTTGCTAGAGGTTATCTTTAGCGAAATTTTTTTGTATCTTTTCCGAGGACTCATGTCCTCACTAAAGATTTTGCCGAATAAAAAACAGAAAGCGAGTAGTTAGCCATTAATGCGAAAAAACTAAAAAAAAACCTCCAAAACTCTCCCAACTTTTTTACCCTAATCCACAAATAATTTCTGGATCCATCAATAACGAAATTTCTACGATACATCTAGCTATTCTGGATCCCATTTTCAAGCAAATTTATCCATCAATTTGTCCACAAATTAGGTATTTTCTAATTTTTTTTGCCTAAATTATAATTGTTGTTATATTTTGTATGATATAAGTGCATTTAGTAGTATTTGAGTGTTTTATATGTGATATATTGTTAATTTTTTGTGATATAATTGTTATTTTTTAATTTTGTGTATTTATTTTAATTTGGATTTTGAGTTATAATATTTTTAGGTGTTGTATTATTAATAAAAAAATAATGTAGGGACCTTTGGGAACTATTTAGATCTTTTAGGGACCTTTCGGTCGTGTTTTGCCTGAACCTCATAACTTACCCGATTCATATGCGGATTTCAATAGAAAGTTGAAAAGTTTGGGCATAGGATACACCACGATCGACGTGTGTTTGAATGATTATGTTTTGTATTATAAAGAGAATGAGAATCTTGAGAAATGTCCAGTTTGTGGAGAATCAAGGAGGGACCCGAAGAAGGGGAAGCAAGTTTCGCATAAGAAGATGCGTTATTTTCTGATTGCGCATAGGTTACCGAGAATATATGCTTCGAGGCACGCCGCGAAAGATATAATTTGGCACCATACTGGAAAGAGTACCGACGAAGATGTGTTGCGTCATCCCGTCGTCGATGGTCATACTTTGAAACGATTTTACGAGATGAATCCCGAATTCGCTAGTGAACCACGTAATGTACGCCTTGGTTTGGGGATTGAAGGGTTTTGTCCTTTCTCCATGCAAAACAACTCATACAGCATGTGGCCAGTTATATTAACGATCTACAGCTTTCCGTCTTGGTTATGCATGAAAGAATCCACGTTTATGCCTACTTTGTTGATATCGGGTCCTTGTTCACCTGGAAAGGATATGGATGTATCTCCCCGTCCGGCTATAGGTGAGTTGGAAACGTTGTGGGGCACGGGGATAGTTACATGGGATGCACATATGAATGAGAAATTTATAATGAAGGTTAGTTTGTTGTTCACAACGAATGATTATCCGGCTAGATTGTACACTTCAGGATGGTCGGGTCAAGACTACTTAGCTTGTCCCGAATGCATGAAATATAGTCTGTCTGTGCGTGTTAATAAATGAGTTGTTTTGATCACAGATAGTGGTTACCTCTGAACCATCATTTTTAGAAAGATGCATCTTCGTACATGAGAGTCGATGGTAGGCCCCCGCCTAGGAAACATAGTCCCGCAGATATTCAAACGCAGTTAGATGGGTTGCCGATTGTGTTTCCGGGAAAACACAAGGACTTCAGTGGCAAGGCGGCAAAGAAAAATGGGCCTCGTGAGTCAAATTGGAAGAAAAAAAGTATATTCTACCGTTTACCGTATTGGTCAGAAAACTTGTTGAAATATAACATCGATGAGATGCATTGTGAGAAGAATGTGTGTGATGCTCTTCTCGGCACAATTGTTTGGTTTAGATGGAAAAATTAACAAAGATAACATGAAGTTGAGGAAAAATCTGGAAGCCATGAATATTAGGTCAGATTTGTGGTTATTTGTCGATTCACGTGGTAAGACCATTTGACCACGTGCAAAGTATGCAAGGACAATCGATAAGCGACGAGAGTTTCTAGATTAGTTGAAGGTACAAAATTTTCCAGATGGTTTTGCGTCTAACTTGCGTAACAAAGTTCAGAGTGACACCAGGAAGATTATCGGTATGAAATCCCATGATTGTCATATTCTGATGGAGTTTCTATTTGTGGATAGTATTCCAAGGTTAATCGTCAACAAATGCATTAGTGATCAGATTATTGGGTTGTGCAACGTGTTCAGAAATTTGTGTAAGAAGAACCTAAGTAAAAATGAATTGGAATCGGGAAAGTTAAAGTGGTCGAGCTTATGTGCAAGTTGGATATGATTTTTCCTCTAGTTTTTTTTGATATTATGATCCACCTTGTTGTGAACTTGTACGAGGAAGCTAGATTAGGAGGCCCGGTTCAGATGCGTTGGATGTAACCATTTAAGAGGTACTTGAAGAAACTAAAAGAATATATTTGGAATTTGGCCAGGCCCGAGGGTTCAATCGCCGAGGGATACGCTGTAGAGGAAACTTTGACTTTTATATCTCGGTACCTTCGAGAGGAAAGTACAAAGTTCAACGATCCGGGCAGATACGGTGAGGAGATTCCTGCAAGCAAGGAAGTATCCGTGTTTAAGAGCCAGTGCAAGCCGATTGGTAGAAAGTGTTTGGATTTTTACCCTTCAAAGAGAAAGAACACATCGATTGGTACATCCTTCATATTTGCGACGAGATCCAGCATTATATGATGTAAGTATTTTAATTAAAGTCATTTATTTAAATATCATATTATTGATTATTAACACTATGGTTTTTCTTAGGGAACACAAGTCCTCACTTCCAGCCGTTGTTACAAAGAGAAAACACCGAGAGCAGTTTCGTTGATGGTTCATGAGAAAGGTATACAAGTCTACAAAATAAGTTGATTTTATTTCAACTAATAACTACCTTTGTGTGTAGGTGTATTTAATGAACAAATATGGTAATCCCCTTGCTACCAAAGAGTTGTTTTCGTTGTCCAACATGTTGAATAGCATCGTGTATCGATATGAATTTTGGCGTTGTGAACATGGTCAAATGGGTTACGCGTGAAAAGGGTGAAGAGAGTTACTCAAGATTACGAAGTTTGTACTATCACAGGTTGGTTAGTTGTGTTTTCTTTTTAGTTGATTTCTTTTTTAGTTGGGTGTTTGTATATAAACTAGTCATTTTGTTATGTCATAGGTGGAGATACTTTTTACGGTGAGTTGGTCAAGATGGTTGAGGTTGAATTCAGTGGTGGGTGTTTAGTTGTGTTGTTTGAGTATAAGTGGTATCACACCGATGAAACAAAGAAACTGAAAAAAACAAAACATGGGGCAACTGGTGGGGGCAAAGGTGTGATAAATAAATAGATAAATAAGAATAATAATAAAGAGCACACACCCTTGAGAACCACGGAACTCACTGCAAGTATCACAGATCGTTTGCAAGTTTTAATGATAAGTCAAGTTCATTCGCAGGGATTGTATCCGTTAGATCTACTTATATTTACAAGCGTAGATGAATTTAGATGTTTTAAATAAAAATATAAAAAGATGAAATAACAATCTACGCAATTAAATAATTAAAACAAATAAACAGGACAAATAACTAAATATGAATGTAAGTCAAATAGATTAGGATTACTAAGTCTATTACTAAATCGTTATTCTAACCTGTCACAGATTAAGCATTATATATTAACCAGGATTCTAAATTCTACCTAGCCTTCTCTAGGCTTAGGAGCAACCTCTCCACTACTAAGGATTCCTAAGTAATGATTGGTGATTAAATCAAACCTTAATGGCTATCTAGTTAGGCAAGGGATCAAAACTAGACGATTATGTGGTGTTGTCAATAACTAAGAATAATCCTAAGATTGGCCAAATCTATGGATGTAACAATAAGTCAAAACACATAATAACAATATACGCCAAGCTCAATCAATTAAAATAACAAATAGTATTTATGAATTAAAGACCAAATAATAACCCAACAATTAAAAGTAAAACTTACAGAATAAAAGCTTAGAAATATAGTTGAGAATAGATCTATAGCTAATTACTCTAAATATAGAGAAGGTGAGATGTACAAGAGGAGTTTGTCAGTCTCCAATCTTCTTCTTCTTGTCTTCCTCTACAGGTCAGCTTGCTTCTTGAATGAATAGCTTGATTCTAAGGATGAATATTAATGTAAATGACTAAGCTATTGTTTATAATTTAAGCTAATGTTTAGAACTGAGCAAGGACCTGTTTACAATGGTATAAGGGTGTATTTATAGGTGTATAGGAAGACCTAATTCGTTTTCTTGAAGGAGAAGTAAGTAGTGGACTCAAAGCCCAACTCAAATTCGTAACCCTAAAAACATGAAACCAGGTCCGATTCTCTTTTGGCTCTAACAGCTTCAATGTTCATCCGTTTGACGCGTATGAATATACCAAATTGATCGTCTCGGAAAGCTCTTCAACTTTGCTCTTGACCGTTTCTCCAAATTCCTCACCGTTCTTGAGATATAAGCTGATTTGTGGTCGTAGGTGCAGAAATTCAGGATTAAGGCAGCTTTTCCTTTTCCATGTTTTTAGCTTTTATTTCCTTATCTCCAATTACCATGCTTATCTCTTTCCATAAGTTGTAGTCTTTGACTTGAAATCTAATTAATCTCCATAATTATCTTTAAAGCTTCACACTAAATAAATAATTAAACCCAATATGCTCTAAAAATATTATTTTACTAAATCAAGACTCAAAATAGGAAAGTGTAGCATTTCTCAAGAAAATCGACTATAATGACTTCTAAATCACTAAAAATGATGTCTCATCCTAATATAAATCTATCACAAATGAGGAGACATCAAGACCCCCAACTCAAAGTTGTATCGTCCCGATACAATAAAGATAAAAACACAGGGAAGTCTCTAAATACACACCTAGGTCAATTAAGCACAGAAGACAGAAGATAAAAGAATATGGAGAATAGACTCAAAGCAACTACTCAGAAAATTTCATGTAATAATATTTAAAAACTACATACCTGTACACTTCTCATATCCACAACACGGCTTGAGTTCAAGATTAGATTAGTTTCGCAATGTAAGAAGGAGAGGAACTTTACTCAGTTCACCAAGGAAGCTATAGATTGTTCATCGAACTTCACTAGTGTCCAAAGCTCCACTTAACTACTCTCTATTGGCTCAATCACTTCTCGATTACATAGCAAAGAATCAAAAGGTCTTTAAGGTTGTAATGTAGGCTTAGGGACGGTATGATAGTATATTTGGATAATTTAGAGTGAGCTTTTGGCTCTCTCCTCACTAGCCATCAACGAATCGCCCTAGAGCTTGAGTTACTCTCATAAAACGTTTCTCACTCAACCCAATGAATTCTTGATGCACAAAGTAGCATCCCCAATAACCCAATTAAAGCACAAGATGTTCACATAAAAATTCCACTTTGCCGGTCTGAATATATATATTTTCTTTTCTTTTCAAATCAATTTCTTTTCTATAGCTATGACTCTCTTTCATGTTGAGATATCACGCTATTTTCTCATATATATATTTTTATGCCCTTATTGGCAAATTTAGCTCGTAGCTTCTTTTTCATTCACTATTACCCCGGCAAAGGGTTACAATATAATCTTGTGAATCATCATCAATATCAAGAACAGAGCACAATTAATAAGCTCAAAAAATCCCAACCCAATAACAATTCCCATAATGGTGGACCCACCACCCCAAACTCAAGCTCTAAAACAACTGTCTATGCATCGCGATTCGAGTGCGGGTCATATGGAAAAGTCCTATAATCTAAAGGGATATGGCTTATAATGTGTTTCAATAAAAAGCTTTAGAAAGGATAGAAGGGGCTGAGAGGGATATAGCATATAAAATCAAAAATAACAAGGTGAGAAGGTATAAAAAGGCTTCAAGGGCTTCAATATGAAAGAACCGCCTTAATCACTTTCTACACTATGTAATTCGTTATTTTCTTAGCTTTAGCACTTTCATCAATTGGGTTTATCAACTAGCTTGGATCTCACGGCCTACACACTTCTCAAGGTTCCCTGAGATCGAACATACTTTCTATCGCATTGCTAACTAATCTTTTCTTTACTATCAATGTGTGTTTTCCTGTAAATACTCAAAGCATACAAAATAAAATAGCTCATAAACATACTACTTTCTATCATCAATCTACTGAGCTTATGCTTTCAAGCTATTAAATACACTCTACCTACATCTAAACCTTCTCAAAAATTTTAATTTTACCTAAAAACAGAAAAATGGAGACGAGAGACAACGAATCCCCACACCCCCAACTAAAAAATGAGCCGTGTCCCCACGACTCGAAAAGACTCAAAAATAAAATAAAATAAAATTAAAATTTTACAGATATTGCACATAAAGAAAAGGTAAGGAAGAAAGAAAACATACTCTTCGAGGCTATTTACCTCGCCTGATCAATACCCAAAATAGGGTGCAGTGCTTTCATGTATGTAACTTCATGTATCACCAATTTCGCTTTCCCTTACATCTTCTTATGCTCCATCCCAATCAATCACACTCTAGAAATCTCTTGTTTATCTTCTTCCAAATTTTCTCTTTGAATAATCTCATGAGGCAGTTGTTCATCCATGAACATGTTTTGAACCCAACTACTAGCGTCCCAGAAGCTTTGTTCATCTCTGATATAGGAATCTTTGACTAGAAGAGGTATTGGCATCTTCTGCTCCTTAATCACAATTGCTTGTTTTTTTAGGATTTGAATTCACCAAAAACCGGTTCCTCTCTAATTGCTTGACTCCAATTATCTTGTAATTATTCCCAAACTAGTACCCATCTCAATTGATTTCTTCTAGAACTTACCCAATACCTTGCTGTGATTCTTCATATCCGATTACACTTGATAATATCTCTATTCTCTTCATCATCTCTTTTGACCCCCAACTCAAAGCTTTAAACACTCTTGAAATTTGTAACTCATGATCATAGGTGGAACAAGATTTATTTTGGTTAGGAAAGGTGTTAAGATGACAATTCTCCATGTGGGTATGATTGAATCAAGCTTTGATGATATGGGTTTAAGGATTGAGAAGAAGATCTTGAAATTCATGGTTTTGATTCTTGGTTTCTAGGTGTTTTGATATGCTTTGGGTGCTTGAATCTTCTTTGTAATGATGTGGGAAAGGATTTGGATGAGAATTCATGGTGATTTGGTGGTGTTTTGATGTTAGGTGAAGGTTTGTTGGAGCTTTAATGGAGTTGGGAGAGTTCTGGAGAGAAGAAAGAGGTTTAAGGTTTGATAAATTCGGAATAATACGCATTAGATCTCCTTATAAGCTTGAAACCCTTTCTTTTCTCTCTCTGGCGGCTCGTGCGGACTACCCCTGCGGACCAGGGGGTGTACCGCGGGGTACACCGCGGCATCTGATGGGTGAAAATTTTTGCTCACTGGATTGGACCCGTGGTAGGACCCCGTGGTACGTGTTTTTGAGCTGCGGACCAGGGTCCGGTGTACCGCGAGGGTGCTCCGCGCCTCCTACGTCAAAAAACCCGTGGTAGGACCCCATAGCACGTGTTTGTGCGGTGCATGGCGCGGTATAGGGTCCGGTATACCGGACCCATCAGCTATATTTTTTTTCGTTTCTGGATAAAACACGTAACTCTACCCCGTGGCACGGGTTTTTACCGTGCGGTGCACCGCGGCTGAGGTCCGGTGTACCGCACCTGGTAAAAACCTCCCCATCAGCTAGATCTCGAAAAGTTATGCAGTTTAGGCTCAAAAATCACCTGATTCCGACATCCGAGCGCAAAGATATGACTTTCCGAAGTTTCTGTTCGAAAAAATTTTGCTCGCTTCCCTAACTCGATTTCTCCAATACCTAATCATCAAAAACACTAATACCTTCCTCAAATATGAAATATCAACTAAAATTAACTAAACTAAACTAAAACTAAAACATAAAAACATAAAAATTAATATGGGATGTCTCCCAAAGGGCACTTTTGTTTAACGTCGTTCAAAGTTAGACAAGTTACCTCGGTTATTTCTTTTTATAGCCTCCCCAGCAGTGAGTGAGATGATTAACACTTACCAAATCGAGCTTGCAACCTTTGATAGCCTTGATTTCGACCACTCCTTCTGAGATAATTTGCGTGATAACATAAGGTCCCTTCCAAGAACTGCTCTGTTTGGGGTTGGGAGGTTTCCATGCCACCTCGTCTCCTACCCCAAACTCAATATTTTTCTCTATGGTTTCTTGGAGATTTTCAGGTTTTGGCTTCTTGGTTACTGCTCTGATTGGATATAGTTCCTTTGACTTCTTTTTCCTTTTCTTTCCCGAAACATAGAATGTTTCAACGTTATCTTTAATACTAAGCGTCACGGTTCCTTCATTCACATTCACTATAGTATCGCTGGTGGCTAGGAATGGACGCCCAAGAATGAATGGGACGTTCTTATCTGCTTTGTAGTCAAGAATAATAAAGTCCGTTGGAATAACAAGGTTACCTACTTGAACGAGTACATCCTCTATTACTCCCAACGGCTTAACTGTAGAGTGATCCGCAAGTTGTAAGACTACGGATGTCGGTTTCGCTTCACTAATACCAATCTTCTTGAATACACTTTTGGGCATGATATTCACACTTGCCCCTAAATCACACATGGCTTTTCCATGAAATATACCACCTATTTTGATTGGGAGATTGAAACTTCCCGGATCTTTACGCTTCGGTGGTAATCTTCTTTGAACTCGTGCTGATACCCCTTCGTTGATTGCTACAGACTTGGCTCTTGTGAATCTTTTCTTATTGGAGAGTGCCTCCAGAAGAATCGATCATAGTTTCTCCTTCCTTCCATAGCTTCGAGTAGAGGGACGTTAATTTTCACTTGTTTTAACGCCTCTATACACTTCTGATGTTGCTCCGTGGGATAGTGGCAATGTATGGGTGTTTGTCTTGCTCTACTTCTCTCTTCAATTCTTGGTTCATCAACCACTCTAGGCTTCTTTCTTTTATCTGGTTCAACTTCTTCAACCCAATCTTCAACAATTATCTCATCTAAGTTCATCCGACTTACGTTTGACTTGTTTGGTAGAACATGCCCTTTTGAGGGAGATGGTAGCGCTTCGGTGATTATCTCACCGCGTTCTTTAATCTTTTGAGCTTGAAGACTAATAGTCTTAACCTTATCGTCAACGTATTGGATCTTCTTCATGTTAGTAGTTGTATCTTGGGTCAATTGTAGGAGTTGACTTTGCATTTGTTCTATGATTGTAGTGAGCCGCATCACATTCTTCTCTAAAAGTTGATTATGTTGTTTAAGATCTTGGTTCTGTTGTTGCAGGCTTTGCACTACTGATGCATCGATTTTTGATTCAAGTCTGCACATATTTTCCTTCGAGAAGTTGATGAATTGACTAATAGTCTCTTTTAACTCAGTAATCTCTTCTTGAGGACGTGATTGAGCTTGACTAACATTATGCACATGGCAGCTCGGTGGTTGATCAACTTGATTTTCATAGGCTTGCTCTTGTAGGTATAACTGTTGAGGTGGCTTTGGGATGCTTTCCTTAACAGTTATAGCGAGTTGTTGTATTTGATCTTGCAAGCTTGAAATCCTCGCATCTCCTTCTTCGTTAGTGGTAGGAGTTTTTCCTTGTGGCCAACTCATGTTGTTCTCAATGATTGTTTCCATACCACTTTTTGCTTCTTTTGGATCCATAGAGACAAAATTTCCACGACCCATATTATCTGCTCTCAGCCTTGACTCTCTATCGAGTCCATTATAGAACATGGATAATTGTAATTGTGGCGTGTATCCATGTAGTGGACATCTTGCCAACATCTTTTGAAATCTCGTCCATGCTTCGCCAACACTCTCTCCGGCTTCTTGTAAGAAATTCATAGGCTCCAATAGTTCCTTCACGCGCATACTTGTAGGATAAAATTTATCGAGGAATCTTTCTTGAAGCTGGTCCCAATTGGTTATTAGCTCGGGAGGTTGATCATCGAACCAATCGCTTGCTTTCCCGGTCAAGAAAAATTGGAACATTAAATAATACATCTGTTCTTGTGTAACACCTTCATTAATGTAGGCATCACAAAATTGCATGAATTTTTGAACAGATCTGACCGGATCTTGATTTGTATCACCATTAAATTTTCCATAGCTCGCGAATTGATTAATTAAATCAGGATCAGGATTGAATCTAACGGCTTGGATAGTTGGGACGCGAATCCCAATGCGTTGAACTCGAAATTTACTAGGTAAACCTAGCTCTAACCGTTGATTATCCATCTAAAATCCTGAGAAAGACTAAAACAAAAAGAAAGCGTAAAACTGAAAACAAATAAAAACTTCTACACTAAATAAACAAAAAATAGATTTAACTTAAAGATAAATCCCCGGCAGCGGCGCCAAAAACTTGGTGGGGGCAAAGGTGTGATAAATAAATAGATAAATAAGAATAATAATAAAGAGCACACACCCTTGAGAACCACGGAACTCACTGCAAGTATCACAGATCGTTTGCAAGTTTTAATGATAAGTCAAGTTCGTTCGCAGGGATTGTATCCGTTAGATCTACTTATATTTAACAAGCGTAGATGAATTTAGATGTTTTAAATAAATATATAAAAAGATGAAATAACAATCTACGCAATTAAATAATTAAAACAAATAAACAGGACAAATAACTAAATATGAATGTAAGTCAAATAGATTAGGATTACTAAGTCTATTACTAAATCGTTATTCTAACCTGTCACAGATTAAGCATTATATATTAACCAGGATTCTAAATTCTACCTAGCCTTCTCTAGGCTTAGGAGCAACCTCTCCACTACTAAGGATTCCTAAGTAATGATTGGTGATTAAATCAAACCTTAATGGCTATCTAGTTAGGCAAGGGATCAAAACTAGACGATTATGTGGTGTTGTCAATAACTAAGAATAATCCTAAGATTGGCCAAATCTATGGATGTAACAATAAGTCAAAACACATAATAACAATATACGCCAAGCTCAATCAATTAAAATAACAAATAGTATTTATGAATTAAAGACCAAATAATAACCCAACAATTAAAAGTAAAACTTACAGAATAAAAGCTTAGAAATATGGTTGAGAATAGATCTATAGCTAATTACTCTAAATATAGAGAAGGTGAGATGTAGAAGAGGAGTTTGTCAGTCTCCAATCTTCTTCTTCTTGTCTTCCTCTACAGGTCAGCTTGCTTCTTGAATGAATAGCTTGATTCTAAGGATGAATATTAATGTAAAGGACTAAGCTATTGTTTATAATTTAAGCTAATGTTTAGAACTGAGCAAGGACCTGTTTACAATGGTATAAGGGTGTATTTATAGGTGTATAGGAAGACCTAATTCGTTTTCTTGAAGGAGAAGTAAGTAGTGGACTCAAAGCCCAACTCAAATTCGTAACCCTAAAAACATGAAACCAGGTCCGATTCTCTTTTGGCTCTAACAGCTTCAATGTTCATCCGTTTGACGCGTATGAATATACCAAATTGATCGTCTCGGAAATCTCTTCAACTTTGCTCTTGACCGTTTATCCAAATTCCTCACCGTTCTTGAGATATAAGCTGATTTGTGGTCGTAGGTGCAGAAATTCAGGATTAAGGCAACTTTTCCTTTTCCATGTTTTTAGCTTTTATTTCCTTATCTCCAATTACCATGCTTATCTCTTTCCATAAGTTGTAGTCTTTGACTTGGAATCTAATTAATCTCCATAATTATCTTTAAAGCTTCACACTAAATAAATAATTAAACCCAATATGCTCTAAAAATATTATTTTACTAAATCAAGACTCAAAATAGGAAAGTGTAGCATTTCTCAAGAAAATCGACTATAATGACTTCTAAATCACTAAAAATGATGTCTCATCCTAATATAAATCTATCACAAATGAGGAGACATCAGCAACAATTATCAAGACAAGTTCTTTTTGGTGGACTGAAGAACCCTACATCTTAGCAACTCAAGCAAAAAAGGTGTTTTACATTGATCAAATTAACGCAAGGAAGGCGGAAAAGGGATGGAAAGTTGTTTGGGAAGTGAACGATAATCACGGATGGAGTCCCGAATTATTTGATGCAGAATAGGTGTTGAGTGGTCTAGACCCGATTGACATTCCGTTGGCTGATACGACCTTGGATTCGGAGTACCCTCTGATTCATTTGACTCCTGGACAAGGATAGAGATCGATCTTTCGATTTTTAACCTTGTACCAGAACCCGCTGTTCCCGACGATGGTGATGATTATGATGACACATTAGTCAAGTACGAGACTGGTGAAGAAACTATATATGTTGATAGTGACAATGATCCTATAACAGTTGACGAGATTGATTAGTTGTATATCTTGTTTCTATTATTTTGTCATATTATCGGATTTATTTCAATTTTGAAATGTTTAGATTTTGATTTTGAATTGTATTGTGTTGGAATGAAATTAGAAGGTGATTGTTTTTATTAATTACTTGGTAAATTTTTTTTAGTGTTGATATGTAAGATTAATAAAGGATTAAAAAAACTTTAAAAAAAGTCTTTAGCGAGAACATTGTTCTCGCAAAAGACAAAAAGTCATTAGTGTATTATATTGTATTTTTTTCTTTATTTTGATTTCTCATGATTCAATAACTACTAAACATAAATACTTAAAAAACATTATAGGTAACTAAACCCTTATTTATTGAGAATCTGAATTTGCCACCACCCCTTCCAACGCATACACACACTCTAACTCTGTTTAGGTGTTATTGACTATATATATTCATCAAGATCCTTTGTCGATACCTTTGTAATGTAATTGTGTTGTTTTGATGTTTTGTATTATTCATGAAACTATTTTTTGTATTTGAATTTTCTATTAAACAAATTTTATTTAAATTTAAATATAAATAAGGTCTACGCACGTGTTGAAATTGTTATTTTTTGTGAGGCAATAATCAAAAAATGACTATTAAAAAACTATTAATAAAAAGGTATCTAGAATAAGACTATTTATAAAAAACAACCACAACCCAATATCCCCTACAAATAGTAATTAAAAAAATAGAGAAAAACAAAACAAAAACTAATACACACGCACGTCCGTGATTTTTTTTTAAAATCGTCATAACTAATTCTAAAAAAATCAGTAAATAAAAAAATTATATATTTGGATAAAGCAAATTAATATTTACGCCTATGTTTTTTTTTTGTATTTTTGAAGTTTTTGAATTTTTTTCGCAGACACGAAGTTTTTTTTTTTAGTACATGAGAGAGCCACTTTGGACTCGGAGTCATATTGACTCCAATGAGATTCGATCCCAGGACCTCTTGGTCTTTACAGAGTAGCCTAACCACTAGGCCAACTATCAATCTCGACAAGGAGTTATATGTTTTGAACAATGAATTTCATGTTTGCGAAAAATAAAATCACTATTTCAAACAATGAATTTCATGTTTTAAACAGTGAATTCCATGTTTTAAACATGAAACTCCGTGTTTGCGAAGAAAAACTAAAAAAAATCAACAAAAAATATCATAGACATAAATATTAATTTGCTTAATCCAAAAATGCAATTTTTTTATTTTTCTGATTTTTTTTTGAATTAGTTATGACGATTTTAAAAGAAATTCACAGGCGCGTGCGTGTGTGATGGAATTAGTAGTAGGTGGTGGTGGTGGTTGTGGTGGTGGAGGTGGTGATGGTTGTGGTGGCTGTAGTGGTGGTGGTGGTGGTGGTAGTGAAAGTACCATATTATTTGTTTAATATTTAAAAATAAATATTGTATTAAAAATAAAATAATATATTTTAAAAAAAAAACTCCTAGATAAGACAATCCGTTAGTTTATAAAAATAAGTTAGGATATTCTAGTTTATTATGTTTGAAAAGATAACATTAGAACCTTTAACTATACTACAACTCTTTAATTATTACCCAACTCCTACTCTATATATAGAGTTTTATGTACTTCCATTCTTTAAATCATTGAAAACCTAAGCTAAGAGGAAAATATAAATCTATACAAAAGGTAAAAGATTATTTTTATCAATATTTTATTTGATTTTGTTGATTCTTTTTTCTTTTTGCGTAATTATAAACAAGTTCTTGCCTGACTATTCAACTTGTACACTTGGCTATTTGGATTAAGAATTTATCAAAGTTATATTTGAGTTAATAGTTTTATAGTTTAATAACCAACGTTATATTGCATGGTGTGTTTCTTTGAGTTGTTTGTTTATGTAGAACCTCTCGAGAGTATTTATGATGTGCAACTCCTTTAGTTTTTTTTGCTACTTTTTGGTGATGTAATATTTTGGATGAATTGTATGAACTCCATCATGGTTTGGTTTATTGGTTCATGAATTTTTATTTTATGTTAAACTCACATCCCCTCGTGATGACCTGTTACTTTTTTCCCTTGTATCGATCTTAGTTTCATGTGCTAGCTTCTATTCATATACTTTTTTACAGTGTATTAGATGGTTCCCTTTGCAGCAAATATTAAGTTCACATGGGGTAGAGTTTAACTTCGTAATAGAATCTTAATAGTTTTCAGGGGATTTATTTTTTGTCTTAGCAGTGGGTGGTCCCTATCACCTTTTTATACTAAAGGTAAAAGATGTTTTCTTTTATTCAACATGTTTATTTGTTTTCATTGATTCTTTTTTTTTCTTTTTTCCTGATTATACACAAGTTTATTATGATATATCTGGTCCCTACTGATCAATATGGACTAGGTTGGATTTTTTTTTTGTTCTAAACGCTTATAGACTAGGTTGGATCAATACTCTATCAAAGCAATATTTGAGTTAATAGTTTTCTATATTAACGAGAATTCATGTTTAATGAATTAGGAGGGTTTTTTATTCTAACAATAGTGCAGATTTGAGTTAATAGTTTTCTATATTAACGAGAATTCATGTTTAATGAAATAGGAGGTTTTTTTTCTAACAATAGTGCATATTTGAGTTATTAGTTTTCTATATTTAATAGTTTTTTGCATTCGTATATAGATATTTGAAGGAGGCAAAAGATGATGAGTGCAGTAGGCCTTCGCTTTAAACCAAACGATGAAGATTTATTGAATATTTTGGAGGGCAAGAAGAGAGGAGTAGTTGAATATCCTGCGAATGAAATTGTGGAGAAAAATCTATATGGCAAAAACGCTACTCCATGGGAGTTATTTAATAACAACGATCCTTGGCAACACACCATGATTAGTAATGGTAGACTCGATATGAATCACAAAACTATTTACGTCTTTACTAAGCTTACAAAGATTGGCAATGGAGAAAAAAGAGTTGATCGTTTAGCCGGGTACGTATTATAATAATTTCATTAAACTTTTATATTCTATCATGAATGTTTTATATATGAACAATAAAATAAACATTCCATTAATTGTAGGTGTGGCACATGGAAAGGTAAAACCAGAGCTAAATATATTATGAATAGGGAGAAGGTGATAATAGGATGTAGTAGAATGTTCACTTTTGAGACAAAGAATAATGAAGATGCAGTTGGGAAAGGTCATTGGAGAATGCACGAGTATTGTTCATTAAACTTGCTCGGAAATTATGAATTAGATTCTTATGTTATATGCAAAATAACATATGAGCTTAAAGATTCAAATTCAAAAGATGAAGATGAGCAAAAAGATTCAAATTCAGAAGATGAAGTATGGGGTACTCTTTTTCCTTAGTCTGGGGTTTTTAAACATTTAACTGTTGGAACATTAGAAAGAAAGCAAAAAACTCTTTCTCCCACATCGGTGGGTAAAGAGAGTTTAGAGCTCTTTTTAGCCATTGTGATGGCATTTAGCTTCCAAAGAGCTCAACCCCATGCAAGTGAAAAGGCATTGGACAAATCCACACGCGCGCACCACCACCACCCACCACCGGCCCGGCCCGGCCTGGCGGCGGCGTGGGGCGTGGGCGTGAGGCATGGTTCGTTTGGGAGTCGAAAAATGAAACAGGTTTTGGGTCCAGCTCTTATAGTGCAACAGAAACGTGTGGAATCAAACCAAATCCGAAACTGTCAATCAATTACTAGAGGTAATCACGGACTTGATTGGTCCGTTACTATTGACAAAGCTTTTCAAACCTCCCCTCCCCCTATATATAGTGCTCACTCTCCACTTGTAATCACACCGAAAATCACAGCAAAGCAAACACTTCACACTTCTCTCTACCTTTCTCTCCGAGATAAAAACAGCTGTAGTAGTAGTTCCGTTAGGAGATACCGGTACGCCGGAATATCGTTTTAACGCTTCGATTATTTTCCGTGTATTAGTGTTTCGCTTTTGATTTTCGATTGTAATTTCAATTCTTGTAATAGTTTGTTTACAATTAAATTGATTTTACATTTTACCTCTTTCGAAATCTTTTTTTTCCTACTTCTTAGAAAACGGTGATATTTTCACTCACAATTTAAAAAGATATCCGTAGCTTTTATTTAATCACCGTTTTCTAATGGCTTTTCCAAACACGGCAGTTGCTTCATCATTGAATGCAAAGGCCTTTCCCAACGTGAATAAGTGGAATCTCTTAATGGTTCCAACTACAAACGTTGGACACAAAAGATCCTTATCTGTCTTGAACAGTATGAACTGGACTTCGTTCTATACGAGGATCCTCCACTTTTAGTGGACAATGGAGTTCCCACTGAAGAAGAACAGACTAGGCATCTTGCTCTGGAAGCCAAGTTTAAGCGAGCTAATACCATGGCTCGAGGATGGATGTTAAACAATGTCTCCAACCTCATTTTTTACCTCCTTGCCAAAGAAAAATCGGCAAAGATCATATGGGAGACACTTGAGAAAAAGTATGGGGCTGAGGATTCGGGTAAGAAGAAATATGTCACTGGGGCTTGGTACAACTTTCGTCTCACCGATAAAAAACCCATGACCGAACAACTCCACGTCTATGAGAACCTTTGCGCAGATGTGATTGCTGAAGGTATGAAAATGTGTGAAATTCTCCAAGCCAATATCTTGTTAGAAAAGTTTCCACCTTCCTGGAGCGAATACCGTAATCAACTGAAACACAAGAAGAAGGAAATGACACTACAAGAGCTGATTAGCCACATTCAAGTCGAAGAGGCTAATCGACTCAAAGACAGGTCTATCTCTTTTCTTACTCAATCCTCCAAAGCTAATCTTGTTGAAAGTTCTGGTGAAGGTAACAAAGGCAGGTTTAAAGGAAAGGGTAAACAACAAGGCCACAACAAATCCAAATCTGGGGGGAACAAGAACCGCGGCAACTCCAAGGGTGGTGGGTTCAAAACCTCTGGTAAGATTCAGAAACCCAAAGGAGCTTGCTATTGTTGTGGGAAGGAAGGACATAGGGCTTTCGAATGCAAACTTAGAGCCGATCAAGGTCCTAAACCTGCCGCAAATCTGGTCGAGACCGAAGAGGTTATCGCTGCAGTAATGGTCGAGGTTAACCTAATTGAGAACAAAACCGAGTGGATCCTTGATACTGGAGCTTCTCGTCATTTCTGCTCAACGAGATCCATGTTCAAGAAATTCGAAGAAGCAACAAATGGTGAATTTGTCTACATGGGTGACTCCTCAACTGCCATGGTCTTCGGTAAGGACAGGTTTCTCTCAAACTCACTTCTGGTAAAATCTTAGAGTTGAAGGATGTTTTCTTTGTCCCCTGTCTCCGTAGGAACCTAGTTTCCGGAGCTCTTCTTAATAAAGTAGGCCTCAAACTTGTATTTGAAGGGGGGAAAATGGTTATTACCAAAAACGATGAGTTTGTGGGGAAAGGGTACATGAATAGTGGTTTATTTGTTTTAAATACTGTACCAATGAATGAGAATGCCTCTGATTTTGCTTACGTCGTTGAATCTCTTGACACTTGGCATGCTAGACTAGGTCACCTTAATATCTCTTCTATTAAAAGGCTTAAAGAACATGGACTAATACCCCTAAATAAAATAGATGACTTTTCCAAATGTCAAATATGTGTAGAGTCCAAACTTGCGAAGAAACCCTTTAAGCCTGTGACCACGAGAAAGACTAAACTACTAGAATTAGTGCATTCTGACTTAGCTGATTTTAAAAACTCCGCTAGTAGAGGAGGCAAACTTTACTATATAACCTTTGTAGATGACTACTCTAGGTTCACTAAAGTGTATCTCCTTAAAACTAAAGATGAGGCGGAAAACACATTTTTAATATACAAAGCTGAGGTAGAAAATCAACTAGACTGTAAAATCAAAAGATTTAGGTCAGATAGAGGAGGCGAATATAGTTCTAATTCACTTAAAGAGTTTTGTGAAACAAATGGAATAATCCATGAACTTAGTGCCCCCTATACACCCCAACAAAATGGCATAGCTGAGAGAAAAAATAGATCCCTTAAAGAGACTATGAATGCTATGTTAATAAGTTCAGGTTTACCAACCAACATGTGGGGAGAAGCTGTTCTATCAGCCTGTTATGTCCTAAATAGGGTACCCCATAAATCCCTAAATAAGACCCCCTATGAGATGTGGAAAGGGTTTCCACCTAACCTGAAATTTTTAAAAGTGTGGGGGTGTCTGGCTAAAGTCAAACTACCCGATTTTAAAACAGTCACTGTTGGACCCAAAACAATAGACTCTGTATTCATAGGGTATGCTCAGAATAGTGTAGCCTATAGATTCCTATCATTAGATGATAACTCCGTTTTTGAATCTAAAGATGCTGAATTCTTTGAAAACATCTTCCCTTTGAAAACTGTGCATACTGTTGATGCTTCTTTGTCTTCTAGTAACTTATCCGATGAGGTTAATGTTCCTTTTTGTGATAGTACCCCTGGCCCCTCTACCTCCTATGTGCCTAGTAGTATTCCTGAGGAAGAACTTAGGAGGAGTAAGAGGTGGAGGACCGAGTCCAGCTTCGGACCTGATTTTATCACAGCCTTCTTAACCGAAGGTCTTCACATTGACCTGATAAGTGAACAGGTTGTCACCTGTCTCCTCATGGAGGAAGACCTAAAAACTTATGCCGATGCTTTGAGATCGGTAGATGCTAGTTTTTGGCTAGAAGCTATTAATAACGAACTTGAGTCTATTAGAAGTAATCATACGTGGGAATTGACTGACTTGCCTAAAGGTTGCAAACCCATCAACAGCAAATGGATTTTTAAGAAAAAGTTGAGACCAGATGGCTCAATAGAAAAATTCAAAACTAGGCTGGTTATTAAGGGTTTCACCCAAAAGAAAGGTCTTGATTACTTCGACACTTATTCCCCTGTGACCAAAATCGCCACCATTAGGACCCTCATCGCTCTTGCGGTCATTCACAAACTTGTCATACATCAGATGGATGTTAAGACTGCGTTTCTGAATGGGGACCTAGATGAAGAGATCTATATGGCCCAACCTGAAGGGTGTGTGGTTCCTGGTCAATGGGATAAAGTGTGCAAGCTTAAAAAGTCTTTGTATGGCTTAAAACAGGCACCAAAAAAATGGTATGAAAAACTCGATAGTACCCTTATCTCCAATGGGTTTGTGGTCAACACTTCTGACTCATGTGTTTACTCCAAAGTAAGAGGATCAGAGTGTACCATCATCTGCCTATATGTAGATGACATGCTCATCTTCGGCACTTCTCTTCATACCATAAATGAGACCAAACGCTTCTTGTCTTCTAAGTTTGACATGAAAGACATGGGAGAAGCAGATGTAATTCTTGGGGTAAAAATCATTAGGAGCAGTAATGGTATTTCCCTGAGTCAGTCTCATTACGTAGAAAGGATGTTGAAGAAATTTGACTCCTTTGAGATGACACCTGTAAATACTCCCTATGATTCTAGTATTCATTTGTCTAAAAATTCTGGAGATGCTGTATCCCAAAACGAATATGCCAAAATCATAGGTAGTGTGATGTTCTTAATGAACTACACTCGACCCGATATTGCCTACGCCGTTAGTAGACTTAGTCGTTATACTCATAACCCGAGTAATGACCACTGGATTGCACTTCGTCGTCTTCTAAAGTACTTGCGAGGTACCATGGATCTAGGCTTGCATTACAGCTCATTTCCTGCAGTTCTTGAGGGATTCTGTGATGCAAACTGGATCTCTGACAATGACGAGGTTAACTCTACCAGTGGTTATGTATTCTCCTTAGGAGGAGGTGCTATATCGTGGAAGTCATCTAAACAGACTTGTATAGCACGCTCTGCCATGGAGTCTGAGTTTATAGCACTAGAAATGGCTGGACAAGAAGCTGAGTGGTTGAGAAGTCTCTTATCAGATGTGCCCCTTTGGGAAGGCAAGGCCACACCTGTGTGTATCCATTGTGATTCACAAGCAGCCATTGCAGTCGCTCATCAAAGTGCCTACAATGGAAAGAAGAGACATATACGCATCAGACATGGCTCAGTAAAACAGTTACTGAAGAACGGTGTGATAGCCTTGGAGTATGTACGATTAGAGGAAAATCTCGCTGATCCTTTTACCAAAGGCCTACCCAGGAGAGTAGTCCTGGAAACGTCGAGGGGGATGGGGTTGAGACCCATCAATGGGGAACATGTGACTCTTGAGTCAAGGTGATCTCCATCCATCCCTATGGCACAAAACTCAAGTAATATGGATTCATAGCCACTTGTGGTGGTCCTTTTGAGAAGGACTTGATGAATCAGAATTCATAGCCTCTATGGTGGTCCTTTCGAGAAGGACTTGATGAATTCAAGGGTAGTAGCAAAACCCAAAACCTTTATAAACTAAATGTTAAGGATACGTCCTTGAACAAATGCGAATAAAGGTACTCACAAAGTTCATAGCCCGCAAGGGTGGTTCTTAGAGAAGGACTTGATGAACCTAACGAAAAGGTGAGGTTCGAGGAAACCATAACCTTCAGCAGGGTAGAGTATGTGTTGTGAGGGCCTCGATCGAAAACCATGAAAGTTCAAGAGCATGTTCACTTAAAACGGAATTCGGTTGTTGCCTCACTTCACTACGTGACAATTCAAATCGAAAGATATTGGCACTTAAGTACAATTCACCCAAACGCTGAAAGTCATGGAAACCTGATCACCTTCTCTTCAAACCTTTTGTTGACATTCAAATATGTGGGGGATTGTTGAACATTTGAAAGTAAACAAATGCAACTTTCCCACATCGGTGGTGGTAAAGGAAAAAAGGATACTTTTATACTTTGTGGTATTAACAAAGCCCAAAGAGCCAATACCCATGCACATGGCAAGGCAATGATTAAGCCCACACGCGCGCACCACCACCACCACCACCCACCCACCCGCCCGCCCGGCCCGGCACCGGCGACGGCGTGGGGCGTGGTGCGTGGGGCGTGGCTCGTGGGGAGTTTGGGGAGTCAAAAATGAAAAATGAAAGGGATTTTTCTACCAGCTCTTATAGTGGGCATTGACAACTCAAACGTGAACGTAGAGACAAATCTCCACCAATCACGCACACGTTAGAATCAAGGGAATATTCTAGCTGCTGTCAATTAGTCAACACGTGGGAATATCAATCAAAGGTCAAAGCTGTTACAAGGATTAAAAACGTGGAGGTTACAAGAATCGAAACTGTCAACTCAATCAAGCCAAATCCGGGAGGGAATCATGGGATTTGATTGAGACATTTTCAGAGTGGCTTGGGGCTTGGGTCTTCATTTCCCCTATATATAGACCCCATTCTCCACCAGTCTTCAACACGAAAATCACAATAAAGCTAAAGCAAAAACACTCTCTCCACCTATAGTAGTCGTCTAGTCTTTTCCGTTTGAAGATACCGGTACGCCGGAATATCTTTTAAACGCTAGGCTTATTTCCGTGTAATCGTTTTTCGCTTTGTATTCCGTGTAAGTTTTGATTTTCGTTTGTAATAGCTAGTTGACACTTTAAATCGATTTTTCTATTTCTGTTTTGAATTGCCTTTCATTTCTTTTCGTTTCGAACGGTGAATATTTCACCTACATGTTAAATATGAAAGTATTGTTATAAGGGTGAACCGAAAAAAGTGACAAATATCATTACTCATTGTTATATATTGATCTAAACTATTTCAATTCTATGTAGAAACTAACGTATCATTAAATAAAAAAGATCATGTTTTTTCGATTTTTAGCGGTCCAAACCTATTATTGCGGTGATATCTATGTTTTTTATTTACTTTGGAAAGATGTTGTTCGAGTTTGCCTCATTTATATCTTTGTTTCATTAGTTTTTGTTTTTTACTTGTTGTTCTTTATGTTTTTTTCTTCGAATTTGATCGGCCAATTACTATGTAACTTCTTTTAATATTTCAATATAAATTATTTTTAAAAAAAAGATAAAAAAATAGTCTAAAAAAACAATATAATTACTTGGTTTATAAAGGATCCATATAAAAATTAATGTAGGAGTCAATCAAAAAGTTGATATATAATACTAAGGAAATGATTGTATTATTTTAGAAAAAAGATTTTTCATTTACCTAATGTTTTAAATTTTGACATATAAATACTTAATTTTTTTAAAAATAAATATTTAAGTACCGAACGTTTTTATATTTGTCTTCCTTTAACACTCATTGTTAAATACACATTAAATGCTGATGTGACATAATATTTTTTATTTAATTATAAATTATTTTTAATTATGAAATAGTTGTTCTATCCCTACCACGTTATCACTTAACAACAAAATTAATGTCAGGTACTAGCGGAATGCAAAAAATAAAACGTTGAGTGCCTGTCTGTCCACTTCTAAAACCTTTGGTATGTTATTTGTCCAAAACAAAAAATAACGGGTATCTACGGGATCTTTTTTCTTTTTTGATTGAAAAAAATTTGGGTATCTTTCAAAAAAATATCATTTAAATATTATCTATGTAGATTTTATTAAAATATCATCTATGATGTAGATATTAGGTGGTTTAATTATTATATTGATAAATTTATAATGTTTGTTCATTTATATTAAAGGATTATTGCCCAAGAAACACCTCAAGTTAGATTCCCTCTCACCTCAACCATCATTTTTTTGCCCATAAAAGGCCACGTATATTTTGTTTTTTTCTTTTCTTTTCTATAAAAAGAGTCGTTTGAGTTATGGAAAACTTCCCACTATTCAAAGTTTGAGTAGTGGGAAGTTTCCCATTACTCAAACTTTGAATAGTGGGAAAATTCCCGTTACTCGTCGTTCTTTAAAAAAGACAGTGCCTTTTATAGGTAAAGGTGTAACGTGGTAGGTGCCTATTGGGCATTAACCCATTATTAAACTGTAATTCCAAAATGTTTGTTCACTTACAATATGAAGACACTTTTTATTTCTTTTTTCTACTATTAGTTTTATTAAAATATTAGAATTCATATTTTTAATATACATCTAAGATATAAAAATAAGTATTTTTGTAATAGAAAATATAAAAATTGTATTTAATGAAGAAGTAGCAAATATATGCCTATAGAGGGGTAAATATATAACTTTTGGAACACATGTATATCTGCATGGCGCAGGAACCAATAGTGCAATAACCCACCTGAGTATAGTATATTTGCGACTTTTTTGAAACATGGATATAATCACAAAGGACCTTTACCGCAATAACCCACACACTACACGCATATCATCCAACTGGTAGCATTAACTCAGACACTATCTCCAAAGGACTTTTCGACCAAAAAAAGAAACATTAACATCGATTCTCCACAGTTGTCCTTGAGTTCCACTCGTATATATGAAAAAGAACTAATCTTAGAAATTATAGCACAAAATGTTCATTAAGATATCAAAAACGAAGTAAACACAATCATAGACTCTTTAACTAAAGTACTAACAAACGTATCAAATATTCAAATCAAAAAACCAAAGTGAAATCACACATAACTAAACACAATAGGATAAGCCATATGTGAAACAATCTAAAATGACATCTAGATCGTACGTAATATAGTCAATACGTATGTAATTTCATTAACTAGATGGTAAAAATCGAACAAATAGTCAAACAAACAATTAACCGGAGTTAAGGGCGATGTGCCAGCTAGCAGGAAAATAACAAAGACACGACACTCTCGTCACAGCTATAACTCTCACTTGGAAGTTAGTCACTATTATTAACAAGTACATTCATTCTAAGGAAAATCAAATGCCATTACAAAAAGGAGAAAAAAGCATATCAATGGAAGCTCAAGGTGCCTCTGCTTCATCATCCAAGAAAAGAAAAGTAAAACTTAAGGTAGGGGTGAAAAAGATGTTCAAGGAGAAAAGGGCAAGGCTTTACATTATTCGACAATGCCTCTATATGCTACTGTGCTGGAGTGAACCTAAAGATTAGAATCGATTTGTAGCAGTAATTAAATCGCAAGAAAGTAAATTTAATTTACTGTATTTATGTGCATGTGTATGTATATGTGCATAATCTATCTCGTTTGAATATTTTGTTAAACTTGATGGATACTATCTAGTGTTTTCATATTGCTAATAATTTCACAAATTCATTTCAGAACATCGATTATTTACTTTAAACTCAATCAAGTGCTTTAAGGTTGCAAATTTGACTAGTTTGTTATACCAAAGCTGTATTACTACAGACCCAAATTATCTTCTGTTTTTTTTATAACAATTTTAGACCCGAATTATCTTCTCGACAGTAACTTACAATCTTGCGAATTTTTGTATATAAACTACACAGGTTAAAATCGATGCTTCATATTCATTATTCTTTTGTTGTAATTTTGAAATTATTTATATATTTTTATCTTCTTCAATTGAACTTAAATTTGTAGATTTTGATCTAATATTTCACTTGTTTGAGAAAAGATTTTTAGTTTTGAGGATTATAGGATTATTTAATAATTTAGTTTAATTATTTTGAATTTGTTGATTTGATTCATCTAGAGAATCTGGGTTTTTCTAAATTTCTCCCCTCGCAATTTTTTTATTAGTTATAGATTTAATACACAAAAGAAATTTTGTATTTTTGACGTGTATAATACACCAAAACTGGATTTAATACACATAAATATTATTTTGTGTCAAGATTTGTATAAATTCAAAATCTCTGTTGTGAAGATGTCAAACTGGATATAAGGATTAAATTTCAGTTTTGTAATTTTTTTGTCTTGTATTAATTTAAATTTGCAATTATAAGCCCCCTTAATTTAATGTTTTGCTTGTATTATTCCTTTTTCAATTGTTTATTTTCAACCTTACTGTTGAGTAATGCAAAATTTGTTAAAAGTTTTGTTTTACTCTTAAGTGGATAATCTGTTATTAGTAATTAGACGAACATAATGTTGGAATATTGCAGAATTATTAAGTGAACAATGAAGAAATATAATTTGCACCCTTAATTCCTTAGTGTGTTAATTGTTATCTGGAATTTGCACCCTCTATTATGAAAGACAATGTGTCTTTATTACCTTGATCACCATTGAGTCTTAGTTCTGTGGAAAAATAGTATTTATGAGTTATGGACTTACACGCACTTCTAAAATTTACCTGCAAATCTAAGTACAAACTAAAAAACAATGGAGGTGATGAACAATGATAATACTTTATCATATTGTAAAAACTGCCTTGTAAAAGTTGATTACTTTATAATTGTTAAATAAAAAAAATAATAAAACTTTATCCATAGAATAAGAGTTGTAAAATATGATGTCATTATAAAAGTGGTATTCTCCCATCAAAATATTCCTTAAATTCTTAGAGTTCTTTTTCTTTCCTATTTCTCGTATTGAGATAAGGCACCTGGATTAACCTTGTACAATAAATTAGGAATAGGTTTAGAGTTGGATTAAATAACTTCGTTTAAAAGGTCAAGGCGTAGAAAAAACTTGAACTATAAGCCAAATACTTCGTAAAACTTGAACTATAAGCCAAATACTTCGTATCTGATAGGAATTGGATCAAATAACTCTTTTCTTAGGACAAGACTAGGTTTAGGTAAGGAATAAGGATTAGTATGTTCTCTCTATTTATATGCACATAACCTTTTGTATCCCTTTATTTCTCTACAAACGTTTCCGTTTAGTATACTTCACAAACCTACTGATTCCTTAATTTCCAAGCTTTTTAACGTATCTATATGGAGACACCAAAAGAAGAGCAAAAAAGTAGCATGGTTGATTGGGCAGAGCTTGATCATAATCTTTTAACGGAGATTGCTGAAAGGCTACCTTCCATTGAAAGCTATGAATCATTTGGTCGAGTTTGTAGATCGTGGGGAAAAGCTGCTCGAGAAGGACAATGTCAAACAAACAATTTTCGAAGGACCATGGCTTATGTTCGCGGATAAAGATGAAGATAACGAGAACTCAACTGAATCAATCCGTGAATTTTCTAGCGTTTCATTGGGAATAGACAGAACTCGCAAAATATTCTTACCAGAAGCTAGCAAACAACGTTGTGTATCATGCAAAGATTGGTTATTGGTATGTTCGTCTAATGAAATCGATGTAAATCTTTTACACCCATTTTCACGTGTTCAGATCCGTGTACCTAAATTCGACACGCTATCACATTATATTATCACGGAGTTGGGGTATTTCATAGACAAGGCTGTGTTATCAGCAAATCCATCAACCACCTCTGATTTTATTATTATGGTAATATGCGGACTCGAAAAACGTTTAGCATTTTGGAAGTCCGGTGATAAGTCATGGACCTCGATTGATTTCTGGAGACCTACTGGTTTGTTGATATAATTTATTTCAATAACAAGTTGTATGATTTAGATGGAAATCGCCATATTATAATGTGTGATATCCAACTAAACTGGTTCGGGTTTTTGCTAATGAGGATCTTCCATTCCTAATAAATAATCCAAGAGGGTACTTGGTTGAGTTTCCCGGAGGGAAGCTTCTTCAAATCCATAGACATTGTGATTTCGGGGATGATTATTATCACACTGATGAAATTAAAGTATTCGAAGTGAACAATGAAGATAATTCGTATATGGAAGTCAAAGAATTGGGGAATAAAGCTCTATTTGTGGGATATAATACTACGTTTTATGTAGAGTAGTGCTCTGAGTTTAATTATTGTAAGCCTAATAGTATATACTTTTCAGATGATGAACCTGATCTATTCATGGGTGCTTTTGAAGAAGATCCTGGAGGTGGATTTAGATGGAAATCGCCATATTCCTGTTTTTAAAATAGTTTCAAGGCCTTGCCTTCAAATTATACTTGTAATTGTAGTAGCGTTGTTCAATAATATCTATATAATTTACTTTTGGCATTCTAATTTGCAGATTGTTGACTAATACTAATGATACTATGGTTTGCTTCTTTGATTGGTTTAAGTTCTGCATTTGTATTTGAAGGTCCATATAGATTCGATACAGAAAAGATTTAACTTCTTTAGTGTCCTGTTAGATTTGTTAGTCACAATTGTTGAGTATCTATCATAAGTTTTACCCTCAAAACTCCATGAAGATTGTCACCTTTTGTTCAATCTCAATTGGTGTAACTACAACAAACCCATAAAGCTTACAAAATTACGAATAAACCCCACTTTTGCACACAATCTATTAAATTAATTAATTACTTGTAGTAGTTTTGTGTTGTGGAGCTGATACATGTGGAACTTGCTTAGAAGCATGAATTTGAACTGTATCAAAACATTATATGTTAAACTTTTTGAAAATTTGAGGGGGCGAAAAGATAATTTATATATAATTACATACCTGTAAGAAGCTGATTATAACCACTATGACCACTATATAAACGAGCCAAAACACCAACAAGAGGTGCACTATTAATTATAAGTAGCAGGCTCGGTTTGTTTGAGAATATCTCTTTCATCAGCAAAATTATCATAAGCATCGGGCCCACCAACAATAGCACCGGTGAGAAGATTCAGATCATTTTCTTTTTCGGTTATACCAGGTGGCGTATCCTCCTATACAGCTCACAAATGCGGGGTCCACTTTAATAGAAACTATAGATGAGCCTCTATGGTGTACTTGTTTTGAAAAAATTGTTTCCATATCCTACCATCTTGGATTATCTACCAGAAACATCAGCTGAAAAAAGTATTATTTACTTAATCATTGTTCAGCACCTTTATTGCTTATCAACAAGCCTTTTTCTTTTTCAGTTTGTACTTAGATTTGCACCTAAATCGTTTAGAAGTTTGTGTAACATTTTGTCCGAAGCTCAATAATACGATTTGTTTCTCTGATATATTTAAAAACTAATCATCAAAGTAAGCAATTTCTGTACAGGAGATTCCGATTTTCTAACAGAATGCCCACCATTAGATTCTATTCGTTTAAGATTATCATCTTGCGTAAGAACTTAACCCAGAAAGCATATGATCAAGTGGAATTTTTCCATTGCACATGTGCTTTACCCGTCGTCCCATATAAGATCTTCTATATATATATTTATAAGAATCAAAAAGGGGATGTAGCTCAGATGGTAGAGCGCTCACATAGCATGCGAGAGGTACGGGAATCGATACCCCGCATCTACATCCATTTTTTATATTTGACCAGAAAACATTACACAAAATTAATACATTGTTTAAAGAGAGTAAACCATTTATTAAAAAGAAAGGAATGTTTCTCTATCTCTATCCGGAATATTATTTTGCTGGATAATTTGAGAAGGTGGGTGATTCATCTACTTCATCGATCATGAAACCCTCCTTAACAAGTTGTTGTATCTTTCAATCTCCAAACTGAATCCTCATCAATTCTTCTATATTCTTCTTCATCTTCTGAACTGTGTCCATGAGCATCTTCCCTAAATCTTGAGCATAATTCAGCTCATTTTGATCAATTATTAGGAGTATCTTCATTGTTCATAACTCATTTATTAGGAGTAACTCATTTTGATCAACTCATTCTCCAAACATTAAAACACGCGTGTTTTTTAGTGAGGAACTCTTTAGCGATGACCCACGGATTCTTGCATATAAAAAGTAAGATTTTAAAATAATTAAAAAAAATAGGCGTCGCGGGTCCTCGCTAAAGATATGTTATTTCGCGAGGACCTTTATGTCGTTGCTAGAGGTTATCTTTAGCGAGGATTTTTTGTATCTTTTCCGAGGACTCATGTCCTCACTAAAGATTTTGCCGAATAAAAAACAGAAAGCGGGTAGTTAGCCATTAATGCGAAAAAACTAAAAAAAAAACCTCCAAAACTCTCCCAACTTTTTTACCCTAATCCACAAATAATTTCTGGATCCATCAATAACGAAATTTCTACGATACATCTAGCTATTCTGGGTCCCATTTTCAAGCAAATTTATCCATCAATTTGTCCACAAATTAGGTATTTTCTAATTTTTTTTGCCTAAATTATAATTGTTGTTATATTTTGTATGATATAAGTGCATTTAGTAGTATTTGAGTGTTTTATATGTGATATATTGTTAATTTTTTGTGATATAATTGTTATTTTTTAATTTTGTGTATTTATTTTAATTTGGATTTTGAGTTATAATATTTTTAGGTGTTGTATTATTAATGGAAAAATAATGTAGGGACCTTTGGGAACTATTTAGATCTTTTAGGGACCTTTGGGTCGTGTTTTGCCTGAACCTCATAACTTACCCGATTCATATGCGGATTTCAATAGAAAGTTGAAAAGTTTGGGCATAGGATACACCACGATCGACGTGTGTTTGAATGATTATATTTTGTATTATAAAGAGAATGAGAATCTTGAGAAATGTCCAGTTTGTGGAGAATCAAGGAGGGACCCGAAGAAGGGGAAGCAAGTTTCGCATAAGAAGATGCGTTATTTTCTGATTGCGCATAGGTTACCGAGAATATATGCTTCGAGGCACGCCGCGAAAGATATAATTTCACCATACTGGAAAGAGTACCGACGAAGATGTGTTGCGTCATCCCGTCGTCGATGGTCATACTTTGAAACGATTTTACGAGATGAATCCCGAATTCGCTAGTGAACCACGTAATGTACGCCTTGGTTTGGGGATTGAAGGGTTTTGTCCTTTCTCCATGCAAAACAACTCACAGCATGTGGCCAGTTATATTAACGATCTACAGCTTTCCGTCTTGGTTATGCATGAAAGAATCCACGTTTATGCCTACTTTGTTGATATCGGGTCCTTGTTCACCTGGAAAGGATATGGATGTATCTCCCCGTCCGGCTATAGGTGAGTTGGAAACGTTGTGGGGCACGGGGATAGTTACATGGGATGCACATATGAATGAGAAATTTATAATGAAGGTTAGTTTGTTGTTCACAACGAATGATTATCCGGCTAGATTGTACACTTCAGGATGGTCAGGTCAAGACTACTTAGCTTGTCCCGAATGCATGAAATATAGTCTGTCTGTGCGTGTTAATAAATGAGTTGTTTTGATCACAGATAGTGGTTACCTCTGAACCATCATTTTCGGAAAGATGCATCTTCGTACATGAGAGTCGATGGTAGGCCCCCGCCTAGGAAACATAGTCCCGCAGATATTCAAACGCAGTTAGATGGGTTGCCGATTGTGTTTCCGGGAAAACACAAGGACTTCGGTGGCAAGGCGGCAAAGAAAAATGGGCCTCGTGAGTCAAATTGGAAGAAAAAAAGTATATTCTACCGTTTACCGTATTGGTCAGAAAACTTGTTGAAATATAACATCGATGAGATGCATTGTGAGAAGAATGTGTGTGATGCTCTTCTCGGCACAATTGTTTGGTTTAGATGGAAAAATTAACAAAGATAACATGAAGTTGAGGAAAAATCTGGAAGCCATGAATATTAGGTCAGATTTGTGGTTATTTGTCGATTCACGTGGTAAGACCATTTGACCACGTGCAAAGTATGCAAGGACAATCGATAAGCGACGAGAGTTTCTAGATTAGTTGAAGGTACAAAATTTTCCAGATGGTTTTGCGTCTAACTTGCGTAACAAAGTTCAGAGTGACACCAGGAAGATTATCGGTATGAAATCCCATGATTGTCATATTCTGATGCAGTTTCTATTTGTGGATAGTATTCCAAGGTTAATCGACAACAAATGCATTAGTGATCAGATTATTGGGTTGTGCAACGTGTTCAGAAATTTGTGTAAGAAGAACCTAAGTAAAAAGGAATTGGAATCGGAAAAGTTAAAGTGGTCGAGCTTATGTGCAAGTTGGAGATGATTTTTCCTCTAGTTTTTTTTGATATTATGATCCACCTTGTTGTGAACTTGTACGAGGAAGCTAGATTAGGAGGCCCGGTTCAGATGCGTTGATGTAACCATTTAAGAGGTACTTGAAGAAACTAAAAGAATATATTTGGAATTTGGCCAGGCCCGAGGGTTCAATCGCCGAGGGATACGCTGTAGAGGAAACTTTGACTTTTATATCTCGGTACCTTCGAGAGGAAAGTACAAAGTTCAACGATCCGGGCAGATACGGTGAGGAGATTCCTGCAAGCAAGGAAGTATCAGTGTTTAAGAGCCAGTGCAAGCCGATTGGTAGAAAGTGTTTGGATTTTTACCCTTCAAAGAGAAAGAACACATCGATTGGTACATCCTTCATATTTGCGACGAGATCCAACACTATATGATGTAAGTATTTTAAAGTAATTTATTTAAATATCAGATTATTTATTATTAACACTATGTTTTTTCTTAGGGAACACAAGTCCTCACTTCCAGCCGTTGTTACAAAGAGAAAACACCGAGAGCAGTTTCGTTGATGGTTCATGAGAAAGGTATACAAGTCTACAAAATAAGTTGATTTTATTTCAACTAATAACTACCTTTGTGTGTAGGTGTATTTAATGAACAAATATGGTGATGCCCTTGCTACCAAAGAGTTGTTTTCGTTGTCCAACATGTTGAATAGCATCGTGTATCGATATGAATTTTGGCGTTGTGAACATGGTCAAATGGGTTACGCGTGAAAAGGGTGAAGAGAGTTACTCAAGATTACGAAGTTTGTACTATCACAGGTTGGTTAGTTGTGTTTTCTTTTTAGTTGATTTCTTTTTTAGTTGGGTGTTTGTATATAAACTAGTCATTTTGTTATGTCATAGGTGGAGATACTTTTTACCGTGAGTTGGTCAAGATGGTTGAGGTTGAATTCAGTGGTGGGTGTTTAGTTGTGTTGTTTGAGTGTAAGTGGTATCACACCAATGAAACAAAGAAACTGAAAAAAACAAAACATGGGGCAACTGGTGGGGGCAAAGGTGTGATAAATAAATAGATAAATAAGAATAATAATAAAGAGCACACACCCTTGAGAACCACGGAACTCACTGCAAGTATCACAGATCGTTTGCAAGTTTTAATGATAAGTCAAGTTCATTCGCAGGGATTGTATCCGTTAGATCTACTTATATTTAACAAGCGTAGATGAATTTAGATGTTTTAAATAAAAATATAAAAAGATGAAATAACAATCTACGCAATTAAATAATTAAAACAAATAAACAGGACAAATAACTAAATATGAATGTAAGTCAAATAGATTAGGATTACTAAGTCTATTACTAAATCGTTATTCTAACCTGTCACAGATTAAGCATTATATATTAACCAGGATTCTAAATTCTACCTAGCCTTCTCTAGGCTTAGGAGCAACCTCTCCACTACTAAGGATTCCTAAGTAATGATTGGTGATTAAATCAAACCTTAATGGCTATCTAGTTAGGCAAGGGATCAAAACTAGACGATTATGTGGTGTTGTCAATAACTAAGAATAATCCTAAGATTGGCCAAATCTATGGATGTAACAATAAGTCAAAACGCATAATAACAATATACGCCAAGCTCAATCAATTAAAATAACAAATAGTATTTATGAATTAAAGACCAAATAATAACCCAACAATTAAAAGTAAAACTTACAGAATAAAAGCTTAGAAATATGGTTGAGAATAGATCTATAGCTAATTACTCTAAATATAGAGAAGGTGAGATGTAGAAGAGGAGTTTGTCAGTCTCCAATCTTCTTCTTCTTGTCTTCCTCTACAGGTCAGCTTGCTTCTTGAATGAATAGCTTGATTCTAAGGATGAATATTAATGTAAAGGACTAAGCTATTGTTTATAATTTAAGCTAATGTTTAGAACTGAGCAAGGACCTGTTTACAATGGTATAAGGGTGTATTTATAGGTGTTTAGGAAGACCTAATTCGTTTTCTTGAAGGAGAAGTAAGTAGTGGACTCCAAGCCCAACTCAAATTCGTAACCCTAAAAACATGAAATCAGGTCCGATTTTCTTTTGGCTCTAACAGCTTCAATATTCATCCGTTTGACGCGTATGAATATACCAAATTGATCGCCTCGGAAAGCTCTTCAACTTTTCTCTTGACCGTTTCTCCAAATTCCTCACCGTTCTTGAGATATAAGCTGATTTGTGGTCGTAGGTGCAGAAATTCAGGATTAAGGCAGCTTTTCCTTTTCCATGTTTTTAGCTTTTATTTCCTTATCTCCAATTACCATGCTTATCTCTTTCCATAAGTTGTAGTCTTTGACTTGGAATCTAATTAATCTCCATAATTATCTTTAAAGCTTCACACTAAATAAATAATTAAACCCAATATGCTCTAAAAATATTATTTTACTAAATCAAGACTCAAAATAGGAAAGTGTAGCATTTCTCAAGAAAATCGACTAAAATGACTTCTAAATCACTAAAAATGATGTCTCATCCTAATATAAATCTATCACAAATGAGGAGACATCAAGACCCCCAACTCAAAGTTGTATCGTCCCGATACAATAAAGATAAAAACACAGGGAAGTCTCTAAATACACACCTAGGTCAATTAAGCACAGAAGACAGAAGATAAAAGAATATGGAGAATAGACTCAAAGAAACTACTCAGAAAATTTCATGTAATAATATTTAAAAACTACATACCTGTACACTTCTCATATCCACAACACGGCTTGAGTTCAAGATTAGATTAGTTTCGCAATGTAAGAAGGAGAGGAACTTTACTCAGTTCACCAAGGAAGCTATAGATTGTTCATCGAACTTCACTAGTGTCCAAAGCTCCACTTAACTACTCTCTATTGGCTCAATCACTTCACGATTACATAGCAAAGAATCAAAAGGTCTTTAAGGTTGTAATGTAGGTTTAGGGACGGTATGATAGTATATTTGGATAATTTAGAGTGAGCTTTTGGCTCTCTCCTCACTAGCCATCAACGAATCGCCCTAGAGCTTGAGTTACTCTCATAAAACATTTCTCACTCAACCCAATGAATTCTTGATGCACAAAGTAGCATCCCCAATAACCCAATTAAAGCACAAGATGTTCACATAAAAATTCCACTTTGCCAGTCTGAATATATATATTTTCTTTTCTTTTCAAATCAATTTCTTTTCTATAGCTATGACTCTCTTTTATGTTGAGATATCACGCTATTTTCTCATATATATATTTTTATGCCCTTATTGGCAAATTTAGCTCGTAGCTTCTTTTTCATTCACTATTACCCCGGCAAAGGGTTACAATATAATCTTGTGAATCATCATCAATATCAAGAACAGAGCACAATTAATAAGCTCAAAAAATCCCAACACAATAACAATTCCCATAATGGTGGACCCACCACCCCAAACTCAAGCTCTAAAACAACTGTCTATGCATCGCGATTCGAGTGCGGGTCATATGGAAAAGTCCTATAATCTAAAGGGATATGGCTTATAATGTGTTTCAATAAAAAGCTTTAGAAAGGCTAGAAGGGGATGAGAGGGATATAGCATATAAAATCAAAAATAACAAGGTGAGAAGGTATAAAAAGGCTTCAAGGGCTTCAATATGAAAGAACCGCCTTAATCACTTTCTACACTATGTAATTTCGTTATTTTCTTACCTTTAGCACTTTCATCAATTGGGTTTATCAACTAGCTTGGATCTCACGGCCTACACACTTCTCAAGGTTCCCTGAGATCGAACATACTTTCTATCGCATTGCTAACTAATCTTTTCTTTACTATCAATGTGTGTTTTCCTGTAAATACTCAAAGCATACAAAATAAAATAGCTCATAAACATACTACTTTCTATCATCAATCTACTGAGCTTATGCTTTCAAGCTATTAAATACACTCTACCTACATCTAAACCTTCTCAAAAATTTTAATTTTACCTAAAAACAGAAAAATGGAGATGAGAGACAACAAATCCCCACACCCCCAACTCAAAAATGAGCCGTGTCCCCACGACTCGAAAAGACTCAAAAATAAAATAAAATAAAATTAAAATTTTACAGATATTGCACATAAAGAAAAGGTAAGGAAGAAAGAAAATATACTCTTCGAGGCTATTTACCTCGCCTGATCAATACCCAAAATAGGGTGCAGTGCTTTCATGTATGTAACTTCATGTATCACCAATTTCGCTTTCCCTTACATCTTCTTATGCGCCATCCCAATCAATCACACTCTAGAAATCTCTTGTTTATCTTCTTCCAAAATTTCTCTTTGAATAATCTCATGAGGCAGTTGTTCATCCAGGAACATGTTTTGAACCCAACTACTAGCGTCCCAAAAGCTTTGTTCATCTCTGATATAGGAATCTTTGACTAGAAGAGGTATTGGCATCTTCTGCTCCCTAATCACAATTGCTTGTTTTTTTAGGATTTGAATTCACCAAAAACCGGTTCCTCTTTAATTGCTTGACTCCAATTATCTTGTAATTATTCCCAAACTAGTACCCATCTCAATTGATTACTTCTAGAACTTACCCAATACCTTGCTTTGATTCTTCATATCCCATTACACTTGATAATATCTCTATTCTCTTCATCATCTCTTTTGACCCCCAACTCAAAGCTTTAAACACTCTTGAAATTTGTAACTCATGATCATAGGTGGAACAAGCTTTATTTTGGTTAGGAAAGGTGTTAAGATGACAATTCTCCATGTGGGTATGATTGAATCAAGCTTTGATGATATGGGTTTAAGGATTGAGAAGAAGATCTTGAAATTCATGGTTTTGATTCTTGGTTTCTAGGTGTTTTGATATGCTTTGGGTGCTTGAATCTTCTTTGTAATGATGTGGGAAAGGATTTGGATGAGAATTCATGGTGATTTGGTGGTGTTTTGATGTTAGGTGAAGGTTTGTTGGAGCTTTAATGGAGTTGGGAGAATTCTGGAGAGAAGAAAGAGGTTTAAGGTTTGATAAATTCGGAATAATACGCATTAGATCTCCTTATAAGCTTGAAACCCTTTCTTTTCTCTCTCTGGCGGCTCGTGCGGACTACCCCTGCGGACCAGGGGGTGTACCGCGGGGTACACCGCGGCATCTGATGGGTGAAAATTTTTTCTCACTGGATTGGACCCGTGGTAGGACCCCGTGGTACGTGTTTTTGAGCTGCGGACCAGGGTCCGGTGTACCACGAGGGTGCTCCGCGCCTCCTACGTCAAAAAACCCGTGGTAGGACCCCGTAGCACGTGTTTGTGCGGTGCATGGCGCGGTATAGGGTCCGGTATACCGGACCCATCAACTATATTTTTTTTCGTTTCTGGATAAAACACGTAACTCTACCCCGTGGCACGGGTTTTTACCGTGCGGTGCACCGCGGCTGAGGTCCGGTGTACCGCACCTGGTAAAAACCTCCCCATCAGCTAGATCTCGAAAAGTTATGCAGTTTAGGCTCAAAAATCACCTGATTCCGACATCCGAGCGCAAAGATATGACTTTCCGAAGTTTCTGTTCGAAAAATTTTTGCTCGCTTCCCTAACTCGATTTCTCCAATACCTAATCATCAAAAACACTAATACCTTCCTCAAATATGCAATATCAACTAAAATTAACTAAACTAAACTAAAACTAAAACATAAAAACATAAAAATTAATATGGGATGTCTCCCAAAGGGCACTTTTGTTTAACGTCTTTCAAAGTTAGACGAGTTACCTCGGTTATTTCTTTTTATAGCCTCCCCAGCAGTGAGTGAGATGATTAACACTTACCAAATCGAGCTTGCAACCTTTGATAGCCTTGATTTCGACCACTCCTTCTGAGATAATTTGCGTGATAACATAAGGTCCCTTCCAAGAACTGCTCTGTTTGGGGTTGGGAGGTTTCCATGCCACCTCGTCTCCTACCCCAAACTCAATATTTTTCTCTATGGTTTCTTGGAGACTTTCAGGTTCTGGCTTCTTGGTTACTGCTCTGATTGGATATAGTTCCTTTGACTTCTTTTTCCTTTTCTTTCCCGAAACATAGAATGTTTCAACGTTATCTTTAATACTAAGCGTCACGGTTCCTTCATTCACATTCACTATAGTATCGCTGGTGGCTAGGAATGGACGCCCAAGAATGAATGAGACGTTCTTATCTGCTTTGTAGTCAAGAATAATAAAGTCCGTTGGAATAACAAGGTTACCTACTTGAACGAGTACATCCTCTATTACTCCCCACGGCTTAACTGTAGAGTGATCCGCAAGTTGTAAGACTACGGATGTCGGTTTCGCTTCACTAATACCAATCTTCTTGAATACACTTTTGGGCATGATATTCACACTTGCCCCTAAATCACACATGGCTTTTCCATGAAATATACCACCTATTTTGATTGGGAGATTGAAACTTCCCGGATCTTTACGCTTCGGTGGTAATCTTCTTTGAACTCGTGCTGATACCCCTTCGTTGATTGCTACAGACTTGGCTCTTGTGAATCTTTTCTTATTGGAGAGTGCCTCCAGAAAGAATCGATCATAGTTTCTCCTTCCTTCCATAGCTTCGAGTAGAGGGACGTTAATTTTCACTTGTTTTAACGCTTCTATACACTTCTGATGTTGCTCCGTGGGATAGTGGCAATGTATGGGTGTTTGTCTTGCTCTACTTCTCTCTTCAATTCTTGGTTCATCAACCACTCTAGGCTTCTTTCTTTTATCTGGTTCAACTTCTTCAACCCAATCTTCAACAATTATCTCATCTAAGTTCATCCGACTTACGTTTGACTTGTTTGGTAGAACATCCCCTTTTGAGGGAGATGGTAGCGCTTCGGCGATTATCTCACCGCGTTCTTTAATCTTTTGAGCTTGAAGACTAATAGTCTTAACCTTATCGTCAACGTATTGGATCTTCTTCATTTTAGTAGTTGTATCTTGGGTCAATTGTAGGAGTTGACTTTGCATTTGTTCTATGATTGTAGTGAGCCACATCACATTCTTCTCTAAAAGTTGATTATGTTGTTTAAGATCTTGGTTCTGTTGTTGCAGGCTTTGCACTACTGATGCATCGATTTTTGATTCAAGTCTGCTCATATTTTCCTTCCAGAAGTTGATGAATTGACTAATAGTCTCTTTTAACTCAGTAATCTCTTCTTGAGGACGTGATTGAGCTTGACTAACATTATGCACATGGCAGCTCGGTGGTTGATCAGCTTGATTTTCATAGGCTTGCTCTTGTAGGTATAACGGTTGAGGTGGCTTTGGGATGCTTTCCTTAACAGTTATAGCGAGTTGTTGTATTTGATCTTGCAAGCTTGAAATCCTCGCATCTCCTTCTTCGTTAGTGGTAGGAGTTTTTCCTTGTGGCCAACTCATGTTGTTCTCAATGATTGTTTCCATACCACTTTTTGCTTCTTTTGGATCCATAGAGACAAAATTTCCACGACCCATATTATCTGCTCTCAGCCTTGACTCTCTATCGAGTCCATTATAGAACATGGATAATTGTAATTGTGGCGTGTATCCATGTAGTGGACATCTTGCCAACATCTTTTGAAATCTCGTCCATGCTTCGCCAACACTCTCTCCGGCTTCTTGTAAGAAATTCATAGGCTCCAATAGTTCCTTCACGCGCATACTTGTAGGATAAAATTTATCGAGGAATCTTTCTTGAAGCTGGTCCCAATTGGTTATTAGCTCGGGAGGTTGATCATCGAACCAATCGCTTGCTTTCCCGGTCAAGAAAAATTGGAACATTAAATAATACATCTGTTCTTGTGTAACACCTTCATTAATGTAGGCATCACAAAATTGCATGAATTTTTGAACAGATCTGACCGGATCTTAATTTGTATCACCATTAAATTTCCCATAGCTCGCGAATTGATTAATTAAATCAGGACCAGGCTTGAATCTAACGGCTTGGATAGTTGGGACGCGAATCCCAATGCGTTGAACTCGAAATTTACTAGGTAAACCTAGCTCTAACCGTTGATTATCCATCTAAAATCCTGAGAAAGACTAAAACAAAAAGAAAGCGTAAAACTGAAAACAAATAAAAACTTCTACACTAAATAAACAAAAAATAGATTTAACTTAAAGATAAATCCCCGGCAGCGGCGCCAAAAACTTGGTGGGGGCAAAGGTGTGATAAATAAATAGATAAATAAGAATAATAATAAAGAGCACACACCCTTGAGAACCACGGAACTCACTGCAAGTATCACAGATCGTTTGCAAGTTTTAATGATAAGTCAAGTTCGTTCGCAGGGATTGTATCCGTTAGATCTACTTATATTTAACAAGCGTAGATGAATTTAGATGTTTTAAATAAAAATATAAAAATATGAAATAACAATCTACGCAATTAAATAATTAAAACAAATAAACAGGACAAATAACTAAATATGAATGTAAGTCAAATAGATTAGGATTACTAAGTCTATTACTAAATCGTTATTCTAACCTGTCACAGATTAAGCATTATATATTAACCATGATTCTAAATTCTACCTAGCCTTCTCTAGGCTTAGGAGCAACCTCTCCACTACTAAGGATTCCTAAGTAATGATTGGTGATTAAATCAAACCTTAATGGCTATCTAGTTAGGCAAGGGATCAAAACTAGACGATTATGTGGTGTTGTCAATAACTAAGAATAATCCTAAGATTGGCCAAATCTATGGATGTAACAATAAGTCAAAACACATAATAACAATATACGCCAAGCTCAATCAATTAACATAACAAATAGTATTTATGAATTAAAGACCAAATAATAACCCAACAATTAAAAGTAAAACTTACAGAATAAAAGCTTAGAAATATGGTTGAGAATAGATCTATAGCTAATTACTCTAAATATAGAGAAGGTGAGATGTAGAAGAAGAGTTTGTCAGTCTCCAATCTTCTTCTTCTTGTCTTCCTCTACAGGTCAGCTTGCTTCTTGAATGAATAGCTTGATTCTAAGGATGAATATTAATGTAAAGGACTAAGCTATTGTTTATAATTTAAGCTAATGTTTAGAACTGAGCAAGGACCTGTTTACAATGGTATAAGGGTGTATTTATAGGTGTTTAGGAAGACCTAATTCGTTTTCTTGAAGGAGAAGTAAGTAGTGGACTCCAAGCCCAACTCAAATTCGTAACCCTAAAAACATGAAATCAGGTCCGATTTTCTTTTGGCTCTAACAGCTTCAATATTCATCCGTTTGACGCGTATGAATATACCAAATTGATCGTCTCGGAAAGCTCTTCAACTTTGCTCTTGACCGTTTCTCCAAATTCCTCACCGTTCTTGAGATATAAGCTGATTTGTGGTCGTAGGTGCAGAAATTCAGGATTAAGGCAGCTTTTCCTTTTCCATGTTTTTAGCTTTTATTTCCTTATCTCCAATTACCATGCTTATCTCTTTCCATAAGTTGTAGTCTTTGACTTGGAATCTAATTAATCTCCATAATTATCTTTAAAGCTTCACACTAAATAAATAATTAAACCCAATATGCTCTAAAAATATTATTTTACTAAATCAAGACTCAAAATAGGAAAGTGTAGCATTTCTCAAGAAAATTGACTATAATGACTTCTAAATCACTAAAAATGATGTCTCATCCTAATATAAATCTATCACAAATGAGGAGACATCAGCAACAATTATCAAGACAAGTTCTTTTTGGTGGACTGAAGAACCCTACATCTTAGCAACTCAAAGGTGTTTTACATTGATCAAATTAACGCAAGGAAGGCGGAAAAGGGATGGAAAGTTGTTTGGGAAGTGAACGATAATCACGGATGGAGTCCCGAATTATTTGGTGCGGAATAGGTGTTGACTGGTCTAGACCCGATTGACATTCCGTTGGCTGATACGACCTTGGATTCGGAGTACCCCCTGATTCATTTGACTCCTGGACAAGGATAGAGATCGATCTTTCGATTTTTAACCTTGTACCAGAACCCGCTGTTCCCGACGATGGTGATGATTATGATGACACATTAGTCAAGTACGAGACTGGTGAAGAAACTATATATGTTGATAGTGACAATGATCCTATAACAGTTGACGAGACTGATTAGTTGTATATCTTGTTTCTATTATTTTGTCATATTATCGGATTTATTTCAATTTTGAAATGTTTAGATTTTGATTTTGAATTGTATTGTGTTGGAATGAAATTAGAAGGTGATTGTTTTTATTAATTACTTGGTAAAATTTTTTTAGTGTTGATATGTAAGATTAATGAAGGATTAAAAAAACTTTAAAAAAAGTCTTTAGCGAGAACATTGTTCTCGCAAAAGACAAAAAGTCATTAGTGTATTATATTGTACTTTTTTCTTTATTTTGATTTCTCATGATTCAATAACTACTAAACATAAATACTTAAAAAACATTATAGGTAACTAAACCCTTATTTTTTGAGAATCTGAATTTGCCACCACCCCTTCCAACGCATACACACACTCTAACTCTGTTTAGGTGTTATTGACTATATATATTCATCAAGATCCTTTGTCGATACCTTTGTAATGTAATTGTGTTGTTTTGATGTTTTGTATTATTCATGAAACTATTTTTTGTATTTGAATTTTCTATTAAACAAATTTTATTTAAATTTAAATATAAACAAGGTCTACGCACGTGTTGAAATTGTTATTTTTTGTGAGGCAATAATCAAAAAATGCCTATTAAAAAACTATTAATAAAAAGGTATCTAGAATAAGACTATTTATAAAAAACAACCACAACCCAATATCCCCTACAAATAGTAATTAAAAAAATAGAGAAAAACAAAACAAAAACTAATACACACGCACGTCCGTGATTTTTTTTTAAAATCGTCATAACTAATTCTAAAAAAATCAGTAAATAAAAAAATTATATATTTGGATAAAGCAAATTAATATTTACGCCTATGGTTTTTTTTTGTATTTTTGAAGTTTTTGAATTTTTTTCGCAGACACGGAGTTTTTTTTTTTTAGTACACGAGAGAGCCACTTTGGACTCGGAGTCATATTGACTCCAATGAGATTCGATCCCAGGACCTCTTGGTCTTTACAGAGTAGCCTAACCACTAGGCCAACTATCAATCTCGACAAGGACTTATATGTTTTGAACAATGAATTTCATGTTTGCGAAAAATAAAATCACTATTTCAAACAATGAATTTCATGTTTTAAACAGTGAATTCCATGTTTTAAACATGAAACTCCGTGTTTGCGAAGAAAAACTAAAAAAATCAACAAAAAAAATCATAGACATAAATATTAATTTGCTTAATCCAAAAATGCAATTTTTTATTTTTCTGATTTTTTTTGAATTAGTTATGACGATTTTAAAAGAAATTCACAGGCGCGTGCGTGTGTGATGGAATTAGTAGTAGGTGGTGGTGGCGGTTGTGGTGGTGGAGGTGGTGATGGTTGTGGTGGCTGTAGTGGTGGTGGTGGTGGTGGTGAAAGTACCCTATTATTTGTTTAATATTTAAAAATAAATATTGTATTAAAAATAAAATAATATATTTAATAATAAGGATAATAGGAGTAGTGAGGGTATAAAAAATATAAAAAAGGTATTTTATATAAATAATTATTTTATTGGACTTTTTTTTATTAAATATATTATTGAAAGCTTAATTTAATAATTATGTATTATTATTAGATTTCTTTTAACAAATACTTTTTTTTAGAGTTTTAGCCGTCCATGTTTATTATTTTTAATTTATATTGATTTAAAATATAAAAAGAAACATATGCTGAAATACTTTTTCTTTTCGTCGTCCAAAAAAAAAACTCCTAGATAAGACAATCCGTTAGTTTATAAAAATAAGTTAGGATATTATAGTTTATTATGTTTGAAAAGATAACATTAGAACCTTTAACTATACTACAACTCTTTAATTATTACCCAACTCCTACTCTATATATAGATTTTTATGTACTTCCATTCTTTAAATCATTGAAAACCTAAGCTAAGAGGAAAATATAAATCTATACAAAAGGTAAAAGATTATTTTTATCAATATTTTATTTGATTTTGTCGATTCTTTTTTCTTTTTGCGTAATTATAAACAAGTTCTTGCCTGACTATTCAACTTGTACACTTGGCTATTTGGATTAAGAATTTATCAAAGTTATATTTGAGTTAATAGTTTTATAGTTTAATAACCAACGTTATATTGCATGGTGTGTTTCTTTGAGTTGTTTGTTTATGTAGAACCTCTCGAGAGTATTTATGATGTGCAACTCCTTTAGTTTTTTTTGCTACTTTTTGGTGATGTAATATTTTGGATGAATTGTATGAACTCCATCATGGTTTGGTTTATTGGTTCATGAATTTTTATTTTATGTTAAACTTACATCCCCTCGTGATGACCTGTTACTTTTTTCCCTTGTATCGATCTTAGTTTCATGTGCTAGCTTCTATTCATATACTTTTTTACAGTGTATTAGATGGTTCCCTTTGCAGCAAATATTAAGTTCACATGGGGTAGAGTTTAACTTCGTAATAGAATCTTAATAGTTTTCAGGGGATTTATTTTTTGTCTTAGCAGTGGGTGGTCCCTATCACCTTTTTATACTAAAGGTAAAAGATGTTTTCTTTTATTCAACATGTTTATTTGTTTTCATTGATTCTTTTTTTTTCTTTTTTCCTTATTATACACAAGTTTATTATGATATATCTAGTCCCTACTGATCAATATGGACTAGGTTGGATTTTTTTTTGTTCTAAACGCTTATAGACTAGGTTGGATCAATACTCTATCAAAGCAATATTTGAGTTAATAGTTTTCTATATTAACGAGAATTCATGTTTAATGAATTAGGAGGGTTTTTTATTCTAACAATAGTGCAGATTTGAATTAATAGTTTTCTATATTAACGAGAATTCATGTTTAATGAAATAGGAGGTTTTTTTTCTAACAATAGTGCATATTTGAGTTATTAGTTTTCTATATTTAATAGTTTTTTGCATTCGTATATAGATATTTGAAGGAGGCAAAAGATGATGAGTGCAGTAGGCCTTCGCTTTAAACCAAACGATGAAGATTTATTGAATATTTTGGAGGGCAAGAAGAGAGGAGTAGTTGAATATCCTGCGAATGAAATTATGGAGAAAAATCTATATGGCAAAAACGCTACTCCATGGGAGTTATTTAATAACAACGATCCTTGGCAACACACCATGATTAGTAATGGTAGACTCGATATGAATCACAAAACTATTTACGTCTTTACTAAGCTTACAAAGATTGGAAATGGAGAAAAAAGAGTTGATCGTTTAGCCGGGTACGTATTATAATAATTTCATTAAACTTTTATATTCTATCATGAATGTTTTATATATGAACAATAAAATAAATATTCCATTAATTGTAGGTGTGGCACATGGAAAGGTAAAACCAGAGCTAAATATATTATGAATAGGGAGAAGGTGATAATAGGATGTAGTAGAATGTTCACTTTTGAGACAAAGAATAATGAAGATGCAGTTGGGAAAGGTCATTGGAGAATGCACGAGTATTGTTCATTAAACTTGCTCGAAAATTATGAATTAGATTCTTATGTTATATGCAAAATAACATATGAGCTTAAAGATTCAAATTCAAAAGATGAAGATGAGCAAAAAGATTCAAATTCAGAAGATGAAGTATGGGGTACTCTTTTTCCTTAGTCTGGGGTTTTTAAACATTTAACTGTTGGAACATTAGAAAGAAAGCAAAAAACTCTTTCTCCCACATCGGTGGGTAAAGAGAGTTTGGAGCTCTTTTTAGCCATTGTGATGGCATTTAGCTTCCAAAGAGCTCAACCCCATGCAAGTGAAAAGGCATTGGACAAATCCACACGCGCGCACCACCACCACCCACCATCGGCCCGGCCCGGCCTGGCGGCGGCGTGGGGCGTGGGCGTGAGGCATGGTTCGGTTGGGAGTCGAAAAATGAAACAGGTTTTGGGTCCAGCTCTTATAGTGCAGCAGAAACGTGTGGAATCAAACCAAATCCGAAACTGTCAATCAATTACTAGAGGTAATCACGGACTTGATTGGTCCGTTACTATTGACAAAGCTTTTCAAACCTCCCCTCCCCCTATATATAGTGCTCACTCTCCACTTGTAATCACACCGAAAATCACAGCAAAGCAAACACTTCACACTTCTCTCTACCTTTCTCTCCGAGATAAAAACAGCTGTAGTAGTAGTTCCGTTAGGAGATACCGGTACGCCGGAATATCTTTTTAACGCTTCGATTATTTTCCGTGTATTAGTGTTTCGCTTTTGATTTTCGATTGTAATTTCAATTCTTGTAATAGTTTGTTTACAATTAAATTGATTTTACATTTTACCTCTTTCGAAATCTTTTTTTTTCCTACTTCTTAGAAAACGGTGATATTTTCACTCACAATTTAAAAAGATATCCGTAGCTTTTATTTAATCACCATTTTCTAATGGCTTTTCCAAACACGGCAGTTGCTTCATCATTGAATGCAAAGGCCTTTCCCAACGTGAATCAGGTGGAATCTCTTAATGGTTCCAACTACAAACGTTGGACACAAAAGATCCTTATCTGTCTTGAACAGTATGAACTGGACTTCGTTCTATACGAGGATCCTCCACTTTTAGTGGACAATGGAGTTCCCACTGAAGAAGAACAGACTAGGCATCTTGCTCTGGAAGCCAAGTTTAAGCGAGCTAATACCATGGCTCGAGGATGGATGTTAAACAATGTCTCCAACCTCATTTTTTACCTCCTTGCCAAAGAAAAATCGGCAAAGATCATATGGGAGACACTTGAGAAAAAGTATGGGGCTGAGGATTCGGGTAAGAAGAAATATGTCACTGGGGCTTGGTACAACTTTCGTCTCACCGATAAAAAACCCATGACCGAACAACTCCACGTCTATGAGAACCTTTGCGCAGATGTGATTGCTGAAGGTATGAAAAAGTGTGAAATTCTCCAAGCCAATATCTTGTTAGAAAAGTTTCCACCTTCCTGGAGCGAATACCGTAATCAACTGAAACACAAGAAGAAGGAAATGACACTTCAAGAGCTGATTAGCCACATTCAAGTCGAAGAGGCTAATCGACTAAAAGACAGGTCTATCTCTTTTCCTACTCAATCCTCCAAAGCTAATCTTGTTGAAAGTTCTGGTGAAGGTAACAAAGGCAGGTTTAAAGGAAAGTGTAAACAACAAGGCCACAACAAATCCAAATCTGGGGGGAACAAGAACCGCGGCAACTCCAAGGGTGGTGGGTTCAAAACCTCTGGTAAGATTCAGAAACCCAAAGGAGCTTGCTATTGTTGTGGGAAGGAAGGACATAGGGCTTTCGAATGCAAACTTAGAGCCGATCAAGGTCCTAAACCTGCCGCAAATCTGGTCGAGACCGAAGAGGTTATCGCTGCAGTAATGGTCGAGGTTAACCTAATTGAGAACAAAACCGAGTGGATCCTTGATACTAGAGCTTCTCGTCATTTCTGCTCAACGAGATCCATGTTCAAGAAATCCGAAGAAGCAACAAATGGTGAATTTGTCTACATGGGTGACTCCTCAACTGCCATGGTCTTCGGTAAGGACAGGTTTCTCTCAAACTCACTTCTGGTAAAATCTTAGAGTTGAAGGATGTTTTCTTTGTCCCCTGTCTCTGTAGGAACCTAGTTTCCGGAGCTCTTTTTAATAAAGTAGGCCTCAAACTTGTATTTGAAGGGCGGAAAATGGTTATTACCAAAAAACGATGAGTTTATGGGGAAAGGGTACATGAATAGTGGTTTATTTGTTTTAAATACTGTACCAATGAATGAGAATGCCTCTGATTTTGCTTACGTCGTTGAATCTCTTGACACTTGGCATGCTAAAGTAGGTCACCTTAATATCTCTTCAATGAAAAGGCTTAAAGAACATGGACTAATACCCCTAAATAAAATAGATGACTTTTCCAAATGTCAAATATGTGTAGAGTCCAAACTTGCGAAGAAACCCTTTAAGCCTGTGACCACGAGAAAGACTAAACTACTAGAATTAGTGCATTCTGACTTAGCTGATTTTAAAAACTCCGCTAGTAGAGGAGGCAAACTTTACTATATAACCTTTGTAGATGACTACTCTAGGTTCACTAAAGTGTATCTCCTTAAAACTAAAGATGAGGCGGAAAACGCATTTTTAATATACAAAGCTGAGGTAGAAAATCAACTAGACTGTAAAATCAAAAGATTTAGGTCAGATAGAGGAGGCGAATATAGTTCTAATTCACTTAAAGAGTTTTGCGAAACAAATGGAATAATCCATGAACTTAGTGCCCCCTATACACCCCAACAAATGGCATAGCTGAGAGAAAAAATAGATCCCTTAAAGAGACTATGAATGCTATGTTAATAAGTTCAGGGTTACCAACCAACATGTGGGGAGAAGCTGTTCTATCAGCCTGTTATGTCCTAAATAGGGTACCCCATAAATCCCTAGATAAGACCCCCTATGAGATGTGGAAAGGGTTTCCACCTAACCTGAAATTTTTAAAAGTGTGGGGGTGTCTGGCTAAAGTCAAACTACCCGATTTTAAAACAGTCACTGTTGGACCCAAAACAATAGACTCTGTATTCATAGGGTATGCTCAGAATAGTGTAGCCTATAGATTCCTATCATTAGATGATAACTCCATTTTTGAATCTAAAGATGCTGAATTCTTTGAAAACATCTTTGTTAGCCTCACCTTGTTTTATTCCCGTTTTAATATTCGACAAATCATCATTTAAACTAAAATTCATTTTGATATCACTGTAAATGTTTTCCAAAACCCCTCACTTGATTAGTTGTGTTCTTACCCTTAGACTTTAGCTTAAAATTCAAAAGAGCAGCTCCGCGGTACACCAGACAAATCATGCGGTACACCGCAGAACCACGGACCAGAAGCACGGTGCATTGGATAGCCCGTCAGTAAGCTCTTTAATCTGCACGGTACACCGGACCTAAGCGCGGTACACCGGACCAAGGCACGGACCAGAGGCGCGGTGCACAGTATAGCCCGTCAGTAAGCATCAAGAATCTGCGCGGTGCACCGGACCATTCCCGCGGTACACCGCAAGAAAGGGTTTCCTGCAACATTACAAGAGGACAAAGCTTATATCCGTTGGAGTTAAAATAGATCCGTTAGAAAGAAGCCTTGTGACCGTTGGACCATATTTTCAGCTATAAAATGAAGCTCATTCAAGACACAACTTAAGCCTTCCATCTACCAATCTTAAGAGCAATTAATTCTATCATTCAAGGAGGTTTCAAAGAAGCATTCAAGTCATATTTATTGTGAAGCTACTTAGTTCTTATCTACTCATTGAGGAGTTTAGTTACAAAGCTTTTATAAGCACCCCTAAACACTTTTCCCCTTTTCCTCTTAGTTCTTGTAATAGATTAAGAGAGTAGTGTGAGCATAGGTTTATGCTTGGTTCCTTGTGTTGGTAATAACACAAGTGTATTTCCTTCAAAGGGTTTTTGAAGTGGTTGTAAGGGTTTGTATCTCACCCGGTTAAGAGTTACGAAGATTAGTTGAGAATCTTGCAAATCCTAAGGAGGCTTCCTTAGGTAGTGGATGTAGGGAAACCGAACCACTATACATCGTTGTGTATCGTATTCTATCTCTACACTCTTTATATTTCCGCACTCTATATGCTTGATAAAATGCCTACTTGAATAGATTGATAATATTGTCTTTTAGGATTATCTAGTTTTATACTATTTAGTTTGCTAAAACAATAGGATTCAAATTAGCTTTTAATTTTATTTGCTTGAAATAAAATTAGCCGATTAATTTCTATTGTCCTATTCAACCCCCCTTCTAGGACGCATATAGTATATCAATTGGTATCAGAGCCTAGCTCTATTGTACTTAATCGTTTCTAGAGTTAATACGATATGGATTCTAATCAACCGGAAGGTTCATGTTCTACTAGACCTCCGCTTTTTGTAGGAAAAGACTACTTTGGGTGGAAAAAGAAAATGGAGATTCACGTCAAAGGAATTGATTACTTTTTGTGGCTTGCTATCAAGAAGGGTCCTTATATTCCTTATGTTACGGGTAGTACTACGGAGGTAAAAAATGAAGATGATTATAATGATCAAGACATAGCGAAACTCACCAAAAACAACAAAGCTATGAACATCCTCATTAATGGATTAAGTGTCACGGAATACGCTAGAGTTAGTGAATGCAATTCCGCTCATGAAATGTGGCAACTCTTGGAGCTATCATATCAAGGAACGGAAGATATCAAAGAAACTAAGATTGGTCTCTTTATCACTAAGTATGAGCTATTTCGTATGGAGCCCGATGAAGCCTTAAATGCCATGCATCAAAGATTTTCTAACATTGTCAACACCTTGAAGACTCTTGGTCAAGAGTACACCAACAAAGAACAATGCCGAAAAATCTTATTTGCTCTTCCAAGGAAATACAAATCAAAAATCAACTCTATAAGAGACACTAAAGATCTTTCAAAAATGACGGTTCATGAACTCATTTGCAACCTCATGACGGAAGAGCTTGTGCTTGAAGAAGAAAAGATAAGAGATGATGAGGAGAAGAAGATTAAGAAATCTATTGCCTTCCATGCCATGAGTTCCAAGTTGAAAGAACGAAAAGAAAGGAAGGAAAGTGAAGAAGATAACTCACATGAAGAAGAAACTAGTGAAGATGAAGGAGTGGCTATGTTAGCAAGAGATATGAAAAAATTCATGATATACAAACGCTTTGCTAAGAAAGGAAGTTCTTCCTCACCGTACAAGAAGAATGATAGAGCTATCAAACAAGACGAACCCACTTGCTATCATTGCAAGAAAATTGGTCACATCAAAACCTATTGTCCTCTTCTTCAAAAGGAGAAACCTAAGAGAGCAATGCATGCTAATATCACTTGGGATACTCAAAATTCGGATGAAGAAGAAAGTGATAACGAAAACGTCAATCTTGTTGCTTTTATGGGAGTACTTGAAAATGATGAAGATGCGTCTTCGGATGATAATACCGGCTCAACTCACTTTGCCTTTATGGCAAATCATGAAGAGGTAACTCCTAAATCTAAACTCTCTTTAACTAATGATGATGCTAGTGAACAAGATATTCATGAGGCATTTGATTCTCTTTACAATGATTTTTTAAATTCTATTGAAACAAATAAGGTTTTAACAAAAGATTTAGAATTTGAGAAAAATAGAACTAAAGAGGTTTTGAAAGCTTTGGAAGATTGTCAAAATCTTTGTGATGAATGTATAGATGATAATGAAAAACTTCAACTTATTGAGAAAAATCTTTTGGAAGAAAAAGCTTTGTTAGAGAAAAAGATTGTTGATCAAAATGCCATTATTTTAAAATTCACTAGTGGGCAAGAAAACTTGGATTTGATTTTAGGTTCTCAAAGAATGGCTTGTGAAAAAAGTGGTGTTGGATATGATCCATTCACTCACCAAAAACCTTTGAAAAATGTTTTTGTAAAATCAAAAATTTCAAATGAAATTCCATCCTCTTCAAAATCTTCTATCACTTGCACTTATTGTGAAAAACTTGGTCATGATGCATCTCATTGTTACTATCGTAAATTATTGGATTTGGGATCTCTTGTGCCAATTTGGAAAAGGCCTATATGGGTCTTAAAAATAAAATCCACTAACCCTCATGGACCCAAACCTAATTGGGTACCTAAAGCTTAATTTATTTTTGATTGTAGGGATTGAGCATCAAGAAGCAAAATATATGGCTCCTTGATAGTGGATGCTCAAGACACATGACCGGGAATCCTTCATTATTTACTCGTTTATATAAAACAAAAGGTGATAGAGTTACTTTTGCCGATAACACTAAGAAACGCGTTTTGGGTAAAGGTAACATTGGTAACATGAATTCTTTACTCATCTCTAATGTGTTACTTGTTGAGGGTCTCTCTTTTAACTTGCTTAGTATTAGTCAACTTTGTGATGTTGGTTTTAGTGTTAAATTTGAAGCATCTAGATGTGTTATTTTTAAAAATGATGAGTTAGATACTATGTTTATTGCAAAAAGATCGGATAATGTTTTTGTTGTTGATCTTGAAAGTCTTATGTCTAAACATATTAAATGCTTATCCGTGGTAAATGATAGTTGGCTTTGGCATAGACGTTTAGGGCATGCTAGCATTGATTTGATTTCAAAATTATCTAGAAAAAATCTTGTTGTTGGTTTGCCTATTCATAAATTTGATAAAGATAAATTATGTGATGCATGTCAACTTGGTAAACAACATCGTTCATCTTTTAAATCCATAAATAAGGTCATCACCGTTAGGCCACTTCAATTATTGCATATGGATCTTTTTGGTCCCGTTGATGTCACTAGTCTAGGGGGTTCTATATATGTCTTTGTTGTTGTTGATGATTTCACTAGATATACATGGGTGATGTTCCTTGCTTTAAAAAGTGATGCCTTCAATGAATTTGCAAAACTTTGTAGAAAGGTGCAAAATGAGAAAGGCTACTCTATTACATGCATTCGTAGTGATAATGGTAGTGAATATGTGAATTCTCCTTTTGTGCATTTTTGTGATGAATTTGGGATTGAGCATAATTTTTCGGCCCCTAGAACTCCCCAACAAAATGGGGTAGTGGAAAGGAAAAACCGAACTCTACAAGAAATGGCTAGAACAATGCTAAAAGAACATAGCTTGCCTACATACTTTTGGGGTGAAGCCGTTCATACGGCTTGTTATGTGTTAAATAGAGTTCTTATTAGACCCATTATTAAGAAAACCCCTTATGAGCTTTGGAATGGTAGACCACCAACTATTGCTTATTTTCGTGTCTTTGGGTGCAAATGTTTTATCCTAAACACTAGGGACTATTTGGGAAAATTTGATGCTAAATCGGATGAAGGCATTTTTCTTGGTTATTCCACTAAAGGAAAAGCCTATCGCATTTTCAACAAACGTACTCGTACTATTGAGGAATCTATGCACGTTGACTTTGATGAGACTAATCCGTTTTGTATCAAGAAAGTGGTAGATGTTGATGAAGATACTCCACTAGATCAACCCTTAGAATCTCCTACTCAAGAATTAAAATCTCATGAAGAACCTCTTAAGGAAAATGATCAAGTATTAAATGAAGCTAGTACGGATTTACCAAAGTGTTGGAAACATATCAAAGATCACCCAAGTGAATTAATTCTAGGTGATCCAAAAGAAGGTGTTACCACTCGCTCCCGTATTATTGCTCTTTGTGCTCATCAAGCATTCTTATCTCAAATTGAGCCCAAGAATATTAAAGAAGCTTTGTTAGATGATCATTGGATTAACGCTATGCATGAGGAATTAAATCAATTTGAGCGTAGCAAAGTTTGGACATTAATGGAAAAACCAATTGGCCCCACTATTATTGGCACTAAGTGGATATTTCGCAACAAGCTTGATGACACCGGCATCATTACTAGAAATAAAGCAAGGTTAGTTGCTCAAGGGTACAATCAAGAAGAAGGTATTGATTTCGATGAAACTTTTGCTCCGGTAGCTAGACTTGAATCTATTCGTATGCTACTTGCTTTTGCTTGTTATATGAATTTTAAACTTTACCAAATGGATGTCAAAAGTGCTTTTTTAAATGGTTTTATAGACGAGGAAGTCTTTGTTAAACAACCACCGGGTTTTGAGGATCCAAAATTTCCAAATCATGTTTTTAAACTCTCAAAAGCTTTATATGGTTTAAAACAAGCACCTCGTGCTCGGTATGAACGATTAAGCAAATTTTTATTAGATGATGGTTTTAAAAGAGGAAATATTGACTCCACTTTATTCATAAAAAGGTCTTCAAAAGATATCCTTCTTGTTCAAATTTATGTGGATGATATTATATTTGGTGCTACTAATGAAAATCTTTGTGAGAATTTTTCTAAAAGCATGCATAAGGAATTTGAAATGAGCATGATGGGAGAATTGAATTACTTTCTTGGACTTCAAATCAAGCAAATGAAAGATGGCATCTTTGTCAATCAAGCCAAATATACAAAAGAATTGATCAAAAAGTTTGGACTTGAAGATGCAAAGGAAATTGGAACTCCAATGAGCACATCCACAAAATTATACAAAGATGAAGATGGTAAGGATGTTGATGAGAAACTATATCGAGGTATGATTGGTAGCTTACTTTATCTAACCGCTTCTAGACCCGATATTATGTTCCCCGTGTGTCTTTGTGCTAGATTTCAATCCTCTCCTAAAGAATCCCATCTTAGTGCCGTTAAGCGTATTTTTAGGTATTTGAAGGGAACCCTTAGTCTAGGACTTTGGTACCCTAGATTTACTTCTTTTGAGCTAATAGGTTACTCGGATGCCGATTATGCCGGTTGTAGACTTGATAGGAAGAGTACTAGTGGTAGTTGCCAATTCTTAGGTCAATCCCTTGTTTCTTGGTCTAGTAGAAAACAAAATAGTGTTGCTTTATCCACGGCCGAAGCCGAATATGTTGCGGCCGGAAATTGTGTGACTCAAATTCTTTGGATGAAACAAACCTTACTAGATTTTGGCCTAGAGTATGATCGTGTTCCCATTCGTTGTGTTAACACTAGTGCTATCAATCTTACCAAAAATCCTATTCAACACTCTAGAACAAAACACATCGAAATCCGCCATCATTTTATCCGTGATCACACTCAAAAAGGGGATATTGTACTTGAATTTGTCACTTCGGAAAATCAACTAGCCAATATCTTTACTAAACCTTTACCCCAAGATCTTTTTGAGAAAATTCGGTGTGAGATTGGCATGCAAATTCTCTAACCCTCTCTTCTTGCATTTTTTTTATTTATTTTGTGCTTTTTGTGTATATTCTCTTGTTGCTAATATTTTCTTGATGTGATAGGATCCTTGAAGCTTCTACATTGTTATCCATTTACTTCCTTAGTCCTTGTTTTACTCAAAATATATTTTTGACCCCTTTATTTTTCAAAAATCGTATCATTAGTTCTTTTTGTTGTTGACAAAGGGGGAGAAATTTTAGTTAAACTTTTTCAAATGCATTTTGTGAGGGGGAGTTTTTATAAAAACTCTAGTGATTAGATTGAGGAGGAGTTTTTGTTCAAAACTTAATCTTAGGCATCTTCAAAAGTTTATGATTTGTCAAACATCAAAAAGGGGGAGATTGTTAGCCTCACCTTGTTTTATTCCCGTTTTAATATTCGACAAATCATCATTTAAACTAAAATTCATTTTGATATCACTGTAAATGTTTTCCAAAACCCCTCACTTGATTAGTTGTGTTCTTACCCTTAGACTTTAGCTTAAAATTCAAAAGAGCAGCTCCGCGGTACACCAGACAAATCATGCGGTACACCGCAGAACCACAAACCAGAAGCACGGTGCATTGGATAGCCCGTCAGTAAGCTCTTTAATCTGCACGGTACACCGGACCTAAGCGCGGTACACCGGACCAAGGCACGGACCAGAGGCGCGGTGCACAGTATAGCCCGTCAGTAAGCATCAAGAATCTGCGCGGTGCACCGGACCATTCCCGCGGTACACCGCAAGAAAGGGTTTCCTGCAACATTACAAGAGGACAAAGCTTATATCCGTTGGAGTTAAAATAGATCCGTTAGAAAGAAGCCTTGTGACCGTTGGACCATATTTTCAGCTATAAAATGAAGCTCATTCAAGACACAACTTAAGCCTTCCATCTACCAATCTTAAGAGCAATTAATTCTATCATTCAAGGAGGTTTCAAAGAAGCATTCAAGTCATATTTATTGTGAAGCTACTTAGTTCTTATCTACTCATTGAGGAGTTTAGTTACAAAGCTTTTATAAGCACCCCTAAACACTTTTCCCCTTTTCCTCTTAGTTCTTGTAATAGATTAAGAGAGTAGTGTGAGCATAGGTTTATGCTTGGTTCCTTGTGTTGGTAATAACACAAGTGTATTTCCTTCAAAGGGTTTTTGAAGTGGTTGTAAGGGTTTGTATCTCACCCGGTTAAGAGTTACGAAGATTAGTTGAGAATCTTGCAAATCCTAAGGAGGCTTCCTTAGGTAGTGGATGTAGGGAAACCGAACCACTATACATCGTTGTGTATCGTATTCTATCTCTACACTCTTTACATTTCCGCACTCTATATGCTTGATAAAATGCCTACTTGAATAGATTGATAATATTGTCTTTTAGGATTATCTAGTTTTATACTATTTAGTTTGCTAAAACAATAGGATTCAAATTAGCTTTTAATTTTATTTGCTTGAAATAAAATTAGCCGATTAATTTCTATTGTCCTATTCAACCCCCCTTCTAGGACGCATATAGTATATCAATTGGTATCAGATATTGCCTACGCCGTTAGTGTGATGTTCTTAATGAACTACACTCGACCCGATATTGCCTACGCCGTTAGTAGACTTAGTCGTTATACTCATAACTCGAGTAATGACCACTGGATTGCACTTCGTCGTCTTCTAAAGTACCTGCGAGGTACCATGGATCTAGGCTTGCATTACAGCTCATTTCCTGCAGTTCTTGAGGGATTCTGTGATGCAAACTGGATCTCTGACAATGACGAGGTTAACTCTACCAGTGGTTATGTATTCTCCTTAGGAGGAGGTGCTATATCGTGGAAGTCCTCTAAACAGACTTGTATAGCACGCTCTGCCATGGAGTCTGAGTTTATAGCACTAGAAATGGCTGGACAAGAAGCTGAGTGGTTGAGAAGTCTCTTATCAGATGTGCCCCTTTGGGAAGGCAAGGCCACACCTGTGTGTATCCATTGTGATTCACAAGCAGCCATTGCAGTCGCTCATCAAAGTGCCTACAATGGAAAGAAGAGACATATACGCATCAGACATGGCTCAGTAAAACAGTTACTGAAGAATGGTGTGATAGCCTTGGAGTATGTACGATTAGAGGAAAATCTCGCTGATCCTTTTACCAAAGGCCTACCCAGGAGAGTAGTCCTGGAAACGTCGAGGGGGATGGGGTTGAGACCCATCAATGGGGAACATGTGACTCTTGAGTCAAGGTGATCTCCATCCATCCCTATGGCACAAAACTCAAGTAATATGGATTCATAGCCACTTGTGGTGGTCCTTTTGAGAAGGACTTGATGAATCAGAATTCATAGCCTCTATGGTGGTCCTTTCGAGAAGGACTTGATGAATTCAAGGGTAGTAGCAAAACCCAAAACCTTTATAAACTAAATGTTAAGGAGACGTCCTTGAACAAATGCGAATAAAGGTACCCACAAAGTTCATAGCCCGCAAGGGTGGTTCTTAGAGAAGGACTTGATGAACCTAACGAAAAGGTGAGGTTCGAGGAAATCATAACCTTCAGCAGGGTAGAGTATGTGTTGTGAGGGCCTCGATCGAAAACCATGAAAGTTCAAGAGCATGTTCACTTAAAACGGAATTCGGTTGTTGCCTCACTTCACTACGTGACAATTCAAATCGAAAGATATTGGCACTTAAGTACAATTCACCCAAACGCTGAAAGTCATGGAAACCTGATCACCTTCTCTTCAAACCTTTTGTTGACATTCAAATATGTGGGGGATTGTTGAACATTTGAAAGTAAACAAATGTAACTTTCCCACATCGGTGGTGGTAAAGGAAAAAAGGATACTTTTATACTTTGTGGTATTAACAAAGCCCAAAGAGCCAATACCCATGCACATGGCAAGGCAATGATTAAGCCCACACGCGCGCACCACCACCACCACCACCCACCCGCCCGGCCCGGCACCGGCACCGGCACCGGCGACGGCGTGGGGCGTGGCTCGTGGGGAGTTTGGGGAGTCAAAAAATGAAAAATGAAAGGGATTTTTCTACCAGCTCTTATAGTGGGAATTGACAACTCAAACGTGAACGTAGAAACAAATCTCCACCAATCACGCACACGTTAGAATCAAGGGAATATTCTAGCTGCTGTCAATTAGTCAACACGTGGGAATATCAATCAAAGGTCAAAGCTGTTACAAGGATTAAAAACGTGGAGGTTACAAGAATCGAAACTGTCAACTCAATCAAGCCAAATCCGGGAGGGAATCATGGGATTTGATTGGGACATTTTCAGAGTGGCTTGGGGCTTGGGTCTTCATTTCCCCTATATATAGACCCCATTCTCCACCAGTCTTCAACACGAAAATCACAACAAAGCTAAAGCAAAAACACTCTCTCCACCTATAGTAGTCGTCTAGTCTTTTCCGTTTGAAGATACTGGTACGCCGGAATATCTTTTAAACGCTAGGCTTATTTCCGTGTAATCGTTTTTCGCTTTGTATTCCGTGTAAGTTTTGATTTTCGTTTGTAATAGCTAGTTGACACTTTAAATCGATTTTTCTATTTCTGTTTTGAATTGCCTTTCATTTCTTTTCGTTTCGAACGGTGAATATTTCACCTACATGTTAAATATGAAAGTATTGTTATAAGGGTGAACCGAAAAAAGTGACAAATATCATTACTCATTGTTATATATTGATCTAAACTATTTCAATTCTATGTAGAAACTAACGTATCATTAAATAAAAAAGATCATGTTTTTTCGATTTTTAGCGGTCCAAACCTATTATTGCGGTGATATCTATGTTTTTTATTTACTTTGGAAAGATGTTGTTCGAGTTTGCCTCATTTATATCTTTGTTTCATTAGTTTTTGTTTTTTACTTGTTGTTCTTTATGTTTTTTTCTTCGAATTTGATCGGCCAATTACTATGTAACTTCTTTTAATATTTCAATATAAATTATTTTTAAAAAAAAGATAAAAAAATAGTCTAAAAAAACAATATAATTACTTGGTTTATAAAGGATCCATATAAAAATTAATGTAGGAGTCAATCAAAAAGTTGATATATAATACTAAGGAAATGATTGTATTATTTTAGAAAAAAGATTTTTCATTTACCTAATGTTTTAAATTTTGACATATAAATACTTAATTTTTTTAAAAATAAATATTTAAGTACCGAACGTTTTTATATTTGTCTTCCTTTAACACTCATTGTTAAATACACATTAAATGCTGATGTGACATAATATTTTTTATTTAATTATAAATTATTTTTAATTATGAAATAGTTGTTCTATCCCTACCACGTTATCACTTAACAACAAAATTAATGTCAGGTACTAGCGGAATGCAAAAAATAAAACGTTGAGTGCCTGTCTGTCCACTTCTAAAACCTTTGGTATGTTATTTGTCCAAAACAAAAAATAACGGGTATCTACGGGATCTTTTTTCTTTTTTGATTGAAAAAAATTTGGGTATCTTTCAAAAAAATATCATTTAAATATTATCTATGTAGATTTTATTAAAATATCATCTATGATGTAGATATTAGGTGGTTTAATTATTATATTGATAAATTTATAATGTTTGTTCATTTATATTAAAGGATTATTGCCCAAGAAACACCTCAAGTTAGATTCCCTCTCACCTCAACCATCATTTTTTTGCCCATAAAAGGCCACGTATATTTTGTTTTTTTCTTTTCTTTTCTATAAAAAGAGTCGTTTGAGTTATGGAAAACTTCCCACTATTCAAAGTTTGAGTAGTGGGAAGTTTCCCATTACTCAAACTTTGAATAGTGGGAAAATTCCCGTTACTCGTCGTTCTTTAAAAAAGACAGTGCCTTTTATAGGTAAAGGTGTAACGTGGTAGGTGCCTATTGGGCATTAACCCATTATTAAACTGTAATTCCAAAATGTTTGTTCACTTACAATATCAAGACACTTTTTATTTCTTTTTTCTACTATTAGTTTTATTAAAATATTAGAATTCATATTTTTAATATACATCTAAGATATAAAAATAAGTATTTTTGTAATAGAAAATATAAAAATTGTATTTAATGAAGAAGTAGCAAATATATGCCTATAGAGGGGTAAATATATAACTTTTGGAACACATGTATATCTGCATGGCGCAGGAACCAATAGTGCAATAACCCACCTGAGTATAGTATATTTGCGACTTTTTTGAAACATGGATATAATCACAAAGGACCTTTACCGCAATAACCCACACACTACACGCATATCATCCAACTGGTAGCATTAACTCAGACACTATCTCCAAAGGACTTTTCGACCAAAAAAAGAAACATTAACATCGATTCTCCACAGTTGTCCTTGAGTTCCACTCGTATATATGAAAAAGAACTAATCTTAGAAATTATAGCACAAAATGTTCATTAAGATATCAAAAACGAAGTAAACACAATCATAGACTCTTTAACTAAAGTACTAACAAACGTATCAAATATTCAAATCAAAAAACCAAAGTGAAATCACACATAACTAAACACAATAGGATAAGCCATATGTGAAACAATCTAAAATGACATCTAGATCGTACGTAATATAGTCAATACGTATGTAATTTCATTAACTAGATGGTAAAAATCGAACAAATAGTCAAACAAACAATTAACCGGAGTTAAGGGCGATGTGCCAGCTAGCAGGAAAATAACAAAGACACGACACTCTCGTCACAGCTATAACTCTCACTTGGAAGTTAGTCACTATTATTAACAAGTACATTCATTCTAAGGAAAATCAAATGCCATTACAAAAAGGAGAAAAAAGCATATCAATGGAAGCTCAAGGTGCCTCTGCTTCATCATCCAAGAAAAGAAAAGTAAAACTTAAGGTAGGGGTGAAAAAGATGTTCAAGGAGAAAAGGGCAAGGCTTTACATTATTCGACAATGCCTCTATATGCTACTGTGCTGGAGTGAACCTAAAGATTAGAATCGATTTGTAGCAGTAATTAAATCGCAAGAAAGTAAATTTAATTTACTGTATTTATGTGCATGTGTATGTATATGTGCATAATCTATCTCGTTTGAATATTTTGTTAAACTTGATGGATACTATCTAGTGTTTTCATATTGCTAATAATTTCACAAATTCATTTCAGAACATCGATTATTTACTTTAAACTCAATCAAGTGCTTTAAGGTTGCAAATTTGACTAGTTTGTTATACCAAAGCTGTATTACTACAGACCCAAATTATCTTCTGTTTTTTTTATAACAATTTTAGACCCGAATTATCTTCTCGACAGTAACTTACAATCTTGCGAATTTTTGTATATAAACTACACAGGTTAAAATCGATGCTTCATATTCATTATTCTTTTGTTGTAATTTTGAAATTATTTATATATTTTTATCTTCTTCAATTGAACTTAAATTTGTAGATTTTGATCTAATATTTCACTTGTTTGAGAAAAGATTTTTAGTTTTGAGGATTATAGGATTATTTAATAATTTAGTTTAATTATTTTGAATTTGTTGATTTGATTCATCTAGAGAATCTGGGTTTTTCTAAATTTCTCCCCTCGCAATTTTTTTATTAGTTATAGATTTAATACACAAAAGAAATTTTGTATTTTTGACGTGTATAATACACCAAAACTGGATTTAATACACATAAATATTATTTTGTGTCAAGATTTGTATAAATTCAAAATCTCTGTTGTGAAGATGTCAAACTGGATATAAGGATTAAATTTCAGTTTTGTAATTTTTTTGTCTTGTATTAATTTAAATTTGCAATTATAAGCCCCCTTAATTTAATGTTTTGCTTGTATTATTCCTTTTTCAATTGTTTATTTTCAACCTTACTGTTGAGTAATGCAAAATTTGTTAAAAGTTTTGTTTTACTCTTAAGTGGATAATCTGTTATTAGTAATTAGACGAACATAATGTTGGAATATTGCAGAATTATTAAGTGAACAATGAAGAAATATAATTTGCACCCTTAATTCCTTAGTGTGTTAATTGTTATCTGGAATTTGCACCCTCTATTATGAAAGACAATGTGTCTTTATTACCTTGATCACCATTGAGTCTTAGTTCTGTGGAAAAATAGTATTTATGAGTTATGGACTTACACGCACTTCTAAAATTTACCTGCAAATCTAAGTACAAACTAAAAAACAATGGAGGTGATGAACAATGATAATACTTTATCATATTGTAAAAACTGCCTTGTAAAAGTTGATTACTTTATAATTGTTAAATAAAAAAAATAATAAAACTTTATCCATAGAATAAGAGTTGTAAAATATGATGTCATTATAAAAGTGGTATTCTCCCATCAAAATATTCCTTAAATTCTTAGAGTTCTTTTTCTTTCCTATTTCTCGTATTGAGATAAGGCACCTGGATTAACCTTGTACAATAAATTAGGAATAGGTTTAGAGTTGGATTAAATAACTTCGTTTAAAAGGTCAAGGCGTAGAAAAAACTTGAACTATAAGCCAAATACTTCGTAAAACTTGAACTATAAGCCAAATACTTCGTATCTGATAGGAATTGGATCAAATAACTCTTTTCTTAGGACAAGACTAGGTTTAGGTAAGGAATAAGGATTAGTATGTTCTCTCTATTTATATGCACATAACCTTTTGTATCCCTTTATTTCTCTACAAACGTTTCCGTTTAGTATACTTCACAAACCTACTGATTCCTTAATTTCCAAGCTTTTTAACGTATCTATATGGAGACACCAAAAGAAGAGCAAAAAAGTAGCATGGTTGATTGGGCAGAGCTTGATCATAATCTTTTAACGGAGATTGCTGAAAGGCTACCTTCCATTGAAAGCTATGAATCATTTGGTCGAGTTTGTAGATCGTGGGGAAAAGCTGCTCGAGAAGGACAATGTCAAACAAACAATTTTCGAAGGACCATGGCTTATGTTCGCGGATAAAGATGAAGATAACGAGAACTCAACTGAATCAATCCGTGAATTTTCTAGCGTTTCATTGGGAATAGACAGAACTCGCAAAATATTCTTACCAGAAGCTAGCAAACAACGTTGTGTATCATGCAAAGATTGGTTATTGGTATGTTCGTCTAATGAAATCGATGTAAATCTTTTACACCCATTTTCACGTGTTCAGATCCGTGTACCTAAATTCGACACGCTATCACATTATATTATCACGGAGTTGGGGTATTTCATAGACAAGGCTGTGTTATCAGCAAATCCATCAACCACCTCTGATTTTATTATTATGGTAATATGCGGACTCGAAAAACGTTTAGCATTTTGGAAGTCCGGTGATAAGTCATGGACCTCGATTGATTTCTGGAGACCTACTGGTTTGTTGATATAATTTATTTCAATAACAAGTTGTATGATTTAGATGGAAATCGCCATATTATAATGTGTGATATCCAACTAAACTGGTTCGGGTTTTTGCTAATGAGGATCTTCCATTCCTAATAAATAATCCAAGAGGGTACTTGGTTGAGTTTCCCGGAGGGAAGCTTCTTCAAATCCATAGACATTGTGATTTCGGGGATGATTATTATCACACTGATGAAATTAAAGTATTCGAAGTGAACAATGAAGATAATTCGTATATGGAAGTCAAAGAATTGGGGAATAAAGCTCTATTTGTGGGATATAATACTACGTTTTATGTAGAGTAGTGCTCTGAGTTTAATTATTGTAAGCCTAATAGTATATACTTTTCAGATGATGAACCTGATCTATTCATGGGTGCTTTTGAAGAAGATCCTGGAGGTGGATTTAGATGGAAATCGCCATATTCCTGTTTTTAAAATAGTTTCAAGGCCTTGCCTTCAAATTATACTTGTAATTGTAGTAGCGTTGTTCAATAATATCTATATAATTTACTTTTGGCATTCTAATTTGCAGATTGTTGACTAATACTAATGATACTATGGTTTGCTTCTTTGATTGGTTTAAGTTCTGCATTTGTATTTGAAGGTCCATATAGATTCGATACAGAAAAGATTTAACTTCTTTAGTGTCCTGTTAGATTTGTTAGTCACAATTGTTGAGTATCTATCATAAGTTTTACCCTCAAAACTCCATGAAGATTGTCACCTTTTGTTCAATCTCAATTGGTGTAACTACAACAAACCCATAAAGCTTACAAAATTACGAATAAACCCCACTTTTGCACACAATCTATTAAATTAATTAATTACTTGTAGTAGTTTTGTGTTGTGGAGCTGATACATGTGGAACTTGCTTAGAAGCATGAATTTGAACTGTATCAAAACATTATATGTTAAACTTTTTGAAAATTTGAGGGGGCGAAAAGATAATTTATATATAATTACATACCTGTAAGAAGCTGATTATAACCACTATGACCACTATATAAACGAGCCAAAACACCAACAAGAGGTGCACTATTAATTATAAGTAGCAGGCTCGGTTTGTTTGAGAATATCTCTTTCATCAGCAAAATTATCATAAGCATCGGGCCCACCAACAATAGCACCGGTGAGAAGATTCAGATCATTTTCTTTTTCGGTTATACCAGGTGGCGTATCCTCCTATACAGCTCACAAATGCGGGGTCCACTTTAATAGAAACTATAGATGAGCCTCTATGGTGTACTTGTTTTGAAAAAATTGTTTCCATATCCTACCATCTTGGATTATCTACCAGAAACATCAGCTGAAAAAAGTATTATTTACTTAATCATTGTTCAGCACCTTTATTGCTTATCAACAAGCCTTTTTCTTTTTCAGTTTGTACTTAGATTTGCACCTAAATCGTTTAGAAGTTTGTGTAACATTTTGTCCGAAGCTCAATAATACGATTTGTTTCTCTGATATATTTAAAAACTAATCATCAAAGTAAGCAATTTCTGTACAGGAGATTCCGATTTTCTAACAGAATGCCCACCATTAGATTCTATTCGTTTAAGATTATCATCTTGCGTAAGAACTTAACCCAGAAAGCATATGATCAAGTGGAATTTTTCCATTGCACATGTGCTTTACCCGTCGTCCCATATAAGATCTTCTATATATATATTTATAAGAATCAAAAAGGGGATGTAGCTCAGATGGTAGAGCGCTCACATAGCATGCGAGAGGTACGGGAATCGATACCCCGCATCTACATCCATTTTTTATATTTGACCAGAAAACATTACACAAAATTAATACATTGTTTAAAGAGAGTAAACCATTTATTAAAAAGAAAGGAATGTTTCTCTATCTCTATCCGGAATATTATTTTGCTGGATAATTTGAGAAGGTGGGTGATTCATCTACTTCATCGATCATGAAACCCTCCTTAACAAGTTGTTGTATCTTTCAATCTCCAAACTGAATCCTCATCAATTCTTCTATATTCTTCTTCATCTTCTGAACTGTGTCCATGAGCATCTTCCCTAAATCTTGAGCATAATTCAGCTCATTTTGATCAATTATTAGGAGTATCTTCATTGTTCATAACTCATTTATTAGGAGTAACTCATTTTGATCAACTCATTCTCCAAACATTAAAACACGCGTGTTTTTTAGTGAGGAACTCTTTAGCGATGACCCACGGATTCTTGCATATAAAAAGTAAGATTTTAAAATAATTAAAAAAAATAGGCGTCGCGGGTCCTCGCTAAAGATATGTTATTTCGCGAGGACCTTTATGTCGTTGCTAGAGGTTATCTTTAGCGAGGATTTTTTGTATCTTTTCCGAGGACTCATGTCCTCACTAAAGATTTTGCCGAATAAAAAACAGAAAGCGGGTAGTTAGCCATTAATGCGAAAAAACTAAAAAAAAAACCTCCAAAACTCTCCCAACTTTTTTACCCTAATCCACAAATAATTTCTGGATCCATCAATAACGAAATTTCTACGATACATCTAGCTATTCTGGGTCCCATTTTCAAGCAAATTTATCCATCAATTTGTCCACAAATTAGGTATTTTCTAATTTTTTTTGCCTAAATTATAATTGTTGTTATATTTTGTATGATATAAGTGCATTTAGTAGTATTTGAGTGTTTTATATGTGATATATTGTTAATTTTTTGTGATATAATTGTTATTTTTTAATTTTGTGTATTTATTTTAATTTGGATTTTGAGTTATAATATTTTTAGGTGTTGTATTATTAATGGAAAAATAATGTAGGGACCTTTGGGAACTATTTAGATCTTTTAGGGACCTTTGGGTCGTGTTTTGCCTGAACCTCATAACTTACCCGATTCATATGCGGATTTCAATAGAAAGTTGAAAAGTTTGGGCATAGGATACACCACGATCGACGTGTGTTTGAATGATTATATTTTGTATTATAAAGAGAATGAGAATCTTGAGAAATGTCCAGTTTGTGGAGAATCAAGGAGGGACCCGAAGAAGGGGAAGCAAGTTTCGCATAAGAAGATGCGTTATTTTCTGATTGCGCATAGGTTACCGAGAATATATGCTTCGAGGCACGCCGCGAAAGATATAATTTCACCATACTGGAAAGAGTACCGACGAAGATGTGTTGCGTCATCCCGTCGTCGATGGTCATACTTTGAAACGATTTTACGAGATGAATCCCGAATTCGCTAGTGAACCACGTAATGTACGCCTTGGTTTGGGGATTGAAGGGTTTTGTCCTTTCTCCATGCAAAACAACTCACAGCATGTGGCCAGTTATATTAACGATCTACAGCTTTCCGTCTTGGTTATGCATGAAAGAATCCACGTTTATGCCTACTTTGTTGATATCGGGTCCTTGTTCACCTGGAAAGGATATGGATGTATCTCCCCGTCCGGCTATAGGTGAGTTGGAAACGTTGTGGGGCACGGGGATAGTTACATGGGATGCACATATGAATGAGAAATTTATAATGAAGGTTAGTTTGTTGTTCACAACGAATGATTATCCGGCTAGATTGTACACTTCAGGATGGTCAGGTCAAGACTACTTAGCTTGTCCCGAATGCATGAAATATAGTCTGTCTGTGCGTGTTAATAAATGAGTTGTTTTGATCACAGATAGTGGTTACCTCTGAACCATCATTTTCGGAAAGATGCATCTTCGTACATGAGAGTCGATGGTAGGCCCCCGCCTAGGAAACATAGTCCCGCAGATATTCAAACGCAGTTAGATGGGTTGCCGATTGTGTTTCCGGGAAAACACAAGGACTTCGGTGGCAAGGCGGCAAAGAAAAATGGGCCTCGTGAGTCAAATTGGAAGAAAAAAAGTATATTCTACCGTTTACCGTATTGGTCAGAAAACTTGTTGAAATATAACATCGATGAGATGCATTGTGAGAAGAATGTGTGTGATGCTCTTCTCGGCACAATTGTTTGGTTTAGATGGAAAAATTAACAAAGATAACATGAAGTTGAGGAAAAATCTGGAAGCCATGAATATTAGGTCAGATTTGTGGTTATTTGTCGATTCACGTGGTAAGACCATTTGACCACGTGCAAAGTATGCAAGGACAATCGATAAGCGACGAGAGTTTCTAGATTAGTTGAAGGTACAAAATTTTCCAGATGGTTTTGCGTCTAACTTGCGTAACAAAGTTCAGAGTGACACCAGGAAGATTATCGGTATGAAATCCCATGATTGTCATATTCTGATGCAGTTTCTATTTGTGGATAGTATTCCAAGGTTAATCGACAACAAATGCATTAGTGATCAGATTATTGGGTTGTGCAACGTGTTCAGAAATTTGTGTAAGAAGAACCTAAGTAAAAAGGAATTGGAATCGGAAAAGTTAAAGTGGTCGAGCTTATGTGCAAGTTGGAGATGATTTTTCCTCTAGTTTTTTTTGATATTATGATCCACCTTGTTGTGAACTTGTACGAGGAAGCTAGATTAGGAGGCCCGGTTCAGATGCGTTGATGTAACCATTTAAGAGGTACTTGAAGAAACTAAAAGAATATATTTGGAATTTGGCCAGGCCCGAGGGTTCAATCGCCGAGGGATACGCTGTAGAGGAAACTTTGACTTTTATATCTCGGTACCTTCGAGAGGAAAGTACAAAGTTCAACGATCCGGGCAGATACGGTGAGGAGATTCCTGCAAGCAAGGAAGTATCAGTGTTTAAGAGCCAGTGCAAGCCGATTGGTAGAAAGTGTTTGGATTTTTACCCTTCAAAGAGAAAGAACACATCGATTGGTACATCCTTCATATTTGCGACGAGATCCAACACTATATGATGTAAGTATTTTAAAGTAATTTATTTAAATATCATATTATTGATTATTAACACTATGGTTTTTCTTAGGGAACACAAGTCCTCACTTCCAGCCGTTGTTACAAAGAGAAAACACCGAGAGAAGTTTCGTTGATGGTTCATGAGAAAGGTATACAAGTCTACAAAATAAGTTGAATTTATTTCAACTAATAACTACCTTTGTGTGTAGGTGTATTTAATGAACAAAGATGGTGATCCCCTTGCTACCAAAGAGTTGTTTTCGTTGGCCAACATGTTGAATAGCGTCGTGTATCGATATGATTTTTTAAGTGTGAACATGGTCAAATGGGTTACGCGTGAAAAGGGTGAAGAGAGTTACTCAAGATTACGGAGTTTGTACTATCACAGGTTGGTTAGTTGTGTTTTCTTTTTAGTTGATTTCTTTTTTAGTTGGGTGTTTGTATATAAACTAGTCATTTTGTTATGTCATAGGTGGAGATACTTTTTACGGTGAGTTGGTCAAGATGGTTGAGGTTGAATTCAGTGGTGGGTGTTTAGTTGTGTTGTTTGAGTGTAAGTGGTATCACACCGATGAAACAAAGAAACTGCAAAAAACAAAACACGGGGCAACAATTATCAAGACAAGTTCTTTTTGGTGGACTGAAGAACCCTGCATCTTAGCAACTCAAGCAAAAAAGGTGTTTTACATTGATCAAATTAACGCAAGGAAGGCGGAAAAGGGATGGAAAGTTGTTTGGGAAGTGAACGATCATCACGGATGGAGTCCCGAATTATTTGGTGCAGAATCGGTGTTGAATGGTCTAGACCCGATTCACATTCTGTTGGCTGTTACGACCTTGGATTCGGAGTACCCTCTGATTCATTTGACTCCTGGACAAGGATAGAGATCGATCTTTCCATTTTTAACCTTGTACCAGAGCCCGCTGTTCCCGACGATGGTGATGATTATTATGACACATTAGGCAAGTACGAGACTGGTGAAGAAACTATATATGTTGATAGTGACAATGATCCTGTAACAGTTGACGAGACTGATTAGTTGTATATCTTGTTTCTATTATTTTGTCATATTATCGGATTTATTTCAATTTTGAAATGTTTAGATTTTGATTTTGAATTGTATTGTGTTGGAATGAAATTAGAAGGTCATTGTTTTTATTAATTACTTGGTAAATTTTTTTTAGTGTTGATATGTAAGATTAATAAAGGATTAAAAAAACTTTAAAAAAAAGTCTTTAGCGAGAACATTGTTCTCGCAAAAGACAAAAAGTCATTAGTGTATTATATTGTATTTTTTTCTTTATTTTGATTTCTCATGATTCAATAACTACTAAACATATAAACTTTAAAAACATTATAGGTAACTAAACCCTTATTTTTTGAGAATCTAAATTTGCCACCACCCCTTCCAACGCATACACACACTCTAACTCTGTTTAGGTGTTATTGACTATATATATTCATCAAGATCCTTTGTCGATACCTTTGTAATGTAATTGTGTTGTTTTGATGTTTTGTATTATTCATGAAACTATTTTTTGTATTTGAATTTTCTATTAAACAAATTTTATTTAAATTTGAATGTAAATAAGGTCTACGCACGTGTTGAAATTTTTATTTTTTGTGAGGCAATAATCAAAAAATGCCTATTAAAAAACTATTAATAAAAAGGTATCTAGAATAAGACTATTTATAAAAAACAACCACAACCCAATATCCCCTACAAATAGTAATTAAAAAAATAGAGAAAAAACAAAACAAAAACTAATACACACGCACGTCCGTGATTTTTTTTTTAAAATCGTCATAACTAATTCTAAAAAAATCAGTAAATAAAAAAATTATATATTTGGATAAAGCAAATTAATATTTAGTACATGAGAGAGCCGCTTTGGACTCAGAGTCATATTGACTCAAATGAGATTCGATCCCAGGACCTCTTGGTCTTTACAGAGTAGTCTAACCATTAGGCCAACTATCAATCTCGACAGGGAGTTATATGTTTTGAACAATGAATTTCATGTTTGCGAAAAATAAAATCACTATTTCAAACAATGAATTTCATGTTTTAAACAGTGAATTCCATGTTTTAAACATGAAACTCCGTGTCTGCGAAGAAAAACTAAAAAAAATCAACAAAAAAAATCATAGACATAAATATTAATTTGCTTAATCCAAAAATGTAATTTTTTTATTTTTCTGATTTTTTTTGAATTAGTTATGACGATTTTAAAAGAAATTCACAGGCGCGTGCGTGTGTGATGGAATTAGTAGTAGGTGGTGGTGGTGGTTGTGGTAGTGGAGGTGGTGATGGTTGTGGTGGCTGTAGTGGTGGTTAAATACATGGTAGTGGTGGTGGTGGTGAAAGTACCTATTATTTGTTTAATATTTAAAAATAAATATTGTATTAAAAATAAAATAATATATTTAATAATAAGGATAATAGGAGTAGTGAGGGTATAAAAAATATAAAAAAGGTATTTTATATAAATAATTATTTTATTGGACTTTTTTTTATTAAATAAATTATTGAAAGCTTAATTTAATAATTATGTATTATTATTAGATTTCTTTTAACAATTATTTTTTTTTAGAGTTTTAGCCGTCCATGTTTATTATTTTTAATTTATATTGATTTAAAATATAAAAAGAAACATATGCTGAAATACTTTTTCTTTTCGTCGTCCAAAAAAAAAAAAACTCCTAGATAAGACAATCCGTTAGTTTATAAAAATAAGTTAGGATATTCTAGTTTATTATGTTTGAAAAGATAACATTAGAACTTTTAACTATACTACAACTCTTTAATTATTACCCAACTCCTACTCTATATGTAGAGTTTTATGTACTTCCATTCTTTAAATCATTGAAAACCTAAGCTAAGAGGAAAATATAAATCTATACAAAAGGTAAAAGATTATTTTTATCAATATTTTATTTGATTTTGTTGATTCTTTTTTCTTTTTGCGTAATTATAAACAAGTTCTTGCCTGACTATTCAACTTGTACACTTGGCTATTTGGATAAAGAATTTATCAAAGTTATATTTGAGTTAATAGTTTTATAGTTTAATAACCAACGTTATATTGCATGGTGTGTTTCTTTGAGTTGTTTGTTTATGTAGAACCTCTCGAGAGTATTTATGATGTGTAACTCCTTTAGTTTTTTTTTTGCTACTTTTTGGTGATGTAATATTTTGGATGAATTGTATGAACTCCATCATGGTTTGGTTTATTGGTTCATGAATTTTTATTTTATGTTAAACTCACATCCCCTCGTGATGACCTGTTACTTTTTCCCCTTGTATCGATCTTAGTTTCATGTGCTAGCTTCTATTCATATACTTTTTTACAGTGTATTAGATGGTTCCCTTTGCAGCAAATATTAAGTTCACATGGGGTAGAGTTTAACTTCGTAATAGAATCTTAATAGTTTTCAGGGGATTTATTTTTTGTCTTAGCAGTGGGTGTTCCCTATCATCTTTTTATACTAAAGGTAAAAGATGTTTTCTTTTATTCAACATGTTTATTTGTTTTCATTGATTCTTTTTTTTCTTTTTTCCTGATTATACACAAGTTTATTATGATATATCTGGTCCCTACTGATCAATATGGACTAGGTTGGATTTTTTTTTGTTCTAAACGCTTATAGACTAGGTTGGATCAATACTCTATCAAAGCAATATTTGAGTTAATAGTTTTCTATATTAACGAGAATTCATGTTTAATTAATTAGGAGGGTTTTTTATTCTAACAATAGTGCAGATTTGAGTTAATACTTTTCTATATTAACGAGAATTCATGTTTAATGAAATAGGAGGTTTTTTTTCTAACAATAGTGCATATTTGAGTTATTAGTTTTCTATATTTAATAGTTTTTTGCATTCGTATATAGATATTTGAAGGAGCCAAAAGATGATGAGTGCAGTAGGCCTTCGCTTTAAACCAAACGATGAAGATTTATTGAATATTTTGGAGGGCAAGAAGAGAGGAGTAGTTGAATATCCTGCGAATGTAATTGTGGAGAAAATTCTATATGTCAAAAACGCTACTCCATGGGAGTTATTTAATAACAACGATCCTTGGCAAGACACCATGATTAGTAATGGTAGACTCGATATGAATCACAAAACTATTTACGTCTTTACTAAGCTTACAAAGATTGGCAATGGAGAAAAAAGAGTTGATCGTTTAGCCGGGTACGTATTATAATAATTTCATTAAACTTTTATATTCTATCATGAATGTTTTATATATGAACAATAAAATAAATATTCCATTAATTGTAGGTGTGGCACATGGAAAGGTAAAACCGGAGCTAAATATATTATGAATAGGGAGAAGGTGATAATAGGATGTAGTAGAATGTTCACTTTTGAGACAAAGAATAACGAAGATGCAGTTGGGAAAGGTCATTGGAGAATGCACGAGTATTGTTAATTAAACTTGCTCGGAAATTATGAATTAGATTCTTATGTTATATGCAAAATAACATATGAGCTTAAAGATTCAAATTCAAAAGATGAAGATGAGCAAAAAGATTCAAATTCAGAAGATGAAGTATGAGGTACTCTTTTTCCTTAGTTTGGGGTTTTTAAACATTTAACTGTTGGAACATTAGAAAGAAAGCAAAAAACTCTTTCTCCCACATCGGTGGGTAAAGAGAGTTTGGAGCTCTTTTTAGCCATTGTGATGGCATTTAGCTTCCAAAGAGCTAAACCCCATGCAAGTGAAAAGGCATTGGACAAATCCACACGCGCGCACCACCACCACCCACCACCCACCACCCACCGGCCCGGCCCGGCCTGGCCCGGCACGGCGGCGGCGTGGGCGTGAGGCGTGGTTCGTTTGGGAGTCGAAAAATGAAACAGGTTTTGGGTCCAGCTCTTATAGTGCAGCTGACAATCTATCAAAAGAAAGGGAAGACAAGGCTCCACCAGTCACGCCCCCATTAAGATGTGGATTAAAAGACAAGTCAACCAGCGGTTACACTTGCACTCAAAACGTGGGGAAATTAAAAGTCAACAGAAACGTGTGGAATCAAACCAAAACCGAAACTGTCAATCAATTACTGGAGGTAATCACGGACTTGATTGGTCCGTTACTATTGACAAAGCTTTTCAAACCTCCCCTCCCCCTATATATAGTGCTCACTCTCCACTTGTAATCATACCGAAAATCACAGCAAAGCAAACACTTCACACTTCTCTCTACCTTTCTCTCCGAGATAAAAACAGCTGTAGTAGTAGTTCCGTTAGGAGATACCGGTACGCCGGAATATCTTTTTAACGCTTCGATTATTTTCCGTGTATTAGTGTTTCGCTTTTGATTTTCGATTGTAATTTCAATTCTTGTAATAGTTTGTTTACAATTAAATTGATTTTACATTTTACCTCTTTCGAAATCTTTTTTTTTCCTACTTCTTTGAAAACGGTGATATTTTCACTCACAATTTAAAAAGATATCCGTAGCTTTTATTTAATCCCCGTTTTCTAATGGCTTTTCCAAACACGGCAGTTGCTTCATCATTGAATGCAAAGGCCTTTCCCAACGTGAATCAGGTGGAATCTCTTAATGGTTCCAACTACAAACGTTGGGCACAAAAGATCCTTATCTGTCTTGAACAGTATGAACTGGACTTCGTTCTATACGAGGATCCTCCACTTTTAGTGGACAATGGAGTTCCCACTGAAGAAGAACAGACTAGGCATCTTGCTCTGGAAGCCAAGTTTAAGCGAGCTAATACCATGGCTCGAGGATGGATGTTAAACAATGTCTCCAACCTCATTTTTGACCTCCTTGCCAAAGAAAAATCGGCAAAGATCATATGGGAGACACTTGAGAAAAAGTATGGGGCTGAGGATTCGGGTAAGAAGAAATATGTCACTGGGGCTTGGTACAACTTTCGTCTCACCGATCAAAAACCCATGACCGAACAACTCCACGTCTATGAGAACCTTTGCGCAGATGTGATTGCTGAAGGTATGAAAAAGTGTGAAATTCTCCAAGCCAATATCTTGTTAGAAAAGTTTCCACCTTCCTGGAGCGAATACCGTAATCAACTGAAACACAAGAAGAAGGAAATGACACTTCAAGAGCTGATTAGCCACATTCAAGTCGAAGAGGCTAATCGACTCAAAGACAGGTCTATCTCTTTTCCTACTCAATCCTCCAAAGCTAATCTTGTTAAAAGTTCTGGTGAAGGTAACAAAGGCAGGTTTAAAGGAAAGAGTAAACAACAAGGCCACAACAAATCCAAATCTGGGGGGAACAAGAACCGCGGCAACTCCAAGGGTGGTGGGTTCAAAAACTCTGGTAAGATTCAGAAACCCAAAGGAGCTTGCTATTGTTGTGGGAAGGAAGGACATAGGGCTTTCGAATGCAAACTTAGAGCTGATCAAGGTCCTAAACCTGCCGCAAATCTGGTCGAGACCGAAGAGGTTATCGCTGCAGTAATGGTCGAGGTAAACCTAATTGAGAACAAAACCGAGTGGATCCTTGATACTGGAGCTTCTCGTCATTTCTACTCAACGAGATCCATGTTCAAGAAATTCGAAGAAGCAACAAATGGTGAATTTGTCTACATGGGTGACTCCTCAACTGCCATGGTCTTCGGTAAAGGACAGGTTTCTCTCATACTCACTTCTGGTAAAATCTTAGAGTTGAATGATGTTCTCTTCGTCCCCTGTCTCCGTAGGAACCTAGTTTCTGGAGCTCTTCTTAATAAAGTAGGCCTCAAACTTGTATTTGAAGGGGGGAAAATGTTTATTACCAAAAACGATGAGTTTGTGGGAAAAGGGTACATGAATAGTGGTTTATTTGTTTTAAATATTGTACCAATGAATGAGAATGCCTCTGATTTTGCTTACGTCGTTGAATTTCTTGACACTTGGCATGCTAGACTAGGTCACCTTAATATCTCTTCTATTAAAAGGCTTAAAGAACTTGGACTAATACCCCTAAATAAAATAGATGACTTTTCCAAATGTCAAATATGTGTAGAGTCCAAACTTGCGAAGAAACCCTTTAAGCCTGTGACCACGAGAAAGACTAAACTACTAATTTAGTGCATTCTGACTTAGCTGATTTTAAAAACTCCGCTAGTAGAGGAGGCAAACTTTACTATATAACCTTTGTAGATGACTACTCTAGGTTCACTAAAGTGTATCTCCTTAAAACTAAAGATGAGGCGGAAAACGCGTTTTTAATATACAAAGCTGAGGTAGAAAATCAACTAGACTGTAAAATCAAAAGATTTAGGTCAGATAGAGGAGGCGAATATAGTTCTAATTCACTTAAAGAGTTTTGTGAAACAAATGGAATAATCCATGAACTTAGTGCCCCCTATACACCCCAACAAAATGGCATAGCTGAGAGAAAAAATAGATCCCTTAAAGAGACTATGAATGCTATGTTAATAAGTTCAGGTTTACCAACCAACATGTGAGGAGAAGCTGTTCTATCAGCCTGTTATGTCCTGAATAGGGTACCCCATAAATCCCTAGATAAGACCCCCTATGAGATGTGAAAAGGGTTTCCACCTAACCTGAAATTTTTAAAAGTGTGGGGGTGTCTGGCTAAAGTCAAACTACCCGATTTTAAAACAGTCACTGTTGGACCCAAAACAATAGACTCTGTATTCATAGGGTATGCTCAGAATAGTGTAGCCTATAGATTCCTATCATTAGATGATAACTCTGTTTTTGAATCTAGAGATGCTGAATTCTTTGAAAACATCTTCCCTTTGAAAACTGTGCATACTGTTGATGCTTCTTTGTCTTCTAGTAACTTATCTGATGAGATTAATGTTCCTTTTTGTGATAGTACCCCTGGCCCCTCTACCTCCTATGTGCCTAGTAGTATTCCCGAGGAAGAACTTAGGAGGAGGACCGAGTCCAGCTTCGGACCTAATTTTATCACAGCCTTCTTAACCGAAGGTCTTCACATTGACCTGATAAGTGAACAGGTTGTCACCTGTCTCCTCAAGGAGGAAGACCCGAAAACTTATGCCGATGCTTTGAGATCGGTAGATGCTAGTTTTTGGAAAGAAGCTATTAATAGCGAACTTGAGTCTATTAGAAGTAATCATACGTGGGAATTGACTGACTTGCCTAAAGGTTGCGAACCCATCAACAGCAAATGGATTTTTAAGTAAAAGTTGAGACCAGATGGCTCAATAGAAAAATTCAAAGCTAGGCTGGTTATTAAGGGTTTCACCCAAAAGAAAGGTCTTGATTACTTCGACACTTATTCCCCTGTGACCAAAATCGCCACCATTAGGACCCTCATCGCTCTTGCGGTCATTCACAAACTTGTCATACATCAGATGGATGTTAAGACTGCGTTTCTGAATGGGGACCTAGATGAAGAGATCTATATGGCCCAGCCTGAAGGGTGTGTGGTTCCTGGTCAATGGGATAAAGTGTGCAAGCTTAAAAAGTCTTTGTATGGCTTAAAACAGGCACAAAAAAATGGTATGAAAAACTCGATAGTACCCTTATCTCCAATGGGTTTGTGGTCAACACTTCTGACTCATGTGTTTACTCCAAAGTAAGAGGATCAGAGTGTACCATCATCTTCCTATATGTAGATGACATGCTCATCTTCGTCACTTCTCTTCATACCATAAATGAGACCAAACACTTCTTGTCTTCTAAGTTTGACATGAAAGACATGGGAGAAGCAGATGTAATTCTTGGGGTAAAAATCATTAGGAGCAGTAATGGTATTTCCCTGAGTCAGTCTCATTAAGTAGAAAGGATGTTGAAGAAATTCGAATCCTTTGAGATGACACCTGTAAATACTCCCTATGATTCTAGTATTCATTTGTCTAAAAATTCTGGAGATGCTGTATCCCAAAACGAATATGCCAAAATCATAGGTAGTGTGATGTTCTTAATGAACTACACTCGACCCGATATTGCCTACGCCGTTAGTAGACTTAGTCGCTATACTCATAACCCGAGTAATGACCACTGGATTGCACTTCGTCATCTTCTAAAGTACCTGCGAGGTACCATGGATCTAGGCTTGCATTACAGCTCATTTCCTGCAGTTCTTGAGGGATTCTGTGATGCAAACTGGATCTCTGACAATGACGAGGTTAACTCTACCAGTGGTTATGTATTCTCCTTAGGAGGAGGTGCTATATCGTGGAAGTCCTCTAAACAGACTTGTATAGCACGCTCCACCATGGAGTCTGAGTTTATAGCACTAGAAATGGCTGGACAAGAAGCTGAGTGGTTGAGAAGTCTCTTATCAGATGTGCCCCTTTGGGAAGGCAAGGCCACACCTATGTGTATCCATTGTGATTCACAAGCAGCCATTGCAGTCGCTCATCAAAGTGCCTACAACGGAAAGAAGAGACATATACGCACCAGACATGGCTCAGTAAAACAGTTAATGAAGAATGGTGTGATAGCCTTGGAGTATGTACGATCAGAGGAAAATCTCGCTGATCCTTTTACCAAAGGCCTACCCACGAGAGTAGTCCTGGAAACGTCGAGGGGGATGGGGTTGAGACCCATCAATGGGGAACATGTGACTCTTGAGTCAAGGTGATCTCCATCCATCCCTATGGCACAAAACTCAAGTAATATGGATTCATAGCCACTTGTGGTGGTCCTTTTGAGAAGGACTTGATGAATCAGAATTCATAGCCTCTATGGTGGTCCTTTCGAGAAGGACTTGATGAATTCAAGGGTAGTAGCAAAACCCAAAATCTTTATAAACTAAATGTTAAGGATACGTCCTTGAACAAATGCGAATAAAGGTACCCACAAAGTTCATAGCCCGCAAGGGTGGTTCTTAGAGAAGGACTTGATGAACCTAACGAAAAGGTGAGGTTCGAGGAAACCATAACTTTCAGCAGGGTAGAGTATGTGTTGTGAGGGCCTCGATCGAAAACCGTGAAAGTTCAAGAGCATGTTCACTTAAAACGGAATTCGGTTGTTGCCTCACTTCACTACGTGACAATTCAAATCGAAAGATATTGGCACTTAAGTACAATTCACCCAAACGCTGAAAGTCATGGAAACCTGATCACCTTCTCTTCAAACCTTTTGTTGACATTCAAATATGTGGGGGATTGTTGAACATTTGAAAGTAAACAAATGTAACTTTCCCACATCGGTGGTGGTAAAGGAAAAAAAGGCTACTTTTATACTTTGTGGTATTAACAAAGCCCAAAGTCCCAATACCCATGCACATGGCAAGGCAAAGATTAAGCCCACACGCGCGCACCGCCACCACCACCACCCACCCGCCCGGCCCGGCACTGGCACCGGCGACGGCGACGACGTGGGGCGTGAGGCGTGGCTCGTGGCTCGAGGGGAGTTTGGGGAGTTTGGGGAGTCAAAAAATGAAAAATGAAAGGGATTTTTCTACCAGCTCTTATAGTGGGCATTGACAACTCAAACGTGAACGTAGAGACAAATCTCCACCAATCACGCACACGTTAGAATCAAGGGAATATTCTAGCTGCTGTCAATTAGTCAACACGTGGGAATATCAATCAAAGGTCAAAGCTGTTACAAGGATTAAAACGTGGAGGTTACAAGAATCGAAACTGTCAACTCAATCAAGCCAAATCCGGGAGGGAATCATGGAATTTGATTGGGACGTTTTCAGAGTGGCTTGGGGCTTGGGTATTCATTTCCCCTATATATAGACCCCATTCTCCACCAGTCTTCAACACGAAAATCACAACAAAGCTAAAGCAAAAACACTCTCTCCACCTATAGTAGTCGTCTAGTCTTTTCCGTTTGAAGATACCGGTATGCCGGAATATCTTTTAAACGCTAGGCTTATTTCCGTGTAATCGTTTTTCGCTTTATATTCCGTGTAAGTTTTGATTTTCGTTTGTAATAGCTAGTTGACACTTTAAATCGATTTTTCTATTTCTGTTTTGAATTGCCTTTTTATTTCTTTTCGTTTCGAATGGTGAATATTTCACCTACATGTTAAATATGAAAGTATTGTTATAAGGGTGAACCGAAAAAAGTGACAAATATCATTACTCATTGTTATATATTGATCTAAACTATTTCACTTCTATGTAGAAACTAACGTATCATTAAATAAAAAAGATCATGTTTTTTCGATTTTTAGCGGTCCAAACCTATTATTGCGGTGATATCTATGTTTTTTATTTACTTTGGAAAGATGTTGTTCGAGTTTGCCTCATTTATATCTTTGTTTCATTAGTTTTTGTTTTTTACTTGTTGTTCTTTATGTTTTTTTCTTCGGATTTGATCGGCCAATTACTATGTAACTTCTTATAATATTTCAATATAAATTATTTTTAAAAAGAAGATAAAAAAATAGTCTAGAAAAAACAATATAATTACTTGGCTTATAAAGGATCCATATAAAAATTAATGTAGGAGTCAATCAAAAAGTGTGATATATAATACTAAGGAAATGATTGTATTATTTTAGGAAAAAGATTTTTCATTTACCTAATGTTTTAAATTTTGACATATAAATACTTAATTTTTTTAAAAATAAATATTTAAGTACCGAACGTTTTTATATTTGTCTTCCTTTAACACTCATTGTTAAATACACATTAAATGCTGATGTGACATAATATTTTTTATTTAATTATAAATTATTTTTAATTATGAAATAGTTGTTTTATCCCTGCTACGTTATCACTTAACAACAAAATTAATGTCAGGTATTAGCGGAATGCAAAAAATAAAACGTTGAGTGCCTGTCTGTCCACTTCTAAAACCTTTGGTATGTTATTTGTCCAAAACAAAAAATAACGGGTATCTACGGGATCTTTTTTCTTCTTTGATTGAAAAAAATTTGGGTATCCTTCAAAAAAATATCATTTAAATATTATCTATGTCGATTTTATTAAAATATCATCTATGATGTAGATATTAGGTGGTTTAATTATTATATTGAAAAATTTATAATGTTTGTTCATTTATATTAAAGGATTATTGCCCAAGAAACACCTCAAGTTAGATTCTCTCTCACCCCAACCATCATTTTTTTGCCCATAATAGGCCACGTATATTTTGTTTTTTTCTTTTCTTTTCTATAAAAAGAGTCGTTTGAGTTATGGAAAGCTTCCCACTACTCAAAGTTTGAGTAGTGGGAAGTTTTCCATTACTCAAACTTTGAATAGTGGGAAAATTCCCATTACTCGTTGTTCTTTAAAAAAGACGGTGCCTTTTATGGGTAAAGGTGTAACGTGGCAGGTGCCTATTGGACATTAACCCATTATTAAACTGTAATTCCAAAATGTTTGTTCACTTACAATATCAAGACACTTTTTATTTCTTTTTTCTACTATTAGTTTTATTAAAATATTAGAATTCATATTTTCAATATACATCTAAGATATAAAAACAAGTATTTTTGTAATAGAGAATATTTTACTGGCACATGAAATGTGTCATTTTTTTAAAAACAAAAAGAAATACAAAATACCATTATATTGCAATAAAAGCTGATATAGCAAAAGCCTATGAAAGTGTAGAGTGGGACTTTCTACAAACAATGTTAATAAAAATGGGATTTAAGGAGATTTGGGTTAGATGGATAATGGAAACCATTACCTCTGTTTCTTACTCGGTCCTCATAAATGGAGTACCAGTACCCCTTAATAAACCAAGCAAAGGATTGAGACAGGGGGATCCTTTATCCCCCTATATATTCTGTATAATAACTCAAGCTTTAACAGCATTGATAAATGATAAAATGGAAAAAAACTTATTAACTGGAGTACAAATAACAAAAAAAGCACCAGTTATTAGTCACATTCTATTTGCCGACGATAGTTTATTCTTTTTAAAAGCTGAACAACAAGAAGTAGATACTTTTTGTGATATTATGAACCAATATAGTATAGCCACAGGACAAACTATGAATTTAAATAAAAGTGGAGCTATGTTTGATATAAATACACCAAAAGAACTGATACATCAACTAATAAACACTCTGCGCATTAATAAACTTAGCAATTTGGGAAAATACTTAGGCCTACCCACTGATTGGGGTAGGGCAAAAGTTAAAGCACTTAATTGGATGATAGAAAGAATAGAAAAAAAGATGAAAACATGGAGTACAAAATTTTTATCTGAAGGGGGCCGAGAAATCCTTATAAAATCTATAATAAATGCTATACCCTCTTACACTATGGCTGCTTTTCATATACCAAAAACAACTTGTGATAAAATTAACTCCTTAATAGCTAAATTTTGGTGGAATAGACAAGAAAAAAATAAAATTCATTGGGTAAAATGGGATGAGATGATCATTAATAAAAAAGAAGGGGGGATGGGTTTTAGGGATATGCAAGCTATGAACACGGATTTACTTGCTATGAGTGCTTGGCGAATCCTAAAAAACCCCAATTCCCTTCTTGCAAAACTGTACAAAGGTGTATACTATAAAAAAAACCACATTCCATGAGGCACAAATAGGCTACCATCCTTCATGGGGATGGAGAAGCATCTTACATGGTAGAGATAGCTTAAAAAATGAAATAAAATGGAATATAGGAGATGGAAAAACAGTAAATACTTGGAAAGATAAATGGGCCCCAACAAAGAATAGCTTACAAAATATATATAATATACAAAATATGCGAGTGTATGAATTAATGTATGAAAATACAAACATTTGGAATGAAAATAAAATAAAGGATATATGTACTGATGAGGATAAAGATACTATTCTATGTTACCCCTCAATAGTCACCAAGATGAACCCTTTTGGCCTCATTCTTATGATGGTAATGTTACTTCAAAAGGAATGTATCACTTTCTCAAACAACAAGATATTAAAAATGATAAAGAGATAAATGAAAAATTGCCTTCTGGATCCTATCAAAAACCAAAAAAAAATTGGGATATCATATGGAGCCTAAACATACCAAAAAAGATAAAAAACCTTTCTATGGAAAGCTTGTAAAGAGGGATTACCTACTGAAACTAATAAAGTAAGGAGGCATTGTAGTAAAAATGCAACTTGTGGGGTTTGTAACACTGATCTTGAAACTACTGAACATGTCCTTTTAGAATGTTCATGGGCATGAGCTACTTGGCTTAGCTCAACTATGCAACTCTTGACTAAAAATGAAGGTACAAATAGATTTGAAAATTGGTTCTTTAATATGAGTCAATTACCTGATAAGTCAATGAGAGGGCTAGTTGAAAGAATTGCTTTTCTTGTTTGGTTTATATGGAAAGCGCGAAATAATTACCTCTTTAATGGGGTAACACCAGATCCTATTTACACTAATAAACAAGCCAAAGAAGCCTATGATGGATATACAAATGCGAATATATCTGAGGCTAAAAAACAAAAAATAGCCCAAGGAAATACAAATCATACAACACAGGATAAAATAAGCGAGGAAAGTACAGGTATAAATGCTAAACATAAAGAAAAATCTAAGTGTCAAAATGATAATCTCTTTAATAATATTACAAAGCCTACTCTAATTGTAAACACTGATGCTTCATTTAGTAATAATCTAAAAGCAGCAGCGGCGTGTATTATTAGAGATGAACAGGGGGTCTTTGTACATGGAGCAGCATGGACTTTTGGATGCAACAATGCTGAAGAAGCAGAAGCTATTGGGATTCGCAACTCTATCCTTACGGCGAGGATGTATCAAGATCATGATATAAGGCTTGCAAATGATTGTAAAAATGTTATTGATCAACTTCAAAATAGGAAAGAGTTGTGTAACCAAATGACTTCGATTTTTATCTATGATTGTAATAGATTAGCTTGTAATCGGTTTAAGTTCTTCCTTGTGGGAAGAAAAAACAACTCCATAGTAGATTGGGCTGCTAAGCAAATGCTAAAAGGAAATTTGCTTGGCAATTGGGCCTCAAACCCCTCTCCCCAACTTGTTAACCTTGTTCAAACCAATGCTCCTTCTAAGGGGATTGGTTAGACTTGGCCTTTTGTAACCGGGTTTATTTCCTTTTAATATATTGTGTTTTCGACAAAAAAAAAAAATATATATATATATGCCTATATATAGAGGGGTAAATATATAACTTTTGGAACACATGTATATCTGCATGGCGCAGGAACCAATAGTGCAATAACCCACCTGAGTATAGTATATTTTCGACTTTTTTGAAACATGGATATAATCACAAAGGACCTTTACCGCAATAACCCACACACTACACGCATATCATCCAACTGGTAGCATTAACTCAGACACTATCTCCAAAGGACTTTTCGACCAAAAATAACAAAGACACTACACTCTCGTCACAGCTATAACTCTCACTTGGAAGTTAGTCACTATTATTAACAAGTACATTCATTCTAAGAAAAATCAAATGCCATTACAAAAAAAAAAATTACGAGGAGAAAAAAGCATATCAATGGAAGCTCAAGGCGTCTCAGCTTCATCATCTAAGGTAGGGGTGAAAAAGATGTTCAAGGAGAAAATGGGAAGGCTTTACATTATTCGACAATGCATCTATAAGCTACTGTGCTGGAGAGAACCTAAAGATTAGAATCGATTTGATCGCAAGAAAGTAAATTTAATTTACTGTATTTATGTGTATGTGTATGTATAAGTGCATAATCTAACTCGTTTGAATATTTTGTTAAACTTGATGGATACTATCTAGTGTTTTCATATTGCTAATAATTTCACAAATTCATATCATAACATCGATTATTTACTTTAAACTCAATCAAGTGCTTTAAGTAGATAATCTGTTCATAGTAATCAGACGAATTTACTTGTAGTTGTAGTAGCGTTCTTCAATAATATATATATAGTTTACTTTTGGCATTCTAATTTGCAGATTGTTGACTAATACTAATGATACTATGGTTTGCTTCTTTGATTGGTTTAAGTTCTGTATTTGTATTTGAAGGTTCATATAGATTCGATACAGAAAGATTTAACTTCTTTAATGTCCTGTTAGATTTGTTAGTCACTATTGTTGAGTATCTATCATAAGTTTTACCCTCAAAACTCCATGAAGATTGTCACCTTTTGTTCAATCTCAATTGGTGTAACTACAACAAACCCATAAGCTTACAAAATTACGAATAAATCCCACTTTTGCACACAATCTATTAATTTAATTAATTACCTGTAGTAGTTTTGTGTTGTGGAGCTGATACATGTGTAACTGGCTTAGAAGCATGAATTTCAACTGTATCAAAACAATATATGTTAAACTTTTTGAAAATTTGAGGGGGCGAAAAGGTAATTTATATATAATTACATACCTGTAAGAAGCTGATTATAACCACTATGACCACCATATAAACGAGCCAAAAGACCAACAAGAGGTGCACTATTATAAGTAGCAGGCTCGGTTTGTTTGAGATTATCTCTTTCATCATCATCATCAGCAAAATTATCATAAGCATCGGGCCCACCAACAATAGCACCAGTGAGAAGATTCAGATCATTTTTTATTCCGGTTATACCAGGTGGCGTATCCTCCTCTACAGCTCACAAATGCAGGGTTCACTATAACCGAAACTATAGATGAGCCTCTATGGTGTACTTGTTTCGGAAAATTGTTTCCATATCCTACCATGTAACTTGTTACTCTTGGATTTTCTACCAGAAACATCAGCTGAAAAAAGTATTATTTACTTTATCATTTTATCATTGTTCAGCACCTTTATTGCTTATCAACAAGCCTTTTTCTTTTTCAGTTTGAACTTAGATTTGCACCTAAATCGTTTAGAAGTTCGTGTAATGTTTTATCCGAAGCTCAATAATACGATTTTCTCTCTGAAATATTTAAAAACTAATCATCAAAGTAAGCAATTTCTGTACAGGAGATTCTGATTTTCTAACAGAATGCCCACCATTAGATGCTGATATTCAGTTAAAATTATCATCTTGCGTAAGAACTTACCTCAGAAAACATATGATCAAGTGGAATTTATAAGAATCAAAAAGGGATGTAGCTCAGATGGTAGAGTGCTCGCTTAGCATACAAGAGGTACAGGGATCGATACACCGCATCTCCATCCATTTTTTATATTTGTCCAGAAAACATTACACAAAACTAATACGTTGTTTAAAAAGAGTAAACCATTTATTAAAAAGAAAGGAATGTTTCTCTATCTCTATTCGGAATATTATTTTGCTGGATAATTTGAGAAGGTGGTGGATTCATCTACTTCATCGATCATGAAACCCTCCTTAACAAGTTATTGTATCTTTCAATCTCCAAACTGAATCCTCATCAATTCTTCCATATTCTTCTTCATCTTCTGAACTGTGTCCATGAGCATCTTCCCTAAATCTTGAGCATAATTCAGCTCATTTTGATCAATTATTAGGAGTATCTTCATTATTCATAACTCATTTATTTATTAGGAGTAACTCATTTTGATCAACTCATTCTCCAAACATTAAAACACGCGTGTTTTTTAGTGAGGAACTCTTTAGCGATGACCCACAGATTCTTGCATATAAAAAGTAAGATTTAAAAATAATTAAAGAAAATAGGTTTCGCGGGTCCCTTACGGATACGTCATTACATGAAATGGGATCGATTCAATGTTTGATAAACCTTGGTATTCGCGAAGGTGTGTTGACTAATTCTGGTCTTGAATCTTTTAATCCACCGATGAGTTTAAGGTTACTTGATTTACGAGGGTGTTGGCTTTTAACAAAGGATGTTTTATTATCGTTTAGTGTAAAACATCCTCAAGTTGTATTAAGACATGAACTTGTTATCGAAGCTTCTAGAACATTCAAGAAGCGAGATTTGAAATCAGTTACCAATAACATTACCAATAACAAAGATAGTTTTATCGGTGAGAAATATGTTTGTTTCTAGGTGATTATGGATTTATAATAATGTTTAATTTAGATTTTATTGATTTGGAGTAGATCAAAGATTGAAGTATAGTAAAGAGGAGTTATTATCTTTGCAATTTTCAAATGCGTTGTTTAATCGAAACAGTGATGAAGATTTTATGATACCTGAATTATGTTAGGTGTTATTAATTATATAAATACTTATTACATCGTTTGTAATGTAATGCACAATATTGAATGTTCTAGAAGTTTCGATAATAGTTCATGTCTCACTATAAGTTTGGGATGTTTTACACTAAACGATAATAAAACATCATGTGTTAAAAGCCAACACCCTCTAAGATCAAGCAACCTGATGTCTCCCCATTTGTGATGATTTAATCTTAGTTGGAGACATCATTTTTAGTGTTTTAGGAGTCTTTTAGTCGAGTTTTCCCATTAAATATTGCACTGTCCTATTTCTTGTCTTGATTTAATGATTTATTATTTTTAGAGCATATTTGGTTTAATTTATTTATTTAGTGTGAAGTTTTAAAGATATACAGAAATTAATTAGATGTCAAATCAAGTCTAAAAAGATAAAGTAAAGAAGACATGCATTGAAATAGGAGATAAAGGAAAGAAAAGAAAAGTGTTAGATAATCGATTCTCCCAAAAGCTTAAGCTGTCAGGAGGGGTCATCTTATATATTATATATGAGTTCTACATGCTCAATACGCCCCCTCACGTGCAAGCTAGATTCATGTCATTTTTTTTTGCATGTCTAGTCTTTGCTACGTGAATTTTTATATTGGGTGATGACGGCAAGACTCGAACCACCGACCTCTTTATGGATCTGGGCTCTGATACCATGTTAGATAACTGATTCTCCCAAAAGCTTAAGCTGTCAGGAGGGGTCATCTTATATATTATATATGAGTATTACATGCTCAATAATAAGATATGGAAAGACACAGTTGCCAAATAAATCTGAATTTCAGCACCTACGACCATAGAAGTGATCATAACTCAAGATTGACTAGGAATTTGGAAGAATAGTCTGAAGCAAAGTTATAGAGCTTTCTGAGACGATCAGTTTCAACATATGGAACGCGTCAATCGGAGTTGAAACAAAGAAGTTACGGCCAAAACAAAACAGCGGAAGATTATTACCTTTTCTATATTTTAGGGTTACGAATTTGAGTTGGGCTTGGAGTCCAAGTTACTTGTCTTCCACTCCAAGAAAACGAATTAGGCCTTCTTAACACCTATAAATACACCCTTTAACCTCTTTAAAATAATCCTTGTCCCCCATAAGTTAGTTCTTGAGTTTTATATCATTAGAGTTATTGAAGAGAGCAAGATGAAATCTATGTATGATTCTTTTAGTTTATTTCCTTCAGGTATGAACTAATTTTCCCATAACTTGGGTTTTGCATTATGTATAATCTATGAATTCTATTTTCTTTCTATCTAAGTTTCTTTGGGAATTATATGTTTTAATCTGATTCTAGTTGCTTAACCATATATTTGATTTATGTGCTTTGATTTATTGTCTGTCTTAAACCTGGTCAATTTAGGGCTTTGCTAATAGTAGTTAGATGATCGCCCAGAAGGGGTGTTGAACTATTGAAACACCACATAAACGTCTAGAATAAGGAATTGGTCCTAACAACACTAGCCTAACTAGATAGTCATTAAGGTTTATTTTCATCACCAATCGTCATTAGTAGGTAGGGCTGTAAATGAACCGATACTCTCACCAAGGGCTCGAGTTTGAGTTTGCTAAGGGTTTGTTTGAGTTTGGCTCGTTAATTAAACAAGCCAAGCTCAAGCTTTAAATTCAGGCTCGTTTACTAAACGAGACAAACTCAAACCTATATAAGCTCGACTCGTTAAGCTCGTGAACAGTTTGGTAAGGGTTCGGTAAGAGCTCGTTAATAGGCTTGGTAGATATATTCAATTAAAAGTTATATACATTTATACAAAAAATCAAAACTACGTAAAACTTTTGTATATGTAATTAATCGTAACTAAAATATATTTTATATTTAATAAGTATATATTTTTTATGTCTAATAAATTTACTTCTAGTATCTAGGGATGCAAATGAACCGATACTCTCACCAAGGGCTCGAGTTTGAGTTCGCTAAGGGTTTGTTTGAGTTCGGCTGGTTAGTTAACAAACCAAGCTCAAGAAAGCTAAAGTTCGGTTCGGCTCGGTTCTTATCAAACTCAAACCAAGCTCAAGCTCACTAAAATATTAGCAAACAAACTCAAGAAACCTAAAGTTCGGCTCGGTTCGGTTCGTTTGCAGCCCTATTAGTAGGTAAGACTACACCTAGGACCCAAGTGGCGCAGGTTAACCCTTTATGAGTTCCCTCGTGATTGTGAGGTTGCCACCCTAGTTCGTTCTCCGGGAATAGGGGAAATTTAGAATCCTGACTACATATCTAAGAGCTATTGTCTCCCTTATAAACTGAAATTGATAGAAAGAATTAGAAGGATTAGTGCATACTATCAAAACCTAAGCTATACTCTCTCATCTTATTTTATCTCATCTTTATTTTATTGTCTTTTACTTTAATTAGTTTAATTATTCATCTCTAAATTAATCATATTTACTTTCTGTCCTTTAATTAATTATTGCTATTCTGATTTATTTACCCATCTGTCTAACACATTTAAGTCCATGGAGAACGAATCTCTTTATCATTAAAACTTGCATACATCTTGTAATACTTGCAGAACCGTGCTTGTCTAGGGTGTTTAGTGCATTGTTTCCCATATTTATTTATTATATTTTTATCACACCCTAGGTGACACGACAACCGTAAACTCAAAGGTGGACTAAACGATTCAAGATCAGAATTAGTCAACACAACTTCGCGAATACCAATGGTTATCAAACATTGATCGACCCCATTTCATGTAATGATGTATCCGTAAGTGACCCGATTTTTAGAAATAAATTTCTAATTTTGTAAAACTTGATAAAAACGTTTATGCAGTGTCATTAATTCGCGACTCCTCTAAATCAAGTGATTCTAAATAGTTAAGATTATTTAGTAATCAAATTGATGGAATTAAACCTAGTTTTTCTCCTTCTTGATGAATCATACCTGGTATATATAAGGGGGGGGGGGGGGGTACAAAGAGGGGTTGAGATTGATTTTAAGCTAAAAATATGTCAGTGGCAAAGGTTGAGATCGTTCCGTTACTTAAAAAAATAAAAATCTCCCAAAAATGCCCCTACTATGTATATATATAACATGCCTAAATAAAAAATTCTGAAAATAACATCACACAACTCATCCACTAACTCTCTCTCTCTCTCTCTCTCTCTCTCTCTCTCTCTCTCTCTCTCTCTCTCTCTCTCTCTCTCTCTCTCGCGGTTCACTCGTACACTCATCTTCTCAACTACCCACCATCTCATCGCTCCACCATAGCCTTCTACCTTCCCCCTCCCTCTTCCCCTTCCTTCTTCAGCCCCTCTAGGCTGAATATGACAACTGCCGCCAGATCCGCTCCTCGTCGCCAGCAGCGCGAACTAGGCCACAAGCAGCAGCGCGAACTAGCCACCAGCAGCAGCGACGCCGACACACCAGCGCGACGCCGACACACCAGCAGCATCGACCCAACACACCAGCGCGAACCAGCCACCAGCAGCAGCGACGTTGACTCATCCCGCCGTTCTCGATCTGGTGCAGAAGTGCGAAATTACTCGTCTCTTCTCGATCTGGTGCAGCAGCGACGCTGACTCAGCCACCAGCGTTACTGATCTGACCTCCGTTCTCTTCCACACCAACAGATCTGACCTCGGTTCTCTTCCACACCAACAAACCTGGCCTCCGTTCTCTTCCACAGCAACAACGCTCCAGCGCCGCGACTCTTCTGTTTGCTTGAAAATCTGTTCGTTTTTGTTTTTTTAAACGTGTATAGGCACAACATATGTTTGGGTCCAGTCCATTATGGGCTGTACCTCCTTTTTTTCGTTCTTTTTAAACGTGATTGTGTTCAAACGTTTTTTGCCATAACATCTTTGGTCCTGACCTAATGGGCTTCGTAAATGTTCTATTTGGGCCCAACCTATTCTTTTGAAAAAAAAAATCATGGGTCTGTTATTTCTTTAGTTGGTAATTTTTTTTATACTGTTATTTGTTTGTGTCCAGTACATTAGGGCCTGCCCGTTGGGGCTAGACATTAGGGTCTAGACACTAGGGACCAGTAGCATTTTTTGGATTAATATTTAAAAATTAAAACCTAATTTAGTTTGTTAATTTTGCAGGTGAAAAACTAATTAAACACTACTGTGATAATTGTAAAAGCTTGAGGAATCTGTGCAGAAAAAATTAATGTATGAAACATATATCAAAAACATGGACTAAAACGGGCTTGGATACAACCCCTTGGGTACACGAACTTCATTGGATTTCATTGGGCATGAACTTGGACAAAACTGGAACATTGGACATATATAAAAAAACTCATTTTATCCACCTTAAAAACGTTAAAAAAATATAGATCTGTACCCATAAAAAATGTAGGTCCGTACCTCCGTGAATGTACCGAAAAAAATATATCGGGTAAGTTAACGTAATAAAAATCAGAAAAAAATGAAAAAAAAATAAGAAAAAAGAATAAAAAAATTGAAAAGGAGGATAGAAAAACGGATGTGGTATAAGGTAATAGGGGGTATTATAGTAAGAGTGTATAGTGCTCTGATCCAGTTAGGCTTTATTTAAAAGTATTATGGGGTTGGGATTTAAAATCTAAGAAAGTTAAAAATTAGGTTGTAATAACTAGTTTCCTCAAAGAAAAATAACAAGTCATCACGAGAGGATGTGAGTTTAACATAAAATAAATATTTATGAACCCATAAACCAAACCATAATGGAGTTCATATAGTTCATCCAAAACATTACATAACCAAAAAGTAGCAAAAACAAAACTAAAGAAGTTACACATCATTAAATAACCTCGAAAGGTCCACATAAAAAAACAATTCAAAGAAAAACTAAAGACCAATGCAACATTAAACTATAAAACTATTAATACCTTTGATTATTCTTGAACCCAAATAGCGAAGTGTACAAGTAGAATAATCATGCAAAGGCTTGTTTATAATTAGGCAAAAAGAAAATCAATGAAAACAAATAAACATATTGAAAAATTTATAAAAGTTCACCTTTTTACCACTAAACTATTTGAAATTACAATAAGACTCCTAAATTATCTGAAAAGTTTATTTTTTACCCCTAAACTATTTCAAATTACACTAAGTCCCCTAAATTATCTAAAAAGCCACTAAGGCCCTAAAGACTTCTTCCTCCATTCCAAAGCTTCATCACCATTAACACCCTACCATTACTCCGGCGAAACCAAGCACGATTCACGAAGAGGCACCACCATCATCAACAACACCCTATCATCAACATTAAATGTAAGAATTGCAAGATTTTTTCAATTTTTTTTCATTCTAATTTTTTTATTTAATTACGAATCTAACGTATGTTTTAGAGTAAAGATATATATCACCCCTTAATGCTTAACCTCTATATCACCTCCTATGTGGAGGTTTTAAAAACCAATCAAATCTTTTCTCTCTCCTAATTGATTATTTTCTCTCTTTTTTGTTTAATGCCACATAAGGTGACACATAGGAGGTGAAATTAGGGTGAAGCAAATAGGGGTGATATATAGCAATGCTCTATGTTTTATGGTTTGTATTTGCTTTGTGGCGATTCTATATCAACTTTTAACAACCATTTCTCAGAATTAAAGGTATGTAATCCAACCTTTGATTTTTTTTAATTTTTTACTATTTTTGGAGAATTTAATTTTTGTCCTATAAACGAGCTTCATTTTAATTTCCACATTTATGTGTTGATTTAAGCTTATGATATAGTTTATTAATTTTTATAAAACAACAAGTTTAGTTGTAAATTTATGGTTTGATATTTTGGAATTTAGTTGATTTTTTTGGAATTTAGTTGGAATTTATTGGGCCTTAGTGTATTTTTTAAAACTTAATGGATGAAATTGTAATTTTTAAAACATTTAGGGTCTTCATGACTATTTTAAATAATTTAGGTGCCTTAGTTTATTTTTAAAAAGTTTAGAGTTAAAATTGTAATTTTTAAAATATTTAGGGCAAAAGTGAATTTTTAGAATATTTAGGTGCCTTAGTGTATTTTTTAAAAGTTTAGGGTCAAAATTTTAATTTAAAAAAATTTAGGGCCTTAGTGAATTTTTTTAAGAAAATTTAGGCGTCTTAGTGTATTTTTTAAAAGTTTAGGGTTAAAATTGTGATTTTGAAAAAATTTAGGGTCTTAGTGAATTTTTTAGAAAATTTAGGTGCCTTAGTGTATTATTTAAAAGTTTAGGGGTAAAATTGAAAAGTTTATAAAATATAGGTGCCTTAGTGAATTTTTAGAATATTTAGGGGCCTTATTTTATTTTTTAAAAGTTTAGGGGGTAAAAGTGAATTTTAAAAAAAATATAGGGCCTTAGTGGTTTTTTTAGAAATTTTAGGTGCCTTAGTGTATTTTTTAAAAGTTTAGGGGTGAAATTAATTTTAAAAAATATTAGGGGTTTAGTGTACTTTTTAGAAACTTTAGGTGCCTTAGTGTATTTTGTAAAAGTTTAGGGGTAAAAATTGAAAAATTTCAAAATATTAGGGCCTTAGTGTACTTTTATATAGTTTAGTGGTAAAATTGTATTTTATTTTCTCAGATGGAAGCAGTGGCATGTGGACATGCAGGAGATGGCGACGATAACGATCCCACTCGGATTCCTAATAATCTGATAGGGGGTTGCGCTGCACCAGGTATTCTTTTTTTGTAAACATAATTTTGACTAAAATGGGAATTTAATCGTAACATTAAACAGGGAATAAGGCCAGAAAGCGCAGGGGCAAGACGACTCTAGCTTCAGTCCTCAAGTCGAAGCAAAAGTACGGAGGGAGACTTCCAATGGAGTTTTGCACATATGACAAAACGTGGAACCCTGTCCGCCCATACTCGCATCACGTGGATCAGGTCGTCAACCATACGATTCGGGAGACGGTTCCCCTATACTACAAGAACTGGGGAGAAGTCCCCTCCGAAGAGCAGAGAAATATAATGAGACGCCTGAGGGTAAGTTGACTTGAACTTTTTTTTATTCGTTCGTCGTCAACTATACAATTATATTGAATTTGGGTTATTTGTGAACATGGATTCTTTTTATTTGAGGATTGGGAGTCTCGCCCAGATTGGAATGAAATACAAATTATGTTGAGCAACAAGTGTGGTAAGGGCTTTAGCGACCACAAGAACTGAATCAATAGAAAATATTATGCTACCCGTACGAAACCCGAAGAATTGGGAGAGAACTTCAAAATTATGGGATTCGGAGGGAGCTCAGGTAATTATTGTACTTTAAATTGTATTAAATAAATAATTCTCTTTATTGACTAACGTTTTTTCTTTTTCTTGTGTTGTTTAAAAACTAGCACCAAGCTGAAGTTAATAGAACCAATAGGCAGCAGCTGCAGAACCTGAGCGGGGCGGGTTCAATGACCTACACACGGAAGAGGGATTCCTTAATGGAGGTAATAAATTCATTACAATACTTATTTAAAGATCTTTATTTGACTGTTTGACTGAAACAGGGGGATTGGAGTTGTCAACTCCCTCGAGTGGCGGAGGGTGAGGAGGAAGTTTTGCGTCTACCCTTGATAAAAGGATTCTTTTTTGAAATAGGGTGGAACCAGAAAAAGAATGGGTGGAGGAGCCGCGAGTCCGAGCGATGGAACGTTAGTTGTAAAATAAGCAAACAATTTTGCTTACAAATTATATTTTAATATTTTATTTATTGTACATGACGCGCTGAAGGAAATTCTGGAAAACAAAGTTCGGGAATCGTAGAGTCAAAGTGGCTATTTATCATGTACACCCTCCTTGGCGCAAAAAGAACAAGATGACGCAGTCATGGAGGCGGCGCGCTTAGGGTTGGGAGACGGGACCTGCTACTGGGTCCCGGGAGTTGGACACCCGCTTCTGAAGAAGAGGACAACTACTAATGCCTCAGATCCGGTCAGCGAGAGGATGCTGAGGGACTACAAGTGGATGATGACCGCGCTAAACGAGTTCCTTGTCTCCATAGACAAAGACCCTATGCCAGACGACCTCTCTCAATCCTCGACCTCCACAGCTAGTACCTGACCCACGAAGGAGGCGGTAGACGCGCGGATGAGGCGGGCCATCTCCTTACTTAATAGATGTAGAGCGGAACGTGGGTTTGAGACTGTTGTCCCTCCATCTGGCACTCCTTCTGGTGCTCCTGCTGCTGGTGGTACCTCCTGAGCCCGAGCCACTCTTTCTGATCCTCGTACTGCTCTGTCCAGCCCGCCACTCCAACTTATGGACCACGCTTATAGTTCTGCTGAAGAAGAAGAAGATGAAGAAAATTATCTAATTTCTAAGTTTGTATTGTTTGACTTTTGGTTGACTTTTTATGATGTTTGACTATTTGTTGACTTTTGACTATTGAATCTTTATGATGTTTGATTGTTGATTTTTTAATTATCTATTCTCGTTTATTATATAATTCAGTTGGTTTTTTATGATCTGTTCTCGTTTCTTATATAATTCAGGATTATTCTATAAACAGTATAAAACTAATTAAATAAATTAAAAATAATTAAATAAATTAAAAATTAAAAGAAAAAATATTTAGCGAGGACCTTCTCCTAGGTGAAAAAATAGGCAAAGTCCTCGCTAAAGATATGGATAGTAAAGGCGAGGACACCGTCCTCGCAGCTGACCAAGTCTTTTGCGAGGACTCCTTCGTCGCAAATGACCATGTCTTTAGCAAGGACATGGTGTCCTCGCAATTGGTAAGGTGCCTCACGCGACGACGCACAAATGTTGTCGTAAGTTTGTGTCTTTCGTGACAAACCTTTAGGGAGAGCAGGTCCTCGCTAAAGGTAAAACTAGCCTTTCGCGATGACTTTTGTTGTCTTTCGCGAGGGTACGGGTCCTCGCAAACGACAGCAGATGTAGTAGTGTAATACACAGTTTAATTATAATACTTCACGTATCATAGTAACTTCATCACTGTTTTGATTCAACAGCGCATTTGAAAATTACAAAGATAATAACTCATGTACTTCAATGTTTGATCTAATCCAAAACAATAAAATCTCGATTAAAGATTATTATAAATTCATAATCACCTAAAAACAAACATATTTCTCACTGATAAAAGTATCTTTGTTATTGGTAAACGATTTTACATTTCGCTTTTTGAATGTTCTAGAAGTTTCATAATAAGTTCATATCTCACTATAAGTTGAGGATGTTTTACAAAACATCATGTGTTAAAAGCCAACACCCTCTAACAGGTTTAATAACAAGAAAGTGAATTAATAACGGGTTTAGAAAGTTTGAGTTAAAAGGTTTGACATACATGAAATTTTAATGAAAATGCTTATAATATATACTTTAGTATTCCGATTTTCACTTATAAAATGGTGAAAAAGTATTAATTTGTTTCTTAACATGACATTGTATCTTTACTTATAATAAAATTTTGATTCGTCCATAAACTCACGTTTAAGAAAAAATTATATAAAATTAATAATATTACAGATTATTGCATAGACTTATAGTATTTATATATTTATTCTTTTAAATAGATATATCTATATAATATATCAAGAATATAAATATAAATATTATTTATTTTTACGATAATGAAGTGTTATCATTAAAGAATATTAATTATTATTCAATCAATAATAGTTATAATTTATATTAAAAAATTAATTTTATTATATTGTATAAAGAACCATTAATTAATAAATACCTATTAAAAACCTTATTTGCTAAAACCATCTCCTAATAATATTATTTATAAAAAGATTCCTTGACAAAGATAACTTTATATAACTTTTTTAATTACTCTATTATTTATCATTTAAATTTAACCACCCTATTACAACTTATCACTCTAATAAAACTCATTTTAACTGGAGCTACAATACCAAAAAATTTCGATTCACTCCTCCATATTAACACAAATTACCTTTTACACCTCGATTTATCCAACTCATCACTTAACTCACTCAACACTATACCTTACATGAAATCAATAACACATTTTAATCTTAGTAATATATCAATAAGAGATGATTCACTCGATTTAATCGCTTCAGTAGGAGCTACATTGAAATATTTAAATTTCAGCAACACAAATATTACTTCTACTAGTCTAGAATTCCTAGTTAGACATGTTCCGAATCTTGAAACTTTATTATTATCCAACACAGTTATAGATGATACAGTCATTCCTTACCAAAGCCGATCCTGAGGGGAGGCCAAGGAGGCCATCGCCTTGGCCCCCCCTCAATTCTTAATACTTTTAGGGCCCCAAATGTTTTTTTTATTAGTATAAAATTTTCTTATTTAAAAAGGCTCAGTTTTAGCCCAACACATAACAAAAAATGCTAGTCTGTTTTTTCTTTTTTTTAAAAATCGTTTAGTTAAGTTAAATAAAAAAAATTGTAATACACCTAAGATTTTTTTAGGGGCCCATATTTTAAAGTTTGCTTTGGGCCCCCAAAACGTCAGGACCGACCCTGCTCCTTACATCAGCATGATGTAATCACTGAAAGCTATTAACTTAAGTGGTACAAATATCAAAGGTATGATTCATCATAAAGGAGAAAAACCGGGATTAATTCCATCACTTGGATTATTAACTAATCTTAAGTATTTAGAAACACTTAATTTAGAGGAGACACGAATTAACAATACTGCATTAACTTGTTTATCAAGTTTTAATAAATTAGAAAAATTATTTCTAAAAAGTGGGTCCCTTATGGATACATCATTACATGAAATAGGACCGATTCAATGTTTGATAAACTTTGGTATTCGAGGCTGTGTTGACTAATTTTGGTCTTGAATCATTTAATCCATTGATGAGTTTAAGGTTACTTGGTCTTAGAAGGTGTTGGCTTTTAACACAAGATGTTTTGTTCTAGTTTAGTGAAACATCCTCAACTTATAGTGAGACACGAACTTATTATCGAAACTTCTTAAACATTAAGAAGCGGAATTTAAAATCGGTTAGTAATAACAAAGATGTTTTTTCGGTGAGAAATATTGTTTTTAAGTGATCATGAATTAATATTAATATTTAATCAAGATTTTATTGTTTCGGAGTAGATTAAAGATTGAAGTACAGTAAAGAGGAATTATTATCTTTGCAATTTTTAAATTCGTTGTTAAATTACAACAGTGAATGAGATACTTGTTAGTGCCAGTGTGTTTTTTTGATTTAGAAAGAAAAAGGCAGAACGAACAGAAAAATCAGAAATGACAGAAATGAAATTAAACAGAAAACCTGTTACTGATCGAGGCTAGGATTGGATCCTATGTCTTTAAGGTTTATTAGCCGCGCACTGGTGTCTTACGTTTTGTAATGGCTTCAACCTCCAGGATACAACGATCAACACTGCAAATATTAGACACTTGAAAATCTGCAGAACTTCGAACTTTAAATGGCGTTTAATCTCTCTCTCTCTCTCTCTCTCTCTCTCTCTCTCTCTCTCTCTCTCTCTCTCTCTCTCTCTCTCTCTCTCTCTCTCTTTTATGTTATTTGTTTGCAAAATAAAATAAAATTGAATGAATGAAAACGATTTTGGCCAAGTATTTATAGGTATAGAAGCACCTGTTTAAATCCAACCCGCAACTTTTCAGGCATGGGAGATGACGTTTGAGGAAAAAGAGTTCAGAAAAAATTAGAACGTTAAAGACGTTCAATTCAAAATGAATTCGTACGTTAAAATGACAGCGTTTAATTTTAGAAAAGATATAGTCCAAACCAAGCCCAAATCCAAGCCCAAAAGTGGGTGCCCTCAAGGGCCCAACCCTTAAGTTCTAAGAACTATCAAGTGACTATTATTTTCTTACTTTTCCGATGGGGGACTTTTCACTTGTCCACAAGCTCATAAAAACTCTTCCTGTACCTCACATTTAACACACAATTTCTCATTCACCTTTCATTTGTTTTACACAAGTGAATACATGAAATTCATTACCAAAGTAAGGCGAACAACTTCCGTCTTTGTCTCGACCTATAACGAGGTCCGGGCCCACTTAAAAATTGAGCTAAAGGGAGCACTTTCACTTGGGTAAAGATCCAAATAATAACAATACTATAATACAAGAATCAAAAAGAGTATTATCTGATTAGGTGCTATTGGGTATTGAAGAAAAAATATATATGTTTATGTTATATTTTCAGTGAAGTGTTATGTTTTGACTGGTCCCTTACTAAATGACGTGGCACGTTTATGGGCTCATATTAACTCGTGGCTTATGTCTCTTATAAATAGAATGAGGGTTGACCGAAGTCATAACCCTTCTCTCTTCACGCGTTTCATTCTCTCTCGCCTCTTCACTCTTTCGAAACCCTAGTTTAGAAGATCAATCTCCGATTCTTCTTGTAATTGATCAATTAGCTTCATAGTTGTAATATTTCGTGTAAATTGTGATAATCATCTTGATTAATCACTAGATAGCCTTAATAGTGGTTTAGGGTTCGAGATTTAGACTAGAAGTGGTGTTTGATTGATTTCTTGTGGGTTTGTAAGTGTATGGTGATCTGAAACATTGTATCTCTTGTGATTTCTAGTGACTGAGCAACTCTCATTGGAGCTCAACGTGGATGTAGGTCAAATTTGACTGAACCACGGTAAAATCTTGGTGTTCTTTATTTCGCGCTTATTTTTCTTATTTGGTTACTTGAGTGTTTGGATTTGAAGCTTAATCTTGAGTAAGAAATTACAACAATGGTATCAGAGCCCGATTATTAATCTTGGGTTATTAAGATTGTGTTTTCAAATCGCAAGTTCTTGGAAGAATTAGGGGTTTCTCTAATAAATCTTGTGGGGTTTAAATCGATATTTCTCCGTTCTTGAATCGTTATTACGATGACTACCTCGACTCGAATCGATATATTTGTGTTCAATGGTAAGATGGATTTTGGGGTTTGGAAGAAAGAGATGAAAGTTCTACTCTCTCATCACAAAGTTGGAAGCGCGCTAATTGCTGATATTAAAGAATGGCGTGAAGGAGAAATTGATAAAGAAGCACAAATTAAAGAAGAAGCTTATAACATTCTCTTCTTGAATCTTTCGGACTCTGTCATTCGACAAGTTGATGGTGCTGATACAACCCTTGAGCTGTGGGGTAAACTCGAAACTCTATATACCTCTAAATCTGTCCCTAATATTGCTTTCTTGAAAGGTTCTCTGTTTAATTATAAATGGACATTTCTAAATCTATTGATGAGAATTTAGAACTAAGATGAGTCTTGTTTTGAAAGGTACACCTATGGCCTTAGATGACACTAGTAAATGTATAATCCTTTTAAATGCTATACCTGAATCTTTTCAAGTTGTGAAAGATGTGTTTCAATATGCAAGTTCTGTGCCTACTTATGATCAAGTTGTTACTGCCTTAAAACTAGTGAAAATGAACTTAAGTCCCTTAAAAGAACTGGAATTAATATGTATGTTAACCCTAGAACAGATACTACTCAAAACCTTGACTTAGCTAAGAATAAGAAAGGAAAGAAAACCACTAGTTCTAAGAATAAAGAAACTAGGAAGTGTTTTCATTGTGGGAAAGATGGACATTTAAAGAAAAATTGTTTTAAGTTGAAAAACAAGATGAACAGTAATGAATCTAATATTGCTAGTATGCCTAAGACTACTGATGATATGTTTGAGGTATTAAATGTTTGTAACTTGTCTGAGCATGCTAGTTGGATTCTTGATTCAGGTTGTACCTTTCACATGTGTCCCATACTTGAACTATTTCATGATTTGTCTTATGTGAACAATGAAACTGTATATATAGGGAATAATAACACTTGTGAGGTAAAAGGTATAGGAAAAGTGAAATTGAGAATGGATTCTAGAAAATGTATTGAATTGACTAATGTTAGATACATTCCTGATTTAAAAAGGAATTTAATTTCTTTGGGTGCTGTAGATGATCTTGGTTGTGTTTCCAATGTGTCTAAAGGTGTGATTCATGTTTATAAGGGTGGTAAATTGTTATTATCTGGTATTAAACATGCTGACTTATATGTTCTCAATGGTACTCATATATCTGGTTCTGTGAATTCTGTTACTAATGCTTCATCTCAGGCTACCACTGAAAAGTGGCACTTAAGGCTAGGGCATATTAGTCAACAAGGACTCAGTGTCCTTAGCAAACAAGGTATGCTTGGAAAGGACACTGTTGGGAATCTACCCTTCTGTGAAACTTGTGTGTTGGGCAAACAACACAAGGTAAGTTTCAAGCCTGGAACTCACAATTCCAAGGCTTGTCTTGAATATGTTCATGCATACCTTTGGGGTCCCGAAAGGTATGATGCACATGGTAACTTTAAATACTTCCTTTCTTTAGTTGATGATTACAGTAGGAGGGTGTGGACCTTCCTACTTAAAACTATAGATGAAACTTTTCAAAAAATCAAAGAATGGAAGTGTTTAGAGGAAAATCAAACTGGTTTAACTTTAAAAGTCTTGAGAACTGATAATGGACTTGAATTTTGTAACACTGAGTTTGATTTATATTGTAAGACTAATGGAATTCTGGGACACAGGACAGTTAGACATACACCAAAACATAATGGTGTAGCTGAGAGGATGAACAGAACTCTTCTTGAGAAAGTCAGGTGTATGCTCTTCACTTATGGCTTACCTAAAGAATTTTGGGGAGAAGCTCTCTATACAACAACTTATCTAGTAAATAGAAGTCCCAACAGGTCTATAGACCTTAAGACTCCTATGGAGGTTTGGAAGGGTCAAAAGCCTACCTATCTTTTCTCAAACCCTTTGGGTGTGCTGCTTATGCACACACAAAGTAGGTTACAGGTGATGATGCTTTGCATGAACCTGCAAATCCTCAACAAATTGTGGGAGTTGAGAGAGAGGTGAAGCCTGAGCTTATAAGTCCAGTTGGAGACCATGGGGCTGATCTAAACCCTCCCCATGATGAAGCTGAAGCTCCTGAGGAAAATGACGGTGAAGAACAGCTCCCTGAGTCTTCAACAGGGCAACTTCAAACCTATCAACTCACTAGAGATAGAGCCAGAAGAGAAACCAGGACACCAGCTAGATATTCATATGTAGACCTTGTATACGCAGCATTAAATGCTTCAGTTGAAATTACCAACTCTGAACCTACATCATATATGGATGCTATGGAGTCAGAGGATAGTGAAAACTGGAATAATGCTATGAAAGAGGAAATACAGTCCCTGAAGGATAACAGCACTTGGGTTCTTGTAAACCTACCTTATAAACAAAAGGTAGTTGAATGTAGATGGTTGTTCAAACTCAAAGAAGGTTTTTCTAAAACTGATCCTCCAAGGTATAAGGCAAGGTTGGTTGCAAAAGGTTATACACAAAGGGAAGGTATTGACTTTAATGAAATTTTCTCTCCTGTGGTAAAGTTCAAAACTATTAGGGTTATGTTAGCCTTTGCTGCTTGTTATAACCTGGAAATTGAAAAATTAGATGTTAAGATTGCTTTCTTACATGGTGACCTTGAGGAAACAATTTATATGAGACAACCTGAGGGTTTTATTGACCCTAAAATTCCTGATCATGTGTGTTTACTGAAAAAATCTTTATATGGTTTAAAACAGTCCCCTAGGCAATGGTATAAGAAGTTTGACTCATTTATGCTTAAATGTGACTATGTAAGATCTGAATATGATGCTTGTTTGTATCTATCTGTTAAAACTGATCAACATGTATATGTTTTGCTTTATGTTGATGATATGCTTATTATCTCTAAGTCTTTTAAGTGTATATCTGAGTTAAAACTGAAACTTAGCAAAGAATTTGATATGAAAGACCTTGGAAATGCTAAGAAAATTTTGGGTATGATAATTGATAGAGATAGGAGTAAATGCATGATAAAGCTTCATCAGGAACCTTATTTGAGAAAAGTAGTTTCAAAATTTGGTAGCTTGAATTGCAAAACTGTTATGACTCCTTTGGCTGGTCATTTTGTTTTAACTAAACAATTGTTCCCCAAGACTCAGTCTAATATTGTGAAAATGAACTCTGTTCCATATGCTAATGTTATAGGGTCACTAATGTATGCCATGATTAGTACTAGACCAGATTTGTCTTTTGCTATATCTTTGTTGAGCAGGTATATGTCTAACCCTGGTTGGGATCATTGGTGTGCTCTTAAACATGTTCTTGCTTATGTTAGTAGTACATTGGGAGTTGGGTTGTGCTATGGTAATCATAACATACCATTTGAGTTAGTAGGCTATGTTGATTCTGACTTTGCTGGAGATAGAGACTCAAGAAAGTCAACAACCTCTTATTGCTTTACTATTGGTGGAAATTGTATCTCATGGAAGTCACAACTTAGCCTTTAGTAGCTTTGTCTACTACTGAAGCTGAATATGTGGCAATAACTAATTCAGCAAAAGAGGCTATTTGGCTTCAAAACTTACTATCTTAGGCTTGTGTGGTAAAGGGTAACTTTACTATATTTTCTGACAGTCAAAGTGCAATACAACTGAGTAAAAACCCAGTATATCATGAAAGGACAAAACATATTGATGTAAAGTATCACTATATTAGAGATATACTGGCTAGTGGTGAAGTAAAGTTGTTAAAAGTAGCAACTGAAGATAATCCTGCTGATTTTGGTACTAAAATAGTTACTAATGTCAAATTCAAGCATTGCTTGGATTTGCTATCTATTGGTTGATATGTATGCAGATACTTGGGCTGAGAAGATGGTAGAGATGGCTCATGTTGCTAGATTTCATAAGAGGGTGCAGTTTCAGGTGGAGGTGGTGGATAAAATACTTCAAGGTGGAGATTGAAGAAAATTTATATATGTTTATGTTATATTTTCAGTGAAGTGTTATGTTTTGACTGATCCCTTACTAAATGACGTGGCATGTTTATGGGCTCATATTAAATCGTGGCTTATGTCTCTTATAAATAGAATGAGGGTTGACCGAAGTCATAACCCTTCTCTCTTCACGCGTTTCATTCTCTCTCGTCTCTTCACTCTTTCGAACCCCTAGTTTAGAAGATCAATCTCTGATTCTTCTTGTAATTGATAAATTAGCTTCATAGTTGTAATATTTCGTGTAAATTGTGATAATCATCTTGATTAATCACTAGATAGCCTTAATAGTGGTTTAGGGTTTGAGATTTAGACTAGAAGTGGTGTTTGATTGATTTCTTGTGGGTTTGTAAGTGTATGGTGATCTTAAACATTGTATCTCTTGTGATTTCTAGTGATTGAGCAACTCTCATTGGATCTCAACGTGGATGTAGGTCAAATTTGACTGAACCACGGTAAAATCTTGGTGTTCTTTATTGCTCGCTTATTTTTCTTATTTGGTTACTTGAGTGTTTGGATTTGAAGCTTAATCTTGAGTAAGAAATTACAACAGGTATATATAAATCCATCAAGATGCTTTGTTTGTGATATCTTTGTAATGTAATGCACAATTTGGTTTGATGTTTTGTATTGCTGATGAAACTATTTTTGTATTTGAAATTGTTATTATACAGATTTTATCTTAACTTCAATATGAATGAGGTCCAAAAAAAGATGAGGTCTAAGCACGTGTTGAAACAGCCGGTCAGATTTTTTTTATTTTTAATTTATAGTTGGTTAGAAGAAAAAAGAACTTAATATAGTTAAAGTTTATTTTCGTAGATATAGGATCAAAGTCAGATTAACTGCAGTTTTTTTCTTTAAAACATTGAATCAGGATTATATTTGTACTCTTTAATTATATTACAACTCTCACTCTATTAAAAGGTTTGTTCGAATTAAGGTAGCACTTTTTACACAACTCTTACTCTATATAGAAAGCATTATACCGCCCATTCTTTTTTTTTTTTGTTCTATATCGCCCATTCTTACATATTTGGAAATGAGTTGATCAAATGAGTTATATATCGTCAAGTTCAGAATTTGCAGAAGCTAAGCGAGCGCTCTACCATCTAAGCTACATCCCCATTTTGATTGTTATATATTAGGAAGATATAAATTATATCGGACTACTGGTAAAGCACATGTGCAGTGGAAAAATTTCACTTGATCATATGCTTTGTGAGGTAAGTTCTTACACAAGATGATGATTTTAAATGAATAGAATCTAATGTTGGGCATTCTGTCCGAAAATCATAAACTGCTTACTTTGATGATTAGCTTTTAAATATTTCAGAGAAAAAATCGTATTATTGAGCTTCGGATAAAACATTACACGACCTTCTAAACGATTTAGGTGCAAATCTAAGTACAAACTGAAAAAGAAAAAGGCTTGTTGATAAGCAATAAAGGTGTTGAACAATGATAAAGTATAATACTTTTTTCAGCTGATGTTTCATGTGCTCGTGTCTTGTAAAAAGCTCACAAAAAGTTCAAAAAACTCCAGGAGGTTTAACTTATAGGCAGAGATGGAACTATCTACACTTTGTTACAAGTGCTTCTTTTCTTCTTACTGTCTACTCCGATTATCTTACCTCTTCCGCCAAATCCCTAAACCGCCCTTCCCGAAATGTTTCTCCATCCGAACTTCTCGCATTTGCCAAGTCTCAGGTAACTTAGTCCCTCTTCAATTTTTGTATAGTATAGGGACCTATAGTGCAATTAACATTAGAAAAAAAATTTACCAGGTGGAGTATATTCTGGGAAATACTCCAAGAGCAACAAGTTACAAAACAAGTACACCATAGAGGCTCATCTATAGTTTCTATTAAAGTGGACCCCGCATTTGTGAGCTGTAGAGGAGGATACGCCACCTGGTATAACCGAAAAGCGAATGATCCGGATCTTCTCACTGGTGCTATTGTTGGTGGGCCCGATGCTTATGATAATTTTGCTGATGAAAGAAATAATTTCAAACAAACTGAACCTGCTACTTATAATTAATAGTGCACCTCTTGTTGGTGTTTTGGCTCGTTTATATGGTGGTCATAGTGGTTATAATCAGCTTCTTACAGGTATTTAATTATATAAAATTACCTTTTTGCCCCCTCAAATTTTCAAAAAGTTAAATTGTTTTGATACAGTTGAAATTCATGCTTCTAAGCCAGTACCACATGTATCAGCTCCACAACACAAAACTACTACAGGTAATTAATTAAATTAATAGATTGTGTGCAAAAGTGGGGTTTATTCGTAATTTTGTAAACTTATGGGTTTTTTTCAGCTGCACAGATTAAGATTGAACAAAAGGTGACATCTTCATGGAGTTTTGAGGGTAAAACTTATGATAGATACTCAAGAATTGTGACTAACAAATCTAACAGGACATTAAAGAATTTAAATCTTTCTGTATCGCATCTATATGGACCTTCAGATACAAATACAGAACTTAAACCAATCAAAGAAGCAAACCATAGAATCATTAGTATTAGTCAACAATATAATATGCAAATTAGAATGCCAAAAGTAAATTATATAGATATTATTGAAGAACGCTACTACAACTACAAGTATATTCGTCTGATTACTATGAACAGATTATCCACTTAAGAGTAAAACGAAACTTGTAACAAATTTTGCATTATTCAACAGAAAGGTTGAAAATAAACAATTGGAGAAGGATAATAAAAGCAAAACATCAAATTAAGAGCCGGGGCTTATAATTGCAAACATAAATTAATACAAGACAAAAAAATTACAAAACTGAAATTTAATCTTTATATCCATTAAGTTTAAGAGTAAATTATAACATCTTTGGGGGGCCTCGTTAAAACCTTGTTTGAGGGAGAGTAGTTAAATGTTTAAAAACCCCAAACTAAGGAAAAAGAGTACCCCATACTTCATCTTCTAAATTTGAATCTTTTAGCTCATCTTCATCTTTTGAATTTGAATCTTTAAGCTCATATGTTATTTTGCATATAACATAAGAATCTAATTCATACTTTCCGTCCAAGTTTGATGAACAATACTCGTGCATTCTCCAATGACCTTTCCCAACTGCATCTTCGTTATTCTTTGTCTCAAAAGTGAACATTCTTCTACATCCTATTTGTACCTTTTCCCTATTCATAATATATGTAGCTCCGGTTTTACCTTTCCATGTGCCACACCTACAATTAATGCAATAAACAAAAGAATATTAATTTTATTGTTCATATATAAAACATGCATGATAGATTTAAAAGTTTAATAAAATTATTATAATACGTACCCGGCTAAACGATCAATTCTTTTTTTTCCATCGCCAATCTTTGTAAGCTTAGTAAAGACGTAAATAGTTTTGTGATTCATATCGAGTCTACCATTACTAATCATCGTGTGTTGCCAAGGATCGTTCATATTAAATAACTCCCATGGAGTAGCGTTTTTTCCATATAGATTTTTCTCCATAATTACATTCGCAGGATATTCAATTACTCCTCTCTTCTTGCCCTCCAATATATTCAATAAATCTTCATCGTTTGGTTTAAAACGAAGGCCTACTGCACTATTCATCTTTGCTCTTTTGCTCTTGATCTATATATTTAAACCTAAACCTCTAGTAAAGATATAAGAATGAACGTGTATAAAACTCTTTATATAGAGGAAGAGGAAGAGTAGCGTCAATTAATAAGACTATAAGAGTTAGTTGTATAGTTGAGTTCTAACTTCTAATGTAATTTGAGGTCAAATAAAAAAAAGATATTATCTTCACTTAATTAACTCTATCGTAAAAGTGTTTGAGTTCAATACCTTTAATCTCATCTATTTTTTTTTTGTTTTTTTTTACCTCAAATTAATATAAAATCTATTAATTTAATATCAATTTCAAATACTAAAATAGTTTCGACATATAAAAAATTATCATCGGGAATGTTGCGACAAGCTTTAAAAAGTGTTTCAAAAATACTACTTTGGCGCGTTATTGGGAGCAGGTGCAAGGGACAGGTGTACAAAGGGAAATTGAGGTAATAGGTGGTGGAGTGACACGTGGACAGGAGCTTGAGAATCTGTCCGTGGGTACAACTCAGCAGGTCTCAACGAGAAGACCTTGTGTTGCTCATCCCAAGTGCAGCAGTCTCTTGGTCAAAGGAATATTATACCTGTCGCACAAATAGAGACTATGGGATAAGAAGCTTTTCGAAATTGGTGGGCAAGCCTATTATCATGCAAAAAATTGATTAATCGAATTGAGAAGAGGAGTATTGCACCGGCGCTTATATGGCATATTTAGGTTGATAGGAATAAGAAGATTTTCAATCAACCCGCACGAAAGAAATCGAGTAGCGAAATATGTGCTATTGTTTGTAATTCAGCTAGTGACTATGTGCGGGTTTGGGGTTTTGAGAGCAACGGTGGCTTAATCATATCCACGAGAGTAGAAAATAAATCAGGAGGAATAAATAACCGGGCTGAGATTGCAAAGTCAGTAGGAAGGAATGAGGTGAGTTTTTGGGGGGTTCCTAAAATTTTACTAGCCCCGGATTTCGAGTCAAGAAGGCATTTAAACTCAAACCTAGAAGTCGAAAAATTCTTAACAAATTAATTAAGCAATAGTAATATTTCAGGGACTTCTAAAGTAAGGGAAAAAACTGTTGGAAAAATCTAACAATATCACTAGAATAGAAAAATATGGATTTCATATAAGTATATTCCAAAAGAAAGTAATACAACCACTATTACAAGAAAAATGGAATAACAAGAATATAAATGTATCTAAAGTATGTAATACTACAACTATTACATGGAAAAATAGATAATTAGAACTTACACTGAAATTTAGAGAAAAAGTAAACGGATACAAATACACTAGGAAAAAGTGTAGCGGCGTTAAAAAAGATATTCCGGTAGAACCGGTATCTCTAACAATTGTATCACTCTAATCTCTATGTCAAAAAAAATATTTGACTAATCATGGAGAGAAGAGTTTCCTATTTTTCTAAATTCTTAGTTCTTTATACTCTATTCTCTATTCTCTCAAGAATAACTTTTCGACTCTCTATAGAATATTTTTTCTATATTTCTCAAAAATAATTTTGCTATTCTCTCTAGAATAGTTTTTTTTTCTTCTCTTGGAATGCAAGTGACAAGGTCACTATTTATAGAATAAATGGCAAGACAATAAACCGTCACTTTAATGCCTCTTCAATGGTCATTAAAGCTAGCCGTTTTTTTTCTCACCAAGTCTTGTGGCAAGACAAAAAACCGTCACTTTAATGCCTCTTCAATGGTCATTAAAGCTAACCGTTTTCTTTCACCAAGTCTTGTAACTTCTGAAACCGCTACCATTAATTTTTGTCGGTTTTTGCTTTTATTTTCTTCTTCATTTTCTAGGTGAGACTTTTTAACACATAAAAAGTTTTCCCACTTTTCCCAAGAAAAATAAAGAATTAATAAAGTAAAGCTCTTGAATTTTAGTAATTCCAACATTTTTTTCACAAAAATTAAGGTGAACTATTAGAACACAAATAGTTTTTCCCACTTCTCCCACGAACATGAAAGAATTAATAAATTAAATAATCATTCATTTAATAATTCCAACAATCCCCCACTCAGGTTCTTTGGGAGAGAAGGTGAACAGGTTTCCGTAAATACCAACATTTGGGTGAATTGTACTTAAGTGGCAATATCTTTCGATTGGAATTGACACGTAGTGAAGTGAGGCAACCACCGAATTCCTGTCAAGTGAACGTACTCTTGAACTTGACGGTTTTCGATCGAGACCCTCACAACACATACTCTACCCGGTTGATAGTTACAAATTCCTCAAACATCACCTTTTTCTTACACATAGGTGATATCCAAGAGCGTCTAGCCTCATTAGCCGACCCCTCTCGGATTTCAAGATCATTAAGAGCAATAAAGCCCAACCTCATTATGTTTCTCGCGAATTCATAAAGTTCTTTCTCTTTAGGACCACCCTTATGGGCTATGAATTTGTGGTGAGTTTAAAAACTCATCCCTTGGGAACATCAAGGACGTCTCCTTAAAGTCATATTATGATCAATATACAACAACCTCAACGGTGAATTCATCAATTCCATCTCAATAGGACCACCACGCATGGCTATGAATTCATTAAGTTTGAGAAATATAGAACAACCTCAACGGTGAATTCATCAACTCCGTCTCAATAGGACCACCGCGCATGGTTATGAATTCATTAAGTTTGAGAAATATAGAACAACCTCAACGGTGAATTCATCAAGTCCGTCTCAATAGGACCACCACGCATGGATATGAATTCATTAAGTTTTAATTTTCTCATGTATGCACAATTTACACTATATAGATAGGAAGTTAGTGCATCATATATAATTATTAGTAATAGGTTCCCCATTAATGGGTTCTAAACCTATCACTCAACATTTCTAGGATTATTCCCCCACTTAAGTCTTTTAGTAAATAAATCAACCATTTATCTAATCATCTATAAGGGAACCAATTTGCATAGAAAAAAAAACCTTCATGAATTACATGAGTCGTTATAAAATGCATATCTAGATCAATAGTACCTCTCTCGTACTTTATCAATGGACAAAAATTAACCCAGTGGTCATCACTTGATTTCGTTAAAATATAAACAATATCAGGTTGAGAATACTCATTACGAATGTCACACTCCTTATAATCATTGTATATTAATTAAGGGACACACCCCCACAATTCTATTATGCATGAAAATTAGTATTATAAGGACTTTTACCAAACATTATATCAAAGGAGTCAAACCTTTTTTTAACAAAGTGCGATTGACTAAGGTAAATTCCATTATTGACTCTAATGAATTTCATCCTTAGTATTAGCTTCTCCCACATATTTTATTCACAAAAAGAGGATTGGAAGCAGTATGTCCCATGAAATAGAGTACCGAAAGACGATCATGTCAAACACCTATTGACAAAAGTGTGACACGACCTAATCTATCTTTTATTGAGGTACCATTTCATTAGCAAAATGCCTATTTAAAAAAAAACACAAATCAATTTCCTTGGTTTTCATACTTTATCCCTTAATCCAAAAACACCAACCCTTCATGTCGCACCATATAGATCTCTTCACATAGATCTTCATTCACACATATATTTAATATCCAATTGATATATATTCATGTTTGTGAATGAAGTTTAGAGCAACAAGAGATAAAAAGTGGTAATATAAGGGACGTAAGTAATCCTTAAACTTATATAAGCATGAAAAATAAGGTCTTATCCTTGATTCGATTCACCACCCTCATGTCTTTTCTAAACCGTTTCACGGATAGTCTTTATTGACTTCTCAACGGCACACATATAAAAGGTGGGGTTCGTCACATTATCCAAGATCCATCCCCTAACCACTAAATTAGCTTTCTTGAACCCAACTTCGAGAGCAAGAAACCTAGCATGTAGTTCTTTGGTATATTCCCTATTAGCCTCAATGGCGGGGAGTAACTCGAGAACGGCAAGGTCTAGTTCACGTTGTTCAAGGCATATCAGTGGCTTTTGTGCCCAACATTTGTAGTTGGAACTATTGAAAGGCTCCAACTTAGTCACGTAGGGAAATGGCTTTTGCATTCAAGGATGAAGCAACTGCCGATATAGAAAAACCATTTTACTACCAGTGATATTAAAAAAATATCTTTTTTAAATTGTTGGAAAAATCTAACAATATCACTAGAATAGAAAAATATGGATTTCATATAAGTATATTCCAAAAGAAAGTAATACAACCACTATTACAAGAAAAATGGAATAACAAGAATATAAATGTATCTAAAGTATGTAATACTACAACTATTACATGGAAAAATAGATAATTAGAACTTACACTGAAATTTAGAGAAAAAGTAAACGGATACAAATACACTAGGAAAAAGTGTAGCGGCGTTAAAAAAGATATTCCGGTAGAACCGGTATCTCTAACAATTGTATCACTCTAATCTCTATGTCAAAAAAAATATTTGACTAATCATGGAGAGAAGAGTTTCCTATTTTTCTAAATTCTTAGTTCTTTATACTCTATTCTCTATTCTCTCAAGAATAACTTTTCGACTCTCTATAGAATATTTTTTCTATATTTCTCAAAAATAATTTTGCTATTCTCTCTAGAATAGTTTTTTTTTCTTCTCTTGGAATGCAAGTGACAAGGTCACTATTTATAGAATAAATGGCAAGACAATAAACCGTCACTTTAATGCCTCTTCAATGGTCATTAAAGCTAGCCGTTTTTTTTCTCACCAAGTCTTGTGGCAAGACAAAAAACCGTCACTTTAATGCCTCTTCAATGGTCATTAAAGCTAACCGTTTTCTTTCACCAAGTCTTGTAACTTCCGAAACCGCTACCATTAATTTTTGTCGGTTTTTGCTTTTATTTTCTTCTTCATTTTCTAGGTGAGACTTTTTAACACATAAAAAGTTTTCCCACTTTTCCCAAGAAAAATAAAGAATTAATAAAGTAAAGCTCTTGAATTTTAGTAATTCCAACATTTTTTTCACAAAAATTAAGGTGAACTATTAGAACACAAATAGTTTTTCCCACTTCTCCCACGAACATGAAAGAATTAATAAATTAAATAATCATTCATTTAATAATTCCAACAAAAACAAAAATAAAGGACCAACAGTGATGGGGCGAATGATATATCAGATGTGCTAAATGGAAAAACTAATTTTCATGTGACTAAGCATGAAGGAAAGGGTTAGGGAAAGTTAAATGGAGTAGCTAGTGATGAGACAACTAGCGCAGGTAAGGAACATAACATGGACAGGAGCAAATTATTATATAGAGGAGGTCCAATACTTATAGGGACCTGTCACGAAATTTCGGAAAATATTGAAGCAGATATAGCTGCTGCTGGGCGGACCTGTACTACCCCTATTGGGACGATTCCTGCCTTGGGAGCCCGATGGGTCACGACATCGCGAGGAACATTTGGGAATACAAATGCTGGTTCGAGAAACCAGTAGCCTTGACGGAGGGGACCTGTCCAAAAACACCGAGGATGGGGCAACCTTTATGTTACAGGAACCCAAGCGGATCTCCTTGATCCAGGTGAAATGTCCTTATCTTCGGTACTTGAAACACAAATGGGTGATGTTGATCGGGATGAACAAATGGATACGTCTCCGGAAGGGATATAACAGTAGGAGGAGACGAGGAAGGTACGATTCTAAACCTCTTTTTCCTTGTATACTAATTGTTTCCTTTATTTGTACACAAAATAGAAATATAGGTAGTTTGGAAGACCTTTCTCAACCTCTTAATATACTTGTTTGGAATTGTCACGCCGCGGTAGCTGCGGATTTCCAAAGAGTAGTATAGGAAATGATGTGGATTCATCGTGTCTGGCTTACAGTTATAGTTGAACCAAGAGTTAGTGGAGATAAGGCTAATGATATAGTGAGAGGTTTGGGTACAACAAACTCTTCAAAGGTGGAATCATCTAGCTTTAAGGGAGGGATATGGTTACTGTGGGATGATTCTGAGATAGGGATTTGTGTCCTATCGGCAGGGAATCCAATATTTAACATCGAGGTATCCAAAAATAATTGTGATTCTTGGATTTTATCAGCGGTTTATGCAAAACCCAAGTCCCCAGATAGAAACCGCTCTAGAATGCATTACATCATACGTTTAGTAATATTGGGAGACCGTGGTTGATAGCGGGAGACTTTAACCAGGTTGGTAAGTTAGTAGACAAAAAGGATGGAGAACTAGGAATTACTTGTAGGATGGGAGACCTGTCTGGTTAAATACGAAGGTCTCCACTGTTGGAAAAAATCTAACAATATCACTGAAAAAAAAATGGATTTCATATAAATATATTCCAAAAGAAAGTAATACAACCACTATTACAAGAAAAAGGAATAACAAGAATATAAATGTATCTAAAGTATGTAATACTACAACTATTACATGGAAAAATAGATAATTAGAACTTACACGAAAATTTAGAGAAAAAGGAAACGGATACAAATACACTAGGAAAAAGTGTAGCGGCGTTTAAAAAGATATTCCGGTAGAACCGGTATCTCTAACAATTGTATCCCTCTAATCTCTATGTCAAAAAAATATTTGACTAATCATGGAGAGAAGAGTTTCCTATTATTCTAAATTCTTAGTTCTTTATATTCTATTCTCTATTCTCTCAAGAATAACTTTTTTCCTTTCTATTCTCTCTAGATTTTTCCATTCTCTCAAGAATAATCTTTTTTTTTTCTCCTCTTGAAATGAAAGTGACAAAGTCACTATTTATAGAAGAAAAAGCAAGACAAGAAAACCGTCACATTAATGCTCATATTAAAGTCGTCCGTTTTTTCTTTTATCAAGTCTTGTGGCAAGACAAAAAACCGTCACTTTAATGCCTCTTCAATGGTCATTAAAGCTAACCGTTTTCTTTCACCAAGTCTTGTAACTTCCGAAACCGCTACCATTAATTTTTGTCGGTTTTTGCTTTTATTTTCTTCTTCATTTTCTAGGTGAAACTTTTTAACACATAAAAAGTTTTCTCACTTTTCCCAAGAGAAATAAAGAATTAATAAAGTAAAGCTCTTGAATTTTAGTAATTCCAATATTTTTTTCCACAAAAATTAAGGTGAGACTATTTGAACACAAATAGTTTTTCCCACTTCTCCCATGAACATGAAAGAATTAATAAATTAAATAATCATTCATTTAATAATTCCAACAATCCCCCACTCAGGTTCTTTGGGAGAGAGGTGAACAGGTTTCCGTAAATACCAACATTTGGGTGAATTGTACTTAAGTGGCAATATCTTTCGATTTGAATTGACACGTAGTGAAGTGAGGCAACCACCAAATTCCTGTCAAGTGAACGTACTCTTGAACTTGACGGTTTTCGATCGAGACCCTCACAGCACATACTCTACCCGGCTGATAGTTACAAATTCCTCAAACATGACCTTTTTCTTACACATAGGTGATCTCCAAGAGCGTCTAGCCTCATTAGCCGACCCTTCTCGGATTTCAAGATCATTAAGAGCAATAAAGCCCAAACTCATTATGTGTCTCGCGAATTCATCAAGTCCTTTCTCTTTAGGACCACCCTTATGGGCTATGAATTTGTGGTGAGTTTAAAACTCATCCCTTGGGAACATCAAGGACGTCTCCTTAAAGTCATATTATGATCAACATACAACAACCTAGACGGTGAATTCATCAATTTTCATCTCAATAGGACCGCCACACATGGCTATGAATTCATGAAGTTTAAGCAATATACAAACACCCTCAACGGTGAATTCATCAAGTCCGTCTCGATAGGACTACCACACATGGCTATGAATTCATTAAGTTTGATATATGTACAACAGCCTCAACGGTGAATTCATCAAGTCCATCTCAATAGGACCACCACGCATGGCTATGAATTCATTAAGTTTGAGAAATATACAACAACCTCAACGGTGAATTCATCAAGTCCGTCTCAATAGGACCACCACGCATGGCTATGAATTCATTAAGTTATAATTTTCTCATGTATGCACAATTTACACTATATAGATAGGAAGTTAGTGCATCATATATAATCATTAGTAATAGGTTCCCCATTAATGGGTTTCAAACCTATCACTCAACATTTCTAGGATTATTCTCCCACTTAAGTCTTTTAGTAAATAAATCAACCATTTATTTATCATCTATAAGGGACCCAATTTGCATAGCAAAAAAAATCTTCAGGAATTACATGAGTCATTTTGAAATGCATATCTAGATCAATAGTACCACTCTCGTACTTGATCAAAGGACAAAAATTAACCCAGTGGTCATCACTTGATTTCGTTAAAATATAAACAATACCAGGTTGAGAATACTCATTACGAATGTCACACTCCTTATAATCATTCTATATTAATTAAGGGACACACCCCCACAATTCTCTTATGCATGAAAAGTAGTATTATAAGGAGTTTTACCAAACATTATATCAAAGGAGTCAAACCTTTCCAACAAAGTGCGATTGACTAAGGTAAATTCCATTATTGACTCTAATGAATTTCATCCTTAGTATTAGCTTCCCCCACATCTTTTATTCACAAAAAGAGGATTGGAAGCAGTAAGTCCCGTGAAATAGAGTACCAAAAGACGATCATGTCAAACACCTATTGAAAAAAGTGTGACACGACCTAATCTATCTTTTTGAGGTACCATTTCATTAGCAAGATGCCCGTTTAAAAAAACACAAATCAATTTCCTTGGTTTTCATACTTTATCCCTTAATCCAAAAACACCAACCCTTCATGTTGCACCATATAGATCTCTTCACATAGATCTTCATTCACACATATATTTAATATCCAATTGATATATATTCATGTTTGTGATTGAAGTTTAGAGCAACAAGAGTTAAAAAGTGGTAATATAAGGGACGTAAGTAATCCTTAAACTTATATAAGCATGAAAAATAAGGTCTTAAGTCGATTCACTTTTTTACTTTTATGAGACTAATTGGACCTTGTTGGGTCATATTCCGGTGACGTATTTCTTCTTATCAGAATCATCACACACATGCCTTTTTTTAGACCGTTTCACAGATAGTCTTTATTGACTTCTCAACGACACACATATAAAAGGTGGGGTTCGTCACATTATCCAAGATCCATCCCATAACCATTAAATTAGCTTTCTTGAACCCAACTTCGAGAGCCAGAAACCTAGCATGTAGTTCTTTGGTATATTCCCTATTAGCCTCAATGGCGGGAAGTAACTCGAGAACGGCAAGGTCTAGTTCACGTTGTTCAAGGCATATCAGTGGCTTTTGTGCCCAACGTTTGTAGTTGGAACCAGTGAAAGGCTCCAGCTTAGTCACGTAGGGAAATGGCTTTTGCGTTCAAGGATGAAGCAACCGCCGATATAGAAAAACCATTTTACTACCAGTGATATTAAAAAAAATATCTTTTTAAAATTGTTGGAAAAAATCTAACAATATCACTGAAAAAAGAATGGATTTCATATAAATATATTCCAAAAGAAAGTAATACAACCACTATTACAAGAAAAAGGAATAACAAGAATATAAATGTATCTAAAGTATGTAATACTACAACTATTACATGGAAAAATAGATAAATAGAACTTACACGAAAATTTAGAGAAAAAGGAAACGGATACAAATACACTAGGAAAAAGTGTAGCGGCGTTTAAAAAGATATTCCGGTAGAACCGGTATCTCTAACAATTGTATCCCTCTAATCTCTATGTCAAAAAAATATTTGACTAATCATGGAGAGAAGAGTTTCCTATTATTCTAAATTCTTAGTTCTTTATATTCTATTCTCTATTCTCTCAAGAATAACTTTTTTCCTTTCTATTCTCTCTAGATTTTTCCATTCTCTCAAGAATAATCTTTTTTTTTCTCCTCTTGAAATGAAAGTGACAAAGTCACTATTTATAGAAGAAAAAGCAAGACAAGAAAACCGTCACATTAATGCTCATATTAAAGTCGTCCGTTTTTTCTTTATCAAGTCTTGTGGCAAGACAAAAAACCGTCACTTTAATGCCTCTTCAATGGTCATTAAAGCTAACCGTTTTCTTTCACCAAGTCTTGTAACTTCCGAAACCGCTACCATTAATTTTTGTCGGTTTTTGCTTTTATTTTCTTCTTCATTTTCTAGGTGAAACTTTTTAACACATAAAAAGTTTTCTCACTTTTCCCAAGAGAAATAAAGAATTAATAAAGTAAAGCTCTTGAATTTTAGTAATTCCAATATTTTTTTCCACAAAAATTAAGGTGAGACTATTTGAACACAAATAGTTTTTCCCACTTCTCCCATGAACATGAAAGAATTAATAAATTAAATAATCATTCATTTAATAATTCCAACATCCACTTAGTATACTTTGAATGTGGAAAGTTTGGACACCAATAGGAAAAGTGTGGTATAAATATGACACCACAAGCTCTGCATAATTCGGTACCAAATGAGGAGGTTGTTAGGACAGGTTAAGTGAACAGGGGTAAAAGCATGGTTACAATGGAAGAAACCTATGGAGAGTGGATGACCGTTGAGAGAGGTAGTCGCGTAAATAGTAAGAATAATAACTCTTCTCAGTTGAATGAATATTGGAATGGTTATAACAAGGACCTTGGGTCAAAATTTGGGGAGTTGTTCATTGAAGATGGTAAGTGATTCACTTAGAAATTAGATATTGATTACCCGAGAGTAGAAAATAAATCAGGAGGAATAAATAAGCGGGTTGAGGTTGCAAAGTCAGTAGGTGGGAATGAGGTCCGTTCTGGGGGTTCATAAAATTTTACTAACCCCAGATTTCGAGTCAAGACATGTAAACTCAAATCTAGAAGTCAAAAAATTCTCAACAAATTAATTAAGCAATAGTAATATTGCATGGACTTCTGAAGTAATGGAAAAAACAAATAAAACAGCATTAATTGATATTTAGTATAAATTGATATTTTCTTTTTAACTTAGGTTAGTTATGAATTAAGAATGAACTATATAAAACCCTTTATATAGATGTAGAGGAAGAGTCAACTAAATCTATTATCGATAGAATAAGAATTAGTTTTATACTTTAAGTCCTTAAGAGTAATGAGAAAGCCTGAAAAAAGTGCATACCCCAACTGTATTTTAAAAGTTAACCGATTTTTGTGTTGCGTTATATTTTTAAATATACTGTTTTATTTTTAATACGATATTTATTTTTTAATATTAAATAATTAATAAGGCACTTCCACCTCCATTACCATCACCACCACCTACTACTAATTCCATCACACGCGCGTGTCCGTGATTTTTTTTTTAAATCATCATAACTATTTCTAAAAAATCAGAATATTAAAAAAATTAATTTTTTGGATAAAACAAATTAATTTTACGTTTATGATTTCTCTTTTATTTTTTCTAATTTGGAGTATTTTGATTTTTTTTCGCACACGAAATTCATTGTTTCAGACATTAGATTTCATGTTTTAAACAGTGAATTTCATGTTTGCGGAAAAAAATTCATTGTTCAATACATAAAATTCACTGTTAGAAACAATGGATTTCGTATCTGCGAAAAAATATCAAAAATTCAAGAAATTCAAAAAAAAATATGGACGTGAATATTAATTTGCTCTATCCAAAAATGCAATTTTTGTGATTTTTATGATTTTATTAGAATTAGTTATGACTATTTACAAAAAAATCAAGGACGCGCGCGCGTGGGACGAAATTAGTAGTAAGTGTTGGTAATGGTGGTAGTGGTGATGGTGCTTGTGGTGATGGTTGAGGTTGTAGTGGTGGTGGTGGTGGTGGTTGTGGTGGTGGTGGTTGTGGTGGGGTGGTGGTGGTAGGAATTGTAATAATACGGTTAAATTTAAGTATAAATAATTGAGTAATTAAAAAGATTATATAAAGATTATACTCGGAGGAAGAGTTATGTAAAAAGTGCTACTTTAATTCGAACAAACCTTTTTAATAGAGTAAAAGTTATAGTACAATTAAAGAGTTGTAATATAATTTTGATTCCATGTTTAAAGAAAAAAAAACTGCAGTATTTAACTAACTTTGAAGAAACTTCAAAATTTTGACTTTGATCCTATATATACGAAAATTTACTTCAACTATTAAGTTCTTTTTTTAATCTCTAAACTAACTATAAATTAAAAATAAAAATATATGAGCGGCTATTTCGACACAACCTTAGACCTCATTCTTTTTTTACCTCATTCATATTGAAATTATAATAAAATCTGTTTAATAACAATTTCAAATGCAAAAATAATTTCATCAACAATTCAAAACATCAAACCAACACAATATTGTCGTCGATAATACTATGTTTAATTCAAATAATTTAGGTATCATACACTACTACAGATCGCATCTTTAGGGGCGAAAGTTTACCGACGACACACACGTCGTCGGTTAACAAACAACATTACTGACGACATTTGTTTACCGCCGAGGTTCATCGTCGTCGCTAAATGTATTAAAAGTTTACAGACGACAGACTTTAGTGAGTAAAGAATTTAAAAAACGCCGGTAAATGTTTATTTTTATTTTTTTATTTTTTTTTGGTTTGAAACGTCGTCGCTAATATAGTAACGACAGAAGTTCGTCGGTAATTTCTATTTTACTATCGACGACACGTATGTTGTCAGTAAATAAGAAACGTATTTATTGAAAACAGATTGTTATATATCTCAAAATACTCAAAAATCTCATTTATTTTTTTCCATTTTCTCTCAAAAACCTTAACCAAATTCATTCAATTTTTTTCCAATTGATTCTTTAAATCATCTTGCATCATTTCCAGGTTCATAATCAAGGTAGGTCATATTTAATATACAATTCCATCCACAAATTGAAGGTAATTTCTTGAATTATAATTTTTTTATTGTGTCTAATTCTTGCACTATTATGTGATTAGGTTAAGTAATACATTATCAAGGTGGGGAGCTTGATCATCAATCTCCAATTTCTCCAACCAAATCAAGGTATTTTCGATAAATTTCAAGCTTTTTTTTTTTATATTGGATTATGATTGTGTATTAGTTGCTATAAGATATGATTAGGTATATCTTTTTATTGTCTACTTAATTATTAAGTGTAAATCATGCATATGTTCATTTATTTCTATTATCTTCTCATATATTTTTGTATTTGTGTAATTAATTATATGCAATTGTTTATTTATTTATTTATTGTGTTGTAATTTTATTTATTTATTGGTTTGTAATTTTATTTATTTATTGGTTTATAATTTATTTATGGGTGATTAATTCAAAAGGTCCACAACCAAAATAACTTTCTTCAACAGGTCCAGCCCATTTCTATAATACTTTTGGTCCGTAATACCCTTAATGATACATATGTAGCCCATTTCTTACAACATTTGATTAGAAGAGTCAAAACTGCAAAACATAAAACAGTCCACTATATAACGATGAAGTGAAGGAGTGGAACATGGTGAGAGCCAAATTGACGGCGAGCCCATTAACCAACCGACAAGCCCACCAACTGACAAGCCCATTAACTAAGACCGATAACAACCCATCACTGTCCGCCGGCGAACTAACAGCCCATCACTGGGGAGCAAAGTGCTTGTCTAACAGCCCATCATACTGATACGGTAAAACTTTTCCAGCCCGATAGCCCATCACTGTCCGGCGAGCCCATTACTGTCTGACTCTGGCGAGCAAAGTGACGTACGAACAGCCCATCACTAAAAGGTTCCAACTGTCATGGCCATGGTAGGAAGTATACAATCGAAGGCGTTAAAAATTTCAGAACAAAAAGTGAAAAGAAAAAGGATGAATAACAATCAAACAATCAAACCAAAAAATCATCTCTTCACGGTAGCATTTGGAAAAAAACAAAAAGGACATCTTTTCACACTCACCTTCCCACCAATCCTCCTGCACAATAATTACATTGGTGAGATTCAATAGTAAAAGTTTCAATTGTAAAAATTCATTTTTTACCTTGATTTGGGTTCTTCGATTGTTGGTGATGATGATGTAAAAGTGATGAGATCCGGTAAAATTAAATTTTCTTTTCAAAAGTTTCAATTGTAAAAATTAATATTTTACCTTAATTTGAGTTCTTGGATGGTTGAAGATGAGGCTTGGTGTGGAGGTTTTATGGTCCGCAGCGGCTATTTTATTGTGCAGTTTCTTGGTAGGAAGGTGAGTGTGAACAGATGTCTATTTTATTTCTTTGGCCGAAGGTTTTATTTCCGCAGGAGGCTTGGTGGGAAGGTGAGGGTGAAGAGATGCCTTTTAATCTTTTTGTTCGAATGATGATGTGAAGATATAATTTATTGGTTTCTTATTATTCAACTTTTTCTTTTAATTCCTTGTTGTGATTTTTTTTTCTTTTTGATTGTATATATGTTTTTTCAAATTTATTATTTTATTTTGTAAGGTTATATCGGGTATATTGTAAATTTAAAATTATATTTTGGACCTTATTCATCTAAACTTTTGGATTGGACTTCTTAAAGCATGATTTGTTGGGTTATGGACCTAATTGGCAATTATCTCTTTATTTATTGTGTTGTAATTTTATTTATTTATTGGTTTGTAATTTTATCTATTTATTGGTTTGTAATTTTTATTATGTTATTTATTGTGTTGTAATTTATATTCATTTTATTAATTGGGTTGTAATAATTATTTATTTTATTTTCATATGAATGTAGTTGCCTAGTTATATAAACTAGTTTCTACGAGATGTCTTCGGGTATGGATATGAGGTGGATCATTACGAACAATTTGCTCACGCCAGAATATATTTTTGTGGTTGTCGAATTTGTCAAATATGCTGAAAAACAAGATAATTATATTGGTTATATGTCTTGTCCGTGTAACTATAGTAATAATAATCGTCCATTACCCACCCAGGAGGCTAGGGGCCACCTTCTAACAAATGGGTTTATGCATACGTACCAGGTTTGGACAAAACACGGTGAAAAGTTGTTAATTCCCGAGGAGAATCCAATGCCGAATATAAATAATGAAATGCATGAAGTTTATGACGATGTGAGACACAGTTACGATGTTGGTGGACATCAGGGTGACACCGAGATGAGAGACGCAACTATTCCAAGTCAGAAACAGGGAAACAGGGATCCCGACGTATGATGCCCATACGAAGCAAGAGTTTACGATGAAGGTTTGTTTGTTGTCCACGACCAATGATTACCCCGCTCGGTCATACACTTTAGGATGGTCTGGCCAAGGTTACATGGCTTGCCCAGAATGCATGGATTCTACTCCGCCGTTGAGGGTGAAGAAAGAGGTGGTTTATTTTGATCACAGACGTTGGTTACCTCCCGGACATCGGTTTAGAAAAGACAAGGTTTCGTACCCGGCTTCCAATTATAGGGGCCCACCAAGAAAACATACTCCTGCTAATATTCAGACACAGTTAGATGGGCTTCCCATTGTGTTTCACGGTAAACACAAGGACTTTGGGGGCAAGGTGACGAAGAAAACAGGTCCTCGCGAGTCCAACTGGAAGAAAAAGAGTATTTTTTATCGTTTACCTTATTGGACGGAAAATGTGTTAAAACATAACATCGATGTAATGCATTGCGAGAAGAATGTGTGGGACAGTTTGCTTGGTACAGTTATAGGACTTGATGGGAAAATAAACAAAGATAATGTTAAGGCGCGTATGGATCTTCAGGATATGAAAATCAGGAAAGAGTTGTGGTTGACATCAAGAGGAGGTAAGGCGATACTCAAGAGAGGAAAGCATACGTTTTCAGCGGAGAAGAGGAAAATATTTCTTGAGTAGTTACAGGCACAGAGGTTTCCCGATGGTGTCACGTCTAGTCTGAGGAACAATGTTCAAATCGATACGGGAAAGATTATTGGAATGAAATCGCATGATTGTCACGTTATGATGCAGTATATTTTTGTATGTTGTCTCCCCGGTCTTATAGATGATAAACCGATCACCGCTGCGATAATTGGGTTAGCTAACGTGTTTAGAGTCGTTTGTAACAAGAATGTGAGTAGGAAAGAGTTGTAAGCCGGTAAGACGGGAGTGGTTGAAGTGATGTGCAAACTAGAAATGATCTTACCTCCCGCATTTTTTGATATACGGATCCACTAGGTGATACACTTATACGATGAAGCATTGCTAAGGGGCCCGGTTCAAATGGGGTGGATGTACCCATTTGAAAGGTATTTAAAAAAGTTGAAAGAGTATATTCGAAACCCGGCAAGGCCAGAGGGCTCGATAGCTGAGCGTTACGTGGCGGAAGAGAGACGTTGACTTTCATATCAAGGTATCTTAGTGAAGAAAAAACAAAGTTCAACGATCCAGGTAGATACAACGAACCACCGCCAGTGCCAAAAGAGTTGTCCATTTTTAAGTCTCAGTGTACTCCAGTTGGTAAGAAAGAATCTGGTTCTATACCACCTAAGGAGAAGGAGCACATCAGTTGGTATATTTTGAATAATTGTGACGAACCCGAAACGTACATGACGTAAGTATTGTTTACTTATTTATATTTATATTTATATTTATATTTATACTTATATTTATACTTATATTTATACTTATATTTTTATTTATATTTATATTTATATGTATACTTATATTTATATTTATTTATTTATATTCATTTACGTTTTTAGTGAAACAAATCCACACTTTCGGGAACAAGTAGCGAAATAGAGAATATGCACCGTCAAATGTTTAAGGGATGGTTTTTGGAAAATGTATGTAACTTTAGGCATTGGTTTAAATATTATCTATTTATTTTCGAAGTATTAATTATTATTTTTGTATGACAGATTTATAGAATGAAATCTCGTGGTGATGCATTAGCTACCTCTGAGATGGTGTCCTTGGCAACCATGTCTTATGGTGCGGTGCATAAATACGATTCATGTGTTGTGAATGGTGTCAAGTGGGTAACTAAGGATAAAGGAGAAAAAAGAGTGACGCATGATTACGGAGTTTGTACCATGTACGATGAAAGACCTTATTACGGTGAATTATTGAAAATCTTTGAGGTTAAGTACACCGGAGGGTGCTCGGTTGTGTTATTTGTTTGTAAGTGGTACAGAATGAGCGATTGATGTCTCCCTAATTGTTCTTATTTTCGACCCTTAGGAGACATCATTTTTGGTGTTTATTTAATTAATTTGATAGACTTTTGGACTAAATATGCAATAATCCGGAATTCCCTTTTTATTTCTAGCATTTTTGAATTATTAAACTTTTGCGCGTAATATTTGTATTTTTAGTGTAAATTTTACAGGTTTTTAGATGTTAGCTAGGAGAGGAATCCGAGGAGAAAGTCAAAGATCGTGAATTAGAGTCAAGACTTGAAGATGAATTCCGAAGATATTATTTTTAGAGCTGAAAATCCATTTTACAGGCCATAGATTGCTGATTTCGAGGTGCTTAAGCGATGATTTAGCCGCTGACCTTTGAAGAAAAAACATTCCTTTTCGAGTTACGGAACTTTAGCAACTGGAATGAGGTCAATCGGAGTCATAACGCATCGGGAAAAGCCGTTTTAGTGAAGGTGTATCAGCAGTTACGGGATTTTGGGCTTAGAAATTGGGCTTGGACATTTGATTAGTGTTTTATTTTCTGGTCCAAGCCCTAATCCGTTTTTATGCTTATAAAAGGAGGTCTGGACTTCTATTTTTCATACAATTCACATTCAACAAGATTAAAACACCAGAGAGAAGCAACAGAAGGAAGGAAGAAGAAGCTGCTAGAGCTGGAGTGGGTCTATAGCTCCGTTCTCAGTCATTCCAATTCCGGAAATTAGGTTTCTTTTATCTTTTATTTGTAAGACAATATTAATTCCATTTATTTTAATTTAGTATTTCTTTTTAATATGAGCTAAACAATTCATAGTGCTTGAGAACAAACAATGGGTGAATCCCAATTTTATTGAATAACGAATGTTAAATTTGGGTTTCTGTTAAGTTAAACTAGATTAGGGCTTTTACTCTTTTCAATAAATTGAGATTATTTTACTGTTTTTAGCGTCATGAACTAGGAACAGGTGTTAGTATTTAGGCTATTCCAATTAGTGGCAATTGGATTATCCTGACGGAGGGTTTAGATACAGAACCATTTATTCAATCTAGGATAGAAACTATTGATTCTGACGAACTTAGTTAATTCTAGCGCCAATTAGGTAATAAAACTTAAACATCCAAAGGTGGATCATATTTACCCTGACGGGACTAGTGACACCCTAGGACCGCCTTATAGTCCACCCTGACGGGGGTATAAGGAATTTAGAATCCCGACCATTGTAATTGACCAATTTAGCCCTTAAACAACATAAGTTAGGAAATAGGATTGGGAGGATCCTTGCGTTCTCAAGTGCTACTTCTCATATTGCGTTTTACATCATTTTACTTGCGACTTAGCTTTTATTTGCATTTTAATAATTGTCTGTTATTTACTTAGCATTAATACAAAACCAAACAAACATATTATCTTTATTTGCTTTCATAAGTGCATAAATCATTAATAGATAAGCATTGTAGTCAACCATCCCGTCCTTGGAACGAATCTGTATTATCCTTATTACTACTTGGGACAACCGTACACTTGCGGTTGTGGTTCGATTATTATTTGCATTTATTTAGAACATGCAAAGGACCACCAAGTTTTTGGCGCCGCTGCCGGGGACCGTAACGTGTGACCACGTTGTTTATCCTTTAGTGATAGTTGCATTTATTTTATTTTATCAGTTTTACGCTTTTTGTTTGTCTATTTCTTTTCAGGTTTTTAGGTTTGGTGTATGCGAAGAAGACTATTCAAGGATCTAGAGCCAACACCTCCGATCCTTAGTAATCCAGAATCGTTGATCAGACTTGCTAACAAGAGAAGAAGAGAACGAGAAGCTTTAGAGGTAGAAGAATTAAGTAACAGAATGGAAGAGATAAATCTTCAAGATCAACAAAACAATCAACCAGGTCAACTAGGCGCAAATGGCCAACCTTTAGCACCTGGCGTTATTCCTCCACTTCCACCATTGAATCCAAATCCTCAAGTCCAAATAGTGATGAATCAAGATCCGTGGTTTACTAATGGCCCACCAGAAGTTCCATTCCGTGCTCCTGCTATAGGAGTAGGGGCTCCAGATATTAATGTTCCGCGATTCCGTCCAGATTCGGGTATGTTAGCTCAATTCCAAAATTTTGGGAATTTTCGTGGTAGACCATCAGAAGATCCTCTTAGAGCAGTACAGAAGTTTAAACAGATATGTGATTCTTATATCACACAAGGAGTTTCAAGAGAACAGATGTATTTTGCTGCGTTTAAATTTTTTGTTATTGATGGAGCGAGTGAATGGCACGATACACAAGATCCTACGAAGATAACCAACTGGGACCAATTGGAGACTGCTTTCTTTGACAGGTATTACCCAAGTAACATGAGATTAGATGCTGAATTAGAATTGACGCATTTCTGTCAAGAATATGATGAAACTGTGGGTAAGAGTTGGACAAGATTCCAGATGTGTTTACGTAGAGTTCCCACTCATGGCTTTTCAGAACAACAACAGCTTAAAATCTTTTATAGAGGCCTTGATGGGACTTCGAGAGAGAAATTGGATACGTTATGTGGTGCAGGTTTTCTTCAAGTTCAACCCGCTAATGCTAAAATCATTTTAGAGAGAACAGTCAAGAATGAGGTTGGGTGGAATTCAGTAAGAACACCAGTTAAAGGAGTGAATAATGTTGATATGGAAGAAAAATTTGCTACGCTTGAGAATAAGATTCAGAATACTATAGAGCAACAATTGAAGCAGCTGACTTTAGCTGTAAAAGAAGGATTTTCGGGTAAAAAGGTAGTTGTGCATGCTGCACAAGAGGTGTATATGTGTTCGATTTGTAGGGTAGATGATCATGATGAGGAAAGTTGTCCGAATAACCAAGAGTCCGTAATGTTTATGTCCAATAGAGGTAACTTCAATTCAAGTGGTAATGGATATCAGCCTAACAGAAACCATCCTGGGTTTCAATACTCAAATCCTAATGGGGCAGCCAATCCTACATATGCGTATCAGCCGCGTCCCCAAGGTAACAACTATAATCCAAGACCACACAATAATTATCAAGGAGGACAAAATCAGGGAAATTATGTTCAGAGACAAGCTCCTCAAGACAATTATGATGACATAATGATTCAGAAAGCCTTACCTGCCCATCCACAAGAAGGAGTAGTTACCCTTCAGAAAACCGTTGAAAGTTTGATTGCTCTTCAAACACAAGCTATGGAACGTCAAAACGCAGCTGAAGCAAACATGAAGTTGTTACAGAATCAGATGAGTCAAATTAATAAACAACTGAATCAACGTCCACAAGGGCAACTCCCTAGCGATACTGAGAATCCAATCCAAATCGAAAATTGTAAAGCTATTACTCTCAGAAGTGGTAAGAACCTTCCTCCACCTCCTTTTCCGGTTATGATAGAAAAAGAAGTTAGAAAGGAAAAGGATGTGGTAGATAAAGATAAAGAAGTTGAAGTAGAAGAAGTGGAGGGGTCCATTGAGATTCCGAAAAAGAAAAATGATATTATAATCAATCGTCCACCTCCACCATTTCCATCGCGAGTTCAAAAGAAGGGTGATATGGCTGATTACCAAAAATTATTTAACAAAATAAGAGGTCTTAGCATAAATATTCCGTTGCTAGAAGCTATTCGAGATGTACCCAAGTATGCTAAGTTTCTGAAGAAAGCCCTCACCAACAAACGGCCATATTGTGATAATGAGATGATTGGTTTTCCCGAAGAATGTAGTGCCATTTGTCAAAGTAAGCTACCTCCAAAGTTAGTTGATCCTGGGAGCTTTACAATTCCGATATCTATTGGTAATGAGTGGAAAGGAAAAGCGCTATGCGATTTGGGTGCAAGCATAAATCTTATGCCCAAATCGATCTTTGATAAGCTTAATATCGAAGCAAGACCCACTTCTATGGTCTTGCAAATGGCGGATCGATCTCTTGCACATCCAGAAGGCCGAATCGAAGATGTCCTCGTTAAGGCAGGTACGTTAATTTTTCCGCTGATTTCATTATACTTGATTACGACGCGGATAGGAATGTCCCCATTATTTTGGGAAGACCATTCCTAGCCACGGGGCGTACCTTGATTGATGTAGAGAACGAAGAAATGATTATGAGAATCCAAGACGAGGAGATGAAGTTTAATGTGTTTAAACGTATGAAGTTTCCGGATTCCAAGGAAGAATGTTTTCGTATAGATGTAATGGAACCGGTAAGAAAAGAGCCAATTAGTGTTGTGGACACTTTAGGGGTGGAGGAGAAAGAGCTACGAAATAAACCACCAATTAAAGCTCCTCCATACCCTAAAAATCCACAACTAAATCATGCGAAGAAGAAAGAGAAAGCACGTGCCACGAAGGTTCCGAAAGAACCTAAGAAAGAAAGAAAGAAAGAAAAAGGGGTTCAAGGTAGGTGAAGAAGTAGCTACGAAGAAACCAAACCCCCCTCCAAAGGTACGTGAATCAAAAAGTTCTTGGATAGGACCATTCATGGTCGCGAAGGTTATCTCAGTTAAACTAGTAGGAAAAAAGCTAAGGGATGCAAATTTTGAGTTGCAAATATTGACAACCTCACTCACTGCTGGGGAGGTTATGTCAATGACTAATGAATGAGGTAACCCGTCGAGCTTAACGACGTTAAACAAAAGCCAATTTCTTGTATATTAGCTGAGTTTTTAAATTTTTGCAATTTAGATTAGTTTGATTTTCGTAATTTTAGTGTTTATTATTAAGAAATGAGGAAGGGTAGTTGTTTTTTTGATGATTTCAGGGGTAAAAAGGTCACGAGTTTGGGGTCGATAAGGCGAAAATAGGAGAAAAATAGGTTGGATGTCCAGGAGAAACCGGGAACCCGGTTTCGCAAAACCGGGAACCCGGTTTTGGAGCTGGTACCAACCTTTTCAAACGCAACACTTGGCGTCTTGGTTCACGACACAGCGTCGGAACCGGGTACCCGGTTTTTCGAAACCGGGAACCCGGTTTTGGTGCTGTAACTTCTGAAATTTTCTGACCCAGCGTCTTGGTGGCTTGCGTTTTGATTCGCGCCATCGACACAAAACCGGGAACCCGCATTTGGCAAAACTGGGTACCCGGTTTCGGAGCTGTAACTGGTGAAATTCTCTGACCCGGCGTTTTGAGTAGTTGCGTTTTGGCGCGTCTTGACTCGCGCCATCGAGAAAATCCAGGTACCCGCATTCCACAGAACCGGGAACCCGGTTTCGGCGAGTGAAATTTCTGACCCTGCGTCTTGGGGTCCAGCGTTTTGGTGCGTCTCGAGGTAATTAAAAAAAAGAGTATTTTTATTTTTTCCGCGCCGTCACAGCGACGCAGAACCGGGACCCCGGATTTTCGAAACCGGGAACCCGGTTTGCATCTGTGATAGGGCCGTTTTGAAGCTTTTTAGCCCTAGATTTTTACGTCTTTCTTCAACCCAGCCTCCAAAAACACTCCCAAAACCCAGAATTTCCTGAACATCATCATCCACAACCACACAATCCTCAAATCTTACTCTCTTTCACCACAAAAACATGCAATCAACTCATCTCCTATCCAAAGCACCATGGAATTCCCACTTTTGTTCAATTGTTCTTCATCCAAGCTTCAAATTAAATCCAATTCCCTCTTCCCCCACATCAATTAGCCTTTACCCATCTCATATTCTACCATAATCTTCAAGTCTTAAGCCTCAAAACATCAAAGTTCTAAGCCTTAGCTTCTCACTATTTGAAGTTTTGAGTTTGGGGTGGAAAGAGATGCTTATCAGAACCGTTTTCATGTGTACTTATCGACGGAATTCTCCAAGAAACAGAAACTTTTGGTACTGTTCAAGAACAAGCTATTGAGATTCCTAATTCGCGTTGCGGACACAAGACTGTAGAGGTTGAAAATTAAAGCTAATCCTAAGAAGAGATAAGTGATTGAGGAACCAGAAAGTGAGGAAGAAAATGATCCGATGATGAGTTGGAATCGAAAATCAAGGTGTTGGAAGAGAATCAGGATACGAGGTGCGCTATTTTGGGAAACGTTACAAACACGTTGAACTTTATTTGTTCAAAGCACAACTTACGATGTCTAGACGCGAGATAAAGTTCAGGGACGCAACACCAACAACCAGCCTCGCGCTGGTTAAAGATACGTTTTCTATCCCTTCTCATTTAGTGTAGATTATTTTATTGCTTTAAGTCTTTTCGAGTCGTGGGGACACGAATCATTTTTGAGTTTGGGGTGGGGTTCGTTGCCTCATCCCAGTTTTTATGTGTTATATGTTTTATTTGGTTTCAATAAAATAATTTTCGGAGTTGCGTTTGACTGTAGAAGATTTTAAATGTCCCTTTAAGCATACTTTTGATGAATCTATGATAGTAAATAGTGGACTTTAGGGATTGATATAAAACGCATTTAGAATTGCATGCAAACATAGGTAATTAATAGGAAAAATTAATGAACAATGCAAATGAAGTAAGCTTGTACTCAAGGAATATGTTTGGTGTGTAGAACGTGAAATCCTAATTAGTATAGAACCCACCTAGATATGAACTAAAGACAAGCTATGTACTTAGGAAAATGATAGGGGCAGTTCTTTGTTAGCCATTTGTGCCTTTTTAGCCTTCTATCCCTTGTATTAATTATTATCCGCCCACTTTGAGCCTTAGCCTTTTCTTTGTAGCCACGATATAAGCCATTATCCCTTAGATTATTAGGCATGACCATATGACCCGTACTTGAATCACAATCCTGAGACATGTCTCGAGCTTGAGTTTGGGGTGGTGGGACCACTTATGGGGAATTTAATGGGTTAAGGATTGATGTGCTTTATATTGTAGCACAATATAATTGTAACCCTTGTTAGCCTCACCTTGTTTTTATTCCCGTTTTAATATTCGACAAATCATCATTTAAACTAAAATTCATTTTGGTATCACTTAAGATGTTTTCCAAAACCCCCTCATTAGAATAGTTGTGTTTACTTCCTTATATTTAGCTTGATATTCAAAAGAGCAGCTCCGCGGTACACCGGACGAATCACGCGGTACACCACAAAGTCACGGACCAGAAGTGCGGTGCACAGGATAGCCCGTCAGTATGCTCAAAAATCTGCACGGTACACCGGACCTAGGCGCGGTACACCGGACAACGGCACAGACCAGGGTTGCGGTATATTAGATAGTCCGACCAGTAAGCTCGAAGTTAAGTCGAACAGCTCCGCGGTGCACCGGACCATATCCGCGGTACACCGCACAAGAGGGTTTTCTGCACTTTACAAGAGGACAAAGCTTATATCCGTTGGAGATAAAATAGATCCGTTAGATAGGAGCCTTATGACCGTTGGACCAAGATTTCAGCTATAAAATGGAGCTCATTCAAGACACAACTCAAGCCTTCCATCTACCAATCTTAAGAGCAATTAATTCTATCATTCAAGGAGGTTTCAAAGGATCATTCAAGTCATATTTATTGTGAAGCTAATTAGTTCTTATCTACTCATTTAGGAGTTTAGTTACAAAGCTTTTACAAAGCACCCCTAAACACTTTTCCCTTTTCCTCTTAGTTCTTGTAATAGATTAAGAGAGTAGTGTGAGCATTGGTTTATGCTTGGTTCCTTGTGTTGGTGATAACACAAGAGTATTTTCCTTCAAAGGGTTTTTGAAGTGGTTGTAAGGGTTTGTATCTCACCCGGTTAAGAGTTACGAAGATTAGTTGAGAATCTTGCAAATCCTAAGGAGGCTTCCTTAGGTAGTGGATGTAGGGAAACCGAACCACTATACATCGTTGTGTATCGTATTCTATCTCTACACTCTTTATATTTCCGCACTCTATATGCTTGATAAAATGCCTACTTGAATAGTTTGATAATATTGTCTATTAGGATTATCTAGTTTTATACTATTTAGCTTGCTAATACAATAGGATTCAAATTAGCTTTTAATTTTATTTACTTGAAATAAAATTAGCCGATTAATTTCTATTGTCCTATTCAACCCCCCTTCTAGGACGCATATAGTATATCAATTGGTATCAGAGCCTAGCTCTATTGTACTTAATCGTTTCTAGAGTTAATACGATATGGATTCTAATCAACCGGAAGGTTCATGTTCTACTAGACCTCCGCTTTTTGTAGGAAAAGACTACTTTGGATGGAAAAAGAAAATGGAGATTCACGTGAAAGGAATCGATTACTTTTTATGGATGGCTATCAAAAAGGGTCCTTATATTCCTTATGTTGCCGGAAGTACAACGGAGGTAAAAGATGAAGATGATTACAATGATCAAGACATAGCTAAACTTACCAAAAACAACAAAGCTATGAACATCCTCATCAATGGATTAAGTGTCACGGAATATGCTAGAGTTAGTGAATGCAATTCCGCTCATGAAATGTGGCAACTCTTGGAGCTCTCTTATCAAGGAACGGAGGATATAAAAGAAACCAAGATTGGTCTCTTTATCACTAAGTATGAGCTTTTTCGTATGGAGCCCGATGAAGCCTTAAATGCTATGCATCAAAGATTTTCTAACATTGTTAACACCTTAAAGACTCTTGGTCAAGAGTACACCAACAAAGAACAATGCCGAAAAATCTTATTTGCTCTTCCAAGGAAATACAAGACAAAGATCAACTCTATAAGAGACACTAAAGATCTTTCAAAGATGACGGTTCATGAACTCATTTGCAACCTCATGACGGAAGAACTTGTGCTTGAAGAAGAAAAGATAAGAGATGATGAGGAGAAGAAAATTAAGAAATCTATTGCTTTCCATGCCATGAGTACTAAGTTGAAAGAACGAAAAGAAAGGAAAGAAAGTGAAGAAGAAAACTCTCATGAAGAAGAAACTAGTGAAGATGAAGGAGTGGCTATGTTGGCAAGAGACATGAAAAAATTCATGAGATATAAACGATTTGCCAAGAAAGGAAGCTCTTCCACACCCTACAAGAAGAATGATAGAGCTATCAAACAAGATGAACCCACTTGCTATCATTGCAAGAAAGTTGGTCACATCAAAACCTATTGTCCTCTTCTTCAAAAGGAGAAACCAAAAAGAGCAATGCATGCTAATATCACTTGGGATACTCAAAATTCGGATGAAGAAGAAAGTGATAGCGAAAACGTCAATCTTGTTGCTTTTATGGGAGAACTTGAGAATGATGAAGATGCTTCTTCGAATGATGATACCGGTACTACTCACTTTGCCTTTATGGCAAATCATGATGAGGTAACTCCTAAATCTAAACTCTCTTTAACTAATGATGATGCTAGTGAACAAGATATTCATGAGGCATTTGACTCTCTTTACAATGATTTTTTAAATTCTATTGAAACAAACAAGGTTTTAACAAAAGATTTAGAATTTGAGAAAAATAGAACTAAAGAGGTTTTGAAAGCTTTAGAAGATTGTCAAAATCTTTGTGATGAATGTATAGATGATAATGAAAAACTTCATCTTATTGAGAAAAACCTTTTGAAAGAAAAAGCTATGTTAGAGAAAAAGATTATTGATCAAAATGCCATTATCTTAAAATTCACTAGTGGGCAAGAAAACTTGGATTTGATTTTAGGTTCTCAAAGAATGGCTTGTGAAAAAAGTGGTGTTGGATATGATCCATTCACTCACCAAAAATCTTTGAAAAATGTTTTTGTAAAATCAAAAATTTCAAATAAAATTCCATCTTCTTCAAAATCTTCTATCACTTGCACCTATTGTGAAAAACTTGGTCATGATGCATCTCATTGTTAGTATCGTAAATTATTGGATTTGGGATCTCTTGTGCCAACTTGGAAAAGGCCTATATGGGTCTTAAAAAGAAAATCCACTAACCCTCATGGACCCAAACCAAATTGGGTACCTAAAGCTTAATTCATTTTTGTTTGTAGGGATTGAGCATCAAGAAGCAAAATATATGGCTACTTGATAGTGGATGCTCAAGACACATGACCGGGAATCCTTCATTATTTACACGTTTATATAAAACAAAAGGTGATAAAGTTACTTTTGCCGACAACACTAAGAAACGCGTTTTGGGTAAAGGTAACATTGGTAATTTGAATTCCTTATTTATCTCTAATGTGTTACTTGTTGAGGGTCTCTCTTTTAACTTGCTTAGTATTAGTCAACTTTGTGATGTTGGGTTTAGTGTTAAATTTGAAGCATCTAGATGTGTTGGTTTTAAAAATGATGAGTTAGATACTATGTTTATTGCAAAAAGATCGGATAATGTTTTTGTTGTTGATCTTGAAAGTCTTATGACTTCTCATATTAAATGCTTATCCGTGGTAAATGATAGTTGGCTTTGGCATAGACGTTTAGGGCATGCTAGCATGGATTTGATTTCAAAATTATCTAGAAAAAATCTTGTTGTTGGTTTGCCTATTCATAAATTTGATAAAGATAAATTGTGTGATGCATGTCAACTTGGTAAACAACATCGTTCATCTTTTAAATCCATAAATAAGGTCATCACCGTTAGGCCACTTCAATTATTGCATATGGATCTTTTTGGTCCCGTTGATGTCACTAGTCTAGGGGGTTCTAGATATGTATTTGTTGTTGTTGATGATTTCACTAGATATACATGGGTGATGTTCCTTGCTTTAAAAAGTGATGCCTTCAATGAATTTGCAAAACTTTGTAGAAAGGTGCAAAATGAGAAAGGCTACTCTATTACATGCATTCGTAGTGATAATGGTAGTGAATATGTGAATTCTCCTTTTGTGCATTTTTGTGATGAATTTGGGATTGAGCATAATTTTTCGGCCCCTAGAACTCCCCAACAAAATGGGGTAGTGGAAAGGAAAAACCGAACTCTACAAGAAATGGCTTGAACAATGCTAAAAGAACATAGCTTGCCTTCATACTTTTGGGGTGAAGCCGTTCATACGGCTTGTTATGTGTTAAATAGAGTTCTTATTAGACCCCTTATTAAGAAAACCCCTTATGAGCTTTGGAATGGTAGACCACCAACTATTGCTTATTTTCGTGTTTTTGGGTGCAAATGTTTTATCCTAAACACTAGGGACTATTTGGGAAAATTTGATGCTAAATCGGATGAAGGCATTTTTCTTGGTTATTCCACTAAAGGAAAAGCCTATCGCATTTTCAACAAACGTACTCGTACCATTGAGGAATCTATGCATGTTGACTTTGATGAGACTAATCCTTTTAATATCAAGAAAGTAGTAGATGTTGAATTACATGAAGATGCTCCACAAGATAAATCCTTAGAATCTCCTACTCAAGAAATAAAGTCTCATGATGAATCTCCTAAGGAAAATGATCAAATGCCAAATGAAGCTAGTACGGATTTACCAAAGTGTTGGAAACATATCAAAGATCACCCAAGTGAATTAATTCTAGGTGATCCAAAAGAAGGTGTTACCACTCGCTCTCGTATTATTGCTCTATGTGCTCATCAAGCGTTCTTATCTCAAATTGAGCCCAAGAATATTAAAGAAGCATTGTTAGATGATCATTGGATTAACGCTATGCATGAAGAATTAAATCAATTTGAGCGTAGTAAAGTTTGGACATTAATGGAAAAACCAATTGGCCCTACTATCATTGGCACTAAGTGGATATTTCGCAACAAGCTAGATGACATCGGTATAATCACTAGAAATAAAGCAAGGTTAGTTGCTCAAGGATACAATCAAGAAGAAGGTATTGATTTCGATGAAACTTTTGCTCCCGTAGCTAGACTTGAATCTATTCGTATGCTACTTGCTTTTGCTTGTTATATGAATTTTAAACTTTACCAAATGGATGTCAAAAGTGCTTTTTTAAATGGTTTTATAGACGAGGAAGTTTTTGTTAAACAACCTCCGGGTTTTGAGGATCCAAAATTTCCAAATCATGTTTTTAAACTTTCAAAGGCTTTATATGGTTTAAAACAAGCACCTCGTGCTTGGTATGAACGATTAAGCAAATTTTTATTAGATGATGGTTTTAAAAGAGGAAAAATTGACTCCACTTTATTTATAAAAAGGTCTTCAAAAGATATCCTTCTTGTTCAAATTTATGTGGATGATATTATATTTGGTGCTACTAATGAAAATCTTTGTGAGAATTTTTCTAAGAGCATGCATAAGGAATTTGAGATGAGCATGATGGGAGAATTAAATTACTTTCTTGGACTTCAAATCAAGCAAATGAAGGATGGTATCTTTGTCAATCAAGCCAAATACACAAAAGAATTGATCAAAAAATTTGGACTTGAAGATGCAAAGGAAATTGGAACTCCAATGAGCACATCCACAAAATTAGACAAAGATGAAGATGGTAAGGATGTTGATGAGAAACTATATCGAGGTATGATTGGTAGCTTACTTTATTTAACCGCTTCTAGACCCGATATTATGTTCCCCGTGTGTCTTTGTGCTAGATTTCAATCTTCTCCTAAAGAAACCCATCTTAGTGCCGTTAAGCGTATTTTTAGGTATTTGAAAGGAACCCTTAGTCTAGGACTTTGGTACCCAAGATTTACCTCTTTTGAGCTAATAGGTTATTCGGATGCCGATTATGCCGGTTGTAGACTTGATAGGAAGAGTACTAGTGGTAGTTGCCAATTCTTAGGTCAATCCCTTGTTTCTTGGTCTAGTAGAAAACAAAATAGTGTTGCTTTATCCACGGCCGAAGCCGAATATGTTGCGGCCGGAAATTGTGTGACTCAAATTCTTTGGATGAAACAAACCTTACTAGATTTTGGCCTAGAGTATGATCGTGTTCCCATTCGTTGTGATAACACTAGTGCTATCAATCTTACCAAAAATCCCATTCAGCACTCTAGAACAAAACACATAGAAATCCGCCATCATTTTATCCGTGATCACACTCAAAAAGGGGATATTGTACTTGAATTTGTTACCTCCGAAAATCAATTAGCCGATATCTTTACTAAACCTCTACCCCAAGATCTTTTTGAGAAAATTCGGTGTGAAATTGGCATGCAAATTCTCTAACCTTTCTTTCATGCCATTAGTGTTTAGTACTTTTTGTGTATATATTCTTGTTGCTAATATTTTCTTGATGTTTTAGGGTCCTTGAAACTTCTAATTGTTATCCATTTATTCCTTTGATCCTTGTTTTTTACTCAAAATGTGTTTTGACCCCTTAAAATTTTCAAAATCGTATCATTTGTTCTTTTTGTTGTTGACAAAGGGGGAGAAATTTTAGTTAAACTTTTTCAAATGCATTTTGTGAGGGGGAGTTTTTATAAAAACTCTAGTGATTAGGTTGAGGGGGAGTTTTTGATCAAAACTAAATCTTAGGCATCTTCAAAAGTTTATGATTTGTCAAACATCAAAAAGGGGGAGATTGTTAGCCTCACCTTGTTTTTATTCCCGTTTTAATATTCGACAAATCATCATTTAAACTAAAATTCATTTTGGTATCACTTAAGATGTTTTCCAAAACCCCCTCATTAGAATAGTTGTGTTTACTTCCTTATATTTAGCTTGATATTCAAAAGAGCAGCTCCGCGGTACACCGGACGAATCATGCGGTACACCGCAAAGTCACGGACCAGAAGTGCGGTGCACAGGATAGCCCGTCAGTATGCTCAAAAATCTGCACGGTACACCGGACCTAGGCGCGGTACACCGGACAACGGCACGGACCAGGGTTGCGGTACATTAGATAGTCCGACCAGTAAGCTCGAAGTTAAGTCGAACAGCTCCGCGGTGCACCGGACCATATCCGCGGTACACCGCACAAGAGGGTTTTCTGCACTTTACAAGAGGACAAAGCTTATATCCGTTGGAGATAAAATAGATCCGTTAGATAGGAGCCTTATGACCGTTGGACCAAGATTTCAGCTATAAAATGGAGCTCATTCAAGACACAACTCAAGCCTTCCATCTACCAATCTTAAGAGCAATTAATTCTATCATTCAAGGAGGTTTCAAAGGAGAATTCAAGTCATATTTATTGTGAAGCTAATTAGTTCTTATCTACTCATTTAGGAGTTTAGTTACAAAGCTTTTACAAAGCACCCCTAAACACTTTTCCCTTTTCCTCTTAGTTCTTGTAATAGATTAAGAGAGTAGTGTGAGCATTGGTTTATGCTTGGTTCCTTGTGTTGGTGATAACACAAGAGTATTTTCCTTCAAAGGGTTTTTGAAGTGGTTGTAAGGGTTTGTATCTCACCCGGTTAAGAGTTACGAAGATTAGTTGAGAATCTTGCAAATCCTAAGGAGGCTTCCTTAGGTAGTGGATGTAGGGAAACCGAACCACTATACATCGTTGTGTATCGTATTCTATCTCTACACTCTTTATATTTCCGCACTCTATATGCTTGATAAAATGCCTACTTGAATAGTTTGATAATATTGTCTATTAGGATTATCTAGTTTTATACTATTTAGTTTGCTAATACAATAGGATTCAAATTAGCTTTTAATTTTATTTACTTGAAATAAAATTAGCCGATTAATTTCTATTGTCCTATTCAACCCCCCTTCTAGGACGCATATAGTATATCAACCCTTTGCCGGGAATGAGAAAAAGGTGAAAAAGAAAGAAAAAATGAAAAAATGAAAAAATCCATACAGTAGAAACCGGGAACCCGGTTTGCTTTTGTACAAAAAAAAAGAGAAAAAGAGAAAAGAAAAGAAAAAGAAAAATGTGAATGAATAAAACATCCGGCAAAGTGGAATTTCTCTGAAAATCATCTTGTTTATAGTGGGTAGACATGGGACGCTAAATTGTTGCGTATATGGGTGAGTGAGAACATTTTTTGAGCGTTAACTCAAGCTCGGGGACACTGTTGATGGTAAGTGAGGAGAGAGCCAAAAGCTCACTTCAAATTTACCAAATATACATCCACACCCGTCCTTAAGCCAATATTATAACCATAAAGACCTCGTGATTCCTAAATGCATAGTGAATTTATGATTCAGTTGATAGGAAATACACTAGGTGGAGCGTTCAAAGCGAGTTAGGATTAATGACCACCCTATAGCCATCATACAGAGATGAGTACAAGTGTAACCTTCAAGCATTGCAACTTTAATTTTATGATTGAGATTATTTATGTTTGATGTTGCATTTTAGATGTATGTGTATATTAGTTTCTGGAGTTTGCTATATGAGATTTATTCTGAGAATTGCTTTAGGGTTTATTTGCTAGCTTCTACGTGTTTATACGTTTACTTCTACCCCTTTGTTTTGTTTTACTTTGTCGGGACGACAAAGGTTTGAGTTGGGGGTCTTGATGTCTCCCTAATTGTTCTTATTTTCGACCCTTAGGAGACATCATTTTTGGTGTTTATTTAATTAATTTGATAGACTTTTGGACTAAATATGCAATAATCCGGAATTCCCTTTTTATTTCTAGCATTTTTGAATTATTAAACTTTTGCGCGTAATATTGGTATTTTTAGTGTAAATTTTACATGTTTTTAGATGTTAGCTAGGAGAGGAATCCAAGGAGAAAGTCAAAGATCGTGAATTAGAGTCAAGACTTGAAAATGAATCCCGAAGATATTATTTTTAGAGCTGAAAATCCATTTTCTAGGCTATAGATTGCTGATTTCGAGGTGCTTAAGCGATGATTTAGCCGCTGACCTTTGAAGAGAAAACATTCCTTATCGAGTTATGGAACTTTAGCAACTGGAATGAGGTCAATCGGAGTCATAACACATCGGGAAAAGCCGTTTTAGTGAAGGCACATCAGCAGTTACGGGATTTTGGGCTAAGTTAGTGGACTTGGGCCTTTTATATTTCATTTAATTAGAAGCCTAGGTCCAAGTCCGAATTTGCACTTATAAAAGGAGGTCTGGACTTCTATTTTTCACATAATTCACATTCTACAAGATTAAACACCAGAGAGAAGCAACGGAAGGAAGAAAGAAGAAGCTACAAGAGCTGGAGAGGGTCTATATCTCCGTTCGTAGTCATTCCAATTCCGGAAATTAGGTTCTTTTTATCTTTAATTTTGTAATCAAATATGAATTCCATTTATTTTAATTTAGTATTTCGTTTTAATATGAGCTAAACAATTCATAGTGCATGAGAACAAACAATGGGTGAATCCCAATTTTATTAAATAACGAATGTTGAATTTGGGTTTCTGTTAAATTAAACTAGATTAGGGCTTTTACTCTTTTCAATAAATTGAGATTATTTTACTGTTTTTAGCGTCATGAACTAGGAACAGGTGTTAGTATTTAGGCTATTCCAATTAGTGGCAATTGGATCATCCTGACGGAGGGTTTAGATACAGAACCATTTATTCAATCTAGGATAGAAACTATTGATTCTGACGAACTTAGTTAATTCTAGGGCCAATGAGGTAATAAAACTTAAACATCCAAAGGTGGATCATATTTACCCTGACAGGACTAGTGACACCCTAGGATCGCCTTATAGTCCACCCTGACGGGGGTATAAGGAATTTAGAATCCCGACCATTGTAATTGACCAATTTAGCCCTTAAACAACATAAGTTAGGAAATAGGATTGGGAGAATCCTTGCGTTCACAAGTGCTACTTCTCATATTGCGTTTTACATCATTTTACTTGCGACTTAGCTTTTATTTGCATTTTAATAATTGTCTTTTATTTACTTAGCATTAATACAAAACCAAACAAACATATTATCTTTATTTGCTTTCATAAGTGCATCAATCATTAATAAATAAGCATTGTAGTCAACCATCCCGTCCTTGGAACGAATCTGTATTATCCTTATTACTACTTGGGACAACTGTACACTTCCGTGTTTTGATAACTGTATTAAACATGGAATTAACACAATTCAGGCTACTAATATGTTTTCTTGTGCTTGGAGTTTGTATAAAAACAGGTGAAAATGGCACCAAGAAGAAAAGTTATCAAGTCAAGACTACTAATTTGTTTCTTGTGGTTGGAATTTGTGTAAATACAAGTAAAAATGCCTCCAAGAAGAAGATTGACTGATGAACAAGAAGATGATAAGATACAAGCAGTGAAAAGGAAGAACTACTAACTTTTCTAGGTGATGAGCAGCCCTCAGTGGATTATGTTCATTGAAGAGTGTAAATGCAGTTCAGCGAAAACAAAGATCAAAGAATCAGTTATCTAAACGAATATTGATGAATGTGTTGACGTTTTTATTATTGTACTGAAAATAGTATTTCGTATTTAATTGTACTTATTTTGGAATGTTTTAGATTGTAATGTTTAAAATGACTTGTTAGTTTATTAAGTCTTATGAAGGATTTGATTAGAAATGGAAATTGATTAGTATTTCATATTGCGAAGGATTTGATTAGAACAGTTTTGATACCAACAAAAAATTCAAAAAAGCAGGAAAAATCCGAAACACATTAAAATGACATGTAAATTCCATGTGTTGAAAGATGAAAATTTACTAACCTGCACACTAACAACTTAAGCTACTCGGATCGAAACCAATATAGAAAGATAATAATTATAAAGGAATGAACCACAACACAATATAAAAACAAAAAGATCCAAAACATAACAATAGAAACTGTAAAAATTGTTAAATCAGTGAATATTAAACAACTGTTACAAGAATATAATGATCATAAAAAATAATCATAGAGCAACTTGACAATTTTTGGCATTGACCGACGTGACTGATTAGTTGACTCCAACGGTTGCTTTTCAGAACCAAATCTTTGTGACTACCAAATGTATGCTACTTGGGATCGTGGAAACACGTAATCGAAAACAGAATCGAGAGTCGGAAAAAGATCAAACGAACGCATCGAACGTTGAGAACCGAACCTAACTACAGCCATAACCATCTGCAGAAAACAATTCATGAAATAAGTACTAGAATACAATAACAAAAACAAAGGAAGAAGTAGAAAAGGGAAAAAATTCTGTGCAGGAGCAGAATTCCATGTTTCATATAGTTTCATTCTGTATAAAACATGGAATTCCATGTTTAAAACATGGAATTTTGCGTCTGCACAAACCTCTTCACAGAATTACAGCTCAAACACACACTCTACTACGATTAAAACAGTTTAAACACAGAATTAGCAATGTAGAAGCAAAATATGAACAAAATGAATAATATAACACAGAATTTACAGAAAAAAGAGGCAAAATATGAAGAAATGAAGAATATAAAAACATTATCATAACAAAAAGAGCTTAAACACAAAAATTTGCAAATATCAAAGCAAAATATGAACAAAATTAAGAATATAAATACAAAATCATAACAAAACAAGCAATTAGAAGAGAAAAACCTTCAAAACAGTAGAATTGCTTCAAGTTGCAAAGTAGGATGAAAATGTGAATCAGCAGAATTCCCTATTTTAAACATGGAATTCCATGTTTCATACAGTTTCATACTGTATAAAACATGGAATTCCATGTTTAAAACATGGAATTCTGCGCCTGCACAAACCTCTTCACAGAATTACAACTCAAACACACAATCTACTGCGATTAAAATGGTTTAAACACATAATCTAGCAATGTAGAAGCAAAATATGAACAAAATGAAGAATATAACACAAAATTTACAGTAAAAGAGGCAAAGTATGAAGAAATGAAGAATGTAAACACATTATCATAACAAAAAGAGCTTAAACACAAAAATTTGCAAACATCAAAGCAAAATATGAACAAAACTAAGAATATAAACACAAAATCATAACAAAACAAGCAATTAGAAGAGAAAAACCTTCGAAACAGTAGAATTGCTTCAAGTTGCAAAGTAGGATGAAAATGTGAATCAAAATGCTTTCAAAATAGAGAATACATACACATGTATACGTATATATAGAAAATCAAACCTGCAAATCAGCAAAATAACAAAATGAAATAAAAAATTTAAAAAAAAAACAGAGACGAGAGAGATAAAGAGCGTGAGAGATAGAAGAGATGTTAGTTTACCTTTAGAGAAGAAGAAAAAACTGAGTAATCTTCGTGAGTGAGCTTGGTGAGTGTGAGTGAGCTTCGTAGCTCATCAATGGAGATGGAGAAAACCGTTAGAGGAGAGAGAAATGGAGAGAGAGAAATAGAGAGAGAATGTGTGTGAGTGTGTGAGCTAATAATTGGGGAATTAATTACCTAGTTTATAATAAGTAGTATTTATATTGGGTAAAAAGGGAAAATAAATAATTAAGGGGAGTTTTTTTCTAATTAGTTAATTAAGAAGGCATTTATCTCTAAATAAAAAACTTAGAAGCTTAAAAAAATTAGAAGCCTAATTAAGGAAGCATTTCTCTTTAATTACCCCTTATTATTTTGGTTTAAAATATAAAAAGAAACAAATATTATTGAACTATATAATACTTTTTCCTAGATAAGACGATCTGTTAGTTTATAAAAACTAGATAGGATATTGTAGTTTTTTATGTTTGAAAAGATAACATTAGAACTTTTAACTATACTACAACTCTTTAATTATTACCCAACTTCTACTCTATATATAGAGTTTTATATACTTCCATTCTTTAAATCATTGAAAACCTAAGCTAAGAGGAAAATATAAGTCTATACAAAAGGTAAAAGATTATTTTTATCAATATTTTATTTGATTTTGTTGATTCTTTTTTCTTTTTGCGTAATTATAAACAAGTTCTTGCCTGACTATTCAACTTGTACACTTGGCTATTTGGATTAAGAATTTATCAAAGTTATATTTGAGTTAATAGTTTTATAGTTTAATAACCAACGTTATATTGCTTGGTGTGTTTCTTTGAGTTGTTTGTTTATGTGGAACCTCTCGAGAGTATTTATGATGTGTAACTCCTTTAGTTTTTTTTTTGCTACTTTTTGGTGATGTAATATTTTGGATGAATTGTATGAACTCCATCAAGGTTTGGTTTATTGGTTCATGAATTTTTATTTTATGTTAAACTCACATCCCCTCGTGATGACTTGTTACTTTTTCCCTTGTATCGATCTTAGTTTCATGTGCTAGCTTATGTTCATATACTTTTTTCCAGTGTATTAGATGGTTCCCTTTGCAGCAAATATTAAGTTCACATGGGGTAGAGTTTAACTTCGTAATAGAATCTTAATAGTTTTCAGGGGATTTATTTTTTGTCTTAGCCGTGGGTGTTCCCTATCACCTTTTTATAAGACACCTTTTTATACTAAAGGTAAAAGATGTTTTCTTTTATTCAACATGTTTATTAGTTTTCATTGATTCTTTTTTCTTTTTTCCTGAATACACAAGTTTATTATGATATATCTGGTCCCTACTGATCAACATGGACTAGGTTGGATCAATACTCTATCAAAGCAATATTTGAGTTAATAGTTTTCTATATTAACGAGAATTCATGTTTAATGAAATAGGAGGTTTCTTTTCTAACAATAGTGTGCATATTTGAGTTAATAGTTTTCTATATGTAATAGTTTTTTGTATTAGTATATAGATATTTGAAGGAGCCAAAAGATGATGAGTGTAGTAGGCCTTCGTTTAAACCAAACGATGAAGAAATATTGAATATTTTGGAGTGCAAGAAGAGAGGAGTAGTTGAATATCCTGCGAATGTAATTGTGGAGAAAAATCTATATGGAAAAAACGCTACTCCATGGGAGTTATTTAATAAGAACGATCCTTGGCAACACACGATGATTAGTAAAGGTAAACTCGATATGAATCACAAAACTATTTACGTCTTTACTAAGCTTACAAAGATTGGCGATGGAGAAAAAAGAGTTGATCGTTTAGCTGGGTACGTATTAATTTCATTAAACTTTTAAATTCTATCATGAATGTTTTATATATGAACAATAAAATAAATATTCTTTTGTTTATTGCATTAATTGTAGGTGTGGCACATGGAAAGGTAAAACCGGAGCTAAATATATTATGAATAGGGAGAAGGTGAAAATAGGATGTAGAAGAATGTTCACTTTTGAGACAAAAAATAACGAAGATGCAGTTGGGAAAGGTCATTGGAGAATGCACGAGTATTGTTCATTAAATTTGGTCGGAAATTATGAATTAGATTTTTATGTTATATGCAAAATAACATATGAGCTTAAAGATTCAAATTCAAAAGATGAAGATGAGCAAAAAGATTCAAATTCAGAAGATGAAGATGTGGCAGAAGATCAAGGATCTAGCAAGAGAAGAAAGGGTTGTTCAAATTCAGAATTTGAAGAATGTGGTACTCTTTTTCTTTAGTTTGGGGTTTTTAAACATTTAACTACTCTTCCTCAAACAAGGTTTTAACGAGGCCCTCCAAAAATGTTATAATTTACTCTTAAACTTAATGGATTATAAAGATTAAATTTTAGTTTTGTAATTTTTTGTCTTGTATTAATTTAAGTTATTTAACGGTAAAAAAATTCATTGAAATTTTCTTTTTTTAAATTATGAGATCATAGGGGTCCAGTGTTGAAATAGTATAGAGGTAGTGTTAGTCTCAAGACTACACTTGCTCATATTTTTCCTTCTAGCGGCATGTTTAGAGCATATTTATAGTAATACACTCGTAAGCAAGACAACATGGGATCTGGCACAATTAACCGTTCAAGATTTTTAAGGTAGAAAGTTACCGTTGAGATTAATTGTACCCGCCCATACAATGGAGTCTTTCTCTTTAGCAACTGGAAATGATTCTCCAGTTAATGTTTTCTCATCTACTTCACAATTCCCATCAGTTACAATACCATCGATTGGAATGATTTCACCAGCTTAACTGCAAGAATTGTGTTTAATTTCACTTCATCGGCATTAACTTCTTCACCTGTTTCTGCTATCACTGCTCTTTGTGGTACAACATTTATGAGTGACGACATCACAGCTGTGGCCTGGATATATAACAAACTCGAGCCATGAGAATATTTTTAAGTACCTTGATGAAAAACAACTGAGAGATGGAAATATATATATATATACCTTGTGACTTGCTCTTGACTATGGATCCAGCAACTGTCATATTTAAAAGAAATGTGTTGTATTAATTTTTTTAGTCTAATTTCTTCTTTATTTTTTAGCCCACTATGTACAACTAGCATTATCTAAAAACGGTAAGTTCTGACTGATGAACAAACTATTCAAACTCATCTTTCACCATGTCTTGTTGCTTAATAATAAAATACATCCACCTTCTTCACCAATTTTGTTTACAACTATATATTGAGTATGTCATAAGCTTATAAGGGAAGTATATCTTCAAATATGAAACTGCTTATAATATAAACTATGTGATAATAAAGGTTGATATCAGTGTTTAAGTTTATTAATTTACCACCTCACGTAAAATTCTAAGAAGTATAATAATACTTATATAAGTTCTACTTAGGGGAGACCGGGCCGGCCCGAGCGTCTCGGGTACCTAAGACGAGAAAAAAAATGGGGCCTTTTTTGATATATATTAAAATAATTTATCCGGTTATTAACAAAATGCATAAAACATGGTCTTGAACTCATGACCTGCGCAGAGAAACTTTGATTTCCACTAGGCCAATTGTTATATATACGTCATTTTAGTAAGCTTTAAGAAGTATATACTATACGTTAGTTACTAATTTTTTTTTTGGGCCTTCAAAAATCCGGGGCCCAAGGCGACCGCCTTGGTTGCCTTGCCCCCGGGCCGGCCCTGCAACGTTGTGTTAGCCTATCCCCGTTGGGGATGAATCAAGGCCTAACAAATGTGTCAAAATAATAGGGAATGGGCTTGCGCAAAAGTCGTGAGACTCACCTAAAGGTAAATTCTTGCAAGCCCAATCCGCTATCATATTTCCATCCCTTCTAACGAAGGAAAAAGATGGATTACAAACTTCGGAAACAAAGTAAATACTTTTAATTACATTTTGAATACAAGGAGGAATAAAAGCAAAATTGCTAACTAACAGTCCTATAACTAAAAGGCAGTCGCTTTCCACAATGCAATGAAAGTTTTTGAGCTCCTTTGCCCATAAACACGCCTTGAGAATGCCCAAACCTTCAGCTTCAAGGACGTTGTCAGCGTTAATTCTCCAAGCTTCACATTTTAGTACTCTTCCTTTATAATCCCTGGCAACACAAGAAATTACAGACCTGTTTTTAGTATAAGAAGCGTCGCAGTTAATTTTAATAGAGTTTTTTGTAGGTGGAATCCATTTACTAACTTGTTTATTCATATTGTTTTGAGTTTGTTTCTTTGGTTCCGATGTTGCATTGTTATCCAAAATAGGATGTTTTTTTACCCTTCAGTTTGTTTATCACATCATTAGGGGTTTTTTGTAGCATATTTTTTCCCACATTGTTCTTATCCTTCAATTTTGCTGTCAAGTCCCTCTCTAGAGTGGAACTATCATTTTTGCCCAAAATGGCAAGATACTCATCCCAACAAACCTCTGCTTTCCTCACAGTACTTAAAGGGTCGATTTTTGTATAATTAAATATATGCGCATTCCTATCTTTCCATATGTGCCACGCAAGTATACAAATTTTCTCAAGGGAAAAATCTCCCTTTAAATTCAATTTACCATTCTCATTAATAAAGTCAGTCATCCAAACATCCAATTTCTTGGATTGGTTGCTAACTCTTAATGAGAGTGGGGAGACTAACCACGTGGCACGCGCCCAATCACAGTAAAAAAGCATGTGTTCCACATTTTCTATACCTTTATAACAAATTTGACAAACCTTGGAATCTTTACATTTTTTCAAGAAAAGATTTTCCGAGGTTGGGAGGATATTCTTTATAGCTTTCCAAATAAAGTTTTTCACTTTAGAAGGGGTTTTCATATTCTAAATATTTTTCCTTACAATTGGGTCAGTGACATGTGAAGAAGAAGGCTTAGCCTTTTCCTTTCTATCATCCTGTACAGTTTTTTGAATTTAGTACTTGGTTATTTACCCATATTAGAGTTGTTTTTCAGAATTTAAAAATGTTGGACAAAATTTTAAATTAAATCTTTAATAGTGATAATACTAAAAATTAATAAAAATCATAAAATTTTGTAAAAGTATTCCGTTTAGTTGGGTAGAATAAAAATTAAGAAAAAGAACCAATAATATATATAAAGTTGAAGTTAGAGTTTGTTGAAAATATTTCCAATATTATGTTTAATAATTTCTTTAACGTTAAATTTTTATTTATAAACTTATAAAAAAAATTGAATTACTTTTTAAAATGACATCTCATTTATATTAAATAAAAGTGATATATGTCTTCAATTTCCAATTTACTAAAAATACTATAAAATTTTGTGGTATTTTTGGTTATAGATCATTCTTTTTATAAAAATAAAATTTGTACACATTGTTTAAAGGATGGTTAATTTAAAAGGTGCATAACTAACAACGTCTTTAATTTCAACCCATTTCACTAATAATTCAGGTTCATAATACTCTTCATTGGGCGGGCGACACAATTCACTTGGCTAGACGAAAATCATAAATTGACAAACCGATCGGTTAGGCGACATAATTTGGTGGGTTAGTATAAATTCAGAACCCAAAATACTTGTATATGTTATTTACTGGGTTGTGTTCATTGATTGGTGGGCCTACTACCCAAGTCCGTTAAAAATATCTCATTTCCTTAGGCGCGTTCAACATCACCACCACTGTTATTACGCCTTTGCACCCTTGTTTTCAAGTATCTGGTTCCTATTAATATTCTGGAAAATTGTAAAGCCATGAGATTCGGTTAAAATTAAATCAATTTATTTATAGTTTTCAGTGGTAAAGTATAAATATGATTTTGTTACCTTTATTTTTTAGGTTCTTCAATTGTCAAGGGATGGGGTCCTCTTGACAGTCCAAAACCTTAGAGACATCTAATCTAAGGAAAATCCCCAAGTCATTGGTCTTTCAGAGACCAAGACTAAAAAGAAAAAGTTACTAATTTTTGCTAAGAAGCTCAAACTTAACTTGCTTTGGAGCGTAGATTCTGTTGGTATTTCTGGTGGCCTTGCTCTTTTTGTCGTGGACAACTGGCACCATGAGGTAATTTCTTCTTCTATTCACCTTATCTCTGTTAATGCTTTTAATGATTCTGGCATTCCTTGGTTTTTACACTTTGTTTATGCCCTCCCTAATAAAGATAGAAAAAATTCTCTAGGATTTTATTGAGAACACCATTAAAAATAACCCCAATTCCCCTAATTTATTCTTAGGTGACTTTAATGATATTCGTTATAAACAAGAAAAAGTTGGAGGTCTGGGTAAATGCCCTTCTGAAATGAGAATTTTTAACAACATTACCCTCAATGCGCTATCTGAATTACCTTCTAAAGGTTGTTCCTTTACTTGGAGGAATAACCGGAGCGAAGAGAATCTTATTTTACAAAAATTAGAAAGAGGTCTTTGTTCAGCCAGCTGGTTTAATTTATTCCCTGATGCTTGGATCCATAACTACCCTCCTAATGGCTCTGATCATTCTCCTATGATCCTGCATCTTAATAAACCACCCCTTAATCTTTCACTCACTGTCTTTAAACTTGATCCTGCGTGGTTGGATGTTGATTCATGTTCTGTTGCAATTCGTAAATGCCTTCTTAACTCTCGTAATTTCTCGGGGAATGCTGCTATTAAGCTCCCTAAAAGATTACTGAGATGCAAGAAAACCATTTTAAGATGGAAAAAAACATCTTTTAGGAATAATGCTTCCATGATTAATCTCCTTACCAAAAAACTCGAATCCCTTATGCAATCTCATTCTGATGGCCTTAATTCACAATTAGTTGATCAATTTCGCTTAATTTCTAACGAAATTGAGTACTATTGGTCTCTTGAGGAGAAATATTGAGCTACCAGATCTAGGATTCAGTGGTTGAGATTAGGAGATAGAAATTCCAAATTCTTACAGTTTTCAACGCGTATGTGGCGCTCTTCCAATAAAATTATTTCCCTTTTAAAGCTTGATGGTTCATGGACTGATAGTCAGTCCGAATTAAACTCTCATATTCTTGATTTTTTAAGGACCTTTATTTGGTTATTGGTAACAGGGCTATTGACCTCATTATTGATCATATAAGTCCCTTAATTAATCAAAAACAAAATAATCTTTTGATGAACCCTATTACCTTGGAAGAACTTAAACAAACCACTTGGTTATTAGGTTCCTCTAAAGCACCTGGACCTGATGGCTTCCCTGATATGTTCTTTCACAAATTCTGGGATCTTTTGAAGGATGACATTCTTAATATCTGCAATGGTATTCTTTTTGGTACCATTAGTCTTGGTAGCATTAGTAATACTAATATTATTCTCATCCCTAAATGTAAGAATCCCTAGAAAATTAGCCAATTCAGACCTATTTCATGCACTAATTTTCTGTATAAAATCCTTTCTAAAGTCATAGTTATGCGCTTATCTTTAAATATCCCCTCTATCATCTCAACTTGTCAATCTGCCTTCATTAAAGGGAGATTTATCCAAGACAACATCATCATTGTCCATGAGGTTATTCACAAACTTAAACATCTTAGGAAGAACTCGAAAGAGAGTTATTCTATCATCAAGGCTGATATACATAAAGCTTATGATAGAGTAAGTTGGCTTTTCTTGTTTTCTATTCTTAAGAAATTAGGTTTCTCAGATACTTGGATCTCTTTTATCAAAGAATGTGTTACCTCAGTTAACTTCAATGTTATGATTAATGGATATAAAGCTGGATCATTTACCCCATCTAGAGGATTGGGGCAAAGTGATCCACTTTCTCCCTATTTGTTTACCATTGTCTCAAATGTCTTATCCCTTTTATTTGAAAAGGATTTTTAGTCAGGAGATATTAAGGGTATTAAACTTAGTAGAAATAGTCCTGATCTCCATCATCTCCTTTTCGCTGATGACTCTATATTTTATCCCAGATATCATGCTTTTGAAATTCACGAGTTTAGGAAAATCCTTTATAAATTCTGCTTTGCTTCTGGCCTTACAATAAACCTAAATAAATCCTCCATTTTCCTTAGCCTTAATACCCCTGATTCTCTGAGAACTTCTGTCTCTAATGCATTTCGCCTATTACCGAGGATATAGTTTGTATTTACGGCTTCCTACGGAATGGGGTAAGTCTAAAACTAAGGACATGGATTCTTTAATTTCCAAAACTGCTATAAAATTGAGTGGGTGGAAGAAATTTCTTTTATTTATGGCTGGTAAGGCTGTTCTTATCTCTTCTGTTATCCATGCTTTCTCCACCTATATCATGTCCCTTCTTGCTATCCCCAAATGTTTTATTAATAAACTTAACTCGCTTGCTAGCCATTTCCTTTGGGGTAATGAAGATGACCAAGGCATTCATTAGGTTAGCTGGAATAGGGTAGCCTCTTCTAAATCTTTGGGGGGTCTTGGGATTAAAATTCTTGAGGCTTTTAATCTATGTTGCATGGATTCTTCAAAACGGTGACGAATCGCGAATCGGATACAGAAACGGAAGCGATTCTCCTCGGATTTACTCGGTTTCGCGAATCCTTGAGTCAACGAATTCGGAAGCGTTGACCATTTTCCGGAAGCGGCGCTTCCGTGCTAGGATTCTTTTCGGAAGTTTCATTTAAATTGTTTTTAAGATCTGATTTATAAATTTATAAAATTTAAGGGATTAAATTGAATATATAATTTATATTAACTAAACCCTTATTAAAAATATTATTTACTTTTTCTGAAAACAAAAAAAGACATAGCAGTGCAAAACCAAGAGTCTGCCCTTGCTAACAAAAAAGACAAAGAAGAAGTTTAGTAAATTACTAACTGAACATTTATATTATTTTATTTAGAAACTCTTTAAAGTTTTAAACTTTGATTACCTATTTTTTTGTTTGAATGGAATGATTGTCTTCCTTGATTTGTTCATAAAAAAGATTTATTAATGATAAGTTGATAATTAAAGTCTAAAATTCAGTTTGCACATAGAAATTAATTAAAAAATTTGGTTGCTTTGATTATAATAAATAACAAGTAATATTTGAAATCTGGTGTAAAGTATAAACCGTGTAGTATTTTGCGTGGAAATTGGAAAGTGAATACAACCTAAGCCTAAGAAAATTGGGTTCTTTGATTGAATATAGCTATTGTCTATTGAAAACTAAAAAGTACCAACTGACTAATCCAAATTCCTGATCTCTGCCGTATATTGAAATTAGAAAACATATTATATAAACTTTTCTGTAAAAGTCATGTTTTTTATTTTATGTAATATTTAGACTATAAAAAATTTCTACAGTAAAAGAATAATATTTAATCTTTTTATATCTATAATGTAGAAAGTTTTAATACAATAAAGAAAGTGTCTAACTAAATGTTTGTTATATTTCAATTGAAGTGTTTTATTTTATAATATTGCAAATTATTATTCTTTAATTTTTAGTGTAAAAATATAATATATATATATATATTTGAAATAAAAATTAAATATATCGCCGAATCTCCGAATCGGCTTTTCTGGAGATGGCGAATTCCCGAATCGCATTGCATCGCTTCCCCGCACCCGCTCTCAATTCTTCGCACACACACTCGTTGAATCTCTCGGAGAAATCTTCTACATTTTGCGTGATTTAGGTGGAAAAGGAGATAAAGAAGTTGTAAGTTGCGTGAGGATGGGTTGCTGATTGTGGTGGCTTGATTCGAACGAAATGGATAGCCGCTGTGTTGATTATCGGAGTTAGCAGAGGAGCGGCGTTGATGTGGTCGGATTTGGAACTCTGATGTCGGATTTGGCTCGGCGCTGCTCGGAGTTGGATAGCGCTTGGAGTTGGACGGAATGGAGGTGGTTTGCGGAGGTCAGGCACTGGTGTTTCTGTGTACAGAATCGGGCTTGGTCTTGATGTCGACGGCGGAGATGGAGATGTTGGGTTGATGTTGATAGTGAACCTCCAACGAGTCGACGACGTAGCTATCTTCATTGCTGGAAGTGGATCCAACTGTCTTCATCGCTGGAGGTGGTGAAGCTATCTTCTCAAGCTTCTTCACTGCGCAGAACAAAGATTTGGGGAAGAAGAAGAGGGGGGGTGGGTGGGGTTGGGGGGGGTTATTTTATTATTTATATTTAATAATATAAAAACTATTAATAAAAACCTATTTTGCTCTTTTAAAGAATTGGATTTAAGATAATTAAATAATAAAAGCAGATTAGGAATAAAAAAAAAAGGTGACATGGATAAGCCACGTCGGATTTAATGGCAAAAATGGACGAAAAACGTTAGTAGGGGGCAACCTGTCACAAAAACAAAAATTAGGCGGTAAACAGACGCATTTTAAACAATGGGAGACAACATGTCAATCGGGTGAAACATCGGGGGAGAAAATGCTATTTACTAAAAAAAAATGCAAGATTACTAAAAAAAAATGCAAGATTACTAAAAAAAATGCAAGATTGATAATAATAGTATGTTTATCCTTTTTTTTTTCTTGATTTTTTTTCTAATTATTTTTTTCTCTACTTCAATTTCTTTAATCTCTTATAATATTGTTATATTCTTTCTATTTATGATTAAAGTTACTAGCATTTGATATTATTTCTATCTTTTTATCAATTTTTCAATTGATACTTTGATATTTTCAAATGTTTTCTTAATTTTTGGCTATTTTTTAAAAATATAATTAAGTTTGGATTTCCTCTAATACTTCCAAGTATCTCTATAATTGGTAAATAAATATAATAAGTGAGGGAGAGTAAGTATTGTAGTTCAGCACCACCACCACCGCACTGAGAAAAACCTGATTTTCTTTCTAATGGCCACCTCCGCCGCCTCCTCCGCTTGGTGTCAATCTCCATTAAACTTCATCCTCACATCAAACACTTCCAAAACCCAAATCCCATTTTCACTTTCATCTCCATCTTCATCATCATTCTCCTTAAGATGTAATCTTCAAACCTCCCAAACCAGAGATGTTATAGTTACGGATCCTCAACCAGTCTTCTCCTCCGTCAAATCCTTCGCTCCAGCCACCGTCGCCAATTTAGGACCCGGGTTTGATTTCCTCGGTTGCGCCGTCGATGGTCTCGGTGACTTTGTTACTCTCCGCGTTGACCCTAATGTTCATCCAGGAGAAGTCTCTATTACTGATATCTCCGGTACCGGAGCTTCTAACAAGAAACTCAGTATGAACCCTTTATGGAATTGCGCCGGTATAGCCGCAATTTCCGTTATGAAAATGCTTAACATTCGATCAGTAGGTCTTTCTCTTTCACTCGAGAAGGGTTTACCCTTAGGTAGTGGCCTCGGTTCAAGCGCCGCTAGTGCTGCCGCAGCAGCTGTCGCCGTTAACGAGCTTTTTGGTGGTCCGTTGAAAGTCTCCGATTTGGTACTCGCCGGACTTGAATCGGAATCTAAGGTTTCAGGTTACCACGCAGATAATGTAGCTCCATCGATAATGGGTGGGTTTGTATTAATCCGAAGCTACGATCCACTTCATCTAATCCCATTAAAATTCCCGAATATCGAGAAAGATCTCTACTTTATCCTCGTTAATCCAGAATTCGAAGCTCCGACTAAGAAAATGCGTGCAGCTTTACCTACAGAGATAACAATGCCTCACCATGTTTGGAATAGTAGTCAAGCCGGAGCTTTAGTAGCAGCTATATTACAAGGGGATGTAAAGGGATTAGGGTTAGCTTTATCATCGGATAAAATAGTGGAGCCGAGAAGAGCGCCATTGATTCCGGGGATGGAAGCTGTTAAAGCGGCGGCGATTCTCGCCGGAGCTTATGGTTGCACGATAAGTGGGTCCGGTCCAACAGCTGTAGCGGTTACTGATGATGAAGAACAAGGAAAGGTGATTGGTGAAAAAATGGTGGAAGCGTTTATGAAGAAAGGGAATCTTAAGGCAATGGCTATGGTTAAGAAGCTTGATCGTGTTGGTGCTAGGCTTATTTCTAGTACAAGATGATTCAAATTTGTGTTTAATTTTGATTTTTATTTTGATTTTCATGTTTTTGCGTAGTTTTGTTTTTGAGCTCTTGATTTGCTTGTGTATTGTATGAGAAGAATTAACCTTTAGATTTGTTGATGGTAATACCAAAAATTGAACTAATAATGTTGTTAATTTGGTGGTGTATGTATACGAACAATGCCTTGCTAGTTTCAATATAATTAGCGAATTGCCAATTTGATTTCTTAGTAGGCAAAGATTTGTTCATGTTAGTGTACTAAAATGCCTTCATGGAGTAGTAAATGATTGAATAACCTTAGTTTTAAGGATAAAGAAACTGATTTAGGAGGTGTTTATTTGTAAGGACACTAAAAAACACAGAATCATAAGACTAGTTTGTTTTCTTTGATCAATTCAGATCGAAATAGTTTTTAATTGGTATGTTTCATTAAGATTTTAGATGTTTATTCAGTTTAAAATCAAACGATTCGTAATTACATCAACTAACATTATACCCTAGTAAAGAGAAATATGACACTTTGAGTTTGTTGTCTAAATTAAGTATATATCATATGGATACAAATAAAAATGTCATGAAATTATTAAAATCAAACAAGATAGTATATAATGCATTCAAAGTAAGATTATTTGAGACTAAAGATAAACTATTTTGCCACTAGATGTATCATTGAAGTAACTAGATATTAAAAGAACACGAGCAAAGAACGGAGATAAATAGTTTAGTCAAACGAGAGTAGATAACAAGACACTCTATCTCTAAGAGACATTTTGTCAATCACTTAGCATTCTTGTACATTTTGTCAATTACACTCTGCAATCAAAATACAAGGTTCAGATTAGTACTAGACTGATAGTTAAGAATATAGCTTTAATTATTCAAAAAAGAAAAAATAAAAGCAAGTCTGGGAAAAAGAACAATCTACCTGGTAGTATTTGAGCAATTGTGGCCTTTTCTTCTTATAAGTAGGGGTAAGAAGGTCATTTTCCATATCAAACGGAACAGGATCCAGATGGACACTTCTTATGAGTTCAAAACCTTTCAACTGCATCACACAATTGAAGTAAAAACAATTACAACAAAAATCATAAAATAAGCGGGGAGTATTTTAGTCATTTCGCGTCAATATAGGGACTAATGTACAATATTTTTGGAGACTAAAAGGGGTAACAATGCAATTAACCCAAAACACAAGGACTGAAAGATATAAATAAGAATAAACCTTATTCGCTTTCCCGGTCTTTGTGAGTTCCGCAAGAATATACGCATTCACTTTAGGATTTTCACAAAGAGCGTTAAAATCCCCAGTTATACCATTCTCTTGGGCCCACGCTTCAACTTTTTGCTTGTTTGGATTAACTACAGCAACTAAAAAAGCCTCAAAACTATTCCCATAAACCCAAATCTGTAAAAGAAAATCAAACAATTACGAAATAATAAAATCATAAATAAATATGATAAAAATATATATAAATACCGAATCAATATCAGAAACACGACCAAATATATTCTCCAAATTTTCAACTGCTACATATTCTCCTTGCGATAGTTTAAAAATATTTTTCTTACGATCGATAACTTTTAAACTCCCATTAGGTTGCCATTCACCAATATCCCCTGTATTTTCAACATATTACATTATTAACCAATGGATTATATACAAATTACAATTATACCCCAACCTGTGTGGAACCATCCATCGATTAGGACTTCATTAGTAAGATCTTCATCTTTATAATACCCCGAAAATAAAAGGTCACCCCTAACACAAACTTCTCCACGTGGTGTACTTGAAAGTGCATCGTAATTCATTTCAGGAACTGATTCTAAACAAGCATCTACACCTGGTACAGGTGGGCCCACTGTACCTTGCATATCCATTCTATCTGGTATTGACACAAATGTCCCCGCACATGTCTCCGTCAAACCTATATAGAACGTGAATTAATTAAACCTTAGGGGTTAAAAATGCAAAAAGTTAATTATTTATTTACCGTATCCTTGAAGAACGTAAGAACATGTTACGACTCGAAGAAATTCTTCTATATGGGAAGCGAGTGGTGCTGCTCCGGATAATATAAGTCGTACTTTGCCTCCAAGTCCTTGCTTGACCTAATTTATAAAGGACCATTATGTAATATTATAGAGTTTCACATGAAAGGTAATAAGTATTTAGTTAACTCACCTTACTAAATGCAATTCTGTCAAACATTGGAGCAGCTTGACTATGCTTTATTCCTTGCTTCAAATTGCGCAATTTGCTAAAATTATTTAAATCCAAGTAAGACAAATAATAACAAAAATTAAAATATTTAATTTGAAGTGGACAGTAATAATCTTTTTATTAATGTAGCACTTACAAGGAATAAGCAAAATTAAACACTGTGCTTTTCACAAAGCCTCCAGAATTAATCTTCTCTTGCAAAGCTGAAATAGTTAAACCAATAAATATTTTTTCAAGTTTTGCTTGATCTCAAATAAATGATAAAATTATATTGTGAAGAAAAGAAAAATCCATGTAAGTAAATATACCGGAATAAATTCTTTCCAAAACACGAGGAACTGCACAAAAAACTGTAGGTTTTAGCTCAGCAAGATCTTCAACTAATAGCTTAACATCCTGTAATTGTGGTAAATAGTTATATTTAACATAGTTCAGGGGTGTAATTGTAATATAAAAAAGTGGGAAGGAGTAGAGAATGTTACCCCTCGCCAAAATCCTATCGCACCACCATGATGGATAAAACACTCTTCGATTACACGATCAAATATATGTGCGAGAGGAAGATATGACATATAAACATCACTCTCATTTAGCTGCAAAAAACTAACTGGATAAAATAAAATATTAAATGAGTAAAATAAAATTTATAATTACCGATTCATTCACACTCTCGAGGAGGCGTTTCACACCAGCTACAAGAGTAACAATGCTATTATTTGATATCATCACACCTTTAGGATTCCCTGTGGTCCCACTTGTGTACATGATCGTACAAATGTCACTCTTCTTTTTCTCAGGAAGATCAAATTCTTTATCTTTTCCCTACACATGAATAATAATTTGATAAAAAAAATTAACATTAAATTAATGGAGATTAATGGCTACCAATAATAGATATTCATCCCAAGAATATAATGCCACTTCGTGCTTCTCAAGCTCTTCTTTCTGTTCAGGAGTAACTTTCCCAAAACTCACGATTGCTGAAAATAGAAAGATTTTTTATTTAAAAAATTTGAATCGTTACGCATTTGCTTAACATTTGAGGGTAGATATACTTACTTTTTAAATATTTTGCTGCATTGGGAAAAGTTTTCAGAAGCTGAACATGAAAAAAAATGAATTAGTAGACAATATTAATGTCATTTCAAAAAAATTAAATAAATTAGTAGATAAGATCTTAATCGTGACCTCGGGTATCTTTTTCTCTTCAACAAATGCAATTGTAATCTCTGCATGGCAAATGATATACTCTATAGCTCCAGCACCTAAGCATAGAAACAATATATGTGTGTGAGAGAGATGCTATAGAATTTATGCAAAATTGAACATAACTACTAATTTATGCTTATCTTACATACCTAAAGTGTCATATAACGGAATACAATAGATCCCGTGAGCATTGCATGCCTACAAAAGTTAGCTTAATTTAATTAACACACCAATAAGGGGAGAGAAGAAGAATAGAAAAGGTTAAATAGGTAAATATATACCTCCATGCTCATCACCCACTCTGAACAATTCGCACCATAAATTCCACATCGTCCACCCTAAATCAACAATAAATTTATCAGATTAGAGATATAAAAGAAACCAAGAAGCATGTCTTAAATTTTGTCTTGAGTTACACACATACAAACACAATATGTTTCATACAACTTAATATTAACAAATCTGCACTTACTTGTTCAATGCCAAGACTACGCATGGACGCCCCAATTTTCATCACTATGTCATACACTTCTTTGTAAGTAATCCAAGTATATCCTCCAGCCTGCCCGAAAAAATAAACAATAACATAAATTAGCGGATCAGTCAAATGAGAAGATTAAGACAATATTAAAGTCAATAAATGTTGCGCGCTTTTTATACCTTTCCATCTACTATCTCTCGGCGACCAAGCATTGGGTTATTAGGATATTTCTCCACTGACATTCTGTAATAACAAAAAAAATAAAAAATTATCATGTTCACATAATGATCAATCCGAAAGTGAAAGTAATTTTATTCAAGCTAGTAAAATATTCTTCTTGTATATTAACTCCAAAAGTAATTATTAGTTATTCAAATAGATATCATAATGATGCTAAAGTGTTTTTGAAATATCTAAACCCAAAGTGTGTACATATAGCAGAACAAATAGTTTAGTGATGCCAAAATTGAAAAATTCAATTTATTTTTTTGTGTAAAAAAAATTATATTATTATATACATGCACGCAATGAGATACACATAATCTATGAGTGTGAATACATGCATGTACATATTAACGCCGATTAATTGAAAATTATTCCTTTTAAAAATTAAACTGAAATTCGTAGAAGTTTTGTGATTACCGGAAAAGGTCCCAACAGCTTTCAAGGCCTGGAATCGGAGGTGGACATCCATCCTTGGTGGAGGTGCATCGGTAAACCGGACCGATCGAAGGTTTTCCATCCTTAGCTTCCTTAGCCGGCTCTACCTCAACGATCATCCTTTCGTCAGACATCTCCGATTGATTTTACAGTTAACTACTTTCCGAAATATATGTTGTGTGTATATATATAGAGAGAGAATTGAATTGGTAGCTTCAGATGCAGAGAGTAGAAGAGAGTCTCTAGGCAGTTAAAAATGTGTTTGCAAGTGATTGTGTGACCGTGTGAGAAAGAATTGTTTTGTTTTAAATTGGTCAAGGGTCTTTATTAGTTGTCACCCAACTACGCGAAAAATTAGTACTCCCTCCGTTCCATCTAATTTGTCCACTTAGCTTTGGACTTCCATCCAATATTGGATGGTCCAATATTCATATCACTACCATTGATTATTATAACAAGACACGTGTCATTAGATTAATAATTTAGTTACCTTTGCAAGTTTAAAACATGGGGTATGTGTATTTATATGATTGGTGTAGGATCATCCAATATTGGATGGAAGAATTATCCCTTAGCTTTTCACATATATTAAGAAACATAATAAATGCATTCACCATTACAAAAATACCCCTAATAAAGTATCTTGATATCTTAAATGTGTATTGGAAATATAATTTTTAATATTTTAATAAGGGTAATAGTGGAAATAGTAGTAAAAAAAGTGTCTTGAACTCCTAAGTGGACAATATATTTGGAACATTAATTTTAGTAAGTGGACAATTTAAGTGGAACGGAGGGAGTATATAAATTAATTGTTGAACAAGACAAAAATTCAATTAATAGCTAAACATGAGATGTATCATGTTTCACTATCTATTTTGGATTATGATCTCCTATATCATGGAAACTAGATAGGTTGAACTCAAAGTTATCACACACACATGAGATGTATCATGTTTCACTATTTATTTTGGATTATGATCTCCTATATCATGGAAACTAGATAGGTTGAACTCAAAGTTATCACACACACATCTTTCAAGAATGGTAAATGGTAGTGGAATATGTCGGAAAATATTGGATTTTCCGTTCGAAGATCGTGGATAGAAAAAAAATTAAAAGACAAAAACAACAATTTTTATCCAAATATGCTTACCTTTAAGGAGAAATTTAATATAATCACTCACATTATACAACTTGTTTTTTATACGGAAAACACAAAACTCTCTCACAAAAGAAAGAACAAAGAATTTTCACACTAACACAAAACTTTGACCACTATAAGAACGTTACACACTCTTGGTTAACTAACATATATGATTCTTTTATCTTGGATATTTCATGTCTCTTAGCTTTTCTCTTTTTTTACCTTGTATTCAACCATCAACATATAGTATCTATTTATAGACCTTCACAACCAAACAAAGTACTCCCTCCGTCCATTTTTATTTGTCCAATTTTCTAAAAGAGGATGTCAAATATTGTTTGTCTATTTTTCATTACCAAGACACTTTTCCCTATTCTTTTCAGTATTATCCTTAATTAAATAGTAAAATAGGTAGTGTAATAAATGATTTTATGTATATTAATTAAGGGTATTTGTGTAAAGAAGGAGAGTATTAAATGCTCTTTTTAATCCTTGTGCACCAAAAAAGTGGACAAATAAAAATGAACGGAGGGAGTAATGAATCTAGTTATCTTGAAAAATTTCAAACCTTTCAAGTTTCCAAAACAACCATTAACTATATACTACTTGATTTTTCAAAACACCATTTAGTCTTCCAATGCATTGGTTCATGGATGTGAGTCAAATCTCAACAATCCCTCCCTTGACGAGCATCCCTAAACACCTCGACAATATCGGAGAATGGAACTTTCTTCTCGAGTTCCTTGACTTGTTTTAAACAAATACTCGCTCGATCAGCGGCGCTTCTGTCATCAACTTGAACAATCGATCCCTCAAGATATAAATATTATTTGTTTTGATTTATCCAATCAATATGAACCGGTCATGTTTAAAAACATACACCGGTTACCTCAACCGATGTATTTACTCCATGTGATGTTAACATTCCCAACGAAATGATGTTGGTACCGCTCGACTATACAGGTTTGGGCGTTGTCTTTCTTTAGTTGCAAACAGACACGTTCAACACCCTCGACCTTCATCACCTCATTGTTTGCAGCAGTAATATGACCAAACTTTTTGTCGGTATTTAAAGTTTCAAACAAGTCTCGATCATTGCACATATGAATGGAAACAATTGAATCTAAGATCCATTTAATTTCTTCATATTAGACATAACAGTATAAATAGTCACCCCAACAAATGCAACATCCTCTTCAGTTAGGTTCGAACTTGAACCATCCCCACTCTTGACTTTTTCATTTGACAATTTGAAATTTTTTAAATCCCCGATCATTTGACGGCACCGAGTTTGGATATGTCCTTTCTTTCCACAATAGTAGCATTCCCGTTTTTTTATGGTCACGAACCCGAGACCGCGATTTTCCATCTTTACGCGGGCATTTCTTCTTGTGATTCCTCCTGCATACAGAACTTTCTGCAAAATGTGCATTTCCATTATAATTAGTGTTTCCTTTTCCCATCATTTTTTCATTTTCACGAAGGAGTGTAGTGACATCATCCATACTGAGTGTCTTCCTCCATACCAGAATTCTTTGTACCAATGGTATTGTGAGACCTCGGTAAGGAAGACAACAATAAAATAGTTTGTTCCTCATCTTCGAGCTTCTCATCAATATTTAGAAGCTGGCACACCAACTGATTGGACGAATTGATATGACTTTGAATTTTCACTCCCTCCTTCATTTTCAAAGAGTAAAGTTACATCTTAAGGCACAATCAATTTGTTATCGATTTAGATACATATGTTCCCTCGAGTTTCTCCTACAACGTCGTTGGTGTTGTCTTCTTCATAACATTGAATTTGATATCGGGAGCAAGAGTCAATTGAATCTTGCTAACAACCTTCTTTCTCATGGAATTCCATATAACATCAGTCATACCTTAAGCCTTTTCATCTTTCGAAACTAGGTCAAGAACTTGTTGTACGAGAAGGTCTTGAATCGTGATCTGCCACAGTGCGAAACTCACCTTACCATCGAATAGTGGAGCTTCAAATTTTGGTGTAGACGTCATCTATCTTTTCAAGACTTCTATGCCACACAACCACATCTCTGATACCACTTTATTGAAAAAAATATTGGATTTTTTCCCGTTCGAGGATCGTGCACAGAAAAAAATAAAAAAACAAGAACAACAGTTTTTACTTGGTTCAGCCAAATATGCTTACCTCCCTAAAATAAGTCAATATAATAACTCACACTATTACAACTTGGTTTTGTACAGAAAAACTCAAAACCTTATCACAAAAGAAAGAATAAATAACTCTCACACTAAACCAAGACTTTAACCACTATTGGACGGTTACACACTCATGGTTAACTAGCCTATATGACTTTTCACTCTTGGATCTTTCGTATCTCTCTTCCGTTCTCTCTTTTTTCCTTGTCTTCAACCATCAACATATGGTACCTATTTATAGGTTTCACAACCAAACAAGCCAATGAATCTAGTCATACTGGAAAACTTCAAACCTTTTAAGTTTTCAAGACAACCATTAACTGTAATACTACTTGGTTTATGAATTTGAGTCAAATCTTAACACAATGTTGTGATAGGTAACCAAGTAGTTCATAAAAGATTTATATAAGTCAATGGACATTGATATCATCATGAAACATAGATAAATGGGTGTTTTAATCATAATGAAACATAGACAAATTTGTATTAACGAGTACAACCTTACACCTTAACTTGCAAAAACAAATATCTTATATTGCATATTATCCAAAATTTTCATGATTGAGAGCAAAATAATCCAAAGTTGTCATGATTAAGAACAGTATATCAACACAACACCTATTACAATTACAACCAATTGATATTCATGTCAATACATTACTATGCTCAAATAGCCCACTATTTTGTGGACTGTCAGCCCACTACTTTTTACCTACGGTTTTAGTCTTTTATGATTTCTAGTTGTTTTGTTTTATGCACATACATGCTTAGATATGGATTTAAAACTTGCTGATTTGGATGGTTTTATTGTTATTTGAGTGATTTCAAGACATGATATGATTCTTTGTGATGGAAATGGGAACTAATGTTTTAGTTATGGAATATTCATTGTTAATTAAGGCGTGCGTACTTACGGGTTACATGGAAAGTGTTTTTTCGTTATAGGATGTTTGTAGTAAATCAAGACGGTAAATGGTATATCAGTCATTTGATTGGTTGGACTTAATTGGCCAAAAAACTTGAATTATGGAGCTCCCAAGTAAATCACCCACTATAAAATACATATTCACCCCCTTGAATTTTTTTTATTTAGCGAATACCTCACATCTATCCAAAATTAGACGGAGAGTAGCCTTTGCTCGTCCAAAAATTGGAGAGGGTATATTAAATTAGTTTTTACTAGAAATATTGTATAATTTGTTTTTACCCATTTACCACTAACTCTTTCTTTTTCATAGAACTCATTATCTATTATTAATAAAATTTGTGCATATAATGCAATACAAAACACTCAAACTCGTCTCCTCAAAAGCCCTAAATTTTTATTTTACCAGCTATAATCATTCTCATGAATTTAATGTCGTGCGTGTTCTTTTAGGAAGAAGAAGAAGAAGAAGAAGAAGAAGAAGAAGAAGAAGAAGAAGAAGAAGAAGAAGAAGAAGAAGAAGAAGAAGAAGATATTAGTTACAGGAAAACACGAATAATACACCAACTCATAACTCACTAATGATTCATTCAACTACAACATGACATTTAAGCATTTTGAAACGAAGTAAAAATTAATAAAATTATACCGTTGTTACGCTTTGTCTCTTGTTTCTTCTTCCCATGTTGTCGCCATTGTTGTTTTGTCACCTGAAAAGGTTTTGATATCGTTACTTGCTCCTTTTGGATAGATCTAGTTGGGTTAATAAGTTATTTCAAGGATTCTTTAAGATTCATAGTGATTGAATTTGAAACGTTTTTTTGTTGGGTTTGCATGTAAACCAGAATAATTGGTTATGGGATGTCGAATAATGATTAAGCGTGTACTCAACACTACAATTTTATTAATGGGTGCATTAGTTATAGAGGTTAGAAATGTGAGGTAGTATCGATTTTATGTTGGGTTGGACTTTTTGGACACAATTAATATAGTTATGTAATATGTAAGAAATTAACCCGATAAATAATATAATATCAATAAATATCATAAATACTATTTTTATATAGATTATAATATTATAGACTCAACACTTAGACATTATCGATACAGTTTCTTTATCATAAATATAAAATTATTCTAAATAAAAATTAGATTTGTTCCAAATTTACAATTTACTAAAATCTTGTATGAGATTAATAATAGATTATAGAATTATATATAAATATGAAGAATTCAAACATCAAGTTTAAATATCCTTTCATTATCTATAAATATAAAGAATTCAAATATCAATGAAAATACTGTAATGTTATCCTCGAATTTTCATGTCATTTATTATTTTAAATTTAAATTTTCTAATCTGCCATTGATTTATTTTCTTAAATAGTATTCTTCGCATTAATCAAACAAAATTCATTTAAATTCCACAATGATTAGGAATTCAATTTTAAAATTTCACTCAAAACTTTTAAAATGTTAATTTTCAAAATATTAGACTCTTATTTGTACGACAGTTTAGTCCCTTTTGACATTGGATGACACATTTGTGTCACAAATACATCAACTTTTGGGGATTGCTCTTCAATCAGGAGAAAGATGTTAATCCATCTAGGTCCATACTTGAGCACGATCCATTCTTTGTAAAGATGCTCCTAGTAGTAATAAGGTCTAAGGGAAATTTGTACTACTATTAGTAGTAGTAGTATTATCGTGTTAATAATAAGTTTCAAAACCAAACAAGCCAATGAATCTAGTCATATTGGAAAACTTTAAACCTTTTAAGTTTTCAAGACAACCATTAACTCTAATACTATTTGGTTTATGAATTTGATTTAAATCTAACACAATGTTTGTGGTAGGTAACCAAATAGTTCATAAAAAATTTATGTAAGTCAATGAACATTGCTATCATAATGAAACATAGCTAAAGGGGCGTTTTTATCTTAATTTGGGTAATTTGTTAAAAGTAAAGAGATTATACTCGCTATAAACAAAAAAAATCCTCTAATTTTGTTTTTTTATTTTATGAAAATGAGATTTTTAGTAAAACAGTTGAGATTTGAGATTAGAGGAGTTGTGAAATTAATGAATTCTTAAATTCAATTTTAGATGTTAGTCCATCAATGAGTTCTTTTGTTTTCTTGTTAGTTTGATCACTCATCTATCTATCTAAAAGTTTTGCGTGACATTAGTTTTTGTCTTTGCTACTGAAGTCTTTGCCTTTAATGTAGTAAACCGTGCTGTACAGAGGGGGAGATGTTAGGGGGACTCACTATTTTTTTATATTTGTAGAAAAAAGTATTACTAGTAATAAAACTCAATAGTCCATCCAAACCAAAATGTGAGCCCCGCTAATAAATTACAGCCCTTAGGGGATAATTTTTTATGTATATTAGTCCCCCAAATGAAATTAATTTGAAGGTAGATTAAAATGGGAAATTGTATAGCATGTATCGGGTCATAAAGGTCGATAACTGTTCTAGGTACTATCATTAATATTACATATATTCGCAAAAACAACTCTCTTGTTTTTTCCCTAAGATTTAAAGTTTCAGCGCCTCTTCTTGCTCTTCTTTTTTCCTTTAACTTCTTTCTCTAAATTTCGAATCCTCTTACTAAGACTCGATGATGTGGCTATTTTCTGATTTTCAGGGTTCAACGTTTCAACAGGCATAATAGTCTGCTGTGTTTTCACTTGTGCTCGTGTTTCTGCATACTTTCTCATCGATTCAATAAACGAAAAAACCGGTTTTTCTCTTATAGAAGCTGGTAATTCAGGTGCTATAGATATTCCCAAACACTTTTTCACCATAGGTCTTTTAATTACTACAAAAAAACACAAGATTATAAATAATTGGACGAGTCAATTAAATTAAAATACAACTTACTTAATCCATACACGAGAGAGAACAAATTTGATGTTATCCAATAACAAAAAATAGCCTACATAACATAATATAACATAACAACGTTAAAAACAAGCTATGAGTAAATGTTGATGATTAAATGATGACACGTGTACCTTTGGGAAGCTTGCTGTAAATGGAACTGTTAAGGCAACAAAACCTCTCGAAACATTTTTTATCTTGGGAGCAGACGGATTTCCTTCCATCCCCAAGTTACACTATAATAACACACATGAATTACTTGAACCGTATTTTTACATATAGAAAAATAATTTAAAATAATTTACCTCAACTATAATCCAAAATGTTAATGCTGTTAAGATCGGAAAAATATAAATAGCATCTGGAGTTGTTAAATCAACAAACCAGTATGCTCCACCCTCCTTAAAAGATGGAACCTTTTCAACCATGTTTGAAATCTGTCACAGTTAAAAAAAAAAAAAAAAGTAAAAAAACAGTGAATCAGAAAATTTACCTAATTAAAATAAAACAATTTTTTTGGCTTACGGCAAGATAAAAGCTAACAAAGACGGGACCTTGAATTATAAGACCTTGGAATGGAGTATATGGATTAACACCATATCTGTAGATTGATAAAGTGAAATTAAGGCTTTTTATTTATAATTAAGGGATGTTTACTTACTTTTTAAATAAGGCTTTCATTTTTTCTTGACCTTCTGATACAGCTGTAGGATTCATACCCTATATAAGAAAGTAGATTAGTTTTTTTTTTTTTTTTTTTAAGGTTGTCTGAAAATTACTACACTACCTTGTTTTGCATCTCTTCCTTAACTTCCTCTAATTGTGGCTTTAAAAGCTGTTGAAGAGATTAAAGTCACTAAAAATGTGGTAATATTTTTTTTAAGTGAAAACTTACAGCGAATTTCGAAGTGGCTTTGAGATGATTTAGCATAAAAGGAACGGTGAGCCATCGGATTAATAGAGTTGTAGCAATTATTGATCCCCACCTGAAAATTTAACACGAGTTTATATAATAACAACATTAGTCCCTGTGTTATATACAAATTAAATAAATAGAGCATAAATCTATACCAATTAAATCCAGTGATGGTATGCACATAGTCAACTAGGTACTGTAGCACAGCCACCGGAAAAAACGAGTCTGCAGCCGCTATAGCCACTTCATTCACCACTGGTGCCGCTTGCTCAGCCACGTTTACTGACACGTCACCAATTAACTCCACGTTTTCCGTTCCACCGCCCATACTAGTGGACATATACCTACTGAAAGCTGTTCCAAAAGCCGGAGAAAAAACTTGAATATTTGAGGCATTATACGAATTGATAATCCCATTTCTAAATGAACGGCTCTGATTGAAAGCTTTATAGAGTGAATTTGAATTGTTTTTGTTGTGATCGTTGTCGTCACGGTGGAGGTATGAATATGAAGGTGCGAAATGTTGATGTTCATATATCAGCTTCGCTCGCGATGTTATGCTTCTTCGATATGCCATTGAAATTACCTGTATAATCCCTCAATTATAAGGAAGGAGACCGTGTCCCCAAATATCATATTGCAATAAAATGGTCTCTAACTAAAATATTTTCTTTTTCCTTTTAATAAAAAATAACCATAATTTAATGAATTAAGATCTTGATTTTTTTTTTTTTCATACCATGGAGATGGAGAGTTAGTCATTAATTAAATAAAACAAGCTAATTATTATAACACCCTTGTATGGAATCTAATACAATTATAGGAGTCGGTATATTCAAATCTATTTTTCGTAATAAAGCTCCATAAGTATATTCAAATCTATTTTCAATGTCGATTTCCAGTTCCTTCAAACCCTTATTAACTACCCATCTAATCCAAAAAGTAGCGCTAACACTTCCGAAAGAAAAGGAGACTCCACCACACAAACTCCCGAAAAGCCAGATAGGATCGTACCATCGCAATCTCTTACAATCTCGCCAATCCCGACCTAACCTTGCACTAAATCATTGCTTACATCCACGTTTAACTTATACCGACCTACCAGTTTGACCAACCTAACCAAGAGATTTCGAGCTAATACATAACCTTACCATCACTCTCTTTCCCCCACGCCAACGCAAAGTCCCTTGCAAAGTGTAACACTTCACTTTTTACACCATCCACCAGAGGATTACCCTTCAGCGACTAGAATATGTTCTTATTCCCGTACAAATTGTTGTTGCAAAAATTGAACACCATTCACGACCCTCTCGCATAATTTTCGAACCTAGGTGACCCTCCAGCCACTGTTGTATACCTTCCACAATTATGTAGTTGTTCCCTTTCACCAAGCTTTACCCCATCACCGCCCTACCTGATTTACTCTGCCGAGTCCATTTTTGCTACACTGTTCAGAGTTGCTCCAGATCAGGTGCACCAACAACATCATTCTCAAGAGTCCCCACCACAGTAGTTGTATTCTCACCTGATACGTAATTAAGCCGATAAGGAATAGACCCAGACCCAAGCTTTTTTAAAATTCTATAGCATTTTTACCGTCCATAAATATATGATGACCGTTCACTTTTTTTGCCCCACATATACTACACGCTATAGACTCGAATACTCCTATCTTATATAAATTTTCAGCGGATGGAATCCTAGTCCTACCGATCTTCCATAATAAAAGCCGAGTCTCCTGGGGGAACCTAATTTTCCAGATTCTTTTCCAATTTAAATTCTCGAAAACAACATTGTTTTCCAAGCAATTAGATGCCAACTTAACCGTAAAAACACCTAAAGCTTCATGATGCCATTTGAAGTAACTTCATGCCCCACCTAACAACTCAATTACTCCATCCCTCAATACTTTTGCTCTTAAGAGGATGGCCTTGGATATACTAGAGTCGTTTCCCTTTTTATCACGATTCAACGGGCCCTTTTTAAAGTATATATTTTTTAACACCTTCACCCATGCCACTTTTCCGCCCTGAAGTAATTTCCACCCAAGCTTTTCTAATAGCGGAATATTAATTTTTTTTGCACCCCGGATTCCTAAGCCTTCTGCCCTTTTTTGGTTTACACACTTGATCCCATGAGACCCAATGAACCTTCCTCTTTTTGGTTGAAGACCCCCATATAAAGTCCCTTACAATCCGGTCAATCTCCTCGCATACATAACCCGGTAGTTTCATCACTTGTATTTGATAGGTAGGAATTACACATATTATTGATTGTGCCAATGTCACTCGCTCTGTTCTGATTTTCGCCTTCCATGCGGCTAACTTTCCTCTCATATTCTCCATGGTTCTCTTGCATAATCCTTTAGATTGTGTACCCAATTGAATAGGCATACCTAAGTAATTCCCAAATGAAACGCTAAGGAAAAATCCACTCACATCCGCACTCTTGTTGTACCCTCAAAGGTACATTCTTTGAGAAATATATGAAGGATTTATTTTCACTTAAAGTTTGACATGTTTCTCCACAAAAAGTATTTATTGTCTCTTGTTATAGATTAACCTAAGACAAAGGCGCTTCCCCAAAAAGGATCAGATCGTCAGCAAAAAAGTATGTATTATCTTTGTTTTTTATTTAATAAAAAAAGGCTTATACTAAATTTTTTGGGCCCATTATTTGTCAGAACTGTTGGATGGAGAACCATGGTGGTGGTGATGGTGGTGGAGAATGATCTCGGTATGGTGTCCGTTATCAATATCCAGTTGGTATAAAGAGAAGCCTTTGAGTTTTTATGTTTTTCGAATTTTCCTAGAGTGTTTTTTAAGGTGGAGCACGATGCAGAAGAGGGGGACGGGGAGGATGAGAGGGTGAATCTATTTTTTTTTAAATTTAAAATATGTAATATGTATTAATATTTAAGGGTATTATGGTTTTTTTGATGTATTTATGTTAAAAAATTAACAATTCTATTAAAAATTTAATTGAAAAAAGTAATGTTCTAAAACAAGGCCGTATAAGCGTTCCAAAGTGCGATCTGCCTAGAATTATCTCGAAGGTGGCTACAAGGTTCGTCTATGCATAATCTAGTTAATAAACTTTACAATCAGATTAATGGGTCGCCAAACGCAAATACTACCTAGCATGCTAGCACATAATAACTAATTCAATCTAATCCAACCCAACATACAAGCAACATATAAAGAAAAAACTACTTGAATTAGATTTTGAATGCACGAGAAAAAGAAGAAGGTAAGATTTTTCAAATTTCAAGTCTAGATTTCTTAAATTGATCATTTTTTAAGTTAATTATAATAAATAATTATTATTTTATAGTTAAATACATATTATTTATATTCATTTGATCTAATTTAAGTATATTATGATGTATATATTATTCAAATCAATGTATTAGTAATATATATTTAATATAAAATAATATAAAAACCGCCTAATTAATAAACACCTAAATTCTGATTAATAGGCCGCCTAACTATCTAGGCGCTCGAAGGTGCTCGACCTCCCTAGTAGCGTCTAGCGCTTGAACCATTGAAAAAAATAGATTAGGATAATTGGGCATAATTCAAGGATTTTTTTTTTCATACAGGCGGTAGCTATTAACAAAACTAACTACACACGAGAAATCTAATACAAGTCTTGAATTAGCGCAACCACTCCTATCTCTTGTAACACTACTCCATAAATAATCTAGAAGATCTTTGAGCTCACGTGGACCTTCACTTGATTCCGCATCTTTCTTTGCCATCATATCTGCACACGTATTTGCTTCACGATATACAGAATATACCTCGAATCCCGGGTGATTACATAGAATATCAAGACACTATCATCCTACATGACAAGCCCAATTCTTAGAGTAAACACCGCTCTTCACTGGCGCATGAAGTTTTCTTGAACTAGTCTTGATGTACAAGTTTATGAGGCCGCGATTCGCTACCCATTTCCAGCCAAAATGTAGTGCTGATGTCTCCTCATTTGTGATAGTAAAATACACTCTTGAGACATCATTTTAGGCTTATTTATTAGTCTATAGGTTGATTTTAGCTTAATTTAGTGCACTTTCCTATTTTGAGTCTTGATTTGTAGACTTATTATTTTTAGAGCATATTGGGTTTAATTGTTTATTTAGTGTAAAGCTTTAAAGATAATTATGGAGATTAATTAGAGTCCAAGTCAAAGATTACAACTTATGGAAAGAGATATGCATGGAAATTGGAGATAGAAGGAAACTGAGTTCAAATAGGAAAAGGAAAAGCTGCCTAAATCTGGGATTCTGCAGTACACGTCCAAAGATTGGTGTTTTTACCTAAGAAATAGGCCGAATTTGGTAATTTCCTTCTAAAGGTCCTATATAATTCTGTTGCGATTCTTTTGGTATCTTATAGAGCAAAATCCGACCAATAACGAAGAAGATACACTCAAAACAACGCAGCAGTGTTTTCCTTACGAATTTGAGTTGGGCCAGGAGTCCATTACTTGAAGTTATCTCCAAGAAACGAATTAGGTCAACCTATACCCTATAAATACAGCCTCTTAACACTCTTAAATCATCCTTGGCCAGACCCTAAGGCCAAGAGGAAGCTACAACACAAGAGAAGAAGTCTGGAGGGAGCTGTGCAACAACTATGTCTCCTTCAACCTCTTATTTTGTAATTCTTTCTTCTTCTTTTCTTTGTATGAACTAATTCTCTTAGCTTAGGTTTTGCATATGTATAATCTATGAATTCTAATTCTTCTATCTAAGTTCTTTGGGAATTATATGTTTTAATCTGATATTAGCTACTTACCTTTATATTTGATTATGTGTTTTAATTTAATGACTGTTTTCCTTGCTAGTGCACGAGTATAGGATTACCTTAATAGTAGTTAGATGGTCACCTTGTAAGGGTGTTTAACTATTGAACCACCACATAACGTCTAGTGTCGATAGCAGTTCTGACAAAACATACTTCTAACTAGATAGTCATTAAGGTTTGTTTTAACCACCATATCACCAAGATTGCAGTATTTGCTTAGGGCCTTAGTGGCGTTTGATAACCCTATTTTAAATCACTTCTTGGTTGTGCCGTAGCCCCCTTAGTCGCTCTCAAGGTCTAAGGTAGTGGAATTTAGAATCCTGACTAAGTATACCAAGAGCTAATATTCTCCCTTATGAATTAGATCTAATAGATAGAATTAGAAGGATTAGTGCATACTAGTAAAACCTAAGTTATATCGTTCATACTATCTTCTTTTCTTTTCTGTTATTTATTTTATTGTCTTTAATTTAGTAGTTTAGTTTCTTATCAAAAAAACAAATAAATATCTATCTTTCTCTTCTTTCTCCTTGCGTATTATCTTTCTATCTTTAATATCTGCACTTGATAATTTGCATAAGTTCTCTCTAACTTTCGTCAGTCCCTGAGGAACGAATCTTCTTATCATTAAAACTTGCATACGTCCTGTAATACTTGCAGTACAGTGTTAGTTTAGGGTGTGTATTTGCACTTATTTTATACATCTTTTTATCACACCTTAGGCCACACCAAGTTTTTGGCGCCGCTGCCGGGGACTACATCGTTAGTCCTTGTGCAATTATCTTGTGCTTTTATTTTAGTTAGTTCTATTTTACGCTTTTCTTTTTAGTTTTTGTCTTTACAGATTTTTTCTAGGCGAGAGCAGATTTATTAGGAGATAAAGGTTTCGTGCTATTAGATCCTGAAGAAGCTATTAAAAGATGGAATCTCTAAAGCTCAAGGAGTTGAGCCGACAACTTGAGGAATTACGAGAACTAGCTCAGAGGAATCTAGTACATACATCACCTTCATGTCCTAGTTGTGGAGCAAGAGATCACTCGTGGGGACGTTGCATGAACAATCCAGCCTCAATTTCCTTCATGCCTTATCAAAGAGACCATTATTATAATGGTTATTATCAATCTCAAGGAAATTACGCTGACTATCAACCCCCACAGAGTTACAATTGGGTCGGAGATCAACAGCCGTGTCATTATGATAACCATTATCATGATGATTATTATCAACCACGACCACAAGCTTACTATCCTCCACAACCTATCTATCAAGAAGCGCCGATTTATAATGAAGCTTATGAAGAACCACATCCTTATTCAATGCAGCAAACCATACAAGAACAACCTCCGAGTTTGAATTCAAGCATGGCTAAGATGATGAACCTAATTGAAAAGATGGAGAATAACCAGCAAAGAATCCAAAACTCAGATGATGCGATTGACAAGCTGGTACAGACAATGTCACAAATGGTGGAAAAAACTAAAATCCTTGCAGAAAGGCAACTCCGAAGTGATACTACTGCTCCAGAAAACAAAGTTTGTCATGCAGTTGAATTAGGAAGTGGAAAACAACTATCTCCACCAAGACCAGAACCAGAATCAGTCCCTATTCCAGATCAGAGGAGGGAAGAAGCAACAGAAGATAAGGTCGAAGAGGTAGTTGAACAAGAACGTGTCCAAGAGAAGACACCAGAGGAAAAAGAGAGCCCAGTGGTAACCAATACATGTCCTCCTCCACCATTCCCTTCACATGTCAGAAAGGACAATGACCTGGAATTCAAGAAGTTCGTTGACATGGTGAACAAGTTAAAAACCAGCATACCGTTTGTAGAAGCTCTCACAAGAATGTCCAAATACGGTCAGTTCATGAAGGACATTCTTTCTGACAAACGAAGATTCGAGATGAATGGATTACCAGAGGAGTGTAATGCTACACTTGAAATCGAGTTACCACCAGAAACACCACTTCCCACGACATCTTGGATGGCACCATCCATGATTATTAAGAATCGAGCTGAAAAGTTCGTGGGAATTAAAGGCAAAGGGTGGAAATTTCGTCATCCTTAATCGAGGTAACACGTCTAACTTTGAAAGACGTTAAACAAAAGTGTTGTACGGGAGACAACCCGTAATTTCTTTTATGTTTTTACATTTTTGGTTTTTTAATTTATATTTAGTTTAGTTAATTTTAGTTGATATTGCATATTTGAGGAAGGTATTAGTGTTTTTGGTGTGTAGGAATTGGAGAAATCGAGTTAGGGAACGCGAGGAAATTTTTGGAGCGCAAGAATGTACCCCGCGGACTACCCCACGGACTACCCCATGGTCCGCGAGGTCAAAACCCGTACCACGGGTTGCCACCGCGGGTTTGATCCAGAAACAAGAAAAAAATCCACGGACTACCCTGCGGTACACCGCACCATGGTCCGCGCCCCAAAAACCCGTACCACAGGGTGAGTACCACGGGTATTTTGACGGAGTAACTACAGATACCGCGGGGTACCCTCCGGTGCACCGGACCCTAGTCCGCGAGCCAAAAACCCGTACCACGGGGTCCTACCACGGGTTTAGGTCAGTGAGCAAAAATTTTGTGAGCATCAGATGTGGCGGTATACCGGACCCTTTGCGCGGTATACCGCCCACACTCGCTGTGTCGAAAAAAAAAAAAAAAAAATTTGATACAATCTGAGAAAACTTCGGCAAGTCATATCTTTGCGCTCGGGTATCGGAATCAGGTGATTTTTGAGCCTAAAGTGCATAACTTTTCAAGATCTAGTTGATGGGAAGGTTTTTTGCCACGTGCGGTACACCGGACCTCAGCCGCGGTGCACCGCAAGGTCAAAACCCGTACCACGGGTTGCCACCGCGGGTTTTATGCAGAGAGTGAAAAATTTCGAAGCCAGAACTCCGGTATACCGGGCCCCACGGCCGGTATACCGCCCGGAACTGCTGGAGAGAGAGAAAAAACGCGTTTTTTAGGTTATAAGGGTGAGGAGGTTGCTCTATTACAAATTTTTTAATCCTTCAGCTTCTCCTTCTTCCCCAAAACTCTCCCAACTCCATTAGAGCTCATCAAAACCTTCACCAATCATCAAAACACTACCCAATCACCATGAAAACACATCCAATTCATTCTCCACATCATTACAAGGAAGATTCAACCACCTATATCATCCCAAAACACCTTGAATCCAAGATCAAAAGCTTAAAATTTCAGAAATTCATCCTACAGTTTCTTAGATCCAAGCCAATCCATGAAGAATCCATCTTACCCACATAGAGAATCATCATCAAATCACCTTTCCTAACCCAATTTAAGCTTGTACAACCAATAATCAAGAGTTTCAAATTTCAAGAGTGGTTAAAGCTTTGAGTTGGGGGTCAATTGAGATGATTAAGAGAACATGAACATTATCTACTGTATGGGAGATGAAGAAATCAAGGTGTTGGATTTAATTGAGAAGAAATCAAGTGAGACAAGTCCTAGTTCCAATTCAATGGGAAAAACAAGTCAAGAGAAGAGAGGTTAGCATGCTGTGTTGATTCAATGAGCAAAAAGGTTCTATCTTTAGTGAAGAAGATAACACGGCCTCTCTAGATCAAAGACCTTATACCCAAGAGAAAAAGAGAAAGCTTCAATGGCCATGATAGCTTCTCCGAAGCAACAATTAAAGGAACTACCTTTTTCTTATACGAAAGTATTTGAAAAAGAAGTTGAAGGAGAATACATGAAGGTTCATGGAGATTTGGAATGCTTTGGGTTGTTTGTGAATTGTCTTTTATGAGGAGAAGAAGAAGATGTGGCACAGTTGATCTATGAGGAGGTGATACGAATTTTCGATCTCTCCCATGACGTTATACAATGCAATATCCTATTATGATCACGTGTCTTGATCGAAAAGCGAGTAAGAAGATGGGTGAAGAAGATACATTAGATTTAATCCGAGTATCGTCTAGGCGAGGTAAAAGCCTCGAAGAGTATGTTTTCTTTCTTCCCTACCATTCCTTTATGTGCAATATGTATGCTAATTTTAAATTTTATTTTTCTTGAGTCTTTTTCGAGTCGTGGGGACACGGCTCATTTTTGAGTTGGGGGTGGGGATTCGTTGTCCTCATCTTCCTTTTTGTTTTTGCATAAAATTTAAAATTTTTGGGTTGAATTAGGCATAGAATATCTTTGAATGTACCTATTTGAGCATGATTTTATTAGGTCAATGATAGTAAGTAGTATGTTTTTGAAAGATGTCATAAATATGTGTAGTTTGCATGTATGAAAACAGGAAATAAAAGATAGAAAAGTTAATGAGAAATGCTAAGAAGTATGTTGAAACTTAGGAAAAGTTATTTGGTGTGTAGAACGTGAGGTTTAAAATTAGTTGAAAACCCACTTGTCTATGAACTATTAATGAAAAAGTAACAAAATCCGGTAGTTAGAAAAATGAATAAGGCGGTTCTTTCATGATTAAAACACTTGAAGCCTTTATACTTTCTCACCCTTTTATTTGATTATTGTTATTTATCCGTCTTAGCCCCTCTGAGCCTTTCTAAAGCCTTTATTACACCACATTATAATCCATACCCTTAGTTTTTAGGACTTATCTATATGACCCGCACTCGAATCGCAAAACCTGAGACAACTCGTTTTAGAGCTTGAGTTTGGGGTGGTGGGTTTCATCATTAGGGAACTTTGGGATTTGGGTATTATCTTTGTGATTTTATTGATGATGAATTGGTATTATTGTAACCCTTTGCCGGGGTAATAGTGAATGAAAAAGAAGCTACGAGCTAAACTTGCCAACAAGGGCATAAAAAGAAAGAATATATATATGAAAAATAGCGTGATATCTCGAAATCAAAAAGAGAATCATAGCTATACAAAAAGAAAAAAATTGATATGAAAAGAATATATTTTCGGACCGGCAAAGTGGATTTTATATCATCAAAGGTTTTATTTGGGCTTATTGGGGATGCACATCAAAAGCATCAATAAATTGGGTTGAGTGAGAAACATCTTCGAGTGAAAACTCAAGCTCTAGGGCGATTCGTTGATGGCTAGTGAGGAGAGAGCCAAAAGCTCACTTTTCATTATCCAAATATACCACACCCGTCCTTAAGCCAAGTTATAACCAAGACCTTAGGATTTCTAACTACTAGATGGAGAAACAATTGAGCTATTAGGTAGTAGGTAAGTGGACCATTGGATGCTGTATTTGGGACCTATGAACAACCTATAGCCATTAACCTGAACTAAGTTATCATCCTCTCCTTCTGGCATTGCGAAATTAATCTGGACTTGAATCTATGGATTGTTGATTACATGTATATTAAGCATATTTGTTCATTATTTCTTAAGCATTACTACATGAGACTTTTTAGATATTTTGCTCTAGGATCATTCATTGTGTGCTGTTCCTATTCTCCTCCTACTTCTTCTTCTTGACTACCCTACTGTTCTTTACTTTTATTGTATCGGGACGATACAACTTTGAGTTGGGGGTCTTGATGTCTACTCATTTGTGATAGTAAAATACACTCTTGAGACATCATTTTAGGCTTATTTATTAGTCTATAGGTTGATTTTAGCTTAATTTAGTGCACTTTCCTATTTTGAGTCTTGATTTGTAGAATTATTATTTTTAGAGCATATTGGGTTTAATTGTTTATTTAGTGTAAAGCTTTAAAGATAATTATGGAGATTAATTAGAGTCCAAGTCAAATATTACAACTTATGGAAAGAGATATGCATGGAAATTGGAGATAGAAGGAAACTGAGTTCAAATAGGAAAAGGAAAAGCTGCCTAAATCTGGGATTCTGCAGTACACGTCCAAAGATTGGTGTTTTTACCTAAGAAATATGCCGAATTTGGTAATTTCCTTCTATAGGTCCTAGATAATTCTGTTGCGATTCTTTTGGTATCTTATAGAGCAAAATCCGACCAATAACGAAGAAGATACACTCAAAACAACGCAGCAGTGTTTTCCTTACGAATTTGAGTTGGGCCAGGAGTCCATTACTTGAAGTTATCTCCAAGAAACGAATTAGGTCAACCTATACCCTATAAATACAGCCTCTTAACACTCTTAAATCATCCTTGGCCAGACCCTAAGGCCAAGAGGAAGCTACAACACAAGAGAAGAAGTCTGGAGGGAGCTGTGCAACAACTATGTCTCCTTCAACCTCTTATTTTGTAATTCTTTCTTCTTCTTTTCTTTGTATGAACTAATTCTCTTAGCTTAGGTTTTGCATATGTATAATCTATGAATTCTAATTCTTCTATCTAAGTTCTTTGGGAATTATATGTTTTAATCTGATATTAGCTACTTACCTTTATATTTGATTATGTGTTTTGATTTAATGACTGTTTTCCTTGCTAGTGCACGAGTATAGGATTACCTTAATAGTAGTTAGATGGTCACCTTGTAAGGGTGTTTAACTATTGAACCACCACATAACGTCTAGTGTCGATAGCAGTTCTGACAAAACATACTTCTAACTAGATAGTCATTAAGGTTTGTTTTAACCACCATATCACCAAGATTGCAGTATTTGCTTAGGGCCTTAGTGGCGTTTGATAACCATATTTTAAATCACTTCTTGGTTGTGCCGTAGCCCCCTTAGTCGCTCTCAAGGTCTAAGGTAGTGGAATTTAGAATCCTGACTAAGTATACCAAGAGCTAATATTCTCCCTTATGAATTAGATCTAATAGATAGAATTAGAAGGATTAGTGCATACTAGTAAAACCTAAGTTATATCGTTCATACTATCTTCTTTTCTTTTCTGTTATTTATTTTATTGTCTTTAATTTAGTAGTTTAGTTTCTTATCAAAAAACCAAATAAATATCTATCTTTCTCTTCTTTCTCCTTGCGTATTATCTTTCTATCTTTAATATCTGCACTTGATAATTTGCATAAGTTCTCTCTAACTTTCGTCAGTCCCTGAGGAACGAATCTTCTTATCATTAAAACTTGCATACGTCCTGTAATACTTGCAGTACAGTGTTAGTTTAGGGTGTGTATTTGCACTTATTTTATACATCTTTTTATCACACCTTAGGCCACACCAAGTGCCAAAACCTCCAAGTGGAAAGACGACTCCACCACAAATGCTTTCTAGACCCCGACTAGGAACAAACCATCACCATCTCGAAGAATCCCTTCTATCCCAGTCTTATTTTTTACTAAATCACATCTCCCATCTACATTTAGTTTTTTTCCTTGAAGTTCAACCTATTTAACCAATATACTGTTGGAATTATGCCCTAGCCCCGATAGTCTTGTAATGAATTGAACACAAGTGTTTACTGTACACGATAATCGTTATCCCTACAGTTTTGATTAAAGAAATTGTTTTCTTGAATCTATGGCAAGCCTTTATGATTATGGTATTAATCTACAAGGCAAATCCTTGATTAAGTTAGGAACTGGATATCATAAGGTGTTATGATAATGAGAATCTAGCTTATAGGACTTAATCTAAAGTTGTTCTTAATCGTAGGATCATCGAACTAGGACCTCGATGATCCAGTTAGATTAATATGTAGTTAACAAGTATTTATCGGATAAATATCGGTAGTTCTCGTTTACCGAGTTAGGTACATAGATAATGCACATAGAGATGTGATTATCGAACCGACTAAAACTAGAGATTCCTAATGGTTAATTACCTTGAACTGACAAGTAGGTTAGTCTCTAGAAGGAATTTTATGCTTGTAATCCTTTGACTTGAGATCATCACTACTATAGTGTATATGCTTGTTGTGTTTTGATACCGGACTACTAGTGTGTCATAATGCTAGTCGAAAGGATATTGGACGTAGCTAAGTATATATGCTCCTAGGGATGAGTCAAGATGGAATCTATCAACTCTAGGTAAAGAGTTTGAGCTCTACGATGTCATAAGATTATAACGATTGTGTCGAATCCTTGGCCAAGGTGATAGAATGAATGAAGAAAGGAGTTTCTTAGGTCATTCGTCAATCGTTGATAATCGACGTGTAACGTAGTTGATTTTCTAATGGGATTTGACAGTTGTACCATATCCCAGGATGATCCGGAGCTGTAAAGATAGAGGGAATACATGTATGATCCTTTACCGGGTCCTTTGTACAGAGTTACTTCACGTTATCCGGTCGTTGAGGAGTGTTGTTAGACGCCAACCTCGATTAGTTGTTTATTAAGTTAACTACTACCGGTTTAACGATGAACCCACGTAGTCGCACACTAACGAGTGTATTGATCTTGCTTCATGTCGTTAATTAATTTTATTATTAGATAATAAATATTAATTAAATATATACTTGGAATATTGGTATATTAATTTGCTAGCACAATTTAATATTCTAATATAAGACCGAACTAAGACAAAAAGGAAAAAGAAAAATTGACAAGTTTGTGGATCGAACCATGGACCTCTAGTAGTGTGAAATGTGTCACTAACTGCTAGGCTAGTCAATTGTTTTTGTATAATGTAGAAGGTCCAAGTCCACTTCACACGTGGTAATGGACTAGATTATTAAGATAATCAATTTCATTATACGTTCATGACTTTTCCTATTCTTTGTCTTTTCATTTTCTATAGTTGGGTTTATAAGATAATGAAAGTCATTATACAGATATAATTCCTCCATCAGTTTTCTTCAAAGAAAAAACCCACAAAAAAATAAAAAGTCTTTTTGTCTCCAAGCTAGAATTGTGATTCTGGAAGTAAGGCTCAAGCTCGGTGTGCAAAGCGTGGAGGCTTCAAACTTTTGAAGCTGGTATTAAACAATTCGATTCTCATACAAAGCGTTAAGGTATGTAATCGAAATACTTTGTTTCTATTTAAATTCTTAAATCGTACTAGATTGGCTTAGGATTGCAATAAGTTTTTTTCCGCTGCGTATATTCGATATATCTGCTGTTGCAATTCCTTCATATACTCCTCGCGGACACAATAACTTCACCATCTCGCTCTTTCCCCCATGCTAACGTGAAGTCACTCACTCTCCTGATAGCCTCGTCTTTAAACCAGTCACATGTGGAGATGAATCCAAAGTATGGAACACCACCGCGTTTCTCTTGTACCAAATTTTACGTCGGGTACTAACGGAAGGCAAAAATAGAACGTTGTGTACTTGTTTGTCGCTTTTGTAAACGTTAGTACTTATTTGTCCAAATCACGAAGTAATAGATACTACTGGGGTATTTTCCCTTTTAAATATGGTTCCTAAAATATTTTGAGCAGATATTAAAAAATTATAAATGATCAATTATTTATATTTCTATACTTTCAAGTTATAATGATTTTTTTGTTACGTACGAGAGCTACTTTGGACTCGGAGTCATTGACTCGGTTCGAACATGCACCACCAAGATTGGATGACCAAGGTTTTGGCCAGTAAGTTAATCCCAATTGGTAAATGATAATGATTTTAATAATAAAATAAATTGATAAAAAAATTATATTTTCCTCATAAATCATAGGTACAAAGATAGATGATATTTTTTTAGATATATAAAATTAATAGTTTTAGTTTTTATCTGATACGTAGTAGATTTTTTCTTTTGTTACATAGAAAAGCCACTTTAGACTTGAAGTCATATGATACATCGTAGATAGTATGAACTACTTTACGCACACTATAAATAAAATTAATAGGTGATTTGATAATTAAAATACTTTGTACTAACCAAAAGATTCTAGATTGAATTTAAATGGTCACAAAATGGGTACCGAATTTAAAGTGACTATTGTCTGAGATATTAAATAATTCTTACAAAACTTTTTACATGGAACTTAAACCCCGAAAGTGGTAACCCTCATGTGATGGAATATCTTCCGGACTACTTGTGGCAAATGATTATTTGAGATAGGAGTAGGTGTGTTATTCTTAGACTAGTTTTAGTTTTAGATCTTCTATAAGAAATTAGTTGAGTTCATGTAAATCAATTTTGGATTTAAGCCTCATATGTATGGAAAAAAAAGTACTATTTATAATAATAAAAATAACACTTTTGCGCTCAAACCAATAAATGTATAAGATGGAGGAGGCTCTCCCAATAGAATTAGATGAGAAAAGCCATAATATAAAATGAACTAGTTACATTCAAGTAATATGAAAGTAAGAAGGCAAGCAAAAAGTTTGTCACATGTCTCTTGATGATACAATCGACTGATGTTAAATAAAACCAAAGAGAGATTGGTGCTGTAAGAACTAACATATTCAGGTTACAATCCTCAGCCTTCACATATAGATGCAAAACTTAAATTAAACCAACCAAAGAAGCAAACAGTAGTATTATTAGTATCATTCAACAATCTCTATATTAGAATGCTAAAAGTAATTGAAGAACACTACTATAAATATAAATATAAAATTTAAGGCAAAAATATATTCAAACAAAGAAAAAAAAACTGATCAAAAACTGGGTCCAATCCAGGTTGGTGGTGTGAGATTTCCCTCTACTAAATCGTCACCGAAAAAAGATTGAATGCTTCCATCTGTTAAACTATAAATACCCATATCTTTTCCCCCTCCAGTACCCAGGAATTGATCAGAGTCATCTTCTGAAAAGTATATACTATTAGGCTTACATTTATTGAACTCAGAACACTCTACATAAAACGAACTGTTATATCCCAAGAATAGAGCGTTATTCCCCAAATCTTTGACTTCCACATATGAATTATCTTCAGTGTTCACCTCGAACACTTTAAATTCATCTGTGTGATGATAATCATCCCCTATATCACGGTGTTTATGAACTACAAGAAGCTTCCCTTCGGGAAACTCAACCAAATATCCAATCGAATCCAAGAGCAATGGAATATTATCATTAGCAAAACCCAGAACCAGTTTAGTTGGGTTTGGTCCATTGATATCACATATTACAATATGGCCACATCTATCCAACGCATACAATTTGTTATTGCAATAGATTATATCATCAAAAAAACCATTAGGTTCCCAGAAATCAATAGAGGTCCATGACTTATCACCAGACTTCCAAAAGGCTAAAGTGCTATTGAAGCCACATATTATCATAACAATAAAATCAGAGGTAGTGGATGGATTTGCTGATAGAACAGCCTTCTTTATGAAAAACTCTACCTCTGTGATAACATAATGTGATAACGTATTGAATTTAGGTGGATGGATCTGAACACGTGACAATGGGTGTAAAAGACTTACGTCAATTTCATTAGTCGAACATACCAATAACCAATCTTTGCATGGTACACAACGTTGTTTGCTAGCTTCTGGTAAGAAAATTTTGCGAGTTCTCTTTATGCCTAATGAAACGCTTGAAAATTCTCGAATTGATTCAGTCGAGTTCTCTTTAGCTTCATCTTTATCCGCGAACATAAGCCATGGTCCTTCGAAAATTGTTTGTTTGACATGTCCTTCTCGAGCAGCTTTTTCCCACGATCTACAAACTCGACCAAAAGATTCGTAGCTTTCAATAGAAGGTAGCCTTTCAGCAATCTCCACTAAAAGATTATGATCTAGCTCTGCCCAATCGACCATGCTTCGTGTCTCCATAGTTACGTTAAAAAGATTGGAAAAGGGATTGTAAGGTTTGTGAAGTAACAAAACGGAAACGTTTCTAGTGATAAGAGAACGAAAGGCTATGAGCATATAAATAGAGAAAATATGCTAATCCTTATTTTTCCTTGCCTAGAAGGCTTGGCCCTCAAGTCACAAAGGAGTTCTCTGAGCCTATTTCTATTCGAAATATGTGTCCTATATATGTTCAAATATTTTCCTATTTTCCTACTCCGTTTAAGAGAAATTATTTAATCCAACTCTAACTCTAACCCTAAGCCTATTTAAAAACACTTAAAATAAAGAATGAAGTTAGTGACTTTAGAAGGTGTAGATGATTTTAGCCGGTTTTTATGTAGAGAATCCACGAAATAGGATAAAGCAAGCTTATAACTAGAACTATACCGAATTCTCTAACTTTTAAACCCTAATCAATAAATTAATATTAGACAAGTTGGTGAATGTAAGAAGAGGTTATTAAGGGTTCTTAGCACATAGCATTATTACTCGTCTTTAGACTAATAGCATTATTACTCGTCTTTAGACTAAGCACATAATCATAGTTTAAATCAAATAAGTAAGTGTCATATAAATATTATGAAAATATAAAAACGTGTTTGTTCTTTTACAAGGACATTATTTTAAAAGCCCAAAAATCAAAAATATTTTTTATAAAATCCTAACTAAAAAATCATTCTAAAAAGGCCCTAAGTTAGAATTTTTAGTTAGATTTTTTACCCTTATGTCCCTACTTAATTCGTTATTGGTACATACCAACATTTTTAAGTTTAGTATAGACCAATATTTATTTGTTTGGAACGTACCAAATGATATTTACGTTAGTTTTAAAGTTTTAAGGTCCCTAATATTATTTTGCTAGACTTTGGGAGGGAATTTGTTTATGTCCAAGGTTATTGTCCAGACTTATTTAGAAACCGATCCGATCGAAGATATCGTGTCAATAAACATTCATTGTTACGAGCCAAACAAACTTTTTACCGCAAAAACAATACACAAATCTATACACGATAACTTTTTTAACGATAAAAACGGACTGATACATTCCAAACACATCACTTTGGTACATTCCAATTAGATCTAAATCTATATCCAAAACAAAAAGAAATCATTTTATAATTTATATTCTAATTAAAAAGAAAAAGGAAAATAATAAATTCAACAGAAATTAAAAAAAAAAAAGTTAACTTTAGAATAGGCTATCGGAGTTGGGCCTGTCTTCTGTGATCGGAGTTTGGCCCACTAGAGTTGCTGGCGATGGCAGAGAATCGGGAAACAGCGAGGCGGAGAATCACAGATCTGATGAGCCAGCCTTACCATGATGAAGCCAGCGAGGTGGAGCCACGAAGCGGCGCTGGTTCGCCGAGAGTCACGTTGGTGAAGCCACGAGGACTTCGTCTCCGTTTGCAGGGAGCGGGAAGGAAATAATGGCTGTACAGAAGAGAACGGAAGACAGATCTGAAAGGAGGCTAGATCGAGCGGCGTTTGGAGAGCTTTGCGCGGCGTAGAAGTTTGCTGCTAGTCACGACGCAGACCTCCGGTGGAGTGGCGTTCAGACGCCGTTTGGAGAGCTTCATGCGCTGCTGCTACGAGATGTGGCGTGGTGGTGGAGGCATTCGCGATGGCCGGCGTTTCTGGGTGTGAAGGTGAGCGATGGCCTTACCTTGATGCTGGTCTCCGTTCACGATGCCCAGGGCCAGTTATGGTCTCGGGGTGTGATTTGGGGACAGCGTGCGCGATGGCCAAGCTGAGATGGTGAGGTGTGCTTCAGATGGTGAGGGGGACGGGGTTCACATACTGGGGTTGGAGAGAGATTGAGAGTGAGAATTTGAGAGGGAATGTGTGTGTGAGAGAGAGAGAGAGAGTTGCCAAACATAACCTAATAGGTTTTTTTATCCTTTTCTTTTTACTAGTAGTACCAGTATCGGGATTGGGGGGCTTTTTGGGGATTTTAGTTGTTTCTAGTTAGGATGTAATGGGTTGGTTTGGTGGGGATTTTATGAGTATTCTATATGTTATATGGGCTCTTTAAAATAATTGCCCCTTCTTTTATTGTCATTTCGTATATGTACAGAAAAAATGATCAACTCTTCTCTCTTTTACTTTTAATATTTAAGTGTTAACATATGAAGTGATCAAAGTATATAATGTTATCCCGCCCAGAAATGACATATAAGCCAATTATATTAGATAGACAACCAATAAATAGAGAACGACACTTCAAAAGCATTAACCAAATGAGAGAATACTCCAAATTGCAACAATATAAGTACGGTCGAATCCTCCGGGTGGCATTTGGGGTGTTTTTACCCGAGATTGGATGGGGTGGAAGGTCCCACGAATGATTCATAGTTTAGGCTTAATTACTGATGTTTTAGACTAGTTTTGTTCTATTGTTTGTGCATCCCATGATTCTTTAGGATCTCCCATGTAATGAAAAAAAGTAGGGGCGAATCCAGAATACAAGTAAAAGTAGGTTTCAAGTATCAAGAATTTAAGAAACAACGTTTTTGATTTTTTTTTTTTTTATATTTCACAAAAAAGTATCATGAATATATAAAAAAGAGACTGCGAGGTGTGATTTAGGACAAAGTTGTTGTAAAGATTTAAGATTTGAGTTTTAAAATAGTTTTTAGAAAAAAATTTAAGAACGGAAATCAAAGAATCTCTATTCTCACAGATGTGGTATGAAATATGAAGTGTAATATTAATGAAAAATAAATGTCTAAAGAAATTTAAAATATCCAAATTGATATTAAAGGTTTAATAATATATAAATTTATAATTCATGTCGTTCACGAACGAGATCGAACGGGTTTGTTTATATAACGAGATTAAATTGGATTTGAACTTGAACTTCTTTATATTCGAGTTGAACGAGTTTTATTCTGAACCGAGTTCGAACGGCTCATAAGCGGTTTTGTTCATTTACAACCCTATCCATAATATTAGGTTTGCATATAAAAACTAAAATAAAATAAAAATATGAACGCCAAAAATATTAAAGAGTAATATCTTTTATGTATCTTGATATCTTAATTTAGAAAAAAAAACATAAATATTTTATAATTTATATAGAAATAACGTAGGTATAAATTATAGAAAAAAATGTCTTTATCTTTTAAATTAAGCACATAAAACAATTATTTTAAAGGTTAATGTCCAATAAATCTCTGAAATCTTGTCCACTATCCCGTAAATGGTATTGTTTTTTTTAAAGAACGGAGAATTTATGGGAAGCTTCCCAGAACTTAATTTGAGTTCTGGAAAATTTTCCATAGCTCAAAATTTGATTTATGGGAAGATTCTCATAACTTAAACGTCTTTTTTTATAGGTAAAAAAGAAAAAAAACAAAACGTATGGTTTTTTTTATTGGCAAAAAAATAATAATTGTGGATAAAGACAAATTAATTTTAACATTGTTGTAAAAACTCTTAACAAAACGTAATAAATCTTTGGCGAAAATAGATCAAATAGATCTATGGTTGAAAACACAAATCAAACCCAGAAAGATAAATGCAGAAATTAAAGAACACAAGGATATATCGTGGTTCAGCAATATGCCTACATCCACGTTGAAGCCACCCTCAGATGATGCTTCGCTTACTATATGAACACGGTTACAACTTCAGATTACAAGGTTTACAAGAACAGAACACCACAAGAGTTTCAGCGTGAAACCCTAAGATCAATCGAGAACAACTACTCAATCTTCAAGCAATAGGCTTGATCTACACTATTCTAATTAACAATCTTTATAGATTAGATTGTTAATGTTACAAAACCCTAACGATATCTGAAGAACAAGAGAGAGAAGAGAGCGAAGAGTCAAAGACGAGAGGATGAGAATGAGACCAAGTCTGAAGACTTGGGTCTTTTATATGACCCATCAAGGGTTTTAATCTGAGCCGTGCAAAGTGGTATTTGATCAACGCGTGAGATTAAGTCTCATAAGTAAAGCGGTGCACATTATAACCCGATAAGTAGCCCATATTACTTGCTGAAGTGTATAGCCACATAAGATGCCAACTGGATCATTTGACCAAACATTTTGACTTTACCAAATATCAACAAACATAAAAGAGTTTTTTAGGCATTAATTTTTTTTTAATAAAATGAATACATATTATATTTATGGATCTTAGAAATCTTTTAGAATTCTCAAGGGAATGCAATGGAAAAAGCAAACGTCGTTTATGTGTGTCTATGTTCTTAAGAATATCAATGGTACATTGAACTTCTACATTTAAAAAGTTAATTGTACAATTCGCATAGCATGGATCTATCGCTTTATAAATTCTCATCCAATCTCTGCATTTCCCTAGTGAAGCTGGAGTAATATGGGTGATACCAACTTGGTGAAGGTCGGACCTGCGGGCTATGTCTATGGAGGAACTGATTGGGATGACAAGGGACGGTCTGATAGTTCAAATTTTCATATCTTACAGTAATTCATTTATTCTCTCCAATTCCAGTATGTGGTAAAAGGAAAAATGGTCATTTCAGACAAACATGGGGAGTCTTATAATGCTTTACAGTTCCGTGTTGTGAGTATATTTCGAAGTCATTTGTTAGGATTAAATCTGTCAATTATTTTCCTGTCCTTTTAACAAGTATATATTATAGGCTTTCTGTTAAGATTATTAAATATCATGTACACTAATTAGCCGGACTCCTTTAGTAAACATTAGTAAAAAAATTACCAAGGTAATGTACTAGTATGTATATTTGATTTATTAATGTTCTGAACGTCTTTGAATCAAGTGAAGTTAAATTATCCATCAGAATATGTGACTGGTATAAGAGGTTGGACACGCTCGTGTTACATAACATCTATCACCTTCAAAACAGTGCTTTAGTGGGAAATTGTTTGGCAATTGGGACACTGTCTTCTCTTCCCAGTTAGCTTTTTTGATTGTAATGGACAATTCTCCTAGGGAAATTGGCTGACCTGGCTTTTTAATATAGGGTAAAAACCACCCGTGGCCCTCTAACTATACCCAAAGTGCACGGGCCGCCCCTGATCTTCAAAATTACCCTTTTACGCCCCGTATCTTCACCTTTTGTGACACCGTTAGCCCTTTTTTTATTTTTCTGTCAGTTGACCGTTAGTCAACGTCACATGGCGCCACGTCAGTGCCACCTCAGCGCCACTTTAGCATGAGGTCTTTAGAGTTTCCACGTCATTTTTTAAAAAAATTAATTTTTTTTTAACTTTAATATATGCTTCCTTCTTCAACCTCCCTCACACCAAAACCGTTCTCTGCACCATCATTATCTATCAAACCCAAAATAGCTAACTCCAACCGGGTCTCGATCCAAGCCGCTCTACGCACATGGAAACCGCCGTCCCTCATGATCCTTCTCTACCATCATCAACCGGCTTCATTACGCCATCAACAATTGAAAAACCCAAAATAATATATTCTTCTCTGCACCATTGTGGATATTCTTGACAAGGAGGAAGTAAAATCCGATTAAGAATCAAATTAATTAAAGAGAATTTCAACCACAACTATCACATATGAGTTAGAATTTGCAGAAGATAATAGGTGGGTAAGCATAATGTTTATATATTCATTCAATCATTCTTTATATATATATATATTGAACTGAGTGGTGAAAATATTAATATCACATATAAGCCTGATGGAACACATATAGCTGTTGGAAATCGGGTATAAATTGCCCAAAAGGCCCCTCATTTTTCACTTATATCTTCAAATAACTGTATTATTTAAGCTTCAGATGATGAAATTACTATATTGGACGTTCGAAAATTTAAGCCTATCCATAAGCTGAGGGGATAACCGAGAATATGCAGATCTGAACAAGCTAGCAAGAAAATTCCTTGAACATCTTGAAAAAGATCCTAAAAAATCCCCAACTCAAGCATATATAGAAGAGGTTGTTGAGGGTCTAAAGAATGGAGAAAATACAGAATGCCCCATTTGTATGGAATCAGCTGATGATCATGTACTTACTCCATGTGCACATAGAATGTGCAGAGAATGTTTACTTTCATGTTGGAAATCTACTTGAAATTCCTCTTAAGGAAAGGAAGATTGGGTATTTGTGATTTGATTGGGTATCGTTATTTCCGGTAAATTACCTCCACAATGGTTGATAGTTTGACTAAAGACTATATCTTTATTGTATAGCGTGTAGAAAATATACTAGTATATGTAATTAATTTTTCTATTAATGAAATATTCAAACAAACAAAAAGAATAGCTTCAATACACTATTTGTACTTAAAGTTTTACTTAATTAATATATCAATAATTTATTTTCTCTGTTATTTGTAAATCGCATCAAACTATGTAGGTAGAATGTATGTAAAATTGAGACATACAAAATCACTGTTATCTGCAGATTTAATAGATTTAGTTTTGCGTTACTTCCATATAGCTAATTAAGCAAGAAACACAAATCTTAGAGACATACAAAAAAACTAAAAGAGTTTCCATCTATGACATCACTAAATCATCAACTAAAGCTCTTCATGGGATCAGCTGCTTTCCCAGATCTAGCATCTGTCCATGCTTTCGCAATAGTTCGTTTCATATCTTCATCACCATCCTCAATTCATACATGTTCTGCAAATTAAAAATATACTCAGAAATTATATTCTCCCCGTACTTCTTCTATATTTGCACTGTAAGTCCCTATACTAAGCAAAATAAGTATAAAAAACTCAGATACCTTCATCAAACCCATTATTCCAGCCATGGGATCTTTTTCTTTGTCCAAGCTAGGTTTCAACTGAAATAACATCAATAATATTCGTTAATTCTCAATTTGATTTATACTAAATAAAAATAAAATGAATTACCTTATCCTCCTTGTAGTATAAATCAGGCCAATTACCCTTAGAAGCTTTGACCAATGTAATGATAACTCTCTTAAGCTTAACCAAGAATTTACATTTCTCAGGTATGATTTCCTTGTTCAGTTTAGGTATGGCACATCAGTAATTCTTTCCTTGGACATCATGGAATTTGATATCGAAAGAGTTGGATTTGAACTCAGTCGAGATCTTTGTCTCATCGACTCCTTCTAATGAAACCTTAACTTTTTCATTGTCTTGGTCCCAACTGAATGATCTGAGAGTAGTGTAGTATAAAACTGGGTTAGCTATAATTTTTGGTGCTGTGGAAATTGGAGTAGGAGGAGAAGCTTCCTTAGATAGCTGGAAAATGGACAATTAATCTAAGGTTATTTTGTATAGTAGGGGGACCTATATTGCAATGTTTGCATATGATATGGACCTAAGAACTATAATGGGGGATTGAAAAATGAAAGAAACATGTTTGTTTAAATGCCTCAAAGAGAAATTAACATATCGATGTTTGAAAAGATTCAAATTAAACTCACCAACACATATAATTTTATATCAATTATACAACAAAAATTGCTAATTCCACAATAAACAAAATCTAAAACTAATATGTAAAAAATTAAAATGGTAAAAAAACGATACCTTTTCCAAGTTGAGTATTTCATTTGATATAAGAGAGAGAACACGAGGCCTTTTCGCAATGGTTTGGAGATGTTTGAGCTCCGCCAAGTCCAAAGCAAACTCTTCTGACATTTTTCTACACATTATGACTCTTTAATCTCTTAATTAATTTGATTCTTAATCGGATTTTACTTCCTCCTTGTCAAGAATATCCACAATGGTGCAGAGAAGAAAATATTATTTTGGGTTTTTCAATTGTTGATGGCGTAATGAAGCCGGTTGATGATGGTAGAGAAGGATCATGAGGGACGGCGGTTTCCATGTGCGTAGAGCGGCTTGGATCGAGACCCGGTTGGAGTTAGCTATTTTGGGTTTGATAGATAATGATTGGCAGAGAACGGTTTTGGTGTGAGGGAGGTTGAAGAAGGAAGCATATATTAAAGTTAAAAAAAAATTAATTTTTTTAAAAAATGACGTGGAAACTCTAAAGACCTCATGCTGAAGTGGCGCTGAGGTGGCACTGACGTGGCGCCATGTGACGTTGACTAACGGTCAACTGACAGAAAAGTGAAAAAAGGGCTAACGGTGTCACAAAAGGTGAAGATACGGGGCGTAAAAGGGTAATTTTGAAGATCAGGGGCGGCCCGTGCACTTTGGGTATAGTTAGAGGGCCACGGGTGGTCTTTACCCTTTAATATATGCTGTTACTTTGGAAAAAAGAATAAAAATCACCTTCGAAACTAATAGTCGCCGTATACATGTGGCCCCTTCGGTGGTCAACCTACCAAAGATGATCATGAGTTTTGCTATAAACTGAGAGAAGACGTCCGTCAATTCGGAGGTTTTCATGGTGGTGTACACAATGGTCGTATATGTTCAATTGGAGTATATGTCAAGCCAAATGCTGAGAGCGTTACGGTCGAAGACAAAAAATTCACGTAAACGAGATGGCCCGTCGATGTTAAATAGACAATACATCCTTTCTATGTTTTTTTTTGTTCTAAACGCTTATATTAAAAACCAACCGACTACAAAATAGATTAGCCTATCCCCGTAGGGGATGAATCAAGGCTAACAAGTTTAGCTAGTTCTAATGGGATTGGGATTTTGGTGAAATCTAAAACATCACCACTAGGCAGATTTCTACAAACCCAATCCGCTACTCTATTTTTCTCTCGACTAATAAAAGAGAAATTAGGATTACAAAGTTCGAAAACAAAGTAAATACTTCTAACAATATTTTTGATACTAGGAAAATTAATAATGCGATTACAAGTAAGAGGTTCCATCAGCTGAAAGTTGTCGTTTTCCACGATGATATGAAAGTTGTTGAGTTCTTTTGCCCATAGACAAGCCTTAAGTACTTCCAACGCTTCAGCTTCAAGAACACTTGTAGCGCTTATTCTCCAAACCATGCATCTTAATAACTTCCCTTGATGATTCCTGGCCACACAAGATATCGTGGATTTATCATTAGTAAGCGAAGCATTTGTATTGATTTTAATAGAGTTAGGTGGTGGGGGTATCCACTTACTATTTTTGATAGGTAAACTATCTTGTTTCCTTCTAGTAACTATATTATTGTGATTTCATAGTAGTCTTTTGGATTTTTTATATTACATTATTCAACACTTCTTATAAAATTTTACATTATTCACTATATTTTTTTGAACTTAGTTGAAATCTTAAGAAATATGAATTAATTTGACTATTTTTTAATAAGAGAATGACCGGTTAGAAATTTAGGCATAAAGTCATGAGGATATTACTTTATACATCCACAAATTCAAAATCTTTATAATATACCTCCTAGTTAGGAAATGTTTTTTTTACAGCCATTTTCTAACTTTCTAGTTAGGTTTTTGTCCTTGTTACCTTTGTTCGTGATGGGTACGGATCCGTATACGTTTCCTATTACTATCCCACACACCGTTCGTCATGGGTACGGACACAAAGTTGTTTTGAAGTTATTAAAAGTCTATTTTTACACATTTTCTCCTTATGGGCCTGGACCATCAATACACAACTGAAAACTAGTCCACCAATATAATTAGGTCTGGCCCCATATACACTAAATCCATTTTGGTCCTGGCCCAGCAAGATTACATTTGACATGGGCCTAGCCCCAACAAGACTATATTCACACGGGTCTGGTCCCATCGCCCCCACAAAACAAAACCGTAACACTGGTGTTGGATGAGTGGATTTGGTGATTATGGTGGGGAAAGTGGTTCAGATAGAAGAGGGTTTTGGTGATGGTGTTGGATAAGTGGATTGGGGGATTTGGATGGTGGAATAGAAATTCAAAAGGTTGGGGGGTTTCTGCTGTTGATGAAGATGCTGGTGGGGAAGGTGAATCAAAACCATGACTCCGATTCTGAAATACCAAGGATTGGACCCATGAGGATAATGAGATGCGAAGGTCTGGCCCGTGTTGGCATTGCCGGTGGTGGTGGCGCAGGGATTCAAATCAGGGATTCAAAGCAGTGGCTATTGATTTCCGATTGGCTGGCCCTATTTCTTGACTTGTCTTGACAGGCTGTACCCATTGAATTTTCATGGTGGTGCGAATGGAGGCTGTCCCACTGGACTGATAATGGTGGGTTTTCATTGTGGATGGGTTTAATGTTGATGGGGTGGTGTGGAACGACATGAGGGTTTCGTGTTGATGTGGCGGTTTACAGTGGCAAGGGGCTGAGGAAGGAGGTGGTGGATGGTGGAGCAGTTTTTCAGAGGGGGAAGGGGAGGTGGTGAGGTGTTGCTGCTACTGAATATGATGGTGGTGGTGGAGGGGTGGCGATGTAGCTCGGTGGGGGTGATGAAGAGAGAATCAGAGAGGGATGGGGTGTGGGTTGGTGGTGGGGTGATGAAGCGAGAATCAGAGAGGGATGGGGTGTGGTGAGGTGAATAGGGATGGGGTGTGGTGAGGTGAATAGGGATGGGGTGTGGGTGTATATATATAATGGAGAGGGTAGGGGGTTTTTGGGTTTTTAACCCATACTATTGGGCTCCCAACTAGTAGTTGGGTTGGAGGAGGTAAAAAGGAAAGGGAAGAGGATATAGGCTGTTTTAGATAAATGACCCTAAAGTCATACCAAAGAACTGACATGCCAATAACGGTCATTTGGCAACATGCTCTCTGTATCAACCTAAACAATATTAATGTTAAGAGAAAGATCTGCTCTAACAGTATTCTTACACTCAAGTCAATATCATAACCGTCGAAAGAAAACCTTTGAACATCTAGCGATCAAAGAGGGACAAAATATACTAATCATGTGACTATTGAAGAAATTTAGAGAGTAAAAGTGAGATATCTAAAGTACCATTATAGCCATGGTACTTTACATTACATCCTTTTAGTGTGGAGGATGTACATGTCCCTTTAAGATCGGAAATCAAATAGGAATGGTACTTTACATTACATTACATTTTTAGTGTAGAGGATGTACATCTTTTAGTGTGGAGGATGTAAAAGTGAGATATCTAATAGTAGAAGTGAATATTATAAGTAACATGTATATTAATGAATAAGGTAATTTTACTACTCTCAGTTAAATGGCTAATATTTACATTACAAAATACTCAATGGTTAACCTTACTCAAAAAAAGATTATATACCTTTGTTGGTCAATAAAAAAAAAGTGGTGTGGATTCTCACCAAAACAAAATAATAAGATTTTTGAAATTTAATTAAAAATTCAAAGTACATAGCAACAACAAATAAAATATTAATAAATGTATAATTCATATATCCAAATCTTTGTAAAAAAACAATTACGATAAGTAACTAACCTCATGGAAAAAGGTCCTTGGTTGAAATAAAATGACTATCGATCTAAGATGAACTCTACAATTAAAACTAAATCAGTGAAGAATTAACTTATTATAAAATAAATATTAGAATAGAAACTATAAAGAAAAAAGATCTTGTGGAAGGAGGAAAGAAAGAGAATGAGGAGGAAACATAAATTAATAAGGGTGTAGGATGAAGAATAAATGAAAGATAAATTTATGAGATATTTATATAGAGTAGTTGGCGATGATGTACCGTTGTGAGCAACATTAGGGTTTGGTGTCTTTCTTTAATAAAACGTCGTCGTATTGATAAGATCCCAGCAATCCATTTTATTAAGAAGTTCAAGCTCGGTTCCTGAATAATAAAACATAAGGTTGGCCCGACAAAACACAGACATACTTCACACAATTGATCCGGCTCACATACAACAATCTCCCCACCTTGAAATATGTTGTACCAGAATCACCACAAGTCACCAGCTCTTGGAATTAGTCATAGTGGAAGCACAATCTTTATCATCATCATTACTCAAAATACCTACACAACCAACGCAACCAACAAACAGTAAATCCAAACAAAGTTTGAATTTTGTGTTCGAAAACAAGCTTCATACACATATCAGAAGAATTCATTTTAGAAGAGATTTTCTCTAATTTAACTTCTTACTAGCAATTACATCTCCAATAAAATGATACTTAACATCAATATGTTTAATTCTCTCATGATATACATGATTCTTACTCAGATGAATTTCACTTTGGCAACCTTTAACCTACTTAAAATCTTCAAGGAAATTTTGAAATCCAGATTGCTTCTTTCAAATAATCAATGATTATTTATAGAAAATATAGTGAAACTCTTGATATTCATAGAAAATCTTTCTCTCTGGTCAAAGTGAAATCCCCTGAGGTTATGTAACGTAACTCTGTGCACGAACCTATGCTGAACCGAGTTATCCAAGACCTTATCCAGTCTTAGTCGAAACTCGTGTATCAAAATGTCTGACGTGTTTTTTTTGGGTAAAACCAACACCAGTTCTCCCTCTGATACTATCTCCGTATAAAAAGGGCAAGGGCGGTAATGCTACTCCCGTTCAAGTTTCTTTGGGCAAGGCCAGTACTGGTATTGAATCAACGTTGCTCTAGCCACTTTCGGCGGTTGAATTTTCCTTTCCGTGAAGTTGGATTTCCAGATGAAGATACCATTTGTTTGATGAAAAATAAAAAAGTAATAAAAAAATCGAGTGGCTGAATCCTTGTAGGTGGCCTTTTAAGTTCGCCGTCAAATCCTAGGGCTCAACCCTGGACAACTATTCTTTCTGACCTGAATGCCTGAAACCTCATATATTAAAACCATAGCTTAGGTGGAGTTCCTTGTCCAGATCAAAATTTGAAAAAGAGATACGCATGGAGAGGAATAACCAATTGATGAAAAAACATGAAACCATTATGTTTCAATAAAGGTATGTGATATGGTTGGGACAATGAAGTAGGTGAAGTGGTTGGTTTTTGCGGTCTTTTCTTTTCACTACTCTACGTATGTGAAAGATTCGATGTATAGACGCAACCTCGTACCAAGGGAACTAGGAGTCCTGCTCGTTGCTGGTTATTTGAAGAATTCATTCAAGCCTTTTCAGTTCATATATCGACAGTAATGGTCCGAGAGGGATAAATCAAGGACGTCAGCCACCCTCTAATTTTACTTTCTTCTAAAAGTGAGATAGTTGATCGAAAAACCACCAAACCATTGAGCTTAGCCTTGTGTAGACCAAAATGGTCTCGTGAAGCTGGTAAACGGATGGTTCGCTGAAACCTTTGTGATAAGGTAGCCGAAGTGTTTCCCACGTGTGACGTTCCCAAAAAGCCAAAGGGGAAAGGGCCTAACTGAAGAGAGTAATATACCAAGGCAACCTTTCTTTCTTTCCTTTCTTCCAGTTTTTTCCAGATAAAGGTCTAATAGAGTGGCGCTTTCTTAGTAGATTGCCTTATATTACCAACATGTTGCCCCCTTTTACTACCAAGTGATCCTCAGACCTATCCTCACCTGGTCCATTAACAAATGTTATTCGTAGATCTTGTTCATGAGATCATTGATTTTGACCGGAAGACTGCGAGCTAATTATTGAGACTTTGGAATCCGAACATTATGATTTCCTAAATCATCAAACCTATATATGTTGATACTCATAAGTTGTTACACACATATCTTCCAAGAATGATAGATGGCTAGTGGAATGTTGATATAGGTGACGAAATAGTTCATATCAATACTAAAGCACTTTTCTCAATTATAACAAGATTATAAGTGTAGGCAGCGAATTCCTCGTAGACCAAGAGAGGCTCAAGTCCCCTGAACCATAAATTTTATAATATGTATTTGTGGTTTTTTCCCAAAAGCGTACTTTAAAAATTAAAATAAGTTTTCATAACTAATTTAATAATTTAATTTTAATTTTATATTTAACATTTTCAAAGATCCTTAATTTTTATTATACTAAATTTAAATCATAAGTTTGTTAATTTTTATAAAATTGATTTATACAAGTATTGCAATTATTTTATACTAGTCTCTAATATAAATTTTAGGCTAGCAATACTTATATATAATTTTAATGATAAATATAAATATTTGTAATGATATTATTTTTTGTCAAAATGTAACTGTAATAAAGTTGGTTTGTATATTTTTGTTTTGGGTAATTGCTTATTCGTAAGTTCATTCTATTGAAGAATCGATGAACACAATCGTGTTGAATGTTCATGTAAACAATATTGACATTGATGCTTCTTATTTATATCTTGATTTTTGTTAAAGTAATAGTTCCCAAATTTCCATATATCTCAAGTTCTCCCTTATTTAAATTTTTGGATCCGCTACTGATTATAAGTCAATGGAAGTAAAAAGATTATACGTTGCTAAATTCTATGTTATTATTTCTAGTTGTTTGTATTATGTATAAAGTATATTATTAATATTGGATGTCCAAAGGTTTAAAACTTTATATTTCCTATCTACGGTAGCAAGTGAATGATCACTCATTTCCCTATAAGTATAAGATCAATTCATTATAATAGTACTAGTGATTGGAATACAAAAAATATTCTTTCTATATTGTATCTCTTATTTCAATAGTTTATAACACGTTATCAGTACGAACTTGCTCTTTTTGATCTTGTGGGAGAGGTAAGTGATTTGGTAAGAGATATGTAATTTTAATCTTGTGTTATATATACATATAAATTTATTTATTTTATACCAATAATTCTTAAAGAATATAATACAATATTCTATATATTGTTGGAGTATATATTCTTCATATTTTACAACTTATTGCCTAAGCCTATGCCAAAATTTATATTGTCGGGAGAATATACCAGATTTTATAGGCTCGAAGGCAATAAAGAATTTTATATGCTAAAAGTATATAACAAATTTTATAGGTCGGAAACCTATCACGATTTTATATGCCAGAAAAATAAAACAAATCTCATAGGCTCGAAGCCTAGAATACAATTTATATGCCCGAAGCATAGAAAGTAAATTGTCTAAAGACTTGAAACCAAGTCAAATTTTAAACCTTGAAGCCCCTATCAATTTTTGTTATAATTTCCAAAAAAAAATTGAGAATTAAAATTTAACTTCTAAAAAAATTAAAAAATTATCACGGACAAGAAACACACTTCATTGTAAAAACAATGAAGCTCTCTTCTTTCTCGAATGTTATCATGATAAACTTGCCTCGTTATCATGGATAAGAAATGTGCTAATATAATATTAGATAACTATTTTTCATGAATTTCCTTAATGTTGAAACATCATTAAAATAAATCGAGAAATAAACTAGACATCCATGAATGGTGCAATGAAATTATGTGCCCGAACGATATCTTTTTTTAAGGGATGCCTAGAATGAATTTTATATGCCAGAAGTATATACGGAAATTTATAGGGTTGAAGCCTACAATAAATATATAAGTCGGAAGTATAAGATAAATTATATAGTCACGAAATCTATGTCGAAATATATACAAAATCAATATGCCAAAAGCATAAAAAAATCAATAGACTTGAAGCCTACATAATTCTTTTTAATGCGTGAAACCTTCAAAAAAATTTACTGGTCCGCAACCTTCAATAAATTTTGTATGCCTTAAACATACAACAATTTCTTTTAGGATCGAAGCCTAGGTCGGATTCTAAAGGGTGAAGTCTGGATTAAAGTTTAAAAATACTCGAAACCTATATGGATTTTTAAAGGTTTGAAGTTTAGATTAAATTTAAACGGCTCGAAATCTAAAAGAATTACGAAGACTCAAAGTTTTAATTCAAATTTATGGATTTTGAAAAAAATATTATATGATGAAGAACTCATATGGATATCATGGACATTTAAAAATTTCATTGTGTAAAATAAAATAATTATTGAATATCTTTGTATTGACTTGATAATGATAATATACTCCCAATTTTTATGGACCCGGAGTTTGTTAATATACACATTGATGGAGATAATTCTCACGAACTAAAATTTTGTTCATATATATAATTCCTGGAGCAATAATACAAACCGAAAGTTCGTTGATACATTTTTTTATCATTTGATAAATATTTCTTGAATATTGGAGAACTTGTTTTCGTAACAAAATGATTTTATTCATGAAAATGAAATAAAATTAGGAGAAGGTAAGTTTGGAAAATTATATAATTCTATGAAGTGCACTACTTATTTTTTTGGATGTACGTTAAAGGTTTCAAACCCACAACCTCCGTTGTAAGTGTTTGAAATCTTACCATGTGGACAAACAAATCATTCGTTAGTAAATTGGAAAAATAAACTATAAGTACAAGTTCATGTACTATTAAATTAAGGGTAAAGCTGGTCCTTGATCTATACCCAAAATGAAGTATCTGCCCCTTATCTTTGGTTACTCTTTCCTCTAGCTTTGACTAAACTCTGAGTTTCATATCTTCAGATATAGGATTTTTGGTTTTGTTTTTGAATTTAAAAATTCCCTTATACTTATTCTCCATATTCATTAGGATTGAGTATATTGTGATCTCTACAAGAATAGTTTGATTCTTGTATTGGTATGTGTTTTGCAGGTTAGAGGAAGGATGTGGTGTTTGGTAGTTTTTATTTGGTACCTGATTTGGATGTGAAGTGAGTGTTGGGAGAAGGTACAAATGGTAGAGTGGATGTGGATGAGTGGCTAGAGTCTCTGATTGTTGGTGGAGTTCTTGATTTTTTTTTTTTTTTAGGACGAACCAGAGGTTGGGGACGAAGAAGAAGAACGGGGAAGAAGGGGTGGGGGGGAGGGGGGTAGGGGGTGGGGGGGTGAGGGTGGGGGGGAGGGTAGGGGTTTTTATTTTTATTTAATATTATAAAACTATTATAAAATGTCTTTTTTACCCTTAGATTAAGTTAATTAAACTGTAATTGACATCTAGATTGAAAAAAAAAAATTGTGACATGGAAATGCCACGTCACTTTTAACAGTAAAAATGGACGGAACACGCAATAGGGGGTAACGGGTCACAAAACTAAATCTTAGGGGGCAACGAGGCGCATTTTAAGAGTTAGGGGGCAACCTGTCAATCGCGTATAAACCCAGGGGGCAAAAGTGTTATTTACTCAAAAAAAAAACTAATTCGAATAGTCTAATCCCTCTTTCTTTTGTTAATACTTTAAGTTTGGTTTAGCCATTGATTGGTTTTGTTTTTAGTGGTGTATGTTGTTCCCAACTTGTACATGTCATGTAATTAGATAGATTTTTGTATAGGTAATGAAACAACTCAGAGCAATGACTCATCATGTAGTAAGGACGGTTCCATAGAGCTCCAAACAAAGACTTTACATATAAGTACACTAATTTTGGTTGAAAAAAGTCCTTTCTTTGACAAGGTATGTAGTATGTACTCCTCATTTACGCTCAATCTACCTTTCCTTAATTATATTATTCAATTCTGCGTAATACATTGTAGCTATTCTCAAATGGCATGAGAGAGTCTAATCAAAGTGACGTAATTTTACGAATCCACGCATCAGAAGAAACAGCCCTCATGGAGCTCTTGAACTTTATGTACTCCAATACATTGACGACATACACACCTTCTTCTTTAGTAGATCTCTTAAAGGTTGCAGATAAATACGAGGTTGAAGAATGCATGAGTTACTGCACTAAGTTATTGCATAACTTGCCCATGACTTGTGAATCAGCTTTACTATATTTGGACCTTCCGTCCACTATTTCAACTTTCACTCCACTCATAGACGCTGCCTAAATACTTCCCCAATCATATGTGGTTGTAATGTTAAGAGCATTAGAAACCTCAACACATATATTTGTTGGTGTATTCTTTCTGAAAAAAATTGTAGACTTGTTAAGATTAACTCTCTGTCCCGACGCATTACAGTAATCGCTCAGCACCGTTTGAAAGGTTTCAAAATATTTTTTATTGATATTAATGAAAAATAGAGCATCATCAACAAATAATAAGTGCGTAAGAATCGGGCATTGTCTTGTAATAGAAATTCCTTTAATATTTCCTTCCCGGCAGTGATAGTTAATAAGACTGATAAGACTTTCCGTAAGAAGAGAAAATAAGAGAGGTGACAAAGGATCACCTTGTCTTAATCCTTGACTTGGTTTGAATTTTTTAAGTCTCTGATCATTGGCTTTGACTTGAAAAGAAACTGAAGATACACAGTTCATGACTTATTCCACCCATTTTTTAAAGAAACCAAGTGCCAGAAGCATCTTAGCAAGAAATGCCCAGTTCACCTGATCATACGTCTTTTCCATATCTAATTTAATAGCCTCATAATTCTTTTTAGTTCGTCTATTAGTGTTAAGAAAATAAGAAACTTCTTGAGCGACTAAAATATTGTCTTGTATATTTCTACCTTTAATAAAAGTTGCTTGAGTCGGTGATATAATTTCATCCATATACAACTAAAGTCTTGACGCCAAAATTTTAGCAATAATTTTATAAAAAAAAGTTAGCGCACGAGATAGGCCTATAATCTTTAACTGATTCTTGACTCGTACCTTTGGGTATAAGTGTGATCACAACATCATTAATTTTCTCAAGATTCAGATTAGAATCAAAGAAATCTTTAACAAACCCATAAATATCGTTTTTAATAATTTCCCAAAATTCATGACAAAATTTTATAGGTAGACCGTCTGGACCCGGAGCTTTAGATTCGGACATACAAAAAACCGCTTCCCTCAATTCCTCCATAATTGTCTGTTTAATAAGATCTTCATTCATACTATAAGTAACTTTAGACGGAATATACTGAGTTATGTCGTTAACATCATTCGTAGGATTTTCATCAAACAAGTCTTTATAATAAGAATTGATAATTTGGTTTATCTCTTTTGGCTTATCGATCCATTCTCTATTATTATTTTTAATATTACAAATTATGTGACTTTCCTCCTTTTCATAGTTATTGCAAAAAAATATCTTGTGTTTTTATCCCTATTCTTAATTAAGAAATCCCTTTCTCTATCCTCCCAAAACATCTCTTCAATCCTCCACAACTTTTCAAAATTTTGTTTAATAATGAATTCTCTATCCAGACTCTCTCTAGTACATGGATTATTATTGATTCTGATGTCTCCTCATTTGTGATAGATTTATATTAGGATGAGACATCATTTTTAGTGATTTAGAAGTCATAATAATCGATTTTCTTGAGAAATAGTGCACTTTCCTATTTTGAGTCTTGATTTAGTAAATTAATATTTTTAGAGCATATTAGGTTTAATTATTTATTTAGTGTGAAACTTTAAAGATAATTATGGAGATTAATTAGAGTCCAAGTCAAAGACTACAAGATATGGAAAGAGATAAGCATGGTAATTGGAGATAAAGGAAAGAAAAGTTAAAAACATGGAAAAGGAAAAGTTGCCTTAATCCTGAATTTCTGCACCTACGACCACAAATCAGCTTATATCTCAAAATCGGTGTGGAATTTGGAGAAACGGTCAAGAGCAAAGTTGAATATCTTTCCGAGACGATGAATTTGGTGTACTCATACGCGTCAAACGGATGAGTATTGAAGCTGTTAGGACCAAAATAAAAACGGGCTTGATTTCATGTTTTTAGGGTTACGAATTTGAGTTGGGTTTGGAGTCCACTACTTACTTATCCTTCAAGAAAACGAATTAGGTCTTCCTAAACACCTATAAATACACCCTTAAACCATTGTAAACATGTCCTTGCTCAGTTTCAAGTTTAGGCTTAGTCCTTACTTGTATTTTCTCACTTTTAAATAATAGCTTAGTCCTTATATTTATTATTCATCCTTAGAATCAAGCTATTCATCCAAAAAGCAAGCTGACCTATAGAGGAAGACAAGAAGAAGAAGTTGGAGAGTGACAAACTCCCCTTCTACATCTCACCTTCTCTATATTTAGGGTATTTAGCTATACATTTATGCTCAACCATATTTTTATGCTTTTATTCTGTAAGTTTTACTTTTAATTGTTGGGTTATTATTTTGTCTTTAATTCCATAATACTATTTGTTATTTTAATTGATTGAGCTTGGCGTATATTATTATTATGTGTTTTGAATTATTGTTACACCCCTAGATCTGGCCAACCTTAGGATTTTTCTTAGTTATTGACAACACCACATAATCGTCTAGTTTTGATCCTTTGCCTAACTAGATAGCCATAAAGGTTTGATTTCATCACCAATCATTACTTAGGAATCCTTGGTAGTGGAGAGGTTGCTCCTAAGCTTAATAGAGGCTAGGTAGAATTTAGAATCCTAATTAATATATAATTCTTAATATGTGACAAGTTAGAATAACAAGTTAGTAAAATAGCCTCATAATATTAATCCTAATTTATTTGACTTACATTCATATTTATTTATTTGTATTATTTATTTATTCGCGTTTGATAATTATTCATCTCTTTATATTTTTATTCTAAACATATAAAATCATCTACGCTTGTTAAATATAAATAGATCTAACGGATACAATCCCTGCGAACGAACTTGACATATCATTAAAACTTGCAAACGATCTGTGATACTTGCAGTGAGTTCCGTGGTTCTCAAGGGTGTGTGCTCTTTATTATTATCTTTATTTATCAATTATTTTATCACACCTTTGCTCCCACCAGATTCTGACTAATTCTTTTTGGAGTTCATCAATTCTTTTCCTATTATTAAAAAACGTAACTTTGCTCCAATCATCAAGAGCAAGACATGTAGTTGGGTGTTTTCTTCCCTTCCTTTTCTAAAAATTTTGATATCTCAGTGAAGTCACCAATAAGAATATGTGGTTTATCAAATTGATCAATCTTCTTAGTAAGATTTAGCCAAAGTTTACTCCGTTCATCAGCATTATTAGGAGTATGAACACACAGTAAATACCAAGAAACTTAACTAGATTAAAAAATTTCAACGATTACAAAGTAGGAACAAGAAAACTTAATAGCAACATTCATAGAGTCCTTCCACAAAACAAGTAGACCACATACCTAAAGGCTCTTTCTCTGGGTTCTACAAGAAACGAGTTATTAGAAGATTTAAAATGAGAACAAGATTTAAGATCTTTACTTCTCAACCTACTTTCCAGCAAACACACAAGCGAAACGTTATTTTTACGAACTAGGGACTTAAAAGACTTTCTTGTAAGGGGTGCCCTCGCTCCTTGACAATTCCACACCATGCAACTATCCATCAATCTTAGCCGCTTTATAGGACCGGCTGACGTCCTCAATAGAGACAGGGGGAGGGTTTTCCTTCACGAGATACCCTAGAGAACAACCCCCCTCATTAGAACAACTAGACTTACTCGAACCATTTTCCAAATGTCCATCGCAATCATCCCTACCATAGAAATAAAGTTTTTGTTTATCACAAATTCCTCATTCCCATTGCAAACCTTCTTCTCATGAACCATCTTATTCTTTACTTCATAAAAGCTATCACATAACTCGTCAATAAACCTTTGCATCCCTAAAATTCTCTTCTCCATACTTGAAAATTCTTTCATTGTAAACTTGCTAATGATTTTTGCGCCACCAAACTTTACGTTAAATATTTCCGAATAAGTGATTTTAGCGCATCGATCTCTGTGTTAAACAATTCTCAAATATTAATTTTAACTCCAACTATCTCTTCATTCCACCGTACCATAACTTTATAAAGACTGCACACACGTAATTTATTCACGAAAAGTTGTTTAGGCCAAAAAGAACAATTAATAACTTTCCTTATTGATAAAAAAAAAAAGGTCAGTTATTTATTAACAAAAAATCCTCTATTTTTTTTTTTTTTTTTTCATATTAGGGGTTTTAGTAAAACAGTTGAGAGTTGAGATTAGAGGATTTGTGAAATTAATGAATTCTTAAATTCAGATTTATATGTAGTCCATCAATGAGTTCTTCTGTTTTCTTGTTAGTTTGAACACTCATCTATTTTATGGATATACTTTGAGTGACATTAGTTTTGTCTTTGCTATTAAAGTATTTGCCTTTAATGTAGCAACGTTATTAAAGTCTATACAGTGAAATTGCCTGTTTATTTGATTGTACAGGGACCCGTAATACTATTTTTGCATATTATAGGAACCTATGGTATAATGAAACTCTAAAAAAGTTGGAGAAAAGGAAAAAAATGACAAATAATCTATTAATATTTTTTCCTAAAATAATCAAATTTAACAAAATCTTATATTAATTTAAACTTTAAACGCCAAACAGAAATCACAATTCATACATCCTTCTATTAATCCAATACTCAGACTAATTCACAAAGCAAAATGAAACCGCTAATCATACAAATGGTGTCTATAAATTTAACAATCATGCCTATAATACCAAAATGCATGTGTTCTTTTCATATAATCTGCTACACATGAAAACAACAACTACACAGCTACTTTTCTACTTGTCATTAACTTCAAAACTATTGTTTTTTTTTTTTTTTTTGACTGAACTTCAAAACTATTGCTTAAGTATGACTGTGGCCCTGAGATGGAGAACTCCATTGATGAAATAAATGGAGTCATCTGCCATTAAATTCTCCCATGGCATACCGAATAAATCACCATTACCACAACCATCCGTGTCAGTGAAACTATGAGTAGACTTGGTAAGAATTTTAAACTCCTTTGTTGTGTTTATTCTTGCTGCAAACTCATAATCAACAACTAAGGATTCTTCTAGTATCTCCTTTGAATACAAGTAAAACCCGAAATAATGGTAAGCTATATGAGAGCAGCAGTCTGCCTCAAGGAAGAATCCATGTGGACCCACATGGAAATTTTGCGAGTAAACACCACTTGATGGAAAGAAATTTGCACACTCCTCCTTCTTCAGGTCAAAGTAAACAACACACTGAGGAAAAGGCAATTCTAATTCCACCACCTTAATTGGCCGATCTTCGTATGAACGCTCCACAAAGCGACTGTGTGAGGTTTTTCCTTCTGCCTCAAGTAAACGCCGTTGATATGCATTTTCCGTCTTAAAAAAGAGGGCGTCAAATATGTATTTGTGCTTATATTCATAATTGAAATCATTATCTTCAAGGGCACTTCTCAGCTTTCTCGTGGTCATATATGGGAAACGAATGAGATGACAAAGGCGTGTACTCATAATGGTTCGTCTTTCCTTTGTATTTGGATAATTATTTTGCGCCCACTTCACTACAAAATCGTACACATCATCCTCTGAGTAAACTTGAAGTTCATCGCTTGATAAAACTACCTCTATTCCAGCTATAGGCAAGTTAATCACTACACCGCGTCAAGGGTCTCGCGACTACATGAGTAGTCGCTAAAAATAAAAAAAGTAGTCGATAGAAGTCAGATGAAGGATTTAACGACTACAAGTAGTCGTTAGAAATTAGTCGCGAAAAAGTTGTCGTTAGAAGGTAATCCTTACGACTACACGGGTATAAATAGTCGTTATAGACCGTGCTATTATTAACGACTACAAAGTAGTCGCTAGATATCGCTTCTTCTAGCGACTACTTTGTAGTAGAGAAAAGCTAGCATATCATCGACTACTTTGTAGTCGAGAAATGTTAAGCTTAATAACGACTACTTTGTAGTCGTTACTGCTACAAGGTATAGCGCCTACACATAGTAGTCAATGTCGACTACTATGTAGTCGCTACTAGTAATTTTTTATTTTAAAAAAAAAATAAAAAAACATAATTTTCGAATTATTTTTAATTCCAATTCTGTAATTAAAAATAATTCGAAAATCATATTTTTTTATTTTTTTAAAAATAAAAAATTAATAATAAAAATAAAATTAACAATTCAAAATAATTAATTAAAATATATAAATATACCAAAGTCAAACCCGGTCAAACCAGGTCAAAGTCAAAGTCATACACCAAAATAAAATAAAAGTCTTAATACAAACCAAACAAAATTAAACCAATAGTCATAAAATATGATAAATACCAAACATCCACAATAACTAAAATCCGTGCCGTCTATAAACGTCTTCATCATTCCCGAGCTCGACATCATCTTCATTCATTTCAACATCCATTTCAACATCTTCACCACTACTACTACTACTATCATCATCTTCTTCATCTTCATCATCGCTTGGAGGATTGGGGCCCGCATTCATAGGCTGGAAGGGGGTCTCGCCTTTATCTGCCCTCAACTGATTAACGAACGCGATGGCATCATTCACAACAGCCATCGAAAAAGGTGGAGGCGCGGTGCTAGTAGATCCTTCAGGGCGGGGGAATGGGGGAAGACCGCTGGACACTCGGAGCTCGTTAATCGCCACCATCATCTCCTCGTGCTGCTCGTTCCGGGCTGGAGTAGTCTTAGCCTTGTTCTTCGATTTTCTCGGACGGCCAATGCCCGGAATAAAGCTCCTCTTCGGTGACCCAACCTCCTTCGCGGTGGTCCTCACGTAATCGTATTGCTCCTTTTGACTCAACCCTCCCCAATCGCTTGACTCTGACTGACTTTGAGTCACCTTTTCCTTCATCGCGTCCTTGAGCAATTTCTGTTACATAAAAAACAATATATCAATTAAATTTGATAATAGTTGAAAAAAAAATTAAAATAAACTAATAAAAAAACTTACATCGTCTTTTTCGTAGCCCACCGACCTCCACTCTTTGGTCTTCTTTGTTTTCCCCACAACCTCGTAAAAAACACCCATACGCGGAATTGGGATGTCTTGTTGGGTAGACTCATCCCTTATCACCAGATTCCCTCCCGGTATTAATTCTTCACCCTATTTCAGGAAAATAAAAAATATTCAAAATAAATTATAAATTAATAATAAAAAAATTTACTTAAATAAAAAATCACCTCGTATAGCATATCCCGAGTTCGGGAATACCTCCTCGACCCCGCTCCACTCTTGTTTTTCTACTTTTCTCTATTCTTTTTATTTTCCTTTGCTTGATTCTGAAAAAATTTAAAATTCAATTATTAATAAAAACAATTATAATTTTAAATATATACGAAAATTAAAATTAATCAAAAATTCACCTTAGCTTTTCTCGAGCCCCAATACTCACAACACTTAGCCCACACCTCATCTGACATCCATTCCGGCTTCAAACCCTTTCTCCAATAATGCTTCTTCACGTAATATTTGTAGTCCTTAAACCTCATCCTCATTGTATCGTCCAAGTTTCCGTAAATCTCATTCCAATCTTTCCTCTTTTTCCAATCCTTTATGTTAAAATATTTCTGTAAAAAAAACATTATTTAAATTTAAATTAGAATAATAAATTAAGTTAAAAAAATATTAACAATTAAATTAATACCGATAATCTCTTAATCACGGCGTTTTTGTCCGCGTCCGGCACTTTTTTCCAAGACGGGTGATAGAGCGGAATCCTCTCTCGTACTGCAATCCCAATCACTTGCGCAACGTGGTGTCCGTACTTGCCTGTTGGACTCCACGTGTCGTCTAACACACAAAAGTTGACCAGCAAAGGCCACCCAATATCTTTTAGTGCCTTCATCGCAGTTTTTAGGGCACCTCCACCCCTTGTTTTCCGTCTAGGGGGATCTGTTTTAACATTACATTAATTAGTAGTGACTTTATTTTTTTAACCAAGTATTTAGTTGAATTTGTTTATTTACCAAGCTGGTTTGCACAATCGGCTAAGTTTCGGTTCGGATTTTGGTTTGGGTCCCTACCCCCACCGTCCCCTCCGTGCTGTCGAGACATGACATCGGCCATCTAGCATTTTATAGGTAAATTAAAATACAGAATTAAAAATAACATAATAAATACTAAATTATTACGTCACCAAAAATAAAAACATGAAAATAAAATTAAATAAATTTTTTTTTTGTTCAAATGCATAAAAATATATAGATAGAAGAAAATGTTACAAGGTTTAGCCCACCCCGGAGGGTTCGGCTTCATTACAAATCAATGTAGCTAACTGAGGAGGGATACAAACACCCCAATTACCAAACAGAGTGCTAAGAAGCTCCTGTTTGGCAATCCAGTCAGCTGTCCCATTTCTACTTCTAGATATAAAAGAAAAAGAAGGAGATGATAATTCAGCAAAATAATAAATATTACAAACTAAATTTTTAATTGAATGACTCAACACCGGTAATCCTGACGAGAGAGACTTCATAATAGTGGCTGAGTCATTCTCTATAATCACGCTTCCAAAAGGATAATTTGAAGCCATCTCTGTAGCTTTCAAGATCCCCGTGGCCTCTGCCTCTAACACCGAATCTGCCGTAATCTTCCAACTATTACCTGCTACAAATTCTCCATTAGAGTTCCTAACTAAACATGCTATTGCAGCTCCCTTATCGGAAAAAGCTGCATCACAATTAATTTTAAATTTATTAGGTGGAGGTTTTTTCCACTTATCTTTGAATTTTTGATTATGTGGAATATTATTATTAATATTTATTCCAATATTATTAATGTTATTAACTTCCCCTAACTTATCAAGAAAATTTAAATCATTAGGGTTTGAAACTTTATAATATTCTTTCCAATTCTCTGTAGCTTTTCTAACTGTATTCAAAGGTTCACATTTTTTTCCATTATAGATAAAATTATTCCTATCCTTCCATATATGCCACATTATAATGCATATAAGTTCAAAAATCCTATCATGATTATCAAATTTTTTAATAATGTTTTGTACATGATTTATAATCCAAAGTTCTACACTTATAGTAGTATCATTATCAGTTTTTAAATTCAAAGGACTAGTAAACCATACACTTTTTGCCCAAGGGCATCTGAAAAGCATATGTTCCACTGTTTCAATATTATTATCACAAATTTTACAAATGTTATCTTTTGCACATTTCCTTTTAAAAAGGTTTTCTCCTGTAGATAAAAGGTTTCTTATAACTCTCCACATAAAATTTCTTATTTTTGTTTGGGTTTCCATTTTCCAAATAAGTTTCCAAATGTTTTTATCCCTAGTATTAGAAGATGTAGGGTTATTCATATTTTTAATATTTTGGAGAATAGTTTCATCCTCTTTTAGTTTATGATAAGTTTCCTTAACTGTATAAGTGCCATCTTTACAGTAATCTATACTAATTTGATCATTACATAGAAATTTAGGTATTACCATTCTTTCTATTTTTTCTTTGATTTCCTTGGGGTAAATAAAGTTTAAGAGTTCAGTATCCCAAGATTTATCCTCTTTAATAAGTTGGTTAACCCAAAGCAGGTTAGAATTTTTTGGTTGGATAGGTAGTTTAATGTCACATATCCAATTATGTTTATACATATTAATATTCTTTCCATCACCTAATTTCCATTTAATATTATTCTTAAATGTATCTCTACCTATTAGTAAGCTTCTCCATCCCCATGAGGGTGAGCTTCCAATTTTAGCTTCAAGGAAACTACAATTTTTAAAATATTTTCCTTTAAGGAGTCTATAAAGAAGAGAATCTTCTTTATTTATTAGGTTCCAAGCTTGTTTTCCTAATAGAGCTTTATTCATTAGGTGTAGATCTCTGAATCCTAACCCACCTTCAAATTTCGATATAGTGAGTATATCCCAATTAGCCCAATGTATTCTTTTTTTTCCTTTATCTCCCCACCAGAATTGGGCAATAATTGAATGGATTTAATTAAATAAATTATTACAATCATAAATAAAATAAATCAAATAAATTATATTTAATTTTTTTAAATTCCATAAATATTCCTATATATTTTTTTAAATTGCATAAAAGTCCTTATTTAATTTTTCTAAAATTGCATAAATACTCCTAAATATTTTTGTAAATTGCATAAAAGTCCCTAAAGTCCATATTTAATTTTTCTTAAATAGCATAAAAATTCCTAAATATTTTTTAAAATTGCATAATAGTCCCTAAAGTCCATATTTAGTTTTTCTTAAATTTCATGAAAGTCCCTATGTAGTTTTAAATTGCATAAAAGTCCCTATCATAATATTTTTTTAATTGCCTAAAGGTCCCTAAGTTATTTTTAACACAATTTTTAACACAATTTCATTACATCACATTTTTTAACACAATTTTTGCACTTCTAAAATCTAAAATTTACTAAGAATCATAACAAAAATTAACAAAAATCCCAAAAAATCATCATAATTAATTTTTAATCATAACCCATGAATTACATGCTTAAAATAACAAAAATGAATCACTAAGAACACCTACTATATTCGGATTTAAGAATCAAACACAAAAAAAATGGAAAAAAATTAATTAGATTTCCAAAAAAATATTTTTTAGGCCATTTAACATAAATTTTAGGTTTAAAATGATGCATACAATACACTAACAACACATACAATTCTCGGAATTAAAGAAATCCATGAAATCATCAAAGAAAAAAATTAAAAAAATGCATAGAAATTAAAAGATAAAAAAGGATTGGAAAACTTACCTTATTGGAAGAGATTGGAGCTGATTTGGGGAAGAATCCAAGCCATATTGATTCGGATTGAAACACAAACAAAGAAAAAAATTATTAGAAAATATAAAAATTGATTAAAAAAAGCTTTGTAATAGATAGAAAATGGAATGGAATAAGATTAGGGGTTGGATTTGATTACCTTTGCTTGAATCGGAGCTTGGATGGCTGCAAATTTCGCTCTCGTTTTTTGGTGTTTAGTGTATAAGAAATGAAAGAGAAGAGTGAGCTCTCGGTTAGATATAGGGCTTTTTTTCTAGCTACTACATCGTGTAGTCGCTAGAACCAACAAAAGTAGTCGCTAGATTGATGTTTGACCAAGTCAACTGGTCTTTCGCGACTACATTGTAGTCGCTAGACAGCTGAGTGAAACGCGTGTCCTTTCGTGGGCGGGAAAATGGACCGCCATCGGTTTCGGGGAATTTATTTCGATGTTTAGCGACTACAAAGTAGTCGCTAGTGCTCTAGACTCATTAGCGACTAGTTCATGTACATGAACTAGTCGCTATAAGTCAAATGTAGTCGCTAGAATTTTTTTTTTTTACAAAAAAAACACTAAACACTATACAATTATCCAATATTTTAATTCAATACCAAATAATCATTTAAATTAAATTCAATATTTAAGTTAAGTGTTTAGAGTCAAAGTTAAGTGTTTGTGGTCAAAGTTGAGTGTTTGTGGTCAAAGTTTAGTGTTTAGAGTCAAAGTTAAGTGTTTGTGGTCAAAGCTAAGTGTTTGTGGTCAAAGTTAAGTGTTTAGAGTCAAAGTTAAGTGTTAGTCGTAGACAACAAACAAACCTTCATAGTAAACTCTTCCTTCTTGTGGGCATCATAAGTCATAATCCCCTTACCCCACAACTCGTCCAACTCATCTATAACAGGACGAAGAAAGACGTCCATGTCCTTGCCGGGTGAACGGGGTCCCGGAATCAACAAACAAAGCTAGAATGTCGTCTCCTTCATACACTCCCACGGTGGTAAGTTGTAGACGGTCAATATAACCGGCCACATACTGTACGAGTTGTTTTGCATAGAGAATGGGCAAAAGCCATCGATACCCAAACCCAAGAAGACGTTGCGAGGTTCACTAGCAAACTCGGGATGTAACTGAACAAATCTCTTCCAACTATCTCCGTCAACTGGATGATGCAACAAATCTGGATCTGTATTCTTCCCTGTTTGGTGCCAGATCATATTTTCGGCAGTGTGCCTCGAAGCATAAAGTCGCTGCAGCCTAGGGGCAATCGGGAAATATCTGAGTTTCTTATTCGCTACTTTCAGACCCTTCTTCGGGTCCCATCTGGATTCATTACATACTGGACACTTTTCAAGGGAGGCATTCTCCTTGTAAAACTAAGCACAATCGTTCACGCAAACATCGATGGTATCGTAACCCATACCTAAATTTTTTAACTTTTTGTTGCACGCCTCGTACGAATCGGGCAACGTATGAGGTTTGGGCAACGTATGAGGTTTGGGCAACACACGGCACAAAAGCTCAAGCAACTCGGTGAAAGACGTGTTAGACCACTTGTTCCTCACCTTCACGTGCATTAGCTTCGCAATGAAATTTAATGAACTCATGACATCACAACCAGGGTATAACTCGGTCTCTAAATCGGAAAACATCGTTTCGAATTTGCCACGAGCTGTACTATTCGACTCTGTCATCTCGGTGTCACCAGAATGACCACCAACCTCGTAATTAGGTCTCAAATCATCGTATACATCCAACATTTCATTTTCTTCATATCGAATCTCTGGAATATCCTCGGGCTCACCATGCTTTGTCCAAATATCATACGTCTCCAAAAACCCATGCAGTAACAGATGTGACCTAACTTTGCCCACCGTATACCGACGATAATTCCAACACTGATTACACGGACAAAAAATTGTTTCTTCACCAGGAGGTTTATTTTTTTCAGCAAAAGCAAGGAATGGTTTTATCCCCTTAATGAATTCACGCGAAACTTTATGAGCGGTACCAATCCAACTCTTATCAATACCCGAAGCCATAGTCAACTATTACAATATGAAAGAATACAACATAAATAAAATGAAAAAAAAATTATTACATCACCAAATAAATACATAAAAATAAAACGAGAAAAAATTATTACATCACCGATTACATAAATGAATAAAAAAAAATTATTACATCACCAATTAAATAAATAAATATAAAATAAAAAAAATTATTACATCACCGATTTAATAAATAAATATAAAATTAAAAGCACACAAAATATCACATCACCAAATAAATGCATAAATATAACATTAAAAGCATACAAAATATAACAACATACAATAATATATCATACAAATATAAATATATATATATATATATATATATATGTGTGCATGTATATATATATAAATCTATATATATATTTATATATATATATACTTAATATAATATTTATAATTCACATAAAATTATTAAATGATTATAGATATATACATAATGATATTATATATTTAGCATTAACTATAGAATTGTAATCAAATAAGGAAAGGATGAAAAAGACACATACTTTTGGGCAAATTTAGAAAGAAAAATTGATGATTGAGTCGGTCCCACGTTGATGTTTGACCCGGGAAAGCTTGTCCTCGTGTTGAAATACCTAATAAGTGATACTATTTAACATTTACTACACAATTGCATGAAAGTAAAAGAAATTTGAAAGAGTTTTATGGAACAAAAAATACCTACTTTTGGGCAAATTTGGAAGGAAAAATTGATGATTGAGGCGGCCCCACGTTGATGTTTGACCCGGGAAAACTTGTCCACGTCTTGAAATACCTAATAAGTGATAATATTTAACATTTACTACACAATTGAATGAAAGTAAAAGAAAATTGAAAGAGTTTTATGGAACAAAAAATACCTACTTTTGGGCAAGTTTAGAAATAAAAATTGATAATTGAGGCGGTCCCACGTGATGATTGACCCGGGAAAGCTTTTCCAAGTGTTGAAATAATTTTTAATGATGAATTGTGGAAAAAAATTGGGAGAGTTTTGAGAGAAAGAAAGAGAAATTATATAATAATGGTGTATTGGGTAAAGCAATTCGCAAGTTACTGTTGGAAAACACGCTACCACTATTCGCGACTACACGAGTAGTCGCTAAAGACATAAACGTAGTCGTTAGAAAGACCTACTAACGACTACAAAAAGTAGTCGTTAAATAGTCTAATATCTAGCGACTACTTAATGGCGGTGGAAAATTAATAAAAAATTACAACAATCATTCGCAACTACCTTATACTTATTAACGACTATTTCTTGTAGTCGTTAAACACGAAACTTACTAACGACTACACGGTAGTCGAGGAACATTACTTGTAGTCGTTAAATAGAAATAGTCGCTAGAGGCTCTGGTTATTAGCGACTACAGCGTGTAGTCGCTAGAATGTTAGTCGCGAGAGGCAAATGCGGGAATAGTGTATAAGCATCTCTTCTTTGTATCTAACAACATAATAATTTTATTTAAACAAAGAATATAAAGAAACACTATTGAGATTAATCGAGTTGATTTAACAAGCACTCACGCGGTTAATTCTTTGAAACGGTCAACAATGAAGTGCTTAGCAGCGTCTATGAGTGGAGTGAAAGTTGAAATAGTGGACGGAAGGTCCAAATATAGTAAAGCTTGTTGGAAAACTTGAAAGTCACAAGTTGGCTTTTTTAAACATTTTATACTCTCCCACATCGGTAGGAGTAAGGAGGATTTTGCTTCTTTTATATTGTGTAAAATTAACAATGTCCAAATAGCCAACAACCATGCACATAACAAAGCAATGGGTTAGCCCACACGCGCGCACCACCACCTCCACCACCCCCCCGCCCGGCCCGGCACCGGCACCGGCGACGGCGACGGCGTGGGGAGTTTGGGGAGTTTGGGGAGTCAAAAAAATGAAAAATGAATTGGATTTTGTACCAGCTCTTATAGTAGTGGTTGACTACTCCAACTCAATCTCGCACGCGTTAAAGGGAAAGAATATCAGCAGCTGTTACTTAGTCAAGTCAAACACGTGGGCAATCAAAAGGTCAACATAGCTGTTACAAAATATTATAAACGTGGGGCTTACAAAGCTGTCAAGACGTCAACTCAATCAAATCATATCCGGGAGAGAATCATGGGATTTAATAGGGGCGTTTCTGAAGGCTTGTGTATTCCACTCCTCACCCCTATATATAGAGCTCCCATTCCATTCTCTACAGCCACGAAAATAACACAACAGAAAAACACTCTGCCTCACCACCTACTCTCTACATTTTCCCTACTACGTTGTAGTTCTGTTAGAGATACCGGTCACACCGGAATATCTTTTTAACAACGGTGACTTTGTTTTGTTTTTCTATTTCCGTGTAAGTTTGTTATTTCCGTGTAATTTAAATTCGGTTTTCTTTGTAATCGCATTTCTTTCCGTGTAATTGTTATTCGATTGTTGTAATCGTTTTTTCCGGATTATTGTAATAGTTAGTCTATTTTAAAACCTTTTTCTTTTCTTTTGTTTTTGTTTTCCGGAAACCATTTTTCTCTTGTACAACTGGTGGTTATTAATATAACAATTTAAAAAGATATTCATTTTCTTTTCCACCGGTTATTTTAGAAAATGGCTCTTCCTGTTTCGGCTGTTGGTTCCTCTTTGAACACAAAGCCTCTTCTCGACGCAAACAAGTTGGAACCCCTTAATGGTTCTAACTATAAGCGTTGGGCGCAAAAATTAATGATATGCCTTGAACAGTATGAACTCGACTTTGTTATAGTCGAGGCTCCTCCACTTTTGGAAATTGGAGCTCATACTGAACAAGAGCTAGCAAGGCATGCTGCCCTCGAATCTAGGTTCAAAAGAGCTAACACCATGGCTCGGGGTTGGATGTTGAACAACGTTACTAGTCCCATTTTTGACCTCCTTGCCAAAGAGAAATCGGCAAAGGTCATATGGGAAACTCTCGAGAAGAAGTATGGGGCTGATGATTCGGGTAAGAAAAAATACGTGACTGGGAATTGGTATAACTTTAGACTTACGGATCAGAAACCCATGACTGAACAACTTCACGTGTACGAGAACCTATGCGCGGAGGTTATCGCCGAAGGCATGAAGATGTGTGAAATTCTTCAAGCCAACATTTTGCTTGAGAAATTTCCCCCATCTTGGAGTGAATACCGCAACCACCTCAAGCACAAAAAGAAAGAAATGACCCTCCAAGAGCTCATCAGCCACATCCAAGTCGAGGAAGCGAATCGACTAAAGGATAAGTCAATCTCTTTCCCTTCTCATTCCTCCAAAGCTAATCTAGTTGAAGGTTCTGGCCAAGGTAACAAAGATAGGTTCAAAGGGAAGGGAAAGCAACAAGGGTCCAACAAATCTAAGTCTGGGGGAAATAAGAATCGCGGCAACACCAACAAACAAGGTGGAGGGTTCAAGATCTCTGGTAAGATTCAAAAACCTAAAGGGGCCTGTTACTGTTGTGGCAAAGAAAGGCACAAAGCTTTTGAATGTCCCCAGAGAGCTGGCCAGGGTCCCAAGGCCACCGCGAATCTGACTGAGACCGAAGAAATAATCGCTGCGGTAATGGTTGAGGTAAACTTGGTAGAGAATAAGAGCGAGTGGATCCTTGACACTGGAGCTTTTCGCCATTTCTGCGCAAACAAAGCCTTGTTCAAGAAATTCGAAAAGGCAACTGATGGTGAGTGTGTATACTTAGGTGACTCTTCCACCGCCACTGTTCTTGGGAAAGGTCAGGTTCCCCTCAAACTCACCTCTGGTAAGACTCTTGAATTAAATGATGTTCTCTTTGTCCCCTCTCTCCGTAGGAACTTAGTTTCCGGGGCTCTCCTTAACAAAGTTAGTCTCAAACTTGTCTTCGAGGGGGGTAAAGTCATTATCACCAAAAATGACGAATTCGTGGGGAAAGGGTACCTTAATAATGGCTTGTTTGTTTTAAACACTGTAACCCTTAATGAGAATGCATCTAATTCCGCTTATATTGTTGAGTCCGTTCAAACGTGGCACGGTAGATTAGGCCATTTAAATGTTGCGTCTATTAAAAGGCTTAAAAAACTTGGACTAATACCCGTTAACAACGTGGATGACTTTGAAAAATGTCAAATATGTGTAGAGTCCAAACTTGCGAAAAAACCTTTTAAATCCGTTACCACGAGACAAACCAAATTGCTTGAATTAGTTCATTCGGACTTAGCTGATTTTAAAAACTCCGCTAGTAGAGGTGGAAAACTTTATTACATAACCTTCGTAGATGACTACTCTAGGTTTACTAAAGTGTATCTTCTTAAAACTAAAGATGAGGCGGAAAATGCGTTTTTAAAATATAAAGCCGAAGTTGAAAACCAACTAGATTGTAAAATCAAACGACTTAGGTCCGATAGAGGAGGCGAGTATAGTTCCAATTCCCTTAAAGAGTTTTGTGAAACAAATGGAATTATCCACGAACTAAGTGCCCCTTATACACCCCAACAAAATGGCATAGCAGAAAGAAAGAATAGGTCCCTTAAAGAGACTATGAATGCCATGTTAATTAGTTCAGGTTTACCAAACAACATGTGGGGGGAAGCTGTCTTGTCAGCCTGTTATGTACTTAATAGGGTACCGCATAAATCCCTAGAAAAGACCCCGTATGAAATGTGGAAGGGTTTTCCACCAAACCTGAAATTTTTAAAAGTGTGGGGGTGCCTTGCCAAAGTCAAACTACCTGATTTTAAAACTGTCACCGTTGGTCCCAAAACCATTGACTCAATTTTCATAGGGTACGCTCAGAATAGTGCGGCTTACATATTCTTGTCACTAGAAGATAACTCTATTTGTGAATCTAGAGACGCTGAATTCTTTGAACATGTTTTTCCTTTGAAAGATTTAAATACTGTTAATACTTCTTTACCTGTTGATAATTTATCTACTAATGATATGGTACCTCTTTGTGATGTTTTTCCTAACCCCTCCACTTCCATGGAGCCTAGTAGTATTCCCGAGGAAGAACCTAGGAGAAGTAAGAGGCGCAGGATCGAGTCTAGCTTCGGCCCTGACTTTATAACAGCCTTTATAACAGAAGGTTCTCACATCGATCTATTAGACGAACAGGTAGTCAATTGTTTCCTCATGGAGGATGACCCAAAAACTTATGATGATGCTTTAAAATCTATAGATGCTAGTTTTTGGAAAGAGGCTATTAACAGTGAACTTGAGTCAATCAAAAGTAACCATACATGGGAATTAACCGACTTACCTAGGGGTAGCAAAGCAATTAGTAGCAAATGGATTTTTAAGAAAAAATTGAGACCCGATGGCTCAATAGAAAAATTCAAAGCCAGACTTGTTATTAAGGGCTTCACCCAAAAGAAAGGTCTAGACTACTTTGACACTTATTCCCCAGTGACCAAAATTGCCACGATAAGAACCCTTATTGCTTTAGCCGTCATTCACGAACTTGTAATACATCAAATGGATGTCAAAACTGCGTTCTTGAACGGAGATCTAGATGAAGAGATCTACATGGCTCAACCTGAAGGGTGTGTGGTCCCTGGTCAAGGGGAAAAAGTGTGTAAGTTGAAAAAATCCTTGTATGGTTTGAAACAGGCACCGAAAAAATGGTATGAAAAACTAGATAGTACTCTTATTTCATATGGGTTTATAGCTAACACTTCTGATTCATGTGTTTACTCCAAGGTAACAAATTCAGAGTGTGTTATCATCTGCCTTTATGTAGATGACATGCTCATCTTTGGTACTACTATTCATATTATAAATGAGACTAAACGTTTTTTGTCTTCCAGATTCGACATGAAAGACATGGGAGAAGCTGATGTGATACTTGGGGTAAAAATCATTAGAAGCAGTAATTGTATTACCCTGAATCAGTCTCATTACGTAGAAAGGATGCTGAAGAAGTTCAATTCCTTTGATGTAACGCCTGTAAATACTCCTTATGATTCTAGCATTAACTTATCTAAACATGTTGGGGATGCTGTATCCCAAAATGAATATGCTAAAATCATAGGAAGTGTAATGTTCTTAATGAACTATACTCGACCCAATATTGCCTATACCGTGAGTAGACTTAGTCGCTATACTCATAACCCGAGTAGTGACCACTGGGTTGCACTTCGCCGTCTATTGAAATACTTGAGGGGTACCATCGATCTAGGATTGCACTATAACAAATTCCCTGCAGTCCTTGAGGGTTTTTGTGATGCAAACTGGATCTCTGACAATGACGAAGTAAACTCCACCAGTGGTTATGTGTTCTCCTTACGGGGAGGTGCTATATCGTGGAAGTCTTCCAAACAGACTTGTATAGCACGCTCCACCATGGAGTCTAAGTTCATAGCACTAGAGTTAGCTGGGCAAGAAGCTGAGTGGTTGAGAAGTCTCTTATCGGATGTGCCACTTGGGGAAGGAAGTGCCACACCTGTATGTATCCACTGTAATTCACAAGCAGCCATTGGAGTCGCTCATAATAGCGCCTATAATGGGAAGAAGAGACATATTCGCATCAGACATGGGTCAGTAAGACAATTACTGAAGAATGGTGTGATAGCCTTGGAATTTGTACGATCAGAGGAGAATCTAGCTGATCCATTCACCAAAGGCTTGACCAGGAGACTAGTCCTGGAGACGTCGAGGGGGATGGGTCTAAAACCCATTAAGTGGGAACATGTGACTAATGAGTCAATGTGATTTCCCCATCCCTAAGGCTCAAACCTAAATCGTCTCGTTCATAGCCACTTGTGGTGGTCCTTTTGAGAAGGACTTGATGAACAAGACGTACCGAGTGCTGAAACTCACATTTGAATTCATAGCCTTTATGGTGGTTCTTTTGAGAAGGACTTGATGAATTCAAGGGTAACTTTAAAACCCAAATATTCATGGTAGAGTGTTAAGGAGACGTCCTTACACCACTCTCAAATGAATAAATCCACCAAGTTCATAGCCCTTAAAGGGTGGTCCTTAGAGAAGGACTTGATGAACCAAAAGGTAATGTTAGAGGGAACCATAACCTTGAATCGGGTAGAGTATGTGCTGTGAGGGTCTCGATCGATAACCGTTAAAGTTCAAGAGTAAGTTCACTTAAACGGAATTCGGTGGTTGCCTCACTTCACTACGTGTCAATTCAAATCGCAAGATATTGACACTTAAGTACAATTCACCCATTCTTCTTTTTGGAACCTTCTCTCCAAACCTTTTGTTGACATTCAAGTGTGTGGGGGATTGTTGGAAAACTTGAAAGTCACAAGTTGGCTTTTTTAAACATTTTATACTCTCCCACATCGGTAGGAGTAAGGAGGATTTTGCTTCTTTTATATTGTGTAAAATTAACAATGTCCAAATAGCCAACAACCATGCACATAACAAAGCAATGGGTTAGCCCACACGCGCGCACCACCACCACCACCACCCACCCGCCCGGCCCGGCCCGGCACCGGCGACGGCGTGGGTCGTGGGTCGTGGGTCGTTTGGGGAGTCAAAAAATGAAAAATGAATTGGATTTTGTACCAGCTCTTATAGTAGTGGTTGACTACTCCAACTCAAACGTAGAGACAGACTTCCACTAATCTCGCACGCGTTAAAGGGAAAGAGTGGGCAATCAAAAGGTCAACATAGCTGTTACAGAATATTATAAACGTGGGGGTTACAAAGCTGTCAAGACGTCAACTCAATCAAATCATATCATGGGATTTAATAGGGGCGTTTCTGAAGGCTTGTGTATTCCACTCCTCACCCCTATATATAGAGCTCCCATTCCATTCTCTACAGCCACGAAAATAACACAACAGAAAAACACTCTGCCTCACCACCTACTCTCTACATTTTCCCTACTACGTTGTAGTTCTGTTAGAGATACCGGTCACACCGGAATATCTTTTTAACAACGGTGACTTTGTTTTGTTTTTCTATTTCCGTGTAAGTTTGTTATTTCCGTGTAATTTAAATTCGGTTTTCTTTGTAATCGCATTTCTTTCCGTGTAATTGTTATTCGATTGTTGTAATCGTTTTTTCCGGATTATTGTAATAGTTAGTCTATTTTAAAACCTTTTTCTTTTCTTTTGTTTTTGTTTTCCGGAAACCATTTTTCTCTTGTACAACTGGTGGTTATTAATATAACAAAGCTGATTCACAAGTCATGGGCAAGTTAAGCAATAACTTAGTGCAGTAACTCATGCATGCTTCAACCTCGTATTTATCTGCAACCTTTAAGAGATCTACTAAAGAAGAAGGTGTGTATGTCGTCAATGTATTGGAGTACATAAAGTTCAAGAGCTCCATGAGGGCTGCTTCTTCTGATGCGTGGATTCGTAAAATTACGTCACTTTGATTAGACTCTCTCATGCCATTTGAGAATAGCTACAATGTATTACGCAGAATTGAATAATATAATTAAGGAAAGGTAGATTGAGCGTAAATGAACTGAGGATGAGGAGTACATACTACATACCTTGTCAAAGAAAGGACTTTTTTCAACCAAAATTAGTGTACTTATATGTAAAGTCTTTGTTTGGAGCTCTATGGAACCGTCCTTACTACATGATGAGTCATTGCTCTGAGTTGTTTCATTACCTATACAAAAATCTATCTAATTACATGACATGTACAAGTTGGGAACAACATCTACACCACTAAAAACAAAACCAATCAATGGCTAAACCAAACTTAAAGTATTAACAAAAGAAAGAGGGATTAGTCTATTCGAATTAATTTTTTTTTTTTAAACAACAAAAAAAAAATCTTAGAATGAGCGGCAAAAATTTAAATTTTTTGTTTTTTTGAATTCCTTAGTATCAAGGATATGCGTACTTCATTAAACATCTCAAAAGTCAAACCCATAAACTACAAATCACAGAATTATTTAAATAACTGATTTTACTTTGACATCACAACAAAAACCTGCTTGATCACTAGTAACATAAACTCCTAATTAACTCCAATATTTAAGTCAATTATTCTCTAATTGAAACTTTATTATAAATTCACAATTATTTCCAATAAAAAATGTAGCTTACTGGTTTCACTCAAAAGATCTTCTCTTCTGCGCTTCAGATTGCGTGCGTCGGTGCCGGAATTATGAACCTGCGGTAGAATCTCAATTTTCAAAATCCTATCAGAGAATTTGATGTTGTTGAATGCAAATGTATAGTCTGGAACACGGACTGCGACTGACATTTCAGACGGAACATTGGAGTCCATACTATGATGATAGAGATTTTTGAAGAGATTGAGTGATGAAGCGATTAAGAAGTGAATTAAGAGAAAGTTGTAAAAATGATTTAAGATTTGAATTTCAAAATATTTTTCAGAAAGTGTTAGAACAGAAATTTAAAATGATGTTTACAACTTGTTGAGCCAATCTGAAGAAAAATGTCTATTATATAACAGGAGGTGGTAGGGTTTTAATTTGAGTCGAAGTCAAGAAAAATACAAAAAAACCTTGAGTAGCTAGGGTTTTAATCTGAGCCGGCAGGGCCCATCAATCCATTGAGAGCCCGTTTGGAAGTGCTTATTTTAGAGTAAAAAAGCGTTTTTAGATTAAAATTCAATATTTGAAAAAATTATTAAAAATAATTTTGAAATCTAAAATTATTTTAAATTCTTTTTTTAAGAAGTACCTATTTGGTGCTTCTTAAAAAAGTGCTTTTGAAAGTCAAAAAAAATTTTAAAATGCTAGAAGCACTTTTAAGTGCTTTTCTAAAAAGCACTTCCAAACGGGCACTGAGATATAGGGCTTTAATCAGAGTCATCTAAAATAATCTTGATCAACGGCCGTGTTGATAAGAACCCTCAATCCATTAAGAAGTAGGGTTTTAATCTGAGTTATCAAAAATGATCTTGATCAACCGCCGTAAGAGCCCAAGCGTAGTCAGCTCCTAAAATTAGTCATGGTGAAAGCACATCTCCATCATTATCATTGTCAAAAATACCTAAAAAAACAATACAACCAACAAATAGTAAATCCAAATAAATTTTGAATTTAGTGTTTGCAGTATCCATATCAAAAGGATTCATTTTTAAAAGAGAGATTATCTAATTTAACTTCATTATTAGATATTATATCTCTAATAAAATGATACTTAACATCAGTATGTTTAGTTCTTTCATAATATACATGATTCTTACTCAAATGAATTGTATTTTGGCTATCAGAAAGTATTACATATATACCTTTAACCATTTTAACTTTTTAAGAAAATTTTGAATCCAGATTATTTCTTTCAAACAATCAGTGATTGAAATATATTCAAACTCCGTTGTTAAAATAGCTACCAATAATTGTAACTGTGATTTTCGAGAAATACAATTTAGTTGTTGTCTTCTTTGTGTACACACCAACACATTATGCTATCAAAGATCGAAAAATTAAATCTTGTAAAGGTAGAGGTTTACGTTTTTTTCAATTGAAACACTAAAAAACCTTCTTTATTTAAATTGCAATCTAACATTTTTTTTCCAAATTTTTCCTATAATCCTACTTTTGTTTTCCTATTTTTGATGTTTTCCCCTATAAGCTATGCTGTAGATCTCGGTTTTGTGTGCTAGGCGGTCGACTGGGGCCTAGCGCCTAGGCGGAATTACACGGGGCCTAGGCGGAATTATACGGTTTTGAATCCCGATGTGTAATTTTGTACATTTAGTAATATATATGTAGTAATTATAGCAATTTTAACTATTTAAGTCTTAAAATTCATCTAACAACACTATAGTAAATATAAAAATGCTAAAAATTGAGTTATAATATCAACTAAAGAATTCTTGAGAATAGGAAAAATAACAAAAAAGTTCATGCGTGCATGTTTTTTCATTAATCGGTGCCTAGGAAACCATTTTTTGCCATTTATCGGTGCCTAGACGGGCAAGGCGCCTATTCCACGGCGACTAAGGCGCTATACAAAAATGCCTAGAATTTTAACTAGGCGTAAGCGGTTGAGGGGGGAGTTGACGCCTAGGCGGTGCCTAGGCGCGCCTAGGCGGGGATATCTACAACATAGCCTATAAGTTCTACTTATTGTATTAATTTCTCATTTGAATTTTTTGTCTAACATTGAAATTATTTATAGTCAAGTTTTTTTGTGAAATAATGAAATCATTATATCATGCTTGAGGTCTGTTTGACATTTAAATTTTGATTCAAGGTTTCAGACCAAGTCAAGATTTTTGTAAAGGTACTTATTAAAGTGAATCAGTTGGCCTAAAGACATATTGACACATGATTGATTGGTAAACATAGATACTAATGTTAATAACAAAATGGGTCAAGCCTTAAACTCTAACAACCTCCACACTGACACAAATTCCGTAATAGGGTCAAGCCCTAACAATATCTCCATCTTGAAAAAAAAAATCTCCATCTTAACAAAATATCAAATGTCAAGAAATGACTCACCAATCTTCAAATATCCCCCATTCCACAAACCCTCGTAGATATTGTTTTAAACGACATTACAATTAAGTACAAAAAATTGTTGTGCCAAATAAATATCTACTAAAGAAGAAAAAAATGTTGTATAAAAACAAATTATTTTTTAGCTTAATTTAAACTCTTTGGATGTTTCTATTTTTGTTGATGTTGGTGTTGCACCAAATGAATATTTACAGGCGGAAAATGGTGTTTAAAAGCAATTCAAAAAAAAAAAAAATAGGCTCTTGGATGTTCTATTCTTGTTCATGTCATAGGATTGATATTGGAAGTGGTTTGTAAAATAAATTTAATATTGGTTTAGTATTAGAAGTACGTATAAAAATGTTGGTTTAATATTAGAAGTATGTACAAAAAGAGTTTATTTATATTTTTGTGGGGCCCCAATTGACAACTCGTGTTCAGATTTCACTCTTCCAAGGTATCCTGAATCTGTTAAAAAAGAAGGCAATGAGAATGTATGTATAACTCTTGTATATTGCTATAATTTTTTTGTGCATTTTGTGCGATTTACTATTTCATTTTTAATAAACTAATTTGTTTTATGCTTAAATTTGTAAGGTGGATACATATAACTTGGAGGGATAAATCTCTCTAGTCGATGATGCTATTGTAATGAGTGAAATCACTCGACAAATGGAGGCATTCAAATTTGACTTTAATCATGTTCTTATAGTGTAATTATTGTGTATCTTTGTATAATATAAGGGTCTATAGTGTAAAAAATTCTGGATTATCTCTTTGGTATTCATTATCTGCGGTGTGTTCTTCAGGATTTTAAAATCTCAACTTTACAAATATGTTTGCCTCATGAATTAGACTATCTGCTTTGCGGTCGTAAAGAAATATGGTAAGTAGCATTTATTATCATGATCCTTTTAGAATGTGACAAATCGTATCTTTCCGTTTCCCGTAAAATGTACATAGGTTGCAAATTACCCCATGAGGTTTAATTTATTAGCTTCAACTATAAGAGATGATGCTGACCAATCAGATTTAAGATTTTTCTTTAAAATGATTTCACCCATGAAAAATTACACTTTACAAGCGGATAGTTCACTAGATCAAATTGATTGGATAGATTATCGCACCAATACTCATCTCACAAACTCCCTAAAGGGTTATTTGGTCATATCATATCACTTTAGTCTTTTCATATTCTCTTCGATAACAACTTTTTAGTTTTAAATTGTTTCTTAATTTGATAGTTTAGTCCTTTATCTTGCAGAACTTTACAGTGTAGTCCCTTTCTAATACTCAATTTGATATGTTAGTCTTTTTTAATGCTCAAATTGATAGTTTAGTCCCTTATCATTCTCAATTTTACATGTTGGTCCTTTTTTAAGTATCAAACTAGATAATTTAGTCCCCTAACTTGCAGACTCTGACAGGTTAGTCCCCTTTTAAGTCTTAAATTGACAATTTAGTTCCTTATCTTGCTAAATCTGATAGGTTAATCTCATTTAAAGTTTTAAATTAACAGTTTAGTCCCTTATCTTGCAAAATCTGACATGTTAACCTTTTCTAATGTTAAATTTTACCATTTAGTCCTTTATCTTGCATAATTTGACAGTTTAGTCCATTATCTTGCTCAATTTGACATGTTAGTCACTTTTTGACTCTCAAATTGACAGTTTAATCGCTTATCTTGCTTAATTTGACAATTTAGTCCCTTATCTTGCAGATCTTTCTCAATTTGACAAGTTAGTCCATTTGTAAGTCTCAGATTGACAGTTTAGTCACTTATATTGTAGATTCTAATAGGTTAGTCCATTTTTAAGCATTACTCGACAGTTTAGTCTGTTATCTTGCAACATTTGATAATTTAGTCCCTTATCTTGCTCAATTTGACATGTTAGTCCCTTTTTAACTCGCATATTGATAGTTTAGTCCCTTATCTTGTTTGAGTTGACAGTTTAGTCAATGCTCGATTTGATAGGTTAATCCCTTATCTTGCAGTTTAGTCATTTATCTTGGTTGATTTTACATGTTAGACCTTTTTAGTGCTCAAATAATATGTTTAGTCCTATATCTTGCAACAATAATATTTTTATCTTTATTTTCTAATTCTGTGACAATATGTTAATCTTTTATCTTGTAAACATAACATTTTAATCACTTTATATTTTGCTCTACTGAGAAAAAGGACTAATGTTTTCACAAATATAAAAGATAAGGTATTAAAAAATGTAATTTTTACGAGATGAGGGACTAAAGTGTCAAAAAAATCAAATATACTTCTGACTCTCTCTCATTATCGTTTTTGCAGTAGAAGAGAGGGATCTAAATTCTTATGTTAATTCTAAATGAATTTTAGAAAACAGGGAGACCGAGTAGGGTCATACCAAAATATTTTTTCCTATTGTAAGTATCAATATACTACTTATTTTAGAAGAGAGACTAGTAAAGTAGGTATCAATAGACTATTATATTTTAAAAGAGAGCCGGAAAATGTAGGTATTAATAGACTACTCTCTTTTAAAAGAGAGTTAGAAAACGTGGGTGTCAATAGACTACTCTATTTTTAAAGGAGCATTGAATGTAGGTCTCAATAGCCTACTCTATTTTAGAAGGCAGTCGGAAAATGTAGGTGTCAATAGCTACGTTATTTTAGAAGGGAGATGGAAAATGTATGTTCTAATAACCTTCATTATTTAGAAGAGAGCCAAATAATGTAGTGTCAATAGCCTACTCTAATTTAGAATAGAGTTGGAAAGGATAGAAGTAATAGCCTACTCTATAAGGTGTGATTGGTATGCTGTAATGAGATCAATAATGTAATGACATTACTGATTCAGACATGATTACTGTGATTGGTACGTCGTAATCAACTCCGTAATACTATTCATTCCGTAATCACGTTACAATGAAAATGAGGTTTTTCATTACATAGCTACTACCTATGAATGACCCATTACAGTCGTAATCGTAATGGATATTTTCTTTTCACAAACTAAAATAATTTTATTAAACTTAATATATTACATATTTTTTATTATATCTTTTATTTTCATTAAATCAAATATGTAAAAATTCAAATTATTATTTTCAGAAACTAAAAAAAATTATATTATATTTATCACGTACATACATAAATCGTATATAATTATATAAAATCTTTATATATCGGTGATATATTTCACCATAATATACTGAATTATAACAATATTTTTATTATTTCTCACATACCCATAAATCATGAATCAATATGTTTATCAAAATATTAACATGAAATTAAAATTTTGATTAAATTATTAAAATTTTACTTCTCTATAACATCTAAACAAGTTACCTAACCAATAAATAACCAATTGAATTTTAAAATTACATCAATCATAATACCATCATACATTCTCAATAAAAGTTAAAACCGAAATGTATAAATCCAAGATTTATCGCACTATATATACAAATTATTTAAAATTATTAAAATAATTTATTTTCATATTCTATTTTATTAAAATTATTTATATTTTATAATAATAAAATGATTATCTTATATCTTAACTAATTTATTTACAATCTTATTTAATTAAACTAGTTATTAGCACAAGGTTGAAACAATCAGACCATTACATCCATATTCAGATAGCATATCAAGTATTGTCTAGTGATTACAAAGTTCATTACATTCCCAATCTCATTACATTACTGATATTTTAGGGTATAATTATCTTTTGATGCATCTATGTTAAAAATAGAAAAAATTGGGATAGATAGTTGGCCTAGTGGTTAGGTTACTCCGCAGAGACCAAGAGGTCCTGGGATCGAATCTCATTGGAGTCAAAATGACTCCGAGTCCAAAGTGGCTCTCCCATGTATTAAAAAAAAAAAATAGAAAAAATTGAAGTAGGATGACTGGGTATAATTTAAGAAATTTAGGGGATGAATAGGTATTTTTAGAATCAAGATGGTAAAGTGTTTTTTGAGAATATTTTTAAGAAGTATTAGTAATTAACCTTACAACCATTTTATTTTTCAGATTGTGTTTGAGAATTCAGATATCAAACTCTATTCTTTTCATTGACCGCAATAACTTAATCCATCATTATTAATGCAAATTATGGATTATGAAACTTGTAAATAATTTGTTTAGAATCCAATAGAAATTACGGACGTTTCCAATCACTAGTCTCTTTAGGCAGATATTCACAAAGAGACTCCTCCCACTAAATTACATAATAACTAAAAAAACTTTATGGAGAATTACAAATGTATTTAAAATAAAGCTATGAGTGTATGCATCGCCCAGTGCCTACGAGGATGTCGAAAACGTTGAGGTGCAAGGAGTCACCAAGAAGCTCTCTAGAGAATTCCGACACAAAGGGCATGTTCCATTAAGTTTAAGCCACTCATCAATACAATCAACATGAAAGTAATGATTACATTCCGGAATACTTCTTAAAGTCTCATTAGGTTGATATTCACAAAGACATATCGGACAAGTTCCATCGCTAGTTTTCGGGAGTCTTCGGCTTTCACCCAACACTGTTTTTGGATACGACTCAATAGTTTGGCCATCTAAGCCGCCTATGATAGTGATCACTGGTTGTGGTGTTATTGTTGCTGATAGCTCCGTAGATAAAAGTTGGTTTTGGGAACTGTATTTTTTTATTTTGTTGCAAATATGGCATCCAAGACCGATCATTAACAACATACCAGGTATTCCAGCGCCTAAAATGATTCCATATTTAGCACTCCTAGGAATACCTGCAAATGGACATTACAAAGATTTTTGCAAATTATATGTTAAAGATAGGATATCTAGTGCTCATCTTTTTAGATCATAGGTACAATTTCAAAGCATAGGACTAATAGACTCATATTTCAAAGGGGTGGAGTGAGATGAGGCAGGAGTGGAGTCAGAAATTTTGTTTAAGGGGTCAAGAGGGTTTGTGCAATGTCTTTGATTTTTTTGGAGTAAATTGCACTATGGATCCCTATATTATGCAAACTTGCAAATAGGTCTATATCATGTGAATAGTTTTCTATATTATGCAAAATTTGCAATAATATGTTTCTATATTTAGCAAAATGTATACTCCTTTTGTTTGATTTGTCTATCTTTTTTAGTAAACAAATTTTATAAAAGATATTTAATATTTTTTTCTTTTTACAGAATTATCTTTAATCAATATATATATAAAATAATTTATTGAAATAACTTTTTTACTATTTAATTAGAGATAATTGTAGAAAAATAATTAAAAAAAATGTTTGGTATTGAAAAAAACAAATAATATTTGACACTTTTTTTTAAATTGAACAAATATTGTTGGACAGAAGGAATAACATAAGTCAGGAAAAAAAAAAAACCAAAGTGAATATTCGGAATATTTCACTGGAGATAAAAACTATTAATATTATTTACAAGATACTTTTATTTGTTTTTTAAAATTGTGGAGGGCCAGGAGTTCCATGGTTGTGGCTCCGCCAAATTAACCCATTATTTGTCGTTACCTGATTTCCTAACCGATTTTATGGACCACAGGATAGGATAAACAAACAATATATGAGTAGTGCACCATCTAAGATGTGACATTAGAGTTGAAAATATGGCCCTTAAATTGCAAACCATATTTGACTTTAAAAAATTTAATTAACTACGTACGTATCACATTGATATGAACTCTTCTTGAATGATTTATCAATTATGCTTCTAGACATATCACCTGTTCTGTTAGTTCATCGAATCTATCTCAAGCTTGTTCAGGTTACTAAAAAGAAAGAGTACTTACCATGTTTTGATTCTTTTTCTTCAGGAATTACACAAACAACTTCATCGTCTTCAGTGATTCCACATCTCAAACCTTTACGTACACAGTCCCAGCATTCAAGTTTACTCATCCTCCATTTCAACTCAAGATCACCTTTAGCATTCATGGCTGACCAATACTGAGAATTAAACCACTCAATATCACTTTCATTTACATTGAAACAAGAAGATGGTATCTCTTGTTCAGTAATATAAGAAGGCACAACATAAACCGTATAGTTTTTGCTACTAATACACGACAATTGAACAAAGCGATCCGTCACGTTTTTTTCTCCGGTGTATGTCCAGTTTGAAGAACAATTAAAAAAGTTGTACCTCCCTGAAAAAACACCAATAAATGGAGACTGAAATAGATTGAAATTATCCATTCTTTTCGGTAGACAAGAATCTGGATCGTTTATGAGTACAAGTTGTTGATCATAGTTGATATCTTTTACTATGAAATCACCGGAAAAAGGAAGAGATAGAATAGTTCCGTTCTTCTTGTTGCATGAAAGCTCAAACCCTGGAGTTTTACAGAAATCAGATTTTTGCCCTTTTCGCCAGAAAGGGAATTGGATCACGGGCCCGCCTTGGTTGCAAGGTTCAGTAGGACTGCACTGGGCGTGCACAAAGGAGTATTCAAGTTGAAGAAGAAACGAGAAAACGAAAAAGAGGAAGAGGCGAAAAGGGTCAGCCATGTTTGAATTAGCTTAACAGAGATTGAAACTCTTCTATGTAATAAATATATGAAATTGATGTGATACATTAAATAGAGAGATAGTGACAAGTTAGTATTGACCCCCAAGAATACGTAGTTGGCTGGAAGTTATATGATTCATTAAAAGTTAAAACTGATTCTAGTCTATGAAATTTGTCAAGTCAAATCCATGTGAACTTGAAAAGTACCTTCAATTTTCATTTACACTTTGGCATTGGAAAAAATGATGGATACTAATACGAATGCATTCACACGACTCAACTTCTACAAACCATACAAGTGTTCGTTTAAGATTGCTTCCAAGTCCTTTAAATCGGCCAATTCACATATTCAGGTTATTATCCTCGTACTTTGAATAAAATTACAAATGCAGAAATATATATCAATCTTAACCAACCAAAGAAGCAAACAATAGTTTTATTAATATTTTCAAATGTGTAAATTAGAATGCCAAAAGTAAATTATATAGATAGATTGTTGAAGAATAATACTACAAGTTCAATTCAAGTTGAAGGCAAGGCCTCACAACTATTTTCAAATAAAAGAAAAGATTTGATCAATAACCGGGTCCAATCCATGTTGGTGGTGTGAGTTTTCCGGTTTGACACCAAAAAAAGGTTGAATACTTTGAACTGATAAGCAATAGATACCCATATCTTTTCCGCCTCCTATACTCAAGTATAGATACATTGTATTTGCAAGTATTTGTTTTGGCATATAATGGGTGGTTTGGGAAGCAATGATTTATTGATTATATAATCCACTGCTACATTATTAGAACTCGCGTTATCGACAATAATTGTTAGAATTTTATCAATCTCCCAATCTTGTAAAACTGACTGAATTTTTAAACCCACGGTTTCCCCCTTATGATCCTCAATCATAGAAAAACTAATGATACATTTTCTTAAAACCCAATTATCGTCAATAACATATGCAGTAACAACCATATAGTTTAAATTTTGAATAGAAGTCAAAGTATCAGTGGTAAGATTTATTCTTTTCCCCCTCAAGCGAGTTTTCAAAAGTGATTTTTGTTGAGTAAAATTTTTTGCAATGTCTCGTGCAACGGTCCATCTAGATGGAATTTTAAAAAGTTGTTGCATACGATAACAGAAATCTTTAAAACCGACCCCTTGAACAACCCGGAATGACATTTCATCTAATATTACCATCTCAGCTAGGGCATTTCTAGCACTTTCTTGTGTAAAAACATAAGATTCAATAACCCCATCCCCTTTGGGTGAAAAACCTATAGTTGACTGCCCAGTTTCAACAATGTTAAAAGGATATTTTGGACAACGATTAGCACGTAAAGGGTTCATGTGTTTGTTTAAGTTATTAGTCCCATGGTTATCAGAAATCGCTGCGTATCTTTTCTCACAATAATTACAAACACCATACCTAAGGCCATTTACCCAAATTTTATGAAAATGATCCCAACAATTAGCCGAGGTCACACCTTTTCTTTTTTTATTAGGGGGAACAATGGTATTTTCCTGTGAAAGAGGAGGGGGTTGAGTACCTTCAGTGGGTTGATTAGTATCATCCACATCAATGGCAATAGGTTCTATTTCAACCATGTTAGAGAACAATCTGTAATAACAGGAAAGAAATTAGTTACATCAGAAGAAGGCAAATGAACAGAAAAAACAGGAAGAATTTAAGAAGCATAAGAAGATTAAATTACACACCTGAATCTTAAGAAGGCTTTAGAAGATAAAATACGTATACCCTGTGAACAAAAACAAAACTAAAAAACTAATTAACATCACAGAAAAACTTATAGAAATACAAACACTAAAATTGACTAAATTCTTACCTAAATTGATTCGTATCTGTGACAAAAAAAAAATTGCAACAAATTAATACAGTGAAAATAATTAACAGAAAAAGAAATAGAAATAGACTGAGAAGAGAATATAGAAATACCTTTGAAATGGTGTGCCTTTGCTAGTTCTGAAAAACCCCCAATATATAGGCAAAAACCCATAGCTAATCAATTGAGAATAAGGCAACACGTTATTGAAAGGATAAAAAACGGCTACATCAGACCTCAAAGAGGAGTTTTTCAAGCCGCATTAAATAAAAGCTCTCGAACCCAACAACCAAATGCAGCTTCAATAAATGTTGACCCATGGTTAAGGTGTAATCGGCAGAGAAGATAAGAAGATTAATAATATAGTACAAGATATAGGCATATAGCATACAGTAATCGGCAGAGAAGATAGAGTTTTGATGGCTTAGGGTTCGCTTTTTTCGTCAGAAGAAGAAGAGAGCCATAAAGTATCGTATAAGAGAAGTTGAGAATGGAAATGAGTTAGGGATTTCTGATTTTCAACGTTATATTATATATATTTTTTTAAGATATATAGTGTCGGGTTGGATGGGTCCAACCGTCCAACCCGGGTGTTAAGAAGCCAAAGAGAGGCCGGGTGGTAGTTGGATGGGTCCAATTTTTTAAAAGGTAAGCCTAAGTTAATATTGGGTCAATGTTAAAAATACCCATTATCCCCCTTTTTGTATTTCTTTTTTTATCCCTATTACCCAAACTCAAAGTCATGTAGTTAGAGTTAGGTTATATAACTTCTCCTAAAGGGAGTAGGAAAAAATCTAGAACATAGAAATATGCTTCGAAAAGGAATAGGATCAAAATAACTCTAACTTGAGGACAAGACTAGGTTTAGATATATTCTCTCTATTTATATGCGCATAATTTTTCTGGATACGTATACCTTATTTCTCTACAAAGGTTTTCCGCTTTGTTACATTACAATCTATTAATCCCTTTTCCAAGCTATTAAACGTAGCTAAGGTCCTACGGAGACACAAAAGAAAAAGCTAAAACGTAACATGGTGGATTGGGCAGAGCTTGATCATAATCTTTTAATGGAGATTGCTGAAAGGCTACCTTCCATCGAAAGCTACGAATCTTTTGGTCGAGTTTGCAGATCGTGGGGAAAAGCTGCTCGAGAAGGACATGTCAAACAAACAGCTTTCGAAGGACCATGGCTTATGTTCGCGGATAAAGATGAAGCTAACGAGAACTCGACTGAATTAGTCCGTGAATTTTCTAGCGTTTCATTGGGAATAGACAGAACTCGCAAAATATTCTTACCAGAAGCTAGCAAACAATGTTGTGTATCATGCAAAGATTGGTTATTAGTATGTTCGCCTAATAAAATTGATGTAAGCCTTTTACACCCATTGTCACGTGTTCAGATCAGTGTACCTAAATTAAACACGTTATCACATTATGATGTTCCGGATTTAGAGATATTTATAAGAAAGGCGGTTTTATCAGCAAATCCATCAACAACCTCTGATTTTATTGTTATGGTAATAATCGGCGACCAATGCGATTTAGCATTTTGGAAGTCCGGTGATAAGTCATGGACCTCAATTGATTTCTCGGGACCTCATTTTTTTCTTGATATAATTTATTGCAATAACAAGTTGTATGGTTTGGACGGATCTCGTCATATTATGATGTGTGATATTCATGGATTAAACCCAACTAAACTGGTTAAGGTTTTTGCCAACGAAGATCTTCCATTGCTAATAGATCCAAGAGGGTACTTGGTTGAGCTTCCCGGAGGGAAGATTCTTCAAGTCCATAGAAATCGTGATATCGGGGATGATTATTATTACACGGATGAATTTAAGGTATTTGAGGTGAACATTGAAGATCATTCATATGTGGAAGTCAAAGATTTGGGGAATAAAGCTCTATTCGTGGGACTTAACACTTCGTATTACATAGAGTGTTCCGAGTTCAATAAATGTAAACCTAATAGTATATACTTTTCAGATGATGATCCTGAACTATACTATTTCGTAGGAGCCGGAAAAGATATGGGTATTTATAACTTAGCAGATGGAAGCATTCAACGTTTTTTTGGTGATGACTTAATAAAGGGAACACTCACACCACCAACCTGGATTGGACCCGGTTCTTGATCAATAATTTTTCCTTTGTTTCAAAATAGTTTCGAGGCCTTGCCTTCAAATTATACTTGTAGTAGCGTTCTTTAATAATATCTATATAATTTACTTTTGGCATTCTAAACTTGCAGATCGTTGAATAATACTAATGATATACTATTGTTTGCTTCTTTGATTGATTTAAGTTCTGCATTTGTATTTGAAGGTTGAGGATTGTATTCAATATAAGTAGAGTGTATGATGAAGAGGCATGTGTCAAGCTTGTTGTTTTCCTTCTGACTTCCCTATTAAATATCAATAGCACTTGAATGTAAATCGGTCTTTCCATATAATGGCTGCTTTAGAAAATTTTATTAGCTCTCCATTCTATACCATGGTTTATATTAAATGACCCTATAACTTAATCTATCATTCAAATCCCCACTTAAAAGTCCATTTCAAACATTAAGAAAAAGAGCAATACAAACAAGTGAGCCCAATCAAGTCAATCACCATAATGTTTATCAGAAGCGAAAGCCTTATACTTCTTTTTTTTGGCCAACTCTATAAGCACAGTCCCAAGCCTGTAAATTGCCATGAGTTGTTCCATTAGCATCCAACTTCTCCAATTGAAAGTAACTTACAAGTCAGCATGTAATGCTGTTTAGTACCACAACAAAGCAATTTTATGGTAAAATAGTACGTTTAATACCTCAAGTCTAATTGCAAAACGGGATACTTTAACTTAAACTTAGATCCTCCGCATCGAGAATATACGGTAAGCTGGTGCACCTAGATTCTCTGATCCCATGTCAAGAGTTTTGTGAGAGACAGATTATCATATTTATAATGTAAGCATATTTTTGCTAAAAGTTTAAATAGAGTAAAAGTATATATAATCCATACTTGAATTGAAGTCCTAGAGATGAGGAGAGGTCTTCTTCGATTTTTATTACATCGTGTATAATAGAAGAATCATCGATTCATTTTTCAAATAGTAGAACTTTGTCCCGCTGACCAACATAGATGAACAACAAGAGAGTAAATATTTAGTGGTGGTGCGTGACGTGAGAAAAAAAAAAATATAATCTCATATATTCAAATAATGAAGATATATCTTCATTCAATTTAATACAGAGTAAATATCACTTTTATCCCCTGGATTTATACTTGATTGATAGGTTGCCCCCTAAGTCTTAAAATACTTGTTGCCTCCTAAGAGTTACTTTTGTGTCCCGTTACCCCCTGGTCGTGTTTTCCGTCCATTTTTGCCGTTAAATCTGACGTGGCATTTCCATGTCACCTTTTTTCTTTTTTTTAATCCTAATTCTAATTAATCATTTAATTAAATTAACCTAAAGGTAAAATAGAAATTTTATAATACTTTTAATATTATTAATAAAAATAATTTTAAAAAAAATCCCACCCTTCCTCCCACCCCCCACCGAGACCCCCCTACCCCCTACCCCCTCTCTTCCCCTTCTTCTTCTTACCCGTTCTTCTTCTTCGTCCCAACCTGGTTCTTCTAAAAAAAAATCAAGCAAAACTCCACCACCGCCTATATTTATTCCCCTACCACCACCACTACCACCTCCACCATCAACCTTCGATCAGCTGCTTCTGCGAGTGACGCAGGTGTACCGTTCTCTCGGTGGATTTCAAGAGCCATCTCACAAAGCTTCTCCGCTTCATCAAATTGAAGCCCTTGAACATGAGCTTCAGCTAAATATCGACAAGTCTCACCAACTCTAGGATCAGTATCTCCCAAAACATGCCTCTGAACTTTCAAACCCATCGTGTAATAAAGAATCGAATTCTCTAATTGACCCAACATGGAATAAGTATCCCCCAATTGCATATATCCAGCAAATTTTGCAAGTGTGTGATCTTGACCTTCCTCAATCACTGGAATCTCAATCGATTGTGCTAGAAGAGGATCGCATTATCGTACTGTCCCAAGTTACAATATATCGCTGATGTAACATGCTAACACATGACTGCATTTAAATTAGGCTTCCCGTTTGAACATTTCTCAAATGACTTAGTAGCTTTAAGGGCCAAAGCCCGATCAAATTTTAGTGAAGCTATAGGAAATATGAACGGGAACAGAAAGGGCAATTCTCGAGCTCCTTCAATGTCAGATGTGAATTTCGGTGTAAAGCATTCAACAACAAGTAAGTTGGATAAGTTATCTGATGATGGAGAATCATCGACAATGAGTTGGGGTTATGGGAATAAAGGAGGAGATACAGAGATGAATTCTGACCAGAGAATGGTGGTTAGACATAGAGATCTGGTTGAATAAGTGGCGGCCATTAAAGAATACTTTGATAAAGCTGCTACCGGAGGTCAACAAGTTTCCGAGATGTTAGAAACTGGCCGGGCTCAAATTGATCGGAGCTTTAGTCAATTGAAGAGTCAGTTTCAATCAAAACGTTATCTCAATTTAGTTTTTTATAAATTTAATTGGAAATATATTCGTTTATTGCAGAGACTGTGTATAATTCAAGTGGATTATTAAGTAATTTAAGCTCAAGCTGGAGTTCAAAACCACCATTAGAAAATTAACAATTATATGAAATTGAAATTCAATATAATGTTTCTTTTTTCGTCTCTAACATTATAAGCATTTGATTCTTCTCCTCAACACTCTTTTTTTCACCATTTGTTGGCATATTGCCTCCCTTATTAGGTTGTTTTAATGTGACAAATCCTCTTGTGTTTAGTGTGCTAATTTCTATTGTTATTTATATTCTATCTTGCACTCTATTTCATCAAAAAGCTCCTTCTTTATCTTGTTGTTCAACTTGATTGTTTTATCTTAAGAATCTTATTCTCATACAAATGCTATTAACCTTATCTTTATAATTATTGAGATTTAGCCTTAGTGTTCAACTTCAAAGATTCTTAGAATAATGTTTACAACAACTTTCGTGAAGAAGATTTATTGATCCAAGTCATTATCCTTCAAAGAATACTTGGCGCGGTACACCGCTGCGGTATACCGGACTAAGCTTGCGGACCAGGGCGCGGTATAGTGAACTAGCCCGTCAGTATGCTAGAAAAACAAACCATTGAAGTGCGGTACACCGCTGCGGTACACCGCAAGGAAGGGTTTTCTGCACAAAAGACAAGTCATAAGAAATATATCCGTTGGGAGATTAATAGATCCGTTGGACTCAAGCATTATGACCGTTGGAAGCCATTTTCTACTATAAATTGAAGCTCTTTGAAGGCTACAACTACACCAACTAATTACAAACATTAAGGGGCTTAATTGCTATCATTCAAGAAGGTGTCAAGAGCTATACATAGTCAAATTCAATCTTAGTGAGCTTATAAATCCTTTCAAGGAGTTAATCAATTAAGCCACAAGGTTCTATCCACTCAAGAAGGAGTATACAAGCTTATAGTCATATCCACTCTATTAGGAGTTTTAGATACAAGCTTTAATTAGCAAACCTTTAAACACTTTGTTGCTATCCTCTTAAGTCTAGGTCTTGTAATAGATAGATTAAGAGAGAATTCAAGTATAGGGAGTATACTTGGTGTCCTTGTGTTGTGATTACGCAAGTGGTGTGTCCTTCGTGTTATCGAAGAGTTTGTAAAGGTTATTGTGTTCTCGGCCCGGTTAAGAGAGACACGGGAGCTTAGTGAAAAGCTTGAAATCCTAAGGAGGCTTCCTTAGGTAGTGGATGTAGGGAAACCGAACCACTATAAATCGTGTGTATCTTTCTATCCCTACTCTATTTACTTTCCGCACTCTATATGTTTGATTATATGCTTGCATGAATTCTATGTTATTGTTTATCTAGGATATCTAACATATAGTTTTCTAGAGTAGTTTAAGATATTGGATTAGCTTTTTACTAGTTATACTTTTATATCAAACCTTACTCTTTCCATTGCATGATCCCATAAGAGTTTGATTTAATTAGTTGACCTAGAAGTTTTCTCTTAAACTTATTATTGTCCAAAAGATTTTTAATTAGGCATTATCTTATTAGTAATCCTATTCACCCCCCCTCTAGGACTTTCACCATTTAATTCTTCAAATAACTTCCCCAAATATTCTGATATTTTTATTTTCTCACCCTCCAAAAGCTTAATCTTTTCACTAAGCTCTGAAATAGTTTGATGTCTAGATCAAGCTATGGAGTCAAACTTCAATGGGAGTTTGCTTGATTTTTTTTTAGAAGAACCAAGTTGGGAAGAAGAAGAAGAACGGGGAAGAAGAAGAAGAGGAAGAGAGTGGCGGAGGGGGGGGGGGGGGTAGGGGGGTCCCGGTGGGGGGTAGGGGTTTTTTTAAATTATTTTTATTAATAATATTAAAAGTATTATAAAATTTCTATTTTACCCTTAGGTTAACTTACTTAATTAATTAGAATTAGAATTTTAAAAAAAAGGTGACATGGAAATGCCACGTCAGATTTAACGGCAAAAATGGACGGAAAGCACGACCAGGGGGTAACGGGGCACAAAAGTAAATCTTAGGGGGCAACAAGGCGCATTTTAAGACTTAGGGGACAACCTGTCAATCGGGTATAAACCCAGGAGGCAAAAATAGTATTTACTCTTTAATACATCATGTATTCATACATGCAAATATCAAGTATTTATATTATCTTATTGTCTATGAAATTCTTCTTAAAGTGAATCCGCACAAGGCTACGCCAAGAAATTTTTAATCTTATGTTTTCTAATCTTCACTATATAATGCACACATTCTTTTCCTTCTGTGCCTACGGAAACATATAAAGAAATCAAACTAATTATGCTTTAGTTTATTTTGGATACATTACAGAGATACTTACATATGTCATCTAATATAAGCTCTCTGAGATAAACCAAGCATACAATTAGTACGATCAAGATCAATCTGAATACCAATAACAAACAAGGCTTCTCCAAACTCCTTTATGTCGAAGTTCTGTGAACAAACTTGGTGTTTCTTTTAAAATTAATTACACTAGTGATTGCCAGTAATATGTCATCCTTAAAGAGTACTAGATGCCTAATTTAGGTATATGAATTTTAGAGTGGTTTAGGATATATACAGGGATTACTTCGTAGGGACCAAGATTTAAGATCGGAAAAATAAACCGGGGTTTTTTCTTTTTTTTCTTTTTGGACATTGGGAGGGTGCTTAAGCACCCAAAACCGGGGTTAATTCATTAGTTTTATAAGTTCATACAATTTATATCTTTAATTTTCTATCTATCTTCAAATATGCTTATTAATGATTAATTAATTATATATTTTTTTTAATATATATGAGAGTCAACTTTGGACTCGGAATCATTTTGACTTCAGTCTTCAGTAAGATTCGATCTCAAGCCTCTTAGTCTCTGTGGAGTAGTTTAACCACTAGACCAACTATTGATCTTAATTAATTATATTTTTGTACTTTCCAGTTATAATGATTTTATTAATAGAATAAATTGATATAGAAATATATTATCTCATGGATCCGAGGTTGAAAGACCAATAATAAATTATTACAACTGAGATTAATAGTTAGAGTATTCTGCAAGAATAAAAGGTTCTCGAAAGAATTTTAATGATACAAAGTTCAAACTAGTTCTTGTTCAAAATATTAAGAGGATCACTACGTACCATTCCCGAAAATAAGACTTATGATACTACTTCTTACGCTCAAACCAATAAATGTATAAGATGGAGGAGGGCCTTCCAATAGAATTTTATGAGAATGTAAAAATGACCAAGTTACATTCAAGTAATAGGGAAGTAAGAACTAAGAAGGCTTTTCAATAGAATTTCATTACACGTACAAGAAATTGTTCACTTCTTCTCTCGAAACCAAAAACAAAACAGCCAGAAAAGGCTAAAAGTTTCCAAGTCATAAAAAAAAATTGACGGCTTGTATGAAAAGCGTAGAGACTTTAAGAATTTTGAAGCTTGGTTAGTCTTTCGATTCTTATATAAATCCAAATCCAAAAAGATACGCAATCGAAATCTGTTTTAAATTCTAATTGCTATCCTTCAATATATGTAATTAGATATATTTCCTTGGTTTAAGAAATTTACCTATGCTTTTCTACCGACCAAAGAAGCAAACAATAGTATTATTAGTATTTTCATATGTGTAAATTACAATGCCAATTGCCAAAAGTAAATTATATAGATAGATCTTGAATAATACTACTACAAGTTCAATTCAAGTTGAAGGCAAGGACACACAACTATTTTCAAATAAAAGAAAAGATTTGATCAAAAACCAGGTCCAATCCATGTTGGTGGTGTGAGTTTTCCTGTTACTAGGTCATCACCGAAAAAAGGTTGAATACTTTGATCTGATAAGTAATAGATACCCATATCTTTTCCGCCTCCTATATTCAAGTATAGATACCTCGTATCCTCCGTAAAGTATATGCAATTAGGCTTACATTTATTCAACTCTGAACACTCTACATAAAACGAAGTGTTATATCCCAAGAATAGCGCTTTATTACCCAAATCCTTAACCTCCACGTACGAATTATCTTCAATGTTCACCTCAAATACCTTAAATCCATCCGTGTGATAAAAATTGTCCCCGATATTATGATGTTTACGGACTAGAAGAATTTTTTCCTCGGGAAGCTCAATTAAGTACCCTCTTTCATCTATTAGCTCTGGAAAGCTCTGGAAAATCAGCATTAGCACAAACCAGGACCAGTTGAGTTGGGTTTGGTCCATAAATATCACAAGTTACAATTTGGCCTAATGTATCCAAAGCGTAAAACTTGTTATTACAATAAAATAATTTTTATAAAAACAAGTAGGTTCCCAAAAATCAATCATGATCCATGACTTATCCCCGGACTTCCAATACCCTAAACGACGTGGGAGACCATATATTACTGATGTCTCCTTATTTGTGATAGATTTATATTAGGATGAGACATCATTTTTAGTGATTTAGAAGTCATTATAGTCGATTTTCTTGAGAAATGTTACACTTTCCTATTTTGAGTATTGATTTAGTAAATTATTGTTTTTAAAGCATATTGGGTTTAATTATTTATTTAGTGTGAAGCTTTAAAGATAATTATGGAGATTAATTAGAGTCCAAGTCAAAGACTACAAGATATGGAAAGAGATAAGCATGGTAATTGGATATAAGGAAAGAAAAGCTAAAATCATGGAAAAGGAAAAGCTGCCATAAATCTGAAGTTTAGCACCTACGGCCACAATTCAGCTTATATCTCAAAATCAGTGTGGAATTTGGAGAAACGGTCAGGAGCAAAGTTGAAGATCTGTCCGAGACGATGAATTTCGACTACTCATACGCGTCAAACGGATGAGTATTGAAGCTGCTATCAAAACAAAAACGGGCCTGATTTCATGTTTTAGGGTTACGAATTTGAGTTGGGCTGTGAGTCCACTACTTACCTTCTCCTTCAAGAAATGAATTAGGGTTCCTAATCACCTATAAATACACCATTATACCATTGTAAATATGTCCTTGCTCAGTTTCAAGCTTAGGCTTAGTCCTAGCTTATATTTTCTCAGTTTTAAATAATACTTTAGTCTTTATATTTATTATTCATCCTTAGAATCAAGCTATTCATCCAAGAAGCAAGCTGACCTATAGAGGAAGACAAGAAGAAGAAGTTGGAGAGTGACAAACTCCTTTTCTACATCTCACCTTCTCTATATTTAGGGTAATTAGCTATAGATTTATGCTCAACCCTCTTTCTAAGCTTTTATTCTGTAAGTTTAACTTTTAATTGTTGGGTTATTATTTTGTCTTTAATTCCATAAAACTATTTGTTATTTTAATTGATTTGAGCTTGGCGTATATTGTTATTATGTGTTTTGACTTATTGTTACAACCCTAGATTTGGCCAATCTTAGGATTATTCTTAGTTATTGACAACACCACATAATCGTCTAGTTTTGATCCTTTGCCTAACTAGATAGCCATAAAGGTTTAATTTAATCACCAATCATTACTTAGGAATCCTTGGTAGTGGATAGGTTGCTCCTAAGCCTAATAGAGGCTAGGTAGAATTTAGAATCCTGGTTAATATATAATGCTTAATCTGTGACAGGTTAGAATAACAACTTAGTAAAATAGACTCATATTAGTGACCCTAATCTATTAAACTTACATCCATATTTATTTATCTGCATTCTTATTTATTAATTCTCATCATATAGTTATTAATATTAGTTTATCTTTCTGTATTTTATTCTAAACATTTAAATTCATCTACGCTTGTTAACCATAAGTAGATCTAACGGATACAATCCATGCGAACGAACTTGACTTATCATTAAAACTTGCAAACTATTTGTGATACTTGCAGTGAGTTCCGTGGTTCTCAAGGGTGTGTAGACTTTATTATTATATTTATTTATCTATTATTTTATCACACCTTTGCCCCCACCAGTTACCATAACAATGAAATCGGAGGTAGTTGCTGGATTTGCTGATAACACCGCCTTATCTATGAAATGCCCAGTTTCAGTCTCTTCATAATCCGGAAAAGTATTGAGTTTAGGTAGATGAATCTGAAGACGTGACAATGGGTGTAAAAGTATTATATCGATTTCATTCAGAGAACATACCAATAACCAATCTTTGCATGATAAACAACATTGTTTGCTAGCTTCTGGTAATAAAACTTTACGAGTTCTCTTTATGCCCAATGAAACGCTTGAAAATTCTCGGATGGATTGTGTGGAGTTCTCGTTATCTTCATCTTTGTCCGCGAACATAAGCCATGGTCCTTCGAATATTGTTTGTTTGACATGTCCTTCTCTAGTAGCCGCACACCATGATCTGCAAACTCGACCAAAAGATTCATAGCTTTCAATGGAAGGTAGCCTTTCAGCAATCTCCATTAGAATATTAAGATCAAGTTCTGTCCAATCCACCATCTTACGTTTGGGATATTTCTTTAGTTCCTCCATGACACGTTAATTAGCTCAGTTATATTAAGGAAAAGGGATCAAAGGTTTGTGAAAGTAAGGAAGTAACAAAACGAAAAGGGTTTAGCAAAATACTTGAGTACAAACGATTATATAGAGATACCAAGCCCTATGTTTCCTTGCCGAGAAGTACGATTAGTCCTTGAGAAAGAGTTATTTGATACAACTATATTCCTTTTCCTTTTAGTATTTGGTCCATTAACCAAAAGGTTTCCGAACAATTCCTAGAAAATAAATTTTAGCCCAAACGATTTTGAGATATTTATCTCTCTAACCAATAAATTATATCAATTGTACTACTATCATACATTCTCAAATAAAATTAAAATCGAAATGTATACATCTAAGATTTATCGAACTATATGTACACATTATTTAAAAGTATTAAAATAATTTTTTTCATATATTAGATTTTATTAAAATTATTTATATTTTATAATAATAATAATACAATTACCTTATATATTAAAGAATTTATTTACAATCTTATTTAATTAAACTAGTGTTAGCACAAAGGTTGAAATTAAATAGGCCATTACATCCCTAATCATATAGCATATGAGCTTTGTATAATGATTTCATTACATCCCCAACCTCATTACATTCACCATGGTCGCATTGAACATCGTCTAAGCTATTGGGTTACAGTTTACACTGAGCATCACCTAAACTATCGATGGTTACACTGAGAACATTGAGAGAAAATTTATTTTTATTAGAGATTGTTACCCAAAAAAATTTGAAGACACCCCATTGAATATACCTTTCTTACAAAGGATACAAACAAAATTTAATACTATAAGCTAAAACCCCATATCCATTATACTTATTTTTTATTTCCTACATATATAATTTTTTATCAGAATTAGTTTAACACCCTAAACATTCACTCCTTTCTCCTCTATTTTCTCTTCTTTTTCTCTAAACTCACACAGTTTTTCTAATAAGGTTTATGTCTTTCCTTTTATAATAAATACATGCAGGCTAGAGCTTCCATGATCGTGAGTTCACACGAAGATGAAGACAGATCCAGACAAGAAGAAACAGTTTGAGATCCCAAGAAAGAAGTCGGTCTCAGTTTTGCTGTTTGAGACCTCGTCGGCGAGCTCATCCATCTTCTTGAGCGGCAGGCTCCGCGCAAGGGTAGCATGGAGGTCCCGACAAAGTAGTCAGCTCCTTTGTGGCTTTGATCACCGATGTGTGTGTAAAGATCTGCTGCTCCACTCCTTCATCCTTTGGCTATGCGAAGCTTCGTTCGAAGCCAGCAGAGGTGGCAGTGAAGTAGAAACGCAAGTTCAAGCTCGTCGCCTCTAGGAAATCCTACAACGTGAAGTGCATGGTTCGCCTGAGAAGTTCATGAAGGACTTCTACCGCTGGATCTGGAGCTGGCCGTTCGTGCGCTCTCTGCCGCTGCTCAGGAAACCGCCACACGCTCGTGACCTTGCCAAAGAAGCACATCAGCTATGTTTCTTTTTTTCTTCCGGCGAAGGGGAGATCTTTCATCAAGAAAAACAAACATGGATCTTGGATTCAATGCCGGGTCTGTGAATACTCAGGCGAGGCATTTGTTTTGAGCTCTGATTTTTTGTTGAGCACTTATTTTTCTTTTTCTTTTTGATGTTTGATTTGAATTCAACCTTTTATCATTTTTCTTTTTGTTTTTTTTTTCATACAAAGGAGATCCTAAAGGATCGTGGAATACTATTCTACTACATCATTGATCAAGCCTGGGCTATGAACCATTCGTGGTGTTTTTCAACCCATTTTGTCGCGTGTAAAATGACTCCATATCCCACTAGGTCGGTCGACGTGGGCACTATAAGACTCCTCTTGAGACGTACATGTATGTTCCAGCCAATCGGCACAAGAGTTAACTTCTCTAAAAATACCCTTAAGGACAAATAGTCTATTCCTTGCTAGAATTGCACGAATCTGATCAATCGAGTGCGCCACAGGGCCTCTACCCACATCTACAATTCGAATAACTTTGATTATTTCTCAAGAATTAAATTCGATCTTTGCTATTATCGCTCCAATTTTCTCTAGTAATTTCAGCCCTTCACTTAATGCAATTATTTCAATGACCGCGGGCAACTCTTGAAAAATCTTCATAGAAAAACCACGGATCCAGTTGCCTTTTGTATCTCATATTACTCCCCCACCTCCATCTCGACGCCATTTATTATAGCTTCCATCAGTATTGAGTTGTAGACCCTGTTTTGGTCTACTCCACCTAATCATATTGACATAGTTTTTTCAAGAAGGTGTACTACCTTGCCCCAAGCTTTAACATAGCTATTCTCCAATAGTTGAGCCTTTTTCATTAGAACCTTCCCATCTAGAAAAACTCTTCCATTAGAAAAAACTACATCGTTACGTTCCTTCCAAATGACCTCAATCACCGCGCCGAAAAACACGTTCCAAAAAATTCTGGCAAAATGTTTATTATTAGTCAAATTTTTGTTCCACCATCTGATAATTACTTGACTCATAGCAGGCGATTCCTTTCGGAATGAAGGGCCATCAGCACTTGAAGTTTGAGTTTGTAACAGAACATTTGTAGCGCTGATGTAATCTCTCACTGGCGCATTTGAATTTCTCCTCTACTGACTCAGTAGAGCCCTAAAGCTGGTGGAGATTTCTTCATGCCGGAGTTGCTGCTTTGATGAACCTGGCTGAGGACCCTGTTCTGGCGCAAAAGAAGACAACATCAAGGTCTTGAAATTGTATGAAGGTTGTTGATCTGCGTTAGTTAACAGGTCTAGATTTTGCAGATCATGAAGAATTTCACTTCTAGTACTGCAGATTCTAAATCTCCTATATAGCTACTGGAAGTTAGTAGTACTTTATCTTTATCACACCTACTCAAATGATTCACTTCCTCTCTAATAGTGCCCCAAATTCGAGAAGTTATCGGTCAATCTTTGAACAAATGGGAAGCGGTTTCCTCCATTAAACCACAATAGGGGCACAACTCATACAAATACATACATCTCTTGTTTAAGTTACTCCTTGTCGCTAGCCTCTCATGGATGTATTTTAGTTTCCAAAACTTTTCCCAATTAATATCCATACAAACCTCTCTATTGTCGAAAGTCCATAAGGTCGATTTAACTGAATACACCCCGTTAATCTCATGAAGACAAAAAAAATTTGATATCCACATCATCTACCTTTATCCTAACATACACGAATTCAATTAATTTCAAGGTTGGAAGGAGATGCTTAAATTATCCCAATCCCATGAACCATCTCTTGACACATAATCACTAACCATTTTACTCCTATCCTCCTCTCCAGTTAGACTAATGGCATGCGAAACCAATGGAGAGTCCCCTAACCAAATATCCAACCAAAATGACACCTTTTTACCATTATAAACGAGCCATCGGGATCCCCGTCTCACTACAACAATACCTTCCTCAATGGCCTTTCTCATACGCGAATAATTTGATTTAGAAGCATACTAGAGAGTATTTGATTTGAAATATGTTTGCCTCATCACAATAGCCCATAAACTGGACTCGACATGGATTACTTTCCATCCCAATTTGTCTAAAAAAATCTTATTCATCTCCTCAGCAAGCTAGAGCCCGAGACTACCTATACTCTTAGGCCTACAAATATCCTTCCAAGCAACCCAATTAATCCTTCTTTGTTCCTCCGAATACCCTAAATTAATTCTCGCCCGATCCGATCGATTTTCGGGCAGACATAACTCGATAGTTTCTCCACTTGCATACTTACATCGGCGCGACACTGAGTACTCATTGTGCAAGAGTAATACGACCCTCTAGTGCAAGAGAATTACCCTTCCACTTAGAGAGATTTCCTCGAAGACTATTGATAAATTTTCCATAGAACTCTCTTGTCTTCTACCCAAAAGAATAGGAATGCCAAGATACTTGCCTAATTCCTTGCTCCTGCTAAATCCCCTCCTGGAAGTGATGCTCATAGCCACCTTCTCGTCAACGTTATTCGAAAATTAGATGATTGATTTCTCCTTGTTAATTGTTTGTCCAACCTCACGACAAAAAAGTTCTAGGGTTTCCTGCAAAAGAACATAACTATCAATGGAAGCTTCCGCAAAAATCACAAGGTCGTCAGTAAAAAATATATATGAGAGATCAAAAAACCCCGTGAGTTAAGTCGGATGGGTCGCCATCTTTCATCATCCACAAGCTTCTAGATAAGAATAGAAAGTCTTTCCATGCATATAACGAATATGTAGGGCGATATTGGGTCGCCCTGGCAAATTCCTCTCCTAGGCTTGATCAGGGGCAAAGTAGAGCCCTGCCAGAGGACACTCAATTTATTATCTGTTATTCCATTGAGGATCAAGGACACCCACATCGAAGGAACTCCCACCCCCTCCAACGATTCCGTGATGAAATCCTATATGATATTGTCATAAGCTTTTGCGAGATCAACCTTTACCACCATATAGCTCTTCTTTCTTCTTTGATAGCGAATCATATGATCTATTTCACTTACCAAAATAACATTATCTATAGTAGAACGGTGTGGAAGGAAATTACTCTAAAATGGTCTAATATAAGATGCTAGAAGAGGCCTCATCCTATTAAGCAATACTTTCGTGCATATCTTGTAACTCACGTTAATCAAACTAATCGGTCTAAATTGTGTGATAAATTCCAGCAAAGCCAACTTTGAAATGAGGTGGACAAGTGTACCTAGACCCTATCTCGGAAACCTGCCTTAGACTAGCGCGAGTAATCATGTCGCAAACATCATGACCCACGATATCCCATCACGATTGATAAAAATCTACTGCCATCCCACCCGGTCCCGGAGCTTTATATGGCGACATCTGGAAAGCAGCGATACTTACTTCTTCATTCGAACCTCTTCACCTAATGAGTCAATATCAAACTCTCTGGGCGTATGAAGATGGGGCAGGGAAAATGGTCGTGATGCTGTCTCTTCGAGCGAGAAAAGATCCTCATAGAACCGTCTAACCCGAATCTTCTAAGCCTCTGGATCCTCAAAGAAAATATTATTCTCATTCTTCAAACGATACCCACCCCTCTTATCCTTTTTAACCTGCATTGCTAGATGATAAAACTTTGTATTTCTTTTGCCCGAATTAATCCAATCTGTACGTGCCCGCTGAAACCAATGTCATTCCTTCTAGGTCAGAAAACTCTCATATTCATCGCTTAATCTCTTACCCAGACTATCAAGTGACACATTATATTTGCTCTGAAGGGCCTTTTGAGTACCAGTGATACGAGCAAGAAGTCTATTCTTTCTTCTAAAAATGTCTCCGAAATATTCAAATATTCAAATATTCATATATTCAAATTTCTAAATCTCTAAATCTTTCTTCATGTTTTCAAGATTCTCTCCCAACTCTTTCCCTTATTTTTCCCATTTATCTTCTACAAAACTCTTAAAGGTATTGTGATAACACCAGGAGACCTCAAATCTGAACCTACTATTTACTGCTCTAGGTTCCAAGGAATTCAATAGTGAAACAAAGATGGGGGCACGGTCAGAATAGACTTGAGGTAGATGCTTGACTGATGAGTCGCTGAAAATAGATTTCCGAAGACTATTCCCATAAGCTCGATCCAACTGTTTCATTATTCGCATCCCATTATTCCACGAGTCACTCAAAGTATATCTAGGACCTTCAAAACCCAAATCTTCTAACCCACATTTGTTCCTCCATCTTTCAAACTTGACCATAAGATTCTAAATTCCCTCGACACCATCCATCACGTTTTCCAGAATCTTGATTTGGTTAAAATCACCCACAACTAACCTCAGTTCATTAATAAAATTTGAGGCTTCCTCCAGGGTGTCCCAAGACCATCAAGAAACCGCGTGTGGGGGATCGCATACACTGCAGATAAGATCTAAGAACAACACGAGTCCCAAGAAATGCCTAAGTTAATTACCTGCTCGCTAGCAGATAAAATCGGAATCGCAAAATTCTTAATATTCAAAATAACACAAATTGCTCCCGAAAATCCCACAGATTCAACTCTAATTGACTTTTTGAAGAGACTTTATGATCTTTGTCACTTCCGAACCCGCCGCTTTGGTTTCCACAATGATTGCAAGGAACGGTTTATGACGCGCAAGAAGATCGTTAAAATCCCGCCTGAAACCTGCACTATTAGCCCCTCTACAACTCTAAAACTATAAATTTAAAGGGTAGTTGGCTGTTTACCGATTCCCAACAAGGTTATTTGTTGTAAACAACATTAAAAATAAACAAACAGAGAAAAATCAAGAGGGAAATAAAACCGGGAGCATGAATCAAGGGAGATACAGAAGAGGAGTAATTAGACCTCCTGGTCAGGCACTTGTTCCCCACACTCCATGGTTATTCCATCACAATTGACCTCCAAAATAAGATCGTTACATTTTGGAGTTAAACCATCACCAGAATCATCCAGAAAATAATCATTGTAGTCATGCAAATCTAACTTGTCGCCAAAAAGTTCTTTTAAAGGAATTTTGCCGCCTCGCCATCTATTGGTATGTTCCGCGCTGATTTCATTTGGTATGCTATCTAAGTCTGTCTTAGGATTGTCATTAATGAAGGTGCCGTCTTAATGTGAACCTACTGTTGCATCCAAATCTCGAGTCGCCAAGAGGGAGGGAGTGCGGATGATCCACCATGCTTTGATCCGTAGGGACCTGACGTTTCAGTTCAAAGCAGGCAAATGAGTTGTTATCATTGTTGCATAAAACTCAGAAGCAGGTGCTTGCTGTTCTTCACCAATTCCAGACCCTGTACTTTTTAGAATTTCACTTTGGCCCCTGATCTTTAAAGACATTGCTCGCCTAGCTCCACTACCATTCAACTCTACCCCTAGTAATAACTTCTACCTTCTCACCTATCAGCAACCCCACCTTATCCAAACTTCTCCCTACTGTAGGAGCCACAGACTCTACGGATCGCCCCTCCTTAACATCACTAAATTGCGCAAAAATACCCTCACTAGCTTCTACAGAGTTCTTGTTATTCCCCATTTTACTTCCCCGTTTTTTCCACCTGTCTTTATTTTTAGGTGCCGGCCCAACTTTCTCTCCATCACACACCACTTGTTTCTCCGAGTTAAAAAATCCACCCACCAACTTATGAGTTCTAGCTTCAATAACGACGTGCTGGAGTTGTTATCCATTACCCTGCTCCCCACGGACATTATCCATTCCTTCTCGAATTTGGATACTTACTACAGGTTCTATTACCCCTTCCTTAGGATGGCCTTACTCTCCACACCATCTAAATTGGCCAAAGCTTTATATCTTGATCATGTAACTAAATCCGGTAAATGGGATTGTTCTTCTTGCTCGACGTCATTACCTTCTGTTTCTCCACCCTATTGTAACCCTTTGGGAGCGGGCCTAGCCTGTTGACTATTCCCTATGCTCCGAGGACGACCCTTTTCTCTATTCACAGTCATCCAATTGACATACGTAGGTCCAGTATTACTACCCTCTCTCATATCCAAGTCAATACCCCTATTTGGTTCCACTTTGTCTTTATCTATCTTTGTGGGGCCCTTTAGGGTCAGACAATCGCCTTTCACATGTCCAAATTTGCCGCATTCAAAACGAATAAGATGAAGACCCTCGTACTCAACCTTTTTCAAATGGTCTTGAATTTGAATAATCGGAATCTACAGCTTGTCTAAATCAATTTGAACCGCTATTCTTGCAAGGTTCCCTCTAGCTCGGGCTTTAGTTACGGGGTCAATTCGAATCATATTGCCAATAATGTTACCTAATGAAGTAAGGATTTCCTTGGTGTAATATATTAACGGTAACCATGGCAACCGTACCTAAACAGTAGTCTTAAGAATAGGGGCATTATGGGGTGTGAAAGACGGGTCCCAAGCTCTTACAATTAAATAGTAATCAACTATCATCCATGGCCCTCCCCCAGATCCTTATCATAGTCCTCCGAATTCATATATTATGCCATAAAGTACCCAAAACCCACCTCAACAAGGTCCATATGGTCTTTCGGGGCCCGAATTTGATTTAGCTTATTGACTAGGAATTCGAAACCAACATTATAGCACAATAAGAGAATAATGAGTGAGCGTTGACATACCTTGCAACCTTTCCTCTTTTGTTCGGATGACCTCACTAGTTGTGGATACATATCATCTTTGAACGGGATGTCATCCTCTATGGCGAAGTGATCAGCGCTAGACTTACCATTCTTCGTTGCACCTGTATCCTAATTAATTGGTTCCTTAGGTCCTTGCTCATCCACTGTGAAGTCGCCCACTACATTGGTGAATGATCGTGAGAAAACACCTCCTGCTTTCGGGGTTAAAGGACACTCCATCTGCTGCGGATTAAGGATAAGTTCCATTCCAGGAGGTCGACAGGTAGCTTCACAAAGCACAACAACATTAAGATTAAAGGAAGCACAATTCTTACATGTAACCTCGTTATTGGCACAAAATAAAGAATGCTCCTGTAGAGGGATGGTTGTGATCATTAATGAGACACTTGTCGTCACTGGAAGAGTATCCATAATAGTAATGTCATGATTAAACGTAGGATTCTCGATGATAGTAGTTTCTGCCATATTAGAACCTGGAATCCAGGGCACATCTTCAATATGTAGTGGAGGTCCCACCAGTAACGCGGTACCCTTGAAATCCTTCTTCCTTTCCACAATTATTGGCGATAAGTCATCAACGGTCTATGTAATTTAGGGCTCGTTTAGGAACCTTATAAATTCCATACCCAAAATTCCCCACCACCGGCAACGCCCTAGGCTAACATGGTTCAAATCAGACGAGGTATGAGAGAAAGAGCGGAGGCTCTTGATGGAGAGCTTTTTTACAGAGTTTGATTTCTCTTTTGCTCTTTTGAATTTGTCACTCAGAGTCGAAGAAAGTGACACCGTAAGCAATTAAGGCGTGATCTTCGTTCAATCGCTACGGGTACCACCAACCTCTAGAGGGTGAGGCGGTGGTGGTGGTTGCCGCCCCTTGTCCGACATATACTCGATCAGAACAGAAAGGAATTAATTCAAAAGGAAAGAAAAATGTTCAAAAAGGAAATAAGCAGAGGAAAGGCCAAAAAATTGGTGCCAGGATAGAAGGGGTCTAGAGAGAACATTTTAGAGTTTTTTTTTCTCTTTTTGTTGAGTATGTTGTTTTTACCCGCAATACTCAATTAGTTAGTGTATATTTTTTTGTTGAGTATGTGTATTGCATTGTACTTTTTTTTCTTATATTAATTAATTTATGAATTTTATTAATACATATAAATTAGTTAATTTTTTAAATTCTATCCTTGTACGTAAATGCTTATTTATTTTTATTACTCAACATTTTTCAATCATACTTAGGAATTTTACAAAGCATACTTAGGATCTTTCACCCAATACTCAGTAAAAATTATCAATACTCAAATGTTTCTTTTCCAATACTTAGTTATTTTTGTTTTTGATTACTTAGAAAAAATTTCGGCAACTCAGTACTTTCTTCAAGCACCCAGTAATTATTTTGAGTACTCTGAATTTTTTTTGAGTACTCATTACTTTTTTCTAACGGCACTATGACGGTCGACGGTGGTCGATGGATTGTGGTCGGTATTGGAAAGTATTGATACTTAATGAAAAATGAGAGAGAAAAAAAAAGATAATGGAGGAGAAAAGACACGGTAATAAAGGAGAAAAAATAATAATGGAGGAGAAAGAAGAATCCATTTTTGTCTTATATACTCTCCATGCGCTACAAAAATTGTCCACTTAACTTTTCACAAATATTAAAAAACATAATAATTGCATTCATCACTACAAAAATACCCCTCATAAAGTATCTTGATATTATTATTTTTTTGAATACACACACATGATAGTCACTTTGGACTCGGAATCATTTTGATTCCAGTAAGATTCGATCATCGGACCTCTTGGTCTCTGCGGAGTATCTTGATATTTTAAATGTGTATTAGAAATTTAAATTTTAATATTTGAATAAAGATAATAGTGAAAAACGTAGGAAAAAATGTTTTAAAATTCTAAATGGACAATATATTTGGAACTTTATTTTTAGTAAGTAAACAATTTATGTGAAACGAAAGTATACCTTAAAAGTACAAAGTTTCAAAAACTTATTTAAAAAATAGTAAATTAAAATATTATTTTTAATGCACAAAAGATAGTTTCCAGGACTCTGTAGATTATTCACTATTTTTATTGTGAGCAACTAGTTTCTTATACCTAGTAAGTCATTTTTAACCTTAAACAAGTTATTTCTCATATTGACTAAGCTATTTTCAACATTGAGCATGTTAATTATAACACTGAACAAATCATTTTAAATACTAAATAAATTTACGACAAGCAAGAGAAACATAAAGAACAAACTATATTATTATAGCATTTAAAAGAATATATAACTAGATATATTGATTAATAAAAATAAATATAAGTCATTAATTAAAAACAATTAATCAAAAACTTATTTGTTAAAAATAATTTTTAATAAAATTATTTATAAAAAACATCTCTTAACAAAAATACTCTTATATAATTCATATTATTATTCTATTATTTTCATCATTTAAATTATACCAATCCTAATACGACCTCCAACCACCATCCTCACCACCACCACCACTTATACGCCGCCACCACAACCGCCACCACCACTATCATATCCGAGTAATTTCTTTTAATTCCGATTACCGCGGCAGCCACCACCAACATTACTTCGGATAGTTTTAAAAAAAAAACCCCGGACACCACCATCGACCATCATTGCAGCCACTACCACCACCGTCTCCGGCCATTTTTTTTAAATCACCCACCACCACCGACCACCGCTACCCTCCTTATTCAGAATTATCCCCTTCTTCCGTATTAAAAGCTGATTAAACAAACTCATTGTAGCTCCCTGAATCAGTCACAGATATTGATATTTTTATATTACATACGGAGGTTGTTTGAGTTGGAACAAACACACGAGACTCAATCAGAATGACCATCACCTTCCTAAATAGTGCATTTGTACTCACCTAGAGTGTTGCAGAGCTTGATTGACTTGTCGTGTCAAGTGAGAATTTTTGGCGATTATTAACAGAGAATGCGACTGAGAGACAACTTTGGTGTATCTGATGAAGTGTCGAGTGAGAATTCCGATGTGAAGGTCACATAAACGAACTTCACTGTCCCACAATTTTGAAAGAGTGAATCATCGATAGTGAATGATATTATAGGTGTTTCTAAGGCGGTTACGATAGTGTTGGGCTATGAAGGATATTTGTATTTCTTTATTTTAAATTTCATGAATATTTTAGTAATTTACTAATATTTTGTTTAAGTCGTATTATTTTTTAATTAAAGTTAAGTGTGCACTACTTTATTATAAAAGGTCTTAAAATCCCTAATGAAACTAATGATGCTCTTCTAAGTAATTATAAAGTTTTATGATCTTCCCTGTTATTCCATATAAGAAAGAAATCTTTCAATTTTATAAATCCTTACACGAATTTTTTTTTTTTTTTGTTACACGAATTGAAGACCCCGTTAGATACATAATGACATCCATATATGGACATGTCATATATTGTTACGAGTAAAAAGACACTAAAACATATTTATTTATCTATATATCACCTTTTTAGAGAATCTAGTTATTGTGTTATTATGATTAACTAAAAGAAAACACAAATCGTCTATCTTGCATATAGATTACATCAAATACTAATGGAAACGAGTGTTATTATGATTAACTAAAAGAAAACACAAATCGTCTATCTTGCATATAGATTACATCAAATACTAATGGAAACGATCAAAAGTCAAACAAACAGTAGTATAGTAAATCAAACACTCGTTACTTCTAACATGCTTAATACAAAAGATACTCTTCATTAACAAATTTTAGACTCCTCATGGTCGGAAAGTTGTGCTGCTGTCCTGAAATGAGTGGTACACGCTTTGCATATGAAGTCATGGTTTCTGTGTACTTTATCATTGTGATACTCAAACCCTCTTATAGTGAACCCTCTATGTCCTTTGCAAGAATAACACACTCGTTGAGGTGGTGCTTGAGCTGGAGGTAAAGGTAACGCCTCTTCTGCAATATCTTCCATCTACGAACATAACTTAAATTAAGTAACTAAAAGAGCATAACATAACACATATTTCAATAAAATTATCAAACAAGATAACATATATACGTTATAAAGTTACTATGGGTTTGGACTAACTAAGTGTTATCTTCTTAATAAGAAAATAAAATTAAGTGCACCACAAAATCATAAAACTATCCTCTAAATAAACAAACAAATTGGGTTTAAACCATCTTTTCATAATCAAATATACCCAGAAAAGCATTCAATATAAACATACCTTATATACCAAATGAATATGATCCGTTTATACTACTTCTTGTAAACAGATCTCTTCTATTATTACTACGATGACTACGTACTCAGTTCTTGGAATCAACTCTCTACTACTTCTGCAAATTAAAAAAGAATACGAGGAAAAGTAAAAGAAAATGGACAATTTATATAGCTAAATCTATTTCTTGTTAAATGTCTTTATTTAACATAGATTCCGTGAAAAACCTTCTGGATTATACCCAGTATATAACATTAAATTAAAGGCGATTTAGGCAAATCATTCCGATATAGCTAACAGAGTCGACATTCAACATTTTTCTTGACTAATAAGTAATTAATCCATGTACAGAAAAAAACTAACCAAGAATGCTTTTACGTGACTGTAAAGCACTCATTTCTCGTAATAAATACTGAACCCCTAATTAACAGAGTCTACATTCAACATTCAAACACAAATAAACCAAGCATTCGATCTTTTTTCTTGACTAATAAGTAATTAATCCATGTACAGAAAAAAACTAACCAAGAATGCTTTTACGTGACTGTAAAGCACTCATTTCTCGTAATAAATACTGAACCCCTAACTAACAGTCTTGGAATACAGCTGCTCAAGTCGACAAGAAGTATTTGACGAAAATAGAAGAAGAGGAGAGTGCAGGGACCAAAATGCAAAGTCAAGAATAGTTTGTTACTAGTTTGTTAGAAAGGAATAAAGTACAGCTGTTGGTTAGTTAGAACAGCTGTGATTACAATACAAACTTCATTGTGTATATATACATATGTAAACAAAGATGTAAAAACAACTTGAATAAAAAGATTTTCTATTTTTCTCTCTCGTTCATCATCTCGTTCTCTCTCTACAATATTGCAGCTTTCTTGAAACTCTTTAATGGCTTCTCTATCTTTACATTTTATCATGGTATCAGAGCAATAAATTCCACATATCTTTTGTTTCTTTCTCTATCTTAATCTCTTCTCTATCATCTTCAAATGGCAAATCATTCACCTACAGAAGACTTTTCTAGTCCTTACTATCTACATCCTAGTGAAAACACAGGAATCTCTTTAGTTTCAGAAGTGTTAAATGGAGAAAACTACTTATCGTGGTCTAGAGCAATTGAGATTGCTCTATCAGTAAAGAACAAGTTAGGTTTTGTTAATGGAGACATCACGCAGCCTCCTCTTACAGATTTGATCCTTTTCTCAGCCTGGAATAGAGCAAACAATCTGGTACTTTCTTGGCTTTTAAACTCTATTTCTAAGGACATTAGAGGAAGCTTGTTATATGTTTCTTCTGCATTTGAGTTGTATAATGAACTGAAAACTCGTTTTAGTAAGAGTAATGGAACAAGAGTTTTCCATCTAGAAAAAAGTCTGAGCTCAATTTCACAGAATAATAGTTCAATTACAGAGTATTTTGCGAAATTTAAGACAATTTGGGATGAATATATACATTTTAGACCTCTACCTAGCTGCTCTTGTGGTCACATGAATCAATGTTCTTGTAAAATACTAGAAACTCTAATCGAAAGACAACATAATGATTTCGTTATCAAGTTCTTGATAGGATTAAATGAGTCTTATTCATCAGTTAGAAGTCAGATTCTTCTAATGAGTCCTTTGCCAAGTATAAACTCAGTTTTTGCTATGATTCTTCAAGAAGAAAGTCAAAGACTACTCACAAATTCAGCTAATAATACTCCTGTTCATGCGTTTTATGCAAAGAACAATCCAAGAAGTAACAATTTTACTGGAAATAACAATTTTGCTGAAAGAAAAAGGCCAATATGTAGTCATTGTGGTTTTACTGGTCATACTATTGAGACCTGTTTTCAGCTTCATGGATATCCCGTTGGATGGGAAGGTTCAAGAGGTAAAAGAGTTTACAACAATAATCAAAGGTCTTATACTCCAAAAGCACATTATGCAGTAGCTCAAGAAGATGATGATGCTGATTTTAATACTCAAGAATCAAAAACACTCAGCCTAAATGATTTTACTCCTGAGGATCTTGCAAAATTAATGGCACTTGCACATGGGAATGCAGAAAATTCATCTACTCCTTCTGCAGTTCATCATGTCTCAACACAAGAAGGTAATTTTCATGCTAATACTTGGATTATAGATACAGGAGCTACTGATCATTTAGTGTATAATCAATCACTTTTCACTAGTAATATTATACTAGTAGATATACCAGTTACATTACCAAATGGTGAGATTATCTCTGCTACTCACAAAGGTAGTATATGTTTAAATGATCATATTACTCTACATAATGTGCTTTGTGTGCCAATATTAAAGTATAACCTATTATCAGTTTCAAGATTAACTAAAGACTCCTCTATATATCCCAACATCCTCTTGTAACTCTTTACTCTCATCACAAGATTATAACCATCCTATATATCCCATAACTGAATTCCTCAGCACCAACAGACTATCTCAACCTTACACCACCTTCATTGCCTCCATTACTAGCCAAACTGAACCTAAAACCTACAAACAAGCCTCTACATCACCTGAGTGGATGGCTGCTATCCACAATGAATTAGCTACTCTTCAGAATAATAAAACTTGGGATATTGTGCCTATTACATCTAATATGTCTCCTATAGGATGCAAATGGGTGTTTAAGCTCAAATATAGAGCTGATGGCACTCTTGAAAGACATAAAGCCCGTCTTGTGGCTAAAGGTTATAACCAACAAGAGGGTCTTGACTTTTTTGATACTTTTTTGCCAGTTGCTAAAACCGTTTCTATACGGCTTATAATAGCTCTTGCTTCCATCAACAACTGGTATCTCCATCAATTAGATGTCAACAATGCGTTTTTACACGGTGAATTAAATGAAGATGTTTACATGAGTGTACCTCCTGGTCTTCAAGCTCCTACAAACTCTGTGTGCAAGTTGAGAAAGAGTTTATATGGCTTAAAACAGGCTTCGAGGCAATGGTTTGCCAAATTATCTCACTCTCTCACTTCATACGGTTTTAAACACTCTGATAGTGATTATAGTTTATTCATCAAGAGTACTTCATCTTCTTTTATTGCACTATTAGTATATGTCGATGATATTATTCTTGCCAGCAATTCTACTGAAGAAATTAGTAAACTAAAACGATTTCTTCACCAAGAGTTCACTATCAAGGATCTTGGTATACTAAAATACTTCTTAGGCATTGAAGTAGCTCGCAATTCAATAGGAATTTCTCTCTCACAAAGAAAATATGCTCTTGACATTCTTGATGAATGTGGTTTAATTGATTGCAAACCTGTGTCATTTCCGATGGAGTCAACATTAAAATTACGAGCCGATGATTCTTGCTTAATGGAGAATCCTTCATCATATAGGCGTTTAATAGGGAGGCTTCTATATTTGACCATCACAAGACCGGACTTAGCCTACTCTGTAAATTCTCTAAGTCAGTTCTTGTCCAATCCCACAACTGATCATTGGAATGCAGCTCAAAGGGTGCTTCGATACGTTAAAGCTACTCCTGGTCAAGGTATTTTCCACTCCTCTTCATCAGAAATCAAACTTAAGGCGTTTTGTGATAGTGATTGAGCAGGGTGCCTTGACACACGACGAAGTATAACGGGTTTTTGCGTTTTTCTTGGAAATTCACTTATATCTTGGAAAAGTAAAAAGCAATCTACCATAAGTAAATCTTCAGCTGAAGCTGAATATCGAGCTTTAGCTGCTACAACGTGTGAATTGCAATGGCTCATATATGCATTGCGTGATTATGGAATTACTCATTCAGCTCCTGCTTTTGTTTACTCAGACAGTAAATCTGCAATTGCAATGTCCACAAATCCGGTTCAACATGAGCGTACCAAACATGTTGACATTGATTGCAAAATCACTCGAGAAAAGCTGTCATCTGGTGTTATTAAATTGTTCTATATTCCTTCAAATTTACAGCTAGCCGACATGTTCACCAAACCACTTGGTTCTTTGTTGTTTCATAATAATCTCTCCAAGTTGAACATTGTTAACATCCATGTTCCACTTGTGGGGGGATCTTGGAATACAGCTGCTCAAGTCGACAAGAAGTATTTGACGAAAATAGAAGAAGAGGAGAGTGCAGGGACCAAAATGCAAAGTCAAGAATAGTTTGTTACTAGTTTGTTAGAAAGGAATAAAGTACAGCTGTTGGTTAGTTAGAACAGCTGTGATTACAATACAAACTTCATTGTGTATATATACATATGTAAACAAAGATGTAAAAACAACTTGAATAAAAAGATTTTCTATTTTTCTCTCTCGTTCATCATCTCGTTCTCTCTCTGCAATATTGCAGCTTTCTTGAAGCTCTTTAATGGCTTCTCTATCTTTACATTTTATCAAACAGAGTCTACATTCAACATTCAAACACAAATAAACCAAGCATTCGATCTTTTTTCTTGACTAAAGAGTAATTAATCCATGTACAGAAAAAAACTAACCAAGAATGCTTTTACGTGACTGTAAAGCAGTAAACAGAAAAGAAGAGTGATCTTGGAGAATTTTGATAATGCGAAGAATAAACAAAGTGGTGTGTTGCAATGAGAGGTTTCTTGAGGGAAGGATTTTGTAGAGGGTATTAAGAGGTGTGATGGGTTATCTATATATAGGGAATGTATACGTCTATGTATGTAAGTAAAGCAGTAAACAGAAAAGAAGAGTGATCTTGGAGAATTTTGATAATGCGAAGAATAAACAAAGTGGTGTGTTGCAATGAGAGGTTTCTTGAGGGAAGGATTTTGCAGAGGGTATAAAGAGGTGTGATGGGTTATCTATATATAGGGAATGTATACGTCTATGTATGTAAGTATAATGTATGTATATGTGAGAGATGGAGAGATTTTGGAGCCGAGAAAATGGAAAGACAAAAATAGGCCCACCCGGTGAGTTTTGAATGAGAGTTACTCAATTTCAATTTAACTGTAATGTTTGATCAAAGGGAAAAAAAGAAAATCTTAACCGTAAGGAAAACTTAATTGTATAATTTTATCAAAACAGGAATTTAAATGAGATAAAATTTATCAATAGAGATATTATAAGTATGAGAAATGCTCGAGAGTTAGATATTGAAAAAGTTTCGGTATATTTATAAATGCGTGATGTTTTTCTTGACGAGTGTTGAGTGCGCTATATATGTATGTTTGTATATAGATATGAGTAAGATTGTGCAAGTTGGTATATATAAATAAAACTAAATACCACTTTTGTCCCCTGCGTTTATACCCGATTGACAGGTCGCCCTCTAAGTTTTAAAATGCGACTCGTTCCCCCTTAACTTTTACTTTTGTGCCCCGTTACCCCCTGGTCGTGTTTTCCGTTTATTTTTTCCGTAAACTGTGACGTGGCATTTCCATGTCACAATTTTTTTTAATCCTTATCCTAATTAATCATTTAATCAAGTTAATCCCTCTTTTTTACAAGGGCAAGATGGGTAATTCGTAAAAGCCTATCCTATATATACCCCAAAAACAAAACAAATTAATTAAACAAAATCAAAAATCAAAAGAAGAAGACGAAGGAGCGCGGGTTTTTGGGAAGAACACGACGAACACCAAACCAAACCCAGAAAAGCAAAGTTCTTATGCTCTGAAGATAATCAATGGCGCCGTTCACTCAGTGGAGTAAGTGTGTTTATTTATTACCCCTAAATCCTTGCTCGTAGATTAAGATCATTTAACCCGAAAATGTAGGGTTTTGTATTAAATTTATTACATATATATTTATCACGCGTGGAGTGAGGGATTTTCTTAGTAATGGTAGCAGATTTTACGGGATTTGGTTACCATAGTCATAGTGTGATAATACTTTTTCAAATTGGTAACTAATTTATTCAAATTTGATTGTGTAACAGAGAAATTTGCACTAAAGATTCACTTTGGTGGGTTCTTTAATGAAGACAAGAGGTATTACCATGAAGTAAGCATTGAATACATAGATGGGTGTCAATATGACAAGTTTAGTATACCTGTTCTTAAAAAGGTTATTTCGAAACTGGGTATAAAAGGTATCTCGGAATATTACTATCTGAAAATGGGGGGAAAACTTCCTACTGGTCTAGTATGTTTGGATAGTGAGGATAAATGTATTGAGATGTGTAGCGTTGTTGAGGACAACTTAACTGTTGACTTGTTTGTTGTTAGTAGTCCCGTAGGACATGATGCCCAAGAGATTCAAACTCCTATATTCATGCCTTTGTTATTAACGTGGAACAAGGATGAAGAAATAGTTCAGCAACGAGAAGAAGATAATGAAGGTCAGAAATGTAAGGAAGTGGTAGATGAGCGTTTGTTGGAAGAGAACCGTGTTGATCAAAACGCAGAGGTTGGTGATGATCAACAAATAAATGAGACTCGTGATGATCAGAACACAGTGGTTGGTAATGAACAACAAAAAATTGATGTTAATCTAAAAGAAGTTGAGGAACAAGAATTAGTTCAGACCTGTAATGAAAGGCATGATGTGGAAAGCCAAGAAGAAATTAAAGTTGGAGAAGAAAGTTTAAAGGTAGACACTCATTTGACAGTCTAGCCCTCATCATTTAATATGATTGACAAATCACCCCTCTTGATTTACATTTATCTAACTGGATAATTCTTTCAACGTTTCAGGTTGTTTGCGAAGACCAAAGCACACCTGTTGTAAACCTAAATGAAGGTGAAAAAGATGACGTACGTGGTGGTGAAGAAGTAGTCAAACTCGTGATGAAGGGCCTATGAACGTGGACGATAAAAATGATGAAATGCAAGAAGATAACATCGTGGAAGAGGAAATTGGTGACAAAGAAACGACAAAGGTACATAGTCATTTGACAGTTTACCCCTTAATGTTTGAAATGAGTGACAAATCACCCCCTTATTATTTCATATAACGTGTCAGGTTGTTTTCGAAGAGCAAAGCACACCAGTTGCAAACGTAACTGAAGGTATAAACGACAAAGTACAGGATGTTGAAGACGTAGTTTAGACTTGTGAGGAAGGGCCTGATAGGAACGTGGAAGATAATAATGATAAAACGCGAGATTATGTACAGCAATTACAGGAATTACTAATTGGACTTGGCTTTTAATTACTTAATTAAGCCCAAGATTAGACTTAATAAATTTTTACTCTCTATATAAGCTCCTTTAGACCTCATTATTCAGCACCTTTCACCTACGCTTCAATTTTATATCATCTTTAGAGAAAGGGAAAGGGGCAGAGACAAAAGTGGAAGCTTGAAAACTCCTTTCTTCAACAAAAACTCAAATCAATTCCACTATCTATGTTTTATTTCTATTTTTAGGAAAATGTATATTTTTAATTTCTTCTCAGTATGAGCTAAATACTTTTATACTTGAGACTTGCGTAATGAGATAAACCCTAATTCATTTAACTAGTGTATTTCAATTTGGGATTAGTTCTAATTTAATCTGAATTGAGTATTTTATATTGCTTATTATTTTGTATTAATTTCATTATCAATGAAGTAGCTAATCGGAGATAGGTCATAGTAATTTGGCTATTCACTAGTGGCGGTGATCATCTTGACGGAGGGTTTAATTACTGAACTAGATAATAAACGTGTGGTGTTCGTCAATGATCATGACGGTCTTGACTAACTGTATAGTCAATTGGGTTAAACTCTTAACCATCTGAACGTAGTTTATAATCACCTTGATGAGGTTTGTAATACTGTAGGATAGTTCCTAAGTATACCCTGACGGGAGTTAGGAAATACTAGAGTCCCGACTAATATAGAAATACCAGTTCTACCCTTAACGAAAGCATTTATTACGTGAATTTAGGTGATTTCCTAGCAAAACTCAAGTATATGCTCATATCTGCGTTTAGTTAACTTACTTTATTGCGTCTAATCTTTAATATTTAAAAATAAAACAAATATTTTATTTATTTCTTTTATAATTAATTCTACTTATCATTTAAACACATTTATCTTACCTCGCAATCCATGTGGAGACGATAATCCCAATTAGACTTATCTATTACTTGGAACGAACCGTACACTTGCGGTTAGTTGCTTCTCCTATTTATTGTTTATTTATATTACACCCTAGGACCCACCAATATTCCATATGGGGATTAGTCATGGTACGTGCAATTTGGCCCGGACCACCCACGTATCAAAACAAAAAGTAGTTAAAGAGTAAGATATACACAGGTTATGATACATATATTCAGTGGAGGCCCTCTTTGAGGGCTAATTGGTCTCAAGCCCACCCTCAACTAATAAAAAGAAATTACTATGTATTTAAAATAATTTTTAAACTCTTTCCTTTTTAACCCATTTTTATTATAAATAATATAATTATGACTTTTTTAACTTCTAATCATAGTAAAATAATTTTTCGATGAGTCGTACAATAAGATAACCAAAAAAATTAGGGTTTGTTTCATGTTATTTTTTTTACATATTATGTGATTATTAATTGATTTAGTGTATTATAATTTTTTATTTTTATTTTTATTTTTATTTTTATTTTTATTTTTATTTTTTATCTATATATAAAAAAATCATGACATTTTCGTGAAATATCAAAAAGGAAAATCAAGGATGTTGTCCCTAAAATCCCAATATTTAAAGTTTACCCTCACTCGTATTTCTTAATTTGTCACTGCTTATATTGTTGCACTTAATTTGGATAATTCGTTCATTTGATTACATCGTATGTATACACTTAAATATGAAAAATAAAGGAGAGATGAGTGGATCATTTTTTTCGTACATTTGAGCCGGAAATGACTAGGCGTGACCCATGGCTAATAACACTTTAAACATTAAAAGAACAAACACATTTTCATAAATTTATACGACACTTACTTATCTGATCTAAAGCATGTTATTGTGTTTAGTCAAAAGACGAGTAATAATGATATGTGCTAAGAAGCATTAATAACCTCTTTTTATATTTATCAACTTGCCTAATATAAATTTATTGATTGGGGTTTAAAAGTTAGGAGACTCGGTAAAATTCAAATTATCAGTTTGGTTTATCCTATTTCCCGAATGTTCCACATAAAAAGCGGTTTAGATCGTTCACCTTCTAAATTCACTCACTTCATCCTTTAGAATCGATAATTACCTTAATTAGGGTTCTTCGATTGATGGGAGCAGTGAGGCGGCCGTGAACGACGTTAAGAGAACACACGCCATGTGTTATCATCACTTCTCTTGGCCATTGTTGATGATGGTGGAGAATAGTCTTGGAGTGGTGCCATGGTTGAGAATGGTCATCGAGCGGCGCAGGAGAGCAGGTCGGTGGAGAGGTAAAACAGGTGAGATTAGGGTAAAAATTAAGAAAGCGGTTTGAATTGTTGGTGTGTTTTTAATTTTTATTTTTTAATTAAAAGATAAATAATGTATATATTAATGATAAGTGGGGCAAAAAATGATCCTGGCCACCACTTATTGTTTAGCCATATTTAATCCTGGCTACCACTTATGCAGGTAAATTTGGATTGTAGAAAAAACTCTAAAATATAATATAAATATTTTAAGTATTTTTTATCTTGGAGTCCTTGTAGGAAAATTTAATAACGTCATTGCTTGTTAAAGAGATAAATAATTATCTCAAAATCCTTTTGGTAGATTACTTACAAGGGCCAAATACCTTCTATAATGGGCCAAATACTAATAGGCAAAGGAAAAAGGAATATAGTTGTATCAAATAACTCTTTCTCAAGGGCCAATCGTACTTTTCGGCAAGGAAACATAGGCCTTGGTATCTCTATATAATCGTTTGTACTCAATTTCTTTGCCAAAACCCTTTTCGTTTGGTTACTTCCTTACTTTCACAAACCTTTGATCCCTTTTTCCTTATTATTACCGAGCTAATTAACGTGTCATCGAGGAACCAAAGAAAAATCCTAGACGTAGGATGGTGGATTGGACAGAACTTGATCGTAATCTTCTAATGGAGATTGCTGAAAGGCTGCCTTCTATTTAAAGCTACGAATCCTTTGGTCGAGTTTGCAAATCGTGGTGTGCGGCTGCTAGAGAAGGACATGTCAAACAAACAATATTCGAAGGACCATGGCTTATGTTCGCGGATAAAGATGAAGATAACGAGAACTCCACACAATCAATCCGAGAATTTTCAAGCGTCTCATTGGGCATAAAGAGAACTCGTAAAGTTTTATTACCAGAAGCTAGCAAACAATGTTGTTTATCATGCAAAGATTGGTTATTGGTATGTTCTCCAAATGAAATCGATATAAGCCTTTTACACCCATTGTCACGTCTTCAGATTCATCTACCTAAACTCAATACTTTTCCGGATTATGAAGAAACAGAAACTGGGCATTTCATAGATAAGGCAGTGTTATCAGCAAATCCAGCAACTACCTCTGATTTCATCGTTATGGTAATATATGGTCTCCCAGGCCGTTTAGGGTATTGGAAGTCCGGGGATAAGTCATGGACCATGATTGATTTTTGGGAACCTACTTGTTTTTATGATTTAATTTATTGTAATAACAAGTTATACGCTTTGGATACATTAGGCCAAATTGTAACTTGTGATATTTATGGACCAAACCCAACTCAACTGGTCCTGGTTTGTGCTAATGCTGATTTTCCACATCTAATAGATGAAAGAGGGTACTTAATTGAGCTTCCCGAGGAAGAAATTCTTCTAGTCCGTAAACATCATAATATCGGGGACAATTTTTATCGGGGACAATTTTTATCACACGGATGGATTTAAGGTATTTGAGGTAAACATTGAAGATAATTCGTACGTGGAGGTTAAGGATTTGGGTAATAAAGCGCTATTCTTGGGATATAACACTTCGTTTTATGTAGAGTGTTCAGAGTTGAATAAATGTAAGCCTAATTGCATATACTTTACGGAGGATACAATGTATCTATACTTGAGTATAGGAGGCGGAAAAGATATGGGTATCTATAGCTTATCAGATCAAAGTATTCAACCTTTTTTTGGTGACGACCTAGTAACCGGAAAACTTACACCACCAACATGGATTGGACCTGGTTTTTGATTAAATCTTTTCTTTTGTTTGAAATTAGTTGTCAGGCCTTGGTTTAAACTTGAATTGAACTTGTAGTGGTATTCTTCAATAATCTATCTATATAATTTACTTTTGGTGTTCTAATTTACACATTTGAAATATTAATAAAACTATTGTTTGCTTCTTTGGTTTGTTAAGATTGATATATATATATATTTCTGCGTTTGTAATTGTATTTAAAGTACGAGGATAATAACCTGAATATGTGAATTGGTTCTAATTATTTAATTTCTCCTTTAATTTACTTGAATTATTTGTTGATTCTTACCTAAAGGAACTCTACCCAACACCTTTCATCTCTGTTACCCATCAGCCATTGCATCTACTCCACCCAACACCTTTCATCTCTCTGTCTCAGTCATCACCAACACCTTTTATCTCTCATCTTCACCCTCAACAACGCCTTTGTATAACACCACCTTTGTGATTTTTCCAACATCGTAACGAAGCCACCTTATCTACTCGGTTGGAAAGACAACTCCAATTTTTTATCCATTTCTCATCTCCACCTCCTCAACCAATAATCTGTAACACTACAGTGATTTTTCTGAGGTACGTCTTCACATCTCCTTGGAACTTCACTTAGGGATCCAAACCATATATTGAGGTGGAGGATGTTCTGCCGATGTCAAAGGAGTGTGTCTGGATACGAGACGACCACGAGAATTATCGCAAGAAAGATAAGCCTCGTTCTGGATCAAATAGAAACAATAATGACAAGAAAGGAGGTTATGGAGGTGAGACGACACATCCAGAAAGGTAAATCCCCTAAGAGTTATTGAACCTGATCAAGAACAAGCCGGAATTGAGATGGCCTCGATAAATGGTGGGTAATGCGGGAAAAAGAGATCAAAATCAATAATGTCACTTCCACAAGGACGTAGGTCACATAAAAATGAGTGTCGATCAGTGCTCCCTGAGATACAACGACTAGAGGCGATTGGAAAAACTACCTCCCACAACATAGAGGCACAACTAACAACAATAGAAGGAAATAGAAGTACCCACGACAAAATAATTTCACCAATAACCAATATCGTGTGATTCGCTATCTCCAAGAATATGCCCAGAATGGATCCTGGTTTCTTGTTGTATACCACGGCTTCCTAAGTAATATACTGTATCCCTTTGAAATGAAACCACAAACCCTTCAAGTTTCCTCATATATCTCTTCACCTAGATCTTCATTAAATAACATAGTTTTAACATCTAATGATGTATTACTCATTCATGAATGACAACTTGTGCAATAGGGTCCAAAAGTGGATTATAGTAGGGAGTAGGGGTCAAAGTGAGCTAAACGTTTATATTAGGTGAAACCTCTAATAACCAGTTCTAGCTTTAATTTTATCTATTGAACCAATAGGCCTCAAATTCTCCCTAAAATTCACTTGATACTAACTAGGTCACTATCCTTAGGAAAGTCGGTTATTACATTTTAATAGATCGTGGTTTACTACTAAAGGACTCTTTGCATAAATGAACATTTACTGGTGTTATAGCCTTATTAAAAGTTGTAGGGTTTTCCTCTATAAAATAACAAGTTACTACCTTTTCACTTAGCAGGTTTATGTAGAAACCCTCAATCATAAGAGTGGTGATACAATCCAGTCCAAACCTTGACTCGATCCTAGTCCTCTTACTTCTCCTAGGTGCATCCTTGGGAACACTACTTGGACTCATAGAAGTATAAAGGTGCGAGGTAATTATCATTTATAGACACATTAGTATTTTAGACAATAAAGTATTCAACATGCAAAAAGGTTTATTACATCATTCAACATACCCACATTTTTTAATTACTCCAGGTTAAGTGGAAATATCTTCCCCCGACCCATAAGGGGTCTTGTCTAAGTTTTCACCAGTACCATAGTAAGTACTAAACGACAAATTCCCCCATAATTTGTTTGGGTAAGCCTGATCTAATTAATAAGACATTCATCATTTCCTTAATGGTTATATTATAGTGCCATTTTGTTGGGATTATATACTAGGCACTAAGTTCATGATTTATCCCGTCAATTTCACAAAATTATATTAGGGAATATGAACTATATTTACTATCCTTATCAGACCTAAGCATCTTGATTACTTCCAAGTTCATTTACGTAGAGCTCGATCATTTCTCTAGTTACGCATATAGGTCTTGTGGTATTCTTTTCCACAACTAATAGCACGGACCTTTGAACCTGTATTTATATGATCATAATTTATAGCTAGATTAGTATTAATAAAATACAAAAATACTAATCATATAGGTTATTTGCCTCTTTGACTTGCAAATGACTAATCATTCTTTGAAGGATCTTCTTTGTAAGTGTTTCCCAAATGATCATTGATGACTTCTCTTTAGTGAAAAATTTGTGAACTGAGTTCTTCATGTTGTTCTCAAGCCATCATTTAGCTATCGAGATACTCATTTTCGTCTTGGCATTGAGGACAAAATGCCTTGCCAATTATGTTTCAATAGTTGTTGCATTGTTCATCGGAGAAAAATCCTTGAACTTATCTGAATCAAGCTCAAACTAGTCAAACATGGTTAGAAGTTTCTGTTTTGGATGTTAGTAATTTGAACCATTCACGGATTCCAACATATCAGAAAATACTTTTCATTCAAGGGTGAAGCAACAACAAGAAAAATGGAAAACCGTTTCTCATCAGGTTCTTTTATAATAAGGTTTGGCGAATTGTTGGTAAAATATAAAAGACTTGATCGAACCTAATGGTTTTAACAATAATATATTTCAAAATCATAAACAAAACAAATGTTACACGAAATTGAAATGTAAAACAGAACTTCCACGAAAACCAAAAGTCTAGTGATAAGAGGAAAATGTTTGCGTTAACAAAGATATTCCGGGTACAACCACTATCTTTAAACTAAAAAAAATTAATACTACTTTATTCTCTAGAAAAAGACTAAAGAGAGGAGAATTTTTTGAGCAACCTGGTGTTTGCACTTTTATTCTATGTTTTCCAAGTGACTCCAACCTTGTTTATATAGTAATGGAAAGGTAGATACTTTTTAAAAAACATTCATAATCAAAGTCATCCCTTGTCAAAGTCACTGTCGGGCTGGGTGCGGGGGAGAGGTGGTGGTGCGTGCGTGTATGGTATTCTCATTTCTTCTTTTGTCTCCACAGTTTTAAGTCTTTTGAAATGTATAGAAGGACAAAATATTATAAAATAATTTTCTCATCTCCAACTCCAATGTGGGATTTTTCAAAGGAAACACTTTTGGATTTATATTTTCTCAAGAGCATGAAAATATCATTAACATTCTTTAATATATAACAAAAGATAAATTACAATATCTTGTATTAGATCCATCTTACAAAAAGTAAGGCTCCTAGAAGGGAAACCCCGGATCTGAGATGATGATGTGAACTAAATCGATGGAAAGAGTGTCACCAAAACAAACTTCATCTTGTGTGGTACGCTATGATGTAGATCTCGGTTCCGCAGCCTGGGCGGTCGACTAGGGCCTAGCGCCTAGGAGGGATTATACGGGGCCTAGGCGGGATTAGGCGGTTTTGAAAACCGTTTATTTACACGTAGTAATTATAATATTTTTAACTATTTAAGTCATAAAAATCATCTAAAGCGCTATAGTAAATATAAAAACAATAAAATTTGAGTTATTATATCAATTCAATAGTTCTCGCAAATAAGAAAATTAAAAAGATCGCCTAGGTAGCCATTTTTTGCCATTAATCGATGCCTAGGCGGCCATTTTTGTCATTAATCGGCGCCTAGGTAGGCTAGGTAACTCTTCCACGACGACTAAGGCACTAGGCAAAAACGCCTAGCTTTTTCACTAGGCGTAGGCGACTGAGGGGGGAATTGATTCCTAGGCGGAGATTTCTACAACATAGGTGATATGGAGACGTCATTACTAGGCTGGGGTGCAAGCAGTAATTTAAGATGATTCAAAACCCAATTGCAAAGGGCAGTATTACCGACAAAGAAGATATATCTACTATTCTAAGGTAATATGAACTATATTTTCTATCCTTCTTGGATATAAGCATCTTTATTACTTCCAGGTTCACTTTTGTAAGTTACCTTTTCAGTCTCAATCAGGTCACCAACGGGTTTTGAAACTTTATTCTTTCTTTAGTTATGCAGGTGGACCTTGTGGATTCTTTCCCACCGCTAATAGCATGGACCTTTGGACCTGTCTTTATATGACCCAAAAATTTATAACTAGATTAGTATTAATAAAATATAAATACTATTATTTAGGTGATTTGCCTATTTGACTTGCAAATGACTAATCATTCTTTGAAGGATTTTATTCAAAAGTGTCCCAAATGATCTTTGAGGACTCCTCTTTAGTGAAGGATTTGAGAACTGGGTACTTCATGTTGTTCACGAGCCATCCTTTATCTACCGAGAAACTCATTTTCAGCTTGGCATTGAGGATGAAATGCCTATCCAATTATGTTTCAGCAGCGGTTGCATTGTTCATCGAGAAAACTTCTTGAACTTATCTAAATCGATAATCAAACTAGTCAAATATGATTAGAATTTTATGTTCGCGACGTTCAAATCTTGAACCATTCATGGGTTCCAACTTTATCACGCCGGGAAATGTCATTGCATTCAAAGGTGAAGCAACACCGAAACAATGGAAAACCATTTCTGATCGATGTTTTTATATTAACATCTTTTGTGAATTGTTTGTAAAAATAATAAACACCGACCTAACCAAATGATTTTAACAATATATATTTCAAAATCATAAACAAAACAAAGATTACACGAAATTGAAATAAAATGCATAACCTACATGAAACTAGAAATTTGAGTGAAAATACAAAAGTCTTTGCATTAACAAAGATATTTTGGGTACAACCAGCATCTCCAAACTAAAAAATCTATCACTATTCTATTCTCTAGGAAAAGACTAATGGGAGGAGAATTTTTTGAGCTTTATGGTGTTTGCACTTGTTTTCTATGTTTTCCAAATGACTCCAACCTTGTTTATATAGAGGTGGAGATGTAGAGGTTCTTAAAAAGATGTCCACAATCAATGCCCTGCCAAAAAGTTTATCAAGATAATGACAGATGTGTTTTGTTGACTTGAAAGTTTAGCATGAACTTGTACACTCTTTTGTAGAGGCTAAGCCATCATTACGGGAGTTACTGACGCTGGGGATGGGGCCAACGAATTCTTGGACATTTTTATCCTATTAGTTTGATTTTTATATTTTAATTCCCCAAAGCTCCCCAATTCTCACACACCATGCCACCTCCTTGCCGATGCCGGTTTTGGGCCAGGCAGGATGGGTGTTGGGTGGTGGTGGTGTGCGCGTGTAGGTTATTTTCATTTTTCCTTTGTCTCCACAGTCTTAAGTATTTTGAAATATATAGAAGGATAAAAAAATTATAAACCAATAATTTTCTCATCTCTAATTTTGATGTGGGACTTTTAAAAAAAAACTCTTAAATTTATCTTAATAGCATTAAAATACCAATAAAATTCTTTAATCTCCAACAAGAAATAAATTACAATATCATGTATTTGATCCACCTTATAAAAAGTAAGGCTCCTCGAAGGGGTATATTGGATTCGAGACGATGATGTTAACCAAGTCGGTTGAAAAAGTGTCTCCAAAACGAACTTCATCTTAGATGGTATGGAGACGTTATTACTAGGCTGGGGTGCAAGTTGTAATTTAAGACGATTCAAAACCCAATTCCAAAGGGCATTATTACCGACTGACAAGATATATCTTTTAGAGTAATAATATATATACCACCCAATATACCATCTATGACATGGCGTGATTTGAGTGAAAATAAATCGTCAATCAATTCGAGAAAATAAAAAGATTATCGATTTACTTCCACTCAAATCACGCCACGTCATAAATGGTATATTGAGTGGTATGATTAGTCTATCTTTTATTCTAAAGGTTCGTGAAAACCTTGGACATCCTCATGAGTGTTGTTCATTCTTAAAAAAGGATTGTTGCTCATAAGTGTTGTTCATTCTCAAAAAAGGATTGTTGCTCAATAACGACTGGGTTGTTAAATAGGAGTTTCTTAGCACTCTATTTGGTAATTGGGCTACCGTATTCCTTCCCAGTTAGCCACTATTTTATGTAATGAGGCCGAGCCCTTAGGGGTGGGCTAAAACTTTGTAACTGTTTCCTATTATCTATATTAGTATGCATTTGAAAATAAAAATAGAATGAGGGGCCTAAAAGCGAAAGTTGAAGTTGATGGTGTTCACATTATATTAATTAAGAGGAAAATACTAATTGAGGCATAAAACACCCAAACTTAATATTATAAGGCCAACTTACAAAAAGTTATTTTTAAGGCTACTTTTCAACTTTCTGGTTTGGGTTTTTGACCTTTTTACCCTTTGTTCGTGATGGACACGTACCCGCTCCGTATTTTACATTAAGTCTAGTTTCATCGATGGGGGTACGGCCCCACGATGAATATGGTCACACATGCTCGTAAATAATCCGTGATGGGTACGGACACGTGGCAGTTTGTATATCCTTTTTTAATTTGCTTATTACATTTTCTTAAGACAGTAGTTTTTGGGTTGTACCCTTAAGGAAAAAAAACCAACTGACTTCTTTCACACTTTAACTATCATTACTGGATCAAACAAACAAAAACAAATCGATTCATAAAGAAGAAATTTTTTTCACAACACAAACTAAAGGAGCACGGTGACCCATCACGGCGGCGGATCTGGAGCAGACGAGCGGCAGAAGTTATTGTGCAGAGGGAAGGTGATGGGGATGGAGATTGTGGGGAGGGAAGGTGAGACTGTGAGGGAGAAATATGGTGATGGTGGGGAGAGAAGGTGAAGAGAGAGAGGGAACTAATGAGTTTGGGGGTTCTGATTTCCTGATACATTAATAAAATTGAGTTTTTGTTTTTTCATTTTCAATGTAATGATAGGAGAAAGAAGAGCAATTTTGGTTATTTGTTCTACTCTAACCAGTCCGTTAAAGTTGGGCTTTAAATTATAAACCCAAATTGCCATGGGCCTCGTATTATAAATGACCCTTACATTAAACCGTAACCCCATTATCCAAAATAGTGTGCATATATATAGGAAGGAAAATAAAACCTTAAAAGACCCCGTTAGATACATGACACCTATGGACACGTCATTGTAAGACACCAAAAATCTTATTTATATATGGGAAAATGACCCAAAAAATCAAAGTATTAATTTTTTATGCTCAATTGAATCAAGATAAAAAAATCTGCCCAATAACATCATTAACTTATTTATTTAACAGATTATTTTACTAAACTAACCTTACTTACTTTTTATACTACAGATTACTTAATATATATACCCTAGTTATTATAAAAGCTTATTTCATTTTCATTCTTTTTTCTCTCTTCAGCTGTCTTTCTCTCTCTATCAACCGTGTATCTTCATATCTTCATGGCTGATTACTTCTCTCTCTCCACGATTCCTCTCTCTATTTCTGATTAAACATTTTATGTGCAGCTTGATTTCTTCGTTCTCCTCAAGTGTTTAGAGTTCTCTTCACCAAAATAGTGTTATTCTTCTTGTTTCACTACTAGTAAGTAATTTATTAAAGCATTTTCAGTATTTTTTTAGTTTATTTTACAGTGTTTTTGTGATGGAATTTAGACATCGGATAAGGATTTGAGAAGATAGGATTTAGATGTGTGATAGGATTTAGATGTGTGAAGGAAGTTAGGTTTGTTGATGGAACATCTGATGGGACTTAAGATAGTTATGGGATTAAATTAGTTGGGACTTAAGATAGTTATGGGATTAAATTAGTTGATGGGATTTTAGACTTTTGATTATGGGATTTATGCCGCTTTAATGGATTTAGGGATTTAGATGTATAATGGGAATTAGGTTTGTTGATGGGATTTTGGACATCTAATGGGTTTCGTCGTTGTGAAGGGATTCGCTTGACGGGATTTATCGCCGTGACGGGATTATAAGTATAGGAAGACGAATGAGTGAAGTGACCCGGTGATGAGATTCATCCCATCGATCCGGTGATGGGATTAATTACTGATGCCTTACAAAAGTTGAAGGCAAAGATGATGGAGATTGCTAGATGCCAAGTTTATTCTCGTGTTCTTCAGGTAATTAATTGTTACTTGATATTGCAAAAGAAACGATGGATTGATGAACTTGTAAAACTACTGATGAACATTTAGATCTCAATTATTTTCCTTCATTCGTTGCAGGTACAAATTTGTGATGGATTTTACTTCTTTTGTTGTTCTTAAATTTGGGGGTGTATGTGTCTTAACCCAGTTATCGAAATTTAAAACATTTGAATCGGTTGTTAAATATATTAGTAAGAGATTTCCTGTGTCTTAACCCGAAATTTCGGAGCTGTTACTACTTCGAGGACCATTTTGCTATTTTCTAATTCTGCTCTTGGTAATTATTCGAGACTTCGGAGTATTTTTTCGAGTTGTTGTTCGAATGTTCATGATATTTTTCCGGTTTATTGTTCGAGAATTTGTGGGCCTAATCTGCTTATCTTGGATAATTTGGGGCCTGAACTATTATTTGGTTTGAGCCCTATATCATCAAGGACTATTTTGCAATTACCAAATCTTGTTTCCAATACTGCTATGGAGGATACTCACGTATCATACAACTTGGGTAGCATTCATCAACTTTCAGGTGATACAAATGGCCATCATTCTTTTTATATTTTATTTTATATAAAGATGCTGCAGAAGTGTTTTCATATTAGTAATATCTTTAAGTCAGCTTTGGACTACTTATTCCATGAATATGAGAACACACGTTGGATTATTAATTATGAGGCTTTTGGTCACTTCTTTTTGAATAATATTTGCTGGGCGAAATATGAGTCAACTTTGATGCTTAACAATTGGTCAACTATTGCTGCTACTTTATTTTACTTTAATTGTGAGATTCTTATTTTTCAAAGGCCCTGTGACACAATTTTTCAAATATATTCAGAAATTTGCGGTAATTTTTTGGGTTTATGTTTGAAAAGTCGCGGTATTTTTACGGGTTTATGTTCGAGAAGTCGCCGTATTTTTTCGGGTCTAAGTTCGAGAATTCACGGTATTCTTTCGGGTTTATGTTCGAGAGTTCGCGGTATTTTTTCGGGTTTATATTCGAGAGTTCGCGGTATTTTTTCGGGTTTATGTTCGAGAGTTCGCGGTATTTTTTCGGGTTTATGTTCGGGAGTTCGCAGTATTTTTTCGGGTTTATTTTCGAGAATTCGCCGTATTTTTTCGGGTCTATATTCGAGATTTAGTTCGAGTAGTCGCTATGGTGCTTCTGTTATTAGTAATGGAGTTATTTTATACTATCTTAATTCTGAAGTTGGAATTTTTAATGCAAGGACCAATTTGCAAAAATTGGATTTTTTGAAAATTCCTATTTTGGAATTCAAGTTACATGGAGCTGCTTCATCCACTCCCTCACTAAGTGATGTTCTTTTAATGTTTACTAAGCCTCACTTCTTTATGCCTATTCGTGGAGCTATTATTTATATTAATGAAACTACTGTTGGAATTTTTAATGCAAGGACTTTAGATTTCTTGGAAATTCCCGAGTTTCGGTTGAGCTATAATCCGGGGTCTTGTTCGAGCTTTCTTGTTTATTCCGGACCTGTTTATATTAACAAGTTTGTCACCTCAGATGGCCATTACTTTTCGAGCTATAATAAAAAAGTCGACTTATTCTCTTTTGATGCTGTTAAAGGGGTTTTTAATGCAAGGACTAAATTGCAAAATTTAGATTCCTTGGAAATTCCTTTTTTCGGTTACGTTCAGCCGTTGACTTCTTATGTGGGACTATGCGCTTCATTTCCCATAAACTTTAACTGTTATATAGTCGCCTCCAGGTACTTTAACTGTTATGTAGCTGTTCTCTGAGAATCGTTGAAATAAGCTGGAACTGTGACTACATCTTAAGTCACTTTATCATTTAGAAATCAGATTAGTAATTTATCACACTAGCTTAATTTATACAACTAATTATTTTTTATGTAAATTCCAGTAGCTTATCTAATTTCTCTTAGTTTTTATCATTCTAGTTAAAATTGATAATGAAAAATTATTGAAGGAGCAATATTAACCCATTTCATACTTGCAATGTCATTTTTTCCTACTAATTATTTTGTGCATCAGGTACTCAATTACAATTACAATGTCATTTGCATTCATAAGCTTTTATTTGTAAAGTTCAATTATTGGCATATTAAGTGGGTGATAAATATAATTGATGTATTGGTCCTTTAAATGGGTGATAAATATAATTTTTCTTTTCAGGTGGGTCTCACGCTTCAAAGTCACAACAGAAATAGGAAGAATATTTTGTCCCTGTGGGTGAAAATTGCATCATTCTTGCAACTTGTAGACCTTGTACATCTTTACGTTGCACAAAACTATGTTAATACATAATATAAGGAGGACCTTTAGTGCAATTATTTCTTTGTCTTTACGCTCGCTCTTGTTTTGTTAAGTTCTCTTTTAAAGCACGTTATTGATTAAGTTATTAATTTGAAATTGTTTACGCGGGTTCCAATCTTCCCCAACGGCTTGCCGGCGAGGATTAACTATATATATATTTGGGTTGCACACCATAAACCGTATAAGCTAAAAATAATTGCGGTCCATTTCAAAGATTGAAGCAATTGAGTCCCATCACTTTGATAAATCCCATCACGTGCTGAATTCCATCAGCGCGATGAAGTCCCATCAGCACAATGAAGTCCCATTAGCGCAATGAAATCCCATCAGCGCGACGAATCCAATCAGCGCGACGAGTCCAATCAGCGCGAACAGTCCCATCAGCGCGTTGAGCCCCATCACCGCGGTGAAGTTCCATCAGCGCGATGGTTCCCACCAGCGCGTTGAGTCCCACCAGCGCAATGAAGTCCCATCAGCGCGATGAAGTCCCATCAGCGCAATGAAGTCCCATCAGCGCGATGAAGTCCTATCAGCGCGACGAATCCCATCAGCGCGATGAATCCCATCAGCGCGATGAAGTCCCATCAGCGCGATGAAGTCCCATCAGCGCGATGAAGTCCCATCAGCGCAATGAAGTCCCATCAGAGCGACGAATCCAATCAGCACGATGAAGTCCCATCAGCGCGACGAATCCCATCAGCGTGATGAAGTCCCATCAGCGCAATGAAGTCCCATCGGCGCGACGAGTCCCATCAGCGCGTTGAGTCCCATCAGCGCAATAAATCCCATCACCACGATGCATCCCATCAGGCGATGAATCCCATCAGAGCGATCCCATCAGCTCGATGAGTCCCATTAGCCCGATAAGTCCCATCAGCCCGATGAGTCCCATCACCGCGATGATTCCCATCAGCGCGATGAATCCCATCAGCGCAATGAAGTCCCATCAGCGCGATGAAGTCCCATCAGCGCGATGAAGTCCCATCAGAGCGACGAATCCAATCAGCACAATGAAGTCCCATCAGCGCGATGAATCCCATCAACGCGATGAAGTCCCATCAGCGTGATGAAGTCCAATCAGCGCGATAAATCCCATCACCACGATGCATCCCATCAGGCGATGAATCCCATCAGAGCGATCCCATCAGCTCGATGAGTCCCATCAGTCCGATGAGTCCCATCACCGCGATGATTCCTATCAGTGCGATGATTCTCATTAGCGCGATGAGTTAAATGACTCTTTGATGTATTTTACAAAAAGATAAAAGTTAGTAATGTGGAACAAAGATAATTAACAATCATAAAATAATATCTTCACATGTCAAAAACAAAAGAATAATGTAATAATCTCAAGCTTTCAATGTTAATGCACAAATTCACAATCAAACATAGAAAAGAAAAAAAGAAAAAAAAAATCATTTTTAGCACACTGTACGGAGTCACAAAAGTCTTTACTAGATTGAAAAGTTGATAGATATATAATTTAGAGTCCTCAAGTTAAAGATTCTTCTTTTTTTTTTCCTTTAGATGCAATTTGACTCAAATACGCAGTTACTCCCTTTTAATAGCCACGCACACAATTTTCTTGTATCTACAAAATCAAGTTTTATATATGAAATTCAAACACATTTATCACACTAAAACTATTCAAATCAGTACCTAGACAACCATGAAAGTTCATCCACTTGGAGTAAATCCACATTCCTTGGAAAGTACATTATAATATTAGAGGTTATCTTTTGTGCTATTTGAAACAACGAATGCAGTTTATCTTTTGTGCTATTTGAAATAATGAATGCATGTGAATACACTCAATCAAGACTCCTTTTATACTTGTAAGGGTAATAACGTAATAAAAATATATAATAATAATTAGAACATTTATCTTCTGATCAAAGAAAATGCATCTCCACTATATGGTCGCCTTCATGAGCTGGCCAAGACCATTAATTAACACCCACCCATCACCTTTGCTTTGACAACTAAATTAACAGCTCACAAAGACATCAACAGAAAAAGATACTAGAGACTAGAGAGATATCCCCTTATTTAACACCCTAAAAAGTAATCCAATATTAACTATCAGATGATCAGCTAAAAAATATTACTAATGATTGGTATAAGAAGAAGTAAATCATTACGAATCAATCATTATCTCATAACATGATGAAAATCATAATTAAAAACAAATGTCTTGTTTAATATTTACAGATTCAGAGCTTAATTAACAAGCTTGTTTTATGAGACTCGACTATCTGACTACAAATGAATAAATCCAAATTTCTCCCTCCAATCCTTCTTATTATATCCATTCTTCTTCTTCTTATATCATCTACAAACTAATTGCAAAACTTGCAAAAGGACTTACATTCGTTTGTTTAACTTTTTATACCGTATAAATATAATATATCATTATCATCATCATCATCATCATCATCATCTTCGAGCAGTGATACGAGTCTTGATCGGTTTTAGTTTCAACCCCATACTTTCAGGCGAAAGAAGCTCCGGCGAAATGAAAGAAGGGCTGAGTGGACTTCCTGGACTCCCACTCCCATCATTTGGTTGTAAGGAATCAAGATTATAATTCTCTATGCTCTTACCTATTTTCACCTTCAGTATTTCTCATCGTACACCTCAAAATTCATAGTATCTTATAAGAACATTAAAAAGGTAGATTAGTTACTGTCTGAAAGAGATACTGATTTCGGTATGCAAAAAAAGACAAATTTTATGTCTTAAATCTTTGAGAAATTTTTTCAACTCCTCCTTTCCAATCCACTACAATACGGTTAATACCTTTTTTAGCACTATACGAATATTCACCCATCTCATGTAAAAACCCGCTTATTTTCGATAATGCAACTCCTTTAAACTCTCCTGCTTGCTCACCCGCCTTCAAAACACGCTCTTTTAAGTTCAAAAATTATCAAAACAATTTTCTGAAAAATCATATTAATCGTATCTTTATCTCTCCCACTCATATATTCTCTCATTCTTTTAAGTTTCTCCATCAAAGTTTCAGCTCTTTCAACACTTCCTTAAATTGAAAACTCTTCTTGTTTAGCTTTTACCCGAGTACCCACAACATTTTCCTCCTTCTCACGGAGATCATCAAATACTACAACTTTAATCCCTTGATTTTTCCCATTTTACCCTCGCTTCTTCCAAAACTTTTGTTTACTCTCTCACTCTTTTCGCTTCATCTTCAGCCCAATTTCTGTGTTTGAAATAAAATGATTAATATATCAAGACTGAATGATATGTAGTAGTATCTTACCTAGCCATTGATAAGGCTTTTCCTTCAACCTCAAGCTCATACTGTAAATTCAAAATCTCTTGATTCTCGATTTCAGCAACTTTTCGAAGCTTATTAACACGTTCTTTCTCTAACGAAATCTCGACTTGATTACTCATGAGTATTTGTAACTGTTCCTCAACTTCACGTCTTAATTTAGTAAAAACTTCCATTTCCGAATCTACAGCAGCTCGTTCTTTCAATAAAGCAAGATTCTCTTCTTCTCTTTCAGCTTTCAATCTCTCGAGCTCTTTCTTAGTTTCTTCAGCTAACTTCTCAATAGCGTTAATTTTCTCTCTTTTGAATAAAAGCTCATTCTCGTAACTTGCATTTATATCCTTCTCAACTTGAGCTACAAGCTCACTATGTGCAAAAACAGCTTTTTCAGCTACAGATTCAGCTTCTATACGCGCAAGTTCTTCATTAACTATGTCTGAAGCTTCTCCAGTTGTGAAATTAAAAATGTGTTACAATATAAAGGGATTAATCCCACCAAACTATTCTATGCGAAAACAATTTTTACCTGTTATGATTCTCTGTCACAACAATGTATGTTTCTTTTTTCATACCTACAATTTGTCACAATAATTGAAATAATCAGATAAATACTAAATCCCATTATTACTGAAACTTATAACTACTAGATCCCATCATTACTGAAACTTATAACTACTAAAAATACCCATTAACAGCCTAAAAATCCCATCATGCATCATAGTTCATCCCATCAACAATGTTAATTCACATCAAACATTGTTAATCCCATCATGGAACTAACACTAATATCACTGAAGTAATCCTATCGACTACGTTTAGACAAATGAATAATTGAAATATACAGTTAACAAACATGTAATCATTTAAATCCCATCAGTATACATAATAATGTTATTAATCGCATAATGTAACAAAAATAGGATAAAATTTGATGGGATTATTCAGTAAACATAATAACTTTTCTCTCTACAAACAAATTGACCTATAATTCATTTTAATATCAGTTCAAAACAAAATTAGTATTAAAAAACCCTAAAAACATTAATGTCAAGAAAAATTAAAAAAATCAACTTCAAAAACATTAATTTCATACATCCCAGTTGAATACAATCACAACAATAAGTCCCATAACTTCGAATGAGTCTCATCACTGCAATGAGTACCATTTAAACTCTATAAACATGAATGTGAAAAAAAGAGAAGAAATCAAATTCAAAAATATTTTGTTTGATGGAATATCATAGACGAATCATCATTGCGTACTGTTAAATTGTAAAATAAGAACAAAACACATCAAAGATTCAGATTTCTTACCTTTTAAGATTCCTGATTTTGTTTGATGGGATGCCATGGAGAATCTGTAAATCTGGATATATACTTCATGATTTTCAATCCTCTTGTATTTATAATTGGGTCATCTTTGTGTGAATTTCTTGTGATTCTGCATCTACTAGTTGATTGAGGTGAATTTCTTGTGAAAATGTAATAGATTTGACCAATATTTTTATGTTTTTCTGTGATACATCGTGTGAGTAAGAGAGAGAAGAGATAGAGAGAGTATTGTGTGGAAATAGTGTAGTGTGTGAAAAATGAGGAGTCTTTTTGAACATTATGTTTTTATTTTTATTTTTTATTTTTATTTTTCTTTTGTTAATTGTATTGTAAGGGTAAATAGGTAATCTAATTTTAATACGTTAAATGATGATTCTTTGGGGCAAGTATAATATTACTTTGATTTTTTGGGGCATTGACCCTTTATATATCACCTTTTGAGAGAGAGAATCTAGTTATTGTTTTATTATGATTAACTACTCCCTAAACGATCAAAAGTCATCTCTCTTGCATAAAAATCACATAAAAATCACATGGAATTACAAAACGATCAAAACTCAAAAGCAGTACTAGTACTATATTGTATACATAAAGCAAAAGATCGTCTTCAGGTAAATCAAAACAGTACTCATTACTTCTAACTAAGACGCTTAATTCAAATAGTGTTTAACTAAAAAGAATACAATCTTGACACTTCATCAACAAACTTTCGATTCTTCATGCTCCGAAAGTTGTGCTGCTGTCCTAAATTGACTTGTACACACTTTGCATATGAAGTTGTGGTTCCTGTGGATATTATCGTTATGGTACTTAAAACCTCGAACAGTGAAACCTCTACGACGTCCTTTGCAAGAATAGCACACTCGTTCGTGTTGATGTGCTGGAATTGGAGGTAAAGGTTGATCATCTTCTGCAATGTTGTCCATCTAAGAACATAACATAACTATATTAATTAATAAGCTATAAACCAAAACTAACCAGCTTCTCAAAAAACTCATAAACAAGACAAGTTACCTTATAAAGATAATCTGGATTTTCGATTATGTATTAACTTTAATATGACCAATTAAGTGATTTTCTACACAAGAAAATAAAAGGAAAAATAAACAAGAAGGTTCAGTATAAAAGAAAATAAAATATATTTATATCATCTATCAAAGCAAACAAAATGGATTTAAACGCATCTTTTATAATGAATTTACCCAGAAAATTCATTCCACCATTAAAAACTAAAAACGAAACAAAGATAAACATTTTATTGAAGTTTTCAAGAAAGATTAAATGCAATTAACTATATAAGAAACCCTGAAGATATATACCTAATTATCAGTTCTGATCACCAAGAAGCTTCGATCACCTTTTTCAAGATCTCCAAGAAGCTCGATCGATCTCCTTCTTCAACAAAAAAATAGTAAAAAACATGAATGAATAGTTATTTAGCAGATTTCAGAAAATATTTTGAAAGTAGTAAAAGCATACAGTAATTGATTATTGCTTAGCGTTTAACGAACAAGAATAGAGAAAGCTAAACGCGTCGTTTCTTGAAGAGTGTTTAGTAGCTATATATATATATGTATGTATGTGTATGTATCAGTGTGAGTAAAATTTTATGGGCTGATCGGTGTATATATATATATATATTTTACTCATTCACTTAGGAGCACGCTAGTGATCAAGTTGATTAAGCCGGCGGTTAAACTCTTTGTTTTTCTTTTATTTTTTAAATAAAACATATATTAATTATAGGCCAAAAAACAGTTACAAATTAGCTAATGCCTCTAGCTTTAAAAAGTCACGAGAAGGTTAGCTAATTGGCGTGGTGAAAAAATATTACAAAGACAAAACAACTTGACTAATAATTTTTGTTTGACCACCCAATCTATTGTCATGTTATTTGACCTCTTAAGATAAGAGATCTTAATATTACAATTATCCTTACAAAGCATAATATTCCTAACCAAAACCCTAGTAGAGCTAGTTAAACTCAACATTGGTGGGTGTTAAATGGTTTGGTCTAATATAGCCGGGGTTGGGGATTTTTTTTTGTGACAGCACAGAAGAGTTCTTAGATGGATTCGCGGGTGCTTGTAAAGCTTATTAATCGTTTTTTTCAAGCCGAACTAGTTGCGTTACACTTTGTTCTAGTTAAGGCGATTAACTGGAAGTATGAGATGATTTCTATCGAGACCGATTCGCTTGAGCTACACGCGCTAGTAAATGACGGTAAAAGTAAATGGGTTGGTCGGATGAAGTACTTAGAGATTGTAAGATTATATATTTGCTAATCATGCTAATTTTGATATTACGGGTGTATCGCGACACAAATTTTAGTTGGCTAAAACGGAAGCCTCATCAAGAGACCGAAACTTTGCGCTCAAAAGCTGAAAACTTCGAAAGACCGTAACTTTGCGCTCGGGGTCGGAATTAACTTTTTCTTGAGGTTAAACCGTGTAATTTTTTATCTCTATCCAATGTTGAAGTCAAACACGTCAGATGAATAGCTAAAACCTACTGGAATTGGAGAGGTTAGACGCAACTTGTTGGTGCAAAAAGGGGAACACAACCGGGAACATGGTTGTTGCTAACTGGGAACCAATTACGGTGCTGCAGCTTTCCCAAACTACTGGATGTTGGCACGCTACAAGCAAGTCAATGGTGAGAAAAATGAAAAGTCAAAGATTTACAACTGGGAACCCGGTTACCACCAAACGGGTACCTGGTTGAGGCGCTGTAACGAACCCAAGCTCTGAAAACACCCGCAACCTACCATCAGAACACCAAAATATCATCGACCCATCCATTTAAAAATCATACTAACACATTCATATTATAAATATTTTCAAAACACCAAAGAATGCAATCCGAATCTTTTTATTCGCCAAAGTTTAAAGTTTATCCATCAAACCTTTCCCAAACCTTGAGATAGATGACATGAAGGTTGGAAAAGGTACGAAGAACATGAACATAAAAGAAAGTTGGGTTTTGAGGAAAGATTTCCATGGAGGAGACGACAATTTAGGGGGCCATGAGGAGATGATTAACTAAAGGAAACATGAATTCGAGTTGATGAAGTGTGTGTTAAAGAATATGAATTCCACAGTGTATGATCTACACAACGTGACTACGAAGACTGCACAACCTCAACGCAGTACCACATGTAATCGACCTAGTGCCGATCCAGATACGTTTCCTTATCCCCCTTTTATCATTTAGTTGTGTATATTATTTTTATTTGCTTTGTAGAGTCTTTTCGAGTCGTGGGGACACGACTCTTATTGAGTTTGGGGTGGGGTATTGTTGTCCTCATCCCAACTTTATATGTTATTTGTTTTACTGCTTTTTGAAAAAATTTAAAATCAATAAAAATTATTTTAAGGAATGATTTGACTGTAGAGTTTGTTGAATGTCCCCATGAAGCATACTTTATGTAAATTAATGATAGAAAATAGTAGACCTTATAGTTAATGTAAAATGCACCTGGAATGCATGCAAATGCTAGATAATTGATAGGAAACATTAATGAACAATGCAATAGAAGTAAGCTTGTACTTAGTGAGAATGAGTGGTGCGTAGAGCGTGAGATCTTAATGAGTAGAGAACCCATTTAATTATGAACTAGAAGTGAACTTTAGAACTAGGAAAATGATAGAGGTAGTTATCAGATAGCCACTTGAGACCTATTTAGCTTTCTAACCCGTGATTAATGTTATATCCTTCTTAGACCCAGCTTTGAGCCTTTAAGCCTTTCTTTTGAAGCCACATTATAAGCATATCCTTTGGATTTTAGGACTATACGATATGCCCCGCACTTGAATCACGATTACTTAAGAATAGTTGTCCTTGAGCTTGAGTTTGGGGTGAGGGAATCTGTTATTACATCTGTTGGGTAGATTTGGGATGTGCTTTAATGACTACGACCTTTATTGTAAATTCCTTTCCGATTTATGAAAATAAAAGAAAAGAAAAGAAAAATAAAGAAAGAAAAAAATGAATGAGAAAATAAGTTAGCATGAAAATTCACATTAAAAAGAATGTCATGTTTAACTTACAAAAAGAGATTGAATAAATGAAAAATAAAAAAACGGCAAAGAACTACTTTTGGTAATCATATTGATAGGTTGGGTTTATATGGGGACGCTAATTTAGTGCTTCAAGTGAGTGAGATCTTATATGAGTGTAACTCAAGCTCATGATAGTTTATTGAAGGCTAGTGAGGAAGGAGCCAAAAGCTCGCTTTCCATTATCCAAATGTACCATACCGTTCCTAAGCCTACGCTAAAACCGTAAAGACCTCGCGATTCTTAGCTACATAGTGAATTAACAATTCTTCTACTAGGGAGTAAGTTGAGTGGAGCGTTTAAAGTAAGTAAAGATCGATGAACGCCCTATAGCTACCACTACCATCTCGAGCCAAGTATCAAGTGTAACCTGCTAGCGTTGTGGAATTAATTTTGGATTGAAATTATTAAGTGTTTGATTTTGTATGATAGGTGTATGTGTTCATTAGTTCTTAGGTTGTACAATATGAAATTTATTTTGAGTTTTGCTTTGTGTTTATTCTTTAGATTCAACATTTGCTTCTTACCTTGGACCTCTGTTTTGTTTAACTTTGTCGGGACGACAAAGGTTTGAGTTTGGGGGTCTTGATGTCTCCCTTTTTGTGAGATATAAATACCCTTAGGAGACATAATTTTAGGTTTAAAATGGACTTATAAGATAGACTTTTGAGTTTATTTTGTCATATTACAATTTCTCCTCCTCGGAATTATATTATTTGCGTTTTTAGAGCTTTTTTGCGTTAACTCCTTTTTTACATAAGATAATTTTTCGATGAGTCGTACAATAAGATAACCAAAAAAATTAGGGTTTGTTTCATGTTATTTTTTTACATATTATGTGATTATTAATTGATTTAGTGCATTATAATATTTTATTTTTATTTTTATTTTTATTTTTTATCTATATATAATAAAATCATAACATTTTTGTGAAATATTTAAAAAGAAAATCAACGATGTTGTCCCTAAAATCCCAATATTTAAAGTTTACCCTCCTCACTCATATTTCTTAATTTGTCACTGCTTATATTGTTGCACTTAATTTGGATAATTCGTTCATTTGATTACTTCATATGTATACACTTAAATATGAAAAATAAAGGAGAGATGAGTTGATCATTTTTTTCGTACATTTGAGCCGGAAATGACTAGGCATGACCCATGGCTAATAACACTTTAAACATTAAAAAAACAAACACATTTTCATAATATTTATACGACACTTACTTATCTGATCTAAAGCATGTTATTGTGTTTAGTCAAAAGACGAGTAATAATGATATGTGCTAAGAAGAATTAATAACCTCTTTTTATATTTATCAACTTGCCTAATATAAATTTATTGATTGGGGTTTAAAAGTTAGAAGACTCGGTAGAATTCAAATTATCAGTTTGGTTTATCCTATTTCCTGAATGTTCCACATAGAAAGTGGTTTAGATCGTTCACCTTTTAAATTCACTCACTTCATTCTTTATTTTTTCGAGAATAAGATATTTGAGTTTGATTTTTGTCTGTCGTCACCTAAGTGTTTTTAGATACGAAATTTACCTCACACAAAATAGAAATAGAAATAGAAATGGAAATAGAGGTAGAATTAGATTAAATAACTTCTCTTAAATGGAGTAGGAAAAATCCTTCAACATAGGACAAATATTTCAAAAAAGTAGACAACTCTTATTTGACTTATGTGGGCCATAAGGGTTGGTATATTCTCTCTATATATATGTATGCTCATAACCTTTCGTTTCCTTTAAACATTTCTGTTTTTTACTTCACAAAACTTATAAAAGCCAATTAGAGATTAATGTCTATTAAAAAATTTATTTAAAAAAAAGTGTCTAGAATAAGATTCTTTATAGAAAAATGCTCCATCCCAAACTACCTCTATAATTAAAAATTAAAAAAAAGGAAATTAGAAAAAAACAAAACAAAAACTAATAAACACACACGTGCGTCCGTGAATTTTTTTTAAAATCGTCATAACTAATTCTAAAAAATTAAAAAAAATTTTTTATATATTTGGATAAAGCAAATTAATATGGGGTAATTAGAGATAAATGCCTTCTTAATGATGCCTTTAATTTTTTTAAGCCTCTAATTTTCTTATTTAGAAATAAATGCCTAATAGAATAATTATTTATAGAAAACATCCCCTTTATATTTTTTATACCTATACTATCCTTATTATTAAATATATTATTTTAATTTTAATACAATATTTATTTTTAAATCTTAAACAAATAATAGGGTATTTCCACCACCACCACCACCACCACAACCATCACCACCTCCACCATCACAACCACCACCACTACAGCCACCACAACCATCACCACCTCCACCACCACCACCACCTACTACTACTAATTTCATCACACGCGCGCGTCCGTGAAATTTTTTTAAAATCGCCATAACTAATTCAAAAAAAATCAGAAAAATCGAAAAAAAATCACATTTGTATAAATCAAATTAATATTTACGTCTATGATTTTTTTTCGGAATTTTCTGAATTTTTTGGTTTTTTTGATTTTTTTTAATTTTTTTAATTCACAAACATGGAATTCCATGTTTTAAATAGTGAATTTCGTCTGCGGGAAACAAATTCCTTATATCAAAACATGGAATTCCATGTTCTGCGAATTAAAAAATTCAAAAAAATTCAAAAAAACCAGAAAATTCAAAAAAAATTGAAAAAAATCATAGACGTAAATATTAATTTGCTTTATCTAAATATATAATTTTTTTATTTTTTTGATTTTTTTAGAATTAGTTATGACGATTTTAAAAAAATTTCACGGACGCGCGTGTGTGTTTATTAGTTTTTGTTTTGTTTTGTTTGTTTCTAATTTCTTTTTTTTTAATTGTTAATTATAAGGGTAGTTTGGGATGGGGCATTTTTCTATAAAAAATCTTATTATAGGCACCTTTTTTTAAATAAGTTTTTTAATAGGCACTAATCTCTAATTGGCTCTTATAATATTTACGTCTATGATTTTTTTCATATTTTTTTTATTTTTTTGATTTTTTTTGAATTTTTTAATTCGCAGAACATTGAATTCCATGTTTTGATATAAGGAATTTGTTTTCCGCAGATACGAAATTCACTGTTTAAAACATGGTGGTGGTGGTGGTGGTGGTGGTTGTGGTGGTGGAGGTGGTGAGGTTGTGGTGGTTGTAGTGGTAGTGGTGGTGGTTGTGATGGTGGAGATGGTGGTGGTGGTGGTGGTGGTGGTGGTGGTGGAAATACCCTATTATTTGTTTAAGATTTAAAAATAAATATTGTATTAAAAATAAAATAATATATTTAATAATAAGGATAGTATAGGTATAAAAAATATAAAGGGGATGTTTTTTATAAATAATTGTTCTATTAGGCATTTATCTCTAAATAAGAAAATTAGAGGCTTAAAAAAATTAAAGGCATCATTAAGGAGGCATTTATCTCTAATTACCCCAACTTATAATCCCTTTTCGAATCTTTTTAACGTACCTATGGAGGCACAAAAAAAAAGCTAAAACGGAGCATGGTCAATTTGGCAGATCTTGATCGCAATCTTCTAATGGAGATTGCTGAAAGGCCACTTTCTATTGAAAGCTACGAATCTTTTGGTCGAGTTTGTTGATCATGGGGGAAAGCTGCCCGAGAAGGACATGTCAAACAAACAACTTTTGAAGGACCCACTTAATTATTAACAAGAAGTTTACTATGGAACTACAAAAATGATACAGGTAGTTACTTGATAGCCGCTTAAGTCCTTTTTAGCTTTCTAAACTGTGATTAATGTTATATCTTTCTTAGCCCCAGATTTGAGCCTTTAAGCCTTTCTTTTGAAGCCACATTATAAGCATATCCTTTAGATTTTAGGACTATATCATATGACCAGCACTTGAATCACGATTACTTAATACTAGCTGTCCTTGAGCTTGAGTTTGGGGTGAGGGAATCTGTTATTACATCTGTTGGGTAGATTTGGGATGTGCTATAATGACTATGCACTTTATTGTAAATTCCTTTGCCGATTTATAAAAATAAAAGAAAAGAAAATAAAAATGAAGAAAAAAAAAATGAATGAGAAAATAAGTTAGCATGACAATTCACATTATAAAGAATGTCATGCTTAACTTACAAAAAGAGATTGATTAAATGAAAAATAAAAAAACGACAAAGAAATACTTTTGTAATCATATTGATAGATTGGGTTTATATGGGGATGCTAATTTAGTATGTCAAGTGAGTAAGATCTTATATGAGTGTAAACTCAAGCTCATGACAATTTGTTGAAGGCTAGTGAGGAAGGAGCCAAAAGCTCGCTTTCCATTATCCAAATGTACCATACTGTTCCTAAGTCTACGCTAAAACCGTAAAGACCTCGAGATTCTTAGCTACATAGTGAATTAACAATTCTTCTACTAGGGAGTAAGTTGAGTGGAGTGTTTAAAGCAAGTAAAGATCGATTAACACCCTATATATACCACTACCATCTCGAGCCAAGTATGAAGTGTAACCTTCTAGCATTGCGGAATTAATTTTGGATTGAAATTATTTATGTGTTTGATTTTGCATGATAGGTGTATGTGTTCATTAGTTATTAGGTTGTACTGTATGAAATTTATTTTGAGTTTTGCTTTGGGTTTATTCTTTAGATTCAATATTTGCTTCTTACCTTAGACCTCTTCTTTGTTTTACTTTGTCGGGACGACAAAGGTTTGAGTTTGGGGGTCTTGATGTCTCCCTTTTTGTGAGATATAAATACCCTTAGAGACATCATTTTAGGTATAAAATGGACTTATTCGATAAACTTTTGAGTTTATTTTGTCATATTGTAATTTCTCCCCCTCGGAATTATATTATTTGTGTTTTTAGATATTTTTTGCGTTAATTCCTTTATTTTAGCATGAAGTTATTAGGTATATGGATTCTAGGAAACACCAATATGAGGAGAAGAAGTGAAGTTTAAAGTCTTACATCAAAAGGAGAGGTCGAAAGAGCAAAAGGTACCACTCAAAGAGATGAAGAGGAGCATAAGAAATTAGGAAACTGTCACTTCTTGCTAATTTCGAGCCCAAACGGTACTAATCCAGTTATCATGTTTCAATTGAAAACGGTGCGCCATTGTGTTAGCTCGAAATAAGGACTGGAATCAGGTGGTTTGGACTTAAGATACAAAAGTTACGCTCGTTTTACTAGAGTGTGTACAGCAGTTACAAGAAATGCTAATTGGATTTGGGCTTTTAATTGCTTAATTAAGCCAAACATTATATTTAATCCATTTTAATCTCTATATAAGCTCCTTTAGACCTCATTATTCATCACCTTTTACCTACGCTTCAATTTTATATCATCTTTAGAGAAAGGGCAAGGGGCAGAGTCAAAGGAGGAAGCTTGAAAACTCCTTTCTTCAAGAACAACTCAAATCAATTCCTGTATCTAGGTTTTATTTCTGTTTTTAGGAAAATGTATACTGTTTGCGAGGAATCTGTTTGGGTCCCTCTCTTTTTATTGAAATTGACTCGAGTGAGTTTCATGCGCTAGTGAAGGACGGTGTGAACTCAAATGACTTTTCAAGTAATATAATAGGATCTTGACGAGAACTATTGAATGCTAATAAACATTTTGAGTTGAATTAGATCTTTCGAGAAGCAAATACTTGTGCAGGTTGGTTGGCGAAATATGGCTCGTTTAGTGTAGAAGGACCTATATAAAACAGTGACCCACCAGAGGGCTTATGGCGCTCGTTAACTAGAGATTGTTATGGATGGGCTGTGCCTCGTACACACGTAGCTTAGTTTATAATTTTGTTTAGGAAATCTAACTTCCCGATCCTCAGACCTTACTTGTAACAAAAAAAATTGCTCAAGGTTAAAAATAATAAATATTTTTTATACAAAGGAGGTCCTACGACCGTACCTTCCCATTCCGGCGTGACCAGCCTTGCTTGCTCGAAATCTTGACCCATGGACCGTCCCTACTTCCCTTCCAACTGCAGCGGTTTCCATAAAAGAAAGATTACCCACTGGTTTTCCGTTTTCACGCTATCCTACACCTGCTTCACCATTTTGCAATCCAAAAAATAAGTGGATAACACTCTCTTCGCCCACCTCACACCATTTACACAATTTGCAAACATTCATCCCTCGCTTCACTAAGTTTCGACCATAGCTAACCTTTTTTGGACCTCCCTCTAAAAAAATGCTCTAATCTTCTGAGGACATCTTAACTTCCAAATTCTCTCCCATTCAGTTATCCCGCACATTCACTCATATTGGGCTCCATAAACCCCGATTTTACCGAGTAAATGTCATTCATCTCGTTAAGCCATGAAAGTACATCCCGATCCCGAATACCCAACAATACCCTTACCATTGAAAATTCTTGGATTTTAATACGAGGTAGTACATATTGGAAGCGATCCCAATACCAAGACCCATATTCCCTCACGTAATTGTTGGAGTATAATATCTCACTAATATAATGTTTTTTCCTAACAGTTTGGACTTTTGGTTGAGTTGGCAATATAAGGTGGTATTAGAGCTCAACGGTAGACCGTGGTCCGGGGTTCGAGTCCTTCCACCGCCACCCACAAAAAAATCTGCATGTGCAAGTTTAGCTTTCTCTACTAAGCTTCTATGGATTTTCTCAACTCTATACTGATGAGGCGTGTTGGAGTATAATATCGAACTAATATAATGCCTTCTCCTAACGGTTCAGACTTTTGGTTGAGTTGGCAATTTAAGAGTATTCACACCTTTTCGTGTCAAATATCGCTCCCAATCTCGGCTAGTGACCACTCTATCAATGATTCGTCTCCTATCCACCCAAAACGAAATGATAACCCCATTACGAGTCACCTATCGAGATTCTCGTCTAACCCCGACAATATTTTCCACGATGGCTTGAATATGAATCATATGGCTTTAGATATATACTCAGATAACTCTTTAGGTAAAAGATGACTTACTATGTATAAACATTGGACACCAACCCCCACTTAATAATTGGACCAATATTTGCAAGATCGGTATTTTAAACAATATTTAAGAGTTTAATTTTGCAGTATCTAATATTAAAAAAACCTTTGTGAATACTGACAAACTTTGCAAATTTAATAAGAAAATAAAGTTAGAAGTTCACATTTAAAATCAAAAGAAAAAAGAATAATAAAAAGTAAAAGATCGGTGACGCAAGAAGCGAAGTAGAAAATCGATGGCCATCACGGAATAGAAGATCGACGGCTATTCAGGAAAAGAAAATAATTCTTAGTTTTTACTTCTTTTAAATGAGATCAGTTTCAAAAAAGATAAAAATAAAAAGATTATTTAAGATGGATGGTAATAGAGATTTGAGAACAGAAAAAATGAGGCAAGTTAGCTTAAAAAAATCTCAAATAAAGAATCTAATCATCAATTTCATATGAATTTAACAAAAATAGTCTCGAACAGTTGGCATTTTTCTAATTATTAAAGAAAAAGTATTCCATGAACTATCCCCTTTGTAAGAGTACAAATCTTATGTGGAGACAAAAATGAAGTTTGAGGACTATTCGGGTAACTTTCAAATTTCAGGTCTTTAAGCAATAACAAATCTATATAGTTCAGGGACCATGTAGGGAATTTCGTTATTAGTCATAAGGAAGATTATTGGTTCAAATGTGTGCATGAGTTAAGAGACATATAATTATTGTAGAAAAAATGAATTTAGAAAAGACAGCACAAAATACAACTAATGATCAGGTCAATTACACAATTCAGTCTGGTAATTTTCTGAAATCACTTAGGTAAAAACCAACTTATCTCTAAGCAAACTTTGGTAAAAACCAACTTATCACTTAGGTTGAGATTAGGTTGAAATTAAATTAAGTTTCATTTACATAAGCACTATAAGTTCCTATATTATGCAAAAATTACACTCTATTTTTCTATACTATGCAGAAATTGGACTCTACTTCCCTATACTATGCAACCCCTTGAATATGCAACGTATTACACCTATATATAGGGACCTACACTTAATATTAGGGACATGTAGTACAATTAACTCAAAAAAAATTAAGTTGTTGCCACTAGCCCGAACCCTTTTAACTGCCCTTGATATTACCATAATGTATTCATAAGACACTCACTTAAAAAGAATTTTTGAAGAGGAAACCATACCTCTGGTTTTTTTTATATATCACATGATAAACTTATCCTTTCGGGTCACAAATTGTCATTCCACCGTCTTAGGAGTTCTAATAGTGATAACTGTGCTGCAGCAAATTGAATTCCACCTAAAAAAATGAAATGTTAGTCAAATATAAATAAATAAACTATATATAGTCTTTGTTAAAACTTACTTGAGGTGATGTTTGGGCAAAGGGAAAGTAGAAGGTTTGATAATGTATTTGGAAATACATTACATAATACTCCTATACCACGGTCACTAATGCTGGACCTGGAGGATAATAAAGGAAGTTCATTTTCAAATTCAAAGAAGAAAAATAATTACAGTAAAGTTTCACCTCCAAGAACTTGAGTAGTAAGAATTTGAACCATTCATTGACCTTTCAGTAATAACGACACTCGTGATAACTCCAATTTCTACCATTGATTTCTTACCCTACATAATCAACAGATAATACCATTAAGCAGGCACACTATTTTTTTTCTTTTTCACCACGATATGTGCCTTGGGACTGTTGCACTAGGTGAAGAACCTGGTAAAGCGATCCATACTCAAGTAGCCGTCTCTCCAGATTCACAATACGCAGCCCCATTGAAACGTTTGATAAAATTAAAATAATTTTTTTGGATATACAAATTTACAACAAACAGATTATGTTAAGAAGAGAATTCATTCAATTACTAGAATCGATCTAGAACTCCTTTTTCTTTTACAAAACTCAAATCTTCTAAAACCGGAATTGAAGCTAACCTAAGTGGGACGTTCATTATGTGCTTGCTAACCAAAGAGGATCTAATTGATTACCAGAATCGATAATTCTTTTACCTTAATTAGGGTTCTTCGATTGATAGGAGAGGTGAGGCGGCCGTGAACGGCATTAAGAGAACACATGTCATGTGTTATCATCACTTCTCTTGGCCATTGTTGATGGTGGAGAATAGTCTTGGAGTGGTGCCATGGTTGAGAATGGTCACCGAGCGGCGCAGCCGCGCAGGAGAGCAGGTCGGTGAGGTGAAACAAGTGAGATTCGGGTAAAATTAAGAAAGCGGTTTGAATTGTTGATGTGTTTTTAATTTTTATTTTTTAATTAAAAGATAAATAATGTATATATTAATGATAAGTGGGGCAAAAAATGATCATGGCCACCACTTATGTTTAACCAAATTAAATCTTGTTCACCATTTATATTTAGCCAGATTTAATCCTGGCCACCATTTATATGGGTAAATTTGGATCGTAAAAAAACTATGAAATATAATATAAATATTTTGAGTATTTTTTTATCTTGGAGTCCTTGTAGGAAAATTTAATAACGTTATTGCTTGTTAAAGAGATAAATATTTATCTCAAAATCCTTTTGGTAGATTACTTACAAGGGCCAAATACCTTCTATAATGGGCCAAATACTAATAGGCAAAGGAAAAAGGAATCTAGTTGTATCAAATAACTCTTTCTCAAGGGCCAATCGTACTTTTCGGCAAGGAAACATAGGCCTTGGTATCTCTATATAATCGTTTGTACTCAATTTCTTTGCTAAACCCTTTTCGTTTTGTTATTTCCTTACTTTCACAAACCTTTGATCCCTTTTTCCTTATTATTACCGAGCTAATTAACGTGTCATCGAGGAACCGAAGAAAAATCCTAGACGTAGGATGGTGGATTGGACAGAACTTGATCGTAATCTTCTAATGGAGATTGCTGAAAGGCTGCCTTCTATTGAAAGCTACGAATCCTTTGGTCGAGTTTGCAAATCGTGGTGTGCGGCTGCTAGAGAAGGACATGTCAAACAAACAATATTCGAAGGACCATGGCTTATGTTCGCGGATAAAGATGAAGATAACGAGAACTCCACACAATCAATCCGAGAATTTTCAAGCGTCTCATTGGGCATAAAGAGAACTCGTAAAGTTTTATTACCAGAAGCTAGCAAACAATGTTGTTTATCATGCAAAGATTGGTTATTGGTATGTTCTCCGAATGAAATCGATATAAGCCTTTTACACCCATTGTCACGTCTTCAGATTCATCTACCTAAACTCAATACTTTTCCGGATTATGAAGAAACAGAAACTGGGCATTTCATAGATAAGGCAGTGTTATCAGCAAATCCAGCAACTACCTCTGATTTCATCGTTATGGTAATATATGGTCTCCCAGGCCGTTTAGGGTATTGGAAGTCCGGGGATAAGTCATGGACCATGATTGATTTTTGGGAACCTACTTGTTTTTATGATTTAATTTATTGTAATAACAAGTTATACGCTTTGGATACATTAGGCCAAATTGTAACTTGTGATATTTATGGACCAAACCCAACTCAACTGGTCCTGGTTTGTGCTAATGCTGATTTTCCACATCTAATAGATGAAAGAGGGTACTTAATTGAGCTTCCCGAGGAAGAAATTCTTCTAGTCCGTAAACATCATAATATCGGGGACAATTTTTATCGGGGACAATTTTTATCACACGGATGGATTTAAGGTATTTGAGGTAAACATTGAAGATAATTCGTACGTGGAGGTTAAGGATTTGGGTAATAAAGCGCTATTCTTGGGATATAACACTTCGTTTTATGTAGAGTGTTCAGAGTTGAATAAATGTAAGCCTAATTGCATATACTTTACGGAGGATACAATGTATCTATACTTGAGTATAGGAGGCGGAAAAGATATGGGTATCTATAGCTTATCAGATCAAAGTATTCAACCTTTTTTTGGTGACGACCTAGTAACCGGAAAACTTACACCACCAACATGGATTGGACCTGGTTTTTGATTAAATCTTTTCTTTTGTTTGAAATTAGTTGTCAGGCCTTGGTTTAAACTTGAATTGAACTTGTAGTGGTATTCTTCAATAATCTATCTATATAATTTACTTTTGGTGTTCTAATTTACACATTTGAAATATTAATAAAACTATTGTTTGCTTCTTTGGTTTGTTAAGATTGATATATATATATATTTCTGCGTTTGTAATTGTATTTAAAGTACGAGGATAATAACCTGAATATGTGAATTGGTTCTAATTATTTAATTTCTCCTTTAATTTACTTGAATTATTTGTTGATTCTTACCTAAAGGAACTCTACCCAACACCTTTCATCTCTGTTACCCATCAGCCATTGCATCTACTCCACCCAACACCTTTCATCTCTCTGTCTCAGTCATCACCAACACCTTTTATCTCTCATCTTCACCCTCAACAACGCCTTTGTATAACACCACCTTTGTGATTTTTCCAACATCGTAACGAAGCCACCTTATCTACTCGGTTGGAAAGACAACTCCAATTTTTTATCCATTTCTCATCTCCACCTCCTCAACCAATAATCTGTAACACTACAGTGATTTTTCTGAGGTACGTCTTCACATCTCCTTGGAACTTCACTTAGGGATCCAAACCATATATTGAGGTGGAGGATGTTCTGCCGATGTCAAAGGAGTGTGTCTGGATACGAGACGACCACGAGAATTATCGCAAGAAAGATAAGCCTCGTTCTGGATCAAATAGAAACAATAATGACAAGAAAGGAGGTTATGGAGGTGAGACGACACATCCAGAAAGGTAAATCCCCTAAGAGTTATTGAACCTGATCAAGAACAAGCCGGAATTGAGATGGCCTCGATAAATGGTGGGTAATGCGGGAAAAAGAGATCAAAATCAATAATGTCACTTCCACAAGGACGTAGGTCACATAAAAATGAGTGTCGATCAGTGCTCCCTGAGATACAACGACTAGAGGCGATTGGAAAAACTACCTCCCACAACATAGAGGCACAACTAACAACAATAGAAGGAAATAGAAGTACCCACGACAAAATAATTTCACCAATAACCAATATCGTGTGATTCGCTATCTCCAAGAATATGCCCAGAATGGATCCTGGTTTCTTGTTGTATACCACGGCTTCCTAAGTAATATACTGTATCCCTTTGAAATGAAACCACAAACCCTTCAAGTTTCCTCATATATCTCTTCACCTAGATCTTCATTAAATAACATAGTTTTAACATCTAATGATGTATTACTCATTCATGAATGACAACTTGTGCAATAGGGTCCAAAAGTGGATTATAGTAGGGAGTAGGGGTCAAAGTGAGCTAAACGTTTATATTAGGTGAAACCTCTAATAACCAGTTCTAGCTTTAATTTTATCTATTGAACCAATAGGCCTCAAATTCTCCCTAAAATTCACTTGATACTAACTAGGTCACTATCCTTAGGAAAGTCGGTTATTACATTTTAATAGATCGTGGTTTACTACTAAAGGACTCTTTGCATAAATGAACATTTACTGGTGTTATAGCCTTATTAAAAGTTGTAGGGTTTTCCTCTATAAAATAACAAGTTACTACCTTTTCACTTAGCAGGTTTATGTAGAAACCCTCAATCATAAGAGTGGTGATACAATCCAGTCCAAACCTTGACTCGATCCTAGTCCTCTTACTTCTCCTAGGTGCATCCTTGGGAACACTACTTGGACTCATAGAAGTATAAAGGTGCGAGGTAATTATCATTTATAGACACATTAGTATTTTAGACAATAAAGTATTCAACATGCAAAAAGGTTTATTACATCATTCAACATACCCACATTTTTTAATTACTCCAGGTTAAGTGGAAATATCTTCCCCCGACCCATAAGGGGTCTTGTCTAAGTTTTCACCAGTACCATAGTAAGTACTAAACGACAAATTCCCCCATAATTTGTTTGGGTAAGCCTGATCTAATTAATAAGACATTCATCATTTCCTTAATGGTTATATTATAGTGCCATTTTGTTGGGATTATATACTAGGCACTAAGTTCATGATTTATCCCGTCAATTTCACAAAATTATTTTAGGGAATATGAACTATATTTACTATCCTTATCAGACCTAAGCATCTTGATTACTTCCAAGTTCATTTACGTAGAGCTCGATCATTTCTCTAGTTACGTATATAGGTCTTGTGGTATTCTTTTCCACAACTAATAGCACGGACCTTTGAACCTGTATTTATATGATCATAATTTATAGCTAGATTAGTATTAATAAAATACAAAAATACTAATCATATAGGTTATTTGCCTCTTTGACTTGCAAATGACTAATCATTCTTTGAAGGATCTTCTTTGTAAGTGTTTCCCAAATGATCATTGATGACTTCTCTTTAGTGAAAAATTTGTGAACTGAGTTCTTCATGTTGTTCTCAAGCCATCATTTAGCTATCGAGATACTCATTTTCGTCTTGGCATTGAGGACAAAATGCCTTGCCAATTATGTTTCAATAGTTGTTGCATTGTTCATCGGAGAAAAATCCTTGAACTTATCTGAATCAAGCTCAAACTAGTCAAACATGGTTAGAAGTTTCTGTTTTGGATGTTAGTAATTTGAACCATTCACGGATTCCAACATATCAGAAAATACTTTTCATTCAAGGGTGAAGCAACAACAAGAAAAATGGAAAACCGTTTCTCATCAGGTTCTTTTATAATAAGGTTTGGCGAATTGTTGGTAAAATATAAAAGACTTGATCGAACCTAATGGTTTTAACAATAATATATTTCAAAATCATAAACAAAACAAATGTTACACGAAATTGAAATGTAAAACAGAACTTCCACGAAAACCAAAAGTCTAGTGATAAGAGGAAAATGTTTGCGTTAACAAAGATATTTCGGGTACAACCACTATCTTTAAACTAAAAAAAATTAATACTACTTTATTCTCTAGAAAAAGACTAAAGAGAGGAGAATTTTTTGAGCAACCTGGTGTTTGCACTTTTATTCTATGTTTTCCAAGTGACTCCAACCTTGTTTATATAGTAATGGAAAGGTAGATACTTTTTAAAAAACATTCATAATCAAAGTCATCCCTTGTCAAAGTCACTGTCGGGCTGGGTGCGGGGGAGAGGTGGTGGTGCGTGCGTGTATGGTATTCTCATTTCTTCTTTTGTCTCCACAGTTTTAAGTCTTTTGAAATGTATAGAAGGACAAAATATTATAAAATAATTTTCTCATCTCCAACTCCAATGTGGGATTTTTCAAAGGAAACACTTTTGGATTTATATTTTCTCAAGAGCATGAAAATATCATTAACATTCTTTAATATATAACAAAAGATAAATTACAATATCTTGTATTAGATCCATCTTACAAAAAGTAAGGCTCCTAGAAGGGAAACCCCGGATCTGAGATGATGATGTGAACTAAATCGATGGAAAGAGTGTCACCAAAACAAACTTCATCTTGTGTGGTACGCTATGATGTAGATCTCGGTTCCGCAGCCTGGGCGGTCGACTAGGGCCTAGCGCCTAGGAGGGATTATACGGGGCCTAGGCGGGATTAGGCGGTTTTGAAAACCGTTTATGTACACGTAGTAATTATAATATTTTTAACTATTTAAGTCATAAAAATCATCTAAAGCGCTATAGTAAATATAAAAACAATAAAATTTGAGTTATTATATCAATTCAATAGTTCTCGCAAATAAGAAAATTAAAAAGATCGCCTAGGTAGCCATTTTTTGCCATTAATCGATGCCTAGGCGGCCATTTTTGTCATTAATCGGCGCCTAGGTAGGCTAGGTAACTCTTCCACGACGACTAAGGCACTAGGCAAAAACGCCTAGCTTTTTCACTAGGCGTAGGCGACTGAGGGGGGAATTGACTCCTAGGCGGAGATTTCTACAACATAGGTGATATGGAGACGTCATTACTAGGCTGGGGTGCAAGCAGTAATTTAAGATGATTCAAAACCCAATTGCAAAGGGCAGTATTACCGACAAAGAAGATATATCTACTATTCTAAGGTAATATGAACTATATTTTCTATCCTTCTTGGATATAAGCATCTTTATTACTTCCAGGTTCACTTTTGTAAGTTACCTTTTCAGTCTCAATCAGGTCACCAACGGGTTTTGAAACTTTATTCTTTCTTTAGTTATGCAGGTGGACCTTGTGGATTCTTTCCCACCGCTAATAGCATGGACCTTTGGACCTGTCTTTATATGACCCAAAAATTTATAACTAGATTAGTATTAATAAAATATAAATACTATTATTTAGGTGATTTGCCTATTTGACTTGCAAATGACTAATCATTCTTTGAAGGATTTTATTCAAAAGTGTCCCAAATGATCTTTGAGGACTCCTCTTTAGTGAAGGATTTGAGAACTGGGTACTTCATGTTGTTCACGAGCCATCCTTTATCTACCGAGAAACTCATTTTCAGCTTGGCATTGAGGATGAAATGCCTATCCAATTATGTTTCAGCAGCGGTTGCATTGTTCATCGAGAAAACTTCTTGAACTTATCTAAATCGATAATCAAACTAGTCAAATATGATTAGAATTTTATGTTCGCGACGTTCAAATCTTGAACCATTCATGGGTTCCAACTTTATCACGCCGGGAAATGTCATTGCATTCAAAGGTGAAGCAACACCGAAACAATGGAAAACCATTTCTGATCGATGTTTTTATATTAACATCTTTTGTGAATTGTTTGTAAAAATAATAAACACCGACCTAACCAAATGATTTTAACAATATATATTTCAAAATCATAAACAAAACAAAGATTACACGAAATTGAAATAAAATGCATAACCTACATGAAACTAGAAATTTGAGTGAAAATACAAAAGTCTTTGCATTAACAAAGATATTTTGGGTACAACCAGCATCTCCAAACTAAAAAATCTATCACTATTCTATTCTCTAGGAAAAGACTAAAGGGAGGAGAATTTTTTGAGCTTTATGGTGTTTGCACTTGTTTTCTATGTTTTCCAAATGACTCCAACCTTGTTTATATAGAGGTGGAGATGTAGAGGTTCTTAAAAAGATGTCCACAATCAATGCCCTGCCAAAAAGTTTATCAAGATAATGACAGATGTGTTTTGTTGACTTGAAAGTTTAGCATGAACTTGTACACTCTTTTGTAGAGGCTAAGCCATCATTACGGGAGTTACTGACGCTGGGGATGGGGCCAACGAATTCTTGGACATTTTTATCCTATTAGTTTGATTTTTATATTTTAATTCCCCAAAGCTCCCCAATTCTCACACACCATGCCACCTCCTTGCCGATGCCGGTTTTGGGCCAGGCAGGATGGGTGTTGGGTGGTGGTGGTGTGCGCGTGTAGGTTATTTTCATTTTTCCTTTGTCTCCACAGTCTTAAGTATTTTGAAATATATAGAAGGATAAAAAAATTATAAACCAATAATTTTCTCATCTCTAATTTTGATGTGGGACTTTTAAAAAAAAACTCTTAAATATATCTTAATAGCATTAAAATACCAATAAAATTCTTTAATCTCCAACAAGAAATAAATTACAATATCATGTATTTGATCCACCTTATAAAAAGTAAGGCTCCTCGAAGGGGTATATTGGATTCGAGACGATGATGTTAACCAAGTCGGTTGAAAAAGTGTCTCCAAAACGAACTTCATCTTAGATGGTATGGAGACGTTATTACTAGGCTGGGGTGCAAGTTGTAATTTAAGACGATTCAAAACCCAATTCCAAAGGGCATTATTACCGACTGACAAGATATATCTTTTAGAGTAATAATATATATACCACCCAATATACCATCTATGACATGGCGTGATTTGAGTGAAAATAAATCGTCAATCAATTCGAGAAAATAAAAAGATTATCGATTTACTTCCACTCAAATCACGCCACGTCATAAATGGTATATTGAGTGGTATGATTAGTCTATCTTTTATTCTAAAGGTTCGTGAAAACCTTGGGCATCCTCATGAGTGTTGTTCATTCTTAAAAAAGGATTGTTGCTCATAAGTGTTGTTCATTCTCAAAAAATGATTGTTGCTCAATAACGACTGGGTTGTTAAATAGGAGTTTCTTAGCACTCTATTTGGTAATTGGGATACCGTATTCCTTCCCAGTTAGCCACTATTTTATGTAATGAGGCCGAGCCCTTAGGGGTGGGCTAAAACTTTGTAACTGTTTCCTATTATCTATATTAGTATGCATTTGAAAATAAAAATAGAATGAGGGGCCTAAAAGCGAAAGTTGAAGTTGATGGTGTTCACATTATATTAATCAAGAGGAAAATACTAATTGAGGCATAAAACACCCAAACTTAATATTATAAGGCCAACTTACAAAAAGTTATTTTTAAGGCTACTTTTCAACTTTCTGGTTTGGGTTTTTGACCTTTTTACCCTTTGTTCGTGATGGGCACGTACCCGCTCCGTATTTTACATTAAGTCTAGTTTCATCGATGGGGGTACGGCCCCACGATGAATATGGTCACACATGCTCGTAAATAATCCGTGATGGGTACGGACACGTGGCAGTTTGTATATCCTTTTTTAATTTGCTTATTACATTTTCTTAAGACAGTAGTTTTTGGGTTGTACCCTTAAGGAAAAAAAACCAACTGACTTCTTTCACACTTTAACTATCATTACTGGATCAAACAAACAAAAACAAATCGATTCATAAAGAAGAAATTTTTTTCACAACACAAACTAAAGGAGTACGGTGACCCATCACGGCGGCGGATCTGGAGCAGACGAGCGGCAGAAGTTATTGTGCAGAGGGAAGGTGATGGGGATGGAGATTGTGGGGAGGGAAGGTGAGACTGTGAGGGAGAAATATGGTGATGGTGGGGAGAGAAGGTGAAGAGAGAGAGGGAACTAATGAGTTTGGGGGTTCTGATTTCCTGATACATTAATAAAATTGAGTTTTTGTTTTTTCATTTTCAATGTAATGATAGGAGAAAGAAGAGCAATTTTGGTTATTTGTTCTACTCTAACCAGTCCGTTAAAGTTAGGCTTTAAATTATAAATCCAAATTGCCATGGGCCTCGTATTATAAATGACCCTTACATTAAACCGTAACCCCATTATCCAAAATAGTGTGCATATATATAGGAAGGAAAATAAAACCTTAAAAGACCCCGTTAGATACATGACACCTATGGACACTAGGGGTGAGCACGGGCCGGGTTTACCCCGGGTTGGGGTCTAGGGTAAGGGTAGGGTAAGAATGCCGGGTCCATGTTTTGTGAAGGGTAAGGGTAGGGTTAAATTTTACCCTACCCTCGGGTTACCCAAACACGGGTTACCCTCGGGTTTACCCGGGTTTACCCAAGGTTAATTAAAGCTGTAATTTGAAATGCACTTATAATATAAAGCTTAAAAATTAATTTCAAATTGCAAAATTCTACCATATATTTGAGTTAAGTCACTAAATACCCCTGATTCATAAAATCTTACAACTTAACTATTGCAAATTGCAATTTAACCCCTAGAATTACTCAAGTTCACAAAATACAAGTTACAACTTAATGAAATACTTCCAAAAGATTACAATACAATAAAATTCATTACAAAGATTACAACACAGTAAATCAAAATCAACTTCCAAAAGCTTCAACTTCAAAGTCATCACAATCAATACCTTTAGCATTCAAATTCCATTTTCCTGTTACTACAAAACATTCTGAAATATATCAGTAAGTTGAACTTTATAAATTTTACCCTTAAGCCTCAGAACAGTGTCATCACAGGCTTGTAATAGGAGATAGCTTATAATTAAGTAGATCATCATAGGCCTCGTGTTATAAACACTTTCATCGGCCTCAGATATAGTTGGAAAATAGCACCTCATCACCTGATTGTGTTTTAAACAAGTAGGCAACTCACTTAGGCGGCTACCATTACAAGTTTATATTAAACACAATGATAACAAGGTTAGGGTTTAGCTTACCCAAAATAAGTTGTTACTTAGGCTATTTTATCCAACATTTCCAGGTGGTGTAATGTCAAATGCACCTAAAATACACAAGTAAATTCACAAGTCAGAATGTTAGAAAATACACAAAGTTGAGAAAAAAAGTTAATAGACAAGTAAATACAAGTAAATATTACCAAATTCAGCCTCAAGTTCTTCTACTCTATCCATGGCGGCTTCTACTGATAAAGACTCGCGCAACCAGTTTTGTGTACATATTAGTGCCTCCACAGTGTTTGGGTGTAAAGAGCTCCTGAAACTATCAAGAACTCTTCCACCAGTACTAAACGAGGACTCAGATGCGACAGTTGAAATAGGAACTGATAAAATGTTACGGGCCATTAAAGATAAAACAGGAAAACGTTGAGAATTTCCCCTCCACCAGACCAGGGCATCAAAATGATCATCATCATCGCCTTCAATAGCTTCAGAAAGGTATTTGTCAAGCTCAGTATTCCCACTTTTAGTTTGTGTTGAATCATGAAATAATTTGAATTGATCTTTAAAGAATTTTCTGGAATCGCTAGTTGCGGAAGATGATGATTCTGATGAAGCAGCTGGTTCAGTGCGCACAACAATTGGATTTGCAATAGCAAAGTAACTTTCAAACACAGATTTTAATCCATTACTGATTTCCTCAAGTAAGGGGCTAACTTGAATTGTACCATGCATAAACTCTAACCAATATCTAACATAAGCAAACTTCTTTCTCGGGTCAAGTATAGCCGCCATGTAGAGTAATATATTCATCTGAGCATTTACACCCCAATACTTATCAAACTTTTCCTTCATTTTCGAAGCCATTAAATCTAAAATAGTGTTATCTCCCGGGCCAAGATTATACATTCCTCGATACAAAATAAGGATCTCATCAAAGTATAAATTTGAAGTTATATACTTTGTACCAGAGAAGCGTAAAGTAGCGTCATAAAATAGTTTAAGATATGATACCAAGAAACGAGCATTATCCCAATCAATATCAGTAGGTAATCCATGGCCTAAACCCTCTATATACTCGGTGAACATTTTATTTTCTTTGAACATTTCATTAAAGGCTTGCTCATATTTTTCAGCTCCATCTAGCATAAGATAGGTTGAGTTCCACCTAGTATCAACATCAAGACAAACAATACTCGTAGAAGAGATGTTAGCTAGAGAAACATAACGTTTGAAGCATAAAAACCGGCTAGGAGATGATCTAACATAACGTACTACATCTCGAATTCGTACAATGGCATTTCGAATAGTTTTCAAACCAGATTTGACTATAAGGTTTAGAATATGGCAACAACATCTAATGTGTAAGTATTTGTTTTGGCATATAATTGGTGGTTTGGGAAGCAATGATTTATTGATTATATAATCAACGGCTACATTATTAGAACTCGCATTATCGGCAGTAATTGTTAAAATTTTATCAATGCCCCAATCTTGTAAAACAGATTGAATTTTTAAACCCACAGTTTCCCCCTTATGATCCTCAATCATTGAAAAACTTATTATACGTTTTCGTAAAACCCAATTATCGTCAATAAAATGTGCAGTAACAACCATATAGTTTAAATTCTGAATTGAAGTCCAAGTATCAGTGGTAAGATTAATTCTTTTTCCCCTCAAACGAGTTTTCAAAAGTGTTTTTTGTTGAGTAAAAATCTTTGCAATGTCTCGTGCAACAGTCCATCTAGATGGGATTTTAAAAAGTGGTTGCATACGATAACAGAAATTTTTAAAACCGACACCTTCAACAACACGAAATGACATTTCATCTAAAATTACCATCTCAGCGAGGGCATTTCTAGCATTTTCTTGCGTAAAAACATAAGTTTCCATAACCCCCTCCCCTTTGGGTGAAAAACCTAAAGTGGACTGCCCAGTTTCAACAACATTAAAAGGATATTTTGGACAACGATTAGCACGTAAAGGGTTCATGTGTTTGTTTAGGTTATTAGTCCCATGATTATCAGAACTAGCAGCATATATTTTATCACAATAATTACCAACACCATACCTAAGGCCATTAACCCAAATTTTATGAAAATGATCCCAACAATTAGCCGAGGTAACATTTTTTCTTTTTTTGGTAGGGGGAACAATGGTATTTTCCTGAGAAAGAGGTGGGGGTTGAGTACCTTCAGTGGGTTGATTAACATCATCCACATCAATGGCAATGTCAAGAACAGGTTCTATTTCAACCATCTGCAATATAAAATGAAAAAATAATTTCATCAGAAGGCAATAAAAAGAAAGAACAAACTTAAATCAAAGAAAAATTCATTGTTACCCACCTCAGAAACTTAAGAAGGATTTAGAGAATAAAATGCGTATCTGTTACAAACAAAAATTGAAACAAATTACTTATCATCACAAGAAAACAAATAGAAAATACAAACACCCTAAAATCAATTAAATCATTACCTTAAACTGATTCGTAGCTGTTACAAACAAAAAATGAAACAAATTAAAATCGGGTAAAAGAATAAACAGAAAATAAAATAGAAATATATTGAAAAAAGGGTTTAGAAATACCTTGGAATGGTGTGGGTTTTCTCGATCTGAAAAAGCCCCAATATATAGCCAAAAACCCATGGCTAATCGAACGAGGATAAGGCAACACGTTAGTGAATCAATCACCAACGGCTACATCAGACCTCAAAGAGGGTTTTTTCAGGCCACAATTAATGCAAGCTCTCGAATCCAACAACCAAACGCGGCTACATTTAATGTTGACCCAGAAATCGGCAGAGAAGAGAAGAAGAATAATAATATAGTACAAGATTATAGGCATCTAGCATACAGAAACCATCACAGAAGATAGAGATGTGATGGAATAGGGTACGCCCTTTTTCGTGTTTCAGAAGAGAGAGGTGCAAAAAGGGGCGAAGGGTTGTAACTGAGAAGGGAAAGAATGAGTTATCGGATAAGATTTCATCTTTTGTATATATTTTTTTTTTTTTTTTTTTTATTAATGAACAGTGCCGGGTTGGTCGGGTCCAACCCGCGCGTTATGATGCAAATGGGAGGCCCGTGGTATTTTACACGGGTCCAACATCTCAAATGTTAGGCCCAAGTTAACATTGGGCCTATGTTATAAATACCCAAAATCCCCATTTTTTTATCCCCCTTTTTTACTCAAATTACCCAAACCCATTTTCTTGCTCAGCCCTAATGGACACGTCATTGTAAGACACCAAAAATCTTATTTATATATCACCTTTTGAGAGAGAGAATCTAGTTATTGTTTTATTATGATTAACTACTCCCTAAACGATCAAAAGTCATCTCTCTTGCATAAAAATCACATAAAAATCACATGGAATTACAAAACGATCAAAACTCAAAAGCAGTACTAGTACTATATTGTATACATAAAGCAAAAGATCGTCTTCAGGTAAATCAAAACAGTACTCATTACTTCTAACTAAGACGCTTAATTCAAATAGTGTTTAACTAAAAAGAATACAATCTTGACACTTCATCAACAAACTTTCGATTCTTCATGCTCCGAAAGTTGTGCTGCTGTCCTAAATTGACTTGTACACACTTTGCATATGAAGTTGTGGTTCCTGTGGATATTATCGTTATGGTACTTAAAACCTCGAACAGTGAAACCTCTACGACGTCCTTTGCAAGAATAGCACACTCGTTCGTGTTGATGTGCTGGAATTGGAGGTAAAGGTTGATCATCTTCTGCAATGTTGTCCATCTAAGAACATAACATAACTATATTAATTAATAAGCTATAAACCAAAACTAACCAGCTTCTCAAAAAACTCATAAACAAGACAAGTTACCTTATAAAGATAATCTGGATTTTCGATTATGTATTAACTTTAATATGACCAATTAAGTGATTTTCTACACAAGAAAATAAAAGGAAAAATAAACAAGAAGGTTCAGTATAAAAGAAAATAAAATATATTTATATCATCTATCAAAGCAAACAAAATGGATTTAAACGCATCTTTTATAATGAATTTACCCAGAAAATTCATTCCACCATTAAAAACTAAAAACGAAACAAAGATAAACATTTTATTGAAGTTTTCAAGAAAGATTAAATGCAATTAACTATATAAGAAACCCTGAAGATATATACCTAATTATCAGTTCTGATCACCAAGAAGCTTCGATCACCTTTTTCAAGATCTCCAAGAAGCTCGATCGATCTCCTTCTTCAACAAAAAAATAGTAAAAAACATGAATGAATAGTTATTTAGCAGATTTCAGAAAATATTTTGAAAGTAGTAAAAGCATACAGTAATTGATTATTGCTTAGCGTTTAACGAACAAGAATAGAGAAAGCTAAACGCGTCGTTTCTTGAAGAGTGTTTAGTAGCTATATATATATATGTATGTATGTGTATGTATCAGTGTGAGTAAAATTTTATGGGCTGATCGGTGTATATATATATATATATTTTACTCATTCACTTAGGAGCACGCTAGTGATCAAGTTGATTAAGCCGGCGGTTAAACTCTTTGTTTTTCTTTTATTTTTTAAATAAAACATATATTAATTATAGGCCAAAAAACAGTTACAAATTAGCTAATGCCTCTAGCTTTAAAAAGTCACGAGAAGGTTAGCTAATTGGCGTGGTGAAAAAATATTACAAAGACAAAACAACTTGACTAATAATTTTTGTTTGACCACCCAATCTATTGTCATGTTATTTGACCTCTTAAGATAAGAGATCTTAATATTACAATTATCCTTACAAAGCATAATATTCCTAACCAAAACCCTAGTAGAGCTAGTTAAACTCAACATTGGTGGGTGTTAAATGGTTTGGTCTAATATAGCCGGGGTTGGGGATTTTTTTTTGTGACAGCACAGAAGAGTTCTTAGATGGATTCGCGGGTGCTTGTAAAGCTTATTAATCGTTTTTTTCAAGCCGAACTAGTTGCGTTACACTTTGTTCTAGTTAAGGCGATTAACTGGAAGTATGAGATGATTTCTATCGAGACCGATTCGCTTGAGCTACACGCGCTAGTAAATGACGGTAAAAGTAAATGGGTTGGTCGGATGAAGTACTTAGAGATTGTAAGATTATATATTTGCTAATCATGCTAATTTTGATATTACGGGTGTATCGCGACACAAATTTTAGTTGGCTAAAACGGAAGCCTCATCAAGAGACCGAAACTTTGCGCTCAAAAGCTGAAAACTTCGAAAGACCGTAACTTTGCGCTCGGGGTCGGAATTAACTTTTTCTCGAGGTTAAACCGTGTAATTTTTTATCTCTATCCAATGTTGAAGTCAAACACGTCAGATGAATAGCTAAAACCTACTGGAATTGGAGAGGTTAGACGCAACTTGTTGGTGCAAAAAGGGGAACACAACCGGGAACATGGTTGTTGCTAACTGGGAACCAATTACGGTGCTGCAGCTTTCCCAAACTACTGGATGTTGGCACGCTACAAGCAAGTCAATGGTGAGAAAAATGAAAAGTCAAAGATTTACAACTGGGAACCCGGTTACCACCAAACGGGTACCTGGTTGAGGCGCTGTAACGAACCCAAGCTCTGAAAACACCCGCAACCTACCATCAGAACACCAAAATATCATCGACCCATCCATTTAAAAATCATACAAACACATTAATATTATAAATATTTTCAAAACACCAAAGAATGCAATCCGAATCTTTTTATTCGCCAAAGTTTAAAGTTTATCCATCAAACCTTTCCCAAACCTTGAGATAGATGACATGAAGGTTGGAAAAGGTACGAAGAACATGAACATAAAAGAAAGTTGGGTTTTGAGGAAAGATTTCCATGGAGGAGACGACAATTTAGGGGGCCATGAGGAGATGATTAACTAAAGGAAACATGAATTCGAGTTGATGAAGTGTGTGTTAAAGAATATGAATTCCACGGTGTATGATCTACACAACGTGACTACGAAGACTGCACAACCTCAACGCAGTACCACATGTAATCGACCTAGTGCCGATCCAGATACGTTTCCTTATCCCCCTTTTATCATTTAGTTGTGTATATTATTTTTATTTGCTTTGTAGAGTCTTTTCGAGTCGTGGGGACACGACTCTTATTGAGTTTGGGGTGGGGTATTGTTGTCCTCATCCCAACTTTATATGTTATTTGTTTTACTGCTTTTTGAAAAAATTTAAAATCAATAAAAATTATTTTAAGGAATGATTTGACTGTAGAGTTTGTTGAATGTCCCCATGAAGCATACTTTATGTAAATTAATGATAGAAAATAGTAGACCTTATAGTTAATGTAAAATGCACCTGGAATGCATGCAAATGCTAGATAATTGATAGGAAACATTAATGAACAATGCAATAGAAGTAAGCTTGTACTTAGTGAGAATGAGTGGTGCGTAGAGCGTGAGATCTTAATGAGTAGAGAACCCATTTAATTATGAACTAGAAGTGAACTTTAGAACTAGGAAAATGATAGAGGTAGTTATTAGATAGCCACTTGAGACCTATTTAGCTTTCTAACCCGTGATTAATGTTATATCCTTCTTAGACCCAGCTTTGAGCCTTTAAGCCTTTCTTTTGAAGCCACATTATAAGCATATCCTTTGGATTTTAGGACTATACGATATGCCCCGTACTTGAATCACGATTACTTAAGAATAGTTGTCCTTGAGCTTGAGTATGGGTGAGGGAATCTGTTATTACATCTGTTGGGTAGATTTGGGATGTGCTTTAATGACTACGACCTTTATTGTAAATTCCTTTCCGATTTATGAAAATAAAAGAAAAGAAAAGAAAAATAAAGAAAGAAAAAAATGAATGAGAAAATAAGTTAGCATGAAAATTCACATTAAAAAGAATGTCATGTTTAACTTACAAAAAGAGATTGAATAAATGAAAAATAAAAAAACGGCAAAGAACTACTTTTGTAATCATATTGATAGGTTGGGTTTATATGGGGACGCTAATTTAGTGCTTCAAGTGAGTGAGATCTTATATGAGTGTAACTCAAGCTCATGATAGTTTGTTGAAGGCTAGTGAGGAAGGAGCCAAAAGCTCGCTTTCCATTATCCAAATGTACCATACCGTTCCTAAGCCTACGCTAAAACCGTAAAGACCTCGCGATTCTTAGCTACATAGTGAATTAACAATTCTTCTACTAGGGAGTAAGTTGAGTGGAGCGTTTAAAGTAAGTAAAGATCGATGAACGCCCTATAGCTACCACTACCATCTCGAGCCAAGTATCAAGTGTAACCTTCTAGCGTTGTGGAATTAATTTTGGATTGAAATTATTAAGTGTTTGATTTTGTATGATAGGTGTATGTGTTCATTAGTTCTTAGGTTGTACAATATGAAATTTATTTTGAGTTTTGCTTTGTGTTTATTCTTTAGATTCAACATTTGCTTCTTACCTTGGACCTCTGTTTTGTTTAACTTTGTCGGGACGACAAAGGTTTGAGTTTGGGGGTCTTGATGTCTCCCTTTTTGTGAGATATAAATACCCTTAGGAGACATAATTTTAGGTTTAAAATGGACTTATAAGATAGACTTTTGAGTTTATTTTGTCATATTGCAATTTCTCCTCCTCGGAATTATATTATTTGCGTTTTTAGAGCTTTTTTGCGTTAACTCCTTTTTTACATAAGATAATTTTTCGATGGGTCGTACAATAAGATAACCAAAAAAATTAGGGTTTGTTTCATGTTATTTTTTTACATATTATGTGATTATTAATTGATTTAGTGTATTATAATATTTTATTTTTATTTTTATTTTTATTTTTTATCTATATATAATAAAATCATAACATTTTTGTGAAATATTTAAAAAGAAAATCAAGGATGTTGTCCCTAAAATCCCAATATTTAAAGTTTACCCTCCTCACTCATATTTCTTAATTTGTCACTGCTTATATTGTTGCACTTAATTTGGATAATTCGTTCATTTGATTACTTCATATGTATACACTTAAATATGAAAAATAAAGGAGAGATGAGTTGATCATTTTTTTCGTACATTTGAGCCGGAAATGACTAGGCATGACCCATGGCTAATAACACTTTAAACATTAAAAAAACAAACACATTTTCATAATATTTATACGACACTTACTTATCTGATCTAAAGCATGTTATTGTGTTTAGTCAAAAGACGAGTAATAATGATATGTGCTAAGAAGAATTAATAACCTCTTTTTATATTTATCAACTTGCCTAATATAAATTTATTGATTGGGGTTTAAAAGTTAGAAGACTCGGTAGAATTCAAATTATCAGTTTGGTTTATCCTATTTCCTGAATGTTCCACATAAAAAGTGGTTTAGATCGTTCACCTTTTAAATTCACTCACTTCATTCTTTATTTTTTCGAGAATAAGATATTTGAGTTTGATTTTTGTCTGTCGTCACCTAAGTGTTTTTAGATACGAAATTTACCTCACACAAAATAGAAATAGAAATAGAAATGGAAATAGAGGTAGAATTAGATTAAATAACTTCTGTTAAATGGAGTAGGAAAAATCCTTCAACATAGGACAAATATTTCAAAAAAGTAGACAACTCTTATTTGACTTATGTGGGCCATAAGGGTTGGTATATTCTCTCTATATATATGTATGCTCATAACCTTTCGTTTCCTTTAAACATTTCTGTTTTTTACTTCACAAAACTTATAAAAGCCAATTAGAGATTAATGTCTATTAAAAAATTTATTTAAAAAAAAGTGTCTAGAATAAGATTCTTTATAGAAAAATGCTCCATCCCAAACTACCTCTATAATTAAAAATTAAAAAAAAGGAAATTAGAAAAAAACAAAACAAAAACTAATAAACACACACGCGCGTCCGTGAATTTTTTTTAAAATCGTCATAACTAATTCTAAAAAATAAAAAAAAAAATTTATATATTTGGATAAAGCAAATTAATATGGGGTAATTAGAGATAAATGCCTTCTTAATGATACCTTTAATTTTTTTAAGCCTCTAATTTTCTTATTTAGAGATAAATGCCTAATAGAATAATTATTTATAGAAAACATCCCCTTTATATTTTTTATACCTATACTATCCTTATTATTAAATATATTATTTTAATTTTAATACAATATTTATTTTTAAATCTTAAACAAATAATAGGGTATTTCCACCACCACCACCACCACCACCACAACCATCACCACCTCCACCATCACAACCACCACCACTACAGCCACCACAACCATCACCACCTCCACCACCACCACCACCTACAACTACTAATTTCATCACACGCGCGCGTCCGTGAAATTTTTTTAAAATCGCCATAACTAATTCAAAAAAAATCAGAAAAATCGAAAAAAAATCACATTTGGATAAATCAAATTAATATTTACGTCTATGATTTTTTTTCGGAATTTTCTGAATTTTTTGGTTTTTTTGATTTTTTTAAATTTTTTTAATTCACAGAACATGGAATTCCATGTTTTAAACATGGAATTCCATGTTTTAAATAGTGAATTTCGTCTGCGGGAAACAAATTCCTTATATCAAAACATGGAATTCCATGTTTAAAACATGGAATTCCATGTTCTGCGAATTAAAAAATTCAAAAAAATTCAAAAAAACCAGAAAATTCAAAAAAAATTGAAAAAAATCATAGACTTAAATATTAATTTGCTTTATCTAAATATATAATTTTTTTATTTTTTTTATTTTTTTAGAATTAGTTATGACGATTTTAAAAAAAATTCACGGACGCGCGTGTGTGTTTATTAGTTTTTGTTTTGTTTTGTTTGTTTCTAATTTCTTTTTTTTTTAATTGTTAATTATAAGGGTAGTTTGGGATGGGGCATTTTTCTATAAAAAATCTTATTATAGGCACCTTTTTTTAAATAAGTTTTTTAATAGGCACTAATCTCTAATTGGCTCTTAATATTTACGTCTATGATTTTTTTCATATTTTTTTGAATTTTTTAATTCGCAGAACATTGAATTCCATGTTTTGATATAAGGAATTTGTTTTCCGCAGATACGAAATTCACTGTTTAAAACATGGTGGTGGTGGTGGTGGTGGTTGTGGTGGTGGAGGTGGTGAGGTTGTGGTGGTTGTAGTGGTAGTGGTGGTGGTTGTGATGGTGGAGATGGTGGTGGTGGTGGTGGTGGTGGTGGAAATACCCTATTATTTGTTTAAGATTTAAAAATAAATATTGTATTAAAAATAAAATAATATATTTAATAATAAGGATAGTATAGGTATAAAAAATATAAAGGGGATGTTTTTTATAAATAATTGTTCTATTAGGCATTTATCTCTAAATAAGAAAATTAGAGGCTTAAAAAAATTAAAGGCATCATTAAGGAGGCATTTATCTCTAATTACCCCAACTTATAATCCCTTTTCGAATCTTTTTAACGTACCTATGGAGGCACAAAAAAAAAGCTAAAACGGAGCATGGTCAATTTGGCAGATCTTGATCGCAATCTTCTAATGGAGATTGCTGAAAGGCCACTTTCTATTGAAAGCTACGAATCTTTTGGTCGAGTTTGTTGATCATGGGGGAAAGCTGCCTGAGAAGGACATGTCAAACAAACAACTTTTGAAGGACCCACTTAATTATTAACAAGAAGTTTACTATGGAACTACAAAAATGATACAGGTAGTTACTTGATAGCCGCTTAAGTCCTTTTTAGCTTTCTAAACTGTGATTAATGTTATATCTTTCTTAGCCCCAGATTTGAGCCTTTAAGCCTTTCTTTTGAAGCCACATTATAAGCATATCCTTTAGATTTTAGGACTATATCATATGACCAGCACTTGAATCACGATTACTTAATACTAGCTGTCCTTGAGCTTGAGTTTGGGGTGAGGGAATCTGTTATTACATCTGTTGGGTAGATTTGGGATGTGCTATAATGACTATGCACTTTATTGTAAATTCCTTTGCCGATTTATAAAAATAAAAGAAAAGAAAATAAAAATGAAGAAAAAAAATGAATGAGAAAATAAGTTAGCATGACAATTCACATTATAAAGAATGTCATGCTTAACTTACAAAAAGAGATTGATTAAATGAAAAATAAAAAAACGACAAAGAAATACTTTTGTAATCATATTGATAGATTGGGTTTATATGGGGATGCTAATTTAGTGTGTCAAGTGAGTGAGATCTTATATGAGTGTAAACTCAAGCTCATGACAATTTGTTGAAGGCTAGTGAGGAAGGAGCCAAAAGCTCGCTTTCCATTATCCAAATGTACCATACTGTTCCTAAGTCTACGCTAAAACCGTAAAGACCTCGAGATTCTTAGCTACATAGTGAATTAACAATTCTTCTACTAGGGAGTAAGTTGAGTGGAGTGTTTAAAGCAAGTAAAGATCGATTAACACCCTATATATACCACTACCATCTCGAGCCAAGTATGAAGTGTAACCTTCTAGCATTGCGGAATTAATTTTGGATTGAAATTATTTATGTGTTTGATTTTGCATGATAGGTGTATGTGTTCATTAGTTATTAGGTTGTACTGTATGAAATTTATTTTGAGTTTTGCTTTGGGTTTATTCTTTAGATTCAATATTTGCTTCTTACCTTAGACCTCTTCTTTGTTTTACTTTGTCGGGACGACAAAGGTTAGAGTTTGGGGGTCTTGATGTCTCCCTTTTTGTGAGATATAAATACCCTTAGAGACATCATTTTAGGTATAAAATGGACTTATTCGATAAACTTTTGAGTTTATTTTGTCATATTGCAATTTCTCCCCCTCGGAATTATATTATTTGTGTTTTTAGATATTTTTTGCGTTAATTCCTTTATTTTAGCATGAAGTTATTAGGTATATGGATTCTAGGAAACACCAATATGAGGAGAAGAAGTGAAGTTTAAAGTCTTACATCAAAAGGAGAGGTCGAAAGAGCAAAAGGTACCACTCAAAGAGATGAAGAGGAGCATAAGAAATTAGGAAACTGTCACTTCTTGCTAATTTCGAGCCCAAACGGTACTAATCCAGTTATCATGTTTCAATTGAAAACGGTGCGCCATTGTGTTAGCTCGAAATAAGGACTGGAATCAGGTGGTTTGGACTTAAGATACAAAAGTTACGCTCGTTTTACTAGAGTGTGTACAGCAGTTACAAGAAATGCTAATTGGATTTGGGCTTTTAATTGCTTAATTAAGCCAAACATTATATTTAATCCATTTTAATCTCTATATAAGCTCCTTTAGACCTCATTATTCATCACCTTTTACCTACGCTTCAATTTTATATCATCTTTAGAGAAAGGGCAAGGGGCAGAGTCAAAGGAGGAAGCTTGAAAACTCCTTTCTTCAAGAACAACTCAAATCAATTCCTCTATCTAGGTTTTATTTCTGTTTTTAGGAAAATGTATACTGTTTGCGAGGAATCTGTTTGGGTCCCTCTCTTTTTATTGAAATTGACTCGAGTGAGTTTCATGCGCTAGTGAAGGACGGTGTGAACTCAAATGACTTTTCAAGTAATATAATAGGATCTTGACGAGAACTATTGAATGCTAATAAACATTTTGAGTTGAATTAGATCTTTCGAGAAGCAAATACTTGTGCAGGTTGGTTGGCGAAATATGGCTCGTTTAGTGTAGAAGGACCTATATAAAACAGTGACCCACCAGAGGGCTTATGGCGCTCGTTAACTAGAGATTGTTATGGATGGGCTGTGCCTCGTACACACGTAGCTTAGTTTATAATTTTGTTTAGGAAATCTAACTTCCCGATCCTCAGACCTTACTTGTAACAAAAAAAATTGCTCAAGGTTAAAAATAATAAATATTTTTTATACAAAGGAGGTCCTACGACCGTACCTTCCCATTCCGGCGTGACCAGCCTTGCTTGCTCGAAATCTTGACCCATGGACCGTCCCTACTTCCCTTCCAACTGCAGCGGTTTCCATAAAAGAAAGATTACCCACTGGTTTTCCGTTTTCACGCTATCCTACACCTGCTTCACCATTTTGCAATCCCAAAAATAAGTGGATAACACTCTCTTCGCCCACCTCACACCATTTACACAATTTGCAAACATTCATCCCTCGCTTCACTAAGTTTCGACCATAGCTAACCTTTTTTGGACCTCCCTCTAAAAAAATGCTCTAATCTTCTGAGGACATCTTAACTTCCAAATTCTCTCCCATTCAGTTATCCCGCACATTCACTCATATTGGGCTCCATAAACCCCGATTTTACCGAGTAAATGTCATTCATCTCGTTAAGCCATGAAAGTACATCCCGATCCCGAATACCCAACAATACCCTTACCATTGAAAATTCTTGGATTTTAATACGAGGTAGTACATATTGGAAGCGATCCCAATACCAAGACCCATATTCCCTCACGTAATTGTTGGAGTATAATATCTCACTAATATAATGTTTTTTCCTAACAGTTTGGACTTTTGGTTGAGTTGGCAATATAAGATGGTATTAGAGCTCAACGGTAGACCGTGGTCCGGGGTTCGAGTCCTTCCACCGCCACCCACAAAAAAATCTGCATGTGCAAGTTTAGCTTTCTCTACTAAGCTTCTATGGATTTTCTCAACTCTATACTGAGGAGGCGTGTTGGAGTATAATATCGAACTAATATAATGCCTTCTCCTAACGGTTCAGACTTTTGGTTGAGTTGGCAATTTAAGAGTATTCACACCTTTTCGTGTCAAATATCGCTCCCAATCTCGGCTAGTGCCCACTCTATCAATGATTCATCTCCTATCCACCCAAAACGAAATGATAACCCCATTACGAGTCACCTATCGAGATTCTCGTCTAACCCCGACAATATTTTCCACGATGGCTTGAATATGAATCATATGGCTTTAGATATATACTCAGATAACTCTTTAGGTAAAAGATGACTTACTATGTATAAACATTGGACACCAACCCCCACTTAATAATTGGACCAATATTTGCAAGATCGGTATTTTAAACAATATTTAAGAGTTTAATTTTGCAGTATCTAATATTAAAAAAACCTTTGTGAATACTGACAAACTTTGCAAATTTAATAAGAAAATAAAGTTAGAAGTTCACATTTAAAATCAAAAGAAAAAAGAATAATAAAAAGTAAAAGATCGGTGACGCAAGAAGCGAAGTAGAAAATCGATGGCCATCACGGAATAGAAGATCGACGGCTATTCAGGAAAAGAAAATAATTCTTAGTTTTTACTTCTTTTAAATGAGATCAGTTTCAAAAAAGATAAAAATAAAAAGATTATTTAAGATGGATGGTAATAGAGATTTGAGAACAGAAAAAATGAGGCAAGTTAGCTTAAAAAAATCTCAAATAAAGAATCTAATCATCAATTTCATATGAATTTAATAAAAATAGTCTCGAACAGTTGGCATTTTTCTAATTATTAAAGAAAAAGTATTCCATGAACTATCCCCTTTGTAAGAGTACAAATCTTATGTGGAGACAAAAATGAAGTTTGAGGACTATTCGGGTAACTTTCAAATTTCAGGTCTTTAAGCAATAACAAATCTATATAGTTCAGGGACCATGTAGGGAATTTCGTTATTAGTCATAAGGAAGATTATTGGTTCAAATGTGTGCATGAGTTAAGAGACATATAATTATTGTAGAAAAAATGAATTTAGAAAAGACAGCACAAAATACAACTAATGATCAGGTCAATTACACAATTCAGTCTGGTAATTTTCTGAAATCACTTAGGTAGAAACCAACTTATCTCTAAGCAAACTTTGGTAAAAACCAACTTATCACTTAGGTTGAGATTAGGTTGAAATTAAATTAAGTTTCATTTACATAAGCACTATAAGTTCCTATATTATGCAAAAATTACACTCTATTTTTCTATACTATGCAGAAATTGGACTCTACTTCCATATACTATGCAACCCCTTGAATATGCAACGTATTACACCTATATATAGGGACCTACACTTAATATTAGGGACATGTAGTACAATTAACTCAAAAAAAATTAAGTTGTTGCCACTAGCCCGAACCCTTTTAACTGCCCTTGATATTACCATAATGTATTCATAAGACACTCACTTAAAAAGAATTTTTGAAGAGGAAACCATACCTCTGGTTTTTTTTATATATCACATGATAAACTTATCCTTTCGGGTCACAAATTGTCATTCCACCGTCTTAGGAGTTCTAATAGTGATAACTGTGCTGCAGCAAATTGAATTCCACCTAAAAAAATGAAATGTTAGTCAAATATAAATAAATAAACTATATATAGTCTTTGTTAAAACTTACTTGAGGTGATGTTTGGGCAAAGGGAAAGTAGAAGGTTTGATAATGTATTTGGAAATACATTACATAATACTCTTATACCACGGTCACTAATGCTGGACCTGGAGGATAATAAAGGAAGTTCATTTTCAAATTCAAAGAAGAAAAATAATTACAGTAAAGTTTCACCTCCAAGAACTTGAGTAGTAAGAATTTGAACCATTCATTGACCTTTCAGTAATAACGACACTCGTGATAACTCCAATTTCTACCATTGATTTCTTACCCTACATAATCAACAGATAATACCATTAAGCAGGCACACTATTTTTTTTCTTTTTCACCACGATATGTGCCTTGGGACTGTTGCACTAGGTGAAGAACCTGGTAAAGCGATCCATACTCAAGTAGCTGTCTCTCCAGATTCACAATACGCAGCCCCATTGAAACGTTTGATAAAATTAAAATAATTTTTTTGGATATACAAATTTACAACAAACAGATTATGTTAAGAAGAGAATTCATTCAATTACTAGAATCGATCTAGAACTCCTTTTTCTTTTACAAAACTCAAATCTTCTAAAACCGGAATTGAAGCTAACCTAAGTGGGACGTTCATTATGTGCTTGCTAACCAAAGAGGATCTAATTGATTACCAGAATCGATAATTCTTTTACCTTAATTAGGGTTCTTCGATTGATGGGAGAGGTGAGGCGGCCGTGAACGACATTAAGAGAACACATGCCATGTGTTATCATCACTTCTCTTGGCCATTGTTGATGGTGGAGAATAGTCTTGGAGTGGTGCCATGGTTGAGAATGGTCACCGAGCGGCGCAGCCGCGCAGGAGAGCAGGTCGGTGAGGTGAAACAAGTGAGATTAGGGTAAAATTAAGAAAGCGGTTTGAATTGTTGGTGTGTTTTTAATTTTTATTTTTTAATTAAAAGATAAATAATGTATATATTAATGATAAGTGGGGCAAAAAATGATCATGGCCACCACTTATGTTTAGCCAAATTAAATCTTGTTCACCATTTATATTTACCAAGATTTAATCCTGGCCACCATTTATACGGGTAAATTTGGATCGTAAAAAAACTATGAAATATAATATAAATATTTTGAGTATTTTTTTATCTTGGAGTCCTTGTAGGAAAATTTAATAACGTTATTGCTTGTTAAAGAGATAAATATTTATCTCAAAATCCTTTTGGTAGATTACTTACAAGGGCCAAATACCTTCTATAATGGGCCAAATACTAATAGGCAAAGGAAAAAGGAATCTAGTTGTATCAAATAACTCTTTCTCAAGGGCCAATCGTACTTTTCGGCAAGGAAACATAGGCCTTGGTATCTCTATATAATCGTTTGTACTCAATTTCTTTACTAAACCCTTTTCGTTTTGTTATTTCCTTACTTTCACAAACCTTTGATCCCTTTTTCCTTATTATTACCGAGCTAATTAACGTGTCATCGAGGAACCGAAGAAAAATCCTAGACGTAGGATGGTGGATTGGACAGAACTTGATCGTAATCTTCTAATGGAGATTGCTGAAAGGTTGCCTTCTATTGAAAGCTACGAATCCTTTGGTCGAGTTTGCAAATCGTGGTGTGCGGCTGCTAGAGAAGGACATGTCAAACAAACAATATTCGAAGGACCATGGCTTATGTTCGCGGATAAAGATGAAGATAACGAGAACTCCACACAATCAATCCGAGAATTTTCAAGCGTCTCATTGGGCATAAAGAGAACTCGTAAAGTTTTATTACCAGAAGCTAGCAAACAATGTTGTTTATCATGCAAAGATTGGTTATTGGTATGTTCTCCGAATGAAATCGATATAAGCCTTTTACACCCATTGTCACGTCTTCAGATTCATCTACCTAAACTCAATACTTTTCCGGATTATGAAGAAACAGAAACTGGGCATTTCATAGATAAGGCAGTGTTATCAGCAAATCCAGCAACTACCTCTGATTTCATCGTTATGGTAATATATGGTCTCCCAGGCCGTTTAGGGTATTGGAAGTCCGGGGATAAGTCATGGACCATGATTGATTTTTGGGAACCTACTTGTTTTTATGATTTAATTTATTGTAATAACAAGTTATACGCTTTGGATACATTAGGCCAAATTGTAACTTGTGATATTTATGGACTAAACCCAACTCAACTGGTCCTGGTTTGTGCTAATGCTGATTTTCCACATCTAATAGATGAAAGAGGGTACTTAATTGAGCTTCCCGAGGAAAAAATTCTTCTTGTCCGTAAACATCATAATATTGGGGACAATTTTTATCACACGGATGGATTCAAGGTATTTGAGGTAAACATTGAAGATAATTCGTACGTGGAGGTTAAGGATTTGGGTAATAAAGCGCTATTCTTGGGATATAACACTTCGTTTTATGTAGAGTGTTCAGAGTTGAATAAATGTAAGCCTAATTGCATATACTTTACGGAGGATACAATGTATCTATACTTGAGTATAGGAGGCGGAAAAGATATGGGTATCTATTGCTTATCAGATCAAAGTATTCAAACTTTTTTCGGTGATGACCTAATAACGGGAAAACTCACACCACCAATATGGATTGGACCTGGTTTTTGATCAAATCTTTTCTCTTTTATTTGAAAATAGTTGTGAGGCCTTGCCTTCAACTTGAATTGAACTTGTAGTAGTATTCTTCAATAATCTGTCTATATAATTTACTTTTGGTGTTCTAATTTACACATTTGAAATATTAATAAAACTATTGTTTGCTTCTTTGGTTTGTTAAGATTGATATACATATTTCTGCATTTGTAATTGGATTTAAAGTACGAGGATAATAACCTGAATATCCTTTAATTTACTTGAATTATTTGTTGATTCTTACCTAAAGGAACAAGGGATTCTAGTTGGCTAAAAATATTCAATATTAGTCTATTATATGATAAATGGCAGGTTGAAAATTTTTTACATGGAAATTTTTTTAAACAGATTGATTGACAACCTTTTTTTCACTTCTCCGAACATCTTTTACTTTTCTCCATTTATCTACTCCACCAACTACCTTTCATCTCCATCTCAGCCATCAACCACCATATTTACTCCACCCAACACCTTTCATCTCCCATCTTCACAATCACCAGCGCCTTTGATTAACACCGCTATCGTGATTTTGCCGCCATAGTAACGAAGCCACCTTATCTATTTTGTTCGAAGGCCAAACTCCAATTTTTTATCCATTTCTCATCTCCATCTCCTCAGCCAACAATCTGCAACACTGCTATGATTTTTCTGAGGTACGTCTTCATATCTCCTCGGAACTTCACTTAACCTTTTGGAGGAATCCAAACCATGTATTGAGGTGGAAGATACTCTGCTGATGTCAAAGGAGTGTGCCCGAATGTGAATTATTGCAAGGAAAATAAGCCTCGTTCTGGATCAAAGAGATACAAGACTGACAAGGAAGGAGGTTATCGAGGACACGACACACCCAGAAGGGTAACGCCCCTACGAGTTATTAACCTGATCAAGAATGAACTCGAATTGAGATGGCCTGAAAAAATGATGGGTGACGCTGAAAAAAGAGATTTAAATTAATATTGTAACTTCGATAAGGACGTAAGTCACACAAAAAATTGATTGTCGATCACTGTTCCCTGAGATACGGCGACTAGAGGCGATTGGGAATTCTACCTTTTCCAACATGGAGGCACAAACTAACGACAATAAGGGGAAACAGAAGTACCCACGACAAAATAATTTCACCAATAACCAATATTTTAGGAATCAAGCTATCCTTAAGGATGTGGGGAGGATCCTGGTTTCTATAGTCAGCAATATCGAGTTAACCCGTCGAGGTGAGGTTTTAAAATTGATTTGAACAACATTTTCGGAATTTTGGCAACATGAACCACGTGGTTGGGTGTTTTGATATGTAAAGAAGGTTCATGAGCCTCTCCACCCTCAGGTGGGCCGAAAAATCATAATGACGAACAACTTCAATGAAGATGCAAGAAAATACTAGTGTTTTGATCTACTGTGAAGACTGACTTGGATGTAAGCTGTGAGGCATCAAATCAGGCATTTTGATACAAAATTTAGTGATAAATCTTAAATTGATCCCATATCTAACGATCTATAAGAATCTTTTGTGACACCTGCCGTAGAAGAGTTTGAAAACCATTTACATCAAGTATCTTGTTGAAAAGTATTAGTTCTGAGTTTTCAAATAGCAGTATAACATATATCGGCAGACTTAAATCTTACAGATCACCTCCTTATCGAAGGTTTAGCTGATTCGTCATTTTTATCGTAGCTAGCTAGTATGAGTGTCCACTCGAATGGATTAGGTTAGCATTATTCATCAACTTTCTCAATGTTTTATTCATATATGTATATTTTATTTTTGTTTATCTGATTTTCATTTACACAAACTTAATTCTTTGCTTAATTAATGACATATTATTTTTTTTATATATGAATATTCAAATACTGGATCACATAGCACATTTTAATAAATAGTAGTACGTTGGTAGCAAGGCATAGTTAAAATTCTTAAACTAAGGTAATATATTAATTACATATATAAGTAACTATTTCGTTTTTCTTATCCAGTATAATAGTTCTAAGATAAACGTTTAGTCCCCTTTAAGTCTCAAAATTTTAGTCTCTTATCTTGCAAAAGTTGGTCTCTTTTTAAGTCTCAAAGTGACAGTTTAGTCCCTTATCTTGCAAATCTGACAGGTTAGTCCCTTTTTAACGAAAATTTGACAATTTCACCCTTTTTATCTTGTAGGATTTGACAATTCACTCCCTTATCTTGCTCAATTTGATAGATTAGTCCTTCTACCAGCTTAGTCCCTTTATCTTTCTCAATTTGACAAGTTAGTCCCTTTTTAACTTTCAAATTAACAGTTTAGTTCCTTATCTTGTTGAACCTGACAATTTAGTTCCTTTTCAATGCTTGATTTGAAGGTTAGTCCTTGCTCAATTTTACAGGTTTGATTTTTTTAATGCTTAATTTATATGTTTAGTCCCCTATCTTGCAATAGTAACATTTTTATTCTTCATATTCTGATCATGTGACAATATTTTAGTCCCTTGTATTGCAAACATAACATTTAAATCAATTTATCTATCGCTTTAGTGAAAAAAAGGACTAATGTTGTCACAAATATAGAAGATAAGAGACTAAAATGTTATATTTACGGGATGAGAAACTAAAGTGCCAAAAAGATCAGATATTACTATTTTAAAGTTTGAGAAAAACCAAGTAGGACCGAATAGGGGCATATCAAAATCTTTTTCCCTATCAATATATTTCTCTATTTTAGAGGAAAGTCGGGATATGTGGGTGTCAATAGACTACTCTATTTTAGAAAGGAGCTGGAAAATGTGGGTGTCAATAGATGGAAATGTGGGTGCTAATAGACTACTCAATTTTAGAAGGGAGGTGGAAAATATGAATGTTAATAGCCTAGATAGATAATAATAATAGCCCACTATGTTATGGATGTGTAATTATAACATTGGTAACACGAGTATAGATGACAATGCAAAATAGTATAGGGAAAAATATGCCACAACTTTAAAAGGATCGTATAAAGGTTGAAAAGAAGTCGTCAAAAACTGATTTCTTGTTTTATTATACAAATAGACATAGTAGATTTACAGTTGGATTAAATAACTTCTCTTAAAGGGGGTATGAATCTTTTTTGAACCTAGGACATTTACTTAGAATAGGATTAGGACTAGGATCTAATACTCTTACATAAGACTTTGATTTAGAGGGCTAAGCCTAGTTTTAGGCCAGAAAGATAACGATTGGTATATTTTTCTCTATTTATATGCACATAATTTTTCGTATCCTTGATCTCTAGAAACTTTTCCGTTTTGTTACTTCACAAACATTTTAATCCCTATTTCAAGCTTTTTAACGTACCTATGGAGACACCAAAAGAAGAGCTAAAACATAGCATGGTGGAGTGGGCAGAGCTTGATCAAAATCTTCTAATGGAGATTGCTGAAAGGCTACCTTCCATCGAAAGCTACGAATGTTTTGGTCAACATTGCAGATCATGGGGAAAAGCTGCTCGAGAAGGACAGGTCAAACAAACAACTTTTGAAGGACCGTGGCTTATGTTCGCGGATAAAGATGAAAATAACGAGAACTCAACTGAATCAATCTGTGAATTTTCAAGTGTTTCATTAGGCATAAAGAGAACTCGCAATAACAAGTTCTATGGGTTGGATAGATGTGGTCATATTGTAAATTGTGATATCAATGGACCAAACCAAACTAAACTGGTTCTGGGTTTTGCTAATGATAAGTTTCCATCGCTCTTGGGTTCGATAGGATATTTGGTTGAGCTTCCCGGAGGGAAGCTTCTTGTAGTTCATAAACATCGTGTGATCACGGATGATTATTATCACACAGATGAAATTTAAGTATTCGAGGTGAACATTGAAGATAATTCATATGTAGAAGTCAAAGATTTGGGGAATAAAGCTTTATTTTTGGGATATAACACTTCGTTTTACATAGAGTGTTCTGAGTTCAATAAATGTAAGCCTAATAGTATATACTTTTCAGAAGATGATCCTGATCTATTCATTGGTATGGATATACAAAATCCTGGAGGTGGAAAAGATATGGGTATTTATAGCTTAACAGATGGAAGCATTCAGCCTTTTTTTGGCGACGACTTAGTAAAGGGAAGTCTCACACCACCAACTTGGATTGGACCCGGTTTTTGATCAGTTTTTTCTTTCCTTTGTTAGAATATAGTTTCGCCTTCAATTTATATTTATAGTAGTGTTCTTCAATAATCTATCTATATAATTTACTTTTAGCATTCTAATATAGAGATTGTTGTATGATACTAATGATACTACTTTTTTGGTTGGTTTAATTTAAGTTTTGCATATGTATGTGAAGGCTGAGGATTGTAACCTATATATGTTAATTATTACAGCATGGAACTCTCTTCGGCTAGAGTTATTTAATTAGTCAGATTGTTTGATTGAGAGGCTATGTGACAAACTAGTTGCTTGCCTTCTTACTTCCCTATTACTTGAATGTAACTTGGTCATTTTTATATTCTCATCAAATTCTATTGGAAGGCCCTCCTCCATCTTATACATTTATTGGTTTGAGCGTAAGAAGTAGTATCATAAGTCTTATTTTCGGGGGTGGTGCGTAATGATCCTCTTAATATTTTGTTCACAGAACTTCGACATAAAGGAGTTTGGAGAAGCCTTGTTTGTTATTGGTATTCAGATTGATCTTGATCGTACTAATAGTATGCTTGGTTTATCTTAGAGAGCTTATATTAGATGACATCTGTAAGGTATCTCTATAATGTATCCAAAATAAACTAAAGCATAATTAGTTTGATTCCTTTATATGTTTTCGTAGGCACACAAGGAAAAGAATGTGTGCATTATATAGTGAAGATCAAGCAACATAATATTAAAAATTTCTTGGCATAGCCTTTTGGGGATTCACTTTAAAGAAGAACTTTATAAACAATAAGAGAATATAAATACTTGATATCTGCATGTATGAATACATGATGTATTAAATTGAATGAAGATAGGAATATATGAGATTATATATTTTTTTCTCACTCACCACCACTAAATATTTACACGCTTGTTGTTCATCTATACTGGTCAGCATGACAAAGTTCTACTATTCGAAAAATGAATCAATTGTTAGAGATGACCCTTCTACTATACAAGATGTAATAAAAATCTAAGAAGACCTCTCCTCATCTCTAGGACTTCATTTCAAGTATGGATTATATAGTTTTACCCGTTTTAAACTTTTTAGCAAAAAGTATGGTTATATAATAACTATGATAATCTGTCTCTCACAAAAATCTTGACACGGGATCAGAGGATCTAGGTGCACCAGCTTTCCCCATACATTCGATGCGGAGGATCTAAGTTTAAGTTAAAGAATCCCGTTTTGCAATTAGACTTGAGGTATTAAACGTACTATTTTACCATAAAATTGCTTTGTTGTGGTACTAAACAGCATTACATGCTGACTTGTAAGTTACTTTCAATTGGAGAAGTTGGATACTAATGGAACAACTCATGGAAATTTACAGGCTTGGGACTGTGCTTATAGAGTTGGCCAAAAAAAAAGAAGTATAAGGCTTTCGCTTCTGATAAACATTATCGTGATTGACTTGATTGGGCTCACTTGTTTGTATTGATCTTTTTCTTATTGTTTGAAATGTACTTTTTGGTGGTAATTTGAATGATAGATTAAGTTATAGGGTCATCTAATATAAACCATGGTATAGAATGGAGAGCTAATAAAATTTTCTAAAGCCATTAATTATATGGGAAGACCAATTTACATTCAAGTGCTATTGATATTTAATAGGGAAGTCAGAAGGAAAACAACAAGCTTGACACATGCCTCTTCATCATACACTCTACTAAAATTGAATACAATCCTCAGACTTCAAATACAAATGCAGAACTTAAATCAATCAAAGAAGCAAACAATAGTATCATTAGTATTATTCAACGATCTGCAAGTTTAGAATGCCAAAAGTAAATTATATAGATATTATTAAAGAACGCTACTACAAGTATAAATTGAAGGCAAAGCCTTGAAACTATTTTGAAACAAAGGAAAAAAAAATTGATCAAGAACCGGGTCCAATCCAGGTTGGTGGTGTGAGTGTTCCCTTTATTAAGTCATCACCAAAAAAACGTTGAATGTTTCCATCTGCTAAGTTATAAATACCCATATCTTTTCCGCCTCCTACGGAATAGTATAGTTCAGGATCATCATCTGAAAAGTATATACTATTAGGTTTACATTTATTGAACTCAGAACACTCTACGTAATACGAAGTGTTATTTCCCAAGAATAGAGCTTTATTTTCCAAATCTTTAACTTCCACATATGAATTATCTTCAATGTTCACCTCAAATACCTTAAATTCATCAGTGTGATAATAATCATCCCCGATATCACAATTTCTTTCATCAGTGTGATAATAATCATCCCCGATATCACGATTTCTATGGACTTGAAGAAGCTTCCCTCCGGGAAGCTCAACCAAGTACCCTTTTGGATTTATGAGCGGTGGAAGATCCTCATTAGCAAAAACCTTAACCAGTTTAGTTGGGTTTAATCCATGAATATCACACATTATAATATGACGAGATCCGTCCAAACCATACAACTTGTTATTGCAATAAATTATATCAATAATAAAATTAGGTTCCCAAAAATCAATCGAGGTCCATGACTTATCACCGGACTTCCAAAATGCTAAACGGCGTTCCATGTTACATATTACCATAATAATAAAATCAGAGGTTGTTGATGGATTTGCTGATAAAACAGCCTTCATTACGAAAAACTCAAAACCCGGGATATTATAATGTGATAGCGTGTTGAATTTAGGTACACTGATCTGAACACGTGACAATGGGTGTAAAAGGCTTACATCAATTTGATTAGGCGAACATACCAATAACCAATCTTTGCATGATACACAACGTTGTTTGCTAGTCTCCGGTAAGAAAATTTTGCGAGTTCTCTTTATGCCCAATGAAACGCTAGAAAATTCACGGATTAATTCAGTTGAGTTCTCGTTAGCTTCATCTTTATCCGCGAACATAAGCCATGGTCCTTCGAAAGCTGTTTGTTTGACATGTCCTTCTCGAGCAGCTTTTCCCCACGATCTGCAAACTCGACCAAAAGATTCGTAGCTTTCGATGGAAGGTAGCCTTTCAGCAATCTCCATTAAAAGATTATGATCAAGCTCTGCCCAATCAACCATGCTACTTTTTTGCTCTTCTTTTGGTGTCTCCATAGGACCGTAGCTACGTTTAATAGCTTGGGAAAGGGATTAATAGATTGTAAAGTAACAAAGCGGAAAACCTTTGTAGAGAAATCAAGGTATACGTATCCAGAAAAATTATGTGCATATAAATAGAGAAAATATAATTAAACCTAGTGCCCGTTTGGAAGTGTTTTTTTGGAAAAACACTTAAAAGTGCTTCTAGCATTTTAAGAGTTTTTTTTGTCCTGAAAAGCACTTTTCTAAAAAGCACCAATTTGGTGCTTTCTTGAAAAAAGCATTTAAAATAATTTTAGACTTCAAAATTATTTTAAATGATTTTTTCAAATTTCAATTTTTATTCCAAAAGCGCTTTTTTACTCCAAAATAAACACTTCCAAACGAGCCCCTACTCTTCTCCTCTAAGTCTTAAGTTAGAGTTATTTGATCCTATTCCTTTTCGAAGTATATTTCTATGTTCTAGATTTTTTCCTACTCCCTTTAGGAGAAGTTATATAATCTAACTCTTAACTCTAAAACTATTCTTATTTCTATTTGTACAAGGTAAACCCAATGCCACGTGACACTACTAAAAGTAGAGTAAAAAACTCTAGGAGTTTATGTAATATTTACAATATTTGCAAAAGGACACTGTTACCGTAAAAGCTATTAGTTTGTTGCCAGTTATTCATAGCTAAAACTACGATTGTTGCCGCAATTGATATGTTTGTTTTCGCGACGAAGTCTTCGTCGCCAAGGTACTCATTATCGACAGACATTTTCGTCGCCAAAGAATGTGTAACAAGTTCGATGGTAGTAGTCAATCGCGAAAAAAATCAATTGTCGTTAATCCTAATCTATTATCGACGACGTTGAGCCATGGACAGGGAAATTAGGTTGTCGTCGATTTTGTCTGTCACTAATGTATTTTTAAAACTAAATTTTTTCTTATTTTAATAAATTAATTATTTTAACATTTTTAAAATATTAATTTTCAATTTACTTTTTTTTTATATTGAAGTTTTCATAAACGATTAGTTATTAAAAACCAAAGCGTAGAAGACAAAATAAAATAAATACTATTTAAATATATAAAATAAATCATTCATAAAAATTGTAATTAATATAAACTGTATGTGAGAATAAACTTAAAACAGGGTCTCAAAAACAAATAATATTTATCTTCGAAAAGGTTTTCATCTTCTTCGTCGTCTCGGAGTTTGTGTTGAGTTGGACGAGTAAAATGGAAAAGATTGGGAGGTCCATTGAGATCGTAAATCGAAAGTCTCTCACCTGTCCTAATATGATTCATCCAGTTAAGCGCTCTACTCATTTGCTCGAGGCTATATGTGAGATGGGTGGCAACTAGAGCTCATAGATCAATCTGGATCGGGATGATAGTATGCCCTTTGAAATTTTATAATCATTAATGGCCGTCATCATTGCACTAAAACACCACATCATAATTTGCGGTACAAATAATTCAGGAGTTTTCCGAGTTTTGCCTTTTGGAGATGGGCCAACACCAGCACCCAACTCCGGAAAACCAGGTATATCGTTTTTCGAGCGACATCTATCAACATTCTAATATAATATTTTATAGGTTTATACTATTTTCCTAATTAATTTTTCTATCATTTTTAAATTTGTTTCGTGACTATTTTGACCATATATTAAAAATTAATAAGATTGATTGATTAAATATATTTTTTTGCACATCTTAAGTATAAATTATTCTTTTTTCCCTATAAAACTGAGTCTAAACGCTTTCTAAGTACAAGTTAATACTTATTAAACTTCCGAAAAAGCACACACTATCTAGGACTAGCCGACCTACTTTGATTTCTTGTTAGAAGTTTTCAAATTCCTGCCGAATTCAAGTAAGGGACCAAATCTTGCTCAGTAGTTACTTTCATTTTTGCCATCCAATCTATACAAGAATTCGCTTCCCTATATGTGAGCAAGTTTGAAACCTCTATTATTCGCACGTATATTTCTACAATGTGAATATTTTGTCTGGCCAATCCTTTTCATTTCCACCGCTATCATCAATTTTTAAAAGGTTTATTCATTTTTTTAGTCATGCCATTTTAATAAGGTACGTATCTCTTAGGATGGTTGAAGTATATTTTTTGCCCCCAAATCTCTTAGACTTTCTATCAAGTTGCTTTCTGACATTTAGCTTTATATTTTACAACAAAAAGATTTCCATTTTATCTTTAGGAGATAAATAAACGATGTACCTATAGTATATTTATCCTTACTACTAAAGATAATTTTTAAAATATTAAGTCATGTAACACTAATTCTAAGGACTAGGTCTTTTAGTGTTCACAGATTAAAAGATTTTTTTGGCATATTTTCCTCCCTGTACATTTTTTACATTTGACAAAATCCTCAAGTATGCCCGTAGATATATTTAGATTATTTAACCCTTTAAAGACTCGGATATATAAACATATTAATTTAGAAAAGGTGTTTAGAGTAAAGGGACCTTTTGTCACACTTATCTTACTATGTGATGAATGTTTCCCCCACCGAAAAACCGGTTATAATCCTACCATATTTAGTAGGAACTCTGATGCAGGCTATTACAATGGAAAGAAAAAGAACAACATCATACATAGCGAGATGGTTTTTCTTGGTAATTAGTTTTTAGAAATATAAAAAAATTCTTTTGCGAGAACTTCAGTAGTGGTTGAAATCAAATGTGGCCGCATTCATTCACCGGCCACCTCCTCGAACTCATGGAAAGTCTCGATGTTGGGGAATAAATGCATTAATGTTCCCATGATCAGAATCCTCATGAATATTGCTTCGATCATTATCGCAGTAACTTCTCTTTCTTCTTCGGTCAGATTCGCGTAAATACTAGATGAGACCATTATTCAAAAAAGGCATTAGAATCGTTCTTAAAAAATAATAATGATAGACTGAATCTAGAATATAACAACAATTTGTAGATATAATTGATAATAATATTATGAGTTTATAAATCATTGCCTTAATAACGATTTTCGATATAGACGGGGTGTTAAACTGTACCGGTTTTTCCCCAAGGTATGACTATTACATATATCAGATGTATGAACTCATACAAGTCGGACAGGAATCTACTCATAGTTGCTCAAAAACTCGTAAAAAGTAGAAGAATATCTTGTTCTTAACTATCATTTTTTGTGTTGTATTTCGTATCTTATAGCTTAGATGTGTCAAATGAGAGAAAAATGTTTGATATATATAGTCACCAAATAGGCAACTTTATAATATACATTAATCACCAATAAAAGACAAAGGAAGTAGTTTGTGGCATTCAAGTCTGTACATTACGGACGTTGCAATCTCCAAATTTTCCGCCTCATTGGAAAAAAGTGGGAAAAACGTGTGAAAAAACTTGGAAAAGAGTTAACAGCTTTTGTTGCAAAAATGTATATAGACTTTAAAAATCCGGTAAAGAATGCTCCTACAAACCCCCTAAGCAAAACTCCTTTTTTTTTTATCTTTTTTTTATCCTCAAATCTCCTCAACTTCTCATGACCACTCCACGTCGCTCTTCGACTTGCTGCGAGGTTACTGATGGTGTGTGTGCCCATACACCATACAGTAATAAAACTTTGAAATATACAGAAATACAAGAGTATCTAAATAAGTAAAAAATTCGTTGATTTCTAGATTTAAGAAAAGGGATAAAAGAACTCTTTGTATTTCATTAACAAAAGACGATTTCCTTATTCTTTTGCATTGTGTCAGCTCTGTTATCGTATGTCGGATAAAGTTTAATTGTAAAGATGGAGGTACATAATTTGACGAGGAAACCTATAAAATAAAATATTAAATTACATACAAGTGTTATTGATATCATCAATAAGAATAGAGGGAAGTAACAAGGCAAACAACAAGCTTGTCACATGCCTTTATGATATACGAATATGTGCTGCAAGAATTAACAATTGAATTCACATTTTCAGGTTTCAATTTCCAACCTTTTAATACAAATGCAGAACTTAAAGAAGCCAACAATAGTATCATTAGTATTATTGAACAATTTGCAAGTTCAGAATGCCAAAAGTAAATTATATAGATTTTATTGAAGAATGCTACTACAAGTATAATTTGAAGGCAAGGCCTCGAAACTATATAATTTGAAGGCAAGGCCTCGAAACTATTTTGAAATAAAGGAAAAATTATTGATCAAGAACCGGGTCCAAAGGTTGGTGGTGTGAGTGTTCCCTTTATTAAGTCATCACCAAAAAAACGTTGAATGCTTCCATCTGCTAAGTTATAAATAGTAAATACCCATATCTTTTCCGGCTCCTACGAAATAGTATAGTTCAGGATCATCATCTGAAAAGTATATACTATTAGGTTTACATTTATTGAACTCAGAACACTCTATGTAATACGAAGTGTTAAGTCCCACGAATAGAGCTTTATTCCCCAAATCTTTGACTTCCACATATGAATTATCTTCAATGTTCACCTCAAATACCTTAAATTCATCTGTGTAATAATAATCATCCCCGATATCACGATTTCTATGGACTTGAAGAAGCTTACCTCCGGGAAGCTCAACCAAGTAACCTCTTGGATCTATTAGCAATGGAAGATCTTCGTTAGCAAAAACCTTAACCAGTTTAGTTGGGTTTGATCCATGGATATCACACATTATAATATGGCGATATCCATCTAACCCATACAACTTGTTATTGAAATAAATTATATCAAGAAAAAAATGAGGTCCCGAGAAATCAATTGAGGTCCATGACTTATCACCGGACCTCCAAAATGCTAAATCACAATCGTTGCCGATTATTACCATAACAATAAAATCAGAGGTTGTTGATGGATTTGCTGATAAAACAGCCTTCCTTATAAATATCTCTAAATCCGGAACATCATAATGTGATAACGTGTTTAATTTAGGTACACTGATCTGAACACGTGACAATGGGTGTAAAAGGCTTACATCAATTTTATTAGGCGAACATACTAATAACCAATCTTTGCATGATACACAACATTGTTTGCTAGTTTCCGGTAACAAAATTTTGCGAGTTCTCTTAATGCCCAATGAAACGCTAGAAAATTCACGGATTAATTCAGTCGAGTTCTTGTTAGCTTCATCTTTATCCGCGAACATAAGCCATGGTCCTTCGAAAGCTGTTTGTTTGACATGTCCTTCTCGAGCAGCTTTTCCCCACGATCTGCAAACTCGACCAAAAGATTCATAGCTTTCGATGGAAGGTAGCCTTTCAGCAATCTCCATTAGAAGATTATGATCAACCTCTGCCCAATCCACCATGTTACGTTTTAGCTTTTTCTTTTGTGTCTCTATAGGACCGTAGCTACGTTTAATAGCTTGGAAAAGGGATTAATAGCTTGTAAAGTAACAAAACGGAAAACCTTTGTAGAGAAATCAAGGTATACGTATCCAGAAAATTATGCGCATATAAAGAGAGAATATATCTAAACCTAGTCTTGTCCTCTAAGTCTTAAGTTAGAGTTATTTGATCCTATTCCTTTTCGAAGTATATTTCTATGTTCTAAATTTTTTCCTACTCCCTTTAGGAGAAGTTATATAATCTAACTCTTAACTCTAAAACTATTCTTATTTCTATTTGTACAAGGTAAACCCAATGCCACGTGACACTACTAAAAATAGAGGAAAAAACTCTAGGAATTTATGTAATAATTACAATTTTTGCGAAAGGACACGGTTACCGTAAAAGCTATTAGTTTCTCGCCAGTTATTCATAGCTAAAATACGATTGTTGCCGCAATTGATATATTTGTTTCTGCGACGAAGTTTTCATCGCCAAGGTACTCATTTCCGACAGACATTTTCGTCGCCAAAGAATGTGTAACAAGCGATGATATAATTTTGTCGATGGTAGTAGTCAATCGTGAAAAAAATCAATCGTCGTTAATCCTAATCTATTATCGACGACGTTGAGCCATGGGCAAGGAAATTAGGTTGTCGACGATTTTGTCGTCGCTAATGTATTTTTTAAAGAGTAATGATATTTGTCACCCCTATTCCTTTCACCCTTTTATCACCTCCTACATGGCAGATTGCATGGCATGACATATAAGTAATTTATTTACTTATCTTAATTAATTGATTTATTCATTAAATTAAACATTTCCTTAATCATATTTCTTAATTATTTTATTCCTTACATGTCATGCCATGTAATCTGCCATGTAGGAGGTGACAAAAGGGTGAAGAGAATAGGGGTGACAAATATCATTACTCTTTTTTAAAATAGTTTTTTGATCATTTTAATAAATTAATTATTTTAATATTTTTAAATATTAATTTTCAATTTACTTTTTTTTGATATTGAAGTTTTCATAAACGATTAGTTATTAAAAACCAAAGCGTAGAAGACAAAATGAAATAAATTACTATTTAAATATGTAAAATAAATCATTCATAAAAATTGTAACTAATATAAACTGTCTTAAAACAGGGTCTCAAAACAAATAACATTTACCTTCGAAAAGGTTTTCATCTTCTTCGTCGTCTCGAAGTTTATGTTGAGTTGGACGAGTAGAAGGTTTGAGAGGAGGATTGGAAAAGATTGGGAGATCCATTGGGATCGTAAGTCGAAAGTCTCTCACCTGTCCTAATATGATTTATCCAGTTAAGCACTCTACTCATTTGCTCGAGGCTATATGTGAGATGGGTGGCAACTAGAGCTCATAGATCAATCTGGATCGGAATGATAACATGCCCTTTGAAATCCGATAATCATTAATGGTCGTCATTGCACTAAAATACCACACCATAATTGGTTGCACAAATAATTCAGCAGTTTTCCGAGTTTTGCCTTTTGGAGATGGGCCAACACTAGTATCCAACTCCGGAAAACCACGTACAATGTTTTTCGAGCGACATCCATCAACGTTCTAATATAATATTTTATAAGTTTATACTATTTTCCTAATTAATTTTCTATCATTTTTAAATCTGTTTCGTGACTATTTTGACCATATATTAAAAATTAATAAGATTGATTGATTAAATATACTTTTTTTCGTCTAAATTATTCTTTTTTCCCCATAAAACTGAGGTCTAAACGCCTTCTAAGTACAAGTTAATACTTATTAAACTCCCGAAAAAGCACACACCATCTAGGACTAGCCTACCCACTTTGATCTCTTGTTAGAAGTTGTCAAATCCTGTCGAATCCAAGTAAGGGACCAGATCTTCCTCAATAGTTACTCTCATTTTTGCCATCCAATCCACACAAGAATTTATTCGCATGTATTTTTCTACAATGTGAATATTTCGTCTAACCAATCCTTTTTATTTCCACCGCTATTTACTAGTACATGTAAATCAAGTGAATCAAGTTCTAATTACAAACTAACTATTAATTATAAACCGCATTAACTAGATAAAAGAAAAAGATAATTTTTTATTCAATAATCTATTGGGCTTAGCCTTGTAACCGGGCCTATTTTAAGAGTCCAACTAATCACTTTGGCGGGAAAATTCAGTCAGTCCAATTTTATTTATTTATTTTATTTATGCATATACCTTGCTTCATATATAAAACCCTAGCCCCCTTTCTTCGCATCATTTCACATCTAAAATTTCACCTTCTATATTCTCCCCTAGAAATGAATAAACAATTTTAATTCAATCACATTTCTATTCTTAACTTTTTCCGTCTTAAAATAGCTTAATCAAAACTCATATCAGTGTTTAATCTCTACAAAAAAAAAATGACTGATGCGTTTGAAGATGAAGCTGAACCGACTGTTTCAATCCGAGATTTACTCGATGAGGTTGAGGAAAAGGAACTGGTGAGACCCTTTTATTCAAGTTTCCTTTTTTATTTTTATTTTAATTATGTTTTTAAGTTTTTAGATTTGTTCAAATTGCTATACGAAATAGTGTTTATAGGATTTTAAAATGGGTAATTAAATTAGATTATATAGATGATAGTGACCTTATCCGATTTTTTTTAAGAATTCGGTTAATTGCACCATAGGTCCCTGTAGTATTTAAAATTAGTTAAATTGCATTTGAGGTCCCTATATTTAACAAACTTTCTTTTTGACAACTTTAAGGAAGCTGATTTAGTATTAGGAGGAGATGAAGGAAAAGAATGCACATATAACAAAGGTTATATGAAAAGACAAGCAATATTCTCATGTTTAACATGTGTACCAGATGGTAATGGTGGTGTTTGCACAGCTTGTAGTTTATCTTGTCATGATGGTCATGAGGTAAGGGTATTTTCGTCATTTCACATTACAAAAAAAAAACTCACTCTCACAAATTCACACTTAACCCAGATTGTGGAGCTTTGGACGAAAAGAAACTTTAGATGTGATTGCGGAAATTCAAAATTCGGAATATCTTATTGCAAACTTTTCCCTAGTAAAGAAACTGAAAATTCAGAAAATTTATATAATCATAATTTTAAAGGGTTATATTGTACATGTAATCGTATTTATCCTGATCCAAATTCTGATGAACAAGAAGAAATGATTCAATGTTGTGTTTGTGAAGATTGGTTTCATGAAGAACATCTTACCCTTGATTCTTCTAATCAGGTGTGGGTCCCTTATCAATTTTCTTTTTCTTTTCTTTTTCCCTTTTTTCTTTTCTTTTTTTTCTTTCTTTTTTTTCTTTTTTTTCTTTTTTTTTTCTTTTATTTTTTAAAATCAATTTAATATTCTACGTAAATTATAATTTTTTTTATTATGTTTAGATTCCGAAAGATGAAGAAGGAGAGCCTTTATATGAAGACTTTATATGCAATAATTGTTCGGTATCTTTTACCTTTTTAACCCTTTACCCTCCGACTATTTTCGCACGTAATATGGACAATACGAAGGGTAAAGAAGTAATTGAAAACAACCCTTCTTCCCCTGTGGTTTCCCTAGTGGGTCCCACGGGAGAAGGAAGCTCGATAAATCCGATCAATAACTGCAAACTTGGAGTAAAATTAAATGATTTAGAAATGAGTAAAAAACCAATGTTTTTAACTAGAAATTGGCGGGAAATAATATGTAAATGTGAAGAATGTGTGAATTATTACAAAGAAAAGAAAATCGGATTCTTACTTGATAAAGAAGATTCTATAGCTGAGTATGAAAAAATAGCGAAACAAAAAAGAAAGGATAAAATTGAAAAAGAAGAAGATATTGAACAAACTTTACTTAATCAATTAGATCATGTTGGAAAAATCGAGTTTTTAAGTGGTGTTGCTGATATGAAGAGCGAGATTCATTCTTTCCTGGTATGTTTTTAGTTTTTATTTACTCATAGGTCCTTCATCTTTTAAAATTCGCATCTTTGATTAAATAAATAATTTTTGTTTTTATAGGAGAATATTGATCAATCAAAGCCTGTTACATCAGAGGATATTCATCAAATATTCGAGAATCTTGCTAAAAAACGGAGGCGTATGTAATAATGATAATAAAAAATCTTTACTTTGTTTTATTTAATCTTATGTTTTTTACTTTGTTTGAATTGTAATGTATTTGATTCTCGGAGTATTTTGTTTATCAAATTCACAATTTACATTCGATTTTTCTAGTTATTATGCTTAGTTATTTTAGCATCTTATATTATTACAAGGGATCAAATAATCACAATTTATTAACATTAAAAGCAAATAATAGTAATGTAAAATTCCAAATCTACTCTTCGGGAATGGTTTCAAGTAATGTTCTTGAAGAAACTAAAGTAGAACGATGATTTGGTAACTTTAAAAGCTCATTTGCTACATCTTTAAATTCAAGAACTTTTCCATCTTTACATTTCGAAAGTAATTGAAAAGCTTCTTCCTTTTTCATTCTAATTTTCACGGTCATACTATTTTTCTCGGCAAAACAAGTGATTTCATGTTTTTGCGTAACATTTTTCTCTTTATCTTCTTTGTGATTGAACGTTTCTGATTCGAATTCTTCTCTTTTATCGATCTTCATGCTTCTCTGGAGCTTTACACAAGGTGGTTTATTATCAAAGTTTAGAGAATTTGAGTTCTTTGCCATGTTTGAACCATCTAAACTTTTCTTGTTGACAAAATATTTCACGAATTTTGACATCTTACACAAAAAATTAGAGAATTTGATAGTTTAATTGGCTATGGAGTGTGTTTAAATGTTGGATCTGAATTGAAGTCTTGACTTGAAAACTAGTTATGTATAAGGATATAGTGTTGTAATTGTAGGTTTACTAAACTCTAAGTTATGTGATTGACTTAAGAAATGATTGAGCTTGCTTTTGAGTTTAGCTCAATAAATGTTTATATAGGGGTGATAAGAGTATAATTTGGGTTAAAATTTGGAATTAGTCTTAGTATACTAAAGTGTATTGACCGAATTATTGTAGTCTTGTAGCTCCTAGTCTCGTCAAAAGATTGATCATGAATTATTTACTAGTGAATTTCATTCTATGACCAAAAATGAATTTTCAAATAAGAAGTTCAGAATTCAAATGTCCTTATAAGGGTCACTAAGGCAGTAATTAATCGAGTTTACATATGTTTGTTTTAACTGTTTGAATTGTTCATGAACTGTCTTGTTTTATTTTATGACAAAAACAAAAAAAATTACGAATGATCTTTGTTGGATAGAATGTGTTGAACTGCTGTTTGATACCTATATTTTAGTATGATTTGAAGTATATTAGAATAATAAAATATGAGTTTTAATGAATTGTATGCTTAATCTACTGTCCTATTTTCAAACTCGTAATTGAAGGTCATTTTGCGTCCAAAAAAAAAAAAAAATTGAAGGTCATTTTCATTAAATTTGTATTCTTAAAGAAACTTCCTACGTATGAAGAAACTGGCCCCTTTGGAACAAAAAGAAGAAGAAACTAGCCCCTGTGACCACGGTGGGGCAACTTTTTCCACTTTGCTAACATAATAATAGTAATGTAGGTATTAAATAGTAATTTTCGTTTGTAATTTCATTTTTTTGTCGTGGAGTAAATCAATACTTAGTTAAATTTGTACTAACTTTTTAAAGAGTCCCATTGATTTAGAGTCCATTTTGATTCGGATGAAATTCAATTCCAAGATTTCATGATCACCGTATACATACTTTAACCACTGACGAAACTATTTATCTCATCTCATTTAGGAGATTGCCAATTAAAAGGATAAATACTAATTTGGTGATAAAAGAGAAAGTCAATTGCCAAATAAAGTAATATGTAGTTCTTGTTTGGTAATTCAGTAAGTTGCAGAGTTTTGTTTTTTACAAATACACTCAGAATTAAATCTGTAGAGTTCACCTACACATAGATATTTTTGACAATATAACAATATTATGCGAAACAACATAATTTACAAGTAGGATGGTGTATTACTTCAGTTTCAAAATCTAAATTAATGCTTAATTTTCAAGATTTGCGAGAGATGAATGATTGGCATACAAATTACATGACTAAGTAAAAAGTAGGACAATTAATTTTAGAGTAAATACCATTTTTGTCCCCTGGGTTTATACCCGATTGACAGGTTACCCTCTAAGTCTTAAAATACGCCTTGTTGCCCCCTAAGATTTACTTTTGTGCCCCGTTACCCCCCTGGTCGTGTTTTCCGTCCATTTTTGCTGTTAAATCCGACGTGGCATTTCCATGTCACCTTTTTTCTTTTTTTAAAATCCTAATTCTAATTAATCATTTAATTAACTTAAAACAAGGGTAAAAAAGAAATTTTATAATAGTTTTAATATTATTAAATAAAAATAATAAAACCATCCCCCCACCCCACCGCCACCCCACCCCCACCGAGATACCCCTACCCCCCCTTCCCCCTCTCTTCCCCTTCTTCTTCTTCCCCGTTCTTCTTCTTCCCCGATGACACCTGGTTCTTCTAAACAAAAATCTTGGTTTGATTGATTCCATCGATAATCTTCTCATAATCCCACATTAATCTCAGCTACTATGGAACCATTGTAGAAGAAAGAAGAGTTGGGTGTAAGTAATTACTGCAAATTCGAAAGCCAATTCTCCAATCCACAGAAGAAGAAGATGATGAACCTCCGTTACTACTACCAAAACCAGAAAACAGACCAAGCGAAGAAGCTGGAGCAAGTACCGGTGATACCCTGTTCCTATTCCATAACGCATTATTACTCCTGTTACCTTCAACTGAAGAAGAAGAAGACCCACTGCTACTCACAAACTGCTTCTGTTGATAATTTGCTTGATTGTTGTACATCTGATTTGTACTACCTGATGATGTATTTGGACTCGGACTCTGTATCGTCTTCATTGTATTTGTATCACCATCCTTGATACTACTAGGATACCAACCTACAGCTGTACCTGGTGGAGATGAGCTAGGAAGTGGAGGAGGAGGTGGTGGAGGCTGAGACTGAACCTGAGGAGTCTGCTTAGTTACATTAACAGATTGAGGTCTCTGCATAACTGTAACTGGTTCTCTTACTAAACCTAATTGCAGATTCTTCAATTCATTCCCCATAACTAAGTAACGATTTTCCGTCATAGCTACTTGAGGTGAAGCCTGCTGTATCTGCAATGGTGACGATGATGATGTCACCGAATATACAGAAGGATTTTCCGGTGGCAGCCATTGTCCATATCGTGCTTTCAAGACCGTGTCAAGGTCAGGCCCTTTTGTAGGTGATTCGTTGAGTAAAACTCAATGGGAGTTTGATTGATTTTTTTTTTTAGAAGAACCAGGTGTCATCGGGGAAGAAGAAGAAGGGGAAGAGAGGGGGTAGGGGTGTCTCGGTTGGTGGGGTGGTGTTTTTTTTTTTATCAATAATATTAAAAGTATTATTAAATTTCTATTTTACCCTTAGGTTAACTTAATTAAATGATTAATTAGAATTAGGATTAAAAAAAAGAAAAAAGCTGACTTGGAAATGCCACGTCAGATTTAACGGAAAAAATGGACGGAAAACACGACCAGGGGGTAACGGGGCACAAGAGTAAATCTTAGGGGGCAAGAAGGCGCATTTTAAGACTTAGGGGGCAACCTGTCAATCGGGTATAAACCCAGGAGGCAAAAGTGGTATTTACTCTTAATTTTATTAAAATTAAAAGATAGGATATCCATTTCTTTTCTAATTTTTTATCCTTTAGCATAAACAATTACTTCAACAACTATATCATTATTAACATATTCAGTTTCAATGTTATTGTTATTTCTTAAAAATGGTCTTTTGTCATGAAGTGGGTTATGAAAGTTTTTTTCCATAAAATTTGTTTCTCTAATTCTTTTTTTCCATTAAATAATAAAAAAACTTAAAAAAACAAGAGATTTGAGACATTGATATTACACCCATAACCAATTCTTTTACGTCTTCATAAGTAATAATTTAAATTTTCAATAAGATAGATAGGTATTTTGTCTTATACACTTAGCTAGTGAATCAACAAGTTCATTAAAGTTTATTTTAATGTGTGAAACCTTCTAAACCTAAAAATTGTTCATGTATTTCCAATTTTTTTTACAACTGATTGAATCTTTCCATTAATTCTCATCTTTTTATAAATATCTTAAACAATTTCAAAGTTGTCCGAATTGAAAGTGTTACTCCGTTGATTAAGACCGGACACAGATCCTATAGCCATTAGAAAGGACCATGATTCGCCTTTAGTGCCTGAGTCTTCATTACCTTATGTGTGTATTTTCCATCCTGATTAACCGTCATCGACGCAGTTCCCGACTCTTCTCATTCCTTCGTAAATGATGCATCATTAAGCCAGATAATGTCTGAGTTATCTTGGAAGAGATTGTTATCATTACTGTCTTTGTACACCGGTATATTCATCTCAACGTTGTCTTGTGTAGATTTAAAATCAATATCCTCAAATAGGTCATTAGTAATCTAATTCGCCCACTATAACTTCTTTCACATTTCACTTTTTATTTTCAAATAATCCTTGAATCCTTGCTTTCCAGATGAAACAAACTGTGCTAAGAATAAATGGGCTGATAATTTTCCTATCACCATCAACCACCGATCACCTACTAGCGTCGCGGTCTGCCATCGCCAAAACCACCACTAGAGATGGTTACATATTATCAATGTCATATGCATGCCTGATACTTTTAGGTAATTAAGCACACAGAATAACAATGAATGTACTATAATATTGTAACTTATCGTGATTTTCAAATACACTATTACTTGGACCGCAGGACACAACTTTGACCACTATTAAACAACCAAGTTCTCTAACGACCTTTAGAAAGTATTTTCCAATAACGTAATATGTTTGTAGAAACACACAATATATATTCAAGAGATAACTAAATGGTAACCATTGGGACTAGCTCAATGGCCAGGATCCTGTCTCTCAACTAGGAGGTACAAGGTTCAAGTCTCCTCCCTGAAACATTAAATAGGAGTATGCATGAGGAGGCGTGTATATTTCCTGAACATTTAATGGGAGTATGCATGCATGAGGAGGCATGTACATTTCCTATGGGAATAGTCGTGGTGCGCGTAAGCTGGCCCGAATACCCATACATAAACGTTTTTATGATTTGAACGTCGACGGTTATCGGAGCTTTGCTCCCTAACGGCATATAACATAAAATTCTCTCGAACGAAATTTGAAAATGTATTTTGTGCACCATTTATTTTCTTTTTCTCAATTTGTCTAATACTAATAGAGAACAAAATAATAAAAAAAAACTTAAACTTTTTAACATAACAACACGCGTATACACACTATACGCGTAAATGACAACGATAACATTTATGTTGGTCAAATCAACGGTAACATTATACGTACGCGTATAACACGTGTCATCGAAGATAACAAGATTAAATCGTTGAACCATTCTATAAAAGAATCAAATCCAAAAATATTATTCATTTTAGTATTGTAAAAGAGTGAACAATATTATCCTGAAAACCTTATTTACGAGGGTAATAAAGTCATTTCTTATAAATCATCCCATATCCAAATCAGACGATTCTATACGTAAAACCATAGCTTCCGCCTCTTTTTGTCAAATGATTTTCCAATTACGTTTTCTCTCTCTACATTCCACCTTTCTCTCTCTACATACACACACATTCATAGCTGCTTAATATATATATTGATGATTTTCATTAGATTGTGCGATTAAAGAGCGATCTGATTAGGTCAAACTTCGACGGAAGTGTAATATATAATTTCCGTCGAATTAGTCAATCGGAGCTGTTGATTCCGATTAGTATATGATCTGCGACGTAACATTTCCGGAAAATCGCCGAGGTTTTTTTGATTGTTAAACTGAAATTGAATTAAGAAAAAGTTAGGGTTTCGAGCTGCCAGGGAATTTAGAAGTAATTGTTTGGGTGAAAGTTTGAACCAATGACGCGAAGTTGGAGACACAAATCGCATAAACAGAGTAAACATTCGGATTCGAAAAGAAAGGATGTGAAAATGAAGGAGAATGATAGTGTTAGGATTTCAAAGGATTTGGTAATAGGAGAGAAGCGAAAACTCGTATCACAGGAGAAAGATCTGTTTAGTTATGGCAATGTTGATACTGTAAAAGAAACTGTGTCGTCTAAGAGACGTCGAGATGACGTGGACAAGAGTGTAAAATCAAAAGAGAAGAGTAAAAGGTATGAGAGTGATGGTAAAAATGTGGTGTTAATGGTGGAGAGAGAAGAGAATAGAAGTGGAAATAGGAGTGAATCGAAGAGAAAGTCTGAGAGAGATAATGAGAAGAAAGGTCAAAAGAGTAAATTGGAGGTCTATGCTGTTGATATGAATGTGAGCAAAAGAAGCAAATATGAAGATATTAAAGATATTGATGAAAAAAGAGTCTCTTCTAAGGGTGATCGAGTAAAGGAAGGAAGATATAGGGATGAAAAGTACAATGATAAATACTTAAGGACTGATAAGTATATTGAAAATGATGATAGGGGTATGAGAGGTAAATATGTAGAAGATAGTGTGACAAATAACAGGAACAAGGAAGAAAACCAGCACCAAAATGATTATGAAAAGGAGTTTCAAGAAAAAAGAACGAGGGAATCAAAATTTAGTGGTGGGCCCCACCATGAAAAGTCGTGTACCTTGGGTTATGATGATCAAAAGAATGATTTGGGAAGGAGAAAGATAATAATTGATACAGAGACAAAGAGTAAAGATACAGAAAAGAGATGTATAACTCATATTATACCACAAGCTTCTCCAAGAGATGAGTACAGGTTAGTTTTAACTATTTTATTACTGTTTATTGTTTTATTAGCATGATCTAGTTTATGTATTTGTATTATTTTAGGGACCTATAGTGTAATTAATCTAAAATTTGATTCTCTCACAGTTCACCGAAAAAAGAAAAATCTCCATCCATTACAATTAGGCGAAATGTTGAGGTTGGAGATTCAGGGCAGAGAAGTGGTGGGCCCGGGCCCAGGCCCAGGCCCATAGGAGATGAATTTAATAATAATAATAATTTGTCGGTTAGAAGAGGTAATTCTAAGCAGCAGCCTCCTCTTTTACCTTTACCGTTTTACCCTTGTGAAGATGAGAAGTTGAATATTCGTCATAGAAGGATCCTCGGTGGGGTCCACCACCACCACCACCAAGGAAATGGTTGGAGAGGGATGGGCCCACCACCAAATTGGTGGAATGGTTTTGGTTTTATGCCTTTTCATCATCCTATGATGCAACACTTTCAAGCTCCACCTATTTTTAATCCAATACCTCCATTAATGGGGTGGAGAAATGATTCATTCCCTTCTCACCACCCTTTTGGAAGGCAAGAGTGGGACCACCACCCCCACCACCACCACCTCCACCACAGCCACCACGATCGTGGTGGCCGAAACTGGGAAACAAGTGAGAATGTACGGTCAGATCTTCAGGTTGAAACTAATGTAACAAGCCAGATTCAGCCATTTGATGAGCCTGAAAAGAAGGAAATTACCGAGATTACCCCTGATAAGACTCAAGAGACTGACGATATTACCCCTGTAGAGACTGACGATATTATCCCTGTAGAGACTGATGAAATTACCCCTGTAGAAACTGACGAAATTACCCCTGTAGAGAATGTTTACTTATCGAAGCTGGATATTTCTGCAAATCTTACTGAACCTGAATTGTATATTGAATGTATGGGGGATAATAATGTAAATTGTGATGTTGAAGATTCTCGGATTTTGTATATGGAGGTAAATATTCAACAATTTTCATTGTTTTTAACTGTTTATTTTATTCCAAATTTTTATTTTTTATTTATTTTTGTTAAATAGGAGGGTGCAGAAAATGAAGTAAAGAGTTCAAGTTCTGTGCTTTTTGCTGGAGTAAATAATTCAGTTTTCCAGGTATATATCCTTAATGCTCTGTTTTTACTTGCATTATTCTTCTTTTTAATTAAATATATTTTTTTATTTTATATTAATTTACAGGAAGCTATGGATCTTTACAAGAAGCTTACAGATGAAGCAAAGGTGATTAGTGGTGGGTCCCACGAAACTAAGGAAGTTGATATGGTAGTGAGTTCAGAGGTGCAAACCAGTCGCCACATCAGCAAGGAGAAGAAGTGTGTGGGACCAGCTATTGAAGAGGAGAGTATTTGTAGTATTGGTAATATGGAGGAAAAGAAGTTAGTTAATTCTTCAGTTGTATGTGAGGCAATTTCTGAGTCGGTCAATTTAAGTCGGATACATGCTGAAAGTACACATTCATGAGACAATTTATTTGATATTCAATTAGTTTTTTTTTTTTTTTTTTGAAATGCGGAATGTTGGAAAGATAGGTTTGTGTAAAGCAGGAGTTGAACTTGAAGGCAATTGCTTTGCTTCGTATCAGGTATTTATACTTGCCCTTGAGAAGGTTGGGGGAGATTTCTTTTTTGAATTAAGGGCACTACATGTCCAGAATAAAATAAAATTAAGGGCACTACATGTTCGTATATTTTATGTTAAACCACTTATATCCTACTTATAATTTCTGCAAAGGGCTTATTAAAAGGAAATTGGTTAAAGATTTTTTAATTAGACTTGTGTCCCATAAAATATTCATTGAAAAAGAAAAAAAAAATAGGTAATCATGGTTTTTCGTAGGGCTGTAAATGAACCAAGCTGCTCGTGAGCAGCTCGAGCTTGGCTTGTGAGTTTAAACGAGCCGAGCTCGAGCCCAAAAATAAGCTCGTTTGTCAAACGAACCGACCCGAACCTGCTTGCGAGCTTTTCAAAAAAACTCGTGCAAAATAAAATCAAATTATAAATATCTATTGAATATTTATTTCCCAATATTTGACCGTTCAAAAATTTAAAACTCATACTATATTTAAAAACCTATCTTATCTCAACACTTACCTTACAATCTTCTCTTTACCTACCCAATGATACATTCATTTAAAAATCAACAATCTAAAGAAAGAGTATGTGATTGTATTTAATGATAGTTTATAATAGTCTTTTATGTTTTAATTAAAAAAAATATAAATTAAAAAATTTACAACTATCTATCTTATAATGAATCCAAGTAAGCCTGAGATAAAAAAAAAGTTTTAAAGCTCAAAACAAATTTATACAAGCTTTTGAGCTCGAGTTTGAAACACTTGTTAACGAGCTTCTGAGCTCGAGCTCGATCTTTGTTATATTCTCACGAGCCGAGCTCGAACACTAACTTCACAACTCGGCTCGGATAAATCTATAAATAAATAAACAAGTCTGCACATCTATTATTCGCCTTGGCTTTGCCTCGTTTACAGCCCTAGTTCTTCGTATCCAAATGTGCCTTAGGGAACTTTACTGATTTTGTTAGTATCTCTATCAATTTTTTATGTTACTTGCCACTTGGTCATTAATTAGAGGGGTAAAACAAGTTATTGGCTTTAAAAATAAAAATTTAGTCCCTCGTGATGAAAAAAGTTTAACCAATAATTTAGGCTATTCCAAAGTTTGGGATGGTTCACAGAATGGACATTCATGATACAGGTTGAAAAAAGAGGAGTAAATGCGAATGATTGGGTTGATGATGAACACGGAAATTGAAGCAATAAATGTTATATGAAAAAAGAATTAAAACAAATTAAAGGGTAAAAAAGAAGGGGAACTGAGTAAATGTGTGAGTAATAGTGTATGAGGAGATGATTGCTTAGTAAAAAAACTCAAAAAACGTTAAGATAAATAACGTTTGTAGATAAAAAAAGATACAAAAGTGAATTAGTTTTTCTAGAACAAGTGTAATTTTGAATGCGTGTTCTTTTGTAGTTTTGTTACATGTGAGGTCTAAACGACAAGAATGCAAAGTTTCTTATAAATTATTAGTTACAAGAACCTTAGAAACATGCCATCCACAACAATCTTTAACAAAGAAATACCAAAGTCCGTCGGAGGGTCTCTATACATGTTTTAGTTTTAGAGAGCAAATTTGGAAAGTAGAAAAATGTTTTGATTTCGTGTGACATGTGTTGTATATAACGTTAACATAAAACCTTATCTCTATTTCTTTTAGTAAATTTGTTAAAAACAAGGGTAATACTTCCATCCAATATTGGATGGTCCAATATTCATATCACAGCCATGGATTATTTTAACAAAACACATGTCACTAGATTAATATGTTAGTTACTTTTGCAAGTTTAAAACATGGGGTATGTGTATTAATACTATTGGTGTAGGATCATCCAATATTGGATGGAAGAATTTTTCTAAAAACAATTAAAATTAAATTATGTCTTTAATCCTTAACATAATCCCAAAATTAACCAAAAAAACATATTGAGAGCTTGTTGTTTATTATTATATTGGTTGGTAAATGATGGAATAACATCGATAACAATTGAGTGTAATATGCAAAGGAAAATTCTTCCAAACTTCATAAGCATAAGTCTAAACTTATTTTATCGATCTTTCGGTATTAATTGTAGGAAAATATTAACAAAAGACCCAATATCTCCGCTAAGGCTAAAATAGTAAATTCAAGAAAGACCACTTCCTAAGATTCCAAACGAGTTTTACATATCATATAGGCCTACTAGTGTACCACCGAGATACTCCAAACTTCACCACTTTCCTTCTGTCTTTCCATAATCGTTACCATAAAGGTACTAAACCAATCCAACTCATCTTTTTTCTTTTTCTTTTTCTTTATTTTTATTTTTATTTTACATTTGATTATGTGTTCTGTAGAAGTCAAACTATGCTGTAATTTAACTAGTAATTTAAGATAATTTTAAAATTAACCTTTAGTGATGATCGGTTGTGTACGTAGCTGAAGATAGTACTTCTTTTCAGATTATAATTGCTATTTTTTAAAGTACAGAGGTATAATTAGCAATTTTGCATATCACAGGTACCAAGAGTGTGCATTTTATACTAATTTAGTTTGCTTTAACTAATTTAAGTTGTTAAACAATTATTTAATGTGATAGTAATTAATTGCACTATAGGTCCCTATATTATGCAAAAATTGCACATAGCTAGTTCCATATATTATGCAAAATAACCTATATAAGTGATTTAGTTGCACTATTAGGTCCCCCTATTGTACAAAATAACCTATTTTACACTAGGGGGTCCAAATTTTTTTACCGTCTCAATTGCAGGATAGGTCCCTATAATATGAAAAAGTTGCACTATAGGTCCCTATATTAATTAGTTCATGATCTCAGGATCATGTTGAAGTTGTTTAGTCTAAAAGGACTACCTTGGGGATCGGGTCCCGCAAATGAAGAAAAGGTTGTGTTATCTGCTACTGAAGTTGCATCACTTCGATCCAAAATCTCTGATTTAGAAGAACGAGAAGCTCATTCAAAGGCTCGGTAACAATAATTCAAATTTTTTTTTCTTTTTTTTAAATGTTTTAAAGATTTGACACTTTTGCTTAATACAGGCTAGAACATCTTGACGAAATACTAAGATCCGCTCATCTATCGAGCTACTTATTTATACGTAAAGTAAAGTTGAATCCTATATATCGTTCAAAAAAAAAAATCATGTTTTGTTTGCGTAAATAATTAAATAAATTTTTTTTTTATGTGTAGAGATGGGCAGCTTTACCCGGAGAAGCTCTTCCTCTTGATGATATAGAAGTAGATGATTGGCTTTCTAGATTTCTCGTCCTTCAAGGATTGTGTATTTACGTTTATTTAAAATCCACTGGTAATTAAAATTAATCATTCTTCTAAAGGTGTTTTTCGTAATTCTTAGAAGTTATAGTCACTTTTATTTTTTGTAGATTTGAGTCCGCAAGACTCGGCATTATTATCCGATGTGGTTGAGGTGGGTCCTCTTCCGTGTATTACACGCGAAGATGAAGATGAAGAAACTCGATATTGCTTCTACTTTTTAACTAGCCAAGGCTTACGATATGAATGCTCTAGTATATCTAAAATATTGGTATATAAACACTTCTTATATTAGTAATTTTTGCTATATTTTTTTGTTTTGCTGTAATTATATTTTTTTCACCCTTCTTTGTCTTTCAAGGTGGATTCTTGGTTGGCCGCTTTACGGAAAGAGTGCAAGTTTGGATCCGATCCAACGGTTCTCGATGATTTTACAAAAACATGAAAATTATTACAACTAAATAGTTTAGGTTGCGTGTGTATTGTAAATCAGATTTCTAGAATGATTTGAACCTTGATAGAACTCTCCATTTAATGTTGCATACACTGTTTGTACTTTTCGATTATATAGAATGTACATTATTCGAAATTATTTTAGTGTTTGATCTCCAATTATGTTTTTCTTTTAAATACATGTGAAAGCCAATTTGGATTCAGAGCTATTTTAACTCCATTTTAACTCCGGTAAGATTTGATCTCAGGACCTTTTGGTTACGGCAGAGTACTTTAGCAACTATCGATTTTCCAATTATGTTTTCTCACTTAAATATTTTAATATTTTTTTGAATTTATGGTTAGATATTTTGGTAAAACAAAAACTAGGATGGGATGAAAAGAGAATTAGTCTCACAACTTTTTCTAAGGCCACCAATTCGGCTAAGATTTTGACTCAACTGATTAACTAACTAACTAATGAATACTAAATTATATAAATAACACCTTAGTATATTTTTTCTTTTGCTTTTAAAGATTCTTTTCTTGTTACCATAAAAAAGACTAATTCTCTCTTATTCTTCACTTATTAAAACAAAAACACGTTACTCCAAATTTAGTATCGTGAAGTAAAATGAGGTCACACATTTATAGAGCTGTGAGATCTCTCATCTCATCTTCTTCTAAGCAATCCTATAGTCCATTTTCTGCTACAGCTGTCGCCGTTTCATTGAGAGGAGCAGTTCCAGCTCGAGTTTCATTCATTAAAACTCAAGCACAAAACGCTTCAAGAAATTGGATTCCTGGTCTTTTATCCCTTCCATTAGCAGGTTTTCAAGAATTCTTTGTTTTATAACATGTTTTTATGTTCTCTTGTATTTAATAAATTGTCCCATTTTGTGTAGTTTACACGCTCCAGGAACAAGAAGCTTTAGCTGCAGAGGTATTGTACATTGTAATACTATATAGTCTGTTCGATCCACACTACTACAGCAACGACAGCATTAGCGACAACATGCATGTCGTCGCTAGAAACACCTTATTTGCGACAAAAACGTATTGACGACGACATAAGTCGTTGCCTATCTCATCTGGCATTAGCGACGAGCTTCTGTCGTCGTTGGAAGAGACTTAAAAATAAAAATATATTTTAAATTGTTGAACTTTGTAGTCGCTATTGACCGTCGATAATGACGACGAAAAAAAGTCATCGTGATTAACCGATTCTAGCGACGACGACAAAAATGTCGTCGCGAATAATACTGTATTTATTGCATTGGGCAGAATCTTTAAACCGAAATAAAAAAAACCAAAATTTTCAGCTCTTTCTTATCGTCGCCTAATATTTTTCTTTTTTTTATAGACGGAGCGTACTTTTATCGCCATTAAACCAGACGGAGTTCAGAGAGGACTGGTATGTGCAATTAACTATTATTTTTCGATGTATAAACTTTCCTGATCTTGAATAAATTATTAGGTTTCGGAAATCATTTCGCGTTTTGAGAGGAAAGGATTCAAGCTTGTGGGGATTAAAATCGTGGTCCCTACTAAAGGATTTGCAGGGAAGCATTATCATGATCTTAAGGAAAGACCTTTCTTTGATGGCTTGTGTGATTTTCTTAGTTCTGGACCAGTAGTTGGAATGGTAAGTAAGTAAGAAGGTTTTTCACTATTAAAATTTTGATTCGAGTAACGATTTTTTTTAGGTTTGGGAAGGTGAAGGAGTTATAAGATATGGTAGAAAACTCATTGGTGCTACGGATCCAGGGAAATCTGAACCTGGAACTATTAGAGGTGATTTAGCTGTTGTAGTTGGAAGGTAAAAAGATTAATCTTATATTTTGTTTTTTGGTGTCTTAGACAGACAATTAAGTGTATGAATCTACCTACCTATTGCAGAAATATTATTCATGGAAGTGATGGTCCTGAGACAGCTAAGGATGAAATTGCACTCTGGTTTAAGAAAGAGGAGTTGGTTAGTTACACAAGCAATGAAGCTAAGTGGATCTATGGAAATAACTAATTAATTGACTATACTTTCACTTGTTTGTTCGTCAAAGTATTCATTCGGTTTAGCGCCTATATATTCTGGCAAAAATTGGCGCATAATTTATTGAGAAAATAATATGGTTTCTTTAGATGAACTAAATTCAGCAATAATGTGTAGCTGGAATTGGTTCTTGATTACTTTTACTTCTCAAGATATATGAACTCAATTTAATATTTTGTGTGAGTTTCTTCTTATCGCATTTATTTATTCATATCTTGTTTGGCAGCATAAAAGAGTGATTAATAAGCAAAATCAACGCCCACCGAGGGGCTCGAACCCTCGACCACAAGGTTAAGAGCCTTGCGCTCTACCAACTGAGCTAGACGGGCTTGTTATTTCAAACCTTTACATCATCTAAACCTGCTTAAACTTATTATTAGCATCTTTTTTTTTTTTTTCCTGAAGTTCAACTCTCTCCAAATACTATATAGATAAAAGGTCAAACAATATTGCAAGTGTGTTGTTTGAAATGCATTTAGGTAGTGTTGTAACAAGAAATTGTCTGAAAGAGTATTGGTAATAAAATATACATCACCCACCCCTTTAACCACAAGTTGAAGATAACCTCAAGTAAAAGTTCTTCCAATGGAGACTTGTCACAAATGAAAAATTAAAAGAAGTACTTTGATGTGCCTTTCATTATTGGTGCACTTTCTTATGAAGTATGTTAAGGATTAGTGGATAAAATTGATGATAAAGTGTCTAGTTAGGCTAATACGAGCTTATCATTTGGCGATAAGTTACAACTAGTGTTGTTTATCATTGTAGTGTATTAGTATTAATATGTTTATATACTTTTCCATCGATGGTTATCTGAGAGGTTATTTTCACCTTGTGTGAAAATGTGCGGATCAACTTTGTGGGGAGCATGGAGCATAAAGCATGGAGCATAAAGCATGGAGCTTATCATGTGTGGAGTGTGCATGTTCCAAGTGATTCTTCTTAAAGTTGGACAAAGATACTTAAACATAAACAAATTATTCTTGAATAGTTGGTTGAACGATGTTAACCAAATGGACAGGTGTCTAGACATATCATACATACTCATGGAAATTATGATCAAAGTTTCCTGGTTCTCTTTATTTAATAAAAGATATAATTTGGTTTTTAAATTTGTAATTTGTGGACGAACTGTGTAGATATATACGGTCAGATAATTAGTTGGAGAATTAAATCATTCTGAAGGAGAATAGGAAGGGAGTGTTTACTAGGGGAGAGCATGGGTCGGTTTTACCCGGTTTTGAGGTTAGGGTAAACCAAGGGTAATATATTTCGGTTTAAGAAATTGCTAAGGTAACCCAAGGGTAGGGTAAAAAAAAGTTTACCCTCGGGTAATTTCGGTTTACCTTTCGGTTACCTTCGGTTTACCCCCGTTAGTCAATATTAGTCAAACTTTTTTAACGTATGAAAAAATAAGTTAAAAAGAACAAAATTCGAAAAAAACTGATATCATTATACTTCTAAAAATCAAAGTTACAATTTTGACATTACAAACCAAGAAGTCTTAAATCGAATACTTCAAAATAAGTTATGCATGATTGAAATATGCGAGAAGCCAAATGAAATGACTTCTCTAATATGCATGTTTTGTATTTTTTTTATTAAACGGTTTTTCGGTTTGGGTAACCCTCTAACCCAATAGCTTGGGTAATTTATAGGTAAAATATATGAACCCGAAAAATCATAAGGTAACACTGTTTACTACCTGTGACACAATGGAAGCTTCAAAAGTCCCTATAGCATGAGCGTTTCTTCTCTTTTTCATTTTTGCTCGTCAAATTGATGTTATATATGAGGTCAAACTTCAATGTCTTACAAGTATCTGAGAACTCCAAAACACAGTCTCACTATTCTACTATATTCAACTAAACACTTAATCAAGCTTTGAAGACCTCCATAAGATTCCAAGCTTCTGCAATTATTCTTCAGTTTTTATTTTTTCTTTGTGTATGTGGACATTTCTGTTATTCCAAATGATGATATGAATGTAGTGAACCATCCACTATATATACATCCCATGAACTTATCATTAGCTATTTAGCTTCACTTAAGATGAACTCAATAAACTCATCTCAATTTCAACCGTTAGTCCAAGTAGAACCACTAAGTTGCACATATTTGATAATTACTCTTTTGGCGAAAAAGAGCAACCAAAGAAATGTAGTTTCTATCTTCACTACAGTTGTAACGGATTTATCAAAGATTATTGTTATGTATCCCTCATTCAAGGCATCCTACTTTTAGTAGAAGATCTATTTAAATAATCCACTATGTTATCAAATTTAAATTATTCAAAAAATGTTATAGTTACGCCATTTTACTAATTTCATAAAATATTTTATAGTCTTTAAAAATAATTTTAACATTTTAAATAGAATTACTATTAGGTAATGTGGCCAAATAAATATATAGTTATTTAAAATATCCAAATTATCTTTAAAATCTATAAAATATCTTATGAAATTAGTAAAATAACTTTAAAATGACATTTTATAAACGTTTAATTTAATGATACTTGTATCATGTTTGGCTTAAAAATTAAATATTAACGGTAGCTATAATGAGTACAGAAAAATAGCGGATATTGGTGGTATTATAAGAAACAAGAATGGCATGTACATAACAGGATTCGCTGGTTCATGTCTTGTGGATTCACCGCTCTCGTCGGAACTATTTCTATGGGTTGCGATGGGCGGTGAGAAAAGGATACAAATAGCTAATTGTTGAGACGGATTCGAGGAAGCTCGATGCGCTGGTGGAGGAAGGTGAGAGTTTACATAGTCGGCTGTCTTACACACGACGTGAGTGTTGGGATATACTATTTAAACATCCCAAGTTTGTAATAAGTCATCCTTTCGTGAAGTCAATCGGTTTGCAGATAAACTAGCAAATGAAGAAGCAAACACGCATTCAAAGCCTGCGAAGTTGCAAGATCTTCTGGACTACCTTTGTGATTTTTTTTTTATCGGATGTCCCCGAAGGGACACCTTTGGGATTTCTTATGAGTGATAAATGTGCGACTGATCGAGTGGTACCAGATCCTCATTGAGGACCAGTTTATTATATTAGCTCTTGTATTTACCAGCTTGTAAGTCTCATATGTATGAAAAAAAATAGTTTTAGATAAACAATACTACTAAACAATGATTTAAAAATGGAATTTGCTCTTTTAAGAAATTAAAAAAAAATTAATTTCGCTAATGTAAATCCACTAGCTAATTATTTGTCTAAAAAAAACAAGCTAATAAATTTTGCCTAAAAAATAAGCTATTCTCCTATAGTATACGCTTCCTCATAATCTTCCCCAATTAAAATAATCCCTTGAACGCTTCTCAATATTGATTTCCAGCTTCAAATACAGGTAAATTTCTCTTTAATTTTTCAACCCTTTCGCAAAAAATCTGTAATGTTTAGACTTTATGCTCTATTGTTTGCCATAAATTTATTGTCTTTTATTTGAAGGCGATTAATAATTGGTGTTTTATGCTAGATTAATAAGACGGTTGTATGTATTTGTCTAGAGAATCAAAATTCCTTTTTATGAGCTGAAAATTTATCAAAAAGAAAGAACTCTATATATATGATGATTGTTTGTTATTTTGTGTGTTCTTTATATTCTTGGTCGAATTTCTTATGATGTAATTCATTCTTCAGATAACAGCTGAAATGGATCCTCTCACGGAGAAGAAAGTGAATATGTCTTTAGGTCTTTACACTGAACCTTTTCTTTTTCTTCTCTTGCTGTTAAATATTTTAATTAATATCATTTAAATTACTTGTTACAGAGGATATCATTAAAATGTCCAAGACTAAAACAAATAAGGGGAGGAATCAGAAATTCTCAACAAACAAAAATAAAAATAAAAATGGAAAGGTTCAAAGGTTTATGGATTCAAGAGCCTCTATGAGACAGGTATTTTAAATAATTTTAAACTCGATAACATAGTAAAATTAACTTAATTACTTTTTACTAGGGAGCACTTGCTAAAAGAAGGACAAATTTTGAAAAAAATCATTTCCCTTTAGCAATCGAAGCTGCCAAAAAAGCAACTATTCACAACCGAAATAAGCTGAGGTATATATTGCATAGTACTGTGAATAATTATTTACGTGGCGGTAATAATTAATTTTTTATTTTACTTTAATGCAGGTAAAAAAACATGGTTCTTGTTTGTTATGGTCGGAAAGTGATGATATATAGAGCTAGCTACTACTTGGGGGTTCTTAATGTGTGCAGGGTTGAGCAAAGGATGATTCAAAAGAAGGCTATAAATGAAGGTGGTTTAACTGTGAAGGGACCTGAGCAGAAAGTGAAGGTAGTGGGGCCCAAGAAGAGGCGTCAAACATTAGATTCACGGTTTGCAAAGTTAAAGAAAGAGAGGATGAGGTTGCAATATAAAAATGGAGATAGGAAGTTGAGAAAGCCTATAGTGGGAGATGGTTTTGCCATTTGATATTTGTACACTTGTTGTAGGAGCTTGTAAATTGAGATTAGTCGCACCTTAATTTGGTTTTAAGAATGTGTTGATTTTTTTTGTTTAACTATGCTATTAAAATACACACAAATATAAATCTAAATTCCAAATCCTATTCTGTAAACACCCTCAACTTCCTCCTTCACACCCCACTCTTTGTAAAACTTCCATCACGGTGGTTTTGCATGGCTATGGTGGTGCAACATTCGTGTTGATGATTCGAGGTCACAAGCATAAGGAGCGACGTAGTTTTTGGGCTTAGGTGGTGCTTGTTAATGGAGAAGCTAGGGCTCAAGCGAGCTTAGTGGTTAATGGTTGCGTGTTTTTAAGGTTTTGGTGCATGCACGTTTCAATGGTTCGTGTAGATTTAGGTGAGGTGAGGTCTGGTCCATATATGAGTTAGGGTCCGAGTTTAAAAATTAGACTTAGATGAGTCGTGGTTCTATGAAGATTCACCGAACGTGAAAAGCTCCATGAGTTTTCCGAAGAAGATGATATCAGTAGACTCGTAGATATTTGTTTAATTTATTTTTGAGTTATTTGCTTAAAAAGTCATAAGCCCATCAAATCGATTTCCAACGAGTCCAACTAGGATGACACATAGGAGGTGAAATAAAGATAAAGCAAATAAGAGTGATATATATCAATGCTTTCGAATTAATCTACTAAAAAGGTAAAGGACTAAAAGTAACAATTAACAAGAATATAAGGACTAGATTTGCAAAAACTAAATTTTTAAAGAGAAAAGTTGAGTTTGGGACAATTGAATTCACCTAAATTCACTAATTGGGAAATTCTATCTTATAAGGGAAAGATTGATAATTACACATTATCCAAGATCCAAAATTAACACTAAACCCCTCCCAGATGATTAGGTTCTACTTTCAAGGATATGTAATCCCTCCCGGATGAACCAAGATACCCTATAAAGTGTTAAAAACTTATATTAACATCGCAGTTATGCATCATCTAAGATATCCCAGTTCAGTAGAATTATACACTCTCAAATTACCTAGAACTACCCTTAAACCCCCCTCCCGGGTGTAATTCAAAGATAAAAGATAATCAATCAATTAGCCAAATTAATCAATCACAATCCAATATAAAGTAAAGAGAAACATATATAACAATCTCAATTAAGCCAATTGACCCCTAATTACATTGAAATGCCTAAAAGTAAAATTATGGCTTCATCAATCTCCAAACTCAATTAGGTATTTAGCTCATGCTTCTAGGGAAAATAAAACAAAAAAAATAAGCTTGCATGAATAACTAAAAGATATAAAGAGAAAAAAAAATTACAATATTTTGGTGAAATTGATGAATGTTTGAAGATGAGTACTTGAGGATATTGCCAAGTAATCTGTTTGTGATGCTAATTAACTTTTTTATTTATAAGGATGAGTGGTTATTGTTGAGCTTAGGAGGTGCTCGTTAATGGTGAAGCTAAGGCTTAAGCAAGGTTAGTGTTCATGGTTGCGCGTTTTCGGGTAACGTTCATGTGCATGCATGTTTCAATGGTTCGTGTAGTTTCAAGTGAGGCAAGGTATGGTCCATATATGAGTTAAGGTCCGAGTTTAAAAATTAGGCTTAGATGAGTCGTGGTTCTAAGAAGATTCACCGAACATGAAAAGCTCCATGGCTAAGGTAAGGTTCTAGTTTTCCGAAGAAGAAGATATCCGTCGTAGACATTTGTATAATTTACTTTTGAGTTATCTGCTTAAAAGGTCATAAGTCTAGCAAATCATTGGTCAAATCATTTTCCAATGAGTCCTACTAGATAGTTTATCCTTATAATATCTTAAATTTTACCCATAATACCCTTGTATACTACAAGTTGTCGATCAAAAAGAAAATGAAGAAATTAGTTACTATAAATACGCTACTAGTAATATTTAGTATACAATCCAATCATTACCATAACAGATTAAAGGATTTCAAGGAGTAACTCATTACTCAATCATTTTTTCAATTAAGTCTGGACAAATTAATTTTATATATATCCCTTCTAGAGTAATATAGAGACACCAAGGGTTGCTCACACTCAACATAGGTATGTAATACATTTTATTATCTAATGAAAGAATAAATTCATCGTATAGTAAATTGTTTTACTCATTGTTTACACGAGTATGATCAGTGTCTAATGATTTTGCTTAGTGTAGAAAACAACTTGCTTATTTTTAAAGTACTTCTCCAGTGTTAAATAATATCCGATAATCTTAAAAAATTACTCAGTGTATAGTATACCTAGTGTTAAAATCCGCTTTGATGATTAGTTAAGTATTATTTTCGCACAACGTCCACGTTGGCTCTGCTTAGTGTAGCGTACCTAGTGTCGTCGACGACAACACTTAGTGTCTACATGATATCCATAAGTGACTAGTGTCCTTTGTTTGTGAATTTGACTTTTAAATTTTGAAAAATGTTTTGTCTTTGTTCTTTATTTTATATTTATTTAAATATTTAATGGTATTTTAAGATTTTGGGATTTTGGAATTTTACAAGATAGAAGCCTCTAACAAGAACATTGTAAGGGAGTTAAAGCTTTAGGAAAATGGCTTCCAAGACTCTATGGTTCAAAAAGCCTATCATAGTCTTTACTTTTTCTATGATCATAAACTCTTCTAAGTAATTTGTTAAGGTAAACCCAACACTTTAAAACTTTGCGCATAGCGTTAAGAGATGGTTAATCATCCTATAATACCAGGGTTATTTTAGAAACAACTATTTGTTTGCAAATTCAAGCCCATGTTCACAATATAAACAACCATTCTTTTTAATGTCAACCCAAACAATAATTCATGGAGATGAATGTGAAAAGCCTAACCACTAAGGGGGTGTAGCTCATATGGTAGAGCGCTCGCTTTGCATGCGAGAGGCACGGGGTTCGATTCCCCGCACCTCCATTCTTTTACCTTGCTATTTACTTTATATTTGATCATTTAAAACTTTAAACACATCAAGAAATTTGCTAAGGTAAAACTGATGTTCTAAAAATCCATGTTTAGCCGTTAGATTGTGGTCAACCACCCTAAGAATGCCATAGGAAAACTGTTTAGTCAGATTGGAAGGTGTCGGTCACCCAGAGAATGGCCCATAGGCCATTTTTTCAAACTCTATTTAGCCACATATGGTTTTCAATCAGCAAGTGTAGGGTATTTGACCAAGTCATACTTTGAAAATTGAGATTTGCTAATCACCAGGGGGTGTAGCTCATATGGTAGAGCGCTCGCTTTGCATGTGAGAGGAATAGGGTTTGATTCCCCGCACCTCCATTCTTTTACTTTGTTTTTTACTTTATCTTTGATAATTTAAACTTTAAAATCATCAAATAATTTGCTAAGGTAAAACCGATGTTCTAAAAATCCATGTTTAGTCGTAGAATGTAGTCAACCACCCTAAGAATGTCATAGGAAAATTGTTTAGCCAGATTGGAAGGTGTCGGTCACCCAGAGAATGGCCCATAGGCCATTTTTTAAACTTTGTGTAGCCACATACTGTTGTCAATTTGCAAGTGTACGAAATTTGACCAAGTAGTACTTTAAAAATCAATATTTGTGTCCCAAGGGATTAGGGATGCTCATATGGTAGAGCGTCTGCTTTGCATGTGAGTGGCACGGGGTTCGATTCCCCGCACCTCCATTCTTTTACTTTGTTTTTTACTTTATCTTTGATCATTTAAACTTTAAAATCATCAAGTAATTTTCTAAGGTAAAACCAATGTTCTAAAAATCCATGTTTAGCCGTTAGAATGTGGTCAACCACCCTAAGATGTCATAGGAAAATTGTTTAGCCGGATTGGTAGGTGTCGGTCACCCAGAGAATGGCCCCTAGGCCATTTTTCAAACTCTGTGTAGCCACCTACTGTTGTCAATTTGCAAGTGTACGGAACTCGACCAAGTAGTACTTTGAAAATCAATATTCGTGTCCCAAAGGATTAGGGATGCTAATTTTGTGCTTTAGATCGGTTAAGAATAATCTTCTATGAGAAGAAATTAAATGGGAAAGATGGATTGGATTTCGAATTAAGAGTAAAGATATATGTATATATATCACCCCTATTTGCTCCTCCTTTTTATCTCCCCTTATGTAAATGTTATAATCACCAGTCAAATTGTTTCTCTATTTTAATTATTTATTTTCTCTTTCTTTTAATGCCACATAGGGTGACACATAGGAGGTGAAATAAGGATGAAGAAAATAGGGGTGATATATAGCAATGCCATCGATGTAATCTACTAAAAATGTAGAGGACTAAAAGTAACAATTAACAAGGTTATAAGGACTATATTTGCATAAACTAAATTTTAAAGGAGAATAGTTGAGTTTGGGAGAATTGAATTCACCTAAGTTCACTGAGTGGGAAATTTTATCTAATAAGGTAAAGATTGATAAGTACACATTAACCGATATTCAAAATTAACAGTAAACCCCTCCTAGTTGATTAGGTTCTACTCTCAAGTATATGGAACCCCTCCCGGACAAACCAAGATACCCTATAAAGTTCTAAAAACTCATACCCGCATCGCTCATATGAATCATCTAAGATCTCTCGATTTAATAGAATAATACACTCTCAAATAACCTAGGTCTACCCTTAACTCCTCCTTTCGGTTGTAATTCAAAGATAAAATATAATCAATCTAGTGTCTAAATGAATCAATCTCAATTCAGTATAAGGTAAAGAGAAACATATATAACAATCACAATTAAGCCAATTGACCCTTAGTTACATTAAAATTCCCAAAAGTAAAATTAGGGTTTCATCAATCTCTAAACACAATTGGGGATTTAGCTCATGCTTCTAGGAAAATTAAACAAAAGAAAACAAGCTAGCATGAATAACTAACAAAAATAAGGAGAACAAATAAATTACATTTTTTGCTGAAAATGATAAATGTTTGAAGATGACGATGAATTTTTGAAACTTCTCCCAATATTCTCTCTTTAAGGCTTTGCTCCCTTTGATTTTTTTTGTTATGAGTTATGTGTGAAAATTGAAGGAAAAAGGCTTTTTATCCTCCCAATTTTGTGACCCCTAATAGATGGGTTTACTCCATGGGCTAAAAGTACTTAAATTGTGGAGTGTTATCGTTTTTGTGTGTCTCTTTTGTGCCATTAAACAATCATAACTCGACCTTACGGACTCCGAACCGCGCTTAGTTTTTTTCTATGTGTTTGTATTCTCTAGATATTTCCTGGACGGTAATTCAAATATTTCAACCAAATCATATAACATTTCTTTCTTGAGGATTAAATCAAATCTTACTTCACATGTTACTTATTGGTCTTTTTCACGTTCTTTGAGATTTATCTTCACTTTTCTGATTCCTTTATCTAATCCATTAGTTGTAGGACCCCACGTGTTCCTATGGGTTTCACCTATAAAGCACAAAACACCTCAAAATGCTCCAAAAACACGAGAATCATTAACATTAGCATAAGACTCGAATTTAATCAAATAAGGGGACAAAATCCCAACTTTTGACTCAAAACCCACCAAGAATAGATGTCTCGAACTATCAGATATCATGTCAAAGGCGAGACATCAACAACGAGTAGGGATATCGATGGGAGTCGATTTACAAGTAACTGTCCGACCCATTCTAAACTGAGATGTATACTAAGGGTTTTTTTGGATTAAAGAAGGATTCTTTAGTAAAGGAAAGAGAGGTTTAGTAAAGGATAGGAGGGGAGAGTATTCATTCTTGTTTGGATTGGATAAAAATAAAGGATTATATATATTTGGTGTTTGGATTAGAAGAATAATGGAAGGAAAGGATTCTTTTTATACCTAAATGACTCATATCCCTTAGTAATATAATTTATAAATACAAAATAAGGATAGTTTAGACATCACACCATAATACAATAATCTTTCCTTCCTAATGACACCAAATTAAAGAGATTGAATATACAGGTTATGAAGGGATTGCAAGAATACTTTAGTAATTTTTCCTTTCTAATGATTTCTAATTTAAACAAGGGATGAGATTGTTATTAACTTTTAATACAATCTCATCATTTCTAATCCCCCAATCCGAACACACCCTAAAGGAGGATTGGAGCGCGTTGTGGGGATAAGCATTCCATATACTTAAAATCTCGTTACGTGTATATAATATATAATTAATCTTATACTTACAATTCTATAATTTTAAAATCTAGCTAAAAGTTAAATGGTACTCCCATTTCCCCCAAGATGCAATATAAATATATCTGTTAAACAAAGTAAACGGTAACTTCTTAGCTCTTGAGACTACAAGAAAAAGTTAAAGAATAGTTAACGATCTTCAATGTAATTATTTAAAAACTTGCTAGGTGTAAACGATTATGAATAAGATATTAAAGTTTCCATGCTTAAATGGTTGAAGGACTATGAATTATGATCACGATGCGTCTATTTTGGTATTTATCTTAGATTATTTTTGGATAGTCACTAATAATTAAATATGTAGAACATATTCATATTTTTCAATTTATTACAAGAAAACAAAAATAAAACAATGATATTGTGTAGGCTTGATTTGGTTTATCTCAAAACTAGCGTGTGGAACTCAACCCCATGGGGATTTAAAATTGGGGTGGGACGGGATGTGGGGTAGAAAGACTCAATGACGGGGTGGGTTGGGGTATTTCTTTTTGTTTTGCAGGGTGGGGGCACAAGGATAGGTAAACCTACCCTAATCCCTCCATATTGACATCTCTATTTAGGACCCTTGAGACTCATATACTTTAAAATAAAGCCTATAAGGTTGTTAATCTAGTATTTAGCATTGAAAACCCATATGTTGCAAAGTCAAGACCATATTAATATAAAAACCCTTATTTTGCAATGTTAACCAAAATTTTAGTTGATAATAACTTATATACAAAAATTGAGTAATAAGGGGGTGTAGCTCATATGGTAGAGCGTTCGTTTTGCATGTGAGAGGCACAGGGTTCTATTCCTCGCACCTCTACTTTGATTAAGTTTCATTTTTAGGCCAGATGTGGACAAATAAAGATATAGTTTATTCAAGATGCCAAATTACTCTTGAAATCTATAAAATATCTCATGGAATTTGTGAAATGGCATAAAAATGACACTTATGAACACGGTTGGCTTAAAAGTGGTACTTTTCAAAGATGTGGCCTAAAAATAAATTTTTATTATTGTTAAACGCATATGTATTGAATATGTTAGCTTGAAACACATGCGCTTAACAACCAAAATACTAGTTGATAATGACATATATGACAATCTTAAATCAATAGGGGGTGTAGCTCATATGGTAGAGCGCTCGCTTCGCATGCGAGAGGCACGGGGTTCGATTCCCCGCACCTCCACTTCATCCATTAAAGTGGGGTTTGTTTCCTTGCACCTTTATTATATTTTTGATAATTTTCCTCCTTTCTTGTGTTTTCGCTATCTACTTTTTAGTTTTTCTTTCCTTCTCATTATGTTTATGCAAACAAGTAGTTTTAGCATATTATGTTTAGTTTTTATTTTATCTTGATCATTTAATCTCATCAAATAATTTGTTAAGGTAAAACATTGTTCTAAACTTCTCGTCTAGGCACCTTAAGAATGGATTAGACATGCCTAGACCATTTTCCAAAGCTTGGGTGACTGCCTAAGACCATCTAAGGCGAATATAATTTAAAATAGATACATTTATTTTTAAAATGTCTGGACTATTTGGGAACAACTCTTATTTTGCAAACCAAACTCATATCAATATAACCAACACTTCTTTTGTAAAGTCAACTTAAACACGGGTTCATCATGATCAGCGTGAAGAGACTAAACAACAAACGAGTGTAACTCATATGGTAGAACACTCACTTCACACAAAAGAGGAACTGGGTAATCTTTTTCCTCCTTTCTCCTGTTTTCGCTATCTACTATTTAGTTTTTATTTCCTTCTCATTATGTTTAGGTTTATATTGGTATGTTTATGAAAACAAGTAGTTTTAGCATATTATGTTTAGTTTTTATTTTATCTTGATCATTTAAGCTCATCAAGTAATTTGTTAAGGTAAAACACTGTTCTAAACTTCTCGTCTAGGCACCTTAAGAATGGATTAGACATGCCAAGACCATTTTCCAAAGCTTGGGTAACTGCCTTAGACCATCTAGGCGAATATAATTTAAAATAGATATATTTATTTTTAGAATGTCTGTGTGAGATATTTAAATTAAGTGAGATATTTAAATAAGGGGAAGAGAAAATAAGAAAACAGAAATAATATATTGAAAAAGATGTGAGCTCTAAAGGCTCGAGAATAAGAAAGGCTTTAAAGACTACATTGTGAATGAGTTGATTGATCTAATACAATAGAATGAGTCCTATTTATAGGACTAATAACTTGGTGATCAAGTAAGGTAAGACAAAACTAACTAGGAAATAAATACGATATGAAAACAAACTAATCTAATATGGTAATAATATATTATAATAATAATATATTTAACACCCCCCTCAAACTCAAGTAGATCGGAGAGAGAGCACCTTGAGTTTGAAATATGGATCGTTGATGATGTATCTTGAGCGTTGTTGATGGAGAAGCATGAACAGAGGAGTTGACGTGTCGAAAATGTTGATATTGTGGCGTGGAAGTGAGGTAGATCGTGGAGTCGAGCGGTGATAAGTGTAAACCAAGAACCGAGTGATGAGTGAATTACCGAGATGAGACCATTGAATGGCCTAACGAGATAAGACCATTGAATGGCCTAACGAGACGGGACCACTGAATGGCCTAGCGAGACGGGACCACTGAATGGCCTAGCGAGACGGGACCACTGAATGGCCTAGCGAGACGGGACCATTGAATGGCCTAGCGAGACGGGACCACTGAATGGCCTAGCGAGACGGGACCACTGAATGGCTTAACGAGACGAGACCATTGAAGGGCCTAACGAGACGAGACTACTGAAGGGCCTAACGAGATGCGGAAGCGAACGAAACGATAACGGAAAACCACTTTGGATTGTGGCTCTGATACCATATGAGATATTTAAATTAAGTGAGATATTTAAATAAGGGGAAGAGAAAATAAGAAAACAGAAATAATATATTGAAAGAGATGTGAGCTTTAAAGGCCCGAGAATAAGAAAGGCTTTAAGGACTACATTATGAATGAGTTGATTGATCTAATACAATAGAATGAGTCCTATTTATAGGACTAATAACTTGGTGATCAAGTAAGGTAAGACAAAACTAACTAGGAAATAAATAGGATATGAAAACAAACTAATCTAATAAGGTAATAATATATTATGGTAATAATATATTATAATAATAATAATATATTTAACAGTCTGGACTGTTTGGGAACAACTCTTCTTTTGCAAACCAAACTCATATCAATATAAACAACACTTCTTTTGTAAAGTCAACTTCAACACGGGTTCTTCATGATCAACGTGAATAAACTAAACAACAAACGAGTGTAACTCATATGGTAGAATGCTCACTTCACACAAGAGAGGCGCTGGGTAATCTTTTTCCTATTTATGCTATTAACCATGACTATCTCATTTTGTTCTCGCTTATTTTGGCATGTTCATCACAAGTAGTTTTAACATATTACATTAATTTTTACTTTATATTTGATCATTTAAAATCATCAAATAATTTGTTAAGTAAAATTATTCATCTACAAAAGATCAGTTAAGTTGTTTGAAGGTGATCGACCACCCTAAGAATGGTTTAGGCGTGCCTAGATCATTTTCAAAGTTTAGGTGACCACCTAGAAACGACTAAGACTACATAGGTGTCTATAATTTGAAATAGATCCATTATTTTTTGAATGCTTAGAAAGGTAAGGAATATTTTTTACTTTGAAAATCAGAGGCAGAGTCAGAATTTTTCTAAGTGTGTGCTAATAGTTAGAAGTTCAAGTCAAGTTGACCTAAACAGGCGCAGTCCCACAAGCTTGGTTTACAGTGAAAAAAATCCCCGTTTTTTTAAATAATTTGGTTTTAATAAAAATAGACTCTAGCCCCTTTAGCTTAAATATTATATTTTTAAACTCTCCCTGAACTAGAAAATATCAAAAAAAAAAAGTCATGCTAATTTTTAACCTTCCATCGTAAATTTTTGGATCCAACTCTAAACCTAAACATCAACTCATGAATATTTTCATGATCTTCTTAAAGGTTAATCTCTCTCTCTATATATAATACACACACACATACACACACACACACACATATATATATATATGGGAATATACCTCCGTGGATATCCAACGTTTTAAAAATTGACAACCGAGTCTCCAAAGTTTAAAAAGTGACAAATCAGTGTCCAGCGTTTCAATTTGTGTATTTCGTTAGTACTCACTGTTAGTTTAGCCGTTAAGTGTCACGTGGCGATTGCGTTATATCTTCCGCCAGTACCCATGTTTTCAATAGGAGTTATACTTTTTCTCTGTTCATAATATACTATCACCATTTTTAAAAATAATTATTTATAAAAAATTATTTATTTAAAAAAATCAAGTAAATTATTTATTAATTATATCATATTTAAACATTTAAATTAATATTTTTAATAAAATTCAAGATTCTAAAACATTTTATAAAGAGTATATTAGTATATATTTGGAAAGAAAAAAAAAATATTAGTATACATAATATTTAATATTATTTTTTAAATATGTGTAAATAAAAAAGTATGACAATCTTTTGTTTAGGAGTAGTAATATTTATTTTACTCATTTAAAAAAAGAAGAAATTGTTGACAAATTCGCTCCTTCCTATATCTAACGATGGTTAATAGTGATGCAGCTTTTTCTAATTATGTAGCTACTATTTCATGTATTACCAGGGACCATTTTGGAAATACAAGAAGTTTTAATGCGTGGGACATAGCTGCAGAATCACCTCTAGAAGCTGAAGCATTGGGAGTGCTTAAAGCATGTCTATTGGCGCGAGAAGAAGAAGCTCGAGTTATCATTGAAAGTGATAGCCTCCTAGTGATGAAGTCTCTTGAGAAGTCTCTGCAATTTTCTTGTCCTTCTATTAGTAATGTAGTTAATAGTATCTATTATATCTCGGAATTTTGTAAACCTTCTTTTAGTTGGTGTAAGCGAGAATGTAATAGACCCGCGGATTGGTTAGCTAAATGTAAGCTTAATGGCAACATATTTAGCCTTAGCCTAGATAGTATTTCTAGTGAATTAGCTTTAATATTGTATGAAAAAGCGATGCCCTCGGGCATTGGCTAAAATTATTTTTATTAGTATTAATGAAAGTCTATTTAGAAAAGAAAAAAAAAAAAAGCATCTTTCGTATGTACAAATGTAGCTGAAGCTGGACTAAGCAACATAAAAGGTTGCCAAGCTCGGCAAGTGAGCACATGGGACGATTCCTAGGAATAGGAATATAAAAAAAGAAACATGAGAGCTAAGCTGCGTATATATGCTTATGAGTGCCTGCTGCTCCATAAACAACTCGATTGTATTTAATTAATGATGCCTTTTACTTTACACAGCTCGATCAGACTTTTGTCTTGATTCGATCTCTTTGATGTTCAAGGCTGTCCACCTCTTTTTCTCTCTATTTGTTTTTCTTCTCTATCTAGCATCTTTTCATAAAATTTAGTTTTTTAGTATTACCAAAACTTGAAAATCATAAAAACTTTTTACAAATCTTTAGATTGAATAAGTATTTATGGCGTAGCCTAAATCACTTTCATTCTTAATTCCCACAAATTACCGTATAAGTGATTTTTATAATCTTACTTCATAGCCCGTAGTTGTGGGAAATGCAGGTTATAATTGATCATTTCAGAGGAAAATCAACAACTGATATGCCGTGGATGATCAGAGTAATGATATAATAAAATGTTGATTTGTAGGAGACGAATCTAAGATCTTCCCGACAAAAGAGAAACACTTAGAGTGGTATTTGTAATATGATTGATATGAATGAATAGGACAGTATTTTTATTTAGTCGTGTGAGCGTATCCCTTTGATTCTATAAGAAAAAAGTATATGTAAGTGCAATTACTTGAACTCCAAGCAACCATTAAACAAACCGAGTAACGTTGCTCTTCGCAGAAAGTGTAACGTTCTTAATGAACTATACTAGACCTGATTTATGCATACGACGTAAGCAGTCAATCTCAATCGCTATACTCACAAATCGAGTAGTGACCACTAGGTTGCTCTTCGAAGTTTATTTAATTATTTGAGAGGTACTATTAATCTGGTTTGCACCTTAACAAGATTTCTACAGTTCTTGAATGATTTTGTGATGCTAAATGGATTTATGATAATATGAAGTAGCTCCATCAATGGCCGGCTTGAATAGCACGCTCCACCATGGAGTTCGAGTTCATAGCACTAGAGTTGAGAAGTTGAGTGGTTGAAAAATCTCCTAGCGGATGTGTCGCCATGGGTCAAAAGTGCCACACCGGTATGTATTCATTGTGATTCGTAAGCAACGATTGGCATCACCCATAATAGTGTATACAATGAAAAAATATGTTATGTTTGTATCAGACATGGTTCAGTAAAAAAGTTAGTAAGGAATGGTGTGATAAAGTTGGAGTATGTACGATAAAAAAGAATCTGGTTGATCCGTCTACTAAAAGTTTAACCAGGGGAGTAGTTTTTGAAATGTCGATGAAGATAGGGCTAAAGCCATTGATGGGGAACATATGATTATGGGTCTATAGAATGCATTATCTTACCATCCCTATGGCGGAAAATGTGCATGCAAAGAGGATCTTATAAACTCTTTGATGCACGTTGAGGTTATTATTGTTCAAAGATTTTATGGATGAGTGTATAATCTCTCAATGAACTCATAATAGTAGCGGTCGTCCTATAGAGAAAGATCTAATGAATTCACCGATGAGGCTGAGATGCATTGACCCTAACATAATCCAAGGCCTTACAAGAGTAGTTTACATTGTATACACATTCTTGAAGATCTTAAATAGGAGTTTATAAATCACAATGAATTCATAAACTGTAATGGTGGTTCTATTGAGAAAGGCTTGATGAATTTACTAAACGCATGACGATGATGAGCTCTATTTATCTTAATGATCTTAAGACCCTGGAGGTTTAGTCTACTTTGGGTAGACATACGTAAAGACCACTTATATGTAAGCGAGGGAGATGACCAAGAAACTTGTATTTACTAGCGGGTAGATTGTGTGTTGTGAGGGTATCGACTGAAGAACGTCAAGTTCAAGAGTACGTTCACTTGACGGGATTTGGTGTTTGCCTCACTTCACTACGTGCCAATTCACGTTGAAAGATATTGCCACTTAAGTACAATCTAACCGACGCTGGTATGCACGTGAAACATGTTCACCTTTTCTCCCAAAGTCTAAGTAGGGATAGTTGGAAATTGACAAAAATATTAAAGTTTTTAATTTAATTTAATTTTCTTGGAGAATAAGAATACCAAGAGTTTATTTTGTCCTATATAAAAAATGGAGGAAAAAAAATACATTATATTGTATTTCCCTCCTATATATTTCAAACGACTCAAAAATCTGAAATTGAAGAGTAAGAGAAATACCCAACACGCGCACACCACTACCAACATCCATTATCCACCTGGAAGAGTAAGAGAAATACCCAACACGCGCACACCACTACCAACATCCACTATCCGCCTGGCTAGACACTAGGGACGGCAAGGTGGTGCCTAGTCGTGGGGAGTTGGTGAGTCTTGGTGAGTCGGAATTAAAAAAAATAAAAATCAAATATATTTGGGAAGGGGGTATATATCGAATTGGGATAGAGTTTATCTGTACATGTTCGAAGAGTTGTCGGATGTCTTCATGACCCTCATTCTCAAGGGTCAGAAACTCTTGCATTAAACGATCATCATGAATGCTTCCATCCTTAACGGTTTGGACTCCCACACTTATGGTTCAGTTGTTACATGAGTTAGAAGTCTTGTCCAGATACATTCTCCCCTAACTGAAGAGAAGCGTCTAGGTTCATGTCGGGAACCAATGAAGATGGAAAATATACTTTTGACTTTATGATAAACACGTTTATGGCAGACTCTTTATGGTTGTAGTTAATGTGGACGTTTTTTTTCAAGTTTCCTAAACTACTATATAATAGGCTGATATCGTTTGCAAGAAATACACTAGCAGAATTCCAAACACCAGAAACCACTCAACCTCTTTCTCTCCCTGTCTCTATAAAATCGGTTTTCAATATAAATAGTGATAATATTACTTTGAGAATACCGATGGTACCCAATTGATAGTTTATCCGATTAATCCCTCCATATATATACATACATGCAACCGGTATGTATATATATGGCGGCAATCAATAAGATAAACTACCAAGAAATTGACCTTACCAATAATTATTATAAAAATCTCGAGTTTAGTTAGAATTTTGTACTAGCTCTTTTGCATTTATGAAAAAAAATCAATATGCACCTAAATCTTCAATGAGATTTATTTTGACTTAGTTCTCTCATAGGTGGCATATTACTTCCAAATTTTATAACAAACAAAAACTAAAATACTAAGAATAAATATTTTAATTGTAAAACTATCTTGTTACATTGAATCGCGAGAAATTGGAATGATAATAATTATTTTTTAATAGAATAAAAACAAAATAAAGAAAATAACAGCTTCATTCACACCTGGTTATAGAGATTTAACAAGAATTTCAATAGAATGCATATTTATTTCAATTCATAGTTTACCCGATTGATTTCCTCCATATATATATATATACATACATACTTCTGTAATCTACACTTGTTAATCACCAGAATTCAATTATTTCCGGTCATAATTCTTTACATATATATTAGATTAGAGTAGTTTAGTTAGAAATTAGGATTGGATCAGTGATTAAAACGATGTCGTATAGCGTATTGGTAACAGGAGGAGCAGGTTATATTGGAAGCCACACGGTTTTGCAATTATTGCTTGGTGGTTACAAAGCTGTTGTGATCGATAATTTGGATAATTCTTCAGTCGTTTCTATTGATCGTGTTACTCAACTCTCTGCTCAATATGCTTCTAATCTTTCCTTTTATAAGGTAATTTTATTGTTTATTTTGGATAATTGCGTTTGATTTTGTCCATTGTATGCATTTTTTTTGTGTGTGAATTATGTGTATACTTCCTGATTTATGTACATTATGGATTCGCATTCCAATTTTTGGCATTTGGGTAATTTCAACGATTCTGTTTTCTGATGTAAAATTTTGATCTTGGACAGATTTGATTTGGGTAGATTTTAGTATTTTTACTCCATTTTTTTTAGTTTTTTGCAATTATTTACTAGGTGATCTTAATTCTAAATTTGCTTTTATTGCATAAGTTATCTTAATTCTAAATTTGCTCTCTTTTGTTGAAAATTTGTGTAAAGGTTGTTTTTTCTTGTGTGTGAGTTTTGGAGAATGCAAAGGTTGTTGTTTTGTAAAGTGATCTTGATTTGACACATTAACCACTTTAAATATAATTTTTTTCATGTTTTGAATGATTGTGTTTGTTATATGTTTTGAGTGTTATATTTGATTTCTAAAGTAATTTTGTCTCCTTTACAATGATAATTGTTAATATGATCATCCTTTTTACAGATTGATCTCTGTGATAAGCCCGCTCTTGAAAAGCTTTTTGCTTCCGAGAAGTAAGTTCATTTTCTTTTTTTCTTTTTATAATATGAAATTCTTTTACTGTATACTCTTTGACATAAAAAAAGATGGTCCCTTTAATTTTTTTTTTCTTATGTACTATATTCTGAAAACTAGTCTCTAACTAATACAATGTGAGATCTTCCCTTTTGTCTCATTTATACTCATAACTTTCCCTTAATATCTGTCTTTAAGACAATTGACAAAAATGAACATTTTTTTCTTCATATATCTTGTCTAATATTTGTATGTTACAAACAGATTTGATGCTGTAATCCATTTTGCTGGATTAAAAGCCGTAGGCGAAAGTGTTCAAAAGCCTTTAATATATTACAATAATAACCTCATCGGTACAATTACTTTACTCGAAGTCATGGCTGCCCATGGATGCAAAAAGGTCTATCTCTTTTTTTCTTTTTTCTTTTTTTCAAATCATATAATCGCCTAAAATCTTCCCATCTTAACTAATTCTCAAAATTTCCAGCTCGTATTTTCATCCTCCGCTACTGTATACGGTTGGCCTAAAGAAGTACCATGTACCGAAGAATTTCCCTTAGTTGCCGTAAGCCCATACGGTAGAACTAAGGTACAAATTATTAATTAATTATTTAATGCACGCTACAAATTATAGTACTAACCATAAATTTTAATGTACTCAGCTTTTCATCGAAGAATTATGCCGTGACGTATCACGGTCGGACTCAGAATGGAATATAATATTATTAAGGTATTTCAATCCAATAGCCGCTCATCCTAGCGGACTTATGGGTGAAGATCCCCGTGGTATCCCCAATAATCTCATGCCTTATGTTCAACAAGTTGCTGTTGGGAGAAGAAACTCATTAACTGTATATGGAAATGATTATAACACTAGAGATGGTACAGGGGTACGTATCTTTTTTTTTATTTTTTTATTTTTTATTTTATCTTCTAATATTATATTTTCTTATTTTTTTTAGATACGTGATTACATTCATGTTATGGACGTCGCCGACGGTCATATTGCAGCGTTGAATAAATTGGCTGATTCTTCTATAGGTTTGGTTTGACTTGTCCTCTACCACAAATTTAATAGAATATAATAATATTAATAATTATAACATGTTTGGTATATTAGGCTGTGAAGTTTATAATTTGGGAACTGGAAAAGGAACGTCGGTTTTAGAAATGGTGGAAGCTTTTGAGAAGGCTTCTGGAAAGGTATTTGTAAATTCTTTATATATATATATATACTTTGTATGTGAATTTATCTTTATATTTAAATCTTGAACAGAAAATTCCGCTGGTTATTGCGGGTAGACGACCTGGGGATGCTGATATTGTGTACGCATCAACGGAGAAAGCCGAGAGTGAGTTAAACTGGAAGTAAGTACTAATTTTGAGTAGTAATTTGTATATTTATTGTGGATTATTTTATTTATTTATTTACATGTGTTTGTTTACCTTTGTAGAGCGAAAAATGGGATTGAAGAGATGTGTAGAGACCAGTGGAATTGGACAAGCAAGAATCCATATGGTTATGATACTAAGGAGTCTAGTGCTTGATCGGGGAAACTAGAGATATAGTTGTTTAGTTTTCTTCTAATTGTACAATTCTTTATATTTTATTATTATTTCGGGTTATATTTTAATGCTTTTGTTTCGTAGAGTAAGAATATGGAGACGGCTTAATTTAATTGACTAACGAATGAGTGAACACGTGTTTTTTTATTTTTTTACCCAGATTTTGTTTTAGTATGTAAGGTGAATTCATTAAGAGTAAAAGATTATTATGGTTCTTGTTTGATTATACTTGTATGTGCATCCCTGAGCTCTTTGAATCCCTAGGATATATCTCGTTATACCTGTAACTTAAGTCGGTTCATGAAGGTTTTGCTATGTGCATGAAGCTTGGGATCCTCAAGAAAGATGGATCCACTAGTCGGTTAATAATATAGGGCCCTATAGTGCAATTAGCTAAAAGATCTGGGTAATGCCCCTCCTCAAGCACGGGTAACAAATAAAAAAAGTAGAATAAATATGCAAATTGCAATCACTCTTTTTTTTTTTTTTTTGTCAAAAAATTGCAATCACTCACCAATTACTAGTGAATAATTTGATGTTTTTGTAAAAGAAAAATCTAAACACTGACTAAAATACGAGGTTGTGATGATTAGATAAGACATCTTAGTCTAATCATACTTTATTTTCAAGAAAATAGCAATAATCACGTTTTTCGCATGCTTAAACTTTTCAAATTAAAGTTGAAAGATTGTTATAGTATTTGGATTTTTTTTTTGTTATTTTGAAATTCAATTGATAAAATCTTATTATAAAAATTTAAAATTGTATCAAATTGTATCAAATTAGAAAAAAAAAACTCTAACTTAAATAGTTTTTTTTATATTTTGCTTATGTGTGGAGTTGAATTAGATTGAATTGATTATTAGATAGTTTCGGGTTGGACGGCCTATGATTGGTACACCTAGCCGCCACATCATGGGTGATGTTTAGGTGATACCTTTTTGGGTGATATCCAGCATTACTTTACTCTGATATAGTATACATTAATTAAATTATGCGTAAACGAACCTTCTATCCATCTTTTAAAAAAATTATAGGCTAATTGTATTTTAGAATATCTAAATAACTAGCGACCTTGTTTTAGAAACATGCCCTTTCTTAGACATTAAATAATCTAGTTTTGGTTTGTATCCGTGTAATAAAATATCTAAAAGAATTTTATCTAAGTATACTTCTATAAGTAAAGTTATATATTTCCTTCACATCCTATTTTATGTGTATTTGCAATAGTATACTTTCAGCAAGAGCTCTCGCTCGATTTCTTTCTTTTGTTTTTTACGAAACAAAAAAAACCAAAGAAAAAGACCAGCCACCACCACCAATCCCTATCCTCACATCAAATAATCACATGTGGATATGAAAACCAAGCACTCTGGACCATTAAGCAGTTAAAGTTGCATACTAAGCAACTCCAAACCCAACCTAGTTCAAAATCCCCGTATCCCCTGATCGGAGATGGTGAATATCATCGACTGTGGAGACTCAAGAAGTAGTGTAGAAGAAGATGAGTACATCAGAAGACATCATAATCATGAAGTTGCAGAGAATCAGTGCAGCTCTACTCTTGTTAAACACATCAAAGCTCCTGTTCATCTCGTACGTATAGATCTCGTGATTTCCCTTTCAATTATATTCCTATAGATCTAGCGTTTATTCTATCGTATTTAGTTTACTTTGCCTAGATCATTACGAAAAATAAATAAAACTTTAGATATTTATGTAAATATGATAGGTATGGTCATTAGTGAGAAGATTTGATCAACCACAAAGGTATAAGCCATTTGTAAGTAGATGTGTAGTAGAAGGTGATACAGAAATTGGAAGTGTTCGAGAAGTAAACGTTATATCTGGACTTCCAGCTACTACTAGTAAAGAAAGACTTGAAGTTCTTGATGATGAAGAGCATATTTTAAGTATGAGAATTGTAGGTGGAGATCACAGATTGAAGGTACGTACGTGGTGCCACTTAAGAATTACTATTAGGTTTTGTTAATATTTTTTTAATAATTTTCAGAATTATTCATCAAAAGTGACGGTACATTCGAAAATAATAGATGGAAGATCTGGAGCATTAGTGATAGAGTCATATGTGGTGGATATTCCTGAAGGAAATACAAATGATGAGACACGAATCTTTGTTGAGGCGCTTATAAAATGTAATCTCAAGTCATTAGCTGATGTATCAGAGCAATTAGCTGGGCAAGATAGAGTGGACCCTATTAATAAGATATGAGTAAGTGTGCGTATGTGTAAGAATAGATAGAGTGGACCCTATTAATAAGATATGAGTAAGTGTGCGTATGTGTAAGAATAATTAAGAACGAGTATTAGAGACTGATTGAAAGTGGTGTTTTTATGTAATTTTGGATTGATTTAGGTGTGTTTTGAAGTTTTATGACTTGTTAAATTTACCTTATCTTGAGACAACCCTTATAGTTATGGTCCTTTCCTTTTTTTTTTTTTTCAAATGCATACTAATACTATTATAGGCAGTAGGAAACGGTTATAAAGTTTTAGCCTACCCCTAAGGTCTTGGTTTCATTACCTAAAATAGTGGCTAACTGGGAGAGATACAGTTATCTCAATTACCAAACAGAGTGCTAAGAAACTCTTTTTGACAATCCAATCAGCTGTCCTGTTTCTACCCCTAGGAATAAGCGAAAAGGAATCTACCCCTAGGAATAAGCGAAAAGGAAGAGGAAAATAATTGAGCAAAATAATATATATTACAAATAATATTTCTAATTGAATGACTCGAAATGTGTAGTCCTGCAGAAAATGACTTCATGAAAGTCTCGGAGTCATCCTGGATAATAACACTCCCAAAAGGAAACTTTGAAGCCAACTCAATACATTTCAAAGTCCCCATGGTTTATGTCTCTAACACAGAATCTGCTCCAATTTTCAAACTTTTACCCGATACAAATTCACCATTAGAGTTTCTTACGAATGGAATTGAGCTATCATACCCGGATCTGGACGAAACTTCGGAACATTTATATCTGGAGCACCTACTCCTATAGCAGGAGCACGGAATGGAACTTCTGGTGGACCATTAGTAAACCATGGATCTTGAATATTCGCCATTTCTCTTTCCTCTTGTTCTCTTCTTTTCTTATTTGCAAGTCTGATTAACGAATCCGGATTATCAAGGATTTGAACTGGCGGTTCAAATCTGAGCCTTCTTCGCATACACCAAACCTAAAAACCTGAGAAAACTAAACAAGCAAAAAGCGTAAAACTGATAAAAACAAAAATAAAAATAAATGCAACTATCACTAAAGGATAAACACCGTGGTCACACGCTACCGTCCCCGGCAGCGGCGCCAAAAACTTGGTGGTCCTTAGTGTGTTCTAAAATAAATGCAAATGTAAATCGAACCACAACCGCAAGTGTACGGTTGTCCCAAGTAATATAGTTGATAAAACAGATTCGTTCCAAGGACGGGATGGTTGACTACAATGCTTATCTATTAATGATTGATGCACTTATGAAAACAAATAAAGATAATATGTTTGTTTGGTTTTGTATTAATCCTAAGGAATGAAAGACTAATGCGAAAATGTAAATAAATAACTAAGACGCAAGTAAATAAAAGTGATACGCAAGTAAGAGCAGGTAGTACTTGAGAGACGCAAGGGTTTACCTAACTATCATTCATTTCATACATTGTTTAAGGGACAAATTGGTAAATTTATATTGGTCGGGATTCTATAATCTCCTTACCCCCGTCAGGGTGGACTAAGGAGCAACTCTCAAATGCTACAAACCCCGTCAGGGTGATTATAGTCCACTCTCAAGTGTTTAAGTTCAAATTACCCAATAGGCCATAGGTTTAATTAAGCTCGTCAGAGTCAATAATTTCTAACCTACATTCATTAACTAGTTCGGTACCTAAACCCTCCGTCAAGGTGATCCTATCGCCACTAATTGGAATAGCTTAGATACTAAGTCCTATCATTGATTGATCAGGTCAAAAATAGTGATTTAAATGCAAATTAAAGAAAAATACAATTCACCCAATTTGATTTAAATAATAATTATCCCAAATCCAAATGTATAAAACGAAATCAAATTGGGATTAACCCATTATGCGTTCTCAAGCACTAATTTAGTTTAGCTCATAATAATTGAAAAGATAAAAACTAAAGAAACAAATAGGTTCATCATGTTTTACAGAATAAAATAGAAGAACCTAATTACGGAATTGAATTGGCTGAGAAGTGGAGATATAGACCGTCTCCAGCTCTTGCTTCTTCTCTTCCTGCCTCTAGCTTCTTCTCTGGTGTCTGACTCTTAAGCGTATGTTGTATTATTGAAAAAGATATGAAGAGTGTGTGAAAAATAGAGGTCTAAAGCCCTTTTATAATGTTAAAAACGGATTAGGGCTTGGACATAGGAATAAATCAATAATTAAATGTCCAAGCCCAAATTCTAAGCCCAAAATCCCGTAACTGCTGATACACCTTCACTAAAACGGCTTTTCCCGATGCGTTACAACTCCGATTGACCTCATTCCAGTTGCTAAAGTTCCGTAACTCGATAAACAATGTTTTCTCTTCAAAGGTCAGCGGCTAAATCATCTCTTAAGCACCTCGAAATCAGCAATCTATAGCCTGGAAAATGGATTTTCAGCTCTAAAAATAATATCTTCGGGATTTCTTTTCAAAACTTGACTCTATCTTTTGATCTTTGACTTTCTCCTTGGATTCCTCTTCTAGCTAACATCTAAAACCTGTAAAATCTTCACTAAAAATACCAATATTACGCGCAAAAGCTTAATAAATCAAAAATGCTAGAAATAAAAGAGGAAAATCATATTATTGCATATTTAGTCCAAAAGTCTATCTAAATAGTCAAATAAACACCAAAAATAATGTCTCCTAAGGGTCGAAAATAAGAACAATTAAGGAGACATCATGAACTTTTAGGAAATAACTCGCGAGCTCATTAACATATTTATGAGTTAATAGACTTGTTGGCAGACTCGATAGTTGGACCCATAGTGTTGTAAAAATCACAACGTTTTTTTTTACTTTGTTGTATGGGTAAATCGCAAGGTGCTTCCCATTACTGTCTAGGGTCTTTGTTCCCGAACTTTGATCTTGTCATCTTCATTTCCAAACTTAATGACTTAGTTTGCTCTCAATCACTCTATTTTAACCAGTTCACTAAGTGCCAGTGATTGTTAATGTGATTCTTGGACATCTTCCTTAAATGCCCTTGGATTAAAGGAGTATGGTTTGCTAGTCCACTAAATTTTAAAACTGATAATGAAACTGCCAACAAATTAGGTCAATGGCTACTAAATCAAATTAATGACATAATAAACATAATAAACATAATAAACATCTTTGATCAAAAAGATAGAATTTTGGAATTAATATGTAATATAGCTTGGCACATCTGAATAGCTAGAAATAACTTCGTTTATAATGTTAAAATATGTGTCTCGTTGCTCACTATCACACAAGCTATAGAATCGTGGAAAGAATATTATAAAATCAAATCCTGATAATTTAAATTTTATGGATAAAAGAGAATATAAAAATAATATTACTACATGTAATATACCTAATGATAGTAATAAACACAATACTATCAAAATTAATAAAAAATAAAAAGAACCCCCAGTTAGCTATTATAAAATAAATTGTGATGTCGTCGTTTCTGTTAAAGGAGCAGCAATAGCTTGTATTATATCTTGTAACAGGGAAGAGTTGGAAAGTAGGAGCAGACTCGATTCTTGAGGCATAAGCAATTCGAATTTTGAAAGCTATTGAGATGGCCAGAGACTACCCTTGGGAAAAGTTATTATCAATATTATGCTACGATGATTATGCACCCGCTCTCCAACAACCAGCACATTAATTTTCATCAAATTAAAAGCATTATTTGTAATATATATTGTTTAGCAAAATTATCTCATCCCACTTTTGTTTCTATTTCTAGAAGCATCAATTCGGCAGCGGACTGGGTTGCCAAACGGGAGTTTTTAAGCACCCTGTTCGATAACCGGAACCTTGTTATTACAACCTAGTTAGCTAGGATTTTACTTTTTGATAACGAACCTCAAGGGGTTGGTTAATGTGTAATATTTTGAACTATCCTATCTATCTATTTATTATTTCGAACAAAATAAAAATAATGTGATTCTTGATGAATGTAAAGCTTATTTGTTCTTGGTAGAGTAACTTTGCAATGAGATTTGATTCGCTTACAATTTTGTATTTTGAATCTTGATCAGGATTAATGATGAGAGATCCTTCTTTTGCAAGAGGGTGGGAAGTTGAGTAGATATTCATAATAATTCTGAGGAAAAAGAGGAGATAAGTTGAGTCACGAAAAGAAAATAATACACATACATAGGAGAGATGGAAAGAAAGAGGAGGGCTAAATATTGAAAGAGAAGATAAAATATGGTGAAAATGAGAGAAAGGGATAGAAAACAGACTAAAAACTCAAAAGATCAAAAAGATCAAACAAGAAAGATAATTTTAAGAAAAAAAAGACTTTTATTGAATTTTCAAGTGAGTTTTTTTGAGAGAATTCCATATGAAAAAATTAGTTACATTGCAAACATAGGTAGGATAATATTATTACAAAATAATTAATCATTTTAAAAGTAAATTATAAAAATAACGAAACATCCTTATTTTTGTTAAAGTGTAACATAAAATTATAGTTAAATAAACATGCATAAATCCTACAAAGATACAAATATTACAAACAAATAATGAAGTAAAATTTATTTGGCCTTTTTCAGAAAATAAAAAGTATGTTACAAAGACACGATATAAAATTCTAACGGAAGAACAAGCCCTTAATGAGCCACAGTTAGCAAATACGGCAAAACTAGTCAGAACAGAGCTATTGAATATGGTTTGGAAATCAAATGTACCGACAAAAATTAGGATTTATATATAGAAGACATACAACAACGCGATTCCAACAAAACAAAACCTGAGTAAAAGCAAGTGCGCAGATCCAAGCGAATGCATTTGGTGTCACGCTAAAACGAAAACGGTGGAACATCTCCTACTCAGATGTCACGTCAGTCAAGCAATTTGGGTAGGTTCAACATTGCATATCAGAATAAGTCTAGGAGGAAGAAATATACATTGGACAATGGATACTAAATGTAATAAACTAGTATACAAATGGAGGTTGGGCAAGGACCAAGGAATATTGTTACTGCATATATTATGATCATGATATGGAATATATGAAAAGAAAAAATAAAAGCAATACATGAAGATCACTTAGTTGACGGAGACAAAATTAACACCTCAACAAATAATCTCATCAAAATATGAGCATATAGGGATCAACATTATGCAGTTTCACAAATACACGGGATGCCAGATTTTTTTTGGACGCTACGAGATGCCAGATTAAACAAAACAAATGACAGTATGTGATTTAATACTCGAGGAGAAGCAATATCGGTTATACGAGCAACAAAATTGTGCAAAGAATTTCCAGACGAGCCTAAGACAATATTCTCAGATAAGCTTGAACTCATACAAGGTATTAGGCAAATGTCAATAGTGAGTTGGATAATCCATCTGATCATTAGGAAAATACACTAGATGGCAGGAGAGTTTGGTCTGATCTCTTTCAAATATATTCAAAGAAATTTAAACGTTTAACTGGACAACTTTTGATGGATGTTAGACATGAGGTCACCAGATTACGGAACAACGACAGATTATAATGACAAAAAAATTCAAAAGGATTGGAATCAGTTGATATTAAGGAGGAAAAGTACGAGGTCAGTCCGTCAAAAAAATAAAAATAATACCATGTTCATACATGAGTCAGGGTGGCTATTGGGTCCGTTTCGGACCGGTCCTTATCGGATCTGGTCCTTACCGGTCTGGTTCGGCTTATCAGTCCCTTCTCACCGGACCGGTTTGGTCCGGTTATTGGTTAAGATTATGGTGGTTACGAACCGGTAAGGATAATTGTTTCAACCGGTTCCGGTTCTAGACCGGGTGTTACCGGTTCCAACCGATTATATTTTTTTTTATTGATTTAATATATAAATAGAGTTTTTTTTAATACTTTTTTATTTTTTAAAATTAGTTCAGTATATAGGTAGGGAGTTTTTTTAAAGATAGTTTTTAAAACATGTTTTTTTTTTCAAATTTGAGTTATATATAAAGTGTAATAGGAAAACATTCAAGTGGGGTAACCCCCACTTTCGAATAAAAAGATAAATATAATTACACTATTGTAGGAAAAGCCTAACTAAAATACCTAAAACACTCAAGAATAAACAATTTCTCTCCTTGAATCTTGTTTGTAGTTTGGGACCTAATTGCCAACATTGGGTCACACACCAAAGTAAAACGTAACAGTTTTTTTTCAAGATGGATCCTATAATTCATTCATACAACTTGCAACATGCAAATGAAGCCTATAATTCATTATGATCTTGATGCATATGATTCCCCATTTGGAGAGAATCTTACACAATGTACTGGACCATGGTGACCCTTATTACACCTTACAAAATATAAAATTACATCATTACCCTTATACTGGAATTACTTCAAACATAATATCAGGACCTACCAATTTCAGCTCCTGTGTGGATATCATACATATGCACTTACATATCTTCTCCTATAGCACAAAACTTTTACCATATTTCGGCTCTAGCGAAGCTGACTCCACATTGCTAGGAAAGTCATAGCTTTTCACAAGGTCATAATTGTTACACCATAATCTATAAATGTAATTAAATTGTAGGGACCTGTGATGCAAATATAATTTGAGAAAACTTACTGATTAGCATCCCAAAACTTGACACTAGATCCATCACAAGTTGTCATATATCGCCCATCTAAACTCACTTCAGCATTTGTTACAAGAGATTTTGTCTCTAGTGTAAGAACTATTTTCCCACTTTTCACATCACATAACCTGATATAGCAAGAATAAGATACTATAGTAGTAACAAATATATATTATATTCAACCCAACACAAAAAAGAAAAGAAAATATACCTCACCCCAGCCTTATCAAGTACATGAGCTTAGTTTTCAGAAAATATACAAAAGAACCCCATAAATATGAAACTTAGCCCCAAATTCTTTTTCCAGAAAATTAAAATAAAACACCTTGACAATTAAATGTAACTATGCAATATTAAACACTTACAAGTTAAAATTCCTATGCAATGTAATCATAAAACCGCCCGAGGACAATTTGGACAAAAAAAAACATCTTTAAATAGTTTAAGGACCATTTTGTAAATTTTCAGAAATATAATCATCATTTAACAAACTTAAAGAAGATGTTTTAAAATTGTCTTGGTCTAATTGAACCCATTTTACAAATATTTGAGGCAATTTTGTAAAGATAGTAATCTTATATAAATGTATTTTCATCATTTTTGTAAATAGGGGTTGATTTGCATTTTCAGTAACTTAAAACCCGTAGATTCTTAAGAACCCGCAACTATTTCCGTCAATTCAATCCAAATTTCAACTACTTGATCTTAACCAATTCCCTCAATTCGCAAATTAGGATTTCATAGGGATCAATCTTGCAAATTCAACTAATCAAGGGGAATCCACATTGCCAAATTGAAAGAAATACATTCTCCATTATCAATTACAACCTCTAAGTCACAAAATGTTCTTAAATCATCAAGCACCATCTATAACAATTTTACCTAAAATATGGATTGTCCATATATTTTTCAAAAAACACAGGGCCTAAAAGTGCAATTTTCGAAAATTTGTTGTACAAATGTAAACAACATCACCCAAAACAGGATCAATTTAGCACAAACGAATCATTTTCGCATAACATAAGAGACTACAACAACAAATTTAACAAAAACCAGAGAATTGATTTCCAAAACCGAATGTAATATATTGAAGAAAAACCAAAAACCCTAAATAACAGATCATATAAACCAGGGTTCAAAGTAGTCAATAGATAAACCATCATCTTCATCAAGAGAACACAAATTCAACATGCCAACAAGAAAAACCAAAGTAATCATTAGAAAAAATAGATAAAAATTAAAAAACGAGTAAAATTAAACCTTTATTTTAGAACTTACATTATGATTTTCGAATTGAAGATAAAAAGAAAGAACAGTTCCATAAACCCTCACAAAAACAGAAAACCAAAGCTCATCAGGATGCCAGAATTAAGTGAATAATTGAAGATTAAAGAATTAGACAAACCACCATAGCCAAGAATTGGACAAACCACCCTCCACCACCACCATAGCCATGCGTAATACGAACCCAAACCACCACCAAATCCATCGATTAATCAAGCCACCAACAATAAATCAAACCACCACCGATTAATTTTTCCAGAGTGAGGATAAGAGATGTATTTCAGATGGGAATTGAATGGGGGAGGTGGGTTTGGTGAGAGTAACTTACGCGGTGTAGAGAATGATAGGGTGGAGTAGATGGGGTCGGTGGGTTTGGGTTCGCAAGAATGAATGGGGTGAATTGAATGAGGTCGGTGGGATGGGTTTTATTATTTATTGTTTTAATTAAAAAAATCCTTATTGGCCCGATTCGTTCCGGACCAGTTTAAAAGTAGATTTTTTTTAATTGGAAAGGATCAAGCTGTTCGGAGCGGTTCAGAGCCGCACTATTACGGCGGTTCGTTCCGGTTCCAGAACCGACCGGTTCCGTTTGGTCCGGCCGGAGAACCAGAACCGATAGCCAAGTTGATACATGAGAAAGATAATAGTAAGTCTTTTAGCTATTTACCGCGTACCTTAGTAACACTCTTATAATCATTTTTGTTTGTATATCTACGTAAAAGAAGACGATCTTTTTTTCTTTTTTGTTCGAAACGTAAAAGAAGACGATCGCACTCATCAATATTAACATTAAAATCCTTTGTGGTGTGCACCAAAAGGGCAAAAGTTGAGTGTGAACAAGTGGGGCAGTCTGATCCTTGTAATAACTAAAGTTACTAAATGCAGCTTTATTCTTCATGTTTCCATTACTTATTTACCTTTATCCTTCATGGAAAAATCATTAAAATATTCTTATTGGTCACTGACCTTCATATATAAAAATCAATAAAGAGAAAGTCAATTCTGAGAAACAAAAGTATATACGACAAAATAAATAAATAAATATTTAATTATAAAAACACAAAAAAGGAAGCAATTTCATTAAAGTAGCGTGGCTTTATATTCAAAACGCAAAACAACTCACATGGCAAGCATGTAAATCTATCTTTGTAAGGTGAGAACAAAACTAAGTTCCTTACCTTGCTTTAAATTCTAAATTCTAAAAATAAACAATCAATATAGAAGAATAAGATTAACTCTAACAATTGGGGCTACTTAATGGGCAGAACCTTGTCTCTCATCTAGATAGTACAGAGTTCGAATACCCTTCTTGAACCCTTAAAGAGGGTAAAGCAAGAGGTGCAAGGTTCGAATCTCCTCCCTGATCATGAATAACATAGTTCTGATTAACTTGGGAATATGCATAGGGAGACGTGTATTTTTCACATGGGATTAGTCGTGGTTAGGGATGGCAACAGATCGGATTATTGCAAAAAAATCTAAAACCATGTGCATAACCATTTAATTTATAAAAAACCAAATTCTTACAGATTTAACCATCGGACTTACTTTTCAAAACCATAACCGAATAATCTGGATTCGGTTTTTTAAGCGGTTTTTTGGATTTTAACTATAACGAAACTATAACTCTATAAATATATTGAAATTTTTTAAAACAAGATCACAAATACGAAAAAAAATCATTCATGTCATGGACGTCGCTGACGGTCATATTGCAGCATTGAATAAATTGGCTGATTCTTCCATAGGTTTGGTTTGACTCGTCCTCTACCACAAATTTAATAGAATATAATAATATTAATAATTATAACATGTTTGTTATATTAGGCTGTGAAGTTTATAATTTGGGAACTGGAAAAGGAACGTCAGTTTTAGAAATGGTGGAAGCTTTTGAGAAGGCTTCTGGAAAGGTTTTTGTTGAGATATAAAATCTTATTAATAGAATGCCTTCTCCTAACGGTTCGGACTTTTAGTTGAGTTGGCAATTTATTTATTTATTTAGCTTTTTAAGTAGTATTTTGTTTATTTATTTATAAATTTTTGTTTACCTTTGCAGGGCGAAAAATGGGATTGAGGAGATGTGTAGAGACCAGTGGAATTGGACAAGCAAGAATCCATATGGTTATGATACTAAGGAGTCTAGTGCTTGATCGGGGAAACTAGAGATATAGTTGTTTAGTTTCTTCTAATTGTACAATTCTTTATATTTTATTATTATTATTATTATTTCGGGTTATATTTTACTGCTTTTGTTTTTGTTTCGTAGAGTAAGAATTTGAGACGGATTAATATAATTGACTAACGAATGAGTGAACATGTGTTTTTTTGTTTTTTTACCCAGATTTTGTTTTAGTATGTAAGGTGAATTCATTAAGAGTAAAAAATTATTATGGTTCTTGTTTGATTATACTTGTATGTGCATCCCTGAGCTCTTTGAATCCCTAGGATATATCTTGTTATACCTGTAAATTAAGTCAGTTCATGAAGGTTTTGCTATGTGTATGAAGCTTGAGATCCTCAAGAAAGATGGATCCACTAGTCGGTTCATATCAAAATAATATAGGGCCCTATAGTGCAATTAGCTAAAAGATCTGGGTAATGCCCCTCCTCAAGCACGGGTAACAAATAAAAAAAGTAGAATAAATATGCAAATTGCAATCACTCTTTTTTTTTTTTTGTCAAAAAATTGCAATCACTCACCAATTACTAGTGAATAAATTGATGTTTTTGTAAAAGAAAAATCTAAACACTGACTAAAATACGAGGTTGTGATGATTAGATAAGACATCTTAGTCTAATCATACTTTATTTTCAAGAAAATAGCAATAATCACGTTTTTCGCATGCTTAAACTTTTCAAATTAAAGTTGAAAAATTGTTATAGTATTTGGATTTTTTTTTGTTATTTTGAAATTTAATCGATATAATCTTATTATAAAAATTTAAAATTGTATCAAATTAGAACAAAAAAAAAAAACTCTAACTTAAATATTTTTTTTTTATATTTTGCTTATGTGTGGAGTTGAATTAGATTGAATTGATTATTAGATAGTTTCGGGTTGGGCGGTCTATTACTCTAATAGTATACATTAATTAAATTATGCGTAAACGAACCTTCTATCCATCTTTTAAAAAAATTATAGGCTGATTGTGTTTTAGAATATCTAAATAACTAGCGACCTTGTTTTAGAAACATGCCCCTTTCTTAGACATTAAATAATCTAGTTTTGGTTTGTATCCGTGTAATAAAATATCTAAAAGAATTTTATCTAAGTATACTTCTATAAGTAATGTTATATATTTCCTTCACATCCTATTTTATGTGTATTTGCAATAGTATACTTTCAGCAAGAGCTCTCGCTCGATTTCTTTCTTTTGTTTTTTACGAAACAAAAAAAACCAAAGAAAAAGACCAGCCACCACCACCAATCCCTATCCTCACATCAAATAATCACATGTGGATATGAAAACCAAGCACTCTGGACCATTAAGCAGTTAAAGTTGCATACTAAGCAACTCCAAACCCAACCTAGTTCAAAATCCCCGTATCCCCTGATCGGAGATGGTGAATATCATCGACTGTGGAGACTCAAGAAGTAGTGTAGAAGAAGATGAGTACATCAGAAGACATCATAATCATGAAGTTGCAGAGAATCAGTGCAGCTCTACTCTTGTTAAACACATCAAAGCTCCTGTTCATCTCGTACGTATAGATCTCGTGATTTCCCTTTCAATTATATTCCTATAGATCTAGCGTTTATTCTATCGTATTTAGTTTACTTTGCCTAGATCATTACGAAAAATAAATAAAACTTTAGATATTTATGTAAATATGATAGGTATGGTCATTAGTGAGAAGATTTGATCAACCACAAAGGTATAAGCCATTTGTAAGTAGATGTGTAGTAGAAGGTGATACAGAAATTGGAAGTGTTCGAGAAGTAAACGTTATATCTGGACTTCCAGCTACTACTAGTAAAGAAAGACTTGAAGTTCTTGATGATGAAGAGCATATTTTAAGTATGAGAATTGTAGGTGGAGATCACAGATTGAAGGTACGTACATGGTGCCACTTAAGAATTACTATTAGGTTTTGTTAATATTTTTTTAATAATTTACAGAATTATTCATCAAAAGTGACGGTACATTCGAAAATAATAGATGGAAGATCTGGAGCATTAGTGATAGAGTCATATGTGGTGGATATTCCTGAAGGAAATACAAATGATGAGACACGAATCTTTGTTGAGGCGCTTATAAAATGTAATCTCAAGTCATTAGCTGATGTATCAGAGCAATTAGCTGTGCAAGATAGAGTGGACCCTATTAATAAGATATGAGTAAGTGTGCGTATGTGTAAGAATAATTAAGAACGAGTATTAGAGATTGGAGATGTGAATAGTATGGTTGGTTTGTAGTTAATTAGATATGTTTAATATCGATCATATGGTTAGATTGAAAGTGGTGTTTTTATGTAATTTTGGATTGATTTAGGTGTGTTTTGAAGTTTTATGACTTGTTAAATTTACCTTATCTTGAGACAACCCTTATAGTTATGGTCCTTTCCCTTTTTTTTTTCAAATGCATACTAATACTATTATTGGCAGTAGGAAACGGTTATAAAGTTTTAGCCTACCCCTAAGGTCTTGGTTTCATTACTTAAAATAGTGGCTAACTGGGAGAGATACAGTTATCTCAATTACCAAACAGAGTGCTAAGAAACTCTTTTTGACAATCCAATCAGCTGTCCTGTTTCTACCCCTAGGAATAAGCGAAAAGGAAGAGGAAAATAATTGAGCAAAATAATATATATTACAAATAATATTTCTAATTGAATGACTCGAAATGTGTAGTCCTGCAGAAAATGACTTCATGAAAGTCTCGGAGTCATCCTGGATAATAACACTCCCAAAAGGAAACTTTGAAGCCAACTCAATACATTTCAAAGTCCCCATGGTTTATGTCTCTAACACAGAATCTGCTCCAATTTTCAAACTTTTACCCAATACAAATTCACCATTAGAGTTTCTTACGAATGGAATTGAGCTATCATACCCGGATCTGGACGAAACTTCGGAACATTTATATCTGGAGCACCTACTCCTATAGCAGGAGCACGGAATGGAACTTCTGGTGGACCATTAGTAAACCATGGATCTTGAATATTTCGCCATTTCTCTTTCCTCTTGTTCTCTTCTTTTCTTATTTGCAAGTCTGATTAACGAATCCGGATTATCAAGGATTTGAACTGGCGGTTCAAATCTGAGCCTTCTTCGCATACACCAAACCTAAAAACCTGAGAAAACTAAACAAGCAAAAAGCGTAAAACTGATAAAAACAAAAATAAAAATAAATGCAACTATCACTAAAGGATAAACACCGTGGTCACACGCTACCGTCCCCGGCAGCGGCGCCAAAAACTTGGTGGTCCTTAGTGTGTTCTAAAATAAATGCAAATGTAAATCGAACCACAACCGCAAGTGTACGGTTGTCCCAAGTAATATAGTTGATAAAACAGATTCGTTCCAAGGACGGGATGGTTGACTACAATGCTTATCTATTAATGATTGATGCACTTATGAAAACAAATAAAGATAATATGTTTGTTTGGTTTTGTATTAATCCTAAGGAATGAAAGACTAATGCGAAAATGTAAATAAATAACTAAGACGCAAGTAAATAAAAGTGATACGCAAGTAAGAGCAGGTAGTACTTGAGAGACGCAAGGGTTTACCTAACTATCATTCATTTCATACATTGTTTAAGGGACAAATTGGTAAATTTATATTGGTCGGGATTCTATAATCTCCTTACCCCCGTCAGGGTGGACTAAGGAGCAACTCTCAAATGCTACAAACCCCGTCAGGGTGATTATAGTCCACTCTCAAGTGTTTAAGTTCAAATTACCCAATAGGCCATAGGTTTAATTAAGCTCGTCAGAGTCAATAATTTCTAACCTACATTCATTAACTAGTTCGGTACCTAAACCCCCCGTCAAGGTGATCCAATCGCCACTAATTGGAATAGCTTAGATACTAAGTCCTATCATTGATTGATCAGGTCAAAAATAGTGATTTAAATGCAAATTAAAGAAAAATACAATTCACCCAATTTGATTTAAATAATAATTATCCCAAATCCAAATGTATAAAACGAAATCAAATTGGGATTAACCCATTATGCGTTCTCAAGCACTAATTTAGTTTAGCTCATAATAATTGAAAAGATAAAAACTAAAGAAACAAATAGGTTCATCATGTTTTACAGAATAAAATAGAAGAACCTAATTACGGAACTGAATTGGCTGAGAAGTGGAGATATAGACCGTCTCCAGCTCTTGCTTCTTCTCTTCCTGCCTCTAGCTTCTTCTCTGGTGTCTGACTCTTAAGCGTATGTTGTATTATTGAAAAAGATATGAAGAGTGTGTGAAAAATAGAGGTCTAAAGCCCTTTTATAATGTTAAAAACGGATTAGGGCTTGGACTTAGGAATAAATCAATAATTAAATGTCCAAGCCCAAATTCTAAGCCCAAAATCCCGTAACTGCTGATACACCTTCACTAAAACGGCTTTTCCCGATGCGTTACAACTCCGATTGACCTCATTCCAGTTGCTAAAGTTCCGTAACTCGATAATCAATGTTTTCTCTTCAAAGGTCAGCGGCTAAATCATCTCTTAAGCACCTCGAAATCAGCAATCTATAGCCTGGAAAATGGATTTTCAGCTCTAAAAATAATATCTTCGGGATTTCTTTTCAAATCTTGACTCTATCTTTTGATCTTTGACTTTCTCCTTGGATTCCTCTTCTAGCTAACATCTAAAACCTGTAAAATCTTCACTAAAAATACCAATATTACGCGCAAAAGCTTAATAAATCAAAAATGCTAGAAATAAAAGAGGAAAATCATATTATTGCATATTTAGTCCAAAAGTCTATCTAAATAGTCAAATAAACACCAAAAATGATGTCTCCTAAGGGTCGAAAATAAGAACAATTAAGGAGACATCAAGACCCCCAACTCAAACATTTGTCGTCCCGACAAAGCAAAACTAAAAACAAGGGGAGTGAAGTAGATGCAAGAGAGAATAGAAGCTAGCAAATAAACCCTAAAGCAATGCTAAAGATAAATCTCATATAGAAAACATTAAGAACTAACATATACATACACTAATCATGCAACATCAAACATAAATAATCTCAATCATAAAATTAAAGTCGCAATGCTTGAAGGTTACACTTGTACTCATATCTGTATGATGGCTATAGGGTGGTCATTAATCCTAACTCGCTTTGAACGCTCCACCTAGTATATTCCCTATCAACAGAATTATAAATTCACTATGCACTTAGGAATCACGAGGTCTTTACGGTTTTAATAATGGCTTAAGGACGGTATGGATGTATATTTGGTAAATTTGAAGTGAGCTTTTGGCTCTCTCCTCACTTACCATCAACATGTCCTCGAGCTTGAGTTTACGCTCAAAAAATGTTCTCACTCACCCATTTGACGCGCTAATGTTGCGTCCCCATGTCAACCCAAATACAACTAAGATGATTTTCAAAAATATTCCACTTTGCCGATTTATTTATTCTTTCTTTTTATTTTTCTTTTTCATTTTTTTTTGTATAAGATACCCATGACCATCATTTTGATGTGAAAGTCATGTCTCTTACAATTTTCTTTTTCTTTATTCTATTTTTTTCTTTTTCAAATCTCGGCAAAGGGTTACAAATAATAATATCATCTTTCATTTTTGTGCCTCAATACAAACACATATAATCCCTTCCCAATGTAAATTCCCCAAATGTGGACCCTCCACCCCAAACTCAAGCTCGAGACAAGTCTCAGGGTTGTGATTCAAGTGCGGGTCATTTGGTCATGCCTAATAATCTAAAGGATAATGGGCTTATATCGTGGCTACAAAAGAAAAGGCTTAAAGCTCAAAATTGGGCTAAGACGGATAAAATTATAATAAGGGATAGCAAGCTAAAAGGCTTCAAATGGCTAACAAAGAACTGCCCCTATCATTTTCCTAAGTACATAGCTTGTCTTTAGTTCATATCTAGATGGGTTCTCTACTAATTAAGATTTCACGTTCTACACACCAAACATATTCCTTAAGTACAAGCTTACTTCATTTGCATTGTTCATTAATTTTTCCTATCAATTACCTATGTTCGCATGCAATTGTAAGTGCGTTCTATATCAATCCCTAAAGTTCACTATTTATTATCATTAATTCATCAAAAGTATGCTTAAAGGAACATTTAAAATCTTCTATAGTCAAACGCAACTCCGAAAATTATTTTATTGAAAGCAATTAAAACAAATAAACACATAAAAACTGGGATGAGGCAACGAACCCCACCCCAAACTCAAAAATGAGTCGTGTCCCCACGACTCGAAAAGACTCAAAGCAATAAAATAATCTATACTAAATGAGAAGGGAAAGAAAACGTATCTTAACCAGCGCGAGGCTGGTGTCGGTGTTGCGTCCAAGTTGAGGTTTTGAATTCTTCTTCATCAATGGTTGCGTTTAAAGTGTTCTTCATCACCTCGAACTTCTTCAAATTTTCCACGTTTTCATTTATTACTTGCCCTCTAAGCATCATCTCCTCTATTAAAATCTTTCCTCAATACCCAAACCGCTTTCGTCACCATGTTCTTCGTACCTTTTCCTACCTTCATGGTCATCTCCGATGACCCCAAACTCAAAGCTTCAAGACCCTTGGATAAAATTGTGATTTTAGTGTTCTTGAAGGTTTGGGTTTGAATTATGGATTGTTTAGCGCTGGGTCATGGATATTTCAAGGTTTGGGAAAGGATTAATGGATAAAGTTTAGCTTTGGTGAAAGAAAAATTGGTTTAAAGTGTAAAGATTTGGTATTTTGGAAGTTTAATGGTTTGATTGTGATCTTGGATGATGTTTAGAGGGAACGATTGGTGGTATGATGTTGTTTTGATGATGATTTTAGGAGTAGTTTGAGGCTAGGATTCGTCACTGGAGGCTTAGCATGAGAAAGAGGCGAAAAATATAGGGTTTTAAACCCTGAAAATCGCCAATCACAGCAGTTGACCGGCTAGCCGGCAGTTGACCGGCATGCCGGTCACTGTGTTGGCGAAAAATAAATTTTCGAAAAAAATTTTGTACTCTTTTTTTTTTTTTTTTCACCTTTGACGCAGCCTTCTTGCGTCGTCGCTGACGCAGTGATCAGAAAGTCCAGCTTCTTCGGCCCGCTAGCCGGCGGATACGCCGGCATGCCGGCGAAATGTCGATGGCGCATTTCAAGACGCAGCAACCTTGCGTCGTCGCTGACGCAAGGACCAGAAACTCTTCCTCCAGTTGGCCGGCTAGCCGGCGGATTCGCCGGCATGCCGGTGGTTTTCTCGCTGGCGCGAATGGTGACGCAGCAATGCTGCGTCATCGCTGACGCAGTGGTCAGAGAGTTTGGGGGTCTTCAGCGTTTTTGTCCGGTATGCCGGCGTATCCGCCGGCTAGCCGTTCAAACCTGCTGTTGACTCCATAATTTTCCGTTTTCTCATCGTTTTGACCCCAAACTCATGACCATTATACCCCTGAAATCATCAAAAACAACTACCCTTCCTCATTTCTTAATAATAAACACTAAATTAACGAAAATCAAACTAAACTAAACTACGAAATTGAAATACTTAAACTAATATACAAGAAATGGCTTTTGTTTAACGTCGTTAAGCTCGACAGGTTACCTCATTCTTTAGTCATTGACATAACCTCCCCAGCAGTGAGTGAGGTTGTCAATATTTGCAACTCGAAACTTACATCCCTTAGCTTTTATGCCCACTAGTTTATCTGAGATAACCTTAGCAACCACGAATGGTCCTAGCCATGAGCTTTTTGATTCACATGTCTTTGGAGGCGGTTTAGGCTTTTACATAGCAACTTCTTCGCCTACTTTAAACTCCTTTTTCTTCCTTTCCTTCTTAGGTTCCCTTGGAACCTTCGTGACACGTGTTTTCTCTTTTTTCTTTGCATGATTGAGTGGTGGATTTTTCTTAGGATTTGGAGGAACTTTGATCGGTGGTTTCTTTCTTAGTTCTTTTTCCTCCACCCCTAAGGTTTCCACAACATTAATAGGCTCTTTTCTTACCGGTTCCATTACATCAATACGAAAACATTCTTCCTTGGAATCCGGAAACTTCATAGGTCTAAACACATTAAACTTCATCTCCTCGTCTTGGATTCTCATAATCATTTCGCCGTTTTCTACATCAATCAAAGTACGCCCCGTGGCTAGGAATGGTCTTCCCAAAATAATGGGGACATTCCTATCCGCGTCGTAATCAAGTATAACGAAATCAGCGGGAAAAATTAACGTACCTGCCTTAACGAGGACATCTTCAATTCGGCCTTCCGGATGTGCAAGAGATTGATCCGCCATTTGCAAGACCATAGAAGTGGGTCTTGCTTCAATATTAAGCTTGTCAAAGATTGATTTGGGCATAAGATTTATGCTTGCACCCAAATCACATAGTGCCTTACCTCTCCATTCATTACCAATAGATATCGGAATCGTAAAGCTCCCAGGATCAACTAACTTTGGAGGTAATTTACCTTGACAAATAGCACTACATTCCTCAGGGAGACCAATCATCTCATTATCACAATACGGCCTTTTGTTGGTGAGGGCTCTTTTTAGAAACTTAGCATACTTGGGCACATCTCGAATAGCTTCTAACAACGGAATATTTATGCTAAGTCCTCTTACCTTGTTAAAGAATTTTTGATAATCATCCATATCACCCTTCTTTTGAACTCTCGATGGAAATGGTGGAGGAGGACGGTTTATTATAGTATCATTTTTCTTTTTCGGAACTTCACTAGACCTCTCCACTTCTTCTACTTCAACTGGTTTATCTTCATTCACCACCTCTTTTTCTTTTCTAACTTCTTTTTCTTTCATAACCGGAAAAGGAGGTGGAGGAAGGTTCTTACCACTTCTGAGAGTAATAGCTTTACAATCTTCGATTTGGATTGGATTCTCAGTATCGCTAGGAAGTTGTCCTTGTGGACGTTGATTTAGTTGTTTATTAATTTGACTTAGCTGATTCTGGAACAAGTTCATATTTGCTTCGATTGCATTTTGACGCTCCATAGCTTGTGTTTGAAGAGCAATCAAACTTTCAACTGTTTTCTGAAGGGTAACTCCTTCTTGTGAATAGGCAGGTAAGGCTTTTTGATTCATTGTTTCATTGTAATTATCTTGAGGAGCTTGTTTCTGAACATAATTTTGATTCTGTCCTCCTTGATAATTGTTGTGTGGTCTTGGATTGTAGTTGTTACCTTGGGGATGTGGCTGATACGCATAGGTAGGATTGGCTGCCCCATTAGGATTTGAATACTGAAACCCAGGATGGTTTCTGTTTGGCTGATATCCATTACCACTCGAATTAAAGTTACCTCTATTGGACACAAACATCACGGATTCTTGATTATTTTGACAATTTTCCCAACTATGATCATTAACACCGCAATACTCACATCCATATACCTCTTGTGCAACCTTTACCTCAACTCTTTTATTCGAAAAACCTTCTTTCACGGCTAGAGTAAGTTGTCTCAATTGTTGTTCTAGTGTGGTCTGAAGCTTTGTCTCTAGCGTAGCAAACTTTTCTTCCATATCAACATTATTCACTCTTTTAACTGGTGTTCTTACTGAACTCCACCCAACTTCATTCTTGACTGTTCTCTCTAAGATGATCTTTGCATGAGCGGGTTGAACTTGAAGAAAACCTGCACCACATAGCATATCCAATTTCTCTCTTGAAGTCCCATCAAGGCCTCTATAAAATATTTTTAATTGTTGTTGTTCTGAAAAGCCATGATTGGGGACTCTACGTAAGCACATCTGAAATCTTGTCCAACTCCTACCCAAAGTTTCATCATATTCTTGACGGAAATGCGTCAACTCTAATTCAGCATCTAACCTCATGTTACTTGGGTAATACCTGTCAAAGAAAGCAATCTCTAATTGGTCCCAATTAGTAATCTTCGTCGGATCTTGCGTATCGTGCCATTCACTTGCTCCATCAATAACAAATAATTTAAACACAGCGTAGTACATCTGTTCTTTTGAAACTCCTTGTGTGATGTAAGAATCACATATCTGTTTGAATTTCTGTATCGCTCTAAGAGGATCTTCTCCAACTCTACCACGAAAATTTCCAAAGTTTTGGAATTGAGCTATCATACCCGGATCTGGACGAAACTTCGGAACATTTATATCTGGAGCACCTACTCCTATAGCAGGAGCACGGAATGGAACTTCTGGTGGACCATTAGTAAACCATGGATCTTGAATATTCGCCATTTCTCTTTCCTCTTGTTCTCTTCTTTTCTTATTTGCAAGTCTGATTAACGAATCCGGATTATCAAGGATTTGAACTGGCGGTTCAAATCTGAGCCTTCTTCGCATACACCAAACCTAAAAACCTGAGAAAACTAAACAAGCAAAAAGCGTAAAACTGATAAAAACAAAAATAAAAATAAATGCAACTATCACTAAAGGATAAACACCGTGGTCACACGCTACCGTCCCCGGCAGCGGCGCCAAAAACTTGGTGGTCCTTAGTGTGTTCTAAAATAAATGCAAATGTAAATCGAACCACAACCGCAAGTGTACGGTTGTCCCAAGTAATATAGTTGATAAAACAGATTCGTTCCAAGGACGGGATGGTTGACTACAATGCTTATCTATTAATGATTGATGCACTTATGAAAACAAATAAAGATAATATGTTTGTTTGGTTTTGTATTAATCCTAAGGAATGAAAGACTAATGCGAAAATGTAAATAAATAACTAAGACGCAAGTAAATAAAAGTGATACGCAAGTAAGAGCAGGTAGTACTTGAGAGACGCAAGGGTTTACCTAACTATCATTCATTTCATACATTGTTTAAGGGACAAATTGGTAAATTTATATTGGTCGGGATTCTATAATCTCCTTACCCCCGTTAGGGTGGACTAAGGAGCAACTCTCAAATGCTACAAACCCCGTCAGGGTGATTATAGTCCACTCTCAAGTGTTTAAGTTCAAATTACCCAATAGGCCATAGGTTTAATTAAGCTCGTCAGAGTCAATAATTTCTAACCTACATTCATTAACTAGTTCGGTACCTAAACCCCCCGTCAAGGTGATCCAATCGCCACTAATTGGAATAGCTTAGATACTAAGTCCTATCATTGATTGATCAGGTCAAAAATAGTGATTTAAATGCAAATTAAAGAAAAATACAATTCACCCAATTTGATTTAAATAATAATTATCCCAAATCCAAATGTATAAAACGAAATCAAATTGGGATTAACCCATTATGCGTTCTCAAGCACTAATTTAGTTTAGCTCATAATAATTGAAAAGATAAAAACTAAAGAAACAAATAGGTTCATCATGTTTTACAGAATAAAATAGAAGAACCTAATTACGGAACTGAATTGGCTGAGAAGTGGAGATATAGACCGTCTCCAGCTCTTGCTTCTTCTCTTCCTGCCTCTAGCTTCTTCTCTGGTGTCTGACTCTTAAGCGTATGTTGTATTATTGAAAAAGATATGAAGAGTGTGTGAAAAATAGAGGTCTAAAGCCCTTTTATAATGTTAAAAACGGATTAGGGCTTGGACTTAGGAATAAATCAATAATTAAATGTCCAAGCCCAAATTCTAAGCCCAAAATCCCGTAACTGCTGATACACCTTCACTAAAACGGCTTTTCCCGATGCGTTACAACTCCGATTGACCTCATTCCAGTTGCTAAAGTTCCGTAACTCGATAATCAATGTTTTCTCTTCAAAGGTCAGCGGCTAAATCATCTCTTAAGCACCTCGAAATCAGCAATCTATAGCCTGGAAAATGGATTTTCAGCTCTAAAAATAATATCTTCGGGATTTCTTTTCAAATCTTGACTCTATCTTTTGATCTTTGACTTTCTCCTTGGATTCCTCTTCTAGCTAACATCTAAAACCTGTAAAATCTTCACTAAAAATACCAATATTACGCGCAAAAGCTTAATAAATCAAAAATGCTAGAAATAAAAGAGGAAAATCATATTATTGCATATTTAGTCCAAAAGTCTATCTAAATAGTCAAATAAACACCAAAAATGATGTCTCCTAAGGGTCGAAAATAAGAACAATTAAGGAGACATCATGAAATTTTAGGAAGTAACTCGCGAGCTCATTAACATATTTATGAGTTAATAGACTTGTTGGCAGACTCGATAGTTGGACCCATAGTGTTGTAAAAATCACAACGTTTTTTTTTTACTTTGTTGTATGGGTAAATCGCAAGGTGCTTCCCATTACTGTCTAGGGTCTTTGTTCCCGAACTTTGATCTTGTCATCTTCATTTCCAAACTTAATGACTTAGTTTGCTCTCAATCACTCTATTTTAACCAGTTCACTAAGTGCCAGTGATTGTTAATGTGATTCTTGGACATCTTCCTTAAATGCCCTTGGATTAAAGGAGTATGGTTTGCTAGTCCACTAAATTTTAAAACTGATAATGAAACTGCCAACAAATTAGGTCAATGGCTACTAAATCAAATTAATGACATAATAAACATAATAAACATCTTTGATCAAAAAGATAGAATTTTGGAATTAATATGTAATATAGCTTGGCACATCTGAATAGCTAGAAATAACTTCGTTTATAATGTTAAAATATGTGTCTCGTTGCTCACTATCACACAAGCTATAGAATCGTGGAAAGAATATTATAAAATCAAATCCTGATAATTTAAATTTTATGGATAAAAGAGAATATAAAAATAATATTACTACATGTAATATACCTAATGATAGTAATAAACACAATACTATCAAAATTAATAAAAAATAAAAAGAACCCCCAGTTAGCTATTATAAAATAAATTGTGATGTCGTCGTTTCTGTTAAAGGAGCAGCAATAGCTTGTATTATATCTTGTAACAGGGAAGAGTTGGAAAGTAGGAGCAGACTCGATTCTTGAGGCATAAGCAATTCGAATTTTGAAAGCTATTGAGATGGCCAGAGACTACCCTTGGGAAAAGTTATTATCAATATTATGCTACGATGATTATGCACCCGCTCTCCAACAACCAGCACATTAATTTTCATCAAATTAAAAGCATTATTTGTAATATATATTGTTTAGCAAAATTATCTCATCCCACTTTTGTTTCTATTTCTAGAAGCATCAATTCGGCAGCGGACTGGGTTGCCAAACGGGAGTTTTTAAGCACCCTGTTCGATAACCGGAACCTTGTTATTACAACCTAGTTAGCTAGGATTTTACTTTTTGATAACGAACCTCAAGGGGTTGGTTAATGTGTAATATTTTGAACTATCCTATCTATCTATTTATGATTTCGAACAAAATAAAAATAATGTGATTCTTGATGAATGTAAAGCTTATTTGTTCTTGGTAGAGTAACTTTGCAATGAGATTTGATTCGCTTACAATTTTGTATTTTGAATCTTGATCAGGATTAATGATGAGAGATCCTTCTTTTGCAAGAGGGTGGGAAGTTGAGTAGATATTCATAATAATTCTGAGGAAAAAGAGGAGATAAGTTGAGTCACGAAAAGAAAATAATACACATACATAGGAGAGATGGAAAGAAAGAGGAGGGCTAAATATTGAAAGAGAAGATAAAATATGGTGAAAATGAGAGAAAGGGATAGAAAACAGACTAAAAACTCAAAAGATCAAAAAGATCAAACAAGAAAGATAATTTTAAGAAAAATAAGACTTTTATTGAATTTTCAAGTGAGTTTTTTGAGAGAATTCCATATGAAAAAATTAGTTACATTGCAAACATAGGTAGGATAATATTATTACAAAATAATTAATCATTTTAAAAGTAAATTATAAAAATAACGAAACATCCTTATTTTTGTTAAAGTGTAACATAAAATTATAGTTAAATAAACATGCATAAATCCTACAAAGATACAAATATTACAAACAAATAATGAAGTAAAATTTATTTGGCCTTTTTCAGAAAATAAAAAGTATGTTACAAAGACACGATATAAAATTCTAACGGAAGAACAAGCCCTTAATGAGCCACAGTTAGCAAATACGGCAAAACTAGTCAGAACAGAGCTATTGAATATGGTTTGGAAATCAAATGTACCGACAAAAATTAAGATTTATATATAGAAGACATACAACAACGCGATTCCAACAAAACAAAACCTGAGTAAAAGCAAGTGCGCAGATCCAAGCGAATGCATTTGGTGTCACGCTAAAACGAAAACGGTGGAACATCTCCTACTCAGATGTCACGTCAGTCAAGCAATTTGGGTAGGTTCAACATTGCATATCAGAATAAGTCTAGGAGGAAGAAATATAAATTGGACAATGGATACTAAATGTAATAAACTAGTATACAAATGGAGGTTGGGCAAGGACCAAGGAATATTGTTACTGCATATATTATGATCATGATATGGAATATATGAAAAGAAAAAATAAAAGCAATACATGAAGATCACTTAGTTGACGGAGACAAAATTAACACCTCAACAAATAATCTCATCAAAATATGAGCATATAGGGATCAACATTATGCAGTTTCACAAATACACGGGATGCCAGATTTTTTTTGGACGCTACGAGATGCCAGATTAAACAAAACAAATGACAGTATGTGATTTAATACTCGAGGAGAAGCAATATCGGTTATACGAGCAACAAAATTGTGCAAAGAATTTCCAGACGAGCCTAAGACAATATTCTCAGATAAGCTTGAACTCATACAAGGTATTAGGCAAATGTCAATAGTGAGTTGGATAATCCATCTGATCATTAGGAAAATACACTAGATGGCAGGAGAGTTTGGTCTGATCTCTTTCAAATATATTCAAAGAAATTTAAACGTTTAACTGGACAACTTTTGATGGATGTTAGACATGAGGTCACCAGATTACGGAACAACGACAGATTATAATGACAAAAAAATTCAAAAGGATTGGAATCAGTTGATATTAAGGAGGAAAAGTACGAGGTCAGTCCGTCAAAAAAATAAAAATAATACCATGTTCATACATGAGTCAGGGTGGCTATTGGGTCCGTTTCGGACCGGTCCTTATCGGATCTGGTCCTTACCGGTCTGGTTCGGCTTATCAGTCCCTTCTCACCGGACCGGTTTGGTCCGGTTATTGGTTAAGATTATGGTGGTTACGAACCGGTAAGGATAACTGTTTCAACCGGTTCCGGTTCTAGACCGGGTGTTACCGGTTCCAACCGATTATATTTTTTTTTTATTGATTTAATATATAAATAGAGTTTTTTTTAATACTTTTTTATTTTTTAAAATTAGTTCAGTATATAGGTAGGGAGTTTTTTTAAAGATAGTTTTTAAAACATGTTTTTTTTTTCAAATTTGAGTTATATTTAAAGTGTAATAGGAAAACATTCAAGTGGGGTAACCCCCACTTTCGAATAAAAAGATAAATATAATTACACTATTGTAGGAAAAGCCTAACTAAAATACCTAAAACACTCAAGAATAAACAATTTCTCTCCTTGAATCTTGTTTGTAGTTTGGGATCTAATTGCCAACATTGGGTCACACACCAAAGTAAAACGTAACAGTTTTTTTTCAAGATGGATCCTATAATTCATTCATACAACTTGCAACATGCAAATGAAGCCTATAATTCATTATGATCTTGATGCATATGATTCCCCATTTGGAGAGAATCTTACACAATGTACTGGACCATGGTGACCCTTATTACACCTTACAAAATATAAAATTACATCATTACCCTTATACTGGAATTACTTCAAACATAATATCAGGACCTACCAATTTCAGCTCCTGTGTGGATATCATACATATGCACTTACATATCTTCTCCTATAGCACAAAACTTTTACCATATTTCGGCTCTAGCGAAGCTGACTCCACATTGCTAGGAAAGTCATAGCTTTTCACAAGGTCATAATTGTTACACCATAATCTATAAATGTAATTAAATTGTAGGGACCTGTGATGCAAATATAATTTGAGAAAACTTACTGATTAGCATCCCAAAACTTGACACTAGATCCATCACAAGTTGTCATATATCGCCCATCTAAACTCACTTCAGCATTTGTTACAAGAGATTTTGTCTCTAGTGTAAGAACTATTTTCCCACTTTTCACATCACATAACCTGATATAGCAAGAATAAGATACTATAGTAGTAACAAATATATATTATATTCAACCCAACACAAAAAAGAAAAGAAAATATACCTCACCCCAGCCTTATCAAGTACATGAGCTTAGTTTTCAGAAAATATACAAAAGAACCCCATAAATATGAAACTTAGCCCCAAATTCTTTTTCCAGAAAATTAAAATAAAACACCTTGACAATTAAATGTAACTATGCAATATTAAACACTTACAAGTTAAAATTCCTATGCAATGTAATCATAAAACCGCCCGAGGACAATTTGGACAAAAAAAAACATCTTTAAATAGTTTAAGGACCATTTTGTAAATTTTCAGAAATATAATCATCATTTAACAAACTTAAAGAAGATGTTTTAAAATTGTCTTGGTCTAATTGAACCCATTTTACAAATATTTGAGGCAATTTTGTAAAGATAGTAATCTTATATAAATGTATTTTCATCATTTTTGTAAATAGGGGTTGATTTGCATTTTCAGTAACTTAAAACCCGTAGATTCTTAAGAACCCGCAACTATTTCCGTCAATTCAATCCAAATTTCAACTACTTGATCTTAACCAATTCCCTCAATTCGCAAATTAGGATTTCATAGGGATCAATCTTGCAAATTCAACTAATCAAGGGGAATCCACATTGCCAAATTGAAAGAAATACATTCTCCATTATCAATTACAACCTCTAAGTCACAAAATGTTCTTAAATCATCAAGCACCATCTATAACAATTTTACCTAAAATATGGATTGTCCATATATTTTTCAAAAAACACAGGGCCTAAAAGTGCAATTTTCGAAAATTTGTTGTACAAATGTAAACAACATCACCCAAAACAGGATCAATTTAGCACAAACGAATCATTTTCGCATAACATAAGAGACTACAACAACAAATTTAACAAAAACCAGAGAATTGATTTCCAAAACCGAATGTAATATATTGAAGAAAAACCAAAAACCCTAAATAACAGATCATATAAACCAGGGTTCAAAGTAGTCAATAGATAAACCATCATCTTCATCAAGAGAACACAAATTCAACATGCCAACAAGAAAAACCAAAGTAATCATTAGAAAAAATAGATAAAAATTAAAAAACGAGTAAAATTAAACCTTTATTTTAGAACTTACATTATGATTTTCGAATTGAAGATAAAAAGAAAGAACAGTTCCATAAACCCTCACAAAAACAGAAAACCAAAGCTCATCAGGATGCCAGAATTAAGTGAATAATTGAAGATTAAAGAATTAGACAAACCACCATAGCCAAGAATTGGACAAACCACCCTCCACCACCACCATAGCCATGCGTAATACGAACCCAAACCACCACCAAATCCATCGATTAATCAAGCCACCAACAATAAATCAAACCACCACCGATTAATTTTTCCAGAGTGAGGATAAGAGATGTATTTCAGATGGGAATTGAATGGGGGAGGTGGGTTTGGTGAGAGTAACTTACGCGGTGTAGAGAATGATAGGGTGGAGTAAATGGGGTCGGTGGGTTTGGGTTCGCAAGAATGAATGGGGTGAATTGAATGAGGTCGGTGGGATGGGTTTTATTATTTATTGTTTTAATTAAAAAAATCCTTATTGGCCCGATTCGTTCCGGACCAGTTTAAAAGTAGATTTTTTTTATTTGGAAAGGATCAAGCTGTTCGGAGCGGTTCAGAGCCGCACTATTACGGCGGTTCGTTCCGGTTCCAGAACCGACCGGTTCCGTTTGGTCCGGCCGGAGAACCAGAACCGATAGCCAAGTTGATACATGAGAAAGATAATAGTAAGTCTTTTAGCTATTTACCGCGTAACTTAGTAACACTCTTATAATCATTTTTGTTTGTATATCTACGTAAAAGAAGACGATCTTTTTTTCTTTTTTGTTCGAAACGTAAAAGAAGACGATCGCACTCATCAATATTAACATTAAAATCCTTTGTGGTGTGCACCAAAAGGGCAAAAGTTGAGTGTGAACAAGTGGGGCAGTCTGATCCTTGTAATAACTAAAGTTACTAAATGCAGCTTTATTCTTCATGTTTCCATTACTTATTTACCTTTATCCTTCATGGAAAAATCATTAAAATATTCTTATTGGTCACTGACCTTCATATATAAAAATCAATAAAGAGAAAGTCAATTCTGAGAAACAAAAGTATATACGACAAAATAAATAAATAAATATTTAATTATAAAAACACAAAAAAGGAAGCAATTTCATTAAAGTAGCGTGGCTTTATATTCAAAACGCAAAACAACTCACATGGCAAGCATGTAAATCTATCTTTGTAAGGTGAGAACAAAACTAAGTTCCTTACCTTGCTTTAAATTCTAAATTCTAAAAATAAACAATCAATATAGAAGAATAAGATTAACTCTAACAGTTGGGGCTACTTAATGGGCAGAACCTTGTCTCTCATCTAGATAGTACAGAGTTCGAATACCCTTCTTGAACCCTTAAAGAGGGTAAAGCAAGAGGTGCAAGGTTCGAATCTCCTCCCTGATCATGAATAACATAGTTCTGATTAACTTGGGAATATGCATAGGGAGACGTGTATTTTTCACATGGGATTAGTCGTGGTTAGGGATGGCAACAGATCGGATTATTGCAAAAAAATCTAAAACCATGTGCATAACCATTTAATTTATAAAAAACCAAATTCTTACAGATTTAACCATCGGACTTACTTTTCAAAACCATAACCGAATAATCTGGATTCGGTTTTTTAAGCGGTTTTTTGGATTTTAACTATAACGAAACTATAACTCTATAAATATATTGAAATTTTTTAAAACAAGATCACAAATACGAAAAAAAATCATTCATGTCATGGCCGTCGCTGACGGTCATATTGCAGCATTGAATAAATTGGCTGATTCTTCCATAGGTTTGGTTTGACTCGTCCTCTACCACAAATTTAATAGAATATAATAATATTAATAATTATAACATGTTTGTTATATTAGGCTGTGAAGTTTATAATTTGGGAACTGGAAAAGGAACGTCAGTTTTAGAAATGGTGGAAGCTTTTGAGAAGGCTTCTGGAAAGGTATTTGTTGAGATATAAAATCTTATTAATAGAATGTCTTCTCCTAACGGTTCGAACTTTTAGTTGAGTTGGCAATTTAACATGGTATCAGAGCTCCACGGACCTTGAGATCCTGGGTTCGAGTCTCTCGACCACCACCCACTCAAGCTTAGCTCTTCTTATAAGCATTATATGGGCACTCTTCTCTACTAAGCTTGCACGTGAGGGGGCGTGTTGAGATATAAAATCTCATTAATAGAATGCCTTCTCCTAACGGTTCGGACTTTTAGTTGAGTTGGCAATTTATTTATTTATTTAGCTTTTTAAGTAGTATTTTGTTTATTTATTTATAAATTTTTGTTTACCTTTGCAGGGCGAAAAATGGGATTGAGGAGATGTGTAGAGACCGGTGGAATTGGACAAGCAAGAATCCATATGGTTATGATACTAAGGAGTCTAGTGCTTGATCGGGGAAACTAGAGATATAGTTGTTTAGTTTCTTCTAATTGTACAATTCTTTATATTTTATTATTATTATTATTATTTCGGGTTATATTTTACTGCTTTTGTTTTTGTTTCGTAGAGTAAGAATCTGGAGACGGCTTAATTTAATTGACTAACGAATGAGTGAACACGTGTTTTTTTATTTTTTTTACCCAGATTTTGTTTTAGTATGTAAGGTGAATTCATTAAGAGTAAAAGATTATTATGGTTCTTGTTTGATTATACTTGTATGTGCATCCCTGAGCTCTTTGAATCCCTAGGATATATCTCGTTATACCTGTAACTTAAGTCGGTTCATGAAGGTTTTGCTATGTGCATGAAGCTTGAGATCCTCAAGAAAGATGGATCCACTAGTCGGTTAATAATATAGGGCCCTATAGTGCAATTAGCTAAAAGATCTGGGTAATGCCCCTCCTCAAGCACGGGTAACAAATAAAAAAAGTAGAATAAATATGCAAATTGCAATCACTCTTTTTTTTTTTTTTTTTGTCAAAAAATTGCAATCACTCACCAATTACTAGTGAATAATTTGATGTTTTTGTAAAAGAAAAATCTAAACACTGACTAAAATACGAGGTTGTGATGATTAGATAAGACATCTTAGTCTAATCATACTTTATTTTCAAGAAAATAGCAATAATCACGTTTTTCGCATGCTTAAACTTTTCAAATTAAAGTTGAAAGATTGTTATAGTATTTGGATTTTTTTTTTGTTATTTTGAAATTCAATTGATAAAATCTTATTATAAAAATTTAAAATTGTATCAAATTGTATCAAATTAGAAAAAAAAAAAAACTCTAACTTAAATAGTTTTTTTTTATATTTTGCTTATGTGTGGAGTTGAATTAGATTGAATTGATTATTAGATAGTTTCGGGTTGGACAGCCTATGATTGGTACACCTAGCCGCCACATCATGGGTGATGTTTAGGTGATACCTTTTTGGGTGATATCCAACATTACTTTACTCTGATATAGTATACATTAATTAAATTATGCGTAAACGAACCTTCTATCCATCTTTTAAAAAAATTATAGGCTGATTGTGTTTTAGAATATCTAAATAACTAGCGACCTTGTTTTAGAAACATGCCCCTTTCTTAGACATTAAATAATCTAGTTTTGGTTTGTATCCGTGTAATAAAATATCTAAAAGAATTTTATCTAAGTATACTTCTATAAGTAATGTTATATATTTCCTTCACATCCTATTTTATGTGTATTTGCAATAGTATACTTTCAGCAAGAGCTCTCGCTCGATTTCTTTCTTTTGTTTTTTTTACGAAACAAACAAAACCAAAGAAAAAGACCAGCCACCACCACCAATCCCTATCCTCACATCAAATAATCACATGTGGATATGAAAACCAAGCACTCTGGACCATTAAGCAGTTAAAGTAGCATACTAAGCAACTCCAAACCCAACCTAGTTCAAAATTCCCGTATCCCCTGATCGGAGATGGTGAATATCATCGACTGTGGAGACTCAAGAAGTAGTGTAGAAGAAGATGAGTACATCAGAAGACATCATAATCATGAAGTTGCAGAGAATCAGTGCAGCTCTACTCTTGTTAAACACATCAAAGCTCCTGTTCATCTCGTACGTATAGATCTCGTGATTTCCCTTTCAATTATATTCCTATAGATCTAGCGTTTATTCTATCGTATTTAGTTTACTTTGCCTAGATCATTACGAAAAATAAATAAAACTTTAGATATTTATGTAAATATGATAGGTATGGTCATTAGTGAGAAGATTTGATCAACCACAAAGGTATAAGCCATTTGTAAGTAGATGTGTAGTAGAAGGTGATACAGAAATTGGAAGTGTTCGAGAAGTAAACGTTATATCTGGACTTCCAGCTACTACTAGTAAAGAAAGACTTGAAGTTCTTGATGATGAAGAGCATATTTTAAGTATGAGAATTGTAGGTGGAGATCACAGATTGAAGGTACGTACATGGTGCCACTTAAGAATTACTATTAGGTTTTGTTAATATTTTTTTAATAATTTACAGAATTATTCATCAAAAGTGACGGTACATTCGAAAATAATAGATGGAAGATCTGGAGCATTAGTGATAGAGTCATATGTGGTGGATATTCCTGAAGGAAATACAAATGATGAGACACGAATCTTTGTTGAGGCGCTTATAAAATGTAATCTCAAGTCATTAGCTGATGTATCAGAGCAATTAGCTGTGCAAGATAGAGTGGACCCTATTAATAAGATATGAGTAAGTGTGCGTATGTGTAAGAATAATTAAGAACGAGTATTAGAGATTGGAGATGTGAATAGTATGGTTGGTTTGTAGTTAATTAGATATGTTTAATATCGATCATATGGTTAGATTGAAAGTGGTGTTTTTATGTAATTTTGGATTGATTTAGGTGTGTTTTGAAGTTTTATGACTTGTTAAATTTACCTTATCTTGAGACAACCCTTATAGTTATGGTCCTTTCCCTTTTTTTTTTCAAATGCATACTAATACTATTATTGGCAGTAGGAAACGGTTATAAAGTTTTAGCCTACCCCTAAGGTCTTGGTTTCATTACTTAAAATAGTGGCTAACTGGGAGAGATACAGTTATCTCAATTACCAAACAGAGTGCTAAGAAACTCTTTTTGACAATCCAATCAGCTGTCCTGTTTCTACCCCTAGGAATAAGCGAAAAGGAAGAGGAAAATAATTGAGCAAAATAATATATATTACAAATAATATTTCTAATTGAATGACTCGAAATGTGTAGTCCTGCAGAAAATGACTTCATGAAAGTCTCTGAGTCATTCTGGATAATAACACTCCCAAAAGGAAACTTTGAAGCCAACTCAATACATTTCAAAGTCCCCATGGTTTATGTCTCTAACACAGAATCTGCTCCAATTTTCAAACTTTTACCCGATACAAATTCACCATTAGAGTTTCTTACTACACAAATAATTGCAGCTCCTTTATTCGAGAAAGCTGCATTACAATTAATTTTAAATTTATTTGGTGGTGGTTATTTTCATTTGTCTTTAAATTTGATGTTTTGTTTAATATTTTCACTCGTGATTTTTTCCGAGTTGTTAGTACTATTACCCCTAATTTCTTTATCCAAAAAAATTAAAGTCATTTGGGTTAGAAATTTTATAATATTCTTTCCAAACTTCTATAGCTTCATTTAGAGTAATGATATATACCACCCAAATTCATACCACCCAAATACCACCCAATGACGTTGCGTGAACTGGTTGGTTGTAACCAACCAATTCACGCCACGTCATTGGGTGGTATTTGGGTGGTATATATCATTACTCATTTATTAATTGTATCAAAAGGGTCACATTTTTTTTTTCGTTATAGACAAAATTATTCCTATCTTTCTAAATTTGTCACATAAACATCGTCCTTTCCTTGAGTAACATTCTAGATGGGGTGATCATGATGTCTCTTAGTTTTATTTTTTTAATTTTGACAAGTTAAGATATGTAGCTTGAGTAATGATAGATGTATTTCTTTTTATATCATCTTTTTATTATTGTTTTATGTATTATGTTTTGATTTCGAGAAGATAGAAAAAGATTAATTAAGATAGAAAAATTAATTTATTGGTATAGGTAGATATACACCTATAAAATGATAGAGTGATAAAAAAGGTAACATTTATCATTACTCGTGTACTATCCCTAATTATATAAGGGTAAATATTTTTTCGTCTGTCTCATGAAATGTATCCCTGTTCAATTAAATAATAAGATTTTTTTGCCATTTATGTCTATTGTATCTCTAATTAAATATTAAAGAATTATTTCTTAAATATTATTGTTTTTGATTAAAAAAAGGTTAAAAATTATGTTTTCAATAAATATAGTGGATATCAAGATACTTTAAAGCATGATATTTTAGTAATAATGGTGTTAATAAACTTGGGTGATGGACCCCTCATTTATTTCATAAGTTTGAGGAAATTCAATGTTATGAACTTTTAGGAAATAAATCGCGAGCTCATTAACATATTTATGAGTTAATAGACTTGTTGGCAGACTCGATAGTTGGACCCATAGTGTTGTAAAAATCACAACGTTTTTTTCGACTTTGTTGTATGGGTAAATCGCAAGGTGCTTCCCATTACAGTCTAGGGTCTTTGTTCCCAAACTTTGATCTTGTCATCTTCATTTCCAAACTTAATGACTAAGTTTGCTCTCAATCACTCTATTTTAACCAGTTCACTAAGAGCCAGTGATTGTTAATGTGATTCTTGGACATCTTCCTTAAATGCCCTTGGATTAAAGGAGTATGGTTTGCTAGTCCACTAAATTTTAAAACTGATAATGAAACTGCCAACAAATTAGGTCAATGGTTACTAAATCAAATTAATGACATAATAAACATCTTTGATCAAAAAGATAGAATTTTGGAATTAATATGTAATATAGCTTGGCACATCTGAATAGCTAGAAATAACTTCGTTTTAATGTTAAAATATGTGTCTCGTTGCTCACTATCACACAAGCTATAGAATCGTGGAAAGAATATTATAAAATCAAATCCTGATAATTTAAATTTTATGGATAAAAGAGAATATAAAAATAATATTAGTACATGTAATATACCTAATGATAGTAATAAACACAATACTATCAAAATTAATAAAAAATAAAAAGAACCCCCAGTTAGCTATTATAAAATAAATTGTGATGTCGTCGTTTCTGTTAAAGGAGCAGCAATAGCTTGTATTATACCTTGTAACAGGGAAGAGTTGGAAAGTAGGAGTAGACTCGATTCTTGAGGCATAAGCAATTCGAATTTTGAAAGCTATTGAGATGGCCAGAGACTACCCTTGGGAAAAGTTATTATCGAAAATTATGCTAGGATGATTATGCACCCGCTCTCCAACAACCAGCACATTAATTTTAATCAAATTAAAAGCATTATTTGTAATATATATTGTATAGCAAAATTATCTCATCCCACTTTTGTTTCTATTTCTAGAAGCATCAATTTGGCAGCCGACTGGGTTGCCAAACGGGAGTTTTTAAGCACCCTGTTCGATAACCGGAACCTTGTTATTACAACCTAGTTAGCTAGGATTTTACTTTTTGATAACGAACCTCGAGGGGTTGGTTAATGTGTAATATTTTGAACCATCCTATCTATCTATTTATGATTTTGAACAAAATAAAAATAATGTGATTCTTGATGAATGTAAAGATTATTTGTTCTTGGTAGAGTAACTTTGCAATGAGATTTGATTCGCTTACAATTTTATATTTTGAATCTTGATCAGGATTAATGACGAGATATCCTTCTTTTGCAAGAGGGTGGGAAGTTGAGTAGATATTCATAATAATTCTGAGGAAAAAGAGGAGATAAGTTGAGTCACGAAAAGAAAATAATACACATACATAGGAGAGATGGAAAGAAAGAGGAGGGCTAAATATTGAAAGAGAAGTTAAAATATGGTGAAAATGAGAGAAAGGGATAGAAAACAGACTAAAAACTCAAAAGATAAAAAAGATCAAACAAGAAAGATAATTTTAAAAAAAATAAGACTTTTATTGAATTTTCAAGTGAGTTTTTTGAGAGAATTCCATATGAAAAAATTAGTTACATTGCAAACATAGGTAGGATAATATTATTACAAAATAATTAATCATTTTAAAAGTAAATTATAAAAATAACAAAACATCCTTATTTTGTTTAAAGTGTAACATAAAATTATAGTTAAATAAACATGCATAAATCCTACAAAGATACAAATATTACAAACAAATAATGAAGTAAAATTTATTTGGCCTTTTTCAGAAAATAAAAAGTATGTTACAAAGACACGATATAAAATTCTAACGGAAGAACAAGCCCTTAATGAGCCACAGTTTGCAAATACGGCAAAATTAGTCAGAACAGAGCTATTGAATATGGTTTGGAAATCAAATGTACCGACAAAAATTAGGATTTATATATAGAAGACATACAACAACGCAATTCCAACAAACAAAACTTGAGTAAAAGCAAGTGCGCAGATCCAAGCGAATGCATTTGGTGTCACGCCAAAACGGAAACGGTGGAACATCTCCTACTCAGATGTCACATCAGTCAAGCAATTTGGGTAGGTTCAACATTGCATATCAGAATAAGTCCAGGAGGAAGAAATATACATTGGACAATGGATACTAAATGTAATAAACTAGTATACAAATGGAGGTTGGGCAAGGACCAAGGAATATTGTTACTGCATATATTATGATCATGATATGGAATATATGAAAAGAAAAAATAAAAGCAATACATGAAGATCACTCAGTTGACGGAGACAAAATTAACACCTCAACAAATAATCTCATCAAAATATGAGCATATAGGGATCAACATTATGCAGTTTCACAAATACACGGGATGCCAGATTTTTTTTGGACGCTACGAGATGCCAGATTAAACAAAACAAATGACAGTATGTGATTTAATACTCGAGGAGAAGCAATAGCGGTTATACGAGCAACGAAATTGTGCAAAGAATTTCCAGACGAGCATAAGACAATATTCTCAGATAAGCTTTAACTCATACAAGGTATTAGCCAAATGTCAATAGTGAGTTAGAGAATCCATCTGATCATTAGGAAAATACACAAGATGGCAGGAGAGTTTGGTCTGACCTCTTTCAAATATATTCAAAGAAATTTAAACGTTTAACTAGACAACTTTTGATGGATGTTAGACATGAGGTCACCAGATTACGGAACAAGGACACGATTGTAATGACAAAAAAAATTCAAAAGGATTGGAATCAGTTGATATTAAGGAGGAAAAGTACGAGGTCAGTCCGTCAAAAAAATAAAAATAATACCATGTTCATACATGAGTCAAGATGGCTATTGGGTCCGTTTCGGACCGGTCCTTATCGGATCTGGTCCTTACCGGTCTGGTTCGGCTTATCAGTCCCTTCTTACTGGACCGGTTTGGTCCGGTTATTGGTTAAGATCATGGTGGTTACGAACCGGTAAGGAGAACTGGTTCAACCGGTTCCGGTTCTAGACCGGGTGTTACCGGTTCCAACCGATTATATATTTTTTTTATTGATTTAATATATAAATAGAGTTTTTTTTTAATACTTTTTTATTTTTTAAAATTAGTTCAGTATATAGGTAGGGAGTTTTTTTAAAGATAGTTTTTAAAACATGTTTTTTTTTTCAAATTTGAGTTATATTTAAAGTGTAATAGGAAAACATTCAAGTGGGGTAACCCCCACTTTCGAATAAAAAGATAAATATAATTACACTATTGTAGGAAAAGCCTAACTAATATACCTAAAACACTCAAGAATAAATAATTTCTCTCCTTGAATCTTGTTTGTAATTTGGGACCTAATTGCCAACATTGGGTCACACACCAAAGTAAAACGTAATAGTTTTTTTTCAAAATGGATCCTATAATTCATTCATACAACTTGCAACATGTAAATGAAGCCTATAATTCATTATGATCCTGATGCATATGATTCCCCATTTGGAGAGAATCTTACACAATGTACTGGACCATGGTGACCCTTATTACACCCTACAAAATATAAAATTACATCATTACCCTTATACTGGAATTACTTCAAACATAATATCAGGACCTACCGATTTCAGCTCCTGTGTGGATATCATACATATGCATTTACATATCTTCTCCTATAACACAAAACTTTTACCATATTTCGGCTCTAGCGAAGCTGACTCCACATTGCTAGGAAAGTCATAGCTTTTCACAAGGTCATAATTGTTATACCATAATACAGTGTTATACCTAAAACACTCAAGAATAAACAATTTCTCTCCTTGAATCTTGTTTGTAATTTAGGACCTAATTGCCAACATTGGGTCACACACCAAAGTAAAACGTAATAGTTTTTTTTCAAAATGGATCCTATAATTCATTCATACAACTTGCAACATGTAAATGAAGCCTATAATTCATTATGATCCTGATGCATATGATTCCCCATTTGGAGAGAATCTTACACAATGTACTGGACCATGGTGACCCTTATTACACCCTACAAAATATAAAATTACATCATTACCCTTATACTGGAATTACTTCAAACATAATATCAGGACCTACCAATTTCAGCTCCTGTGTGGATATCATACATATGCACTTACATATCTTCTCCTATAACACAAAACTTTTACCATATTTCGGCTCTAGCGAAGCTGACTCCACATTGCTAGGAAAGTCATAGCTTTTCACAAGGTCATAATTGTTATACCATAATCCATAAATGTAAATAAATTGCAGGGACCTGTGATGCAAATATAATTTGAGAAAACTTACTGATTAGCATCCCAAAACTTGACACTAGATCCATCACAAGTTGTCATATATCGCCCATCTAAACTCACTTCAGCATTTGTTACAAGAGATTTTGTCTCTAGTGTAAGAACTATTTTTCCACTTTTCACATCACATAACCTGATATAGCAAGAATAAGATACTATAGTAGTAACAAATATATATTATATTCAACCCAACACAAAAAAGAAAAGAAAATATACCTCACCCCAGCCTTATCAAGTACATGAGCTTAGTTTTCAGAAAATATACAAAAGAACCCCATAAATATTTTACAAATCAGAAACTTAGCCCCAAATTCTTTTTCCAGAAAATTAAAATAAAACACCTTGACAATTAAATGTAACTATGCAATATTAAACACTTACAAGTTAAAATTCCTATGCAATGTAATCATAAAACCGCCCGAGGACAATTTGGACAAAAAAAAACATCTTTAAATAGTTTAAGGACCATTTTGTAAATTTTCAGAAATATAATCATCATTTAACAAACTTAAAGAAGATGTTTTAAAATTGTCTTGGTCTAATTGAACCCATTTTACAAATATTTGAGGCAATTTTGTAAAGATAGTAATCTTATATAAATGTATTTTCATCATTTTTGTAAATAGGGGTTGATTTGCATTTTCAGTAACTTAAAACCCGTAGATTCTTAAGAACCCGCAACTATTTCCGTCAATTCAATCCAAATTTCAACTACTTGATCTTAACCAATTCCCTCAATTCGCAAATTAGGATTTCATAGGGATCAATCTTGCAAATTCAACTAATCAAGGGGAATCCACATTGCCAAATTGAAAGAAATACATTCTCCATTATCAATTACAACCTCTAAGTCACAAAATGTTCTTAAATCATCAAGCACCATCTATAACAATTTTACCTAAAATATGGATTGTCCATATATTTTTCAAAAAACACAGGGCCTAAAAGTGCAATTTTCGAAAATTTGTTGTACAAATGTAAACAACATCACCCAAAACAGGATCAATTTAGCACAAACGAATCATTTTCGCATAACATAAGAGACTACAACAACAAATTTAACAAAAACCAGAGAATTGATTTCCAAAACCGAATGTAATATATTGAAGAAAAACCAAAAACCCTAAATAACAGATCATATAAACCAGGGTTCAAAGTAGTCAATAGATAAACCATCATCTTCATCAAGAGAACACAAATTCAACATGCCAACAAGAAAAACCAAAGTAATCATTAGAAAAAATAGATAAAAATTAAAAAACGAGTAAAATTAAACCTTTATTTTAGAACTTACATTATGATTTTCGAATTGAAGATAAAAAGAAAGAACAGTTCCATAAACCCTCACAAAAACAGAAAACCAAAGCTCATCAGGATGCCAGAATTAAGTGAATAATTGAAGATTAAAGAATTAGACAAACCACCATAGCCAAGAATTGGACAAACCACCCTCCACCACCACCATAGCCATGCGTAATACGAACCCAAACCACCACCAAATCCATCGATTAATCAAGCCACCAACAATAAATCAAACCACCACCGATTAATTTTTCCAGAGTGAGGATAAGAGATGTATTTCAGATGGGAATTGAATGGGGGAGGTGGGTTTGGTGAGAGTAACTTACGCGGTGTAGAGAATGATAGGGTGGAGTAAATGGGGTCGGTGGGTTTGGGTTCGTAAGAATGAATGGGGTGAATTGAATGAGATCGGTGGGATGGGTTTTATTATTTATTGTTTTAATTAAAAAAATCCTTATTGGCCCGATTCGTTCCGGACCAGTTTAAAAGTAGATTTTTTTTAATTGGAAAGGATCAAGCTGTTCGGAGCGGTTCAGAGCCGCACTATTACGGCGGTTCGTTCCGGTTCCAGAACCGACCGGTTCCGTTTGGTCCGGCCGGAGAACCAGAACCGATAGCCAAGTTGATACATGAGAAAGATAATAGTAAGTCTTTTAGCTATTTACCGCGTAACTTAGTAACACTCTTATAATCATTTTTGTTTGTATATCTACGTAAAAGAAGACGATCTTTTTTTCTTTTTTGTTCGAAACGTAAAAGAAGACGATCGCACTCATCAATATTAACATTAAAATCCTTTGTGGTGTGCACCAAAAGGGCAAAAGTTGAGTGTGAACAAGTGGGGCAGTCTGATCCTTGTAATAACTAAAGTTACTAAATGCAGCTTTATTCTTCATGTTTCCATTACTTATTTACCTTTATCCTTCATGGAAAAATCATTAAAATATTCTTATTGGTCACTGACCTTCATATATAAAAATCAATAAAGAGAAAGTCAATTCTGAGAAACAAAAGTATATACGACAAAATAAATAAATAAATATTTAATTATAAAAACACAAAAAAGGAAGCAATTTCATTAAAGTAGCGTGGCTTTATATTCAAAACGCAAAACAACTCACATGGCAAGCATGTAAATCTATCTTTGTAAGGTGAGAACAAAACTAAGTTCCTTACCTTGCTTTAAATTCTAAATTCTAAAAATAAACAATCAATATAGAAGAATAAGATTAACTCCAACAATTGGGGCTACTTAATGGGCAGAACCTTGTCTCTCATCTAGATAGTACAGAGTCCGAATACCTTCAGCCTTGTTAATTCTTGAACCCTTAAAGAGGGTAAAGCAAGAGGTGCAAGGTTCGAATTCCCTCCCTGATCATGGATAACATAGTTCTGATTAACTTGGGAATATGCATAGGGAGGCGTGTATATTTTACATGGGATTAGTCGTGGTTAGGGATGGCAACAGATCGGATTATTGCAAAAAAATCTAAAACCATGTGCATGCATAACCATTTAATTATAAAAAACCAAATTCTTACAGATTTAACCATCGGACTTACTTTTCAAAACCATAACCGAATAATCTGGATTCGGTTTTCTAAGCGGTTTTTTGGATTTTAACTATAACGAAACTATAACTCTATAAATATATTGAAAATTCTTAAAACAAGATCACAAATACGAAAAAAAATCTTCACAATATATAAAATATGAGATTATTACCTAAGGGGTCTTGACCACACCACCCCGGGACCTAACAAGACCGGTTGAATTAACTCTTCTAACTAAAGGCCTCAACCATAAATTAACACTATATACCTAGATTCTCAATTACTTTTTTACCCCTTTTTGTCTTTTATTAACTATATATACTAATTTATTTCAGAAACAATTGAAAACCCTAATCATTATCAGCTCCTTCCACTCTCTTTCCTCTTCCTCTTCTCTTTCTAATCCTCCTCACGTAAAAGCTTCAATGGAAGTAAAATAAAACACTCCATGGCTAAACAACACCATTGCTGCTGCACAAGGAAAATATCAGCTGACTCGTTGTTCGTGAACAGAGAAGAGCTCTGCTGCCTCGCCCTCCGGTGAAGCTTCGCGGCGTGGCTTCACGGCTCCGGTAGCTAAACATCTCCTTCGTATCAGATCGGCTTCACAAGTCCGAAATCGATGTCGCCAGATTCGCCATGGTGAAAAGGTGTGGAGCTCCGCCTCCTTCTTCTTTGGTGCTGCGTTTGAGCTCCAAACTTGTTAATGGAAGCACATTTGTGGTTCTTCAGATCTGCTTTCGAGCGTCATTTGTTTTGGAGATATGCCATTAATGGTGGCCGGATAGTAGCGAAGAAGATGAAGTCTGTTGCGAGGCTCTTATTTCGAGGCTGCGTTAATGGAAGCTCCGCTGCCTTCTTCTCCGACTTTGTGTTCGTGCTCTAACAATAACTCGGTAATGGAGATCCAGATCGAAGCAGATGATTAATGCTCACCACCTGTTTGTGTTTCATTCGGCATTAAACAATTAAACAAAAGTTTCAGACCTTTTTTGGGTTGTTTGCTCAGAAACTTTTCAAGGATTAAATTCGATAGATGTATATTTTATTTTGTTTTGTCCCAGTATGGAAGGCATTGAAGCAGTGAAGAGATTTTCGTTTTTGTTTGGTTGCTCTAGAAGGTCTGCTCATAAAATACTATACTCAGAAGGTTGCTTTTCCTTTTTATTCTTTCGAATGCCAATACCAAGCTGTAATTACTTTTATTATTTTTGTTTCTTTTAAATACTTAAAGGAAGATGTTTAGGAAAGTAGATATATGGTATTAATGGAATTTGTAATTGTTTCCAAATACTTTTAAATTCGATTCCATTGTTTAATTTTAGTTATTCAGTGAAAAATGCTCAATAACTATTAATAATTCACTTATGTGCTCCAATAATTAATCAAGAAATTTTGCTATTTAATAAACTCTATACTTTTGTCTAAATGCTCAGCACTTTTACTGATTATACGAGAAATGCTCAGCACTTTTATTGATTAAACGAGCATGCTCAGTATATTTACTCAATAAAAAAATTCGAATAATCAGCAATTTTTCTGATACTCAGTACTTTTTTCACGCTCAGTACTTTATGCTCAGTACTTTTCCATGCTCAGTACTTTATGCTCAGTACTTTTTCCATGCTCAGTACTTTATGCTCAGTACTTTATGCTCAGCACTTTATGCTCAGTACTTTATCCGGCGGTGGTCGGTGGTGGTCGACGGTGGTCGGTGATCGGAGCTGGAAATATTTGATAGTTAATGAAGGAGGAGAGAGATTAATGGTAATGGAGGAGAGAGAGACTAATGGTAATGGAGGAGAGAGAAGAATCTTTTTTTTTTGTCTTATATACACTATAAGGGTAGTAAAGGTATTTGTTAATTTTGAGGCCTCTAAGTAGAACAGAGAATCCACTTGGTTCCTATATGGCACTAAGATGGTCCCCAAGACCCCTTGGGTAATTCACCCAAAAAATATTATGTGATCCTTAATTAAATAACATATTTGATATTTTTTCTAATTAATATTTATGTTTTAGTTTTGAAATATGAAAATACCCTTTTTATCAATATTATTAATACAAAAAAAGATGATAAAAAACGGATTTTCGGTTATTCGGTTTTATTTTTGTCTAAAACCACAACCTAACGGATTTAACCATCGGTTACACTTTTCAAAACCATAACCTAACTGTTTTATCCATGGTTGCATAATCGGTATTTAATCAGTTCGGATTTTCATTGGTTTCGGTTTTAAACCATAACCATTGCCATCCCTAGTCGTGGTGCGCGAAAGTTGGCCCGGACACCCATGATATCAAAAAAAAAATTGACTCCACAACCTAAACCAAAATTGAATCGTTTTGTTGAGTGATGTAAATTTTATACGAAAAAAAATTAATAAATGCATAAATTATAATACCTTTCATGATTTGTTTGACTGCGAGATCAAAGAGATAAAAAAAATAAAAGATGGAATTTATGATTTTTTTTATTTGGTATTGTCAAGACGTTCTTATCAACTTTAGAATAAAAGTTCATTTTTTTAATGAAGTACAGAATATTGATAACTCATTTCAAATGAAATAATTATTCCCTTTCAATGTTAAATGGATCATGGGTGCAGGTAATCCATCATGGATATCTAATCCGACTCAAATTGTAACATTCTTCTACTCGTACATAATGGGATAAAACTCAATCCCATATTATGCGTCACTGCACATAAATCTTATCTTCAATCCAAAATAAATTTAATATACTGGGTAACGAGCTCGTGAGATGTGGAAAGCAAAGTAGCATATTGGCTATAAACCTATTAGGGTTGATAGCTGCTCCATCAGATACATATTATACTTGCATTATCATAGGACCCTAAACTAAATATGTGTAATATCTATAATATAGTAACTTAGATCCCCAAAAAATAAGTTATCACTTCTCGTAGTGATAATATGAGTCTCCTATCATAACCTCATGTGTCTCACTATCATGTTGTAGTCCTACTTGACTAACAAGAACGGTGAACCTGCAAGAACACATCTTTGATATTCAGTTGAGTCTTTATCTCGTACTTGAATTTATCAACAATAATACATTTGCTTTCCTAGACATACCCCATAAGGTTGAATCAACCATGACCGGTAATAGTATGCTAAAACAACAAACACTGAATCAAAATATTAAGAGTTATTCAAAAGTAATGAGGCTAATGGTTAAAGATCTCACACAATGAATAAGTAAGGATTGATTCTTCATTTCCTTTTTGTCGCAACACATACACACATGGTATGACTCACGTGCTACAGTATTCATACTATGTATGCTATTTCATCAAAATATTGTACACGTCTAGACAATCTTCGTTATTTAAAATGAATCCTTCAATTGATCAACTCTTTCATAAATCAGTCAAGATCTTCACATTAGGTAAGATAGACTAGTAGATAATAGAAATCTACCTCGATGACTAATAATATCAACATAAAACATACATAGTTGTGATCTTTTCTTAACAATTTGTTAAGGCGACTTTCAGATTTCATGTTTATCCTGCAAAAAGGTTTTTCATGAACATAAAATAGTCCAATCTTGTGCATTTCTTGCTAAAGGTTGTTCCCAGTGTGAGAGTGAGGACAATGTCTATCACACATACTTTACCATCCACACACACATAAAATTATTAACTTTTTACATGAAAACTCAAATATCATTGAATAAAACTAAACACGATCATTATTTCATAGTGGATTTCATTATCAATGCACTGCTTTCCAGTTACACATACAACATATTCTTCTTAATTATATAGATATAAGATGGCACAGAGCACATCTCTAGGGATATGTTTCACCCAAAAAATATCTACATGTACCTAGTGTGTGGATATTTATACTACAAAGACATCTTCTTTTGTGCATTGGCAGCTCTTATAAATTTATACATTATATCTACGAGTTTGGTCAAACTGTGATACCTTTAACTTTCAATTTTTTTCATTGATGATTTCACGAGAATGACTTGGGTTTATTTCATGAAACACAAAACTGAAGTGTTCTCTATTTTTAAGAAGTTTCATATGTATGTTGAAATGCAAAGGGGTTTTCTTATAAAATTCTTAAGAAGTGTCCGTAAAGGTGAATACAAATCTAGTGAATTTTACAAGTCCCATGAAGATATTGGGTTGGACATGCAACTTACATTAGGCTACACTCTACAACTAAATGGAGTCCACAAAAGAAAAAATAGAAGTATCGATGATATGGCAAAAAAATTTGAGAACAAGACTTTACTTGAAGCCTAGAGTGGGAGAAAACCATCCTTAATTTATTTGAAGGTTTTTGGAAGTATTTTCTATGCTCATGTTCCAAAGAGACGAGGCACAAGCTCGATAAAGTAAGTGAAAAATGCATATTTGTAAATTATAACTGTAAATAAAAATGCTATAGACATTATAATTTGCTGAAAAATAAAGTCATTATTTCACGAAATTTCTTATTCAATGGGAATATGTCATATGATTGAAACAAAAATTAAAAGTCCAAACCGTTGCTAATTCTTTTGATGATAGAATGAATGTGATGTTGAAGACGAGATTCTAAAGAGGACCCTTCAACTGCAAGCCCTCAATCTTCCCCATCAAAATTCAAAGTCTTCATCTCCAATTTCAACTCCAAGGAAATGAAAATCTTGGGGGAAATTTATGCTAGCTGCAATTATTGTGTTATTGAACTACAGAGTTTTGAGAAAGCAGTAAAGGAGGAAGAAAGCTATGCAAGAAATAACCAAGTGATCAAAAAAATGAAACGTGGGATTTGGTGAAAAGACCTCAAGACAAAGATGTCATTGGTGTGAAATGGATTTTAAAAAAAAATCTCAATCTTGATGGTTCAAATTAAAGAAACAAAATTAGACTCGTAGCAAAAGGATATTCACAGCAACCCGGAATTAATTTTCAAGATTAATTTGCACGTGTGGCTCGATTGGATACGATTCAGGCACGCACTGCGTTAGCCTCTAAAAATGTTGGTTCATATATCAACTTAACATAAAATCAACATGTTTGAATGGTAAATTGGAAAAAGATTTTTATTGAGCAACCACGAGGATTTGTTATCAAATGAGAAAAGATCAAAATGTACAAGTTGAAGAAGACGCTATAAGGGTTTAAACAAGCACCCCAAGCATAGTATGGCGAGATTGGTTCATAATATTTTCAAAGACGGTTTTTAAAGAAGTAAGAGTGAGACAGCCTTATATGTGAAGACAAAAGGTATTTATAGAATTTTTATTGCTTAACTTTATGTTGATGATTTGGCGTACACTGAGAATAACGTAGAAATGATTGAAATTTCGAAGAGACACGCTAAAAAAATATGAATTGAGTGATATGGGTTTCTCGCATTACTTTTTGGGTATTGAATAATTTGTCAAAACAAAGAGAGTATTTTTATTAACCAAAAGAAGTATGCCAAAACTCTTTTGAAGAAATTTGGAATGATAATGCAAATTTGTGGCTACACCTTTAATAGTGAAGAAAAAGTTGAAGGAAGATGATGGAAGTAAAAAAGTTACATTTCAATTTATCAAAGTTTGGTTGAAAACTTGTTGTATCTAGTCGCAATAAAATTAGACAACATGTATGCTCAGGGGCAAGGCCACCTTTCCTAAAATTTTCAAAATCTTCTTTTGACCCTCTTAAATTTAAAAATTATATTATTAACCTTATAAATATTTTATTCATAGGGTAATTAATTTTAAAAAAGTCAATATTGAGACTTATAGTGCAACCTTTACATAATATAGGGGCCTATAGTGCAATTTTGCATAGTATAAGGACTTATTTTATAGTTTTGCATAATATAAGGACTTATTTTTCAATGTTTGCATAATATATGAACCTATAGTGAAAATAATTCGCAAAAAAAATTCTGGGGTCGTGGCCTCTGAACCCCCTTGGCCGTCCCTAACAAAAAATCCTGGCTTTGCCTTTGTGTATGCTAAAAGCATGTTGTCGAGATACATGCACAAGCCTAGTCAAAACTACTTTGAAACTGCAAAAGGAGTGTTCTATTATATTCAAGGTACTCTTGGATTTGGTATATTATATGAAAGAAAATGTTAGAAGCAAGACATCGATTGCGCCGGATGTGTTGATTATATGAAAAACACATCAGGTTATACTTTTTCTCTTGATTCCGAAATATTTTCATGGGCATCTAAGAAACAGCAAAAGGTTGCACAATCATCGGTATAAACTGTATATATTTTAGCCTCGTTAACAACCTCTCAAACTATATGGCTTAGGAGGATTTTTGAAGATATTTGTTTGAAATAAGTTGAAGTTACAGTTCTCTTATGTGACAAGTATGTTATTGCAATGACGAAAAATTCCGTCTACCATAATTGCACAAAACATATTGCAATCAAATATCACTTTATAAAAGAAGTCGTAGAAAAAGGAGAATTACAGCTCAAGTATTGCAAGACGGAAGAACAAGTTGCTAATATTTTCATCAAAGCACTTCAAAGAGACAAGATTGAGTTTTTCCGTAAACTAATCGGGGTTACCAAAGACATTAAGAGGGAGTATTAAAACTAATGTTTTGGATACATTGTATCTCTTAGAATTTATATTCAGTTAATCTCTATTTGTCTCTATAATTCATTCATTACATCTTTCAAGAGTGTATATCCCTTGTATCTTTTTGTGTCTCTTCAAACATATCAAATGTTGAGTCAAAGTGTAGAGAACTTGTACCATCAATCAAAACAGAAAAATATAAATGTCTACCAAACTAAAATAGCCTTGTTTATATTATTTAGAGAAAATTTCATTTTTAGGTCAAACGTTTCATAAGTCACATTTTTAGGCCAAACGTATTCAAAACGCTCATTTTTTGACCATTTCACTAATTTCGTGAGATATTCATAGATTTTAAGAACAATTTAGACACTTTAGTTAGAGGTCCTAGTTTGTGATTTGCCCAAATAAACATATAATTTATTTGAAATGCTTAAGTTGTCCTTAAAATCAATGAAATATCTCACGAAATTAGTAAAATGATCTAAAAATAGGCGTACGTTTGGCCTAAAAATATGTCTTTTAAAACGTTTGACCTAAAAATGTTTTTAGGCCATAAGTAATGACCTAAAAATGGAATTTGCTCTATTATTTACTTATAATTTTTAATAATTTTTACTTTACTTAAATTTCTAGATTTTTTTATGACCTCCATTCTTATATTTAAAGATACGCAGATGAAAACTATGATATGATCTTATTACGATATTTGCATATAACGATTCTTTACCTTATCAATCACTAACGAAACAACAAATATATTTTACAGGTCCAAACTAGTTATTAACTCAACGAGTATATTTAGGGGTTCAAACGAGTTATTAACAACGATCTAATTGATTTTTGGACTCACGATTTCACAAAAATTTAACAATAGAGAACAATTTGTCACATTTTGAATACATTGTTTAAATAGTTGTTACAACTAACCAACTAACTCTATACTATTTACAATGTAGTCCCTAAGGTTATATTTAATAACACTCTAACCTCTAGACTATACTAGTATATCAAGAATTGGGATATTTTGTTACAACGATTAAATTTTAGGGGTCCAAACGAGTTATCAACTCAACTTTTAATTCTAAGGTTGTGACTTGTATGGGCAACATGCATGCATGTGATACAAAGAGAGTTATTAATCACGGGGTGGAAGACAAATAAATTCCAACGCGGACACACTATCACACACATTTGTCCGTTATACACAAATAACATTTCTCATCTCACATGAATGACAATTCATAGTATATATTATATACCAACTCTACATCTACTATCACTCTATCTTTCTTTCTTTCATCTTCGTCCAAGACAATCACTTGTTGACAAATTCTTCTGTTTTCTTCTCCACCAAATCTCTCATCCTTTGTTTTCTGTTCTCAGCCGTTACGTTTATCATCAATAATCATCTGGTAATATCTTGTTCATATGATCATATCACTATCTTCTCATTTTCCACTTTTTGCAGCTCACTCTTGTTTTTACTATTGTTTCTAATCATGTTCTTGTAAATTTTACTAACTTTATTTTAATCATTCTTCAATATGAGAATTGCCTTTGTAAGCATGAGTAGTAAATTACTCGTTTTAAGGTTGCTTTAATAGTTACAATGACCCTGCAATATAGTATAGCAAAAAGATTTGGGACATGATATTAACCTATATACCTGTTAAAACCTTAGTATAAATTGCATAATTAGTCCTTTGTTTTATTCAAATAGAGACATATACCCGCTATATTAAAAGTTACAATTGTATAAGAAAATGTTACAAAATTTACTTGGGGCCTGATTTTTTTAGGCACTTTCATGGTAGGTCCTATATTTTATAAATTTTTCATAATAGGTCCCTATATTTTGCAATAATTGCACAGTAGTCCCTATATTTTGCAAAAAATGTATGATGTATGTCCTTGTGTTTTGCAAAAAAAATGCACTATAGGTCCTGTATTATGCAAAATAACCTATGTTTTTGCACTACAAGTCCCTATATTATGCAAAAAAAAAACTACACTCAAAGCTTGACTTTTAGATTTTTTGAAAAGCTTGGTGGGAGGGGGAAGTGAAGTTTACCAGAATTTGAGAGGGTATAAGCAATTATTTTTTTGAAAAAAAATATTAGGGGTAAAAGTCACATTTTCCAAAAGTCAGGGACCATGGTCCCGACTTCTTATTGCCTCCACCTCTTGAAAATGACCTCCAATATATAATCACACGGTATCACAGGATATCACGTTTGCCATTATTGTATACAAGAGGGATCATTAATAAACAATTTTAAAACTCAATTACTTAGTAATACATGGAGTACTACTCTAACTCTAATATATAGTGCAATTTTTCCAAGCTTATAGGTACAAAATGATTCCACAACTTTGCGCAATTCTTATGTTCTTGGCGAGTACTACTACTGCGTGGGGCCCACTTAAAACATGTTCCGGGATCGTACCAATGAGGTATCGTAACGATAAGATATCAATAAATGATTTCGGAGGAGTAGGAGATGGAAAGACATTGAACACTAAAGCGTTCCGATCAGCAATTTATAGAATTCAGCATTTACGAAGAAGAGGTGGGACCCTTCTTTATATACCTTCAGGGGTTTACTTAACTGAGAGCTTTAATCTCACTAGTCATATGACTCTTTACTTGGCACGAGGTGCTGTTATTCGAGCTACAAAGGAGACAAGAAATTGGCCTTTAATGGCTCCTTTGCCGTCTTATGGAAGAGGAAGAGAAAGACCTGGAGGACGATATATAAGCTTCATCCATGGAAATGAGCTTCATGATGTTGTTATAACAGGTTAGTCTTGTCGATTTATTAATGTTTAATTGCACTTTTTGTCTATGTGTTTTAAAAATGCAACTAAAGGTCCTATGGTCGATATTTATGAGCAACATAGTTCTTTGTTAGGGGTGTTTGTGCGCACTTAATCAGATTTTAATTTGGTTTATTAAGATACTAAAACGATAAAACTGTTTATTTTTCTAATCAAATTCAAATCTGAATAGTTCTTAATTGGTTTCATTAAAATTTCAAAACAAGTCTGATTTATTTAAATACCGGTTTTAACAGAATACTAACAGAATAAATTCAATTCAATGTTATTCATCATTTTATACTTTATCACTTAAAAAAATCAAACGAAATGGCTAAACTACCCCTTGTGGTTTCTAAACAATTGTTGGTTGTAGGTGAAAATGGGACGATTGATGGTCAAGGTGAAGTCTGGTGGAACATGTGGAGGCGTAGGACACTTCAATTTACACGACCAAACCTACTCGAATTTATGAATTCTCGGGGTATAATCATTTCGAATGTGATTTTCAAGAACTCACCCTTTTGGAATATCCACCCGGTTTATTGTAGGTAATAATCTGTTTAATAATTAATGTAATGAATTTCATGAAATTCGTGTTGGCTCGTCCCGTCCCGAACTGACACTCAATTTGTAATTCGTTTGTTTTGCTATTTTTTCCAGCAATGTGGTGATTAGATATGTTACTATATTGGCTCCGGCAAACTCTCCGAACACGGATGGAATCGATCCAGGTAAATAATAGTTAAGTGTTATTTAGTCGGGTTAGTTGAGAGATTAAGGGTTATCATGTACTTTATTTGAAATATAGTGGTTGTTATGTAAACTTTTGGGGATGGTCAGGACTTTGTGTAATTTTGTGTTTTGAGTTTTAGAGTTGTTTTGTTGTCCCTATTTCTTTTTTTAATTAGGTAAAGTAAATTACAACATAACTTTCAAAATTACCTTATTCACTCACTTAGGGGTTGTATGGTCTTTATCAATTTACAAAGAATTTGGAGACACAAGTCCCGCGCAAACCATGCAAGGGTATTTTAGTCATTTCCGTTATATTTTTTTAGTACAGTTAGTTCATACAAAATCCGACCTCGGGACCTTTAATGATATTTTTAACCATAAGAACTATAGACTTCTATTATGGAAACTAAATGTACTGTCCATGCAATTAACCATTAAAGATTATCAATTTTTGATAATATGTGTGATTTTATGTAAACAGATTCAAGCTCCCATGTTTGCATCGAGGACTCGTACATTTCAACGGGAGATGACCTCATAGCCGTTAAGAGTGGATGGGATGAATACGGAATTGCTTACAATCGACCAAGCCATGGAATAACCATCCGAAGAATCACCGGAACATCTCCATTCGCCGGAATCGCAATCGGAAGCGAAACCTCCGGTGGCATTATTGATGTTTTAGCCGAGAACATAAACCTTTTCAACATGGGAGTGGGCATCCATTTAAAAACAAATATCGGTCGAGGTGGAGTTATACGCAACATAAGAATCTCAAACGTGTATATGGAAAACGTTCGGACCGGGATTAAAATTTCCGGTGATGTAGGGGATCATCCGGACGGGAAGTTTAACCGGTACGCTTTACCGGTTGTTAAAGATGTTAAGATTAAAGATGTTTGGGGTGTAAAAGTTGGACAACCCGGTTTGATACATGGTTTGAAGGATTCGCCCTTTACGGGGATTTGTTTATCGAATATTAACCTTCATGGTGCTAATAGACCAAGCTATGTTCCATGGAAATGCTCCAATGTAAAAGGTGGCTCGATTCAAGTTAGTCCATGGCCGTGCGCTGAATTAGCTGCTTCTTATAGTCATGGTGCATGCTCAACTGCCTTTTAAAATCATGTATATATTGGTATAAGTTAATTGAATCTATATATGATTATTGTTTGACAAATTGTGGTCTTCGAACTCACAAGTCAAGACTACGTACTATCTATCGAAAAGAGTACTACTAATCGAAATACATATACATTTTTATATTCTTGCATCATGTTTATGTTATGAACCTAAGGGTTGATTAAATTTCGAATTGGTTTAAAAACTTGCGGAAATTTAACAAGAAACCACCTTCTTCCTCTTCTTCTTCTTCATCTTCACCCGTATTCTTCTGCTTCTCGTCTTCTTGCTTTAACGCCTTCTCTTTTTCCTCTTCTTCGTAGTGGAAGTGCCTTCCCTTGTATTTTTCAGCGCTAAATCGCGAAACTTCATTTCCCTCCTCGTCATGGTGGTGGTGATGGTGGTGGTAGTGGAGTGTTGGTTGAATCTCTTGTGCTTCATTTTCGAAGAATTTAAGATTAGATACACTATTCTCACTAATGGAATATATCATATCGTTGTCGAAAGGTAATTCTTGACCACGGTCACCCACAGGCCTAAAGTTATGATGATAGTGGTGATGGTGGTGGTGACAATGCCGGAACGGCATTGATGGTCTAGGACGAAATGTAGGATTGCTTGGACGGAGATTTACGAACCTTAAAGGCACGGACATCTTTGGTTTCCCATTTACGGGGTTAACATCACTAGGGAGGCGAATTGTTGGGTCGACATTTTTCGGGAGAGGATTTGGAATTTCGCGGGATTTGACATTATTCTCTGGTAAATCTAATGAAATACGAGCATTTGAGAATGATGGTGACAGAAAAAGTAGAATTATAAGAAGAGTAATTGGAAATGTGATGTTGAGTTTAATCATGATGAAATCTATGGAATTTCAGGAAGAAATTAAGTTGTTTTAATTATCTTGTACCCATCGAATATATAATAGATAAGTAATGTCGAATTTTGGGAAGCCGCTTAACTAGGATCTTAGTTTACAAGAATGGAACATTTGTTTGTTAATCAACAATTTACTACCACCTTATATATCTTTTCAAACGTAGCATGCTAATTTAAAGACAAGATATATATAGTATCAATTTTTTGAGCCAATTACCTATAAAATTTATACAAATTTATTTATTAATTTGATTAACGAAAAGTAATTCTTAAAAAAATATAAACAAAAATACCTCTATCAATTACTAAAATATATTCAAACTCCAATATATAATCTAATACTACCTACCATCACCACCAGTCCACCACCCCAACTTCCACCACCAATTCTCTTGCAAAACATGAAATTTCATATTTAAAAATAGGAAATTTCATGTTTAAAACAGTTTTAAACAAGAAGTTCTTTGTTTAAAATTATTTAAAAAATAAATTTATTGTTTTTTTTTGGACGTTAAATTTATTGTTTTAATCATGAAGTTCTTGTTTAAAATTGTATAAAATAGGAAAATTTTCCTTCTCAAATATGGAATTCTCACTTTTCATATAATGGAAATCCCTGTTTCGTAGAGCTACTAGGAAATGATTGACCGAAAGTTTGAACTAGTTTAAACATGAAATTCCTTGTTTTCGGAGTTGTTCATCAAAGATCAACGGTGGTGGTTAGAGGTGCAGTTGGCTGGATTAAAAAAAAGTTGGTCGGAATTAGTGGTGGTGGTGGCGGCAGTGATGGTGACGACGGTTGTGGTAGCACTGCTGGACGGTTAAAAAAAATTTAAAAATGGTCGGAGTTAGTTGTAGTGGTGGCGGTGGTAGTGGTGTGGCGATGGTGGATTGTGATTATATATATATATATCACGGTTGTAGTGGTGACAGTTGTAGTGGTGACGGTTGTAGTAGCACGGTTGTGATTATATTTAAACCTTTTATAGTTTAAATATAAATTAAAAATTCATTATAACAAAAATAAAAGTATTTTAGGTATAGAAAATAAATCTTGTCTGTAATTTGAAATTAAGTACATTAATATTATATTAGTGGAGAATTAAAATTCAAATCTATAGCTCCGCAAATACAGGAAACCCTTTGATCATTTAAAAAAAAAAAAAGAGAGAATCACCGCGGATGGACTCTTCCCAACCGCCGCCGCCGGCCATTCCTGATGGCCAATCTCGGACTGAAGAACACGCTGCTGATATGGGGAGCACAGAAAATATGGTAACTGATGAGAACATGAATGGAGAAAAGATTGCTGTTGAGTTCCCTACGTTGCATGATGCAGTAGGTATTCTGCGACATGGCAAGAGGCCAAGAGCATCGGATTCAGAGAAGTTCTCAGGCGACATGGGAGGGCCTAGAGTAACGCCAGTAGCTGCAACCTTTTCAACAAAATCTCCCTCCGCTGCAAATGGAGAAGGACAGACCTCAAGCGCTTCGAAAAAAGGATTTAATCAAACTGTTAAAATGGGTGGATGGAAAGATTTGGTGACGGGTAATAACTCTGTAATTCCTATAATGATAGATGAGGAAGAGGACAGGGCGAGGAAGGCACCGGGAGATGAGGAACTTTCTGAAATGGAAGCGTTAGTGGAAGATGATGCATTAGAGGTAGAGGATGCAATTCCGACTGTGCTTCGAACGAGGGAGGAGATAAGAGAGGGGATTCGTCTGTGGAGGAACACTGTAGTGGTACGTTTACTAGGGAGAGAGGTAGGATTCACATACTTATCTACTAAACTTAGACAAATATGGAATCCAGTTGGAAAGCTCGAATTAGTGGATGTCGGTAACGGTTATTATATGGTGAAATTTGAAGACAGGGAGGATTTTAATTTTGCAATAGCTGGTGGTTCGTGGATGGTGTTGGATCATTACTTAGTAGTGCGCGAGTGGACTCCCTCTTTTAACGCACTTACGAATTCAATCACTACGACTACAGCCTGGGTAAGAGTTTCGAATGTTGCCATGCATAATTATACGGCTAGAATCTTGAGAAAAATCGGCGATAAAATAGGAAAAACAGTTAGAATCGATCCATTGACGAAGGGGCGTCTCAGGGGTAACTACGCGAGACTTGCAGTTGAGCTAGACCTAAGCAAACCGCTTGAACCAGAAGTAAGGATAGGCCCGGATATTTGCAAAGTGGAATATGAGGGATTGCATCTCATCTGTTTTGGGTGTGGCAAATTCGGGCATAGGAAGGACAACTGTCCTCCAAATGCTCCGAGAAATCGAGATACAGGTTCAGTAATTACTCCTCCTCAGGGAAGTATATCAGTAGAGAAGGAGAGCACGGAACAGTTAGAGAAATATGGGGAGTGGATGACCGTCCGGAGGAATAACCGAAACTATGGGAAAGCGAAAACGAATATTGGACAAAATAATCAGAAAACAACAGTAAGTAAGGGATTGGGCTCACGCTATGAGGCACTACGCATCGATGAAATAGTATGGGGCTCGGAAGGGAGTGGTAAAGCGCCTAGTAATAAGGGTCAATCGTCTAGAACGGGAAGTAAGAATGCTAAGGGTAAAAAAGCTATTGGGAATAATGGTGCAAGGAGAAATGGTTACGAAAATGCGGGACACAAGGTTATAGCTACGCCGAATTTTGAACAACAAAAATCACTTCACTCAATTCTAGAAATTCGGGAATTTTCCGCAGGCTCTTTGGGTAGTCAAAGGGATGTTTTGAACAAAGGAAATAATATGAGGGCTATGGGAAAACAGGCGGTTACTAATGGGGCTTCAGTGAATGGTTTGGAAAGTTGTGGGGCTTTAGTGAACACTTTGGAAAATAATGGGGCTAATCTGAAAAGAGAGGGGTCAGTAGTAGGGACTTCGAATGAATTAAAAAATGGGAACAGTACAGGTGCAAATGGAGGGAGTAATAATAAGTCAAGGGACCAAGCTGCAATTTATATTTCGAGTCAAGAGAACACTGAACCGAGGCCATCACAGCAGCTCGGATCCGTGCTTCTCGGGTACAGTTGCAGCAGCGAACCTTCTGGAAGATGCAAGCCATGACCGCGGACCTTCGAGGATGAGTGGTGTTGGCAGGGAAGATGACCAACTCATGTCGGACCAGCTGATAACCACTGTTCCAGCCGAGAAGTCAGATCCTAAGGCGCAAAGTTCGAGCAACGAGGACGTGGTGATGGCCACAACCTCGAACTAGGAGCTTTTTCGGGTATCCCCTTCACTTTCATTTCCATTTGTTTACTAATGTCTACACAAGTTAATGCAGCTAGTAACTGGGATAGCTCTAAACAACCCATGAATATACTTGTTTGGAATTGTCACGGTGCGGCCAATGATAATTTTCGCCGTGTAGTTAGAGATATGATGGCGAATCACAATATTTGGCTTACAGTAATAGTAGAACCAAGAATCAGTGGAACGAACGCGGATAGAGTCATCAATTCCCTTCAGAAAGATAACTCCGTTCGAGTTGACTCCGATTGTTACAGAGGTGGTATATGGCTTATTTGGAATAATTCGGATGTTTCGGTTCGTGTCCTTTCAGCGGGTAAACAAGTAATTAACATCGAGGTGAGTCAGAAGAATTGTACGTCATGGATTTTCTCCGCGATATATGCACGCCCTATACACAAAGAAAGAGTTAAGCTATGGAATGCGTTACATCAAGCATTTCATAACCTAACTATACCGTGGTTAGTAGCTGGAGATTTCAATCAAATAGGCAAAGAAGAAGATAAATGTGGTGGTGTAGAAGGTGTTACGAGAAGAATGGAACTATTTGAAGAGTGGAAAGAGAGTTGTGGTTTAATTGATTTGGGTTTCGAGGGTCCGCGATTTACATGGAGTGATTCTTGGAACACAGGTCAGCGTATTATGAAAAGACTAGACAGAGCTTACTGTAATTCGGAGTGGTTGGACTTATTTCCGAGATCTCGGGTACTACATTTGACACGTATGTACTCCGATCATTTACCAATTTTAATACAAATTTGTCCGGGTCAAAATCAGAAATCTCAACCACGGCCGTTTCGATTCGAGGCGACATGGTGTCTTCATGAGGGGTTTCAAGATTTCATCCGAGATAAGTGGATTGGTGGCAGTAGTGGAGTTGGTTTGGGAGTCGAGGGGATAAAGGAAAATATTCGAAAATGGAAGTTTGAAAGTTTTGGAAACATTCATAAGAGAAAGCGACTATTGGCTGCTAGACTTGGGGGTATTCAAAAAGCGCTTCAAGTCTCATATAACTCTTCACTTCGGCAGTTGGGAAAGAGGCTAATGAATGAATACGAAAGCGTGTTAAAGCAGGAAGAAATTATGTACTTTCAGAATTCAAGAGATACTTGGGTTAGGGATGGCAATCGTAATACAAGATTCTATCATCTCTCGAGAATAATAAGGAAGAAGAAATCAAAGTGTGTTAGGCTACTAAATGATAATAACGAATGGGTGGAGGATGAGAATAGACTGAAAATAATGGTGAGGTAATACTTCGAGCAGTTATACAAGGCCCCGGAGGGAAACATTGGGATATTTTCGCTACCTAAAGTTGCTTTTATTGGCGAGGAGTTATTCAGTGAATTGAGCACTCCGTTTTCAAAAGAGGAGGTTAAAGCAGCAGTTTTTCATTCGAACCCGATGAAGGCGCCAGGGCCGGATGGAATGTCTGCTGTCTTCTATCAAAAATGTTGGGAAACGGTTGCACCCTCGGTGGAAGAAATGTTTCGTCAAGCACTTGAGTCGGGTCATCTACCTCCGAATTTGAATGGTACGTTAGTTCATCTTATTCCGAAAGTGGCAGATCCGGAAAGGCTAAGTTCTTTTCTCCCAATCAGTCTCATTAATTCACCGGTTAAGTTTATTATGACGGCTATGGTGAATAGACTTCATCCCTTACTTGCGGATAGAATTGGACCATACCAAAGCAGTTTCTTGCCTAGTAGGTCTACTACAGATAATATCGTTCTTGTCAGAGAGGTTGACCACATGATGCGATATGTTAAAGGTAAGAAAGGGCTGATGGCGGTGAAAATTGACCTCGCAAAGGCCTATGATAAAATCCGTTGGGAATTTATAGAAGATACTGTAAGGGGTTTTGGATTGCCGGAAAGTTGGGTTTCGATTATTATGTCTAATATGGCTGAGAATGAAATGAAGGTCTTATGGAATGGTGAACCACTACCTGCGCTAAAATTGCATAGGGGTATAAGGCAAGGCGATCCCCTTTCACCTTATATATTTATTCTATGTATGGAGCGTTTATCCATTTTAATACAGGATTTGTGTGAGAATGGTAGTTGGAAACCGATCAGTATAGAAAGAGGGGGTCCGACTTTATCCCACCTTTTCTTTGCTGATGATCTTATATTATTTAGTGAGGCTTCTTTGTCACAGGTTAATCTTATTCAGGAAACACTTGACATATTCTGTAAAGAAGCAGGACAAACGATAAGCGCGGAGAAATCTCTTATCTATTTTTCAAAGAATGTTCCGTTAGAACTGCAAGTGGAGCTAGCTGGTATTAGTGGCTTTTGTCTTAGCGATTCGTTCGGTAAATATTTGGGTGCGCCTATTTGTTCGGGGCGACTTCCTAAGGGATATTATAAGCAGATTGCTGAGAGAATGCGAAGTAAATTAGCGATGTGGAAGGCGAAAAGCTTGTCTCTGGCTGGACGGATTACTCTTGCTCAATCAGTGTTAAGTGCTATACCAACCTATCAAATGCAAATAATGAAATTACCAATCTACGTATGCGAAGAAATTGATCGAATAATTCAGAATTTCATCTGGGGTTCTTCGGATGATACGAGGAAAATTCACTGGGTCGCTTGGGATCAACTGTGTAAACCGAAATCGAATGGTGGGTTAGGTTTCCGTGGGGCGAAGGATTTTAATATTGCTCTACTCGCTAAATTAGGATGGAAGATACTTGTGAATCATGGTGTTGCTTGGGTAAAGATATTGAGGAGTAAATATTTTAAACAAGGATTTTTTCAAAAGGTAATTAAGGTGACTGATTCCAATATTTGTAAGGCGATAGTATCTGGCTCAGAAGTGTTGAAAAAAGGGGTGATTGAGATGTTGGATAATGAGGGAAAGAATTACAGGTGGGGTCTTGAAATCTCAGGGAATTTTTCTGTAAGAGCAGCCTTTGCAAATTTGTCGGAGGTGGTCCCTGATATGTCGTTTAAATGTGGTTGTATTTGGAAACTTAAATGTTCTCAGAAATTGCGTGTAATGTTATGGAGACTTGTTCAAGACAGATTACCTACTGCTGCAAACTTGTATCGTAGAAATGTTATTGAAACGAGTGAATGTCGTATATGTGGAGCCGAAATTGAAGATAGCTACCATGCTTTTCTGAATTGTACAGTGGCGAAAACGGTGTGGAATGAATTAGGGCTGAGGCGTGGGAATGTAGTGTGCAGCGCTGCATTTTCGGTGGATGAAATTAATTGCACACAGGTCCCTGAATCTTCAAGACAGGCCACAAGAGCACCAGCAGCATACGGAAACTTGCTGCAGAATAGTCCCTGCTCGAACACAGATTTTTTTGCTTCCATCTGACGCGCACCCAAGCTCCATCGAACAGCTCCAGGTGGGGTTATCTATACGCGAAAGTATGAAGAAATGGATCCAGAATAATTTGACTTCAAATCTGAAATATGGTAGCATCGAGTGGAGGCTAGTGTTTAGCGCAGCGTTGGAGGTTATTTGGGCTAGGCGTAATGAAGCACTGTTCATCAACCCAGGCGCTGCACCCAAAAAGGTAGGTCTAAAGCATGATATACTACGTTTAGCTAGTGGCTTTGTATCCGCGTGGGGGGCTACTTGTGATGGAGGGATTATAAGAACAGCGAAGAGCGAATTGGTCAAATGGGAAAAGCCTAGAGTTAAACTTAAATTGAACGTGGATGGTAGCTATGATATAACGAGAACACGAGCCGGAATTGGAGGACTTTTAAGAGACGAGGAAGGAAACTTTGTTGCGGGTTTTGCCGGTCCTTGTATAATGGAATCCTCGGCTTTTTCGGAACTGTTAGCGTTACACTACAGATTAAAATGGGTTGTGAACCGTGGCATCACTGAATTATATGTCGAAACTGACTCCAGAGATCTTCACGCGCTAGTGAAGGGCGGTGGTAGATCTACGAGTTGGAATTGTCGTATAGGAGGTGAGTGTAGAGAACTTTTGAGGAGTAACCCGGGGTTTGAAATTAGGTGCATCTATCGGGAAGCAAACATGTGTGCGGACTTGCTAGCCAAAAGAGGATCGGAAATGAATGAAGAAACTCGCGTAATGGAAGATCCCCCAGACTATTTGTGGAACTATATCACTCGTGATAAGAGTGAGTGTAGCTCACCTAGATTAGTGATGGAACCTTTATGTTCTTTTTAGTTGTACCAGTTAGTTCAACTATCGGCTTTTAAAGCCTCAAATGTATGCAAAAAAAAAATCAAATCTATATAATTATTAGAATTATTTTTACTTAACCATAAACCTTGTAATAATTTGTGCTACTTTAAATTCAAGGCGAGTCCATGGGAAACCCCATTGAACCCATGGTTTATAGGCCTATATACACCGGATAAGGTAAAATAACATAATTTCCCCATATTATGTTATGTGTAGAAGGAACCGCTTATGTCGATATCAAACCTCCTCATGTCTACCAAATACTGCAATTGTCTCATGTGCTGCAAACAAATGTGTTAGCACCACCCGAGAGCAAGGCTCTCAGTGGCACTCTAACGCTCAAACCAATTAGTGTATGAGACTGAGTCTCACATATATAATTTGGTAAGAATAAACTATAAAAAGTTGTACACTGTAGTGTAGAATATAGATTACAAATGAATCGGATATCGCAATCGATTAAGAACAAAAGTTATATAGTCTAGTACCCGTAAAATAGATTACAAATTAATTGCTATATTATCATTTTGATCCTTAAGGTGGAAACACCTAAGAATTTGGGCCAATTGAGACCTTATCAGTTGTGTAAACTTTATCGATGAGTACAAGTAATGGTATTTTTGTCGATAGTCATCGTGAGTCGTGTGTGTCTTCTCGAACATATGGGTCAAAATCCATGTCATAGTAGACCTCTAAGCCAAAAGGTCACAAAAGTTGTCTTAATTCCCTTATGACGAGGCAACGTGTACTACAAATTATAAAGTTTACCACTGTTTCTCTTATAATGGAATAGCGTCAAGAAGGCTCTAAGGGAACCTCTACTGATCCTGAGATGTAACGTAAATTTATTTGAAATGTTTTTTCTTTATAAAAATAAAATGAGTAAAAAAAATATTAATTTTAATGATTTTTAGCATTATATGAGAGAGAGAGAGAGAGGGAGAGAGAGATTTTACAAAATTTAGTTGATGTTTCGTGTATCGATATTCATATAAACTTAACTCAAAATAACTAAGAAGGATTGTTGAATCGTCGTCCCTATAATTTTTTGAATCGAATATTCATAAAATTAAGCTTTCAAGGTGCCAAAAAAATATAATGTTCACCAGATCCCGGAGGTCCCGGAATCGCAAGATAAAAATTTAGCTAATTGGGATGGGGTGGAGCAGGGGGAGGGGGGTGGAGGGGGTGCTTCCCAATGACTAAACGAAAAATCGTATAACTTTTGTTTAGCCACTGAATCTGCTACTTAGGTTTTCTTTCTATGTACAAAAGAAAAAAATCACAATTCTTTTATAATAATTTATTTGCACTAAACTATTCCACATTCTTCTATCACCTTTAAAATTTGGGTCCTTTACAGTTTGTATAACATAGATACAATCGTTATCCACACCCATATATATATATATATATTTATATTGGTGGGGATAGAAAGCAAAACAAAACTGAGACTGAAAACCTTCACCCTATCCCTATATTTGTAAAACAACACGTCCACCTCGTTCTAGGCAATTCTCATTTTAACCCTCTGTCTAGCCTCCTTAGCAACTTGATCAGCTTGCACAATGAAACGTCAAGGGAGGTGATGGAAGGTCACCAGGCCACCTGAAACGCCACCTCTACGATCCTTTTCACCGCCGGTTTCACTGACCATTTTGCTGTTAACGGTAGTCTAATACATTAAATAATCTCATGGTTATCAAAATAAACTACTTTCGTATTCTCCAAAAAATCCTTGCACGAATCTAAATCTTTCAAGATTGCACATGCTTCTTCTTCCACGGTTGATTTTTCGTAAATAAGTTTTGCGTGCTTGTTCTAAGTCCCTATTCTCATATGCTATCTAATTACCCATATCCCAGTAGCTTTTCATTGTTTATGAAAAATGTGTCAGCGTGTGAAAATTAAATTGATACTAGGCCGATTATCATATCCTGACCTATTCTATCCTCATCATCATGGCTCTTTCTTGGCTTATTTCTCTTTTTGACAAATTGGCCCCGAACAGCTCAGTCATGGCATTTCTTGTTGTCCAAACCAAATATATTATTGAGCAAAAGAATTTTTCATCTAGAAAAAATAAGAAGATTATATGAATAACCAAACCCTTTGAACATGTCAGCATCCACCTCAGTCACCATCAACTTCCACATAAGATACTAAATTAAATAATCAATTTATTCATACGCGGAGGGAGAAAGATAAAAGATTCTCTAGCCTATTCATCACTTTTATAATCTTTGACTTCATTGTTTTTTAGTATGAAGAACCACAAAAGCCAAATTAGAGTTTGAGAGGACCATTTTGGAGTGTTTTTTTTGTTTTGACAAAGACATTTTGGAGTGTTGAATTGGTCAGTCGAATACAAGCAAAGCAAGAAAAAGAAAACCACAAGCAAAGCAAGCAAATTGGGCGTATTCAAAGGTTTTCTTGTACTTATTAATGTGTAACCCAACTAGTATTTTCTATTAAATTGGTGACGTGGAAAGATTTAGGGATAAGTAAAAGTACAGTCTATATGATCTAGAAATATACTATAAATTTATTCAATTAATTTTTCTAATAAGATGCAAGTAAAAAATTATAATTTTTCACTATATATTTAGATCTTATAAATTGAGATTTATAATCCCGGGTTACATATGTATATAATTAATAAATTGAAAAAATATTTGTATATATAGAAACTAACTCTAAATTCTGAACTTTTTATTACATGGAAGATCAAGAACCGTAAAAATCTATTCTTAGTTAAGACAATGTTGGTGTACCTCCGAAGATAGGGTTATATATCGTTCTTAAACTTTCCATCCAATTTTATGTAGAGTAATAAATCCTTATAAGTCGTCAGGCATGTCTTTGTATATTGCATGAGAGTTTGTGATTAACACTTAATTGTGTGTCATTCAATCCGCACATGTATTCGCCTCTCTATATATTCTTTTATTCCTGAACGAGATATTTCTTCTTAGAATTTCCCAAAAGTTAGCTACCCAACTTGCCCCTGGTCCTCTACCACTTACTTATTGTTCCAAGGCAATGATAACTCCCTTCGAGTCCACCTCGATCTCGGTTGATCCTAACTAAACTCAACTAGAAGCAACTCTTTATAAAGCTACTAATTCCGATATCGTTGCCACAATGATGAAAAATTCTCATAGAAAAGCCTCATGTTAAGATACTTCTGAGTCCTTAATGATTTCACCATCTCCCCTACATCTTCTTTGGCAATCCACACTTCCATCAGTGTTGAGTTTTCACCCTTTGATGGGTTTATCTGACCCAACTAGGTCAACTCGGTCACGACAATATGTAAGTCCTCCAGCTAATCTACTCCAAGCTCTCACGTATTCTTTACAACAAACTTCTCTTTGCCTATAATGGTGGATGATCGAGGGAAAGACGTGTAACTAAAAACACACCCATTCCTCAATATCCAAATCATTCATATAATTACCCTAGAGAAAATTGTTCATTGAACCCGACAAAGAGTTCTTTTCGTGAAAGGTTCCAATAGTCGTTGTAAATGAATATTTTAACTCTTAGTAAAAATTCAGGGGCCGCCATTACATAGTCATTGTAATTTAATAATCAATTCTTGAAAGTGCTTGGTCCCCAAAAAAACTCTGTACGAAATATAAATGGGATACATCAAACTGATTATCTAATTTGCATCTCTATCGATCTCCAAATCCACTTAAAACGCATGTGAGCTGTATGCTAGCTATTTCACAAATATTTTTCAACAATTGCATCACTTTTGATGCAATATAGATTTAGACTCATTATGATCATTTTAAAGCTAAAAGAACAAGAGAATAAGGTTTCACGGGAACCGGAAGTGTTTTGTTAAAATCACATACGTTATTTATATCTTTCTTATAATATATAATTTTTTGGATAATTGAGATATTTCGCCAGATAATTTTTATATTTCAAATCAAATTTAATTAACTATTTAGACCTTCTTCGATTTTTTATTCTAAGTTATATTTTTTTAATTCGTTATAATCTTAAGTCATACATTATTTTGAGGCCAAAAGGCTTGTAAAAAACTTACTAATCTCATGCCATGGTTCATGTCGAGGGTGTATAAGGCAATTTTAGATGTAAACCAGGGTCGGCTTGGGATGTATGCGGGAGAAACGGTCGTTTAGGGCCTTCGATTTTTGACGCTTTTAGGACCTCCGCGATTATTTAAATGTATTATGTGTGTATATATACTTATATACCTTCTCTATAAATAATTAAACTAAAATAGTAGTTTTAGTGTGGTGCTAATATGACATGTTTTTTTTTTCATATATATAAGATAAAAAGTCTAAACCATACTAGTTTTAATAAGAGTTAATACCCAATAGGCACCTGCCACCTTACACCCTTGCCCATAAAAGGCACCGTCTTTTTTAAAGAACAACGAGTAATGGGAAACTTCCCATTACTCAAAGTTTGAGTAGTGGGAAGCTTCTCACTACTCAACGTTTGAGTAGTGGGAAGCTTTCCATAACTCAAACGACTCTTTTATTGGAAAAGAAAATGAAAAAGCAAAAATATATGTGCCTTTTTATGGGCAAAAAAATAATGGTTAGGGTGAGAAGGAATTAATTCTAACTTGAGGTGTTTCTTGGGCAATAATCCTTTTAATAATTAAATTAATAATTAATAATATTTTCAATGTATGTAAAGGGCACCATTTTTATAAGTTTGTTTTAGAGTTTCAAAACATCAAGGCCTCGATGCGAACCAACCACCTTCAGGCTTCATCTCTAGTGATAAGGTCTCATAAAACATCTTTTAAGTCAATCTCCTGCCATCGATTGTGCATCCTTTGTTAGATATTTCACATTTTTGCTAGATTCTCACACACTATTTCCACTATTTAAAGGTAGATTTGGATATATATAATAAAATTGAATTTTACTATTATATATGTTATTATTCTTTTGTTGTGCACAAAATACTACATCATCTTTCCCGTCAGGTGCTCGAGTAAAAGACGAAATAGCTTAGGACAATAAAACATGAGATTATTATTATGTGAAGTGTAATAGTTTGGTGCAGATAAAAAAGAAGAGGTCTAGAACATTGAATTGGTCAACACTCAAAAAATAAATTATATCCTAAATACTTCCTCTTACAGGAAAACATTATACTTATGAATTATGAATTATGACCATAGACTAGTCCACGCAAGAAAAACTCGTTTTCTTAGTCAAAATTCAACTCTCTACTCTAATATGCATTTTCCACATCAATTATCCTATTTCTTTTTTTCTTACAATCAAAATACCTACCAACCAAACTTTTTCCTTTAAATTCAAATACTTCACTCTCTTGCTTCTCACATTCACTCATCTCCTTCCCTCTCTACTCTTGAAATGGAGACTGGCTCGAGTTTTGAGTTCAAGACCTTGATCAATGAACTCACTCAAGGAAAAGAACAAGCTCAACAACTCAAATTTCATCTAAATTCATTACCTTCATCTGAATCTCAGTATTTGCTTCAACAAATCATGTCTTCTTATGAGAAGGCTCTACTAATTCTCAAGCCTAATGCAAGTCCCCAAAGCGAAAATTCCAACAAAAGTCGAAACATATCCAAGAAAAGGTAAAATAGCTTTTTCCCCTTAATGACTATATCATGATTCATGAATTCTTTAGGTAAAATTTCTCACTGTTTTTTCATTTCCTCAGAAAATCATCAACTCAATGGATAGAACATGTCAGAGTTGAAGCTGACAATGGACTTGAAGGAACAGGAAATGACGGTTTTAGTTGGAGAAAATACGGACAAAAAGACATCCTCGGAGCTAAAAATCCTAGAAGCTATTACAGATGTACTTACAGACAAACACAAAATTGTTGGGCAACAAAACAAGTACAAAGATCCGACGAAGATCCATCGCTTTTCGAAATCACATATAAGGGAACTCATATATGCAACCTCGCCTCAAATCTAAACTCACCGGAGAAACAACAAACTAAACGGTGCTACCATGGTGATAATCACCATCACCATCAACATCATCAACCCAATCAATTGCTTATGAATCTTAAAGCGAATCTAAGAGTGGATATAAATAACATCGAAGATGAACATAAACATAAAGACATAGACAAGGTTTTCCCCTTCTCATTTCCTCCAACTTTCACTAGTGGGACCGACGAAAATTACGAATACCCATTGGCTATACTTGATGATGATGGTTTTGGATCGTATACACCATCGTTTTTATCTCCCGTTACACCGGAATCAATTTATTGCCCCGTAGATATGTTCTCGGCCAATACTTCGTCAACAAATTCTCCCACAATGGGGATGGAATTTTCATTAGACCATGTAAACCTAGATCTAGATTTTCCTTTTCATAACCCCGGTTTTTTTACACGATCATTATCAAACGTATTTATATAGATTATGTTGTAAGGATTGATTGTATACATTATCAAGTAACTATGCCACTTTATTCTTATTTTTCAGATATTTTATCTACACCAATTTCTTACTTTTAGGATATTTTATTAATGCTTTCTAACACGGAAAAAGCAACATTGAGTACGAAAATCTCATTTTTATAAATTCATCAATAGTTTCATCCAATCAAAACCCTAACAGACTCAAAATACTCGAAACGATCCAACGGTTATAGAAGGCACAACAAACATTAAAAAAATCTTCAAAATAGATTTTAGGATGATTAAAACGAGTCCAAATTTCACTTCATCGTATGTATTTCAGATTTACAAACTAGGTTGATGATTTATCCATCTCTTTGATCCTCGAGATAACGTTTGTTGATTCTTTTACATATTTACGTTCTCTAATTGCGCTCCTTAACCCAAGCACGATGAATATATTGGTCAAAATCAGAAACGATTCAGCTCCATCGTGCAACCAATCCACGTTAGATAAGGAGGTTCCGTAATGCACTTTTGCTGTTTCAAACATTTGAAATATAACGATATTTTTAGGTACTGAGAATTTTTAGAGTCGTGTTTAATATATGCTTAGTTTAGGAAGTTACCATAAATTCCTGTTGGGACTGGATTGTAGTAGTGTGATGGCGAAAAGACATCAACAAAAATATTAGTTTCGGAGTCGAAATTATTTTAATAATTTCCATTTTCATGTAATTTCATCAATTTTCAATTATTATAACTTGTAAGCATCAACATATACCGTCTAAATCCAATAAATTTCATAGCAATAAAAAAGAAAATAAAAAATAATAAAGATAAGAAGCAATACAAACAACTAGTTAACCAATTAAAAGAGACTATTTCGCAATTACACAAGTGTTAATTAATTGTGAAATTAAAAGAGAAACTTACTAGTGGCAGCTACAAAAACAAGCAAGAAATAGAATCCAAAAAGGGTGAGTTTTGGTGCTGAATTAGATTTCGTGATGAAGTATAAGAATCCAAAATAAGGTAAAACTGATAAACCAAAGAGTTGTGAAGCTAAGCTTTCTAAATCAACATTAACATTTGCTGTTACTTCTGTCCATGAATCTACAGGTAACAAATTTACATTAGCTTTGATAATTCTTCTTCGTTTTGCTCTTATTGTTGTTCTTCTAAATTGGTTAGTATTTTGGAATTGGTGTGAGAATGTAGAGGAAGTAGAAAGCAAGAGTGTTGTTGGGTTGAGGTTATTACAGAGAAGCTTCAGACAATCTAACATTATCATAGATGACAGTGTTAGTTTCTTCCGTTTGTTTCACAGAATGTAGTACAACTATAACTTAACGGACTTTTAACAACATGGGTCTAAAGAAGTTGACCCACAAAAACTTGGGCTTTAGATGTTTCTCATGACTAGGTGTGAGCATGGGTCGGGTTTACCCGGGTTGGGGTCTAGGGTAAGGGTAGGGTAATATTGGAGAGTGGTAAATGTTGGAGGGTAAACCCGTGTTAATGGTAAAATAAAAATTACCACGGGTTAAGACGAGTTAACTAACGGGTTAACCGGGTTTTACCCTTGGTAAAATTCATAATTTTATCACAATAAAAAACATAAAACCAAATAAAGTTTAAATGCTACTATTCAATTAAAAGAATTTTTGTTCTTCAAAATAAAGTACATACTAGGTAAAATTCAAAGAAGAGACGAGGATAAGATTTCGATGAACGAAGTAGCCAAATGTGTCAAATGGCCAAGTCTTGACTACACACACACATATATATATATATATATATATATATATATATATATATATATATATATATATATATATATATATATATAATATTAAATGAACAGTATACGGGTTGGACGGGTCCGACCCGTGTGGTAATGTATAGAAGGTAAACCCGTGGTAAAAAAATTAACATGCCCGAAATTGAAGGGTAAGGTATGTTATAAAATGGGCTAGGGTAATTTTTACCCTGTTTTAGGTCGGTTTTTATTACCATAACGGGTCAGTTTACCATTTACCACTATTCTGCTCAACCCTACTCATGACTTTCCTTTCACTTATTTGGACTACTAATGCCCAATCTAAGGACCGGAAAGTTGATAGTATTTTCTATATATAGTAGGTGATGCATAGGGATTTCATAACAAAAATATTAGTTCCGGAGTCGAAATTATTTTAATAATTTCCATTTTCATGGAATTTCATCAATTTTCAATTATTATAACTTATAAGGATCAACATATACCGTCAAAATCTAATAAACATCATAGCAATAAAAAAGAAAATAAAAAATAATAAAGATAAGAAGCAATACAAACAACTAGTTGACCTATTAAAAGAGACTACATCGCAATTACACAAGTGTTAATTAATTGTGAAATTAAAAGGGAAACTTACTAGTAGTAGCCACAAAAACAAGCAAGAAATAGAATCCAAAAAGGGTAAGTTTTGGTGCTGAATTAGATTTGGTGATGAAGTATAAGAATCCAAAATAAGGTAAAACTGATAAACCAAAGAGCTGTGAAGCTAAGCTTTCTAGATCAACATTAACATTTGCTGTTACTTCTGTCCATGAATCTACAGGTAACAAATTTACATTAGCTCTGATAATTCCTCTTCGTTTTGCTTTTATTGTTCCTCTTCTTTGGAATTGGTGTGAGAATGTAGAGGAAGTAGGAAGCAAGAGTGTTGTTGTTGGGTTGAGGTTATTACAGAGAAGCTTCAGACAATCTAACATTATCATTAGACGACAGTTTAGATTGTTCCGTTTGTTTCACAGAATGTAGTACAACTATAACTTAACGGACTTTCAACAACATGGGTCTAAAGAAGTTGACCCACAAAAACTTGGGCTTTAGAGGTTTCTCATGACTTTCCTCTCACTTATTTGGACTACTAATGCCCAATCTAAGGACCGGATAGTTGATAGTATTTTCTATATAGTCGGTAATGCACATGGATTTTAATTTGGAGTTTTTTTAGTTTAAAAATGAAAAATTATAGGGGCGGTAAATTCATTTTACTGAACTTTTTAACTAAAAAAATCGACAAACTCGTATGGTATCCTGAAACTCCTTAACCCTACATGTATCAGTTGAGATCTGATAATGTGTATGTGTTTGAGGATTGTTTTGTATTGTTTGAATCGATTTGTTTTACCTATTTTGTAAGAGCTTATATAATCAAATGTTATAAAATTAAACTAGAATGTTTGCACATTCAAGAAAAAAAATAATTAACGATTTATTACCAATCAATTCACGCCACGTCATTAGGTGATATCTGGTGGTATGATTTTGGATGGTATATAGCATTCCTCCCTAAAATATTTCGGAGACTCCCAGAAAGTATTTCGATAATTAAGTCAGTAGAAGTTTATGATGAAGCCTTTTAACCAAAGCCGATTCTGACATGGTTTCAAAACGAAGTTACAAAATAAGACTTCTCTATGTACAAAAACTTATAAATAAATTAAGAATCCTTACAAACATCAAAAAAATCAAGGGCCAAAACAATCCTGCTTTTAACAATCTAATATCCGTGGTAAAGTGAATTGATCATTTATTTATAGTGCACGTGAGAAAAATTGTATCGTGTAGGTCGATAATGAACAATTGCGTGATAACAATTTGCCAAAGATTATGAGCTCTTGAAAGCATAATCAAATCTCTAGCCATGGTCGTGCAGTAAAAAGGTCACGGAAATACAATAAATGCAAAAGTAACTTCTGCTTACCCTTGACTAATAAACTCGTCTATCCCGGTGACATAAAGAGGAAAATAAAGTTCAAATCATTATTTCTTCCTTAACATATGAATAAATACATAAAATCATAAATGAAACTACAATACAGATTACTAAAGAACAATCTATTCAAACCTCCTGTCTAATGATTTAATGCCTTCCTTAACACAAGCCAAAGCCAATGTTGCATCATGGTTGAATCGATCTCAACCATTGATAATCATTTCCATTAACAAATCATTCCAAGAATCAATAGGTCCAGGCAAACACCAATGCAAACAATCTCGTATAGTCACCGTTTTATTCTCAGCATACGGTTGAAAATACCTATACGGACCCGGATGACCATCCGGTCTCAATAACGCAACAAGCGTAACATCCAATAATTTAAAATTCACCCCATTTTTATAAGCTTTAATCGACGCTTTCTCAAATTCCTCTAACTCAATTTCACGAAGTATTCTATTAAAAACCTTCAAATCTATTTCACCTTCTTTAAACGGCTTAGTTCTTGTACAAGTTCCACCACTAGACCATTCCCCATCTTCAAAATGATCCGGTGTAGATGTCCTGTAGAAGATCGTACCCTTATGTTTCGACGAAACTATGAACGCAAACACTTTTCGTAAAATCGTACGATAAGCGAAATCCGAACCTACTTCCGTTAAATTATTTGTCGGTGAACAAAGGTGACAACCTATGACTTTATTATTTTCATGGTATATCGCGCTTTTAACAAACCATTTTCCGCTTGATAATACAATGTAATCTAGGCTTTTGTATTGTTCGGTCCAATTTTTATCGAGTTTATCGAGATGTAATTCGACTTCGTGAGTTGAAATACCGTTATAATCTTCGAAAATAGCTGCTTCTGCTAGGAAAGGTGACCACATTATCGAGAGGGTAAAATTGTACGATGGAAATATCCATTTTCTTGTTTTATATTGCTCGTCGTGGTAAACTTCTACAGCTTTTTCAACCTGAAAAAATTGTCGTAAGATTCTTATATGCAATGACTAACAAGATTAGCAAAGATAACTGACCTTTGATAGAATGCAAAGTACGGATTGAACATGATTCCTTGAAATTGAATCACCAATTAAAGCCCATGTTTTATTCTTCATTTTTTCGAGAAACATTTTTGGATTTAACTGAGGTAGCTCACAATCGTGCGGTTTCCATTTCCAGTAGAGATAACCTGTATCTGGTCGCCCATTCGTTAAACAATTTTGATGGCTTTCGATAAATTTGCAAGTGTTGTTTGTGTAAGCGGGACCCACAGGATCCGGAATCCAATTACCTACAAATATGTTGCATTTTCCTACATCTTCTTCTGCGTGCCACAAAAATTACTTTTGAATTACTACCAAATATTTTTAGAACAAAATATTTTGTGGTTCATTAAGATACCGAATCAATAAGTCTGAATTATTCAGACGCGATCTCTTACCAGAATAAAATAAGTTCTATTCAGCCGTTCATTCAGCATTCAGTAGTTATTATTTAAAAAAACAAACAACACCTTAAATACGAAGCTTCCTTAATCATATAGTAAAACTTATCATACCTCTTAAAACATAATCATTAAAATATCGAAATCGAAATGCAAAATAAGCAAAATATTCTTGATAATAAGCTACGCTAATACTTAGTGGGAGCTAACTCTTAAGCATGTACAAGCTGCCATGAAAGTAAAGTAACATTTGTTCAGTGTTAAGTGATTGTGCCTTATCGATTCGGTACAAGATCCGTGACTAACAAGTGGGTTTAAGTAACAATAACTAAAATCGTGTGTCATTATTTCCCGGATCACGTGAGAGTTTGTTTTCAAACTCTCACAAATGAATCTGGATATTTAGTTGCATAATTGAAAGAAGACGATAATTAATGATGAATGTGAAGAAAATACCTGTAGGAAGAATCCAATCAGCATTAGCAGATTCTGGGACATTGTTATGAGCTTCTTCAAGAAAAGGGGTCGTCTCAGAAAAACTAGTAGTAGATCTTGTTAAGAGAAGCCTAAAAGCAAGACCCACAAACAATAAACCAAGACCAAGCTTAACGATTAAGTTCTTATGCATTTTTTTCACCATTTTCACTTCATTTTCAAGTTTTTCTGTACAGTTTATAGTGACTAACTAACTAACTATATCTATATATGGAGTGTTTTTTGAGAAATTTTAAATGTTAGATGAATGAATCAAGAGTTTGAGGATTGGATTGTGAGTTTTAATAAAACCGACACTACAATAAAGTAGCCAAGATTCTGCTTGGATTTATCATTGATGTGCGTAGAGTATGTAAGAGGATAAAATAATGCTGCTTGCTATCGCTAATGGTGGAATTTTTTTATTTGTTATCTTGTGGTAAAAAGGATGTTGGTTCTTGACTCAGAATAATAATGGAGTAGTAGCAAATTACTATTTAACTAAATATATATTTGTCGGTTATGTGCAATTCTATAAATAAATGTGCAGATTAGATTTAGTCTATACTCCGTAGTTTAGTAGTTAACCGGTGATATGATGCAAAATTTCATGTAATAAGCACCTGAACATAATCATATACTCCTAATTAAATAGTTCAAATAGTCTTAGCTGGATTCACTATCATTTGCTACTAAAAATAGCAAACTATTACCTCTCTTTCTTTACAAGAGAGTTAAAGATCGTGGTACATACATGCTAGTTCAACTATTGTCAGGAGAATTAAACTACCTTTATATAGGCAACCAAACATGCTCTCAGACATACTTCCCGAGAAACCCTCCCTCTCCATCTGAAACCCGATCCACCACCTCTATCCACCGCTAAACACCTCCTTCAACCCTAATTTTTTAACCTCTTTCTCAACCCGAACTTCTATTCTCTCTCAGTTTGTCCGATTAGAGTTATTTTACTTAGTTTCAAGTTAAGATCTAGCTTTAGATCTATGAAACTAAGATTTCTCTACTTCTCGGTAGCAAGCTTCAGATTTTTAAAAGTCACTTTTAAGTGCTTTGTTGAGTTTTCTTTCACTATAATCTTCTAAACTTCCCTTTTTGATGGCCTCTTCTGTGAGCTTCAAAGAGGGCAAGCGAGAAGAGGAAGACGATGAACTTTGTCTCTCACCGGACAAAGATGCTATTTATTCAAAGTTTGAGGAACCCAAACTTATTCTTAGAGTGATTGCAACAGGTATGATTAATCTTAGTTATCTAAAGAAAATTATTATCCAGCACTGGGGTATCACTGGAAGGATTACTCTTGATAAGAAAGGCTTCAATCTTTGCACAGTTCAGTTTGATAAAGAGAAAGATTTTGAGACTGTATGGAATAATAGGCCTTATCACATTTTTGGATTTCATGTTTTGGTGCAAAAACAAGAGGAAACAATTATAAATCCATCAATTCTTGATGAGACTGTTTTGGATTAGAATCTATGGTGTGTCCCCTCTGTTCATCAAAGAATCTAATGCTTGTAAAATAGCTTCAAAGGTTGGAAGAGTAATTGATATATGTTTGCCTGATCCGATTAAGTATAAAGATGACCCTTGCATTAGAGCAAGGGTAGAACGCTCGGTTTTAACTCCATTATTGGAGGGCTTTAACTTCAAAATCTCTAAAGGGCAGAGTGTTTGGATCTCTTTCAAGTTTGAAAAGCTCTATGACTTTTGTTTTAAGTGTGGTATAGTCTCTCATGAAGAAAAGAATTGTGATAATCCAAATTTATTAACCAACAGGCTGGGAAACTGGATTAAATACTCTGAGAATGTGAAAAGAGAAAAGGAGTTTGTTTTTAAAGCAGTGAAGAACAACAACACTATTCAAAGGGCTAAAAAACCTTTTAAAAACAAATTTAAAAAGAAAGTTGAAGTGCTTGAGGAAGGTGAAATTGGTACTAAAGAAGGAATAGAAATGATTAAAGAAGGAGGTATGAATTCTATTCAAAACTCCTTACATACTCCTACTGTTAAACTTGATCATAATTTGATTCAAGGAGTTGCCTTTAAGACTGATTTGAGACCATTGGTAAATGATGAAATACTAAAACTCTGTGGGGCAAATGAAGCCAACTTAAAGCTGAGTCCTATGATTGAGTTAGAAAATAAAGTCAAGATTGACCCTTCTATCACTGAAAATTCAGATCAAAATATTTGTTTTGGATCACTAGAAAGGAACAAAAATAGAACAAAACAAGTTAGAGAGGACCTTGGTCTTTCTACTGATGATGAATTAAATCCTCAAGAATCAGCAACTCTTATTACCCCAGCTACTGGTGGTGATGATGAGATGGCTGAGGTTCTTGAGGATGGTAAAATTGACACATATGAAAATATAGAGATTTGGTATGAAGAAGGTATACAAGAAGAGATGGAAGCTGATGAGGTTTGCGGGGTTGACCCACATCAACCCCAAAACCCTCAATGATACAAGCTTGGAACTGTCAAGGCATTGGCACAGCCTTGACAGAAATGAGCTTGGTGGAAATGATCAAGACTCATCACTTGGATTTATCTGAAACTAAACAAAAATTTGATTTTTTACTTTCTTTAAGTCATAAACTGAAAATGACTCTTGTGTCACAAGTAGACCCTATTGGTTTATCTGGGGGTTTAGCAGTGTTTGTTAAAGAACCTGGTAACTATACTCAAATTAGCTCTGATAAGAACCTTATACAGTGCACTTATTATAGTTCAAAGATTGAATTATGTGAAATTAACTTTGTATATGGCCCTACTGCAGATGAGGATAAAAGTTCCTTTTTAAGGAAACTTAATGATTTGAAACATGTTGAGAAACAATGGTGCATTTTGGGTGATTTCAGTTTGATCAGATTTACATCTGAAAAGATGGGAGGTAATATTAACTCAACTCATAAGAAGAATATGGAAATATTCAATGCCTTCATTGATTCTAATGCCCTGTGTGAATTATCAGCTTTAGGATGTAATTTCTCTTGGTCTAACAAGAGAAATGGCAACCAGCTGATAAAACAAAGGCTAGACAGAATCTTGGTTAATCAGGACTGGATGACCCTTTATCCAAACTCATGGAATGAAGTGTTACCTCCACTTGGTTCAGATCACTCTCCTATTATTCTTAATATTGGGGTTTTTTCAAAAACCTACAAAAAACGCTTTATTCTTGAGAAATGATGGATATATGACAAAACTCTTTGTCAAACTATTATTGAGAAATGGAAAAAAGGGTATTATATGGATTTGCGGGGTATTTCACTCATGAAATACAAATTATCACAAATTCAAAAACACATTTCTTGGTGGGCTAGGAAAAGAATTCTAAATAATAGAATTCTTATAAAAAAAATATATCTCAGTTGGAATTTATCTTTAATGAGCCATACAGTGATGAGAATAATGAAACCTTTAATTCTCTGAGTATGGAGCTTGAAGAGTTTTGGAAAAAAGAGGAACTATATTGGTCTTTAAGATCAAAGAACAATTGGTTAAGATTAGGAGACAAAAATACTAAGTATTTTCATGCCTCTACTAAAATAAAGAGATCTAAGAATAGAATCTCTAAAATTAAGAATAATGAAGGAGAATGGATTTCAGATTCTAAAGAAATCTCAGATGAAATTGTGGGATATTATAATGATATCTTCAAATCAGTGGGAGTAAGAAATTATCATCCAATTTTATGCAAAGTCAAGAAAGTGGTTACTGATGAAATGAATTGTGCATTAACTAAAAGTGTTGAATGTGATGAGATTAAAAAAGCAATTTGGTCCTTAGGAAGTGATAAATCCCCAGGACCAGATGGCTATGGAGGCTTCTTTTTTAAAAAGTTTTGGGAACTATTGAAAGAAGATTTGGTGGCACTAGTGTCAGATTTTATTTTGAATAATTCTTCTTTGGAGGAAATCAATTGCACTATTATTGCTCTTATCCCTAAGTGTGAAAATCCTGAGATGGTTGCTTCTTTTAGACCTATAGGCTGTGCAAATTTTTTATATAAGGTAATTTCGAAAATCTTGACATTGAGGCTCCAAGAATGGATTGGAAGTTTGGTCTCAGAGACTCAAACTGCCTTCATTCCTGGAAGATCAATTTTTGAAAATATTTTGATAGCTCAGGAAGTTTCACACTTCCTAAACAACAAAAGAGATTATAAGAAATATTTCTTGGCAATAAAGGCAGATATGAGTAAAGCTTATGAGAATATTGAATGGGATTTCTTAATTGATGTTTTATCTCAAATGGGATTTAATTCTACTTGGGTAGGATGGATTAAAAATTGTGTTACAACAGTTTCATATAAAGTTCAAGTGAATGGTTCATTACTTGATCTTGAGAAACCTCAGAAAGGACTTAGGCAAGGGGACCCACTCTCCCCTTAACTGTTTTGTTTAGTTACTCAAGCTCTATCTCACCTGATTGATCACTTTGTGGGATTAGGTTTATTTAAAGGCATTGCTATAGCCAGAGCTGCCCCAAATATAACCCATATTTTATTTGCAGATGATAGCTTGTTCTTTCTAGAGGCAAGTGAGAACAATATTGATATTTTTAACAACATCTTAAACTGGTACACTTTTGCTTCTGGTCAAAAAATGAACCTCAATAAAAGTGGAGTGTTCTTTAGCAAGAACACACCACAAGACTTGAGGAACAAATTCTCCCTTTCTCTGAGAATGAATAAAATTGAACATTTGGGAAAATATCTTGGCATTCCTTCCTCTTGGGGTAAATCTAAGGTAAAATCTTTAGAATGGTTAATTGATATGATTCTGAAAAATATGAACAGATGGGATACTAAGATGTTGTCTAAAAGTGGAAAAGAAGTGCTTATAAAAGCAGTGGTTGGGGCAATTCCCAACTACATTATGTCAGTTTTTCTAATTCCAAAGAAAGTTACTTCTCATTTAACTTCTTTGATCTCTAATTTCTATTGGGATAATCAAGGAGAAGGAAGATGCCACTGGATAAAGTGGCAAACTTTAATGAACTGTAAAGAAGATGGAGGTTTGGGTTTTAAGGACTTTCACTGTCAAAACCTAGCTCTTTTGGCATCTAATGCTTGGAAATTCAACATCAACAAAAACTCTTTATTATATAAATTATTCAAAGGGAAGTATTTCCCAAAGACTGAGTTTTTTAATGCTCAACTGAATGGTAATTACTCATGGGGCTGGAAGAGTCTCATTGAGGGAAGAAATTGTTTCTTGAAGGATATTAAATGGAATGTTGGAAATGGCAAAAATGTAAGTATATGGGAGGATATTTGGTTACCTTTAAAGGATAATCTCACTATACCCAATGGGTGTAACTTGAAGTTTGTGTCAGAACTTATTAACCCAGATTCCCTTTCTTGGAATCTGGAGATTCTTAATCAGTTCTTCTCTTCTAAAGCTGTAGCAACCATCTCCTCTACACATCTTTCTCAACTTAACCTTGAGGATGTGCCTTTTTGGCCACACTCCTCAACTGGTAGAGTTTCAGTGAAAGATATGTATAAGAGGATTTGGATGGCTCAGCAAAAAAAGGAGGATAATTCTTCTAAAAGTAAAGGTGAACAATCTTTCAAGTTACTTTCTAAGGACTGGAAAATTGTTTGGAAAATGAATGTAATTCCTAAAGTGAAAAACTTTGTGTGTAAATGTTGTGAAAATGCCTTACCTACTAATGAGAACAGGAAACTTAGGAAGTCTTGTACTTCTGACTTATCCTCTATCTGTGGGCTGGCTACTGAAAATGTTGAACACCTTATTTTTCATTGTTCTTGGGCTAGGGCAGTTTAGATTGCAAGCCCATTGAATTTTATCTCTTTAACTGAGCCTTCTTTCAATTTCAAGAAATGGATCTATTTTATTAGATCAAGTATCTCTGATACTGAACTAAGCAATAAAGGCATTAAAGAATTGGCATTTTACATTGTTTGGTCAATATGGAAAGGCAGAAATGAGGCTATTTTTAGAGGCAAAACACCTGACCCTTTGGAAATCTTATCAGAAGCTTTAAAAGCCAATGATGACTTTTTATTATCCAAAAGGATTAAGACTGAGGCTAATCAGGAAGAGAATGAAATCATGAGGGTTTTTAACACTCAACAACCTTATATTTCAACAAATAATGCAACTCAGGTGCTTCACCTTAGAGAATGCAGAATAGAGAAGTGGATACCACCTGAAAATGGAAGTTTTAAAGTTAATTGTGATGCCACTTTTGATTATAAAACTAACCAAGCTGCCTATGCTTGTCTTACCAGGGACAGTAAAGGGATTTTAATTGATGGATGCTCGAAGAAGTTTTTTGCTCATTCTCCACTTGAAGCAGAGGCTAGAGGACTTCTCCAAGCTTGCTCTATGGCTTCAAGTCTTCCTTTAGGCAAAGTTGAAGTGGAAAATGATTGCTTTACCCTTATTCAACAATGTACTAGTAGAGAGAAATTGTTTTGTAATATTAAAGGGTTAGTTAGTAGTATTTGTAAGATTAAACAGTGTTGTAATGTTAAAATCTCCTTTGAAAGGAGATCTAAAAACCATTGCGCAGATTGGGTGGCTAAACAGGAGATTAAAGGCTCCTTGTTTAGCCTTTGGAACTCGTTTCCACCTCCCAAACTCGCTTCTCTCTTAGCTAGAGATTTCAACTCTGTAGGAATAGGGTGATGTATTTTTGGAAGTTTTTTAATTTATGCTTCTTTCGACTAAAAAAAAAGTTAAAGATCAAACATCTAACGAGATAAATTGTCGAACCATACAAATTTTATATCTTTATTATTTTTTGTCATTTTTTTGTGTTTCAATTTCTATACATTTTCTTCCTAACATAATCAACTGGACACATTTTATAGATTTTCTAATAATTTTTTAATGTACCCTAACACTCTAATAGTTGAGTTAAGGTAATTGATATGTTACTTATTTCTCGCACAATAATTTATAAAAAAGGGTAAATATTACTAGGGGCCACTAAACTATGTCAGCAGTCATGTTTGGACCACTTAAGTATTACGGGTTCCAAACAACCCACTAATGTATTAATATCGTTTCAAATCAGTCACTTTATTAAATTAACTTTTAAATTAGCTTTACTCTTTCCATTTCCAGATTCTTTTTATGGAGCAAATTTCATTAGCCCATTACCTTTGAAATTCACTTACTGGAACCGTTTGATGGTTCCTTGACTCTCCAAATGAAAAATAAAAAAGAAGGTTGTGATGATGTGATGATGTGTCTGTACATTGGAGTATTGATATCCGACCTATATCTTGTCAGAGAAATCCCTACTATCAAACAGGATTTGCAGCCATGGTTTGACGGACTCCTTGTTTTATCAGTCCTTTTTCTGACCCCATTTTTCTCGGTGATTGCACTCTAATTTAGTCTGTTGAAAAAAACAAGTTTTGATTAAGGACCTTTCACCAATTTTCCTCCTCAATGAAGATTATAAGTCAAGAGGCTTTAGTAGGAAGTTAATGATATATATTCCAATGGGAGTTAAAAATTACTGAAAAATTAAGACTCTTGAATCCAAGGCCACATGAACAGCTGCAAACTGATCACTGTGTTCCAATTCCCTCAAGGTGGATAGCTCATCAGGTACCACTATTGTACCATGTGACTGATGTATATGAATATTGCAAATCAGTCCCTCTGGCCAATATAACGACAGACCTGCAGCTGTCCAAAGAGCACATGTCCAGTACCTGATGTCTCGCTCCACTCATAGAAAAATGGCTGATAAAGCAAGGAGTCCGTTGAACCATGGGTGCAAATCCTGTTCAACAGTTGGGATTGCTCTGCCAAGATACAGGTCGGAGATCAATACTCCACTGTACAGAAACATCATCACATTATCACAACCTCCTTTTTTATTTTTCATTTGGAGAGTCAAGTAAGGAACTATCAAACGGTTCCAGGAATTGAATTTCAAAGATAATGGCCTAATGAAATTTGATCTCATAAATAGAATCTGGAAATAGAAAGAGTAAAGCTAATATGAAAGTTAATTCAATGGAGTGGCTGATTTGAAACGAGAACAATACATTAGTAGGTTGTTTGGAACCCATAATAGTTAAGTGGTCCAAACAGGACTGCTGAGATAGTTTAGTGGCCCCTAGTAACATTTACCCTATAAAAAATTCTTACAACTCTCTTCCTCGGAGTCCATCTATAAGCAATTTGATGACTCGAACTTGAGAGTACTTTCTAATGTTTGTAAGTGCCTTACTCTGAAATTTACTAATATTCATATGGTTTAAATATGATGTCAAGGTATTTCTTCCAAGCCTTTTTTCACATATGGTTTAAATTTCATATATCTAGTAGGTAAATTAGTAAAAATACAATGTGCAATGGTACAAATAAAAAATCTTAGCAAGTGCCGCAATTAATAAATTAGTGATAGAATGAAACATAAGATAGCATTACCATTCTCAACATTTTTAGACGAAAATGCTTAGAAGTAAAATAAGAGTGTCAAATTATTACATAAGGGGGGATGGCACAGGGATACAATAACAAGGGACAAATCAAAAAAATGAGAGAAAAACAAGGCCATAAAAAACGTCCAATGCCAGTACTCCAAATAAACATCATCAATTTGAAATCCTCGTAGAGAGAAACTGCAAAAGTATCTAGAAGTATCGTAGATCCAAGAGTAAGAAGAAGGAACACCATTATGGAAGTGATGTAAATCATCACCCACCATCCAAAAGTACCATTAAAATAATGAAAGTGGTGTGTTGTCCAAAAGAATCCAGAAGCACAACGTGGATGAAGAGGCGGTAAAGAAGAAATTCATCGACCATCTTATTATCAACAAAAAAAGATAACCACCCAACACACACAATAATAATTTGAGAGGAAACCTAGGACGCACCTTAGGAAGAATTGACCATTGTCTCTTAGTGACCTTTTCCGGGAAAACCCCAAAACTTTCACCTTGAAATATCAATATAGTTAAGATTTGCAAAATAAGTTTCCCATCGGATACTCATAGTCAAGATCCTCTCACTCCAACAATTGTTGAAATCCACCACGAAAACCGGGTGATGTTTGTGTTGATATCCCTTAGTTTAGCATATGATGAGAAGTTATTATTAAGTATTCCATCAAAGATCCATGCTTCAGTATTATAGTTGATCTAGTATGTTATGTCTTTGTAATGTTGGTTGTATTCTTCAAAGATATTTGAACCATGGACACGAGAATAGAAATTGATTCAGTCAATATTCCAGATAATCACTAAAAAAAAGTGAACATATACATCGATTATATGGATATCCTAATCAAGATGAAATATTCCAAAGATATCCCAACGGACTGGATCTACTTAGATACCTCCAACAAAACAAAAAATCCTTTCCTCTTAAGTAGTTGTCCAACAATCCAAATTCTAGCTATATAAACTCCGATGATATGAACTCTAACTATCTGACTCCAACGATTTGAAGTGAATACACCCATGTTCTTTTATGAAAAACTCCATTAGAAAAAATCAAAAGATTAACTATTCTTAATTTTATGTGACATCTACCTACAATCAAAACTGTGTATCACACGAGAACCAATAAACTCGTGTGACCCAAGAACCGAGGATGGGAGCCATGTTAATACCATCTTAAAATTAAAAACGCTGGTTGTTTAAAAAATAACCAATGTGGCAAACTCCTCTATAGGTCAAGAAGGTCAAAATAAAGATTATTATGTATGTTAACTGATACGCCGGTGACAATGACAGAGATTCAATTGATACCAAATAAAAAAACCATCCCAGAAATATCCTCATGTGAAGTTCTATCTCCTACAATCTGATGTAATGTGGCGTATTGGAGATAATTCGCCAGTAATAGGTATCTAGGTAGGATAATAAAATATAAAACTAATATCCTCAACCTACAACTTCTACTTTAAGGATTAAGAATACTAACTTTGATTAGAGAAAAAGTCTCCAAGATTCTCCTTTTGAACAAGTGTGTAAATACTTGCACGTCAAAACTCCTTGTTTGAACAAATTTTATATGTCTCAGATTATCAATTATGAAACGAGGGGGTACTCACCAAAATAAACATCTGATAGCCCCTAGGTAGTAGGAGAGTAGAGTTGATTAGAAGATAAATTAATTTCTATAATAATTTTATACAAATTATAGAGACAAAGAAGACAATCTCTATAATAATGCAACATCATCCAAAATACCCCAAAGTTGATGACATCGGGTGCCAAAAGCCCTCCACGCATTTGAAAAATTTAGCCTTCCAAAATAATCAAATATTCAACCAAGTTTCCTACACTAAACCAATCCTAAGAGAAAATGAAAAGGCCAAACCTACAACTCGTACTCTAGAATTGAGCAAAGGATAAGTTGTAGACAAGAAATTGAAAATTATTACCAGAATCCTAATGATAGGTATAACATCATCAGGGTCAATCCCCGATAAAAATTGCAAAAGAACCCCCACAAGAAGGAAGCAACTCAACAGACATTTCAAAGCGGAATAAATTGGGCTCCTTTCAACATAAATATTTCTAATACTCCAACAAGGGAGGCTTTGGTCCAAAAATTCTAAGAAATTGTGAAAGCTTGATCTTCGGGAGATAAAAACTTTAAGTCGAGGGTCATCCTCTTATTCTTCAAAATTCAAAGTAGTCAAACAACTAAAATCAACAAAAGAGCCATGTCATTTAGAGAGAACGTCAATTTAGTTCCATCAGATTGTGGTGTTGACCTTTTTTGCATCTTTTTTCCAAAGTTTACTTTTACTTTCTCCCTAAGACCTTATCACGCCAATAGAATCTCTAATGATCCTACGACATTTAGGTTAGTAGTAGATAGACCTTCACGTGAGATTATTTCGTGGATGGTTTTCTTGTCTGGTAGTAGACATACATAAGAATCTTTATCTTTTCCTTCTTGATATTTGGAGCACCTTTCCACGTTGGTTTACTTTTTCACATAGACTACCTATCGTTCTTAATTTTAAGATGGTATTAGAATGGCTCACATCCTTGGTTCTTGGGTAACAAGTGCTTATTAGTTCTCACGTGATACATGATTTCAGTTGTAGGAAATTGTCACATGAAATTATGATTGTATTATTTTTTTGGATTTTTATTGACGGTGATTTCATAATAAGAACATGATTTTATTCACTTTATATTGTTGTAGTTAAGTTTGTTTGATTCTATATCATTTGCATGCAAGATCAGATTGTTGGCGTGAAGATGATGTAGTTTTGGATATCATACTTCCAGAGAAAAGGATTTTTCGTCTTATTTGAGATCTAGGAGTAACTCTGGGTGGTTGGGACATCTTTGGAGTATGTTTTCTTAACTGGGACACCAATATAATATAATCCATGTATCAGTTGCACTCTTTTTAGTTTTTATATCTAGAATGTTGGTTGTATAAATTTCTATTCATGGGTCCATAGTTCAACGTATTCAAAGAGAATAACCAACATTATAGAGACATATAATATTGTATTAATCATAAACTTGAAGTATGGATACTAGATGGAATCCAAATTATACCTCTTGACCATATGCTACACTAAAGGATAATAATACAAACCTCACCCATTTTGTTTTCATGGTGGACTTCAACGGTGGTTGGAGGGAGATTTTGACTTCGAGCATTCTAATGGAGAAATTCTTTTTGTAAGCCATAACAAGATTTGTCGGTGGCGGACCAGTCATGTGAAGTTTTTGGGCTGTTTGCGCAAAATTTACTTAAGCTACAATGATTAGTTCCTCGTAATATTCTTTCTAAGTTGCCTCTCAAACTCTTATTGTGTGCGTTCAGGTGGATGTCTATTTTTCTTGATAATAAGATGGTCAATGAACTTTGCTACCTCTTCTTCTATGATTTACTTCTGGATTCTTATGGACAACAAACAATTACGATTTCTTTTAATGGTACTTAGACGGTGTGTGATGATTTCATCACTGCGATTTGTAAATGTCGTGTTATATGTCATATGTCATGAAGTAACCAGGAGGAACACAATTATGAGCAAACTTACATTATAATACATGTAGAAATTAGTTATATCTAAATACTAGACTTATCATTTCTCAACATACTATTAGAAAAATGTACTTGTTAAGGATAAAATTTATAGAGGGGGACTTGAGGGTTTCAAAATATGGAAGAATTGTGATGTGATTACCCGCCTCCTTTTTTATGACAATATTTTCTTTTAAAAACTACTTACAATGGTGTTCAAGCTTTTAATGGCATATTACTCTCTTGCTACTGGTATTTACTTAAACAAAAACAAGTGTATGGTTTTATTTAGACCAAATACCCCTTACTTAATCTAAAATATAATGTTTGGCAGACTTGATATGTTTAAAGTAAAGAACCTGGGTCCGATCTTAGGATTTCTACTGAATGGAATAATTAAAACCAGAGACTTAGGCTGGATAACTGAGATAATTATTAATAAAATAGATAATTGGAAGACCTTTTTCCTAACTAGTAGTGGGAAATAAATCCTTATTAAATTTGTGGTTTCTCCTCTTCCAAATTATCTAATGTCTACTCTCCTAATGCCAAAGAACATTTGTAGTGTTATAAATTCTATTATTGCTAAGTTTTGATGGGGCTGATGGTGGCAAGGGATTTAGAAGACCTTACTTAATGAACTTGGCTCTTTTAGTCAAATATGCTTGGAATATTCTGTAAAAACCTAGGGTCTGTTTGGATTGAGAGAAATGAAAATAAAGTAAAGCAATAGAAATGATTTTTTATTTTTTACGGTGTTTGTATTAGAAAATTTTATAAAAGAAAAGAAATGAAATGATTCCAAAAATCACTCCTGTATCTATTTTTATAATCACTCCAAATTGGAGTCAAATGGAGAGAAAGGAATTTTATGAATGGTTAAAGGCTAAATTAATCTTTTATATTCTTTTCTTTTGTATTTTTTTCAATTCAAACAAGAGATATCCAAAATCATTTATGAAATCTTCTTTTATAAAAAATTCTAATCCAAACAAAAAATTTCTCTTCCTTTCTTTTTCTTTAAAATTTTTCTTTTCTTTTCCTTTACTATTTTTTCCCTCCTAAATACAAACAGACCCCTAGTCTTTAATTCATAAATTCCTTAAAGAAAAATACGTTGAGCATTCTACCTTCTTGGAAGCAAAGTTAAGGCGCTCACCATCACGGATTGGTGAAGAATCTTAGAAGGCAAAAATATTTTTAGTAAGAACATTTGTTGAAAAGTTTGTGATGGTAATAATATAACTATTAATAAGTATTGTCGGGTTACTAATATTAATAAAGTAGGTGTCCGGGTCAGCTTACGCGCACCACACCACGACTATTCACATAGTAAATATACACGCCTCCTTATGTATACTCCCACTTAATCAGAACTAGGTTACTCATGTTCAGGAAGGGGACTCGAACCTTGCACCTCTTGCTTACCCCCTTTAAGGGCTCAAGAAATAACAATGTTGAGGGGATTCGAACCCTGTACCTCCTAGTTGAGAGACAAGGTCCTGTTCATTGAGCTAGTCACAATGGTTTGTGAGTGGTCTCTTTATTTAGGCAACTTGGAGTCGGGATATTAATAAGATACATAGCTTGTTTAATCAAAATATAGCTGAAAATCCTACTTATGCCCAACCCTTTATATAGCTGTGAGGATTTATGTTACTGAGAAAGAGTTAAGGCTGGTAATTATATTGTTAATACAACTTATAGCATCCTTAAAGATATCAATAACGAAGTTGAGAAGGAGAAAAGAAACTTATCCCTTCAACCTCCAATAATATTGAACCTGAACTATGGAAACTCATTTGTGGGATGAAATGCAACCCTAAGATTCCTGATTTATTTGAAAAGTTTGCAAAAACAATATCCCAAATGAATTGAAGCTGAATATAAAAAAATGTAATAAATCTAAAACCTATAAAATTTGTAATACAAGTGAGGAAAGTGAAAAACTTTTTGCCAAGACAAAATTTGTTTGGTTCTTCTTTTCTTATAGTTTCATGACAAAGAATTTCTCTACATACAGATTTGATATTTGGTTTGGTAATGTTACAAAAGAGCTCAAAAAACTATATAGTTAAATATTTAATGTTGAAATTATTTCTACTTTGGCATGGTGTATTTGAAAAGGGAAAAATTATTTTATATTTGATAAGTACATTTGGATTTTTTGAACACTATGAAGTATGCTTACAAGTTGGAATAAACTATTAAAATCTTCTAAGTCCTAATGATCCAAATTTTAAGTCGTAATGATACAAATAATATGTTGAAGGCTAAGAATACCAAACTGAAAGTACGATAACTTAGGTTTGTGGAATAATATTAATAACAAAGATACTAATTTGCAATTGGAATCCCTTACCTCTTAATTATTATAAGATTAACACGTATAGTCTCCATCATGGATAAAAGTAGAATAAAAAATGAGTACACTTTTTGTTTCCATCATATTTTAGATAGGAGAAAAATAGAACGAAACGAATTTATACTTGAGTTCTTTTCAATTTTCATTTTATTTTCTAGGAGATGATACTTGTGGTAGATGAACCATTGAAGACAAGCAATAAATAGTCTTTCGAAAATGATTACGTAAATTTGACATATACTACTGTTGAAAAGGACTAATAGTTATGTCTTTTCATTTATTTCTATCAAATAAATTTCTGACTTGATACGTCCATTTCATATGGTATTTATAGAAGCTTTTAAACAAGTTATTCCTGGAATAGTTAATGTTTGGTAAGCAGGATCACGGGGTAAAGTGGGGAAATACTTGTGTGGTCTTTTACCACAACTCCTAATATAGTTTAATATTATTATATGAAGAGAGAGAATATGCACGTTATATCAAACTTTGTTCTTATTTTTTATTGACCAACTTTGGATAATAACTAATCTTTTGATTTTTGTAAAAAAAACTCCACTATTTTTATTTTTCTAAAACTTACTTCCCAAGATCAATTTTTTTTTAATTAAAACACAACTTTTTCTTTGAATAAACTTTTTTATTATTTTAGCTTGAGTTTAATATTTTTAATTTTTTATTAAAGAGTAATGAGTCATAAATTTAAATTTTATTTATTTGTAAAATATTTGAATCACTTAGCTCATATAAAATTCAGTCTCAAGATGTAAAAATGATACCGTTATAAATCAGGGTAAAATGAGGTTAAAACATTTGAAGACTTAGTCCCACTAGGTTTTTAAACTTCTCATAACTCAAAATTTGAGTAATGGAAAACTTTCCGTAACTCAAACTATTCTTTTTATGAAAAAAAGAAAGGAAAAAAAATATATATGTGGCCTTTTATGGGTAAAAAAATGATGGTTGGGTTGAGGGGAAATTAATTCTAACTTGAGGTGTTTATTGGGCATTAATCTTTATTTTTTTTAAAGTGTACAAATTCGTTTTTAAATATTCGATCCCAGATAAGTTTTTTAAGACCTTGCTTAAATATTTTAAAAACGATTGTTTTTACCCTAGAAAAATAAGAAACCAAATAAATATTTTTAATTTTTTTGAAGATCATAATCTTATCTTAATTTAAATTTTTTATAAAAAAAAACCTAAGGGAGCTAGATCTTTAAATGTTTTAACCTAATTTTACCCTTATTTAACTCAATATCTTATTTTTACATCTTGAGAATGAATTTTATTTGAGTTAAGTGATTCAAATATATTACAAATAAATAAATTATAAAGTTATGAATTATTCATCTTTAATGAAAAAAATTAAAAATATTGAACTTAAGCTAAAATGTAACACTTTAATCAAAGAAAAAAAATTATGTTTTGATAAAAAATTAAAAAAAATTGATCTTCGAAATAAGATTTAGAAAATAATAGTAGTGGAAGATTTTTTTTATATTGTCCAAAAAAAAAAAGAAGATTTTTTATAAAAATCAAAAGTTGGTCGATAAAAAAGAAGTAACTAAATTTAGCCGAAACCAAATTTTTTTTTTTTTTTAGCAGTTTGAAATTCACTCGAAGTAACTTGTAATCAAAATCCCTTTAGTAAAGGTGCTAGACTCGTAAGAATTGAAAACAAAAGAAACATTTGTTCTTTACAAAATTGAAGATAACAATAATATTTTCATGGCTTTAATCTAGCTGTTTAATACATGTGCATAACACTAACACAAAAAGGTCCTTCAATTGGGGTATATAAAATTTGCAAAAGAACCCCCACAAGAAGGAAGCAACTCAACAGACATTTCAAAGCGGAATAAATTGGGCTCCTTTCAACATAAATATTTCTAATACTCCAACAAGGGAGGCTTTGGTCCAAAAATTCTAAGAAATTGTGAAAGCTTGATCTTCGGGAGATAAAAACTTTAAGTCGAGGGTCATCCTCTTATTCTTCAAAATTCAAAGTAGTCAAACAACTAAAATCAACAAAAGAGCCATGTCATTTAGAGAGAACGTCAATTTAGTTCCATCAGATTGTGGTGTTGACCTTTTTTGCATCTTTTTTCCAAAGTTTACTTTTACTTTCTCCCTAAGACCTTATCACGCCAATAGAATCTCTAATGATCCTACGACATTTAGGTTAGTAGTAGATAGACCTTCACGTGAGATTATTTCGTGGATGGTTTTCTTGTCTGGTAGTAGACATACATAAGAATCTTTATCTTTTCCTTCTTGATATTTGGAGCACCTTTCCACGTTGGTTTACTTTTTCACATAGACTACCTATCGTTCTTAATTTTAAGATGGTATTAGAATGGCTCACATCCTTGGTTCTTGGGTAACAAGTGCTTATTAGTTCTCACGTGATACATGATTTCAGTTGTAGGAAATTGTCACATGAAATTATGATTGTATTATTTTTTTGGATTTTTATTGACGGTGATTTCATAATAAGAACATGATTTTATTCACTTTATATTGTTGTAGTTAAGTTTGTTTGATTCTATATCATTTGCATGCAAGATCAGATTGTTGGCGTGAAGATGATGTAGTTTTGGATATCATACTTCCAGAGAAAAGGATTTTTCGTCTTATTTGAGATCTAGGAGTAACTCTGGGTGGTTGGGACATCTTTGGAGTATGTTTTCTTAACTGGGACACCAATATAATATAATCCATGTATCAGTTGCACTCTTTTTAGTTTTTATATCTAGAATGTTGGTTGTATAAATTTCTATTCATGGGTCCATAGTTCAACGTATTCAAAGAGAATAACCAACATTATAGAGACATATAATATTGTATTAATCATAAACTTGAAGTATGGATACTAGATGGAATCCAAATTATACCTCTTGACCATATGCTACACTAAAGGATAATAATACAAACCTCACCCATTTTGTTTTCATGGTGGACTTCAACGGTGGTTGGAGGGAGATTTTGACTTCGAGCATTCTAATGGAGAAATTCTTTTTGTAAGCCATAACAAGATTTGTCGGTGGCGGACCAGTCATGTGAAGTTTTTGGGCTGTTTGCGCAAAATTTACTTAAGCTACAATGATTAGTTCCTCGTAATATTCTTTCTAAGTTGCCTCTCAAACTCTTATTGTGTGCGTTCAGGTGGATGTCTATTTTTCTTGATAATAAGATGGTCAATGAACTTTGCTACCTCTTCTTCTATGATTTACTTCTGGATTCTTATGGACAACAAACAATTACGATTTCTTTTAATGGTACTTAGACGGTGTGTGATGATTTCATCACTGCGATTTGTAAATGTCGTGTTATATGTCATATGTCATGAAGTAACCAGGAGGAACACAATTATGAGCAAACTTACATTATAATACATGTAGAAATTAGTTATATCTAAATACTAGACTTATCATTTCTCAACATACTATTAGAAAAATGTACTTGTTAAGGATAAAATTTATAGAGGGGGACTTGAGGGTTTCAAAATATGGAAGAATTGTGATGTGATTACCCGCCTCCTTTTTTATGACAATATTTTCTTTTAAAAACTACTTACAATGGTGTTCAAGCTTTTAATGGCATATTACTCTCTTGCTACTGGTATTTACTTAAACAAAAACAAGTGTATGGTTTTATTTAGACCAAATACCCCTTACTTAATCTAAAATATAATGTTTGGCAGACTTGATATGTTTAAAGTAAAGAACCTGGGTCCGATCTTAGGATTTCTACTGAATGGAATAATTAAAACCAGAGACTTAGGCTGGATAACTGAGATAATTATTAATAAAATAGATAATTGGAAGACCTTTTTCCTAACTAGTAGTGGGAAATAAATCCTTATTAAATTTGTGGTTTCTCCTCTTCCAAATTATCTAATGTCTACTCTCCTAATGCCAAAGAACATTTGTAGTGTTATAAATTCTATTATTGCTAAGTTTTGATGGGGCTGATGGTGGCAAGGGATTTAGAAGACCTTACTTAATGAACTTGGCTCTTTTAGTCAAATATGCTTGGAATATTCTGTAAAAACCTAGGGTCTGTTTGGATTGAGAGAAATGAAAATAAAGTAAAGCAATAGAAATGATTTTTTATTTTTTACGGTGTTTGTATTAGAAAATTTTATAAAAGAAAAGAAATGAAATGATTCCAAAAATCACTCCTGTATCTATTTTTATAATCACTCCAAATTGGAGTCAAATGGAGAGAAAGGAATTTTATGAATGGTTAAAGGCTAAATTAATCTTTTATATTCTTTTCTTTTGTATTTTTTTCAATTCAAACAAGAGATATCCAAAATCATTTATGAAATCTTCTTTTATAAAAAATTCTAATCCAAACAAAAAATTTCTCTTCCTTTCTTTTTCTTTAAAATTTTTCTTTTCTTTTCCTTTACTATTTTTTCCCTCCTAAATACAAACAGACCCCTAGTCTTTAATTCATAAATTCCTTAAAGAAAAATACGTTGAGCATTCTACCTTCTTGGAAGCAAAGTTAAGGCGCTCACCATCACGGATTGGTGAAGAATCTTAGAAGGCAAAAATATTTTTAGTAAGAACATTTGTTGAAAAGTTTGTGATGGTAATAATATAACTATTAATAAGTATTGTCGGGTTACTAATATTAATAAAGTAGGTGTCCGGGTCAGCTTACGCGCACCACACCACGACTATTCACATAGTAAATATACACGCCTCCTTATGTATACTCCCACTTAATCAGAACTAGGTTACTCATGTTCAGGAAGGGGACTCGAACCTTGCACCTCTTGCTTACCCCCTTTAAGGGCTCAAGAAATAACAATGTTGAGGGGATTCGAACCCTGTACCTCCTAGTTGAGAGACAAGGTCCTGTTCATTGAGCTAGTCACAATGGTTTGTGAGTGGTCTCTTTATTTAGGCAACTTGGAGTCGGGATATTAATAAGATACATAGCTTGTTTAATCAAAATATAGCTGAAAATCCTACTTATGCCCAACCCTTTATATAGCTGTGAGGATTTATGTTACTGAGAAAGAGTTAAGGCTGGTAATTATATTGTTAATACAACTTATAGCATCCTTAAAGATATCAATAACGAAGTTGAGAAGGAGAAAAGAAACTTATCCCTTCAACCTCCAATAATATTGAACCTGAACTATGGAAACTCATTTGTGGGATGAAATGCAACCCTAAGATTCCTGATTTATTTGAAAAGTTTGCAAAAACAATATCCCAAATGAATTGAAGCTGAATATAAAAAAATGTAATAAATCTAAAACCTATAAAATTTGTAATACAAGTGAGGAAAGTGAAAAACTTTTTGCCAAGACAAAATTTGTTTGGTTCTTCTTTTCTTATAGTTTCATGACAAAGAATTTCTCTACATACAGATTTGATATTTGGTTTGGTAATGTTACAAAAGAGCTCAAAAAACTATATAGTTAAATATTTAATGTTGAAATTATTTCTACTTTGGCATGGTGTATTTGAAAAGGGAAAAATTATTTTATATTTGATAAGTACATTTGGATTTTTTGAACACTATGAAGTATGCTTACAAGTTGGAATAAACTATTAAAATCTTCTAAGTCCTAATGATCCAAATTTTAAGTCGTAATGATACAAATAATATGTTGAAGGCTAAGAATACCAAACTGAAAGTACGATAACTTAGGTTTGTGGAATAATATTAATAACAAAGATACTAATTTGCAATTGGAATCCCTTACCTCTTAATTATTATAAGATTAACACGTATAGTCTCCATCATGGATAAAAGTAGAATAAAAAATGAGTACACTTTTTGTTTCCATCATATTTTAGATAGGAGAAAAATAGAACGAAACGAATTTATACTTGAGTTCTTTTCAATTTTCATTTTATTTTCTAGGAGATGATACTTGTGGTAGATGAACCATTGAAGACAAGCAATAAATAGTCTTTCGAAAATGATTACGTAAATTTGACATATACTACTGTTGAAAAGGACTAATAGTTATGTCTTTTCATTTATTTCTATCAAATAAATTTCTGACTTGATACGTCCATTTCATATGGTATTTATAGAAGCTTTTAAACAAGTTATTCCTGGAATAGTTAATGTTTGGTAAGCAGGATCACGGGGTAAAGTGGGGAAATACTTGTGTGGTCTTTTACCACAACTCCTAATATAGTTTAATATTATTATATGAAGAGAGAGAATATGCACGTTATATCAAACTTTGTTCTTATTTTTTATTGACCAACTTTGGATAATAACTAATCTTTTGATTTTTGTAAAAAAAACTCCACTATTTTTATTTTTCTAAAACTTACTTCCCAAGATCAATTTTTTTTTAATTAAAACACAACTTTTTCTTTGAATAAACTTTTTTATTATTTTAGCTTGAGTTTAATATTTTTAATTTTTTATTAAAGAGTAATGAGTCATAAATTTAAATTTTATTTATTTGTAAAATATTTGAATCACTTAGCTCATATAAAATTCAGTCTCAAGATGTAAAAATGATACCGTTATAAATCAGGGTAAAATGAGGTTAAAACATTTGAAGACTTAGTCCCACTAGGTTTTTAAACTTCTCATAACTCAAAATTTGAGTAATGGAAAACTTTCCGTAACTCAAACTATTCTTTTTATGAAAAAAAGAAAGGAAAAAAAATATATATGTGGCCTTTTATGGGTAAAAAAATGATGGTTGGGTTGAGGGGAAATTAATTCTAACTTGAGGTGTTTATTGGGCATTAATCTTTATTTTTTTTAAAGTGTACAAATTCGTTTTTAAATATTCGATCCCAGATAAGTTTTTTAAGACCTTGCTTAAATATTTTAAAAACGATTGTTTTTACCCTAGAAAAATAAGAAACCAAATAAATATTTTTAATTTTTTTGAAGATCATAATCTTATCTTAATTTAAATTTTTTATAAAAAAAAACCTAAGGGAGCTAGATCTTTAAATGTTTTAACCTAATTTTACCCTTATTTAACTCAATATCTTATTTTTACATCTTGAGAATGAATTTTATTTGAGTTAAGTGATTCAAATATATTACAAATAAATAAATTATAAAGTTATGAATTATTCATCTTTAATGAAAAAAATTAAAAATATTGAACTTAAGCTAAAATGTAACACTTTAATCAAAGAAAAAAAATTATGTTTTGATAAAAAATTAAAAAAAATTGATCTTCGAAATAAGATTTAGAAAATAATAGTAGTGGAAGATTTTTTTTATATTGTCCAAAAAAAAAAAGAAGATTTTTTATAAAAATCAAAAGTTGGTCGATAAAAAAGAAGTAACTAAATTTAGCCGAAACCAAATTTTTTTTTTTTTTTAGCAGTTTGAAATTCACTCGAAGTAACTTGTAATCAAAATCCCTTTAGTAAAGGTGCTAGACTCGTAAGAATTGAAAACAAAAGAAACATTTGTTCTTTACAAAATTGAAGATAACAATAATATTTTCATGGCTTTAATCTAGCTGTTTAATACATGTGCATAACACTAACACAAAAAGGTCCTTCAATTCACAATTTGCAGAAAAGGAAGAAAGAATTAACAACTTGACTCTTTTACATTACAAATATTATATATCAAAAAATCAACACACCATAAACATAAACTATATTGCATCAAATGTAGTAGCATTAGGCTTATGTTCCGAAACTATCATGCTTACTGAGCTTGAAGAGATTTCGGAACTTTCATACCAAATCCATGTCCAGCTCTCTCAACCCTGTTTCAAAAATCATAATCAGTTCCTCCACGTTTGATTGCAATATTGAAGAGTTAAAAAGAAATTAAAGACAAATCTTACGTTGGAGCAAGTTTTCCGAGATTATCTAACTCTTCACCAGTATGTTCATCTACTACCTTTCCAGACATTTCAACTAGGTATGACTTATGTCTCGTTAATGGAAGACCTCTACTAGATAATAAGTCTAAATCTGATTGATGAAGCTCACGACCGTTCACATATACTTTCGTATTTCCATTACCACAATCTTCAGGCAAAGGAAAATTAAATTCCTCAATTTTCGGCTGCAAAAACAGAGTTTTATCTATGAGAGAGATAAATATATAGTATTATTTATCTAATTTACGATTTATCCAAATTTAGAATTATTTGTAATTTTTTATTAGTTTTTATTTATGTTACGTTTGAATTTATTTTAGTAGTTTTTATAATAAAATATGGTACATTTGTAGTCTCCCATGATTAAAGATGAAAATTGCTCTTTATTGGTGTTCTTTATCTTGCTATACAATGAAAGAGACTTACCGGAATGATTCCGAGGCAAGGATAACCCATCACACCCCAAAATCCAGCTCTATAATCATACCTATTCGTCACAACATTTATAAATTAGAGCAAAGAAATATCTAATATTGTGATATAAGCGTAAATGAAGAAATTTGAGTCTACTTTAGTGTATAAACTACTCACCAGTATTCTCCAGGTTGGACTAAACCGGTTAGTTTTTCGACCTTCTTGAGGATGCGATCAGAAATAGGATGTTCGTTAATGAAAACATTGGACTTCCCATTTTCCATACTTGGACTAGGTTTCGATAAATCTTTGTTATTCCGTTTAAAAATATTCGTAAACTTATTAATCCTTGATCCTCCTTTACTTACTTCTGTAGAGTCCTGAGATACACCACTATTCGGAAATTCACTATCCATCTCCGTTTCAATAGCGGTATCTTTAACAGACGCTTGCCGAGACGTTATTTTTTCATGAATAAATCTCTCGCCATCGCCATTTTTTATTTTGTAGTTGTTTTCATATCTATTTTCGGTGTTCTCGGGTGATTGATGATTAGGAAGGGGTAAAGAGGCGTCTTCTTGTAGGTCTTCTCTGACGATCACACTGTCGGGGCTTTGCTCATCCTCGGAAAAACTCGATGAAGAAAACCGAGGATATTGTCGATTTTGCAATTCGCTAGAATCCAACTTTGGTTCTTTTGAAGACTTGAGATTCGGGTCGATAGACTCGAGGTTCGATTCATCGTTTTCCGCCCAATCTTGGAGGTTTTCATTTTCGTCCTCGGAAACATGAGAAATTGCAAGAACGGTCCCTTGACTTCCGTATTCAAACGATAACGTGGCCGAACAAGCTCCGCATCTCATTTGTCGGTCACTTTTCGCGACGAAACGAAGTTTTCTCGGGATTTTTAGCGACTCGAAGCAATGAGAGCACGCTATGAACGGCGCACCTCCAGAAATCGGACGACAAACGCGCGCGTGCACGCTTGTGCGGGCACGCGCGTTGGTTATTATTGGTCGGTGACGATTAAAACCACCGGCTTCGGAATCGAGATCGTTCGGAGTTCTAGTCAATACTTGACGCTCACGATAAGAAATATCCGATGGGTAAGAGTTTAAATGATGATATGAAACTGTACCCGGATGACTATTTCTCGAAGCACGAGGTTGGATATAGCAATACGAGCACGTGCATGTAGGGTGGTGGTGGTGGTGAACGTTTCCGGGTGGGTGTGAAATGAATGGATCTTGGTCATAATTCATGTAATACTCAGGGGTATTTTCGTGATACGTTTGTCGTGGATAATGAACCGGTGGTTCACGGGTAGGCCTTCTCGTCATTTGCGGATAGTATGGACGGTTGTATCCTTGTCCAGGTCCGAGACCCGGATGTTCGTTTATGAAGTTCCTTGGATGATAAGAGTCGTGTGGGTCCATGTAACCACGAGTACGTGGAGGGGGCGGTGGAGTTGGAGGTCCGGTGGGTTTCTCCGGCAAGTCGCCGGATTTACTGATTTGATCCTTTAACTCGTCGAGTTTCTTGAGCAGCTCGGCTCGGTCTTTTTCGAGATTCGCAACCCTAGCAAACCCATCCATGTTTTCGTGAAAACTTGGCCGTCCATTGTATCGATCGTAATTCGAAGGTCCTTCATTGACATACGGATATTTTGAAAAGTTACGTGGGCCACCATCAGGTCCTTGAGACGTCCAATCATTTTCAATTGATCTTGATCTTGACGATCTGACCGGGTATCTTGTATCTTTAAACTCACGTTCATTTCCTCCGGGATAATTATCAATTGGACCCTTCAAGTTTTGCATATAATCAACTTTTCTCCCCTGGTCAATTTCCAAAACTTCGTTCTCCTCAGTTCTCGAGATTGAACCACCATTAGAACCCACCGGATTTTTCTCGTTCATCCTAACCTCGTCAATTCCATCATATTCTCCTTCATTACCAGAATTCATAGTAATAATCCCTCTTTCTTTCTCATCATCAGAAACCTTAGATAATCCTTCTTCTGTCACACCTTTGTTTTTCGCTGCATCATTAAAAAAGACAAGCACACAAACTCAGTTTCAAAATTCCTCCTAGAATTAAAGAACATTAATAACCTCGTCTAAAAAGTGAAATATATCATATTTTAAACGCTTAATTTCGAGAAACACGATCTAAATATAAAATTCAACATCTTTTAGGTGGTGAATTTTCCAAAATTAGTAAAAACAGAAGAAAAAAAACTCAGACAAGTAAACACAAACACTGAGTCGTAACTCGCTTGAACCGGAAACAATTTCTAATCAATGTCTCTTCCTGAATCTTGGGGCGGATCCAGAAGGCTAAAAATATACAAGGAAGGCAAAATATGTTTCGGGTTTGATACATTTTTACTCACGTTTTCCAAACAAAAAAAAACATGATAAGTTTGCATAGCTCTCCGGTACACCGGAGCTCCGGCCACCGGGTCACTTCAGAACTAAAACCAGGAAAAGTTTAGAAAGAATTACCTCGAAGAACAGTTCCACAACCACCACACTGGTAAACGGAGAAGTTTGGTTGCTCGGAAAGGACATTTCCGCACTTAGGACAACGAACTAACCGAACTTTTGAAGCTTCATCCTCCATGTTTACAAGAAATTTGAAACTTCACCAAAACAAGAATACAATTAAAACAAAATTACAAAGTCAACCCAGAATTTCTCTTGGTCAACATGTAGAGAGGTATGAGCTAACACTAATAATAATTTAGAAGAAACCATGAATGTGAAAATTGATATGTACTTTTAATGTTTTGAAGCAAGGCAAAGTGACAAAGACAACATTTTGACTTGTGCTTATATCCAAATTACAACAGTATCATAAATAGTAACGGAACAAAACAAACAGTTAGTCTCAGTATATACATACTTATCCCTGTATTTTAAATTTAGAGTATTTACTTATCCCCGTATTTTAGGCTTTTATATTAATTTTTTTTTTTGACACGTTCTATGACTTTTCTAATAATGTAACTCTAATTTTAATTAACGATATAATAAAATAGAAATGTAACGTAAAGATAATCTAATGAATCGAATATCAAAATATATAATACTTTCATCATTTTGATATTGTAACAAAAAAAATAACTCAGTTGGTTGTAGTTATTTTTTTCATACATATAAGACTATAAAGTTGTAAATTAAAACTTACAAAAACTCATGAAAGCCCTAATACAATTCTAGAAGCAGAGTATCCACTTTTACCTCTTATGAGATTATTTTGTAGATATTTTGGAAGATTAACGAAATTTTAGTTAATTTTTTTAGTAAAGTGGATAATGAGGAGGACTCTTAACCTAAAAAATGATACATAGTCAAAAATTACTTAATAGAAAGTAAAAAAACTCTCATAAATATAGAAGTGAATAAAATTTATGTTAGTGGAGATGAAAATAAAATTTGTGGTATAACTCAAAAAAAAAATTAAGATTTTTTTATACATACAAATTAAAAACTAGGTAAAGACTAAATATATATTTAGTGGAGATTAGTTTTTTTTTGTTAGAGACATTTTTTACTCGAGGTCATTAACTTAGTTCGAACATACACCACCAAATTAGATGACCAAAGCCTTGAACAATGATTTTTTTAAACTAGTTTTTACTACTTTTTTCACTCATATGGTTAGTCAAGATAAAATATTAGATACAAATTGTATTTTCCATTAAATCTTAAAGCTAATTGGATTATAGGTTTTATTATCCTTTAATCTGATTATAAGCTTATTTTTCAAACAAATGATGTTTCACATAAAATAATCAAGAGTATAATTAACTTCTAGAACTGAAATTAACGTTTATAAACTTCATATTAGTTATAATTCACAAAAATATATTATAAATAAACGATTTCTATGTTTTGATCATGTTATATTTGTACTGTGCGTAAACAATGTTTTATAATTTTCTTACTTGTACTCTATTTCTTTTTTAGTCAAACGATAATATATAAATAAAAAGCATAAAGCCACAAAAGTTAGCCTATACCACACAAACCGCGGTCAAGTCTGAGAAGATGGGCTAACTGGGGAGGAAGAAAAGAGCTTCAATCACCAAACAACTTGCCTAAAAGCTTGTGTTTGGCGACCAAGGCAGCCACTTGATTACCTTTGCGTTTAACAAAGAAAAAGTTAGGTCTATGTTGTTCCACGGTACCATAAATACATTTGAAAATATTACAACAATTTAATAGTAAACAAGGTTTGAGTAGTGCTAATGAATCAATAATGACTCCACAGACGTTTTCAATGATAATAGAATCGCATCAAAAAATTTAGCCGCTTCACAACTCCATAAGATTTCCAAAGCTTCAGGTTCAGTTGAGTTACTTGCTTCAATTAACTTGGCATCCCCTCCAATTAAGCTACTAAAAAAGTCCATAATAACGTGCAAAATAGCACAACCTATAAATAAATATAAAGCATCTGTATTGATTTTCATAATATTAGTAGGTGGGGAATCCAAATGTCTAAACTACTCCCATTTTTTACCTTTCTGTTATAGTTATCAATAGAAGTAATGTAACTAGAATTTAAATTTTCCTTGTACTCTATTCCCGAATAAGTAGTAAAAGTAATAAGTCTTAACGTGGTACTAGTAGTAACTAGAGGAATTGTTAGACCAAAAAAAAAAAAAAAAACTAGAGGAATCTATTTTGTTTGGTAAAGAAAAATAAAATCAAGATAGAGAAAGCAAATAAAGTAAATTTCTCAATTCCCAAAAAAAGTGGAGGCTTGGATTTGGAGGGAATCTAAAGGTGAGAGGATTAGATTTCCGACAAAATTTACGTTAAACAGATTATTATTTATTTTTGATAAATTGACAAATGTATAATAGTGGGAGACAGTTGGTCCAAAAAAGTTGGTCTAAACCAAACGAACACGTTTAAATCTTTTAAGGGAAAAAAGACCCATGTACAAACAAATAGTAATAATTTCATGAACAAATCTATCTTTTAGATCATTAAAAGTATTTATTTTTTTAAATAATAATTTTATAGATGTCATATTACGTTAAAGTAGAATTTAAAATTTAGGCTAGTATTTTAGTAAAGACTTTTTTTTTTTTTTTTAATACATGAGAGAGCCACTTAGGACTCGGAATAAATAACTCCAATGAGATTCGATCGCAGGACCTCTTGGTCTCTGCGGAGTAACCTAACCACTAGGCCAACTATCAGACTCCAATTTTAGTAAAGACTTTGGTAATAGAAAAAGTATAAATATTTAGAAAGATAAATGAATTAATATAAATTAGATGTTCGAAAAATCTCCTAACTATGAATTTAATTATGTTAATCAACTTTTTAAACAGGATCCATTAAATTGGGATTTTGAATTACTTGATAACATATTTCTTATCCGCTTGCATTACTAGGATTCATGTTTTTGAAATAGATATTGTTGGTAAACTAATATGGTCACACTCTTTTGACGGAAAATATACTACTAAGACGAGTTATAATTTTTTTACTAATGAACAAGTAATAAAGCAACCTCAGTCTTCCAGAACCCAAAAAAGTATAACTCTAATTTATGAAAAATTATCTGGAGTTCTAACATCCTTAAGAAAATAAAGATATTTACGTGGAAAGCATACAATAATATTATACCTACAAAAAATAATTTATATAAAATAAATAGTGTCGATACTTATTATTGCTCATGGTGTTACAAAAATACAGAAATGGTCGAACATATACTTCTTCATTGCAATGTCAGTAAAGCTATTTGGACAGATCATCTTTACAATTAAAATTAGATGATGATCTTAAGATGGATATTGGAGAATGGTTATCAGAAACGGTTAAAATTTAATCGGAAGGTGGATGGGGAAAAAAATAAAGTATTGGGTTACATTATGATCTGTATGTGGAATATATGAAAAACGAAGATGAAAGCTTTACACAAAAATTATGGTATTGATGGAGATAATCTGATTTTCTGTACAATTAGACTAATGAAAGAAATATATGGTATAGATTGGAGGAAGGCCAACAACTCCTCGAATATAGTTCAACAAAGTAACACCGAGCAGGAAATGGTTATTTCAGACACAAAGGCAGATATTTTCTTTTTTGTGATGCAGCTTTAAATCATAAATATAAATCTACAATTTGCAATAGTATAAATACACAAAAACATTAAATGCACAGTGAAATCAAAAGCAACTATTATATGCGATTCAAAAGTAAAAGGTGAAGCTATGGCAATTCTTAAAGCTATTGAAAAAGGAATTCCCGAAAAGAGTAAAGTAATTCTCTTAAATAACCTTGAAGTCATTCAAGTTATTAGGCAGGCGTCATTCGCAAACTGGAAAGTCCAACCGAAAGTATTTGTAACGTAAACACTTAACGTGAAATAGACGGTTTAAAAACTTGGGCACTTATTTGTCAAATTTTGAAAACTTGAGTACTAACGGAAGACATAACGCAATCTACACGTGGCACTTAACGTCAAAAGTAACGGTGGGTACTAATGGAAGATATAAAATAAAAACTTGGGTACTTGTTTGTCACTTTTGAAACCTTAGACACTCGGTTGTCAAAATTCAGATCTGATGGGTATCCACCAGGGAATTTTCCCGTATTTTAATAATAGAGGAATAAAATTATATACTTTTAATTTGGATAACGTAGTATCCAAAATGTTATTTGGTCCAACTTCGTTTAATTCATGTTAATTATTGATATGATTGGTCATTTCTAATTTAAAAAAAAAACTTTATCAAAAATAAAAATCTAGAGTTATAGTATCAGATATACTTTACAAATACCTAAAAATTTACAACTCTCCAAACCACCAACGCCCCCTCTCCCACCACTTTCGAATTCTTCTTCTTCTCCAATCTTTTATTTATATATACAAATATATATCTAAACACACACATTTATATCTAAATACATATATACACCACCACCATCGCCCAACAGTCTTGGATAGGAATGAGCATATTGTCCACTTGACCCGTTCAGACTGCTTGATTTGTCACGTCCGGGTTATATGGCCCGTTCCCACAAATTTTGGGTCTATATTGGTCGTAGAATTAGCAAAAATTATATAATCTTTAACTTATTTATATTATTATTTGATTATTTAAAAGAATTTCTTGAATTTTGTCAATTATGTTTTGTAAAACTAAAATTAGTGTCAATAATAATATTTTTGTATAAGTGTTCCACTGTCACTAATATGACATTTAATTATATTAGAATATAATATTATAGTAATACCAAGTTTTAACTAATATAAATTACATGATAAATAATATTATTTCAATGTGATTATTTATTCGGTGATATAATAAAAAATAAAACCAGTTGGGGTTAGCTCAACTGGCCAGGGCCTTGGTTCTCATTCTAAGCGTAATAGATTCGAACCGAGACAGTGAGTCTGAGTCCAAAGTGGATATCCGATGTATTGAAAAAAGTACTATAATTTACTTTTACGATAAATATGAATATTCATTCTATATTATCTTTAAAATACTAAATAATTTATATAAATATATTCAAAATATATGTCTTGTGTGTATATGAACCAAGCCGCTCGCTAGCCGCTCGAGCTCAGCTCGGAGAAAAGCTCGTTCGAGATCGGCTCGAATATAAACAAGCTCAAGCTACATTTCAAGCTCGATATTTAAACGAGTCTGCTCGAGCTCGGCTCGTAGGCTCGTTTAAAAGTATGAATTATAAATTAATATATTATCTACTTATAAATATATTATTAAATCTTCAATATCAAACTGGATATTTTTAATTTCTTTAGGCATTAATTTTTTCATTAATGTTATGCTTCATACTTTTATACCACACACCCCATCAAATACCAACCGCTCATGAAAGTCTCGTCTTAACTCTAATATAGATTGTTCTATAAGTTAAACAAACAAGTTCTAACATTTCTGATTTGGATCATTGGAAGCTCGGGCTCGTCTCGTTTAAATTTGAGCTCGGCTCGGCCCAGCTCGTTTAATTTTGAGCTCGGCTCGACTCATTTACAACCCTGGTTGTGTGTTATGATTTGACAAAATAGAAATAGAGTATAATAATATAGTATAAAAAGGTCATTTAGTATAAAACTAAATTTAATTAATAATAAATTTGTAGATATAAAAAATATATAAATAAAGGTTCACCAAGAACTTGAACCCGTCAAAATCCCATCGGTTAAAAGCTGCCAAATACTGATAGATCGGACCTTTTAAAGATAGGTCCGTCAATAGACGGGCTCAGATTGAATCCTACCGAAACCCGCTGGTTTTGAGCCTGTTCACACCCTCCCGACTATTTTTGCCACATCACTATTTTGGCAATCATGGGCCCCACAAATTGGTAAATGATAATTTATCATATTTTACCTTAATTTGGTTGTTCGATTGTCTATTCATGTATATGTGGTAACAAGGAGTGATGATGTTGGTAAAGCGATGAGTTTGGGATTTTTAGTTTCACTATTTTTCAATGTTTTTGGTTATAGACTCTTTTATCATAAGAAAGTTTATGTCGCAAAGAAGGAGAAGAAAAATAAGAAGGGGGAGTTTTGAATTTTTTTTTAAATGTAAGTTTTATCACAAATTATTAGTGGTGTCGCCTAAGGTGTGATAAAAAGATATATATAATAAGTGCAAATAAACACCCTAAGCTGAGCACGGTTCTGCAAGTATACAGATCGTATGCAAGTTTTAATGAATAAGTAGAATTCGTTCCTCAGGGACTACGAAGGTTAAGAAGAACTTATGCAAATTATTCAAGTGCAGATATTAGAAATTAAAACAGATAATACGCAAGTAGAAAGAAGAGATAGATTTTTATTTGGTTTTTAAATACGAAAACTAACTTACTAAATTAAAAGACATGAAACTAAATAAAAGAAAAGAAGATAGTATGAAAGTTTAGCTTGAATCAATAGCATGTAATCCCCACTAGTTTTGCCATTCTAAACATGTAAGGGTGAATTATGTAGTATTTCAATAATCGGTTCCAATTGCGCTAGGTAGTTTTAAATTGGATTTGCCTGTGTCAATAAGGAGTCCTAAGCAAACTGTTCCTGCAATTGGTAAATAGCAATATATACTAAACCATAGTGATTATCTAGTTAGGTTGATTTGTCAGATCTAAACCATACACTAGACGTTATGTGCTAAACATGTAATTAAACACCGTTGTCAATGGTGACCTAACTACTAGATGGTAATTCTATATGGGCGTGCTTCCACAAGAACACAAAATATAAATCCAAACACATAAACAGAGAATAAAAACAATAATTCAATTTAAAATATAAAATTCCCAAATTAGATAGATGTCAACCAAAACTAGGGTTCATACATATATGCTAAAAACTCAAGCTAATAGAAATTTAGTTCATACTAAGAGAAGAAAAGAAAGAAATTACAAAATTAAAGGTAGAAGAAGACATGATTGATGCACAACTCCTTCTAGACTTCTCTTCTTGTGTTATAGCTTCTTCCTGACCTTAATGTTTGGTCAAGGATGATTTTCTAATGTTAAGAGGCTATATTTATATTGTATAGGTTGACCTAATTCGTTTTCTTGAAGGAAAAGGTAAATATGGGCTCCAAGCCCAACTCAAATTCGTAGCCCAAAAACATGCAATCAGCCCCGTTTTTCTTTTGGTCCTAACAGCTTCAATATTTCTCCGATTGATGCGTATGAGTATACCAAATTCATCGTCTCGGAAAGATCTTCAACGTTGCTCTTGACATTTTCTTCAAATTTCTCACCGTTTTTAAGATATGAGCTGATTTGTGGCCGTAGGTGCAGAAATTCAGATTTAAGTTAGGTTTTCCTTTTCCATGTTTTTAGCTTTTACTTCCTTATCTTCAATTTCCATGTTTATATTCTTTCCTTTAGCTCTCTTTACCAACTTGGACTCTAATCAATTACCATATATCTCTAAAGCTTCACACTAAATAAATAATTAAACCCAATATGCTCTAAAAATAATAATTAATAAATTCAAGACCCAAAATAGGAAAGTGTACTAAATCAAGCTAAAATCGACCTATAAACTAATAAATATGCCTAAAATGATGTCTCAGAAATAGATTTTATTATCACAAATGAGGAGACATCAATTAGATATTATTAAGTGGGATAAATTTCTTATTATTCAGGATTTCTTTAATCATGATATATTTGTGGACACTTTTTATGAAACTTTGACAATTCCTATCCTTCAAGGGGCCTTAAATAAGGGGTTGGGTATTATCACCCAATTTCATGTATGCACTTCGACTATAATATAATTTTAAAGAGTTTGGATTACCTATTACATGGTTTTATGGACGAGCAACAATTTCAGGAATGCATTGATATTTATTGTAAAGGTTTGAGTCGACATATAATATTTCATAAGTCTTCAATATGTTTTATTAAAGGTGAACCTGATGAAACTAAACATGCCACGGCTGATCTGTTACATATACAAGAAACTCAAGATTTGGGAAATATTTAGGAATCCCTTTATCTCATAACGATTTAAGGTTGGTGTTCTCCAAAAACAAGGATATAAGGCCCAACTTATTTTGGGAGGTGGTAAGGAAGTTCTCATCAAAGCAGTTCTTCAAGCAATATCAACTTATGCCATGTCCGACTTTTTGTTTCCATTGTCTTTTTGGTAGAAGTTGACACATGTTATTGCAAATTTCTGGTAGAGCTCAACAAAACGTAGAATTCTTCATTGGGACACTTGGGAGAAGCTTCTAGTGGTTAAAATATTTGGCATTTTGGATTTTGAGACTTTAAGAGAATAAATATTGCGTTACTGGCTGCCCAGGCTTGAAGAATCATAACTAATCCGGAGTCTTTTGCGACCAGAGTATTAAAAGGTATATATTTTCCCAAATCTGATTTGATAAATGTTAAACTCTAATAGAGTATATCATGATCATGGGACAACATTCTGGAGGGTCGGGATCTTACTAAACAATCGAGACAGTATCAACTAGGGAATGGAAAAAGTATAAATATATAGGATCTTCAAGGGCTGGAATCAAGATGGGTATTGGAAAATCCTCCGCACTTGGATATAAATTTTGTCTCACAACTCATGAGGGAAGGGGATGACTCTTAGGACTCGAAAAATTTGATTATCTATCCCTAGGGTCAGTAATACCACAAATCAAACGGTTACCGAATTTGCAACGAAATAGGCCCAATCGATTCATTTGGCCTTTTTTTAGATTAGACGAGTACACGACCATATCACGTTCTCACAAAGCGGGAAGTTTTTGACAAGCCTCAAACATCATCTATAAAATGAGGGAGGTTCTCTAGAGCTTCAGAACTTGGTTTGGAAATCTAATATTTCTACCAAGATTAAGATTTTTTCCTGGAAATGTTGCAAGAACGCATTCCCAACTCCTCAAAATCTTAAGAAACAAAAATGTTTCGCGGAGGAAGAATGTTTCTAGTTCCAGAATAGTTGTGAGTTGGTAACACATCTCCTCATGTGTTGTCTAGTTAGCTCGCAGATTTGGGCAGCATCTGGGCCTCAGATTCATATTAACACTACAATGGCATAATATTTAGGCGAATGGTTTTGTAATATTATTTATATGTTTTAATTATGCTATGACACATTTGGAAAGCTAGGGTTTGCACACTTCATGAGGATTAGAAGATTGATATTGCAACAATGATCGAACTGGTGACGAAGGTTATGAGAGAGCACTTTGGTTAAAATTGGCTTTTACATAAGCAACAACAAACAACGGGACAGTCGCAAAACAATAATGAAGTCCAGGGTACTCTCTAGAGTGCCGATATTTCATCTTCTTGTGATGCTTCAGTTACAAACTCATGGGAACCAAAGGGGATTGAAGTTATTGAAGTTCATCTGAGGAATGGCTTAAGACTTTCTCACTCGCGTTCTTTGTTTTGTGCGTCTACAATTGTAGGGGAAACACACACTATGTTGGCGGCTACAGAGAGAGATGCGAGGAGTGTCGGGACACATAGAAATCTATTTTCTTTAATAACTTTTGATATCATTTAAGGTATTAGGCTATCGTCAAATACAAGGTGGTATGTTCAGTCAATATAAAGGAAGATCACTAATTTCGGGGGAAAGTACGGCCTGGTACATTTTCACCACCGCCTCAGACACTTTAATAGGCAGACTAACAACGTTGCAAAAGTTGATAGACGATGGGTCGAAGGACAAGTTACGGCAACCAACGTGGACGTTGCATTCACTAAGATGGGATAGGTTGATTGTGTTGAGATCGTTTTTCTTTATAGTCCAAAGTTAAAATATAATATGATCAACCACTTCCTATTTTTTTAATAATATATGAGGAAAATATATTTTGAGGCCCAATAATTTACAATATTATTATATAAATCCTAGCTAAATTTTTATTCTACAAAAGTCCAAATTCTAAATATCTGTTTGGTTTTTTACACTTATAGCCTTTGTTGGCCTTGAGAGAGTAATATTTAGATTTTTTTCGTGGATACGGGCCCATTAATGCTCGCACCTATTTTCTTAATTTTATATAATAATAGGTAAGGACCCGTGTCGTTTGTAAAATTTATTAATTCGCTTATTAAATTTTATTAAGTCGTTGATAGTTGTCCATGTAAAAGTCCATGTGGGTACAAAACCATCTCGAACAATAGCTAGATGGGTACGAACCCATCTCAAACAATGGCTATATCGGTACTGACTCATCTCAAACAAATAGCTATGTGGCTACGAACCCAGCTCGTGCAAAAAAACAAATCGCATCTCTTCACTCGTTGCAATTGAACAAAAAAAAAATCTCTTCATAGTCGTTGCAATGGAATTAAAAACAAATCGAAATCTCTTCTAACTCACCATTGAAAAAAAAAGTTAAGTTCAGACCCATGGTAGAGGTTTTCTTGGGTTGTACCCATGGTAGAGGTGTTCTTGAGTTGTACCCATGGCAGACGTGTTCTTGGGTTGTACCCATGACAGAGTTGTTCTTGAGTCGTTCCCATCACACTCGCATAATACGAACAAAAAACAAAAACAAATCTATCCACACTCGCATAATAGGAACAAAAAAAAAAAATCTCTTTACACTCGCAACATATGAACAAAACACAAAAAGGAATCTCTGCACACTTATCACCATTGGAACAAAAAACAAAAAAAAAACCGATTTACATGAGAGGAGCCTGATGGTGGTTTTCTTGCGCACCTGAGTGGCGGTTTTCTTGTGCACCACGAACGAAGGCGGATTGTACAGGAAAGGGGCTAAATGGTGGAGAATGGCCACGAACGGTGGCGGCTTGTTGCACCTGAGCGGCGGTTTTCTTGTAGGAAAGAGTTTGAATGGTGGAGAACGGCCACGAACGACAGCGGTGTGTTGGTGGAAAGGTGAGATCGGCTTGGTTGTTGTTTGTTGGTGGGAAGGTGAGATTCGAGTGGGAAGGTGGAATCTGACGGGGCAGGTGCGATGGTAAGAGAGAAGACAGATGGAGTGGAGGAGAGGGGAAGGGAGGTGGTGGCGGTGGATTGGTGAGAAAAGAAAGAGAGAAAAAGGAAATAGTGTGTGAGAGAGAGAATGAGGAAAAAGAATGACGGTTTAATTCTTTATTAAGGTTGTGGTTTGGTTATTAAATTTTCACTATGATTAAAAAGAAATGAGAAGGTATTTTGGGTATTTTAGATTACTTAGTTGGGTTATTAACAAATTACTAGTTTTTATTGGACGAAATTAATAGAAATAGTTAAATTAAGAATGTTACGAATATATTATTAGAGCATGACCAATGGGGTCTTCAAATGTTACATTTGAAGACCCAAAATCAAAATTAGTTTAAAAAGCAAGACCAATGGCATTTGTAAAGACTTGTCAAATATAGAGATAGAGACTCTATCTCTATAAATTTTGTCAAATTTGACTATATATATACATATTTAACTTTTTGTTATAAAAATTAAAAGTTGCATAATATCACTTTAAAAAAATTACAACATTACTACATATATTTATATATATTAAAAAAAATCAAATATATAAATTTTAATTATTCAATTCATTTTAAATATGAAAAGAATTATTATTCAAATTTAATTTTTATATTAAAATATTAATAAAAATAATATTAAATTAATTCATTAATATAAATTAAAATAATATATGAGATTATCATACAAAAACTTAAAATTAAAAATTCAAATATATAAATATTAGTTATTCAATTCATTTTCAAATATAAATTTTTTTATCATTTAAATTTATTTTTTATATCAAAATATTAATAAAGGAATATATTATCATTCAAATAAAAATTAATCAGTATTAAATTAATTTATTAATATACATAAAAATAATATATATGTAACTATCATATAAAAACTTAAAGTGTAAATTACCATTGGTGTTAACATCAATTTAAAGACCTAAGTTTAACAACGGGTCTTTAAATTGAGTCTTTAAATTTAGATATAAAGACTTAAAGTAGAGACCCCATTGGTCATGCTCTTACCTAGGCTTTGGATCTTATAAACTCAAGACGCCTAATAATATCACGTGTGGAGACCTGCATAGTAAAACTAGCGGACCTGCCATCAGTTGCTTCATTATCGTCAATTAAATACATACATTAGCGAATAAATATAATTGTTTTGTATCTATCCCATATGAATTGACAGGTTTTTTAATCATATTCTTCTCCAAATAATTGTTTTTCCCGAACTAATTTGATTGTTTCTTAAATCTTCCCTGGGTGACGTTTGAGCTGTTTATTGTTTTGGCCCTTTTGGCGCAAAAGGAAAAGCTGGTGCTTTGACGAAAGCAAGAGAAAGTGAAAGATGATGGATGCCGTTACTCCTGACAAGATTCATCTTTCTTTTCTTAAAGTGCTTTGTCTGTTTTTATGTGCCACTAATTGTTTTCTATAGCTTGTTCCAAGATTATTCCTTGCTTTTTCCAACTATTTTTTTCCTGTTTCTCAAGATATTTCTTACTTTTTAGTTTTGGATTTAAATTTATTTTGTGGTCACCATATCAATTAGTAGTTTATATGAGCTTTTTATCACTAGTTAATTTTTATTGGATTTAGAAAACAGTAAAAGATAAATTGATATTAACATTGAAAGGAATTCGATTAGAGATCGATAGTTGGCCTAGTGGTTAGGTTACTCCGCAGAGACCAAGAGGTTCTGGGATCGAATCTCATTGGAGTCATTTACTCCGAGTCCAAAGTGGCTCTCTCATGTATTCAAAAAAAAGAAAGGAATTCGATTAATCACTATAGTGGTGAATTGATGGTTCATTTAATGTGAAAAGAAATTGATTAATCTACTATTTTTTTAGAGAGAAATTTATGATTCATATTTAGGGCTAGATAGACAATTTTTTTTTTCAATTTTAAATACATGATCGATCGATCTTGATAAAAGTCGGTCATGAGCCTAAAGCGAATCTACAAAATGAGAACTCTTTATATAAAAAAATAAATAAATTGGAGGTATTCAAAAACGTCAAAAATCAGGAACTCGAAGCGGTCGTCTCTTCATCTTACTCTCAGAACATGCTATGCTTAGTCAAATAGACGATCTTTAAAAAAAACTTCTAAGTTATCGTATTTAACAACAATTATTTCAAAATAAACTGAATTTATCAAACGACATCCTATCGAGAAGTGTTATCATTCTTCCTTTACAAATAAGCATCTACCAGAATTTTTCAATAAGACAAAAATAATTATTCTTTTCTAACTAGAGTGATATACTATTTGGGGTCTAGAAGTCCGAAACAATATTTTAAAAGGTCTAACTAAATTTTTTATCTTTTAAATACCTAGTTATCAGGTTGTGGTTGTAAATGCTTTTATGATCTTTACTACCCCTTTCTCCATTTGGGTAGGTATACGTCCAGTTTGATGGGTATGATTCGATGATGGGTTTATACTCACATTTGTTTTTTATAATTTCTATAAAATCTATTTTTTTATAATTGTATTATTAGATCCTGCAAGTATATGGGTTAATACCATATACTTGCATTTTAATTGTATTATAATTGTCCAGAAGATATTTTATTTCAAGACAATTTTTTTCTTGTCAAGGTTCATGTAGTGTCTAATAAAACAAGTCATTTGGTGATGTTTATATACCCAATTGGTTTGGTTTCATGTATAAGAGTAAGACCGTCAATTAAAACTAACAAAATACATTTGGATACATACCCATACAGATCAATACTCATACAGACGGTTAGGCACATACCCATACAGATTCGTACTATATAAATTCATACTCGTACATATTTATTATCAATATAGATCCATACACATATAGATATGTACTCATATTGATCGATACCCACTTAATACACCAAAAAATCTCAATAATGAAAAACAAAAATGGCAGGTTCGATGAGTTATTACCGTAAAATGTTACAAATTTGACGATTTCTTACCCTAATAATAGACTTGTAATAGTTTAAACTCCAATACAATTTTTCCCGAGTTTATTTGATGCGATGAGGATTTTGTTGTATGAGAAATGAAGAGATTGAAGAAAAACAATGTAGAGAGAGAAAGAAAGAGAAGAAGGAGAATAAAAAAAGGTTTATAGTGAAAAATACGATGTTACTGATTTTTTTACCTATACTAGTTAGGTGATAACTGAACTTCTAACTAAGATCTTATAATAAAACCCATTCAATCTTAGAACTATATAAGTTAATTACCCTTCTAATTATATCAAATAACAGTAATATATTGTAATCAAATGTGTAAAGTATAAATGAACTCTAATAAAATGTTTTCAGCCAACAAGTAAATTTAATGAATTTGTCAATTTATCAATTTATTTTAAGATGAAAACATATACAATTAAAAAAGTATACAATTTGAACAACGTAAATGTATACTTTTCATATAATTCTTTTTACATCTATGAATAACTTGATATAATTGGAAACAAATTATTAAGTTATTCATTTTTATTTGTTATCACATTTTTTTTATCAATATCATGTTTTTATAAGAAAAGATTGTATGAAATAGGGTGACATATAATATTACTTACAATTTTTTTTGTTTTCGTTATAATTTTCTTGTTTATAGCCAATACAATATTTTATTATATAAAAAGAGTATATATTTACATTTTAAGTGTTTACTTGTCACAGTAATTGGTCTTTCACATTAATTGGTCAATATTTTAACATCTATAATGTATTATAAGGCGATAATTGATCATTGGTTGGTTATTCGACATATTTCTTCAAAATATTATGGGATGTGATTGGTGGTGAAAGAATTATGGAAGTACGTGATTTTTTCTCTTCGAGAATTTTTCTTAAACAATAAACACTACGATTATTGCACTCATTCTTAAGAAAGACAAGCCATTAAGAGTGGGAGATTATCTGTATATCTTGTGTTGTAACGTTGTTTACAAATCCATCATGATGATATTGTGATGATATTGGTTTTTGATAATCTCGTTGATAAAGTACAAAGTGCTTTTGTTTTTTGTAGATTGATGTCCGATAATATCCATCTCATACAAGAAATTTCGAGGGGTTATAACAATAATGGTAGCTCTGTGAGGTGCACAATTAAAATTGACTTGTGTAAAGTTAATGACTCGGTTTTGTGAGAGTTTCTTCATGAGGCTCTCAAGTGTTTCAAGTTTATAGTTAAATATACTGGATAATGTCATGTGTTACAACTACTTCCTATTCAGTGGCTATTAAAGTTGAATTTCATGGATTCGTTAAAGGTGAAAAATGGTTGAGACAAATGATCCCCTCTCACCTTATCTCTTCATTTTGTGTCTTGAATTTCTCTCAAGAATTTTGAAGAAAATACAGATTGTGGATTTAATTACCATCCAAAATATGGAAATATCAAGATCAAACATTTGGTTTTCGCCGATGATCTCATGTTACTTGTTAAAGGGGATTTTGAGTCAGTTGAGATTCTCATTGATAGTTCGATTTTTTTTTATTAAACGTGTTTACATCAAATATTTACTATGTGCGGATCAACGAAGATGAGTTTCAGGATATATTGGAAGATGCACAAACTAAAAAAGAGGGACGGGGGGTGAGGGATGCCTTTTTGATACTTGGTTGTGCCACTTGAAACTTTAGTATTGTTCTTTAGATATTACAAACCTCTAATTGATAAAATTTAGAGTTATGTTCTATCTTGGAATGCCCGTTCTCTGTCCTATGTGGGTCGGTTGGAGCTTAGTAGATCGATGCTACAAGGGATAATGTGTTTTTGGTTGTCCATCATTCTAATTCTGGTTTGTGTGAGAGACTACATTCTGAGTATTTGTAAAGAAAATTATTGTGATGGTAAAATTCTACAAAATAAATGGAATAACTCATTGAAAAAATATGGTAACATTGGTCTTACGAACTTAGGTGCTTGGGACAAAGCATTATTCATGAAAATTTTGTGGCAAAGTATGGATAAAAAAGATTTTATTTTAGATCAAATGGGTAGACGGGAAATATTTGAAGGATCAAAGTATTTGGATGTAGGAAATGGCTAAAATTGATTAACCTCTTTTGAAAAATAATTGAAAGTCGAAGGATGAGATTGAGACTTATCTAGTGAATGTGGAAGGTGGGAAGGTATTATCAAGGTAGTTTTCATCCGCCAACGATTTCCCTAGTAGTGAGCATTTTGCTTTATTTAACAAGTCTTGTGATGTTTCCCGTCGTCGAACTCTTTCAAGACCTTAGACTAATATTGTGTGGGATTCATACGAAACTCCTAAGTATGTAATCATTGTTTGGATGACGTTATAAAATATACTAAGAATCAAGGATAGGATGGTGTATATGGAGTAGGATTTACTTGTGGGTTATGTACTGAGAATTTTGAATCCATTAATCATCTATTATTCGAATGTAATTTTGATAATGGAGTTTGAAATGAGTTAAGAAAATGTTTGGTATTGAGAAATAAACAAGTACTATCTTGAGTTCGCTCAAGTGACTTAAGTTTATAATGCTGAATAAATGTAAACAATGTTCGAAACTGGGTTAACAATATATATTTCAAAATCGAAAAAATAACTATTACACGAAATTGAAATATGAAATACACAACTTACAAACTTACAAACTTACTAGAAATTCATGTGAAAAATAATACAATGCTTGCGTTAAAAAAGATATACCGGATACGACCAATATTTTCAAACTAGAATTTCTTCACTACTCTATTACTCAGAAACAATTTAAGGAGAAGGAAGAATTTGAGAGCGTTCTGGCGTTTATGATTCCTATTGTGTGTACTTTGAAAATGACTCATGCTCCTTTATATAGAGGTGGAGACGTAGAGCCCTTCAGATAATCATTCACATAAAATGCCATTCCATAAAGACGATCACAATAATGACAGACGTTTTTTTTTGTTAATTTCAAAGTCTGACATGAACCTTGACTTCTTTCTTGTATCTGGTGAAGGACAAATTTGTCTGATTGGTTAGCCTCTGTAACAGCCGAGTCTCTTTATCGCGGGAGTTTTTAGAGTGGGAGCTTTAAACATGGAAGTTTTCAATAGGTTGGGAATGGGAGCTTTAGTGCAACCTTTGACAAGTTTATAAGTAACAGCTTCTATAAATTTTTTTATTTCCCAAGACTAACCAAATCTCCCACAACCACGTTGTCGCCGGTGAATCAGGGGACATTTAAATATTGCATGGGCAAACGAGGAAAACATTAGGAAGATAAGTACAGTTAGGACTAGAATGTCGTGAGGATCAGAATACAAAGTTTTCCACACTCCGAAGGTTCAAAGAAAGAGCAGGAATAGGATTATAGGAGTCAAAGATACAGGATACTGGAAGGAGGAATTCTCATAGAGTAGAGGATGTTTCTAAAACTTCTATAAGGATTTATTTAATTAGAACGGAGGAGATCGGATAATAGAAGCAGTGAAGTGGGTTCCAACAAGGGTGACGACATCCATGAATAAAAAAATTGGTTTAACCCACGACTATGGAGAAGGTGCAACAAGCAGTCTTTGACATGTCACTTATAAAGGCCCCAGGATCTGATGGCCTAAACATTTATTTATTTTAACTTTACTTTTAGGATTTAAATAAATTCAATATGTTACGTATGGTGCATGATTTATTTAATCATAATATATCTCTTGAAACATTGAATGATACACTTATAACTCTAATTTCTAAAGGAGACCACCAGGAAACCGCGGGGGAATATCGTCCCACTTCGTGTATCAATTTCATATATAATTTTCAAATATTCTACCAAACATGTTGAAAGGCTATATGAATAATCTTATTTCGCCTATGAAAATGACTTTTATCAAAAGGAATGCGATTCAGTATAACATCATTATTGCTCTAGAGGTATTCTTTTTTATGAAAAAATAAATGGATATGATGAAGGTGTACAACCAGGTTAGATGAGAATTTATTCTGAATGTTATACAATAATTGTGATTTTGTGATACATAGATACTTTGGATTAAAAAATATATATCTATTGTATCATTCCAAATTAATATTAATGGAGATAGGATGCCAAGGTTTATACCTGAACAAGGGCTACGCCAAGGTGACCCTTTATATATGTTTCTGTTTTCTCGTATGACAGAAAAAATAATAAGTCTCATTGAAGACCAGGTGTCTCAAAAACTCTTACAATGAATAAAAATTACCTGAAATTTATGGATTCTTACTCATCAGATGTTAGTAGACGATTCTTTATTTTTCTTAACGTTTAATTAATACGGGGTTCGTGAATTTCCAAAATGTATTGAGATTTAATGTTTGGGATTAGGACAAAGAATCAAATTCCACAGATCATTGATATGTTTTAGTTAGGATAATCCCGAGGAAATACGGATGATATTACCTCATACAGATTCGTGAAACTCAAGTATTGAGGAAGTATCTGGGTATACCGTTTTTCCATAAAAGATCTAAAGTGGAGACATTGATGTGGATTGCGGATAAGATTTTCGTGAATGTTAAAGGATGGAAAGCAAAATTATTATCCGAAGACGGAAAGAAAGTACTCATCAAATCGGTGTTGCAAGCCATCCAGACATATGTTATGTTGGTTTTCTCCTTTTCAGTCTTGTTCTGTAAATAATGGCTTCGATTATCTCAAACTTTTGGTGGAACTCGGGTAAGCGCAGTTGTATTAACTGGGTTGTGTGGGAAAATATGTCAATCGGGAAAATACTCAGAGGTATGGTAGGGATTTTAGCATAAGCATGGAGAATCTTGAAAACCTCGGCTATTCTGTTAAAAGGTATTTATTTTCCTAAATCATTATTTTTAGACATGAAACCTAGACAGAGTCAGACTTGGTTGTGGGCTAGAATTATGGAGCGCCCATGCTTAAATAACAAGAGATTTTCCAAATTAGGAACGGGAAGGAGATAAAGATTTGGAATCGCTGTTGGTTGAATTCTCCATGGCAATTAGAAAGGCTTCCTTCAGCTGAAGTGGAATGGGTATCCCAACTTTTACAAGGAGGTACATGGGAATGAAATAGGAAGCTAGTGTATGTTTTGTTTCAAAGACCAATATATCTCAGATTGTACGAATGTTGATTTCGCAACGACATCAACTCGGTCAGTTTGTTTGGCCACATTCCAAAAATAGAGAGTACACAACTAAAATGGATTACCAAGTCTTGACAAATCAGGCAGTGGCGTATACCCCACAATCGGCTGCAATATCGGAAATGACTATCCCTAGTTCAAACTTTTTTATCTAATAATTTAAATTTTTGTGACTAAATTTTCTGTTACTTATCAATTTTTTATTTTTTATTTTTCATTATTCTTTCAATTTCATGACTTTATCTATCCAATTATTATATAATACTGGAAACTAAAGGTTGGTTATACATGACACTAAAGCCACTCGAGCTAGCTATCCGCGTTAAATTAGTGATCAACCACAAAGTTGAGCAAATTTTTGTGGGTAACATTTACAAGACACAACATACAAAAACATTGAAAGCGAAAATTAATGTTTGTTCACAGCTATCTGTCTAATCTTTATAGCCATGAATCTCGTTGAAAAAAATTCCTTCAATTAATTATTTAATTGACTATTTCAACTTCAAATTTGCAGAACATTAATTATTAAAAGAAAAGATAAATGAGGAGAGGGCCATCTGTCAAGGTTCTTATTATTCTCCTATTGTCAATATGTTTTGTTTTTTAATTTAAAGTTGCCAACTTGGTAGTATTTGGGAGTATTACTCATCTCTATTTGCACGTCACACTTAATGTATATGTGTTGATTAATATATCTGAAATAGTCAAAGAGTACTGTATAAGCATAACAATATGAGTATATGACTACCTCAACGGAACTGGGGAACATGAATGAGTGGTGAACCGCAGTATAAATTGTATAAACGCCAAGACAGACGTAAAATGATTTCCAGAGGTGATTAACTAAAAATCATGACGATTGTACTATTCCAAGAGTTATATTAATAAATCTGAACAGGGATCGAAAAAGTTAGTACTTATTAATTTCGATTTGAGTTGTGTTAGAAAATATTACTACCTCCATAACTATAAGTTGACTCGCGATTGTAAGATATATGTTTAGAAAAGTATTTGATAGATAGTTTGACAAAAGGAAAAGTACAACTACTCTTTCTCATTCAATTCTTTCTCATTCAATAGCGATCAATGCATAAGTTCATTAAGTTGTATATTTTTTCACGAAAGAAAAAGTCCACGAAAGAAAGATAATTTTGACTTATTATAAAAATGTGGTTTATGATAGATAGTTGATTTATAGATTAAAACATTCTGGAATGTTAAGAAATTTTAAAATATTATCTAAAGTTCAATGATTTTTTAATGTATTAAAATTTTTAGTTTGTCACATTTTTTAAAAATAAATTTTTAAAATATGACACACTATATATTTTTGCTAATTACGAGTAGTTATTTAAGTTTTTTTCTCATCAATATTTTTGCTATCTTGTTCACATGTTCATTGTTAGGTATACTCGTTCCCATCTTGAGCAATTAAACATATCTCGAATATGTAATATATCTCGATCATACTTCAATGCCTCTTATACCTCAGACAAATTTCTTCTAAACTTATCATACATGATAAACTTCCACATGAAAATCATGTATAACCATATTATCGGACTGTGTGTCTTCAACCAGCTTGAGAGTTGAGACACAATCTAAAAAATTGGGTACACACATGATTCAACACTATTATCTTGACCTTAATCAAACTACCTCAACGCTCGGGTAATTAGGCATGTGTAATACAACTATCACTATAAGTTTTATCCACTTATAATGATAGTTCAATAACTATGTTACGTGTCCATGACACTCTGTAATTAGTCCTACTCTTCATTCTCATGAAGGTTGTTGATATCTTGCAATCATTTATTAGTCTTTCTTTAATTTGCTCTACCATATTCGTATAGGGGGATACATCATAAAATTTCACGGATTCGATGACTTTCAAGAGTCTTAATCACATATATGCTAACATTCTTGTATCATTTTATAGTGCTTGCATAACATGCATCAAATGAGACGATTCTACCAATCACATGACAACCCTCAAAACACATTCTTGGAGAAAATGTTTTTTTGCACTATAACTTATAGATGATTATTTACATGTTCATAATTAGGATTTTTTGATATAGAAGGCCAAGGGGGCGTGACATAATGGTATTAGAGGCAACCACCAAAGAACAATAGAAACTATAAATGTTGTGTAGGACAACATGCTAAACCATTTGGGTAGAAGTTGCGGGTCGAACCATACAAAGTGTGTATAATGTTAGATAACCGATTCTCCCAAAAGCTTAAGCTGTCAGGAGGGGTTATCTTATACATTATATTTTGAGTATTATATGCTCATTACGCCCCCTCACGTGCAAGCTAGATTCATGTCATTTTTTTGCATGTCTAGTCTTTGCTACGTGAATTTTTAAATTTGGGTGACGACGGCAAGACTCGAACCCATGACCTCTTTGGATCTATGGCTCTGATACCATAAAGAATTGATAAAGAATGGTTTAAAATATTTCATTCATTCTTATGTCTACCAAAGAAGAAGATACAAGCTTAAATAGGAAATGCAAAGAAATACAAAAGGAAACAAATCAATGACAGCCAAAATACATGGCTGTAAATATCAATCTAATCTTTGATTGAGAAATATATTTGTACGGATCTTTGATTGAGAGATATATATGCACGGATCCTTGATTGAGAGATATATATGCACGGATCCTTGATTGAGAGATATATATGCACGGATCTTTGATTGAGAGATATATATGGTAAGGAATAAATTTCAATCTCAATACTCCCCCTCAAGGTGGAGCGTGTAGGTTCCGCATGCCCATCTTGACTAATAGAAACTCGAGTTTTTTAGACCCCAAAACTTTTGTGAGGAGATCGGCTATCTGTGTCTTTGTGTCAACGTAAAGGGGTTTGATTTCCTGTGACTCGACTCGTTCCTTGACAAAGTAACAGTCCATTTCCACGTGCTTTGTTCGTTCGTGAAAGACTGGGTTATTAGCAATATGTCGCGCCGCATTGTTATCACAGAAGAGAGGTGTAGAGCTATGTTGTCTTGTTTCGAGTCCCTCTAACAACCAACACATCCACAAGATTTCACTAGTGGCATTGGCCATTGCACGATATTCGGCTTCAGCTGAGGAGCGAGAAACGACTGACTGCTTCTTTGATTTCCACGAGATAGGAGCTCCCCCCAAAAGAAGAACGTATCTTGTCCTAGACCTCCGAGTGAGTGAGCACCCCATCCAGTCTGCATCACAATATGCTACCAGATCCATTCCTCCATCTTTCGTGAAGAAATACCTTGTCCTGGCGTTGCTTTTAGGTAGCGAAGAACTCTCATGGCTGCGTCCATGTGTTTCTGTCGCGGGTCCGAGACGAATTGGCTTAGGACGTTCACCGAGTAGGCAATATCTGGTCTCGTGGCTTGGAGGTATAGAAATCGACCAACTAGTCTTCGGTATTTGCTAGCATCGACATGAACATCCTCTTCTCCTTTATCTAGCTTCACGTTTTGTTCCACTGGGAAGGTGCACGGTCTACATCCTAGCATTCCACTATCTTCAAGAATGTCAAGGGTATATTTTCGTTGACTTAACACCATTCCGTCTTGGGTTCGAGCGGCCTCTATCCCGAGAAAATACTTTAGTGGCCCAAGATCTTTGATGCTAAATGTGTCATTCAGGAACTTCTTTGTTTCCTTGATTGTGTGTTCATCGTTTCCTGCCATAATGACGTCGTCTACGTATATGAGGGCGATGACAAAAATGCTACCTTCTTTATAGATGAAAAGCGAGTGGTCTGCATCGGATTGTTTGTAATTGAGTCCCAAAAGAGCCGATGTAATTTTTTTATACCAATTTCTCGTGGCTGCTTTAACCCATATAGTGATTTCCTTAGCCTACACACCTTTGTTCCTCCCCCTTTATCGTAACCTTGTGGTATTCGCATGTATACCTCTTCATGTAAGTCACCGTGCAAGAACGCATTATTCACGTCAAGTTGATGAATGCTCCAATTCCTTTTGATGGAGACGACAATGAGGCTTCTTACGGTGACTAACTTTGCTACAGGGGCAAACGTGTCGTGGTAGTCAACACCTTCCATTTGTGTGTAACCTTTGGCGACGAGTCTTGCTTTGTACCTCTCGACTTCACCATTCGGTTTAAATTTTGTTTTGTACACCCATTTCGAGTCTATAACTCGTTTCCCTTTGGGAAGATCTTCGATGGTCCAAGTACCATTTTCTTCAAGGGCCTTTATCTCATTTTGCATGGCATCCCTCCAATGTTGCTCCTGTACAGCTTGTTTGAAACTCTTTGGCTCATCGTTTGCGGTGATGGCCGCAAGGAAAGCTTTATGAGATTTTGGAATTTTTTCATAAGAAACAAAGTTAGCAATGGGACATACCGTTGAGCGTTCTTGATCGGAGGTGGGAGGCGGCTGGTCTATAGATGGGGGGAGCTTCACATCATAATCTTTAAGACGTGCGGGTCTAGTTCTAGTTCGTCTCTCTCTTCCTTGTGCGATATTCTCACCATTTTGATTTTGGGTTTCACTAACAAGAGGTTCATTTGTTGTTGCGGGTTGAGAGGTAGTATTTGTCCCTTCAAGAATCGACCGAGCATCACCATTGCTTGGGCTGAAATGGCTTGACACTTCTAGTTCTTCCTCTTCATCACGTTGGGCTTCCAAACCTTCGGTGCTTGTTTTGTTGGGGCTTATGTTCCCATTTTCTTCATCCACGAAAGTAGTGAACACATCCTCCTCTTCACATGTACCATGTTCGATTTTTGTGGCAAATGGAAAAACCTTTTCAGCAAATCGAATGTCTCTTGAAGTAATAATCTTCCCACTATTTGGATCATAAACTTTGTACCCTTTTGTTCCATTAAGATACCCCATGAATACACCCGGTCTACCTCTTATCTCAAATTTATCTCCATTCGTTTCAATTCTTCGATAGTACGCCAAGCAACCTAGGACCCTCATATGTTCGTAGTTTGGTTTCTCTCTGTGTAGTAACTCGTATGGAGTTTTGTCTTCAATGACCTTTGAGGGTAACCTATTTATGATGTATGTTGCGGTCAAGACACATTCCCCCCAAAATCTCTTCGGAAGACTTGCTTCAAACATGAGAGCACGTGCCGTATCAAGCAGGTGCCTATGCTTTCTTTCTACGATTCTGTTTTGTTGAGGTGTATGGGGACACGTTCTCTCCAACATGATTCCTTGTTCCTCATAAAAATTCATCATTTGGTTGGAAATGAATTCTCCTCCGTTGTCGCACCGTATTCTTTTTATTTTCTTTTCAAATTGTGTTTTAACCATCTTGTAAAAATGAATTATGCACGTGCTTGCTTCATGTTTATGCTTGAGAAGGTAGACCCATACGGTCCTACTATAGTCATCAACTATTGTTAAAAAATAGTTGGCTTTTGTAAACGAGGGCGTACGGTACTTACCCCATATATCACAATGAATAAGATCGAAACAAGCATTCGTTTTGGTCGTGCTAATAGGAAAAGGTAATCTAGTAAATTTAGACTTCATGCAAGAATCACAAACATTGTTACTGTTCTTAAAGGAAAAATTGCTAAGAAACTTTATTTGAGATAACTTCTCATCACCCGCATGTCCGAGCCGTTTATGCCATAAATCCCTAGTCACCATCATTGCTTTCCTCCTAGACCCAAGCATCCCCATCTGATATAGACCATCTTCGCACCTACCCGCTCACATCAATTTCCTCGAACGCAAGCCCTGCATAACAAAGAAATCCGGAAAAAAGGTTATGGCGCAACTTAGATCCTTTGTGAGTTTGCTTACTGATAAGAGATTGAAAGTAAATTGTGGAACATGCAACACATCTTGCACTTTTGTCCCATTTTTTAAAGTATGGCTGCCCCTTTCTTCGACTCGTATGCTTTCTCCATTCGGTATGATCACGGGTAGTTCGTCTCTCGATTTGATTCGATTCTCGAGAACATCGGGCATGTGTGTTATATGTTCCGTACATCCGGAATCAACTATCCATTTATCATTATGTCTAAACTTACCAGCCATGTTTGCGGTGCGTGGAGGCTCACTCGGTACCGCTTTTCCTTCGGCTGCAAAATGCTTCTGGAACTGCTCATATTGTTCCTTTGTCAGGCTCGCAACCAGGTCCGGTTCCATTTCCGCACAAGCTGCCTTTGACTTCACCTTTTCTCGTTTGTTTTTCACGTTCCACCATTCCGGGTAACCGACGATCTTGAAACATCCATCTTGTGTATGTCCGTCTCTGCCACAGTGATCACAGTGACCTTTGATATCTTTCTGGCTGACCCGGTTCGGTGTCCCACCGCGTTTTGCGAAGGCTTGGAAAGCCATCGTTTCACTCACTGGTTACTTTCCGCCGGCTATGGCTCTTTGTTGCTCATCCTCGGCAACGAGATGGTAAGCATTTCCTAGAGATGGAATCGGTTTGGTCGCAAGTATTTGGGTTCTAATGATCGAGAATTCTCCATCTAGACCCATAAGAAACTCATAGAGCTGCTCCTTTTCCCTGAGTTCCCTAAGTGATCTTCCAATGCCACAAGTAAATCCGTTGCATTTACAAACCGGAGCAGGTAAGAAGGACTGCATCTCATCCCATAATCCACGCATTTTCGTGGAATAGGCTGAGACCGTCATCCCTTCTTGTCTAGTGTTCGAAATAGCTTGCTTCAATTCATACGCACGTGGTGCACTTTCCTTACCGAATCGTTCTTTAAGATCCTTCCAGATTTCCGATGCGGAATTGGCGTATTTCACGCTCCCTCGGATCTCTTTCTCCATGGCTGTAGTAAGCCACCTTTAATCATCGCATCACATCGCATCCATGTCATATAACTAGCGTTGTCCGCTTCTGGCCTTTTGATGGTACCATCGATGAAGCCCATCTTGTTCTTGGCGAACAAGAAATTTTCCATCTCTTCGACCCAATCAAGGTAGTATTTGTCGGTCAAGGCATCGTTAACATGCATCTGCCTAGGATAATCAGAGGGGTGGAGATAGTATGGTGAGTTATGGTCTGGGTTGCTAACATTGGCGAGATCTTTGGTTACACCTTCTGTCATATCGATCAGATGGTGAAATAGACTTTAGGATTTGGGTTTGGATCGAGCGTAATGACTATTGCTCTGATACCATGTTAGATAACCGATTCTCCCAAAAGCTTAAGCTGTCAGGAGGGGTTATCTTATACATTATATTTTGAGTATTATATGCTCATTATATAATGCGTCCCATGTCAGTTGTGGTGGATTTTATATATACATATATATATATATATATATATATATATATATATATATAGAGAGAGAGAGAGAGAGAGAGAGAGAGAGAGAGAGAGAGAGAGAGAAAAAATAGTCAAATAGATATCTTTATGCCTGTTTATACAAATATAATGCCTTCCATATGTTTCTCGATTTTTTTCGTCCAGTAACATGTTTCTCGATTGTTAGAGAAACAAACTGGAACATCAATAAAATACGAGAAAAGAATAGCGAATACGAGAACGTAGTTATTGTTGTGACGTGGAAAGCTCATTGTCTTAAAAAATGTCCCTCATATACATGTATTCACAATCAAAGTAATGAAATTATTCAAAAAATATATCACTTATAATCTTTCGAATATTTTACAGGTTAGGATTACTAATAAGATTAATGCCTAATTAAAAATCTTTTGGACAATTATAAGTTTAAGAGAAAAACTTCTAAGACAACTAATATATCAAACACTCATGGGATCATGCAAAGGATAAGTTAGAGGTTCGATATATAAGTTAAACAAGTAAATCGATTATCTATTCTCTTACTAACTTAGAAGACCAAAGTTTGATTACCTAGAAAAACATAATCACTATATTCATACTAGTAAGCATGTAATCAAAACTAAATAGTCATGAATTAGATAATCCTAAAAGACAATATTATCAAACTATCCATATAAGCATTTTATCAAGTAAAACGAGTTTCTAATCTCTTACTACTCTAGATGACAATATGTTAGATAAAACTAGATAATCAATATCACAATATTCGTACTAGCATATTATCAAACATATAAAGTGCGGAAAGTAAATAGAGTAGGGATAGAAAGATACACACGATTTATAGTGGTTCGGTTTCCCTACATCCACTACCTAAGGAAGCCTCCTTAGGATTTCAAGCTTTTCACTAAGCTCCCGTGTCTCTCTTAACCGGGTCGAGAACACAATAACCCTTACAACCTCTTCGATAACACGAAGGACAACCTCTTCGAAACCACGAAGGAAACTCTTGTGTAATCCCAACACAAGGACAACCTCTTGTGTAATCACAACACAAGGACACCAAGTATAATCCCTATACTCACACACTCTCTTAATCTAACTATTACAAAGACTAGACTAAGAAGATAAAAACAAAGTGTTTAAGGGGTGAAACTACTTTGCTAGATAATCTCCTAAAGAGTAGATATAACTATAAGCATGTAAACTCCTCTTGAGTGGATAGAACTTTGTGGCTTATTTGATTAACTCCTTGAATGAGTTGGATATGACAATTAAAGCTCTTGACACCTTCTTGGATGATAACAATTAAGCCCCTAAGTGTATATGGGTTGAAGGTGTAGTTGTAGCATTGAAAGAACTTCAATTTATAGCTGCAAAATGCTCCCAACGGTCATAAGACTTGTCTCCAACGGATATATTAATATCCCCAACGGATATATTCTTTAGTCTTCATTTTGCTGCAGAAAACCCTGTCTTGCGGTGTACCGCGGGTATGGTCCGGTGCACCGCGGAGCTGTTTGTCTTAACTTCAAGCTTACTGGTCGGACTATCCTATGCACCGCGTCCCTGGTCCGTGCCTCGGTCCGGTGTACCGCGCCTAGGTCCGGTGTACCGTGCATTTTCATGAGCATACTGACGGGCTATCCTGTGCACCGCGCCTCTGGTCCGTGGCATTGCGGTGTACCGCAGGTGTACTCCGGTGTACCGCACCAAAGGGTTAAGACACCTTCTAGTGAGTATATCTTTTACTATGATGCTCGGATTAGAAAACCTTCTTCACGAGAGTTGTAGAGAACATCATTCTTATAACCTTTGTAGTTGATCACTAAAGCTAATTCTCAATGTACACAAAGATAAGGTTAATAGCATTTGTATGAGAATTAGAATCTTAAGATAAAACAATAAAGCTATGATCTAAATGATAAAGAATGAGCTTTTTGATGAATTAGAGTGCAAGATAGAATGTATATAACAATAGTAATTAGCACACTAAACACAAGAGGATTTGTCACATTAAAACAACCTATTAAGGGAGGCTATATGCCAACAGCACCTTTCACCAAAACTAGTTTATATATTAATGAAAAGAGACGAGACAACTAATCTATACACATTTTGTCAAGTATTGCTCTAAAAATATTTTAAATGTTGTAAAATTAAAGGTGATAAAGCGAAATATAGAGAAATATAATCTTGTATTATTACATATGGAAATCAGATTTGTTACAATATAATATGAATATCGAACTATTTAGAAAAATGTAAGAATGTGTGCAACTACTAGTTTAACTTGCTACGAGTCTTAAGTTGTTGAGCTACCGCCTGTTTCGTCATAAACTGTTAAAAGTCGTTTCTACACCTTGAACTTTAATCGGAATATATATCCACTTGGTAACAATGTTTTATAACATTGAAGATTTTGTTAGTGAAATTAATACCAAATATTTGAAAACCTCCTGTATAGAAAAGGGAATATTCCCCCGTGGATACCTAGTATTTCAAATGTTGACAAATAAGTACCTAACTTTTCAAAAGTGACAAACAAGTGCCTAACATTCTGTTTTTTTGACTTCCGTAAGTACTCGCCGTGAATCTTGCCGTTAAATGTCATATGTCAATGACGTGCCAACTTTTTTCTCACAAAAATAAAGTACTCAGGCTTACAAAAGTGGACAAACATGTACCCAACGTTCTTTATTTGCAAATAGAGTCCTTGTATTATTCATTGACACGTGACATTTTAACGCCAAATTTTACGACCGGTATTGATAAAAGGAAAAAGACATTAGGTACTTGTTTGTCATTTTTGTAGATTTAAATACTTATTTGTTCAGATCGCAAAATAATAGATATCTCCGGAGAATTTAGAAAAAAGATACACATGACTTGATTTCTTGAATGCATATTGCTGTAATCATATTAACTTTGCTTTTTATAAAGTGTAAAGTGCTTCAGTATAATCTTAGTAACCTATTTAGAGTATTATAATATTACTTTTGTTTACTTATTGTTTGTGGTACATAAGTACTACTAGAAGGTACTTGAAGGTACAAGCGTGTATAACTGGTTATTAGTACTAGTATCTCAAGGCTCAAGGTTTTATTATATTCTTTGTCTAGTGGTTCAATGTAACTCACACTTGACCAAACATAGAAAAGAATATAATAAAAACTAAGACCCTGTTTGGTTTATGAAAATATTTTCTGTTTTTGTTTTGAGAATATATTTTCAGAAAAGGATTTTCGTTTCAGTTTCAATATTTTTAGAAAATATGGAAAACGTCGATTTCATTTTCTCTAATATAGCACTGTTTTCATTTTATTTTCCAGAAAACTGTTTTCATTTTCTTTAGCCAAACACGTTTTCATCAGCATTTTAGAAAATATAGAAAATGAAAACATAAAATACCTATTATTTTCACAAACCAAACAGGGACTAAAGATAGCATGATTTATTTGGAATTGGATTTGTTTTGTATTTTTTTTAGTGAATACTTCGAATCAAATAAATACTTTTATTTTGATTGTGTTTATGTAAGGAAGATTTGAGATGAAATTAAGGCTTAGCTAGGAATAAATAAGGAAATGAATACATTTTTTTTAGTGCTTTGAAATGGTTAAAGAAACTTAAAACTAGAGAAAATTGGAGAAGAAAAGTTTAGAAGATTGGTTTTGGAGCTATCGTTTATTGTGTATAGAAGACGAGAAATCATCTAACTATTAGGGGTGACTCTACCTCTAAAGAAAATGTTAGTAAGAAAGTAAAGTGGTGTGTATTTTCTATTTGAAATTCTTTTTTCCTTCATCACTCTTTTTTGTATGATAAGCTTGTACGAGTATGCGTTACTTTGTTATTAGTTTTATAGTTTCTATTTTAAGCTTTCGAGCCTAAATAAATAATTTATTTGTATAGTGTATAGTTTTTTTTTCCAGATTAATACAACTGTTTACCTAAACCAAAAAAGAAAAGGTTTAATGTTAACACTTTCCTCCAATTTTTTTTTTTGGGCGTGTAATACATTTCAACAACTAATCACACCTAAACCTATTATCCGATTCCTAATCGAGAAAATCGAGAAATAAGTAAATCGAAATTGTTTCCTCCTTATTGTGCCCTGTACCTGGCTTGTTTAGCTAACTTGTCTGCACGACCATTGAACTTCCTTGGGATGTGCTAGAAAAAGACTGGGGCTATCATCGCTGCCAGTCTGTTGATCTGCCGAGTCCACGGTCGACGCTTCCAATTAGCAGCCGACACCTGCTGAATACCTCGAACCAAGTCGAGGTTATCCGAGAAGATCGTGATCCCCTCTTCCCTATCTCGAATTGCTCGTTTCAATGCAACAACCACTGCTTGAGCCTCCCCTTCAATACTCGTATTAAACATAGCGATTTCAGAGCGATCCTTCCTGTTGCCCGTCTCTATAACTATTTGCACCACTCCAATTCCAGTTGGTAGGTGTGGTAACTCAAATGACGTGTCACACATATAAGCTGTCTGCGTATTGAAATTTAGATAGTTTGTTATGCTTTCTCCTGTTTCCGTTGAACGATTTGGCAGTGCTTGACTTGCCGCCCAGTCTCCACCAAACCTTTCATCCATATGCTTGTTGGCTGATCTGATGATGTCATCGGTGTCTATAATATAATTTTGATGCCGACTTTTCATTTTTGATTTCCAAAGGTTCCATATCAACAACAGCACATAAGATATAACAACTTCCCGTCTCCATCCCCCTTTAGCAAATGTATCTATAATCGCTAGTACCCATTCTCCCAGATGTTCAACCGTTTGTCCTATATAAATTTGTAATGCCGATCCTACCCAAACTAGCTTAGCTATATTACACGAGAGCAGTAAATGTTCCACCGTCTCCTGTTCCGATTTACACCATAGACATTCTCCCTCCACCTCGCAATGGCGTTTGACCAAATTTCGTCCAGTTGGTATAGCATTATTACAGGCCTTCCACGCAAAGATTCTGAACTTTGTGGGTTGATTTGAGTACCAAACTATAGTCCATAACTTGCTCTCCATTTGAGATGTATCAGATTGTCCTGGTGCCTCCCTGATCCCTGCTTCTGTAATCACCTTATAGCATGACTTTGTTGCATATTCTCCACTCGTAGTATAAGGCCATATCAATTTATCTTGCATGTCTCCTCCACAAGCCTTTTCCCTTAAGATAATAGGTATAACTGGTTCCGGAAACACCTCATCCACCACCTCTATATCCCATTCCACCGTACCCTGTTTCAAAAGGTCTTTCACCTTATATATCTCACAATGCTCCGGCTTTTCTAACTTCCACGTGGTGTCTAACCATTTATCTGTCCAAATATTAGTATTTTCTCCATTGCCTATTTGATATTAACCATATTTTTTTAATAGATCGCATCCCTCTATCAGGCTAGCCCATGACCAAGTTCGAGATTGTCTTAATTTAACATCGAGAAAGTTACATTTAGGAAAGTAAATACCTTTAAGTAACCTGGCCGCTAATGTGTTTGGTTTATTCAAAATTCTCCATGCCTGAGCTGCCAGCAATGTTGTATTCATTTTCTTAAAATCTTTAAATCCCATTCCACCTATCAATTTGCTTACCGCTAATCTCTCCCATGCTAACCAGTGAATTCGAGATTTTTCTCCAGAGTTCCACCAAAAGTTCGAGATTGCCGATATTAGCTTATTACAAAATGTTACAGGAAAAGAGAAAATTGACATAGCATATATCGGTATAGCTTGTAAAATGGCTTTTATAAGTACTTCTTTTCCACCATCCGATAATAACTGCGCCTTCCATCCTTCAGTATGCTTGAACACCTTTTCTGCGATCCACTGAAGTGATTGTATCTTTGATCGTCTATGACAAAGTGGTATTCCCAAGTATTTTCCAAGATCATCTTTTTCCTGAATCCCAATATCTGAAGATACCTGTGACCTACATTCCGCCGGGGTATCACGACTGAAGCAGACCGAGGATTTCGTGAAATTAATCCGCTGTCCGGATCCTGCACAATACTTAGACACACATTCTCGGAAAGTTTGGATTTCAATATCATCAGCTGTCAAGAAAAATAATGAATCATCCGCAAATAGCAATTGAGAGATTGTCGGACAATTTCTAGTTATCTGTAATCCTTTCAACTTACCTTGTTCAACTTTTTGATCTATAAGGCTGATCAGGGACTCCGACATAAGAGAAAAAAGGAAGGGGGATAGCGGGTCTCCCTGCCTAAGGCCCCTTTCAGATTTGAATTTACGAAGTCGTTCTCCATTAAAACTAAGCTGAAAAGTAACTGATGATATACAATTCGCGACCCAACATATCAATTTTTCACAAAAACCTAATTTTCGTAGTACTAAAATAAGAAAGCCCCAACGTACCTGGTCATATGCCTTTGCCATATCCAGTTTCACCGCTGCCATTGGCTTAGGGTTCTTTCTCTTGCGTTTCATGAAAAATGATATCTCTTGGGCTATCAAGATGTTGTCTTGTATTGCTCTATTCTTGATGAACGTTGATTGGGTCGGAGATACGATAATGTCCATAATACCCTGTAGTCTATTAGCCATTATCTTTGCAATTATTTTGTATCCAAAATTAACACATGATATCGGTCGGTAGTCCCCAACACCTTCTTGGGTTTCCCCTTTTGGTATTAGAGTTACCAATGTCTCATTTAACTTATCGAGAGATATATTATTCATAAAGAAATCCTGAACCATTAGATGAACATCGGTGTGTATAATGTGCCAGTATTCGTGGTAGAATTTACCATTTAATCCATCCGGCCCTGGTGCCTTTGAAGGTGACATGTCAAAAACTGCTTTTCTCACTTCTTCCAAATCTGGTATCCTTGTCAGGTCTTCATTCATTTCGCTTGTGACTTTGCTGCGTATAGCCGCCGTCGCTTCTTCCATATCGTCTGTGTTTCTTTCTCCGAATAAATTTTCATAATAATCTTGAAAACTGTTTCTAACTTCCGATACTTCTTCCGTCCAGACGCCATCCTCCTTCTTAATTCGTTGTAGTCTATTCAAATGACGCCGTTTGATTGTTGCCAGGTAAAAGAATTTCGTATTTTTGTCCCCATATTTTATCCAATTTTGTCTTGCCCAATCATACCAATATTTCTCTTCAGCTATATACATTTGCTTTAAAGCCTCCTTTATTTGAGCCTGTTCCTCCATTACCTCTTTTGTTGGTAGTTTTTTCTCTAAGTCCACCATTCTCTTTGTCAATTCTTTTTATTTTACGGCATTGTTCTGAAAGGTCTTCTTGCTCCAACCTGTTAGCGCTGTAACTGTATTATCTCTTTTCTCCATGAATACCGGTAACGATTCTTCCATTCCTGTCTCTCCCCACGCTGTTCTAATAACGTTTTCGCATTCCGGGTGTTCTGTCCACATTGTTTCAAACTTAAACCATTTTAATCCTCTATTTTGTGTTTTCTCTTGTTGTAAAATAAGCGGACAATGATCCGATCATATAGCTGGGGGTATATATACATGTGTGTTACTATACCTGTACAACCAATCACATGACGCAAATGCCCGATCAAGTTTTACCTTGACTGGCTTATCGATTCTGCGGTTAGACCATGTATAATAACATCCTTGAGATTGAATTTCACTTAAATTATTATTCAAGATAAACTTATTAAATTCATATATTCTTTTATTATCGGGAGGTGTATTACTTAACTTTTCGCATCTTTTAATTATATCATTAAAGTCGCCTATTAAAATCCAAGGTTTATTAACATTTTGATGCCATATAGTTATCTTTTCCCACAGTTTTAACCTAAGTTCTAATTTGTTCGGAGCATGGACAGATACAAACTGATAATATCTCAAGGTTGGCACGATATGCAGATGGGGAACAACAAATTGATGCTACTGGGTTCATACGCAAACTTCGCGACACATATAGACTGTGTTTTCAACAAATACAAGAAGCGATGACAGAATCTCGACGGAGGAAGGCCTGGGAATGTTTTAACACACAGAGGAAAGGGATATGGATGCAAACACAAATAGGAGATAGTAGTAAGATACAAGATATGGAAGACTGGATGGGTTATGGAATACAAAGAGAGATTGAGATCGAGATTATAATCCTATGTTTACCGAGTATACATGGAGATGGAAACGAACACGGTACGAGAATCTTGGATGGAGTTACAGTCTCGATGGACAAGAAGCTTCGTAATTTCAATCACTACGTCGACAATAACATAAAATTGGAGAAAGACTTTCGCCACATACAAAGAGAAGAAGCTCAGAATATCTGGAGTTTGGGAAGGGCGCGCATAGGACTCTTTCTTTGATAGTCTCATATCAAAAGAACCCAGCCCCATAAATCGCCACCCAAAAATAATTAACTAAATTGTAATCCACTTGAAAAAAAAGTATTTGAATAAATAACCATGCTTCAAGACGCCTCAGATTGGGCCTCTATTGATGGACAATGTACAGGCTCATAATCATAAGCCATCCAATCTATGGTTATGAAAGCAAAGAAACAATATATGGTACAAAACAATCCAAAATTAAACAAGTATTCAAACAAAATAATTCCCAAATATCAAATAATTTTCATGAACTGAAATTGATACCCCTTTGAGAATACTTCCTGCAACATTTTTTTGTCAAAAAAATAAAAAAATATAAATACTTTTAGTATGTGCCTGTTTGGAAATATTTTTGTGACTTAGAAATAATTCTACATGAATAAAAGACTATTTCTAAAAACACCACATATATTATTTAAACTAAATTTTTATTTAATATATTTTGAAAATTCCACCTCAAAATTCAAGCATCTCTACCCAATATATTCTTCCTACTAAAGATCAATTAAAATATTTAAATTATTCTTAACTTTTTCCACTATCTATATACTCTAGTTTATTTTTAAACTACTATATATATTCTAATTTATACACTTAAATAAAAAAGAAACCTAAATACTCTCTTCCCTCACTACTCTCCCTACCCCAACCCAACCGCTTCTTTTTAATTTGAAAACTCTAATAATCCACTCAAATCGCAACCATAAATAGCTTTAAAATCGCAGCCATGGAGATCTCAAGGAAGATTTCTGTTTTTCGGTGAAGACTTTGGTGAAATGGAGCTTCGGCAACAAAGCTTTCTATCTGTGGTCAACCATAGAAAGAAAGATCTTTGAGCAACAACAATAGTTTCGGTGATAATTCAAGATGCGTTTTTCTCTCGTCCTTTTAGTGATTTAAGCTGCATCTCCTGTTTGTGGTTTGTTCAGATGAAGGCTCAGAGCTAGTGAAGACTCGTGTTATGCTCGAAGATCAAGATATGCTAGTTTTTCAAGATCCGCAACATCGTTCTGGAGAAGGCTAGGTATTCTGTTTGCAGTGTTCGAGATCTACAACAAAATATTAATGGCAACGAGGAAGAAGACAAAGGTGGCTTCCATTTTTGTTGCATGTGTTCTGTATTTTGAAAAAAAAATTGGAAAAGAAGAATGATGTCAGTAGGTGACGTTTGCAACGACATCAACCGTGACGACAATAAGTGTTTTAGCAACAATTGTAGTTTTTTAGTTTTTTAACTTTGTATTAGATTTTTTATACCTTTTGTACTTACTATTGTGTTTGTTTTTCCCTAATTAAGAGTAGTATTAATTTTATTTCAATTTTATGATAATTGAAATAAAATTTTATGTAGAATTTTTATTTTTACTCACTGTTTTTTAAGAGTACTAAGTGTTGTTTTTTTTTTTTTATCATTAAGAGTATTAAGTGTTATTTCTGAATATTTAGTATTTTTTTTGAGTACGCTGTGTTTTTCCTGAATACTTAGAGAAATATTCAGATTCTCAGTGAAATTTCTCGATACTCATAGTAATCACTGAGTATGCGTCAATGGTGGTCGGTGGTTATACTCAGTGACTGATTACTCAGTGAGTCGATACTCACTAAGTTGACGATCTATGCTTATTGCCTTATTTAGCTCCTGCTAGTGGAATACATATGAAAAGGTTGTATGATTCGATCATTCGAAATATCAATACGACTAAACTCATGAAAATTGAAAAGACCATACATACATGCGTTATTGGTTGACCAAGACAAAAACAATATCAATAGAAAGGCTAATCCTGTATACAGACATTCCAGATTTTTGGGGTCATATCACCCGGCATGAGGTAGGATATGACCGTCCTAAAAACATTTTGATAAATTTTAACAAGATTTTAGTCAAACTTTTCTTACTCGCCAGCTATATGGTTTACAAAGCCACCAATCGCTCCATGTTACGATTACAAGTATAAACAGAGCGACTACCAAAACACATGATAGAGCCCAGTGTTATAGGTGTTTCCAAAAGAGGTCAATTTGAGCTCCTTCCCTTCTAATATGTTGACATATAAACTCTAGAATTTAAAAGAATACCACATGGGTTTATTATACTAGCAATCCAGTTAAAACTCTCCAACCAACAAAAGTACAACACGCAATCACACATGACACATAATCAAAGTCAAACACTCACGGCCATCGAAATTCGAAAGCATACTCACACGAGCCGTTAAAACTTGACCTCACATTCACAGTTTCACACACATGTGTGTACGAATATATATAAATCCCTAGTACAAATTTTCCTCCCTTTTCTTTTTCTGTTAAATCTCATTTCTCCAAAGATACAGTAACCACAAAGCAAAGTAATCCGCTAACTCCATCGCCGGGAACGGGATTTATCAGCGTTTGGTTTCCGGCTAGTCTAGAGGTTATCATATATTGAATTATATAGATTTTTCTATAATACATATATATAGTATTTAATGTCATCAAAGGATACTAAGCTTGTAAGAGAAGGAGTGGAATCTCCTAACATTGTTTTTCTCACCATCTGCAAGTCTCTTGTAGCTGGTGGAATCGCTGGTGGTGTGTGAGTTCTCTCTTCTCTCTCCCTCTCTCTCTCTATCTCTCTATATATAAGGAGTTCTTATGAATTTTTTTTTATTAGATTCTTGTGTTTCATTTATACTTTATTTATGCTCAAGTATTATGTTCTGTTCTCTCTTTTGAATTGTGTAGGTCCCGCACTGCGGTTGCTCCCTTAGAACGTTTAAAAATACTGCTTCAGGTACTAAGATTTCCTTAATTATATATTATACCTGTTTATTTAATTTATGATACATTCATCTTTTTAAAGTAGCTCCTTTAAGAGAATATGAGAATATGATGATTAATCAGTTGTATGCTCTCATTGAAGGTTCAAAATCCTAATAATATAAAGTACAATGGAACAATTCAAGGATTAAAATACATATGGAGAACCGAAGGCTTACGAGGATTATTCAAGGGAAACGGCACTAATTGTGCTCGTATTGTTCCAAACTCCGCCGTTAAGTTTTATAGCTACGAGGAGGCTTCAAGGTATTTTCATCTCTTCACTTTATTTTCCATTAGTTTGCTTATCGTTTTTCCATCATACAGGCATATTTTATCCCTATATCGAAAACAAACTGGAAATGGTAACTATTATTCAATTTCTTTACTTTGTTTTGTTTATAATGGATTGAATAATGTCTTTTGTTTTTATTCTAGAAAATGCTGAACTAACTCCACTTTTACGTCTCGGAGCTGGAGCATGTGCTGGAATTATAGCAATGTCCGCAACTTATCCTATGGACTTAGTCCGAGGTCGGATTACAGTTCAGGTATTTTACCATTTTTACTTTGAAAAAATTGAAAAAATCGGAGTATGTAATGTTTGTTTTTTTACGTTTTAGACAGAAAACTCTCCTACTCAATACAGAGGAATATATCATGCTCTTAAGACGGTTTTCATTGAAGAAGGTCCTCGTTCTCTATATAAAGGATGGCTTCCATCAGTCATAGGAGTTGTAAGTAACTTTAATCATTAAAATACTTATGATTGATCATAATATAAATTATTACCATATTATAGATACCATATGTTGGCCTAAACTTTGCTGTATACGAATCATTAAAAGACTGGTTAATCAAATCAAAACCTCTGGGTCTAATTAAAGACTCAGATTTAAGCGTAACCACAAAACTTGCATGTGGGGCCGCAGCTGGTATGGTCGGCCAAACTATAGCGTAACCTCCCAAGTCTTTTATGGTGAACTCAGAGTGGAGGAAGTGCTTGACTTCCTGAATTGCAGATATAGAGCTGCTAGTGATTATTATGTCATCTACATAAACCAATAGAGCAATGAAAGTTGTAGATGTTCCTTTAGTAAATAAGCTGAAGTCACTATTGGAATGAACAAAGCCAAGAGCCAGAAGAGCAGTAGAGAGTTTGGCAAACCATTGCCTTGAGGCTTGTTTTAGACCATACAAACTTTTGTTGAGTTTGCAAACAGAATTAGGAGGTGCTTTAAGGCCTTGGGGTAGCTTCATGTATACAGTCTCATTTAATTCTCCATGTAAGAAGGCATTGTTAACATCAAGTTGATGTAAGTGCCAGTTGTTTGATGAAGCTAAAGCAATCATAAGTCGAATAGAAGTCACCTTAGCAACAGGTGAGAAAGTATCAAAGAAATCCAAACCTTCTTGTTGATTATAACCCTTAGCAACAAGTCTTGCCTTGTACCTTTCAAGTGTACCATCAGCTTTGTATTTGAGCTTAAAAACCCATTTACTTCCAATAGGTTGCATTGAGTCAGTTTGAGGAACAATGGTCCAAGTTTGATTATCTTCAAGGGCTGAGAGTTCACTTTGAATGGCATTCATCCAGTCAGGTGAGGTTGAGGCTTGTTTATATGATGTGGGTTCAGTTTGAGAGCTAATGGAGGCTATGAAATGTGTGTAGGTTGGGGATAATCTAGATGTAGAAATAAAGTTTTGGATAGGATATAGAATAGAGGGTTGTTTCTGAGAGTTGGAGTGTGTAAGAGATGAATGAAGAGCTTTAGTGGGACATATGTAATCTTTTAGGTAGGCAGGGGCATTTCTAATTCTTGAGGGTTTGTTTTGAAGAAGAGAAGAGTTTGTTGAAGATGTTGGAGGGTTATCTGAGGGAGTAGTATATGATGGTTCAGGAGGAGCTGACTGAGTAGGGAGTAGAGAGGTTTTTAGAGGTATTTCAGTGTATGGTGTTTGGGATGGTGGAAAAAGAAATGTATGAAGGTTTTCTGGAGAAGGTGTATTTGAGAATGGGAATATTGTTTCATGAAATATAACATTTCTTGATATAAAAGGAGTGTTGGTTTCAAGGTTTAATAACTTGTATCCCTTTGTATATAGAGGGTAGCTTAAGAATATACATTTTATAGCTCGAGAATCAAACTTAGTTCTCCCTTGTTTTAAAGTAGAAGCAAAACATAAACAACCAAACACTTTTAAATGACTCAGAGAAGGAGGTTTATCATAGAGCATTTGATAAGGTGATTTATTTTGCAGGAGAGGAGTAGGTAACCTGTTTATGATGTGAGTTGAGGTGATTATAGCTTCACTCCAATATTGAATTGGAAGCTTGGATTGAAACATCAAAGCTCTGGCAGTTGTAAGTAGGTGTTGGTGCTTTCTTTCCACCAGTCCATTTTGCTCAGGGGTTTCAACACAGGAAGTTTGGTGAATTATACCATTTGATGAGTAGAATGAGTAGAGATTGAATTCAGCACCATTATCAGTTCTGATCATCTTAATTTTGACATCAAATTGAGTATGAATAAGGTTATAAAATGATAACAAATGAGAGCTAACTTCAGTTTTATTAGTCATCATATAAACCCAAGTACACCTTGAAAAATCATCAACAATAGTAAGAAAATATCTATGTCCTGTGTGGGATACATGTTTAACAGGACCCCATATATCACAATGTATGAGATCAAAACAAGAAGAAGTTTTAGACCTAGAAACAGGAAATACAAGTTTTCTTTGTTTAGCAAAGGAACAAGTATCACAAACATTAGAAGGCAGAAAAGTAATAGAAGAATCTATGTTCTTCAAAGCTTGGAGTTTAGCTTTAGATGTATGACCAAGTCTTGAATGCCAAATGTCTAACTTCTGAGTTGTGACTGAATTAAAACAAGATGATTGGAAGGGTGTATGCAGATAGTATAATCCATTTAGTTCATATGCAGTCCCAATCATCTTCTTTGACTTTGAATCCTGTAGGGAACAATGTGTGGGAAAAAAGGACACCAAGACTTGAGATTCTTTAGTTAATTTTGAAATAGAGAGCAAATTTTGTTTGAATAAAGACACACATAGGACATTCTTCAAAGTAATGTACTTATTGATATATATATGTCCTGTGTAATCAGCTATAACAACTTCACCATTAGGTAATGAGACAGATATGTTGGTAGATTGATAAGCACCCGTGTAAAATGTAGGTGAAAAAATTAAATGATCAGTGGCACCAGTATCTAAAATCCAAGATGAATGTAGAATAGTACCTTCTTGAGTTGAAACCTGATGAACTGCAGGAGGAGTAGAGGTTGAGTTGTTTGCTAAAGCAAGGAGTTTACTGACCTCCTCATGTGTAAAAGCATAAGAACTGATAGTGTTAGAATCTTGAACTGAATCTTGAGGTATTGTAGCACAGTTGGCCTTTGAATTGGATGAGAAGTTAGAGTATGTTCTTTTTCCTCTTGGTCCAGTCCATCCAATTGGATATCCATGTAATTGAAAGCATTTGTCAATTGTATGTCCTGTGTATCCACAGTGTGTGCATAGCACTCTCTTCTTATCTCCATAACTAGTGGATTTTTGCTCATTTCTCACATAAAACGCCTGAGTAGGCTCAGAAAAAGTGGTTAATTCCCTTTGGCTTTCTTCTTGAACTAACATAGCAAAGACAGAATTGATTTTAGGAAGGGGATCCATTAAGAGAATCTGGCTTTTGACAGCTGAGTAAGACTCATTCAATCCAATTAAGAACTTGATGATGAAGTCAGTTTGTTGTCTTTCAACGATTGTATCTAGAAGCTTGCAAGTGCATTGATTCATGAAACCACAAGAGCATATAGGATTTGGGCGAAAATGAACATATTCATCCCAAAGTGATTTGAATCTTGCAAAATACTCAGAAATAGAAGAAGTGGATTGAGTAATCGAACTTAGTGACTTTTCGAGTTGATAAACACGCGTACCATTAGACTTACAAAAGCGTGTTTTAATTTCATTATATAATTCATGCGCAGAGTTAACATATAACAAGCTACTCCTAATTTCTTTAGAGATGGAGTTAAGGATCCAAGAGAGTACCAAATTGTTGGCACGAGTCCAAGCGGAGAACAAAGTGAGGTCAGTTAAAGAAGGTTGAGGTATGTCGCCATTGATGAAGCCAAGCTTGTTTTTCACGGAGAGAGCTATTTCAATGGCGCGAGCCCAAGCTAAATAGTTATCGCCTGTGAGTATCTCAGAAACAAGAGAGATACCAGTACTTTCGCTAGGATGTAAGTAGTAAGGACTTGAAAAATCTTCAGAAATTGGTGTGTTTGAAGACATCGCTTATGATGTAGTGAGTAAGGACAGAGAATAGAGAGTATGAGAGTGTGATTAGTGCGGAAATAAGATGTTTTGCTCTGATACCATGCTAAGAGATGAAGGTAGAAGCCATTAATGGCGAGAGAAGCTCTAAGAAGCTGGAAGAAGATGAAGAACACAGAGAGAGAAAGATGAAGAAGCTTAAGTGTTTTATTGATTGATTAATGAAATGTGTTTACACAATTATATATACAACACAATCTAATCTTAACCGAATACAGCTGTCAATTAGCTGCAAATATGCTAACTAACTTGTAACAGAATTTTGAACTAATTTTTCTTTAATTGCATAATGGTCCTTTGACTTTATTGTTCTTGCTTCTCGTCCTTTTCTTGATTCATACTCCAAGAGTTAAAACTTGACCTCACATTCACACACATGTGTGTGCGAATATATATAAATCCTAGTACAATTTTTCCTCCCTTTTCCTCTTTTGTTAAATCTCATTTCTCCAAAGATACAGGAACCACAAAGCAAAGCAATCAGCTGTCTCCATCGCCGGGAATGGGATTTGTCAGCGCTTGGTTTCCGGCTAGTCTAAAGGTTATCATATTTTGAATTATATAGATTATAATATAATACATATATATAGTATTTAATGTCATCAAAGGATACGAAGCTTGTAAGAGAAGGAGTGAAATCTCCTAACATTGTTTTTCTCACCATTTGCAAGTCTCTTGCAGCTGGTGGAATCGCCGGTGGTGTGTGAGTTCTCTCTTCTCTCTCCCTCTCTCTCTCTATCTCTCTCTCTATATATAAGGAGTTCTTATGAATTTTTTTTTATTAGATTCTTGTGTTTCATTTATACTTTATATGCTCAAGTATTATTTTCTATTCGCTTTTAATTGTGTAGGTCCCGCACTGCGGTTGCTCCCTTGGAACGTTTAAAAATACTGCTTCAGGTACTAAGATTTCCCTTAATTATATATTATACCTGTTTATTTAATTTATGATACATTCATCTTTTTAAAGTAGCTCCTTTAAGAGAATATGAGAATATGATGATTAATCAGTTGTATGCTCTCATTGAAGGTTCAAAATCCTAATAATATAAAGTACAATGGAACAATACAAGGATTAAAATACATATGGAGAACCGAAGGCTTACGAGGATTATTTAAGGGAAACGGCACTAATTGTGCTCGTATTGTTCCAAACTCCGCCGTTAAGTTTTATAGCTACGAGGAGGCTTCAAGGTATTTTCATCTCTTCACTTTATTTTCCATTAGTTTGCTTATCTTTTTTCCATCATACAGGCATATTTTATCCCTATATCGAAAACAAATTGGAAATGGTAACTATTATTCAATTTCTTTACTTTGTTTTAGTTATAATGGCTTGAATAATGCCTTCTATTTTTATTCTAGAAAATGCTGAACTAACTCCACTTTTACGTCTCGGAGCTGGAGCATGTGCTGGAATTATAGCAATGTCCGCAACTTATCCTATGGACTTAGTCCGAGGTCGGATTACAGTTCAGGTATTTTACCTTTTTTACTTTGAAAAAATTGAAAAAATCGGAGTATGTAATGTTTGTTTTTTTACGTTTTAGCCAGAAAATTCTCCTACTCAATACAGAGGAATTTTTCATGCTCTTAAGACGGTTTTCATTGAAGAAGGTCCTCGTTCTCTATATAAAGGATGGCTTCCATCAGTCATAGGAGTTGTAAGTTAAAAGTTCTTGTTATAATATCTCTTATAAAAGATCATAATATAAATTATTACCAAATTATAGATACCATATGTTGGCCTAAACTTTGCTGTATACGAATCATTAAAAGATTGGCTAATCAAATCAAAACCTCTGGGTCTAATTAAAGACTCAGATGTAAGCGTAACCACAAAACTTGCATGTGGGGCCGCAGCTGGTATGGTCGGCCAAACTATCGCGTATCCTCTCGACGTAATTCGTCGAAGAATGCAAATGGTGGGTTGGAAAAACGCTGATTCTTTAGTCACCGGTGATGGCAAGATTCGTAATTATACTGGTATGATTGATGCGTTTAGGAAAACTATTCGATACGAAGGTGTTGGATCTTTGTACAAGGGTTTGATTCCTAATTCAGTCAAGGTAATGTACAATGTACAGTAGTTGCTAATATATTGTTTTGTTTCATCTTTGATTACATGTTTTTTTTTTCTAATTTTTTTTAGGTGGTTCCGTCTATATCTATCGCATTTGTGACTTATGAGGTTGTTAAAGATGTTTTTCAAGTTGAGATGAGAATATCTGATTGATAAGCAAGAGGAGGTAACAATAACAAATGATATAATATGTACATATTCTTTTCCTAAGACAAATTAGGAAAAATTCATATTATTAAGTTCGTTTTATTGTTTTTGTTTTACCGATTTACAGTATTTGTTTTCTATAAGTTTTATAATGATGCTTACTTATGGACAATACCAATTACTCAACTGTAAATATGAAAACAAAATCAAGAATTTCTTATGGACAATCTATAATAGTAAATCAACAAATAAAAAATGTTTTGAGGTCTAATAATAACATGACCAGATAAACAAACATACACAAAATCGAAAAAATTGTGATGAAATCCAGAAAAAAAAAAAAACAATTTAACTTTTAACTTTTTAAGCTGTGATTTGCCTTCTTCCACTATTTGATTTCAAAACCATATCTCTTAAATTATCATAACGCTCACGATGATATTCAATCCAAACACATAATTGTCTTATAACTTCTCTTTTCTCTTCACTAAGATCAAATAACCCTAAATCCTTCTCCTTAATCTTTATCTCAATTTTCTCAATCTTTTCTTCCATCTCTTTCTCAAACTCTTCCTTTTCTTTCCTCAAACTTTTCGTTACATCTTCCTCGTTTACCAATAATGTCTTTAAGCTCTCAATCTTATCGATTAATCGTAATTCATCTTCTTTCTTAGTTTTCAACTCTAGGGCTAGTTTCGTAACTTCCTTCTCGAGAATCTCCTTTTGTTTATTCACCTCCTTAGCCCAAGTTGAAGCGATATTTAACTCATTCAATATTTCATATATCCGAGTCTCTAAATGTCCGTAATCTTCTTCATACTTCATATTCAACGACTCAATTCCGTTTAAAGTTTCGTTTACCTTTAACGACACATCGGTTACTATTTTATTTTGCGTCTCTTTATAACCCGAGATTATTTCAGAAAGTGTCGCGATTTTTTCCAGTAACGATTTTCTTTCGTGTTGTAATTTTTCTTCTTTACTTAAATAATCTTCGTCTTTTTCCGATAGTAACTGTTCAGTTACACGAGACTTTTGAGTTGATAAACGAAGCTTAACTTCAAGTGTACGTACATATTCAACTAAAGTATGTACTTCTTCTCCTTTAATCTCAATATCTCTCTTCAAATCCTCGGATTTATCTTCTAATGTATTGATTTTCTCGTTTTTAATATCCATTTTTTTCGACATTTCGTTCACTTTCTTTTCCGCTATATTAAGATTATTTGAAAACTCTTTCTCTGTTTCAGAAAATCTCAACTCTAAACCATTAATTAGTTCTTCCAATTCAAATTTCTGCTTAGTTAAATCTTCAATCTCAGTGTTTTTACTCATCAATTCCTCTTTTAAATGTTCAATTTCATTAACATAGTTAATTATTTCCCCACTCTTTTTCTCAAGTTCTGAATTCAATTCATTCAATTCACTAATTTGCTCGGACGATTCAATCTCTATATCTTCAATCTTTTTAAATAAAACAGAAATCTCACACACTTCAATCTCTAAACCCTCAATTTTCTTAAGTAAATTATCATTTTCCTCCTTCAAATTATCATTTTCCTCCTTTAAACCTTTTAAACCTTCGAAATCCATCTTTAACGCTTCTCTTTCATTTTCTAATTTACTAGTAAAAATTTTTAAATCTTCAACCACTTTATTTCCTTCTTCAATTCTATTCAAAGCAGCTTCTTTCTCAAATAATATTCCATTCTTCTCTTTATTCATATCTTCCATTTTCTCCATAAGTTTCGATATCTCTAATTTCAAAGCCTCGTTCTCTTTTAAAAGTAATTTTTTCTTCGCATTTCCATTATGTACCTCTTTTTCACTTGACGAATCATCTGAATCTGAACTTGAAGAAGAACTATCCAAATTTTTATTTTTATTTTTATTATTTACCTTTTGTCGTAACTCACCAGTTAAATTATCATAGCGTGAATAAAGAGATTCATATTGACTTAAAAAACTCTCCACTAATTCAGTTCCTTCATTATCTTCTTTAAGAAGCTCTAAAATCTTCTCCACTTTACTTTCAACCTCTGTTATATTATAACAAATAAACTTACTATTATAGAAAAAAAATTAAAAATTAAAAAACGTACCAGCTTTATTTTCTTGAAGCTCCTGATTATTTTCAACATCAACGTGCTTTACGATGAAGGATTTAAATGATTTACGCCAATTTTGCTTTGTCATCTTTTCTTTTGCAACTCTAAAAAATGAGATTTGTATATAAAGATAATTGATACATTGGCTAATAATATATATTTATTTTAATGGCTAATTAATTCAATACTTTTTTAGTCAAGGCCAAATTTAAAAACATTTAAAGTACAGCTAATATATCACCTTTGTTAAGTCAAAGACAGGTATAATATCACCAAACATGACTTGGTTGTTTCTATGATTGACCCATATATCTCGCCAGATACATTCTTTCTTTGAAACTTTAGAATGAGATTTTAAGTATTAGTTATATTTGTTTTATTACCTTTTTTATTTTTAACATTTTAAATCACATGATTTTTTTTTTAAATATATAACGCCAAATATATAATTTTAAATAAATATTTTGTTTTGTTATTTTATATAATATAGGATTTATAATGCGATTAACTCAAAAAATTAAAAAATTAAAAAATTAAAAAAATCATCTCAGGACAAGGTGGAGCCAGGTTTTTTTGTCGGGATGCTAAGTTTTGGACTTAATTGCACTATAGGTCCTTATGTTAGCAAAAATTGCACTATAGGTCCCTATGTTAATTGATATAGCTAAATACAAACTTATATATTACAAATTAGCAACTAGACTCGTGTTTCTTCCAAAAAATAGCAATGACTGTATAGAGATAGATTTGTACAGTAGATGTATAAGTAATATTTAGAAAACATGGGGTATATTAGATATTTAACAGAATAAGGACTAATTTATGCGATTAAATGTTAATTCATCAAAATCCAGCTCATATTAACATATACAAAGATTATACATACAGAAAAATAGAAAATTAAGCTATTGTTAATTAATCAATTACTGATCATTAAGCTTGTTAAGAGTGAAACTTAAAAAGATAAAGAAATTGAAAAATACCTGAAACTTGTTCATGTAATTGTAAACATAAAGCTCAAAACATGAAGTTCAACGCAATTCAGAGAACAGGTGAATTGTATGGGTATGTAAGGAGAGAAAGACGAGATAGAGAGAGAAGACAGAGTAAATGGGGCTTTATTTGTTTGAAGTGTTTCCTTTTTCAAGTAAAATAGGGAAGGATTATTTTTTTTTTAATTATAATTAGGAGAATTACCAAATGATCCCGGTAATTTTTGGTTTGGGACATACGTTTTTAAAGTTATTGTCCTCACTCCGTCCACAAAAGGTAAGGTTATAACTATTCTTTTTACATATCTGAGGTTGACCAGTAAATTTAATTAAAAATTACTAAACTTTAGTAGGAATGCACAATATTATATCAGAATTTAGGGATAGTTCATCCACATCTATCTCGCATTAAAAAATTCATAATTTTTGTGGAAGGTCTATATATACAGGATCAGTTTACCGTTCGATTCAATATCCATTTTCACTATCAAATCAACACATGAATTCGCCTCCTGATACATATGGGGGATCTCAAAGTTAACATGGTTTGCAAGTATAGTATGACGCTCTTTGAGTACTTCATCTGATCAATTGGTCTTACTTGCACCATCCTTCACTAGCGCATGTAGCTCAAGCAAATCAGTCTCAATGAAAACTATCTCATACTTACGAGTAATTGCCATATACAAACCAAAATGTAAAGCGAAAAGACCTGCTTAAAACACTGAATTTACCTAACAAGAACTTGTGAATCCTCCTAAGAAATTTCTTTTACTATCGTAGAAAAAGCGCCTAACTCCCGCTCTACTAGCCCCTTGTGCTAAACAACCATCTATGTTGAGATTAAAACCAATAGCCGATTCGACCAACTTGACTAGTGTACTTCTCACCATAGAAATTATCCCTCCGTCTCGCTCTCTTCCCCAACCCCAAACACAACCCACAACTGTATCTAAACCATAACTTTTAGTGTTCATATCTAATTCTCGTGGGTATCTTCTTCAAAACATTTTTCGTTCTGATCAATCCAAATGTGCCAGCATAAAGATCTGGCGAGAATCGTAAGTTTAAGCCCCTTATTTGTTGGTTTACAACCGAGCAATTCTTACCACTATTCAAGATCCAGCAAGGCTTCTGTCATAGTAGATCCGCTCGATATAGAAACTGCAGCGGTTTCATTCATGCCTGGACTGTTTTGCTGGCCTAAAGTTATGAGATCGTTACCGTCCTGTTGAAACACATTATAACTATTATATGTTGTTAAGTTCTCCACCGGCCATTACATCAATGCTCACACACTAAACCTCACCTATTAACAACACTTTCCCTAGGAGTTGTTGTTTCCCTGAAAAAGTTGTTCAAAGTTAAGTCCTCTAACTCGATGTTGTTGTAATTACTGCTGAGTTGCTCATCATCAACTAAAACAAAACACCTGGTGATTTTCCATGCTAGTCCTCGCAGTATTACACAATTTATCAAGTTTGGACCATCCTTTCCAGAGCTCATCGTACTTACAACAGTCGAAATAGATGCACAATAGTTTCCTGAGCTACTCCACAACTTTTACATAACAATGACACTTCATTTCCGTGTTTCCCCAGATTCACGGCTGTGGACGGTCCCATACGGCCCGCCAAAGAAGAATATGTATTTTTTGCGGACACTTTTGCGACCAAATTTTCTCCCATCTAAAGATTGCAGCTGCATTCGGCACTTTAAGTGACTTATAAGCTGATTTGACGGAAAAGTTTCCCGATACCTCTAACTTCCACTTGTACCAATACTCTTGTTCACTATACATTTCTTCAATACCATTAGCCAACACCTCCGGTCGATGAAGTATACTTTTGCATACTTTTGAATCTGATTGTTTTATATTATTTTTAAAATATTTATATATTCTAACTAAAAAATAAATATCTTGACTAGGACTAAGTTAAACCTTACCTCACCTGATCCTAACCCTTCTTAATTAAGTTTATAAATGTTTTAGACAAAATAGATAGATTTTACTTTTCATTTTTCAAACCAACCAATATCTATTTCTTAGTACCCCTAATAATTTGTTCAAGAATTATATAAAGAATTTTGTGAATTAATATCTCAACCTAAAGAGTGACATATAGTTCATAAATCATTTGCAAATATCTATGATTAATTATGTTTTACCTTGTGGTATAAAAAGACTGTCGAACATTCTCCTAGATAGTCAAGTCTAGGTGTTTAAGAAAAATTTCTAAAGGATGATTTAGAAAGTTCATATATAAATATATACCGATTTAATGAATTGTCAAATTTAATTATCGAGTCATCTAATTTGATTATATAATTGCTTAAACTAATTAGACGGTGACTCAATATAATATTTTTCAATCCATAAACTTTATCCAACATAAAAATTTGAACGTATAAAAAAAAGAACAAAGAAAAACAAATTAGTTATTTAAAATAAAATAAAAAAGTCTAAGCTTTTTTGATTTGGTCTAGTTTTAGTTAATAAAAAGTACTCCCTCCGTCCATTTTTATTTGTCCATCTTTCTAAAAAGAGGTGTCCAATATTGTTTGTCCCTTTTACAATATCAAGACACATTTTCTATACTTTTTCCAATTTTACCCTTAATTAAATAGTATAAAAAGAATTGCATTAAATAACCTTATATACATTAATTAAGGGCAATTGTGTAAAGATGAAGAGTATTAAATGCTCTTTTTAATCTTTGTGCCACAAAAAGTAGGACAAATAAAAATGGACGGAGGGAGTAAATGATTATGTGAGCAGATCTAGTTTCAGGTATATTATGATTGATTGTTTGTTATAACATTCGTAATATTGATTTTTATCCTCTCATTATTGTTTTCTGTTTTTATTGGGGAATCATTGTGAATAAAGGGGATTGGTGAAAGTAAGCGAGTTGAAAATCCCAACAATCACTATCATCGACCTCAACCATCAATATAGTCGACCTCACACACGTCACGATGAGTCGGTGACATCAATTCGCAACAACAAAAACAAATTTTGATTTTTTCGGGATGCAATATATATTTATGGTAAACTAACTCAATCGAAGGAAATATGATGTTTTAAGTTTTAATTATTCAATTAAAAAGTTTTAAATGAGTGAATTGAAATTTTGAACTGGGGAAATAATTATATAAAGCCCAGAGATTTACAAAGTTTCACTTTAAATCCTAACCTAACTAATCCCTTATTCTATTATTAGAAGGTAACTAAAGAGGAGAAAAAGACCAAAAACCCCTTCCCCAAACATCTTATACAGTGAAAACATTTTATCCAAAACAAAACACCCATATAGGGTTTGCTCGATCCAAACCTCACTCTCTCTCTGTGCTTCTCTCTATGCTTTCACTGTGCACAAGAACACAGCCCACCATCCCACCTCTACCACCATCCCACCCCTACTACTCGATGCCCTCCTCCCCCTTCTCCTCCCTCTTCCCAGCCCCACCTCCACCATCGAAGCCACCAGTGCTGCTGCTGCTGCTGCTGTACAATACCTCAACAGATCCGCCACCATAAGAAGAAGCAGAAGAAACACTCCGATGCAGCTCTCCTCCACAACAAGACACCAGCACACCACGTTCGCGATTCACCGGAGACCAGATCTCGAAACTGTGACGACGCCGGAGATGCACCAGATCCACGACGCTGTGACGAAGCCTCCACCACCAGCGATAACAACCTCAATTCCCGCCACCAACAGGATCGACGAGAAGAGATCCACCACCAACAGCCTCCATCATCTCCATTTCTGCAGCCCACCAACAGGAGCGACGAGATCTCCACTCCAGCCACCTTCCTCTCCGTTCATTCGCTGTTGAGATCTCGGTGGACCTTCGCCTCTCCACCACCTTGATCTCCGACGGTTCGTGCTCCAGGTTCGTGCTCCAGGTTGGTGCAGCATTGATCTCCGACGGTTCGTGCTCCAGGTTTGTTCGTGAAGATGGCCCAGCTCCAGATCTGTTCGTGCTCAGCTTTCTTCTCCAACGTTTTCCACCGTCTTCGATCTGAACGAAGCCATTTAGGGTCCAGCAAATGTTAGGGTCTAGCCCATTTGGTAATTCTCTCATTTTTTGTTGTTGTTGTGTGCGTGGTGTTAGGGTCCAGCATGGGTTAGCTGCAAGGGTCCAGTCACGTTGGGCCAGACATCTCGGATCATAAGGTTATACAACATCTTGTTTTCTCTTTTTAGTTAGTGTCCAGCCCGTAATGTTTGTTTTTCTTGTTGTTACAGGTAATAAAGCGAGTGTGTGGGTTAAAGGGTCTAGCCCAATTAATTAGTCTTGGGTTTTAGTTGGATAAATTGGGTTTGGGTATAGTCTTAGGGGCACAGACTTAGACAACTTTTAATTTCATTAGACATGTATTTGGAGAAACGGGCTTGGGGTACAGCCCTAGGGGTGCAGACATGGACAATTTTTAATTTCATTGGACATGGACTTGACTTGGACAATTTTTGACTTTGTACATGGACTTGGTACAGCCCTATGGGTACAGTCCTATGGACACATACTTGGATAACCTTTGACAAAAATGGTTTTGGGTACATGCCTAGTGTAAATGATAGACATGGATATATACAAAAAACGAAAATTATGTACAGCCCTAAGTGTATTTGGACTATATAAAAAAGATTCAAAAACCTTTAAAAAACAAAAACCCAATAAAAAGTATGTACCTATGTGTACGGATCTATCCGCTAAGTAGAAATAATAGAAAACAAATTACTGGAAAGAAAAAAGGAAAAGGGTAGAATTGAGAAAAATCCAACCAAAATTTGAAACTAGGCTTTATTTAGAACAATTTTGTAACTAGGCTTTAAAGATACTTTTTGTTACACATTAGGTTTCATTTTGAAGTTTCCTCTTTTGAACTAATGGAATATTAAATGTTCATCCTTCTTTATGTATTTTTTGATCGAATTCGAACAATTTAGTTCTAGTCGAACTCAAATTATTAACCCAAATTTATTTTTTATGGATGAAATAGAATTTTTATAAACAATTTGATAGACAGAGGATAGAGTATAAATTGAGTAATTATGAACAAAAATAATTCAAATAGAATAGATCTTATTTTAATAAAACTTTCATTTTAATTTAACCTATTAAATAAATAATTATTATTTATTATTCATGAATATATATTTTCGATTCACGAACAAGTTCAATCTATTAACAAGTTTTAATAGAGTTTGATTTTTTTTTGTTTATATAGACGAACAACTCCTTTTAGTTAAACTTAATTTAATTATAAATATCTTGGTTCATTTGTTATCCTAAATTCTGGATGAAGGTGGACTTAGATTATATTTAGGTTTTTGGTACAAAGTCTTAAAAATATTATGAAAGGTAGTTGATAATAATGATTTACTTTGCATTAAGTAAATTCATGAGAAATATTTTAAAAATATAAATGTTTGAAAATGACAGGTTAAGAAATTGAATTCTTTTCTATTGAAACAAAGTTGGAAGTTGAAAGATAAGATAAAGATTTCTTTAGGAAGTGAAAAAATAAAAAATATTTTGGCTCGGTGGTACACCTCGGCTACTATCTCTCTGTTGCTAATAATGCTTTTAGACTCTATTGGACAAGTCCTTGTTATTTTTTCAGCACTTAAAGGGAGGTACAGAGTTTGAACCCCCCCCCCCCCCCCTCCCTCCCACCCTCCCCCCACCGCCTTAAGAGGTACAAGGTTTGCTACTCTCCTTGAACATGGATAACCTAGTTCTGATTTACCTGGGATATGTATAAGGAGGCTTGCATATTCCCGTAGAATTAGTCGTGGTGCGCATAAGATGGCCCAGGCTACTCACGTAATATAAAATAATAATGCTCCTAGTGGTGAGTTTATCGCTTACTTAAGAAACCATATGATATTTTTAGTTGTCGATCTTTTGTCAAACCTTGGGCTAATATTGTGTAAGACTCTCGTGTTATCCTTAAATATACTATTACTGTGTGGATGCTGATATATGAGAGATTTAAGACAAAGAATACAATGAATTACTTGGAGTTAAATCCACTTTATGAATTATGTGGGAACGATTTTGAATCTTATAAACACCTATAATTTGAATGGATTTTGATAGAAATATTTGGAGTGGGATAAAAAAGTAGTTTAGTAATTGTAAAGGATATAAGTACATTGTTGAGTGTATTTATAGTTACTTAAAAAAGTTAAATTTGTTGAATGGGTCAAAAGATTTGGATAGAACTCTCTCTCTCTCTGAACATGTATTGTTCAAATCTTTCTCCAAATACATCCTAAATCTAAAATTTTATTAACAATTTCTTTATGTTTTTTGTTGATTCCTTTCTTCTTTTACTTTTAATTTCTTTCTTCTCTACGCAATTCAAACCACTGGGTTTTATGGTGATGATTACCAGTGGGTGGTCTGATTTTGATCTGAATCCTCATAATTTCTGAGTTTGGATAGCCTATTTTCTTTGGTGTTGGTATGTTGTGACTATACCTTTTAGTATAGCAAACATGCAACCAAGTTGGGTGATTAATAATGTTTATCAGTGGGCTAAGGGACCCCATACATCCCTTTTCTCTTATTTCTGATATCTTTCTTGGTGTACGTTTTCTTGGGGAGGTGGATTATCTAAAGCTTTAGAGGAAAAATAAAAAATTGGAGGGAGATCTCTAAAGATCGACTGGTACCTATTATGCATGTTATCTCATTGGAGGAAATTTATCTTTATGATGGATGTTTTCCAGCCTAGACCTATAAAGTGGGATTATAAACAATTGGATTATACTATTTTCAAAATGTGGGGAAGATTCATCAGCCTCCAAATATTTCTGTGTTGCAGCTTTAACTATCTCGATGCAAAGACTATTTTCTATTCTATTTTATAATGCATGTCTATTGTCGTTATCAGGTTCTATATCTATTCCCTCGCTCTCATATTTTCCTAATACTAAAAGACAAACGAAGAAGAATTATGCGGCAGTCAAGTTGGATATGGAAAAGGTATATGATCAGGTAAATTGGTCCTTTCTCACTAAAACTCTTCTCGTATTGGGTTTTTGTGAAAAATGGGTCAATTGGGTTATGAGCTGTAACTCTTCAGTGTCTTTTCAAGTTAAAGTGAATGGACAAAGGCTTAAGAAATTTAAACCGAGTCAGGGACTGAGGCAAGGTGATTTGCTTTCACCACTTTTATTTTCTTTACTTACTGAAAAGTCTTATTAGTCGTATTAATTATCATTGTCGTGAAGGATCTATTAAAGGAATCTCCATCACTAGACAATGTCCCGTTTTAACTCATTTACTCTTTGCTGATGATGCTTTATTCTTTATTAAATTCAACATGAAGGAAACTGAGACATTTAAATCAGTCTTAAGAGATTATTGTAATGCTTATGGTCAAAGAATTAATCTGCACAACTCCAAAGGATGTTCGAAAAGATGTTTCTCAAAGCCTTAACATTGAAGGCACGAATGACTTGGGGAAATATTTGGGTATCCCTTTATCAATTAAGAGAGCGAAAAGTGAAAATCAAAATTATATTAAAGACCGTCTTCTAGCTAAATCAGCGAGTTGGGTTGCTAATTTGTTGTCAGGAGGAGGTAAAGAGGTTCTCATTAAAGCTCTCCTCCAGGCTATACCGAATTATGCTAGGTCTATATTCGAATTCTCAAAAAAATTATGCAAAAAGCTTTCTAGTATTGTTGCTAATTTTTTGTGGGATTCTAATAATAAAAAAAGAATTCACTGGGTGACATGGAAAAAGATTGCTAAGTAAAAAATGATAGGTGGTCTTGGATTTAGAGATTTTCATAAGATGAATATTGCTCTTTTAGCTACTCAAGCTTGGAGAATTATTAACAAAACCGATTCTTTTGTAGCAAAAATTCTTAAAGCAATTTATTTCTTGGAATGCAGCCTTTGGGATGCAAAAATTAAATCTAACAGGTCATGGAGTTGGGCGAGTACTTTTAAGGGTGTTTAGTTACTTAAGAAGCTTGGCAAGTTGGTAATGGTACCAATATTAATATTTGGAGACATTGTTGGATTATCAAAGGTATTTATGTGGAGAAGCCTGAAATTGTTCGGTTAATTTGGTTAGCGAATTAATTAACAAAGATGGGAATGATTGGTACTACAATGTTATTAATAGAATATTCTCGGAGAAATTAGCGGCAAGTATTCGTAGGATTCCAATTATAAAAAGTAATACAGTTGACAAGATTATATGGTCTTTGAGTAAAAATGGCGAGTCTTCTACGAAATCATGCACTTGTAGATGAAGAGATGGCCAATGAGACGCAATCGTCAAAGAAAGGTGAAGAGAACAAAAGTGAGCTTTGTAATACTATTTGGAATCTAATGTGCAGAAAAAAATTAGGAATTTCTGTTGGAAGGTTTGTAACAATGCTATTCCAACAAAGAGTAACCTGGTTAAAAGAAAAATTTTGAATACTGATATGTGTGAATGGTCTTAAATGGATGGGGAGAATGTGGTCCATCTTATGCTGAAATGTCCGATTAGTATGGAAGTTTGGGCTAGGTCTCCTCTCCAAATTAGAATTGATCAAGGTTTAAAGGATAATATCGAAGAATGGTTAATATATACTATTAACAGTTTTTCCAAAAATGGACGGGATAAGAAGATTGTTACGGCATATATCCTCACAATTATGTGGAAAATATTTGGAAAGAAATGATGAAATGCTTCCATGAAAGGAAGTCGTGAAGTCTTGATGACATTTTTAGTCGTACGAAGGATTGTATTAACAGATTATTCGGGTTAGGGCAAGGTGAGAATGTGACTTTTATGGGCAACCCAAATAAAGAGAAAAGGAATGTGAATGATCCAACTATCAGTGATGATGCGAATATGGTGTGGATGTGTGATACGTCTTTTAAAGACAATATTAGGCCAGCGGCGGTTCCAGCGATTGGTGTAAATACAGCTGGAAAGATTGAGCGTAAAACTAATCTCAAATGCAATATTAATAAGGTTATTGAAGGGGAAGCATGGGTCGTTTTGTTGGCAATGAGATCATCACATGATCTCTCCAGTTAGAGAATTTCTTTTTACTCTGACAACCTTGAGTTAGTTCAAGGAATTCATAATCTGACCGGGCTATACTGGAGCCTTAAACCTATTTTTTCTGAAATAGAAAGATGGCTAGGTCTTTGTCCGCAATGGAAGGTTTCTCATATTGATAGAAGTTTCAACTCCACAGTGAATGCTCTCGCTAGATGTACCGAATGAATAAAGACTTATCAGGTTGAAAGGATTTCTCGCTTTTAGATTCTAATACGTTTTTAACTACGTTTTGTAATGTTTAACTTTTACCTTTATGTACGAGTGACAACAAAAAAAGTTAAATCTATTATAATTGAAAAAAAAAGTTTAAAGAATAACTTATGGAACTATATGTATTATATTCAGAGAACAAGATATTATCTTATTATGAAAAGTAAATTTTTGATAAAAAACAAAAATTTTAGGTAATATATTTTTTAGGAATTTATTTTTTGTTTATTAATCATACCTTCTGTGTGCTTTGATTTTGAGAAAAAAAAAATTATTATCATCCTTTCAACTTTTCAAATTTTTTCGACTAAGAAAAAGAATATTTTTTGCTATATATATGGGAAAAACTAAACCAGAGCACATTGTATTGTTTTTGTAACTTTATTATTGTTTCAAGTGAGCATCTTAAGCAAGGTGGTGGGCTTGTCTTTTTCTTTGGTCGATGGGCTTGTTTTATTCGTCAGATACATCTATTCCTAAAAAGATAAGATTTCATGGTTTCCAACATTATGTTATTGTTCTAATTCCAACATTATGTTCAAACAAATAAATTTGTCTCTATGCGAGAATCTCGATTGTACTACGTTGTTTATGTTGCAATTAATTAAATTATTAAGCTCAATAGTGGATATCTTAGACGTAAACATTTCCACCAAAACGATGATCGTGGATTAGTTCATAATACAATGAAGGATTTTGAGTGTTTTTAGTACGTAACTAAAGTTTATAATGTTATTACAAATATAAACAGAAAGCACACACTAATATATATTTCTAAAGTGACAGAAATTACCAACGATTTTTTTTCCAAAGCATAATATATTGATAGATAGTTCAAAAGATTACAAATTAGTCTATCTTTCTAATTTCGTTGTCATTATATAAAATATTAGCCAATTAGATTAAAATACAAATATCTCAATTACCAAATAACTTGCTTAGAAATTTATGTTTGATAACTCAACCAGTAGTTTAATTTTTACTCCTAAAAATAACAGCAAAACTAGAATTTGACAATTCAGCAAAACCGTAAATATTACATATAATGTTTTTAAACAAATGACACAAAATGTTTTGACTAGAAGAAAAGGGTTTCATAATCTTTTCAGCGTCATTCTCGATTATCACAATTTTTCCAAGAAAAATCTGATGCCATCACCGTAGCTTTTAAGATACCCGTGGCCTCCACTTCTAGAATTGACTCAATTTCAATTTCCAACTTTTTCCTGATACAAGTTCACCAAGAAAGTTGCATCACAATTAATTTTTAAAAGGGTTAGGGGATGGTTTTTTCTATTTATCTTTAAATTTAGTATGAATACTAGTATTATTATTGCTTTGTTGGTTTCCTGTGTTATTATCTAATATTATTTGAGTTATTTCATTGTTGCTTAATTAACTCTTTTTCCAATAAATTAATTTTTTCTCCGTCTACTTTTATTTGTCCAACTTTCTAAAAAGAGGTGTTCAATATTGTTTGTCCAATTATTAATATCAAGACAATTTTTTATACCTTTTCCAGTTTTACCCTTAATTAAATAGTATAAAGAGTATTGCATTAAATAAACTCGTGTACATTAATTAAGGGTAATTGTGAAAGAAGAAAAGTATTAAATGCTCTTTTTTATCTTTGTGCATAAAAAAAGTGGACAAATAAAAGTGGACGGAAGAAGTATCATTAGGTTTGATATATTTTGTAATATTCTTTCCATTTAAAAATGCTTTATTAATTGTAGCCATTGGATCACAATTTTTATTGTTATTGATGAAATTATTGCCATCTTTTCAAATTTGCCATGTGATTGTACATATAAGTTCAAATAGTTTTTTTTAATTTTTTTTATCATTCCTGTACACGATTTAAAATCCACTGATCTAATCTGGTGGTAGTTTCATTTTTAGTTTTGATATTTAAAGGATAGCAAATTATATACTTTTTCCCAGTGACATCTAAAGAGGATGTGCTCTAATGTTTCAATGTTGTTATTACATATTTGCAAGTATTACTATCACTACATTTACGATTTAATAATTATCCTGAGTAGGCAATAAATTTCTTAATGCTTTCCACATAAAGTTTTTAATTTTTAGTGGTATTTCAATTTTCTATATCATATTCCAGATTTGATTAACATTATTAATAGATATGGTTGGTTTATTTTGAACCCTGATGAGTTGTTCTTTAATTTCTATATTTTTTAATGTATGATACGTTTTTTTTACTGTATAGCTATCATTTTTACAATATAAAATACACATTGAAAAATTCACATTCAAAATTAGGTATTACCATTTTTTCTATTTTGTCACTTATATCACTAGGATATAAGTTATTTAATATGTTTCTTTTTCAAATCTTATTATTATATATAAGCTGATTTACCCAAATGTTTTCAGATTTACTTGGTTTTATATTCTAGATATTATTACATATCCATTTGTGTTTATAAACTTTTATATTTTTTCCGTTTCCTATTTTCTACGCTATATTTTTTTATTAAAAGTATCTCTCTCTACTAGAATACTTTTCCATCCCCAGGATGGGAAGCTACCCAGTTTTGCATCTAGGAAGTTATTGTTGTGAAAATATTTTCCTTTTATTAGTTTATGTAGAAGATAGTTTTTTTATTAGCAATATTTCATGCCTATTTTTCTAAAAGTGCTTTGTTCATTAGATGTAGGTCTCTAAAACCAAGACCACCATCATATTTTTTTAGTATCCGGTCAATTATAAATTGTAAATCTTTTATTTTTGTTCTATTTCATTCAGTTGGGAGTCCAAGGTAGTTCACCATTTTTTTCGCATTCAGCCGTTTAGCCATTATATTTTGGATATATGTTGGTGTGTTGGGGCTAAAAATTGCGCCATATTTATTCAGATTTAGGCAGAGTCCTGGACTATTTTTATATTTGTTTATGATATTATTAAATGATTCAATTTCAATGTAATCAGTTTTTAAGAAGAATAGTCTGTCATCTGTAAACAGTGAGTGATTTCTGGACAGTTATTTCTTATTTTTATACCTTGGAAAAGTTCTTTTTTATCCTTAATTAGGTCATTAGAAGTTTGGGATATTAGACAAAAGATCAAAGGAGAGGGGGAGATGATCTCCTAGTTCAATTTCTCTTGTGGGTTTTTGAATTTGATTTGTTTCCCCATTTATAAGTGCTGAATATGTGACAAAGCATATACATATCATAAGTCAATCTTTGTTAAAACCCATTTTAATCATGAGATCATGGAGGAAATCCCATTCAGTAAATTCATAAAAAATTTATGTCAGTTTTAACCGTTACCATATTTTATCAGTATTTTTCCTTCTCTTAATGTGAGTTATTAGTTCGTGTGCAATCATAGCATTTTCTTGTATTAATCAGTTAGGTATAAATGCGGTTTTCCCCCACAAGTACATTCATAAAAGGTTGTAGTCTGTTAACCAATATTCTTTCGATTATTATATAAATAAAGTTTGAGCAGCTAATTGGTCTATAGTGTTTAATATTTGAAGGTTTACCTATTTCAGGCATCAAAGTAATACGGGTATGATTAATCTTATAAAGATACCCTTTATTGTTCCAAAAGATATTAATAACTCTCGTTATATATAATTTAATAATATCCCAACAAAGTCTGAAAAATATTCCATTAAAACCATCTGGTCATGGTTTCTTACCAATTGTAGTAAATATATAGTTAAAATAATTAACAATGTCTTTATTAATATCATCCTTAGTATCAAGCAATTTTTCATTATCATTTGTGTTATTATTTCTGCTCCTTCTTTCTTTGGTACATGCATGATAGTATTTAGGGAGGAGTTCGAGCCTTGTACCTCTCACTTTACACCCGTTAGGGAGGAGATTCGAACCATGGATCTCTCCTTTAAGTGCGGAAGAAATAGCAAGGCTCTGGCCAGTTGAGCTAACACAACTAGTTTTTTTATCACCTTTATAAAGTCATAGACTTTTTTATCTTTCTTTCCAAATAGTTTCTTCTCTTTTCCAAGTACCTTCAAGATTTTTAATAATATTGTTATATTCATCCCGAATATAATTAGAAATGTTTGTATTGGAGATGATTTTCTAACTTTTTTATTAATTTATCAATTTGGATTTTGTTATTACCACATCTTTTTTATTACAATTTCTTAGTTCAATGCTACATTTTTTAGTTTATGGTTAATCATTAGATTAGGGTTTTCCATAAGAGATTTGTGATCATCCCATACCTTTTTAATGATATTCAGACAATCATTTTCAGTTGTCCAGAATGATTCAAAATAAAATCTTCTTTTTTATGGTTATTAACTTTATCATGGTGTATGACTAAGGGACAATGATCAGAGCTAATGGCAGGAATCACTGCTGTCCAGGCATTTGGAAATAGGGTGGCTCATAAAGAGTTGTGCAGAGCCATGCCAAGGTTTGCCTTTATAAGTTTATTACAAGATTATTTATTAGTCTAAGAGAGCTTACAACCATAAGAGGTTGTTTCTTCAATATTATTAAGGTTAATAAATTTATTAAATTTTTTTATGACAAATAACCCCTCATATGTTTTCTTTTAAAAATCTAGCAAAATTAAAGTCATCAATGATAGACCAAGCAAATTTTTGGGGCTTTAGTGTATCTAATATATTCAGCGAGTCTTTTTTTTCATATGGATTAAGATAAACAAAATAATAATTTTTTTATTTCCCTCTCCATGAAGACACGCGTGGATATAATACTCACACGTATTTATTATTTTCATTCTAATCCCTTTCTTCCCAATTAACGCTAACCCACCTTTAACCCCAATCGTCTCAACAATGCATATTAACTCCATATCGATAATCTTAGCAATTTTGACAATTTTATTAAGCGAATTTTTTATTTTGGTTAAGAAAACTACCTCTGGCCAGTGTTTGGAACTGAGGTTCCGAAGTGCCTGGACTGTTAGGGAGTTACCGATGACCTGACAGTTCCAGGCGATGTGAACCATTTAAGGAGATGGGTTCAATTTGGAACAACCCCAAAAGATCCACTGGTATCAGCAACAACAACTTCTCCCTTCGCAACTTTCTCAATCTTGACAATCCTCAATCCAGGTTTGTCATTCTTGTTCTCTCAATTTGTTCTGTTGATTTGTTACCCGAATTACAAACTTCATCCAATCTCTTTTTGTTTTTTGATAAAATCTTCTCCTTAGAGGATTTCTTCTTCTTTTTCAGATTTCTTCTTTCCCCCCCTTAAAACTTGATACCTTTGTTTATCAGATAATGCTGCTTGATCATCGAATTTGAAGTTTCTAGTGATTGAATTTTGTTTGATCCACCCATCCTAACCATGTCGTTCTATGATTCTTATTTTATTACGAGCTTTTGAGGTTCCCATCAAGGACGTGTATGCTCATTATCAATTCTAAATAATTTGGTAATTCCCCCCTTCTCCCCTGACTCAATTTGTTCGAGTTTACTGCCAGTTGTTTCTGGTAAGGTTGGGTTAATTTGTTGGTTGGCTGTTGGTGGTTTGGGACTCTTAAGAATATATTTATTAACATTTTGTGTGTCTGAGTGAGTGTTGATGGTTGTTTTTAGGTTTTAAGTATTAGGGGTTGTGGGTTGATTAAGGTTTTTGTTGGTGTAGGTAGGAATGGTGATGGAGGGTGGGGATGGTAGTTGATGGGGTTGATGTGGTATTAGTAGTTGTTTTGTTAGTGATAGTAAGAGTGCTTTGAGTAGTATTTGTTATGATATGAGGTATTTTGTTTTGTTTAGGGAGGTGGGGGGGTTTAATATAGATGTTTGGGGTTTTGTTCTGGTTTGGGGGTAAAACTGAAACGGTTGTGATTTTGTTTTGGTGTGGGTTTGTAAAAGTAATGGTTGGGGAGGGTTTTATGCTAGTAGTGGAGGGTGATGGGTTGTTGTGTTTTCCAGAATGTTTTGTTAATGAGGTAAGTTTGATTGTGGGTGTAGGTGATAAAAGGACTTCAGACTATGAAGGATTTAGGTTAATGTTACCTTGTGGAGAAGATGAGGTGGCTGCAATCGAAGAAATTTTGTCAGCATCCATATTGTCCATGTTGGCATGTTGAATTCTAGAGTCAACCCTGACTTGATCAGGGTCAACTGTAACATATTGATGAGATGGATGGTGTTCCACTTTATCCATTAAAGTCTCCTCAGTGATACTTCTTTACACTTTACTGTATTATCCAGTGTGCTAACATTCTCTCTCTTTGCATTAAATGTGGAAGGTGCTTTTTCAGCTAAACACATGTTTCCTATGTCTTTAACACTTACATCATGTTGCAGGTTTGGTGGATGAAAAGAAACCTTTTTCCCTGGAATTGATGTGTCCTAGAGTATGGTGCAACCTTTCTTTTCTCAGAAAAGTTGTTTGAGGAACCATCCCATGGAGGATTGGGTGTTACAGGTTGAGATCTTGATCCAACCCCCAAGTTTAGGGCTGATTTTACTCTGTTCTTCACACATAGTTTCCTCGTGATCAAATTTTCCATCGCCACAACAAATCTGACTAAGGTTCTTGTATTTAATCCTGATCCATTTTGAAGCTTGAATATTTCCCTATAAATGAAACCCAGAAAAGATAGCTTTTTTCAACTTCAACTCTATTTTCACTCTTGTAAACTTATGCTCTGTTACTATTCTTCCAGGAGGTAGTATAATTCCATAGATTTGACCAACTTGTTGAGCATTTTAGTGGTGATTTTATGGTTTAAGACTGTAGTTGGTAAACCATAGAGTCTTAACCACAGTGCAGTGTGAGTTATCCTTTTACTTGTTGAGCTGAACTCGCTTAAGGACAAGTGTTTCCTCATCAAGGTCCAGGGGAGCTTATTCCACACTAGTTGTTTATCTTGTTGATCTTCAAACTTTATGATAAACTCATTGTGTGCCATTTTTTTGTTAGTATTTTACCACTTATTCCCCAAAACTTTTTAATGTGGTTTCTCCTATAGCCAAAGTTTATAGCCTCTTGATTCAATAACTTTGTTATCAGCTTTGAATCTTCTAATGTTTGGTAGTGACTTGCACTTTCCTTAGACAAAGACACTCATACTTTTGCATCAGGGTGATTAAATGGATAAATGTTCATTTTTCATGTACAATGTGTAAATGCAAATGATTGAAGAGTTGAGACTTAAATGAAGCAAACCCGATGAACTACAATAAATGTAACAATGAAAGACATAAAAAATAAAGGTTTTGAAGATGCCACATGAAGCTTTTAAAAGGTTTGAAGGTGAAGGAGCAGGAAAACAGAGAAAAACAAAGATAACAACTACTAAAATGAACAAAACTCAACGATTAATGGCGAGGATTGCAACAAACGAGAAGTAGTTTTTAAGTAAAATGACAATTTTTAGTGTTTGTGTTTTTAGTAGGTAGAGAAAAGAGAGAGAAAGAAGGAAAATATTATTTACTTACTTAACAACGATCTCATACAATGCCCACTTTATCCAATTTATCAGATATAAAGTAAATTATGGAGTACAAATTACTTCTATTCCATCAAGACATTTCATTTAACATTTTTACATAAAATAAAAAATGTCCCATCATCCTGCCGAATTACACAAACACAGTAAATTCTTGTAAAGAAAACGAATGTTCCATCTACTTGTCAAGGATCTTTTAAAACCATAAAACAAAAATCAAGACAATTAGTGTAAATTGAAACTATACGATTTGTATATTCCATTGCAAGCTTACAAACTTCATGGAAAAGTAGAGTTTTGTCTTCAAGATACGTTTTAGCCCAATCTTTTTAACCAGGTGATTAACGATGTTGTCATCTTTGTCACAATCAAGTCTTGATCATAAGTAAGGATTTCAATAGTTACGGTTTAATAGTGAAACCTATAGGAACCAAACTAATTAGAAATCAATTGTAAGACTATGGTAAAAACCATTAAGTTATGGTTTTAAAAAATGTAGGATAGTTAAAACCGAATAATAAAAAACCACTTTATTATAATATATTTTTATATTTTATAATGATCTAGGGAAAAGAAAATATTCAAATTCGAAGACCAAAATTCAAAATCTAGATTTACCTATGTAGGTAACAAATTTCCAATTTAATCAAACATCTGAATAATATTATATATATTTTGGATATTCTTTCTTGTATGTGTGATCTTGTTTTAGGAATTTTGTATATATTTACAGAGGCATAGTTCAGTTATGATTAAAAACCGTAAAATCGTTTAAAAAAATTAAAATTTAATAGTTAGGTCTTAGTTTTGGAAAGTGTTATCAATGGTTAAAAGCGTTAAATTATGTTTTTTCATAAAAAACTGTTATAATATGGTTTTTATATTTTCGTAGTTAATCAAACCTTTACCATCCTTACACATAAGTTTAAGCACTTGGAACAGTATTTTGGTTCGTTAGAGGTAACTCTGTTTTTCAACTTACTTTATCATGACTCCTTCATTATGCACCTTAATTGTTTAAAGAACGTTCAAAGGCACTACACAGAACATGAGTAAATTCACGTGTAACTAAGGTGCAAGTTAATTATATTAACCTTTGGTCAACCAGGCATTTGAGGTAACTTATTTCATCTTATCATTTTACATTGCAATTATATATATATTTTACAAATTTTATTCGTAAATTTCTACATGAGAGACCTTATCTGATAAGGACAAATAAATCCAGACTTGTATTTTTCAAAATATATTATTTGTACTCAGTAAATTCGAACAAACTAAGTTCTCATAAAGGATAACTCCACAAACTGCAATTTTTATAGAATGAAGATGTTAAGGAAAATGCTCCATCTTATTTAATAAGCCACCAATAAGGCACGTGGCATTACCAACGACAACCTCTTTTTTTTATTTTTGTCAAAAACAGTAATTAAAATTGATAGCAAAGCGCATATTACATAATAAGAGGTGGTATACCACGTTCAAAACAATAAAATAAACAAACAACAACAATCTCGGGCCTGTAGGTCTTTCCTAAACAATTATGATTACAAATATCAAGATATAAGCCGCCATAAAATGATTAGCTATAATCACTCTATAACTCTAAAAATAGAAGCGAAGTAAAAAAAAACTCTATAAATAGAAGTAACTTTTTTTAAGGCAATTATCGCAACTCATGTAATTAAGGCTATTTTGTCACAATCATTAAATATGTCTGTTCCTTAATTTGTATTCTTACTTTGTTAATCATGCTTAATTTACGTTAAATTCAATATTTTTTTTTTACTTTATTTTTCTATTCGATAGTTTTCGTCCTATCACCATCATAATTACCATTAACGCAGTGCCATTGTGAGCCTTTCTCCCAGAAATGATAATGTACGTGTTTGCTTGTAGTGGTTACCATTTAAGTTCCAAGTAGATCGAAAAAATTGTGTCCAACCGTGAAGTGGTCTACTCCTATATATAGGCTATAGCACTACTATCGAACACATATCCTATCAGCTGTGTAGCTTATTCATGGCTTATGCATTAGTTAATTGCTAGCCTACACTATGAACTTAGTAGCGGAACATCACAATTATCTGAATGAAGATTGATTCTATGAATTTGCAGACGGTGTGGAAGAGGGGGTTATTTATTTTATTTTTGGACGATAGGGGTATTTATTTAGTGAGCCTTTTTGTGAATAGGAGGGTGCCTATAAGGTTTTATCGTTAATTAAACATATTTATCCCCAAACAAACACATGTGAAACTGTTGAAGACAAGTTGATTCATTGAATGCAAATCTATAATATAATTTGTGGAGAGATATTACTAAAAATTGTTTAGATTAGACCTCCCCTAAAATTCATATTGGACATCTAAAAATAACTACAGAGTAACAAAACTAGTTAATATTCATATTGTAAGAGACAAAACATAATATTTAACTTACATTCTTAGTTAGTAATAACCCACTAACTCCATATGGAAACTATATATAAAATCTGAAAATACCAATGATCAGAAAAAACTAAATGTATATATATATATATATATATCTAATGTTGTATAAATGCTTCATTCTCGTTTTCACGCCACACGATTATGAGACACAGCAAGGGAGTTAGATTCCTAAATGTTTATGTTTATTCAAACAAGAAATGTACGAGTGATCTCTAGTGCAAACCTTGATCTAGGTTGGCCTTTTAGATGCGATGGTCAAGTCATAGAGCGTTTTCTTGTAATAATCAGATCGGCTACGATGATATTCAATCCATACACATAATTGTCTTATAGCCTCGCGCTTTTCCTCTTTAAGTCCCAACATAGAATCCTCGGTATCATGTATAATCTTCTCCAACTCTCTAACTCTATTTTCAGATTTCCAAACTTTCTCTCTATATAACAATATTTCACCTTCTTTTTCACCCACTTGAGCTACTAAACTATCTAAATCGCTTTTAACTAGTGACATTACATTGTTTTTCCTTTTAATCCAATCCTTTGCGTATTTTACCTCACAAGCAACTTTTGATATTCGATTCAAAAAATTCGCAGCTCGTTCCTCGAATCTAAGCCCTACCGCGTCTAATGCAATAAGTGTATCATTAGCCGTTAATGTTATATCGTTAATACATCGAATTCCATCGTCGAATTTTTCAACACGTTCCTTTAGATCTTTGTTTTCTTCCTCGTATAAATGTCTAGTTTTCATGTACCATTCCTTATTCTCTACGTGTAATTGTTCGGCTACTCTTATTCTACGACTTAATATTCGTAGATTATCTTCGAATTGTTTCCGAAATTCTTCTGCCATTTCTTCTATCTTTTTTTCTCCCGCATGAAAATTCGTCTTGATTTCAGCTTGGAGTTGTTTGTTTTCCGTTTTTAAATTGTTTACAATCTCTTCCAATTCGAGTATGCTTTTTTGCTGATCCTCAATTTTACTCGTGAACTCGAGGTTTTTGTTTTCCATTTGAGTTAAGCTTTGTGAAGATTCTTTTTTCTCTTTCGCCAATTGTGATTCCAAATCATTCTTTTCGATATGTAAAGTCTCGTTTCTTTGAGGCTCGTTTATCTTTAAAGAAGTAATCTCGTTTTCTTTCTCCAATAAAGTTTTTTCCAACTCGATAATCTTTGCTCGTAAATTCTCGTTTTCAACTTGCGAAAAAGTATGATCCTCGTTAGTTTTCTTTGGAGAAACAACAAGCTCATTTTCTTTATCCTCAAGATTTTTTTCCAACTCGATAATCTTTCCTCGTAAATTCTCGTTTTCGACTTGCAATAAAGTATGATCCTCGTAATTTTTCTTTGGAGAAACAACAAGCTCATTTTCTTTATCCTCTAGATTTTTTTCCAACTCGGAAATCTTTCCATTGAGCGCGTCTTTTTCGCTATTTATACTATTTATTTCCTCTTCCATGGCACTCTTTTGGCTACGAAGAGAATTAAACTCACATTCCAAGTCATTAACTTGAACTTTAATACCTTCTTTCTCTTCAATATCTTTCTTTTCATACAAACTCAATTTTTCTTTCAAATCATTGATTTCTTTGGTTTTTGTTTCCACCATGATTGATTCTAACTCGAAATTAAAATTTCTAAGATATTCAATCTCTTCTGTAAAGGCCTGCTTTTGAGCCGATCCATCTTGTGTCATAAGATAAAGCTGTTCTTGAAATTCATCGACTTCTTTCTTTAATCGATCAATCGTAGACATGGATCGCATTTCCATTTCCTCGGATTTCTTCAACGAATCCAAAAGTTCTAAATTCTGACCCTCGAGTCTCGAAGTTTCCTCATTCAATTCTTTCAATTCACGTGACAACGATTTAAATTTTTCTTCACGTTCATTTTTTTCATTAGTCAATGTTTCCACCTCAAGCTTCAAATTTGCAACTTGCCCCTCTAACTTTTCAATAATATCAGGCTGGTAAAATCCTACATCTTTAATTACTTCCACGGAATCAGGTACTTGGCTAAAAGATGGTGGTGAATCACTAGAATAGGTTTCTTTAACTTCACTTGTACATGTTAATTTATCCTTCAAAACAGTATCTTCCATATCCGAACTTTCTTGTTTCTGTAACTCATGTAATGAATCGCTTGATCTCATTGATAATTTTGGCGAGAAATACATTTCAGTTTCCGAGCCAGATGAAGAAATTGATTCATCATCTTCTATTTCATGGACTTTTTTCTTAATTTCGCTTCTTAAATTATCGTAAAGAAGATAAAGTTCCACGTATTGTTGGTGAAAATCTTCCGTAAGATGAATAAGTTCCGTTTTTTTCCTCCCATTCCCGTCTTTTCCTGTCTGTTTTATGGTCTTGATTAGCCTCAATATTTGAGTTACTTTATTCTCAGTTTCTGCAATATTACAAGGAAATTAATCATATTTAATATTTTTATGAGAATCATTGAATATGTACCTATCTTTATAGATCTAAGTTGCTCTTCTTTTTCAGGATCAATATGACTTTGGAGGGATTTTACCGTCCCTTTAAGCCGACGCTTCGGCATCTCGTTTCCCGTACTTTGAAAGAAACTACTTTTGACAGCAGATATAATCATCTCTAGCTCTTCATATGACTGAAAAATATAATAATAAACGATAAAAATTTGGAAATTTATGATAATAAATCAATATTAGGTGGAATACGCAAGATCTTGTCGTATTTATTAATTTGGTAAACAATGGGAATACTTCTAGTGATCTATGCATAAAAATATCATTATCATGCATGTAATTTTTGCACTATGATGAATCATAACAATTTATTATAGCTAATGAAAAGAAGAAGAATTACCTGAAAATTGGAGAAGATGAGAAAGACGATCCGATGAACTAGGATTACAATGCTTCTTTTCTATTTTTATTTCTATTCTTTTAACTTGTATAGATTTGTCATTCTTTCTTTTTATATTTATACCTATGGTTTATAAATCATATGATCATTAGATTTAAGGCATCTTGTATGTTTGAAACCATTAGATTTAAGTTGGAATGCAAAAGTTTAGTTAGTGATACGATTTTAAAATAAATAAATTACAAAGTCGGTTTAAATTAAATAATTGATCAACCTAGTTACAAAATGGTAATATTCAACCATTGATTAGCTTAACTGGTTAGAGCCTCTCTGTCAAATCTGTCAAATTAGTTCTGGTGCGCGCAAGTTAATCCGAATCACCAACGTAAAAAAAAAAAAAAAAAAAGAAGGGAATATTCATTTTTCTATGTTTAGTGTCACTATGATAATATAAAAAAGGATGGGGAAAATAAAAAAGTAATAAGATCTACATACTAGGCAAAACTCTCTCAGGCACTTCCCCCTAGGAAAGCTGAGTTATAGTTTTTCCGGCTTTCAATCCACCACCAAACCACCTTCCACAACCACCTAAACCCACTAACATGTCATTAACATTCATCTTTCTTAGAATTGCAAAGTTACATTATCTACACATAAGCCTAAACTGTATCATTGAATTCACCTTTACATTTATTTTCTAATCTATAATTTCTACATCTACTGTCTTTAATTTCTTCACTTCCTTCTCAACCACCTTCATTTATTCTTCCTCAGACACAATCACTACTTCAACTTTAATTCAACACCATGGAATTTTACACCAGACAGAATGCTAACACCAATGATGAAGCTCTTATTCTTACTATAGACCCAAACTCAGTCTATGCACAATTTGAAGGTCCAAAGCTCTATGCAAAAATCATAGCAGATAAAGGTATTAGTTTCAACTACTTAAGGAAAAACATCAACAACTCATGGGGTGTAAAAGGAAAAGTGCACACTGAAAAAAGGGGTTTTAATACCTGTATCATAACATTTGAATCAAAAGATGACTTGGAAAAAGTTTGGAATGCTAGACCCTGGAATCTGGTGGGCAAACATGTCTTACTGCAAAAATGGGATGAAGTTAAGCTCTTAACAGACAATCAACTAACTACTACTTCATTTATAGTCCAAATCCACGACATTCCACCTATTCTCATCAATGAAGATAATGCAAAAAAAATCGGAAATCAACTTGGCAAAGTCGAACAAGTTTTCTTACCTCCAATTGAAAACTTCAAAGAATTTAGCGCTATCAGAGTTCGAATTGATTGGGATATCTTCAAGCCCATTCAGGGATCTTACAACATAAATCTGGGTGGAGGATACAGAATTAAAGGTATGTTAAAATATGAAAAATTATGTGATTTATGTTTCCTCTGTGGCCTATTGGATCATGAAGAAAGTGAATGCAAAAACAAATTCAAACTAAAGCAAAAATTGTCAAAACTCATTCACGGTTTTGAACCTAAACCTTCAGAAAAACCCAACCAAAAAAATCATCAAAAAATCTTCCCGAGTTACAATCCACAACCGAGTTACACTCACACTCAATCTCCTGTAACTCACCACAATTCAAAAAATCCCCAATTTCAAAAAAACCCTAGTCAAAAGGAACAGAGCCCGATACCTGAAGATATGCCGATCACATTCAATGCCTCTGACACTGTTCTGATTGGCGAAAATAGCAATACAGCGACAAGAGCTAATTTAGGCATTTCTTCCGCTCGAAAATCGACCATCAAAGAGAAAGGTACTGACTTATCATCTATTCGGGTAAGACTCGAAGACAGCAAAAATAAATTAAAGGAAAAGAAAAATTTTGCGGGCCCAATAAAAAATTGGGCGGAAATACAAAATGAGTCAAAAAATAACCCCTTCTCCTTATCAGCCCAACAACTAACACCATCTCAGCCCATTAACACTTCACCCTCTATTCAATTCGGATCCAACGAGAAGCCCGTTATCATTACGCAAAAACATTTCCAACCCATTAACTCGAACTCTTCACAAACCTTTCTCAACAATCAAATCCCTAACATCTCTCTTCACAACGAACAGCCCCAATTCCAACCCCCAAATGAAAACCCTAATCTCAACACTAATTCAACAACAACCAACAACATTAATCTCAATCCTATACCCTTCAATCTTAACGATGAATCAGAAACACCTAATCCTAATCACCATAGAATATCTGAATACAAATCCCAATCCGAAAGAAGAAATCTCAGCAAAGAAGCCCTAGAAGCTACTAAATTCGATAAACTTTGGAAAACAAGATGGAGCGAGAACGAGCTTCAAACACCAGCCACTTCTACAAATCAAACACTCACGAAAAATAACGACTCTTCAGAAAATCAAATCACTGAAAACAAAGAAGAAGAAGATTCATCCTGGGAAAACACAAGCACTGACTACACTAAGATTGAAATTGATGAGGAAGATTTAGCCACTTCAAATATGATGGTAGATGCTGCTGATAATGAGGTTTGCGGGTTTGTCCTTGAACAAACCCAAAACCCTCAATGATACATTTTAGTTGGAATTGTCAAGGGATTGGTACCCCCTTGACAATTCTGACACTCAAGGATGCGGTCAAAAGCCATCATCCAGAGGTAATTTTCTTATGTGAAACCTTAAATTGCATTGATAAAACTGATGAACTTTGCAAAACCCTTAATATGGTAAATGTTTGCACCGTGGAACCTATTGGTAAATCTGGAGGTCTCATTCTTATGTCCACCCCAAATTTCCCTATAAAAATTCTTGATTACACTAAAAATTATATACACTGTCTTATTAATGACCCTCTTGGAAATGAATTCTATGCTACTTATGCTTATATCTCCCCATATGAGAAAGAAAAAGATAAGAATATTACTGATATTAACAATCTTATGAAAAATAAAGCGCATTTGCCCTGGTTTATTATTGGTGACTTAAACATGTCTAGGTATAATTATGAAAAAAGTGGGGGCACTGAAATCACTGAAACTTTTAAACTCAATAATTTTATGGATCAGAACAACCTTACTGAAATTATTACTAAAGGTTGCTATTTTACATGGAGCAACAGAAGAATGGGTAATAAACTTATTAGGAAAAAAATTGATAGAGGCTTAACAAATTCTAGCTGGAATATTCTTTATCCAGATGCCTGGATAGCAATTTTACCAGCTATAGGCTCTGATCACAGCCTACTTATTCTTAACACTGATAATATTAAGAAAAAAACTCTTAATAGTAGATTTATATACAAAAAAAGCTGGAACTTAGAAAATGATGTTGAACTTATCATTAAAAATCACTGGAACTCTTATATTCATAATATTTACAGAGGCATCATCAAATTTGGTTCAAAACTAAATAAAATTTCTTCTGTGATCACTAGATGGAACAAGACTAAAAGGAATAATAATAGAAATATTATTAAAGACCTCTTGAACCAACTTGAAACTCTTAACAATGCCCAATTTATTAATTGGGAAGATTATAATTTTTTAACTTCTCAACTTGAATTACATTGGAATAAGGAAGAATTGTATTGGCGTGAAAAATCTAGAATCCAATGGATTCAATTAGGGGATAAAAACACCACCTTTTTCCACAACACTACAAAAACTAGAAGAAAATATAATAAAATTCTTAGACTTATGAGTAACACTGGAGAATGGATTGATAATCAGAGCTCTATCACTAATACTATAACTGAACACTTTAAGAATCAATACACCTCTAAAGGCCCTCGGAATTACTCTTGCATCATTGATAAAATTAAGCCTATAGTTACTGAGAATATAAATAAAATCCTTGAACAGCCCATTACCTTAAAAGATGTCAAAGAAGCAGTTTGGACCTTGGGAGCTAACAAATCCCCAGGACCAGATGGGTTCACTGATAGCTTTTATAAAAAACATTGGCACACTATTAAAGCTGATCTTATGAGATGTATTACTGACTTCTTATATAATAAAGGTAGCTTGGCTTCTATAAATAAAACTTATATCACTCTTATCCCAAAAATTCCTAATCCTATAACTATTGGTGACTATAGACCAATAAGTTGTCCCAACTTTATTTATAAAATTATTGCAACTATTTTGGTTAAAAAACTTCAACGTTTCATGGATTCTATTATATCTAGCGAACAATCTGCTTTTATTAAGAATAGATCCATCTCAGATAATCTACTTGTAGCCCATGAAGTAGTTCATTATCTTAAGAATAAAAGATATTCAAAAAACTACTCAGCAGCTATTAAAGCTGACATGTCTAAAGCTTTTGAAAACATTGAATGGGACTTCTTATTTGATACAATGAAGGCCCTTGGATTCTCGAATATTTGGATATCTTGGATAAAACAATGTGTTACAACTGTTTCATATGCAATTCTTATTAATGGTGAGCCAACTGATATACCCTTACCTACTAAGGGACTTAGACAGGGGGACCCACTCTCCCCCTTTCTATTTTGTATAGTAACTCAAGCTCTCACAGCTCTTATTAAAGATAAAACTGATAATAAACTCTTGAAAGGTATAAAACTGAGCAGAAATTGCCCCAAACTTACTCATATTCTATTTGCTGATGACAGCTTATTTTTTCTAAAAGGTAACATGGATGAATTTGAACAATTTAAAGATGTTCTGAACAAATATTGTTATGGGTCAGGCCAAAGTATAAATCTTAATAAAAGTGGGATCATTTTTAGTAAAAATACTCCTCCTAATATTGCTTATGATCTCTCTAATCTCCTGAATATTAAACACTTGACCAATTTAGGTACTTACCTTGGGCTTCCTTCTGATTGGGGAAGATCCAAGACTAAGTCACTAGAATGGTTAATTGAAAAGGTTACTACAAAACTTAACAATTGGAATACTAAGTTTCTTACTGAAGCAGGTAAAGAAACCCTAGTTAAAGCTGTTATACAATCTATTCCAGTGTATCTTATGGCTATTTTTCATATACCTGACTCTATATGTAATAAAATATCTTCTCTTATTGCTTCATTTTGGTGGGGCAATAAAGGAGATAAAAGAATACACTGGAAATGCTGGAAATCTTTAGAAATGCCTAAAAGTATTGGTGGCTTAAACTTCAAAAACTTTTCTCAAATGAACTTATCTTTACTCACTTCCTCGGCCTGGAAATTTAACCTAAACAAAAAGTCTATTGCCCATAAAACCTTGAAAGCTATTTATTTCCCAAAAAATGAATTTCACGAGGCTACTTTAGGGTATAACCCTTCTTGGGGGTGGAGAAGTCTCCTCCTTGGAAGGGAAAATTACCTGAAGGATACAAAATGGATAATAGGAAATGGAAAATCTGTAAAGGTGTGGAAGGATGATTGGTTTCCCCAACCTGACCACAAAATTAACAACAACATATTGCAAAATACAAATAATAGCCCTATAAATCTTGTATCTGAATTTATCATGCATGATGGTACATGGAATACTGATCTACTTAAGAATAACCTCCCTCTAGAAAAGGTTAAAAAAATCACTGAATTAAACATCAGTAAAACAGGAGCTGATGATTCTATTATATGGAAATTTGATCCAAAAGGCAAATTATCTGCTAAAAAGGTTTACATGAACATCACTGAGAAAAAAATAGCTGAACTAAACTTAATTACTGCAAATAGTCCCTCAACCTCCTTTAAACTTGATGATTCCTTCTGGAACAAAATTTGGGATCTCAATATACCTCCAAAACTAAAAAATTTCATTTGGAGGGTTATTTCTGATGCTATACCTACTGAATTAAATAAATTCAACAGAAAATGTGCATTTAATAGCACCTGTAAGATTTGCTCTATTGAAACTGAATCAACTGAGCATTTATTTCTTCACTGTCCACATGCTAGAGCCTCATGGTTTGCAACTCCCTGGGGCTTCAAATCCTCTTATGATTTAAACTTAAGATTGGATCATTGGTTACAAAACTTATTAAACCATGATTACAACAAAAATGATAGAGGTACAAACCAGGTTGAGAAGGCAATCTGGACTCTTTGGTTTATATGGAAGGCTAGAAACAAAAAAGTCTTTGAAAATGCTGATATTTGCCCCTTCATTACTGTTAAAAACGCTTCAAAAGCTTATGATGAGTACAAAACTTGTAATAAAATTGACTCTGAAGCTATAGCTATAGAAAAACAAACTGATCCTCATTTAAAAATAAATCTCAGGGAGAAATATTCAAAAAATCTTACAACTTTCATATTTGTTGATGCCTCTTATATAGCAAATACTAATGAAACAGCTATTGGATGCATTTTCAGTGATTCTCAGGGCCAATTTTTGAAAGGTAAATCATGGAAACTAAAATCAAAATCTCCGGAGGAGGCAGAAGCAATTGGAATTCGTAATGCGATCAAAGAAGCCTCCTATCAACCAAACAATCATTTTGTGCTTTTAAATGATTGCCAATCACTTATGAAGCCGCTTATGGAGTGTCAATCGTTTGCAAATCGTCATTTACTACATGTCTTTGAAGATATACAAACAATTTCTAGCACCCTAAGCATGGATTTCCACTTTATCCCTCGGAAATCTAACCTAGCCGCCGATTGGATTGCGAAGAGGGTCATCTCCAACAACCTTCCTTGCAATTGGGTGTCTTCACCCCCAGCTTTTCTTGAAAAGCTTCTATTTAGCGACTTTGTTTCATTAGGAATTGGTTAATACATTTATCCTATCTTATTGTAATCTACAATTATTTATTTTAATTTAAATTCAGTTTTAACGTCAAAAAAAAAAATAATATAAAAAAGTACATCTAGAACGCTTTTTTTTTGAAAAACAGTAGAGTAGTTTATATTAAAAGAAGGGTACATGTTACATGAGTTTGATCAACTAAACCTGGAAAAGAATACATATAGGACAACAAGTAATAGAGATAAACGATTGAAACAAAAACATAAAACGAGACAAACTCAAACTGTAACACCTTCCCAAATTGAACTAGTAACGTAGATGCGATCGAAGTAGCGGGTTAGGACCGCTAAGGGACGAAGAAACACGATCCTTAAGAAAGACAAACTCAAACCTTGGTACGAGTTGGAGAAAAACGACTACCATTTTAATGACCGATGTAGTTAATAACTCGATGCTGACTCTCCTATCCAAAGTAAAAGCTGAGGTGACAGATGCATTATTGAAGCCCTCTTAAAAGAAGTATCACTAGCTTAAATGATAATAAAGCAAACCGAATCAGGAAGGGACAAACGAATAAACAAACCATAAAGTCGCAAAACCGTATAATCGCAAACCAGGGGTAAACCAACAAGAAGGGTTCGTACACCACATACCCCGGCTGAATAGCAAACACCTGAAACTTTTAATGTCTGATTCAAACGAATGACTAACCATGTCCATAAGTGAATCACCACCCGCGATTATATAAAACCGGCAAGAAACGGAGGAACAACACAAACAAACAAAACGACAAAAAATCCGCCCTATCCACAACTTTACACAAGAGCGGACGAATATTACCAACCAAAAAGGATTTGACAGAAAATTCAGCCCGTCTTCCATTGTTCAAGAATACAAAAGCACCTTTGCAATATAATTTTTACAATATTCTATATATATTTAATTGTAAGCACTAATTTATTGATAAAATTATATATATTAGAGAATAATATAAATTACAAAGGATAATCAAACTTTCGAGTAATTGGTGATTCCATCAAATCAATTTCGAACAGAGAGAGAGAGAGAGAGAGAGAGAGAGAGAGAGAGAGAGAGAGAGAGAGAGAGAGAGAGAGAGAGAGAGAGAGAGAGAGAGAGATTCCTTGTCAAGAATTTTATAACAATTTTTTAGATATATGTTTGTCATCCTAAATGTAGTATTTATAATAACATAATCGATGGTTATAAGTATATGGTCGTTGTAACTATAATTGTTTCTCCATTCATTACAGTTTGTAAGGTATTCTTACAATAATCTATGTACAATTAAATATAAATAGTAATTAGTTGTTAAAATTGTGATATTATTACATAATATAGATTACGTAAGATAATCCAATTTTTAAGTAATTGATGAATCCATTTAACCAGTTTCAAGCACTGATAGAGTTTCATAGATATATAGAAATAGAGTTTCCTAACCAAGAATTATACAACAATTTTGCTAGAACTCTATTATTCATCCTAAATGTAATATTTGTAATAATATAATTGAATGTTATAAAAATATGACCATTATAATTACTTGTAACAGTTTATTGAGAATGACAACCTTTGTTTGATCAATCAAATTAATTCTAAATGAAAAATAGAGAGTAGAACTAAGATTTTAGTTGCTAATATTATCTCTTGTATAAACTTATATAACATTAAAATCTCTTTTGTAAAGAGGTCCAAAAATAGAGTAGCTGATTGGGTTGCTAAACAAACACTTAAAGGGGGTTTGTTTGGCCTTTGGACTGCTTTCCCTCCTTCCCAATTAGCTAATTTGATTAGGAAGAACTTGGACAAAACTGGTATTGGATAACTTGTAATTTGTTTTTTGATTAATGGTAATTATCTACTTTTTTTGACTTAAAAAAATGAAAATATTCATTTCCCTAAGATAAAATGAATAGTGTCACGATAATAATGTAGACTGACATTTTTCTAATAATGCACTTGAGGGCGATCTTTCTATTTATATAGATAAATCATGTAGTACCTGTATTATACAAGCATATAAAATAAATAAAGACTAAATACCATGTAATACTAAAAATTCATTTTGAACTATGCCCTTAAAAGCCCACGAACACTTGTGGTGCGTGTTCCATAGGGTCTAAAAGGTGTATTACATATCGACTCAAATAAATTTTAATTTATTTACGTTCACTGCCATGTACTATTGAACTATACATCCATCCAAGACTGAGACAATAGATCTTAACACTCATCCTTTAGGTATGTGGTTGCCTAAGGAGTCCAAATATTGTTGTGTATTTAATTGAGACCAAGTAATCAAACCTATATAACACACCTTATTTAGAAGAAATGATATGTTTACACAACTAAACAAACACTAAGCAACCTCTTTTATTTACCATTATGATCATTATACACAAATAAAGATATAGGGATCTCCACCTCGCCAAGAAGGACTCACAAATTCGTCCCCTTCTAGTCGATACCTCGTCGAGTCACTAATACAATACTCGACACATACTTGTTATTAGTGTTGACAAAAAGGATCAAGGGAATCCAACCCAATATCCATACTATAAAACACCACCTCTATTTATTCCTGTAACTCGGGCTCTCGAGGTACTCATACATTTAATATAGTAAAAGTCTTAGGTATGAAGACCCTAAGTACGAATTTGGAATAGATGTAGAGATAGTAGATACTTCCCCCGTCCACAGAGTCTTATCATATTTGTATATTTACACAAACTAAAAAATGATATTTATTAACCATAAATTACTAAAATATCGTTTTCTAAAAAAGTGTCTTGTTTTTTCTGAGTGGACAGCCTTTATTGGACAACTATTAAAAGAATTAGTGACAACCTATTGTGGATGGAGGGAGTTTCGATTACAGTGATGAAATGAGAAAATCACCTATTTGTAAAGCACGTAAAAATGATTTGAATTGTATAGGTCGATATTGGGAAAATGCGATGACAACTCCCGGTTATAGTTGGTCGTATATATAATGACATGTTGAAGATTAAGGATTATTGGCATTGTGACCCAACCTTATCAGGTTCATGCGAAATTGACAACCGTATTGATCACGAGAAAATAAGATCATGTGAGGAAATATTATTTACGTCGTCGTATCATCACGAATACACCCCAAGGTTAGGTGTGGCCTTAAGCAAGAGGAAAATACAGATTGCAGCAAAAAACCCAATAACTTTATATAATAAAGCCTAGTTAGGAGAAGTTATTTTTTAAAGCCATTTTCTAACTTTCTTGTTAGGTTTTTGTCTGTTTTACCCATGCTCGTGATGGGTACATACCCATCCCGTTTTGACATTTTTATTCTTTTTTTAATTAATCTCAACTAAGTTTTTATGTGGGTTTTCTGGTTCTAGGGTTACATGGGGGCTGGCCCCATAATTCACAAAACCAACCGGGGGCTGGCCCCATAATTCACCAAACCAACTAAGGGGCTGGCCCCATAAAGAACAAACCCCAAATCAGGACAATATGAGTCTGTACCCATTATGAACAATATGAACAAAAGAATAATTTTTAAATCAAGTGAGTTGTACCCATATAGACCAAAACAATACACAAGCATAATTAAGTTAAACGTTTTGGATCCACTGCATACTTTATAAATCTTTTTACATGTATGGGCTGTACCCATGATCAAACACAATTAACCACCATTTCAACATTTTTATACAGTATTGGGCCAGCCCCATTACCCACAACCCAACTATATGGGGCTGGACCCATAAATAACACAACCTAGATGGCTAGCCCCAATAATCGAACGACATTAAAAAAAATTGCAAATCGATCGACGAAGGAAGCATGGGCCTGTGACGGGGGGATTTCGTTTAGGATTGAAACCAGATCGAGCATTCGTCTGAGCATTTGTCGGTAGTGGTGTTGGATCTAGTCACAGAGCAAATCTGGTGGTGATGGGTTTTGTTTCTCGGTACTGGTGGTGGAATTCGGAGATCTGGTGGTCTTATATGGTGGATCTGAACATGGCGTCTTCCGGGATGGGTTCGTCGGATTCTTCTACAGCAGCGGCGCGGGTTCGTCAGCCTTCGTCTGCAGCAGTGGCGCGGGTTAGTCGGCAGTCTTCTGCAGCAGCGCGCTGGCGGCGGTCCTTCACGACGGCGGCTTCATCGAGCTTCTCTGGTGCGGGTTTCGTTGCTGCAGCTCCAAGATGAAGGTGATGATGGTGGTGAGGCTCGTTGACGGTGATGATGGAGGGAAGGGTGGTGGTGGTGTTTCTGTGATGGGCGGCAGTGATGGTGGTGCTGGTTCACAGAGGAGTGTTGGTGGTCAATGGCTTGGTGGTGGGGTGGCTCGGTGGCCATTTTACAGAGAGGGAGAGAGAAAGAGAAGGGAGCAGACAGTGTGAGAGAGAGGAGGGGAGAGTGATGGCGGTGGTCAATGGTTTGCTGGTGGGGGTTCGGTGGCTATTATACAGAGAGGGAGAGAGAGACCAAAGAGAGAGAGAGAGAGAGAGAGAGAGAGAGAGAGAGAGAGAGAGAGAGAGAGAGAGAGCAGAGTGGGAATTGATGGGGTGGGTTTTCGTTCCTATAATGGTTTGGGGGGTGGATTTGTTGTGTTTCACTGTGGGTAGTGAGGGTGGGGGTGTTTTGGGTTTTTTATCCCTTTTAGTTGGCCTTCTAACTAGTACTTGGGAATGGGCTTTATATTATAAAGGGGTATGGGATATTGGCCTTATAAAGTTAATACCCCCTTAAGCAATGGCAGAAAGGGGTGATCGCCCAGGACCTAGAAAATGAAGGGACATAATTTTATGTTTTTATTACACTATATTCAATATGATAAATAATAATAAATAAAATATACTCAAAATTGCAAGTTCATCTTCATAGCTTATTTAATTTCAAGTTAAGGTTACTATCTACCAACACAAAACAAAAGATCACGTCTTCAATTCTCTCCTAATAATTAATGATCAAATTTCAATATTTATTTTTTCGACAACTGAACAAATTCACACCTCAATACTTTTGATATCTTATTCTCTTATATGGAGTATATCGTAGAATTATTATTTTAGTTAATTTTATTTAGTAATTATTTAAAATATTCTATATAAATATACACACTACACCACGTCAAGCTACTAGCGACTACATGAGTAGTCGCTAGACGTTTAAAAATTAGTCGCTAGATGTTAGTTTAAGGTTCTAGCGACTACAAGTAGTCGCTAGAAATTAGTCGCGAAAACGTTGTCGTTAGAAGTTAAACCTTACGACTACTGGACAATAAATAGTCATTAGAGCTTGGGTTGGTATTAACGACTACATTGTAGTCGCTAGATAGCGCTACTTCTAGGGACTACTTTGTAGTCGAGAAATGTGAACACCATTAACGACTACAATGTAGTCGTTATTTCTTAAAGATATAGCTACTACTTCTTGTAGTCAATGTCGACTACAAAGTAGTCGCTATTTATAATTTTGTGTTTTTAAAAAAAAATAAAAAACTCAATTTTCGAATTTATTTTAATTCCATTTCTGTAATTAAAAATAATTCGAATATCATATTTTTTTTATTTTTTTTTTAAAATAAAAAATTTAAAAATAATAATAAAATTAACATTTCAAAATAATTAATTAAAATATAAAATTAAACCAAATTCAAACCCGGTCAAGCCAGGTCAAAGTCAAACCCGGTCAAGCCAGGTCAAAGTCAAACCCGGTCAAGCCAGGTCAAAGTCACTAAACATAAAACAATTAATTAAGTCTTAATACAAACCAACCCAAATAAACCAAATAGTCTCAAAATAAAATAAATCAAACATCACTAAAATCCGTGTCGTCTATAATCTTCTTCATCATCCCCGAGCTCGATATCATCTCCTTCCATATCAACATCCATGTCAACATCTTCACCACTATCATCACTACCACTATCATCATCTTCTTCATCTTCATCATTGCCAGGAGGATTGGGGCCCGCACTCATAGGCTGGAAGGGGGTCTGGCCTTTATCTGCCCTCAACTGATTAACGAATGCGATGGCATCATTCACAACAGCCATCGAAAAAGGTGCTGGCGCGGTGCTAGTAGAATCTTCAGGGCGGGGGAACGGGGGAAGACCGCTGGACACTCGGAGCTCGTTAATAGCCGCCATCATCTCCTCGTGTTGCTCGTTCCGGGCTGGAGTAGTATAAGCCTTCTTCTTCGATTTTCTCGGACGGCCAATGCCCGGAATAAAACTCCTCTTCGGTGACCCAATCTCCTTCGCGGTGCTCTTAACGTAATCATATTGCTCCTTTTGACTCATTCCTCCCCAATCGGTTGACTCAGATTGACTTTGAGTCACCTTCTCCTTCATTGCGTCCTTAAGCAGTTTCTGTTACATAATAAACAATGTATCAATTAAATTTGACTTTAGATGAAAAAAATAATTAATAATAAAGTTATGAAAAAAACTCACATCGGCTTTTTCGTAGCCAATCGACCTCCACTCTCTGGTCTTCTTGGTTTTCCCCACAACCTCGTAAAAACCACCCATACGAGGAATAGGGATGTCTTGTTGCGTAGCCTCGTCCCTTATCACCAGATTCCCTCCCGGGATTAATTCTTCACCCTGTTTCAGAAAAATTAAAAATATTCAAAATAAATAATAAATTAATAATTAAAAAAGTTACTTAAATAAAAAACCACCTCGTATAGCATATCCCGAGTTCGGGAATACCTCCTCGACCCCGCTCCACTCTTGTTTTTCTGCTTTTCTCGATTCTTTTGATTTTCTTTCGCTTGATTCTGCAAAAAATATAAAATTAAATTATTAATATAAACAACTATAATTTTAAATATATACTAAAATTAAAAATCATCAAGATTTCACCTTAGCTCTTCTTGAACCCCAATACTCACAGCACTTAGCCCACACCTCGTCCGATATCCAATCCGGCTTCAAACCCTTTCTCCAATAATGCTTCTTCACATAATATTTGTAATCCTTAAACCTCATCCTCATTGTATCGTCCAAGTTTCCGTAAATCTCATCCCAGTCTTTCCTCTTTCTCCAAGTCTTTATGTCAAAATATTTCTGAAAAACAAATACATTATTTAAATTTAAATTAGAATAATAAATTAAGTTAAAAAAATATTAAAAATTTAATTTATACCGCTAATCTCTTAATCACCGCGTTTTTGTCCGCGTCCGGCACTTTTTTCCATCTCGGGTGATAGGGCGGAATCCTCTCTCGAACAGCAATCCCAATCACTTGCGCAACGTGGTGTCCGTACTTGCCTGTTGGACTCCACGTGTCGTCTAACACACAAAAGTTGACCGGCAAAGGCCACCCAATAGCTTTGAGTGCCTTCATCGCAGTTTTTAGGGTACCTCCACCTCTTGTTTTCCGTCTAGGGGGATCTGTTTTAAAATTAAATTAATTAGTAGTGATTTTATTTTTTAAAATTAAATTAAATTAAAGTTGAATTTGTTTATTTACCAGGTTGGTTTGCACAGTCGGCTAAGTTTCGGTTCGGATTTTGGTTTGGGTCCCTACCCCCACCATCCCCTCCGTGCTGTCGAGTCATGACATCGGCCATCTAGCATTTTATAGGTAAATTAAAATACAGAATAAAAAATAACATAAAAAAAAAAACTAAATTATTACATCACCAAAAACAAAAAACATGAAAATAAAATTAAATAAAATTAAATAAATTATTACAATCATAAATAAAATAATTCAAATAAATTAAAAACGTAAATAAAACATCCTTAAGCATCCAATATATATAGCACACGTACAATCTGTGTTATACAAAAAAATAATTATATTAGTCATATAATAAATTAATTTATATATTTTTTTAATTTAAAATTCTATTATTATATAGTAAACTAAATTCCATATAATTTTTTAATTTGCATAAAATTCCCTATATTTTTTAAAATTGCATAAAAGTCCATATTTAATTTTTCTAAAATTGCATAAATATTCCTATATTTTTTTCAAATTTGCATAAAAGTCCATATTTCAATTTTATAAAATAGCATAAAAATTCGTGATTTTTTTTAAAATTTGCATAAAAGTCCCTATGTATTTTTAAATTGCATAGAAGTCCCTAACATTATTCTTTAAAAATTGCATAAAGGTCCCTAAATTATTTTTAACACAATTTTAACACAATTTCATTCTAACACATTTTTTAACACAATTTTTGCACTTTTATAATCTAAAGTTGTCTAAGAATCATGTAAAAAATGAACAAAAATCCCAAAAAATCATCAAATTTAATTTTTAATCATACACCATGAATTACATGCTTAAAATAACAAAAATGAATCACTAATAACACATACTATATTCGGATTTATGAATCAAACACAAAAAAAATGGAAAAAAAATAATTAGATTTCCAAAAAAATAAATTTTAGGGCATTTAACATAAATTTTAGGCTTAAAATGATGCATACAACACACTAACAACACATACAATTCTCGGAATTAAAGAAATCCATGAAATCATAAAAGAAAAAAAAAGCATATAAATTAAAAGATAAAAAAGGATTGGAAAACATACCTTATTGGAAGAGATTGGAGCTGATTTGGGGAAGAATCCAAGCCATTTTGATTCGGATTGAAACACAAACAAAGAAAAAAATTATTAGAAAATATAAAAATTGATTAGAAAAAGCTTTCTAATAGATAATAAATGGAATGGGATAAGATTAGGGGTTGGATTTGATTACCTTTGATGCTTGAATCGGAGCTTGGATGGCAGAAATTTTTGCTCTCGTTTTTTGGTGTTTATTGTTTAAGAAATGAAAGAGTGAAGTGAGCTCTCGGTTAGATATAGGGCTTTTTTTCTAGCGACTACGTCGTGTAGTCGCTAGAACCAATCAAAATAGTCGCTAGATTGATGTTTGACCAAGTCAACTGGTCTTTCGCGACTACATTGTAGTCGCTAGACAGCTGGATGAAACGCGTGTCCTTTCGTGGGCGGGAAAATGGACCGCCATCGGTTTTGGGGAATTTATTTCGATGTTTAGCGACTACAAAGTAGTCGCTAGTTCTCTAGACTAATTAGCGACTAGTTCATGTACATGAACTAGTCGCTATAAGTCAAATGTAGTCGCTAGATGTTTTTTTTTTTTTCCAAAAAAATCACTAAACACTATACAATTATCCAATATTTTTATTCCAAACCAGATAATCATTTAAATTAAATTCAAAGTTAAGTGTTTGTGGTCAAAGTTGAGTGTTTAGAGTCAAAGTTAAGTGTTTGTGGTCAAAGTTGAGTGTTTAGAGTCAAAGTTGAGTGTTTGTGGTCAAAGTTGAGTGTTTGTGGTCAAAGTTGAGTGTTTAGAGTCAAAGTTGAGTGTTTGTGGTCAAAGTTAAGTGTTTAGAGTCAAAGTTGAGTGTTTAGAGTCAAAGTTGAGTGTTTGTGGTCAAAGTTGAGTGTTTAGAGTCAAAGTTGAGTGTTTGTGGTCAAAGTTGAGTGTTTGTGGTCATAGTTGAGTGTTTGTGGTCAAAGTTAAGTGTTTGTGGTCAAAGTTGAGTGTTTAGAGTCAAAGTTAAGTGTTTGTGGTCAAAGTTAAGTGTTTAGAGTCAAAGTTAAGTGTTTGTGGTCAAAGTTAAGTGTTTAGAGTCAAAGTTAAGTGTTTGTGGTCAAAGTTGAGTGTTTAGAGTCAAAGTTGAGTGTTTAGAGTCAAAGTTAAGTGTTTGTGGTCAAAGTTAAGTGTTTAGAGTCAAAGTTGAGTGTTTAGAGTCAAAGTTGAGTGTTTAGAGTCAAAGTTGAGTGTTTGTGGTCAAAGTTGAGTGTTTGTGGTCAAAGTTGAGTGTTTGTGGTCAAAGTTAAGTGTTTAGAGTCAAAGTTGAGTGTTTAGAGTCAAAGTTGAGTGTTTGTGGTCAAAGTTGAGTGTTTGTGGTCAAAGTTGAGTGTTTGTGGTCAAAGTTAAGTGTTTGTGGTCAAAGTTGAGTGTTTAGAGTCAAAGTTAAGTGTTTGTGGTCAAAGTTAAGTGTTTAGAGTCAAAGTTAAGTGTTTAGAGTCAAAGTTGAGTGTTTAGAGTCAAAGTTGAGTGTTTAGAGTCAAAGTTTAAGTAAATAAAATGTTTTAGTACAAATAAACACAAAGAAAAAAAAATCTCCTACTCAGAATCATATCCACTAACAACTATAGGTTCGTCATCACTATCAACCTCAATGGGTTCTTCCTCATCCCCGTATTCATCTAAGGTGTCATCTTCAATTTCCTCGTTTTCATCAACAACCATATCAAAATTCAAAGCAACAAAAAAATGAGCAGGGTCAATCTCGATCTCCTTCGTGGATGCCAAGTTCACCGGATCGGAAATCGTCTCGGTGTTCACTAAAGGGATATTGACACTCGTGTCTCCACCAGTGGGCATCGACTCTGCACCCCATAACTCAGGACTCCATCCATGTCTATCATTGAGTTCCCATACTACTTTCCAACCTTTTTGTGATTTCCTTAAATTAATCTCGTCTATGTAAAAAACTTTTTTTGCTTGAGTAGCTAAGATGTACGGCTCTGATTCCCAAAACAATTTAGACGTGTTGACAAGAGTTACCCCATGCTCTTCCCTCGGTTTACTCGTGTCATACCAATTACACTCGAACAGCACAACAGAACAGTCATCGTCATATGTGACCTCTACAACCTTGACCAATTCACCGTAAAACGGTATTCCATTGTAGATGGCGGATACCCCGTAATCTTGTGTCACCCTTGTTTCACCCTTTCCTTTAGTGACCCATTTAACACCATTCACAACACATGAATCGTACTTATAAACTGCACCATGAGACTTACTAGCCAATGCAATCATCTCATTTGTAGCGAATGCATCACCTTCTTTTTCCATTTCATAAACCTACAATCATAAACAATTATAACAATGTTTCCTAAAAATGGAAAGTTATTTCTGTATTTGAATGGATATATACCTTATGCAGAAACCAGTCTCGGAAATTTTGCCGGTGTTTCCTATCTTTTTCGGCTTGGGAACCCGATAACGTGGCTTTGTGTTCTCTACACATTTGAATAAACATTTAATAATTAAAATGAATAAATAAATTGAATAAATAAATTGAAAACTTACGTCATCAAATGTTGGATTTCATCGCAATTAAGTAGGATATACCAATCGATTTGCTCCTTCTCGTTATATTCCAAATTACCATAGTCTTTTTTACCTATCGGGCTACATTGGCTCTTAAATATGGACAAATCTTTAGGTTGAGCTTCGATATCGATATATCTACCCGGATCATTAAACTTTGTTTTTTCTTCTTTAAGGTAACGCGATATGAATGTCAAAGTCTCCTCTACAACGTATCCCTCGGCGATTGAACCCTCCGGCCTAGCCGGGTTTCGTATGTACTCCTTTAATTTCTTTAGATACCGCTCAAACGGGTACATCCAACGCATCTGAACCGGTCCCCCTAACAAAGCCTCGTAGTATAAATGAATGACCAAGTGGATCATTATATCGAAAAACGCGGGAGGTAAAATCATCTCCAGTCTACACATAACTTCAACCACTTTCTTCTTCTCCTTTTCTAACTTTTTCCTACTCAGGTTTTTATTACACACAACTCTGAACACGTTGGCTAGCCCGATAATCGCGTCACTTATCGCTTTGTCTTCAAAAAGCCCTGGGAGACTAGCCACGAATAGGTACTGCATCATCACGTGACAGTCGTGAGATTTCATCCCTATAATCTTGCCTAAGTCACTTTGAACGTTGTTTCTCAAACTCGATGCGAATCCATCGGGAAACTTCTGTGCCTTCAGCCAATCAAGAAATACTTTCCTTTTTTCGGTGGTTAACGTATAATTAGCTCGAGGCATTACATTCTTACCATTTCTCTCTTGCAACCACAAATCTGGCCTGATATTCATTTCCTTGAGATCAATTCTCGCTTTCACGTTGTCTTTGTTAAGTTTTCCATCAAGACCTATTACTGTGCCAAGAAGAGCATCGCACACGTTTTTCTCGCAATGCATAACATCAATGTTATGTTTCAACAGATTTTCGGACCAATAAGGTAAACGATAGAAAATACTCTTTTTCTTCCAATTGAATAGCCGATTAACGTCTGGCTTCATGATCTTTCCCCCAAAATCCTTGTGTTTCCCGGGAAACACAATGGGAAGGCCATCTAACTGTGTCTGAATATCGGCAGGTTTATATTTCTTCGGTGGACGCCTTTCTTCGGGTTCCTTGTACAAAACTTTTTCGTCTCTAAAATGATGTTTGATAGGTAACCAACGTCTATGGTCGAAGTAAGCAACCCCTTTCTTCACGCTCAAAGACGGAGTAGAATCCATACATTCTGGACAAGCTTTGTAACCTTGACCCGACCATCCCGAGGTGTATGTCCTAGCAGGAAAATCGTTAGTCGTAGACAACAAACAAACCTTCATAGTAAACTCTTCCTTCTTGTGGGCATCATAAGTCATAATCCCCTTACCCCACAACTCATCCAACTCATCTATAACAGGACGAAGAAAGACGTCCATGTCCTTGCCGGGTGAACGGGGTCCCGGAATCAACAAACAAAGCTGGAATGTCGTCTCCTTCATACACTCCCACGGTGGTAAGTTGTATACGGTCAATATAACCGGCCAAATACTATACGAGTTGTTTTGCATAGAGAATGGGCAAAAGCCATCGATACCCAAACCCAAGAAGACGTTGCGAGGTTCACTAGCAAACTCGGGATGTAACTGAACAAATCTCTTCCAACTATCTCCGTCAACTGGATGACGCAACAAATCTGGATCTGTATTCTTCCCTGTTTGGTGCCAGATCATATTTTCGGCCGTATGCCTCGAAGCATAAAGTCGCTGCAGCCTAGGGGCAATCGGGAAATATCTGAGTTTCTTATGCGCTACTTTCAGACCCTTCTTCGGGTCCCATCTGGATTCATTACATACTGGACACTTTTCAAGGGAGGCATTCTCCTTGTAAAACAAAGCACAATCGTTCACGCAAACATCGATGGTATCGTAACCCATACCTAAATTTTTTAACTTTTTGTTGCACGCCTCGTACGAATCGGGCAACGTATGAGGTTTGGGCAACACACGACACAAAAGCTCAAGCAACTCGGTGAAAGACGTGTTAGACCACTTGTTCCTCACCTTCACGTGCATTAGCTTCGCAATGAAATTTAACGAACTCATGACATCACAACCAGGGTATAACTCGGTCTCTAAATCGGAAAACATCGTTTCGAATTTTCCACGAGCTGTACTGTTCGACTCTGTCATCACGGTGTCACCAGAATGACCGCCAACCTCGTAATTAGGTCTCAAATCATCGTATACATCCAACATTTCATTTTCTTCATATCGAATCTCTGGAATATCCTCGGGCTCACCATGCTTTGTCCAAATATCATACGTCTCCAAAAACCCATGCAGTAACAGATGTGACCTCACTTTGTCCACCGTATACCGACGATAATTCGAACACTGATTACACGGACAAAAAATTGTTTCTTCACCAGGAAGTTTATTTTTTTCAGCAAAAGCAAGGAATGGTTCTATCCCCTTAATGAATTCACGCGAAACTTTATGAGCGGTACCAATCCAACTCTTATCAATACCCGAAGCCATAGTCAACTATTACAATATGAAAGAATACAACATAAATAAAATGAAAAAAAAATTATTACATCACCAAATAAATACATAAAAATAAAACGAGAAAAAATTATTACATCACCGATTACATAAATGAATAAAAAAAAAAAATTACATCACCGATTAAATAAATAAATATAAAATGAAAAAAATTATTACATCACCGAATAAATAAATAAATATAAAATTAAAAGCACACAAAATATCACATCATCAAATAAATGCATAAATATAACATTAAAAGCATACAAAATATAGCAACATACAGTAATATATCATACAAATATAAATATATATATATATATATATATATATAAATGTGCATGTATATATATATAAATATATATATATATATATATATATATATATATATATATATATATTTATATACTTAATATATACTTAATATAATATTTATAATTCACATAAAATTATTAGATGATTATAGATATATACATAATGATATTATATATTTAGCATTAACTATAGAATTCTAATCAAATAAGGAAAGGATGAAAAAGTCACATACTTTTGGGCAAATTTAGAAATAAAAATTGATGATTGAGGCGGTCCCACGTTGATGTTTGACCCGGGAAAGCTTGTCCTCGTGTTGAAATACCTAATAAGTGATACTATTTAACATTTACTTCACAATTGAATGAAAGTAAAAGAAATTCGAAAGAGTTTTATGGAACAAAAAATACCTACTTTTGGCCAAGTTTGGAAATAAAAATTGATAATTGAGGCGGCCCCACGTTGATGTTTGACCCGGGAAAGCTTGTCCACGTGTTGAAATACCTAAAAAGTGATACTATTTAACATTTACTACACAATTGAATGAAAGTGAATGAAATTTGAAAGAGTTTTATGGAACAAAAAATACCTACTTTTGGCCAAGTTTGGAAATAAAAATTGATAATTGAGGCAGTCCCACGCAATGATTGACCCGGGAAAGCCTTTCCAAGTGTTGAAATAATTTTTAATGATGAATTGTGGAAAAAAATTGGGAGAGTTTTGAGAGAAAGAAAGAGAAATTATATAATAATGGTGTATTGGGTAAAGCAATTCGCAAGTTACTGCTGGAAAACACGCTACCACTATTCGCGACTACACGAGTAGTCGCTAAACACATAAACGTAGTCGATAGAAAGACCTACTAACGACTACAAAAAGTAGTCGTTAGATAGTCTAATATCTAGCGACTACTTAATGGCGGTGGAAAATTAATAAAAAATTACAACAATCGTTCGCGACTACCTTATGCTTATTAACGACTATTTCTTGTAGTCGTTAAACACAAAACTTACTAACGACTACCCGGTAGTCGAGGAACTTTACTTGTAGTGGTTAAATTAAAATAGTCGCTAGAGGCTCTGGTTCTAGCGACTACATCGTGTAGTCGCTAGAATGTTAGTCGCGAGAGGCAAATGCGGGAGTAGTGACATAAGGCCAACATTATATATTTTAAATATAAATTAGGATTATCATCGATGTGATATTAATAATTATACTTTAATGCTTATAATTAAAAAAGTACTATGACTTTTATCAATAATATATTAATTTTATATACATATTTAGTAAGTTATGAGATTTTGACAAAATTAACTATTTGTTTAAATAAGAATGAAGTGTTATATTAATTAATAATATATTTTTCTTCACTGCTTTATAAAGTATTGGGACATTTACAACTAACTTTCAATATTAAACCTCTTTGACTCTTATATCATAAACATGTTTTAGATACTATTCCTTGATTTTCATTTCACCACTTAACTGACTAAAATCATTTTCATAATTATTGTTTATTTATTATTTTTCAAAATTTTATAATAGACGTTAACTTGAATATTCATCCAAAACTTTCAAATTTATTTAAGACAACCCCAAAAATTTATAAAATTATACAACAAATTAAATCGCTGTTATTATAGTCACTGAAAAGTTATTTATTTAGCTATATTTCCCTTTAAGCTAGATCTACCTTATCCATTGGAATCGTAACTTCATAAATTCTGCTAACATTTGAATCTAACTATAATTTCTTTTGTCCCTACAAAATTTTTGGTTCCTTTAAATACTACAAATGAAAAATTGACTATCACTAATTTTTTTATTTAATTATTATTATTCCAAATTACACTCATTTAAAATATATTTTATACAATAATGCACATCAATATAATAGTAAAAAAATGCAATTATGAAAATGTGGTCTTATTTCTTTAATATACCCCGCAAATTCAGAATTTCAAATTAAGAAAGACTATTACTATTACGAAAAAATTAAACCTAATAGATTTTTTATATATCTAACAAAAGTATTAAAAAGTATCCATAGTTTTTTTTTCACACAACTCAAAACAAATCATTTTTACTAAATAATTAATAATAATTCAATATACATATTCTTATTAGGCATAAATTTATTTATATCTAGTTAAAGTTATTAATTTTTTTCTAATTGTTAAAAATCACCAAATAATTTTTAAAATCTTAAAATTGTTGCTGATTGTATAGTTGTTAAAGATAAAAGGATAGTTCTATCTTAGATGGAAGTATTATAATTATCGTGTTGAAGGAACTTTTATTTTTATGGAATGCAGATACTTATAACTTAAATTGTAAAGCAAAAGAGTAACAATGTAGTAATTTTTTATAGAATGGTTACTGTACAGATAGTTCCTATGGTCTCTGAAACAGGTGTTTCTTACTCCCTCTGTTCTAAAAATGGCACGAATGGTCCTATGGCTATGGATCAACTAATCATTACTATCGTTATTCATTTTTTCTAAAATTACTTTATTCTTCGATCGAGTACTATTTTCAATGTATTAACAGGATATTGTGAGTATTGTAATATTCAGTTTTTAATACACAAAGACATGAAATTCTTTCTACTTTTCTTTTGCACATGCAATCGATAAAGCATCAGATTAGGTTTTATTTTCATTGAGGGATCTGGACCAACCTATACTACTGCTACTGTAAGTGGCTAAGAGCATGCTTATATACAATTTAATTTTGATTGTCAATATAATTAGCATAAATGTTTAAATTTTTTTAATCATTATTTATATTCCCGACATTCCAAGAATTCTGGTTAGCGCTACACGCTTACACTTCAATTTAAAATAATATAACCCAAACAGTATAAACAAATTAAAAAATTAAACACTATAAAATATTTAAAAGAATTTTAAGACACACCTTAGAACTTCAAATTTCCAATAAATTAATTTTGAAATTATATTCAATCCACAAACTTGTAAATTTGCACAATTTTAAAATTTAGTAATATTAATCTGTAAATTTTAAGTTAAGGAAGGTTATTTTTTATTTGAGGGGCTGTCATTTCTTTTTATTCATATTTTTACTTATTTAATGAAAAATAGATAAAAAATCAGCTAAAACTTCGTCACTCGCATGAATTTATGTGTTTGGAATGTAGCATGCATGACCAAATCAATTAAGTTTGATTTAATTAGTTATATGTCACACATATTTTATAATCGAACTAGTGTATGTATTTTGACGTTATGCTACCCTCGTAAGAGTTTATCAAAGGATGATTGGTGTCGAACAAGGAATTAAGAATGAGATATCTAAGTGAATCAATGATTAATCAAAGCAAAATGAAGAAAAAACCCGGTGTTGGAATATCGTAATCTAGGAAAATGGAACGTTCAATGCATTCGAAATTGAAAATTGTGTAGTGAGACGAGTTACAAACCTTCTATACATATATAAGCATAATACAGTTTATATATAAATATGACTAATGCTATTCATGTATCTGAAGCATGACCTATATATTTCCTCTCCTCCCTTCTCTTCTCTCTGTCTATCCCGAGCTTCATAGTTATAGATGTAGATGTGTCTCTCGGGGTTCTCTTACACAACGTGTACATGGATTTAACGGTGAGGCTACTGGAGATGAATATTGTCTTGGGTTTGATGAGTATCTTGGTGAAGACTTGAACAATCGTGATGGTGAAGCAGCTGGTGAAGCAGATGGTGATCCTCTTGCTGTTGATGAACTTCCTCTTATGAATCTTGCTGGTGAACTTCTCGGAGAGAAATCATTCAACGGCTCGGTTTTCTCGGATTGTTTCGGAGTTTTGACAACGCTTTTCGAGATTTTGCTAGTTTTCTTCTCGGATTTCTCAGAAGAAGTAGATTTTTTCTTGATTGTTGAGGTGGACGTCTCGGGAATATCGGATAGTTTTTTGTTTTTCAAGATCCTTGAAGAGATTTTCCTAACAAGAGATTGCTTCTTAACTGGTTTTTGTTCAGTCGTTGAAGATATCTTTTGACTCACATCTGTTTTCTCTGTTGTGGGTGTCAAAGGTTTCGTTTCAATGGTCTTCTGATCAGACAAAGTTTCATTCTTTGGGAGCTCAATTTCAACATGTTTCTTCTTGTCGGATAATATTTTCCGTTCTGGAGTCTGAGGTAAATATGAATTCTGATTCGCGAATCTTCTTTCTGGAGTCATCGGAAGAGGTGAAATCGGACCCGCATTACCTCTAGTAGACGAAAAATTCCATTCTGGAGTCTTGGAAAATGATGAAGTTCGACTTGTCGTCTTTTTAGCAAATGGAAAATTTCTTTCCGGAGTAATAAGACCGAGCGATCTGAACTGTGCCATTGGACTCTCGGAACAAGTCGATCTTTGATCCGATGCAAATTGTCTTCGAGAGGGCATTTCCGAACACGATGATCTTTGATCAGCCGCGAGTGCTGTGATCTTTCTCTCGATTATCTCCGAACAAAATGATCGTCGATCACTCGGTACCGGAAACAGATCATCCATATCATCATCGCAAAGTGATTCACCCCTATTATCCATATCCCACATCTTCTCTTTAGAATATTCGTAAAGCTTCTCTTTCTGAATTTGTCGATACACGAAAAGTTGAAACGGTATTTGCTCCACTGGAGGCGGTTCACTTCTCTCCTCTTCGGGGAACTTCTTGGCATAGCCACTCTCTATATCACAGTAATCCACAAGCGGGGGTGGAGCTTCTGGCAAACCATGATCAGGATTTATGATAAGTACTTTTTTGATGTAGCGCAAAATCCTACATATAGATGAGAAGCTAGGTCGGAGACTTGGGTCACTTTGCCAACATTTGCGAGTCAAGTTCGCGAGATATTTCGTTGAAGGAAAAGGAAACAAAGGCCTCTCTCCTGCTCGAATGTTACGAATAGTTTTCTCGCCTTGTAAATGACTATCTTCAAACGGAATCTTCCCGGTTAAAAGCTGAAAACATAGCATCCCAAAGCTATACACGTCTGCTTTTTCCGTGTATTTTGTCGTGCATTTTCCGTCGAGGCCTTTGTCCTCTTGTTCGGCTAGAACTTCCGGTGCATACCATATATACGGATCGTCTACTTTTTGCTTAGGCGTGGATCGATAAGTGAAGTATTTGATATTGGTTAATCCAAACCCCGTGACTTTCGCGTGAAAACTCCCTTCCGGGGAAGAATTTCTAGGTTTAAGAAGGACATGTGACGGATTAAGATCTCCATGGAAGACATTTTTCGAGTGTAAATATTCCATTCCTCGAGCGATTTGAAGCATAATATCAACCGCAATTGGGAGAGAGAAGGGTAATCGTTTCTTCGGTCCACAACTTTCTTTTATATGAACGTCGAGATTCTTGTTCATAAGCTCCATAACCAGAAACCCTTCTTTCCTATCTTCATCATAAAACCCGGAAAAGTATTGAAGCGTGTTTGGGTGAGAAAGCGATAGAACCAACGAGATCTCGGGAAGAAGAGGCTCGATTTCACCATAGAATGTCTTGAGAGCGAAATTCTCTCCCAACCATTGTATTTCCTTTATATGGCTTTGCCCCGATCCTAACCGTCGCTTCACGTTATAGTCGCTTGCTCCGATCAAAACCGAGCTCGGATAAAGCTTTGTGGGCCCGCTAACCCCGTTTAATCTGTTAGTTAATAGATCGACAAGGCGCAACTCATGCTTCGCTAACGAACCAGCTGAATTTCGCTTCTCGGTTATCGTTTCAAGAAGTGCCCATCGGTCTTCCTTCCACGCACGGTTAAGCCTAACAGATATTTCTCGTGGGAGCAAGAATTGCTTCCCGAGCATCCATTGAAATAGATTCGGATCATCCCACTCAGTATCGTATTTCTTCATTAAAGCAGCTCGTCGTTTAAGCATAATTTCTTCGTCGAGCCCCGAAATCTCTGCAGCCAACTCAATCGCCTCGAAGACGATAGGGAAGCAAACAAGCAAATTGTGAACGTGAAACTCGACGCAATCTCGATTAGAATGGAGAGTCATAGCTTTACCCCACCAATCTTTAATGTCCAAGCAATACTTAATATAAAGCTCACCCTCTTTAATAACTTTGTGAAGCTCTTTCATCGGACATTCGAGAGCTTTCCATTTTATGCTCCTTTCGTCTAACTTCAAATTTTGTCTGATTTCGTCTGAAATTGTTTCGAATGCCAAGACATACATGTCGAAAAGCAAGCTACATTGTCGTTGATTGATCAGAATATCGTGTTTTAACACCATGAGAGCCTTTAAGCTCCCCACAACCTCTCCAATGTGCCTGAATTGTTCCATTTTACTGCGAATTTAAACAAATTTCATTAAGACCAAGAAAAATTTATGTGAATAATTATTTCATAACATAATCAATCTAAAAACTCCCATTAAATAACGGAAAAATATATGATAGCATAAATGCGTACCCTTTTGAAAAAATGGTCAGCCTTCAACTGGTTCTTGGCTTACGATGTTAAAGATGAATGCAACTGAACCTCTATTGGAACGTCCAATAGAGATTCAGAAGCATTCACTTGTTGATCTGAGCAAAAAAAAGTTATTTGATTATCAAAAAACAGAACTAAAAAGCTACATAAATGAAACAAAAATATGACTAAGACCAACAAAAAATTACTTTGTAAGAACCAAAAATTACACAAATGAAGAAGGTTTTATTTAGGAAAGAAGGAAAAGAAACGACCAATGTCGGAAAGTTTTAAGGTTGTCACAAGTGGCAACCTATAAATGTTTTTTCTTTTTCCTTCTTTCCATTTTTGGAAACCATTTTTGACCTGTATAGAACAATCTCAAGAAGGTGGTTTTGGAAGTCAAAAGATGTTGTTTGAAAGTCACAAATTTTCTCACCATTCAAATTTTCCGTTTCTGTAGGGGCTCTCGAGGACTACCTAGAGTTGTTTCCATGAATTTCGTTTGTTTTTCTCCTCTTGTCTCTGTTTTTTTTTTTCAATTCAATTTCTTATATTTTTGTTACACGACCCAATTAATACTACCTCCATTCCCAATTAATAGTAGTTCTACCAAAAAAAACTCTATTCCACTATATTTGTTTTTTTCCATGTAAATTAAATCACTTTTTTCTAATATACCTTTATCCATTCAATCTTTCTTTTCCTTTTTTATATAGGGGCAACGCCCAATTAATTACGCGGAGAAGGTAAGTATTCCCTATTAATTACAACTTCAACTTAATTCCCAATTAAGCACAAAATATTATCCAATTACCAAAATATCCTTCTACCTATTATTAATTACTTTAATTATATATTTTATTAATTATAGTTTAATATTTATTTATTTTTTTCAGATTTTTTTTTTAAATATTTTTTTTTCGAAATATTTTTTTTTCAAAAAATATTTTTTTTTCGAAAAATATTTTTTTTTCAAAAAATATTTTTTTTTCGAAAAATATTTTTTTTTCAAAAAATATTTTTTTTTTCGAAAAATATTTTTTTTTTCGGAAATTTTTTTTTTTTCGAAAATTTTTTTTTCGAATTTTTTTTTTGTCGATTTTTTCCCCCGGAATTTTTTTTCCATGATAATTGTGTGTTAAAGTAACACAAAATCATATGTGTTGTGTGTTGCATGAACACCCAATATGTATAATATTGAGTTGCTTAAACACACATAAATAACAAATTGTGTGATACATGAACACAAAATCAGACAGACAGAATATTTGTACACAAAGTATAGAATAATGTATATGTAGGCTGATTATGTGTTCATGCAACACGCAATTGCTGAAAGTATGTGTTATAGTAACACACAACAGTATGGGTTTTGTGTTGGTAAGACACACAATGCGTTTATCGTTTAAAGTATAGAATAATGTATATGTAGGCTGATTATGTGTTCATGCAACACGCAATTGCTGAAAGTATGTGTTACAGTAACACACAACAGTATGGGTTTTGTGTTGGTAAGACACACAATGCGTTTATCATTTACAGTTTTGCGTTGCTTAAACACACACAAATAACAATTGTGTGTTGCAGGAACACAGAATAAGATATACAGAATATTTGTACACATTAATAGATAATAGTGTACAGATAGTCTGAACATCTGATTGTGTGTTAATGTAACACACAATCGCTTGATGTATGAGTTACCGTAACACAAAACAGTATGGACTTGTGTGTTAATGAAAAAATCTTCGAAAATATTTTTCGAAAAAAAAAAAAAAAATCGAAAAAAAAAAATTTTTTTTCGAAAAAAAAAATTTCAAAAAAAATTTTTCAAAAAAAAAAAAATTTCGAAAAAAAAAATTCCAAAAAAAAAAAAAAAATTTCGAAAAAAAAAATTTCGAAAAAAAAAAAATTCAAAAAAAAAATATTTTTTCGGAAAAAAAAAATTAAAAAAAAAATATTTAAAAAAATGAAAAAATAAATTCAGATATTAAATATATAAATATATAATGAAATAAAAAAACATATAAGGGCAATAATGGAAGGTAAATATGACCATGTGCTTATTTGAGAATTAAGTTGAAAATTTGTGAGTAAGTAGGAAGTAATTTCCTCCTTCCTTTTTTTTGAGAATGAAAAGTGAGGAAGTGTAATTAATTGGGAATTATCTCTTTTATTTATCCAATACAAGTCTTTTTAACTTCTATTAGATTACTGTTTTTTTTCACTACAAGGGAGACCCTAAAGGGTCATGGGATACATAGACTCAGAACAACACTAATCTAAAACATTTGAGATTAAGCCTGGCTGTGGATCATACAAGGAACCTTCCACTCCATTTGATCTCGCGTCAGAACTCCAAATACCATTCGGAGGGTCCGTGTGCTTAAGGAAGGGTTCAGTTTGCGACAACCCCATCTTAGCTAACCAGTCCGCGCAAGCATTGCTTTCTCTAAAAATGCCCTTCACCTAAAAATCTCTATTTAGTGCAAGGATTTGTTTGATCCGATGAACCCAGACAACAACAGGTCCACTTCCATACTATTAGTACACACTATATTTTACTAATATTACTATTCTATCTACATGTAAAAGCAATCTTGTTCAAAATTGAAGAACATAACCAAAGAAACTCAAATATGCATTGTTACGGAAAAAAACTCAACTATCAATCCTAAAGAAATGTTTACAAATTCTGAAAAATGATCAAGCGTTTAACAATTTTAAATTTTCTGGTTTTTCACATTCTATATTAAATAAGAATTTTGCATCAATAGTTGATCTGAATGTTCCTGCGGATCTTGGATTCGATTTTTAAATAAGTTCACGGAAGAAGGAGGCGAAGTTTTTGCGGAAAAAGAAATTCAAGCAGCTGTAAGGGTTATGTTAAAAATTAACCTTCCGAGATTTTATTGAAATGATTATTTAAGAATTTGTGTTTTATTTTTTATTTGTAATATTAAAAAAATATGAAATATTTTAATCAGTGTTGTTTAAGTTTTTCATTTGCGAATGAGGTTTATTATTGCTGAATGAAATCAATTTTTTTTTTGTTATTTTTATTTAAGTAATGAAATAGTAATAGTAGTATTACAAAGCTTTCATGCAAATGTTTATATAATCACATGTAATGCTTCTTTTTTTAAGGTTAGTGGTTGATATTCCTTAGATATCATTGCCTTCATAACAAAAATTTATTATTATTTATTTATCTTTAACTAAGGAAATTTTAATTGTAGCAGATTTATATAAAGAATCAATTTTCATGTAATTTTTATTTTTTAATTATAGTGTAAAAATTAAATGGATGATGATGTTATTTTTTCTTTTTTAAACATTAATGTAATTCCTACTTCTCTACATGAGCAATATGTTTTTTTTTTAAATTTCACATTAACAATGAGAAAAATTACATGAAATAGAAATAGAGATACTATCATCTAAATTAAAATAAATTTAAGACATAAATACTAAAATCATTAACCAAGTAACTTAGATAACTACGAACTTCTCGTACTAATTCAGGATCACATTTCAACTGCGTAGGAAACTCGCCCATCCTTTCTAACATTAGACTTCTTAAGATGTGAAATCTCGTACTTGTGAGAACCTTTTGCTCGCATTATCTCTATCATGCACGATTGAAGTGTTAAGAATATACGAATTGACTTATAAGTCCGTCAATAGTTTTAGAAGGCTTGTTATATTGTAGGGACTGAATAGCACTGCAAAATCCAAGATCTAACACGTTTAAATTCGGAGAATTTGGAGGTTGACGCATCAAACGGATATCAAATCCATCTTTTGTAGCAACTTGTCTGAATTGTTCATCATTATCATTGATAGACAAAATTCCAACCTTGACCTTTTATTTTGTTCCGTTAAAATTGGTTTGATAGCATTAGAATGAAGGCGTAGTTCCCCTGACTGTAGACGTCTAAAAAATGTGGGTTTTTTCACGTCCAATGAAATAGCAAGAAATTCAAGAGTTGTTCGTTGATTCAAAGGAATTTCTTGAATTCGATCTAAATTTACTTGAATTCGCTTACGACCACAGTTTTTTGTCCTTTTGTGAGAAACATCAATATTAATTTAACCATATTTAGATCGTTCCCAAATACGTTGAACTGTTCAGATAGATACTGAATATTGTGTCGCTACCATTCTTGTCACTCCCTTTGGCAATTTTTCATTTACACTTTTTTGTTGCAACGCAACATACATAGATTGGCGTTCATCGTTTCTCAAAATTTTCATTTTTTTAATATGACTTGTTTGAGATTGTTGCTTGTTGATATTTTCACCTATCTAAAAGATAAAAAAATTGACGAACAGGTATATTCTCGCAAGTTGGAATTTATTTATTTTACAGCAAAAAGAAGTTGAGATTTTTTTAAAATAAAAAATAACTTGCAATTTTTTTACTTAAAAGATTTAGTAATAATCTTTCCAAACTTTTTGACAAAATAAAAAAATAGATTAAATTTATGTTTTGATTAGGTATTTTTTACTGGTGCTATGTTTGTGTTAAGATATCTTATTTTCTTTAAATGCTATTCTTTTGATGTAAAAAATAATTATTCTATACATGTTATTCATATTGCTAAAAAACTTATGTGTTGTGCATGTTAAGAAAATGATATGTACTTCTTTTTTAACAAAAAAATACAAATACTACTCTAAGGAAAAGAAACAGTGTCATGGCTAAAAGAGAATGTAACTAATGTTACGGTTATGGCCAAGAAATTACTACTAACCTCAAGTTGCATCCTTTACAATCTTTTTTTCAACATATACTATGTTACTCCTACTTGTCGTTATTCTTCATGTTTTAAGTATGTAGTCTATTAGTTGTACGGTAAATTAAAGATAGAAAAATAATTTAACAATTATATAATCTAGCCTTATTTCAAATTGCCTTGTAACCCTCGAATATAACACAACAAAACAACCTCATAAAAGATAAAACTGATTTGATAAAGTGTTAAAGAGAACATGTTAATACTAAAGATAATATACCTGATTCGAACAATGTTTGTACTTCAATTTCTTTGTGTGTATAATCTTCATAATTTGACTCTTCATTCAAGTCTACCAAAAGCGGTTCCACCCAAGACGGCTCGTTTAACGGAGAATTTGGATTAGTATTAAGGTCGGGAACTAGTTGCGCCACATCGATGTTAAGATTCGGTAAATTAATAACGGCATCTTGTTGACTAATGTTAAAACCGGCATCTAAATCGCTTGGTATAATATTTTAGATATAAACTATATAGTTATGTATTCATTTTTGTCTAATTTTAAAGTAACTAGTTCAATGCATATATTTAGAAATTTTTTGGCGGCAAATGAAATATATTGAGAGTGAAAAATAATTTTTGAATGAAAAGTTAGAGGGTTAAATTTTTTTGTTTCAAATACTAATTTTATTTTGAAACTTTGTTTAAGTTTGGTGTAGATTAGTTACCACTTAGTTTTTTTCTAAAAAAAAGAAAAATTGGAATACTAAGAGACATGTCTAAGTATTCTTTATTAAAAAATAATCATGACTAAATGCTTAATTTGGTAACATGCGTACTTATTGGAGTACTACAAGATGTTAAAGAATGTTAAAAGTTGGCTGCTACATGCGTGAATACTATAATTAAGAATAAGGATACAATAGTCATTTGTAGTAAGTTTTTTCCTTGTTTTTAGAGATCTTAATTTGTGTGTAAAATACTATAACGTCTATTAATAAGGAATGGAGGTAGTATTTACTATGGTAAAATTGTCATTCAATGCGATAGTTGATAAAAATATATTTTTTCGAGATACATTCGAGAATAGTCCTAGCTGAACCGTTCAGGACTCTTTTTGATTTTTCAGTCCTCTGATAAGATGAACACTAACTCTTTATAACATTCAAGTTAAAAGTGAGTAATAGATGTAAGACCCTCAAGAAGAGAAAAAAGACACCGTTAATGTTGCGGAAATGTATTTATGGCACTTTGAAATTACTTTGACTTGTACATGTGTGTCAAGCTCATGAGCGAGGTGGACGATTAAGTAATAATAATGTCCCACTATGACGGGTCCAGAATACGTGTTGACCCATGAAAACATGATCAAGGTTTATTCATGATTCCGGAAATCCGTTTCAAAATGGTATACCGTATCTTCGACTCTAGATGACGATATCTTAAAACAGGGTGTGTGTTGTTATATGGGGATCTGTTTAACATATGGTATTGCGGTGTCTTTTTTAGCATCGTTGCTCGTTAAACGGGACCCCGTTTTAAAAATCGGGATTTGTTTGCCTCTTTCAGTATGGATTACCTAATTATTAAACTTTATACATAAGAGTTATAAGAAATAATATCTTAAGAAACTTTGTAGTTTAACTCAAGATTCAACTCTCAAGACATACAAAGTTATAATAGTGCGAAAAACATGTTTTTGCCTACGTAAAGATGAGCGAGTGGATGTTTTTGAGCTTAACATATAGAATTTCACAATAGTGCATCTTAACATATTTGTATTAAATGTTTAACTCAAGAAAATACGCACAAAAATTTAAAACATGTTTAAGAAGTTAAAATGTAAATGCATATTTTAGCATAGAGGTGATACTTAGATATTTTAACTCCTAAGTCCTAATATTAAATATGTTCTAAATGAAAAACTAAATATGTATGTAGTTAATCATTTTATCAAATTCATAACATGTGAAAATTTATGCGTTAGAAAGAGTTTAACCTACGTTAAAAACCATTAAACATAAAGAATGAAACTTAGGATGCTTGTTATCAAATCATGTGATTTGTTTCTAAATATGGAATCATTTAACAAAGTAGTAGAAATATTTGGAAATGTTAAGTATGTGACAAATAATATTAAAGGGTGTCCTAAACTTAACCAAAAATCATATAGACATATGAGTGTCCAAGATAACAAATAGGTTCACAAATAATCCAAGTGTTCATACTTATGATCTTAGCTACTAGCATAGGATGTGTTCTAAATGTTAATTTACATAACACTAGAGTTTACAATATTTTAGACACATACCAAGTTGTTGCATAAAATAGTGTTCATATAATCAATATGAATGGATGCACATTTATACAAGTAGCGCATGTTTGGATGCTCTATCTCTTAAGACGTGAAATGATCTAATAGAGCATACAATCAAGTTCTTAGTTGATCCCTCACAAAATAGAGTCAGTGACTGATGTCCATATCCTCAGGCATTTTTGTTGCCTGTGATTTATGTTGCACAATCCTTCTAGCGAAACTATCTTTATGCAACTCTATTTCAACTGAGTCTATATTAAACTAACATTTGGAAATGTGGGTGCCGGTCTCTTTCGACACCTTTGTTGGATCTATAAATCGTGGTCTTTTCCAGCTAGGAGCATGTAAGCCCCAAATAACTCCTCCTTTAATCTTTTTGCGAGAAGATAATCTTGGTGCAAACTAAAAAATTCTTACCTATGTTCAAAATCTCCTAGACTTACTTTTCAAACCTAGCTCAAATTCTAACTCTACTGGGTAAGAAGGAGATTATGTTGCATCGATCTTAGAAAGAATAACCCATATTACAAGAATGATATCTATTATCTTGGATTTTGTATTGACTATCATATTGATATACTATATCACGTTTTTACATTTACGATTTTCTTTTGGAGATGTGTTTATTTAGTGTTGAATTATGGTTGTGCGTCTCGTGTGTTACCTATTCTCCCTAATTGATTGCCTCATGTTAGGCCCTTTTTGGCCCTCATCAAGACAAAATCCTACATTAACATTACTTTAGCTTCTTCTTTTTTTACATACGCCAGAGGATTCCTTTAGCTTGTTTACTATTCTGTGATGAACAATTTGCTCTTCCAACTGTCAAATCCTCCAAGGCTCTAACTCATACATTTTTTACTTTGTGTCTCACCTAATAGTATCATGAGACCGACTATCTTCGTTGTTGGTTTGTCTTTTCTAACCATCTTTCTAGTCAGGTTGGTCTTATCCCGTGTGCGTTGTCATTGGATGCTTATTTTTATGCGCTCTATATAGATAAGGGTGTTAACTCAACAGGTTGTAACCTTGTTACTTATTCAACACATTAAGAGTGTATTCGATCCCTGAATATGTACAACCCAATTTTTATTTATCTATCTCGAAAGTATACATTGGGAGGGGTGCATATTCTCTGTGGAACTAGTCAAGGTGTGTGTAAACTGACACATACCATCCACGTTCCAAAAGAGAAAAATATACATAGAAAGACGTGTATATTTTTTGTAGAACTAGTTAATATACGTGTAAAATAATATGGACCACCCGCATAAAAAATGTTGTTCATATCGCCAGAGTTTGTCTAGTGGTTAGACTACGATCAAGAGGTATCTCGGTCGAATTTTATTGGAGTCAAAATAGTTCTGAGTCCAAAATGGCTCTCATATGTATTAAGAAAAAAAGGTTTGTCTAAATTTTTTTTCCTTCTATTTCTGCCTTTGAAGTTTGAATGTATTTCCTATAAATCTGGTAATATCAACAACCTAGTCATTATTTGCCATTTTCCTTTTCTATTAATGAAAGACTGTTTGACCAAAAAAACAGTCATGGTTTGACGACCAGGACAACTTTAAACAAATTATTTGGTCCCAAGATCTACATTGCATGCGACCTATTTATCGATCATTACCAAAAGTACAAATGAATCCAAAGGTAGACAACATATAAAACTACAAAATCATAATCTAACTACCAATTCATACAATTTTTTCCTCTCTTTTTTGCTCGAGAGAGAGAGAGAAAGGAGAGATTTAAAAACCACAAACAAAAATGGCTATTAATTCTAAGGTTTCTTCTACCTTCATTGCAGTTATAGCTATTGTTTTCTCCATTGTTTTGCCTTCTACTCATGGTCTTGCCCCTGCACCTGCTCCCACCAGCGATGGTATGTTTTCTTATCACCATTTCTGTATATAACTTGAGAAATTGTGAGAAAAAAGTTTCTATCTTTTTCCTTAATACATTGTTTTTTATTTGTTTATTTGATGTAAAATTGATAAAAACCCAAAATGTATTTAGGTTTGATGTTTCAGTGCGGATCTAGTATTAGACAAATTATTTAGTCTTTATAATTTTTTTCCTCGATTCAGTCACGATTATATAACATTATATATATTAATTACCCTTAAAAAATATTTGGTCGCCAGATTTAATTTTTAGTCTTTGCTACTAAGAAAATTTCTAGATTCCTATTGTTTTCTAGTAATTAAACATTCATTTGTTTTCACAAGATTTGCATAGTCTATTGTTATTGTTTTGGAATCTTATACATATTGCAAGCAATTCAGATCTCACCATATAAAACAAAAGGTTCCATTACTTCTAAGGTACCATTGGTCCTTTAGGTATGTGTTCAAGAATACCAAATACGTAGTATATATTATATAACACATGGTATCTTTGATATTTTTGACACATGTAATATTTCAAATATATTTATGAAACACACAAATGTATTTATGAAATACACAAACATATTTGACTATTTTGTACAGCAAAGCACCATTGATGTAATTAACCCATGATTCTTTTGAGAACTAATTTCTATTGCAATCTAGTGGTAACTAGCATATTTAGAATACAACATGTTTTGGTTCAAAAAAAAGTATGAAATATGACTTTGGTATTGTGTATACAGGTTATTTTGTCCTAATATAATATAGGACTTATAGTGGAATTATTTCAAAAATATAGGTTTTTGCATAACCTAGGGGACCTATGGTGCAACTAATTTAAAAATATAGTTAATTTATAAAATATAGAAATAAATAGTTTATGCATTGTATGAAACCTATCGTGCAAGTTATCATACCATAAGGACCTATATTGCAATTAGATAAAAATATAGGCCATTTTCCCAAACCTTGTTGACCCTCAAATAATAATTTTTGGCTCCACCATTTTATTAAGGACTCCTCTAGGCGTTTCATTAATTGAATTCTTATGAGAGGAGGAAATAAAAAACTTAACCCTAATACAACCATCATTTACATGTTAATGATCTTAGATCTATCTTTAGTACTATTCTTGATTGTATTGGTTAAAATATTTCTCTATTCGCACTACAAGAAAGGTTATCTTTAGCGGCAAAAGAGTTTACCTTTAAAAGTTTTAATTTTACCGCTATTTGTTCACCACAATAATCCGTCTCTAAAGACACCTTTTGTAGTAAATTATTTGTTAATTCCTCTATTGACTTTATCGTTAGCGGCAAATATTGCCGCTAATAATATAATTAGAGACCATTTTGGTGTTTAAAAATATCATTTGAGGCCACTTAGTGTTGCCGCAATATATATCGTCTCTAATGATACTATTTGTTGTAGTGTCGTTTGAAAAGAAAATTTCTGATTTTTTATTCTGATCTTCTATATTTTGTTAATTCAGGTACATCGATTGATCAAGGCATTGCATGTGGGCTAATGTTGTTAGCCTTGGTGCTCACATACATTATCCACGCGTTTGACGTTCCCTTAAGCATTTAAGCTACGTTTAACGTGTAATCGGGTTGTTTATGTAATGTTATTATATAATACTAACATTCATTTTAACATTCATTTCATGACCTTTTTTTTCATATCGATTTCTTACTATTAATTAAAGCATGAAGTAAAATAACTAAAAGAAAAAGTTAGTAGATATAAAAGCTACAAACAATTTAAACAACAAAAACAAAAAGAATTTAGCCTCTACATACCAAATTCAACAATCGTTCGAGGTTTAGTATCAATACTTTAGTGTCTTGTACAATCCGTCTTTCTTACCAAGTAAAAATTCTCTATTTGACTTGGTCGAAAGCGAAAAAGTAGTTTGAAACGAATGTTTAAAATTTTATCAATGGAGTTAGTCCAAAGAGGAACGACTAAACTTATCCATTAATCTTTTGCATTCTGTGGTCAGTGTTAAGGATGGTTCATTCTGCCCAAAAAAATTTCCTAAATACATTACGAAATGACATAATTCCTATGACAATTCCTTCGATTGAAGCCTGCGTTTGAGAAATCTAGGAATCAAGAGTGCGCAATCCCTTTGGAACCTACTTCAAAGCACGACCATCTTCAACTTTTTAGATATCATCGCTTCTACTTTAGTATAGCAAACGATATAATAAAAAGTAAAGAAAACAATCAATGAACAAAAAATAAACGATAAATTTGAACTTGTTTGAAAAGATAAAATAAAAGTATCACATCAACGTAATTATTTTAACTCAAAATGATTTATTTTCTATAAAAGACTAATTTATTGGGAACTAAAATTCTTTCACTTTCTTTTCGATCTTTCATTTTAATAAAACTCCTGTACATATACCAACAAGAAGTCCTTGTCAAGGACGAGAGAAAAACTAACCTGAAAGACACGACGACCAACGAATTATAATAATCACCAAAATATTGTCTACCCAGGAATATAAAGAAACAAAAGCCTATGAACGAGAAACACCTTCATGTATCTTATCAACTAAGATAAAAAAAATCGAAATAATACTAAGACAACAATGAATTACTCAAACACAAGAATACAATCAGAGTAATAAAAGGTTTACTCCATCTTTCACAACCTAACATATTTTGCAATCAACCAATATTTAATCAAATAATATAAAAACAAGTAAAACAAACTATCAACAAACAACAAATATTCGATAAATTTGAAATTAGTTGAAAAGATCAAATAATCCAATAAAAAGTATCGCATCAACAATTTTAACTCAAAATGGATGTTATTTATGAAAAGACTAATTTATTGGGAAATAAAATTCTTTCACTTATTTGTTTTGTCATTCATTTATATAATTTCCACGAGAAAAAATAATTTGCTTCCAGTACTTCCATATTGAAGTCACAAGACTATCTTTGTAGCTGAAAACCAACAAATGATTCCAGCAAATTAAGTGGTCCACCGAAATATCAATAACAATAAATATTATTTCAACCATCAGTTTCAGGAAATATTCATGCATTGTCATTTTTTTTTTCTTTTTCTTATTTAACGTTTTTTACTTCTCCCTAGATTTATATGGTAGGGATATATATTTTCTATTCTAATAAATTTAATTTTTATTTGAGCAATGAATGGTACCGGATACCAACAACAACTACATGATCCCAAACCAGGAATAGTTTGAACCTATGGACACCTAACGAGATGAATAGTACTCATACAATCTTTACATGTGACGAATCATTCAAAAATAAAACGGAACATAGTGGAATCGGAATTATAAAGAGAGACGCACAAACAAGCAACATAATAATATTCTCGAAAACAGTCTTGGTTGACTAAGGAGAAGCAGTCGATGTTTTCGAAGCTGCGAAAATGTGTCGACAGAAAACCGGAAAGAAAATCATCATTTGTTCGGACAACCTTGATGTAATTCAAGGTATCAGGGCACTGCTAGCATCGTGGTGGAAAGTCAAACCCCCTACCTCAAGTGGATTAAACATATTGCGGAAGAGTATGGACACATGCACTTCAAACATTTGTCGCGTCGTTTCAACGGGATGGCAGACCATAGTGCGAGTAAAGCTAGGCAGAGGGTCGGAATAGAGGAGGGGTATCACATCTTGATTCCCCAGTTCTCACGACTTGGGATCGGCTGATTTCTTAGGCCATTACTTTTATGGTTTACGTTGTCCAAAAAAAGAGCTTTTGTTATCATGGATCGTACTCACCGCTATTAGGAATGAGCAAAACAAAATTAAAAAACCGAACTATCCCTAAAAATCGAAAAAGTATAAACCGAAAAAACTGAAAACTAAAAAAAATGTTAGGTTCGGTATAAACTTTTTAAAAAACCGAAAAAGATCGGTTCGGGTCGGTTATTCTATGCTAAATCGAACCGAAAAATACAAAACTAAATTATGTTTGTAATTTATTTTTTTTGAGTTTTGGAAAACTTTCATTTGTCCTTAATTAAGACATTCTTGAATTTAATTTATATTTTTTAAGAAACTATGATAAGGGGATAGAAAATGGACTAAATTTTGAAAAAAAAACTTATATATGACATGCAGCATCCTTAAAAATGTTGTAATGTGCAACATATCTTTACTTAAATGATTAGTTGATATATCTTAAAAGGTCTTTCTTTTATTAAAATTTCTTGAATGTGCAACATATCTTTACATAGATGATTTGTTTATTTCCTAAATGGGCCAATAACATGAAGATCAAACATTTCATATATGGATTTGTTATAAAATAAAAGATCTCAAGTAAACGCCTTTGAAATCTATTCAACTATCGAATCAAACACATGCCAAAATCAAAAAATATACCGAACCGAACATACCGAACCGAAAACTGATAAAACTGACCGATAAAAACCGTTTGGTTCGGTAACGGCACCCCTCAAAATTGAACCATTAGGTTTCGGCTTCAATTTTAGCCAATACCCGAGCCGAACCGGACCGTGCTCACCCCCAACCGCTAGGATATATTTGGCACTTAAAAGAAAAATTAAATAAGAGTCCTTTTATACATTTACTTACAAAAAAATTATTATAAGAACCTAGAAATATTTTTGCTGATTTTAGTATTGGTCAAGTCTGATTCTTTTTACCAAAGATCATTTTAAAGCAAAATGTTTGACTCATGGAACTAGGGTTGCAAATATATTGATACTTTCACCAAAAACTTGGGTTTGAATTCGATAAGCGTTTGTCAAGTTCGCCTAATTAGTCAAACATGCAAGCTCAAAATTTAAATTCATACTCGTTTACTAAACGAACTGAATTCAAACTTGTATAAGTTTGACTCGTTAAACTCATGAACAATTTGGTAAGGGTTTATTACGAGCTTGTTAGTAAACTTGGTATATGTATACATTTAATTAAAAATAATCAATATATATACAAAGTCAAAACTATGTAAAACGTTTTCATATGTAATCAATCATATAACCCAAATATTCTATATTTAAATGTAAGGTTTCTTTAAATCAAATTATGCATTGTATTGTATATTAGTTTTATAAATCATTGTAAATTCCTAAAATAACACTAATATATAATATAAAAATAAACCAGTCTTAAATGAGTTTCAAACAAACCTCACACAAGCCTTAAACAAACCAAGCTGGGTCGAACTTAAACTTGGAAAAGAATTAACGAGTCAAGCCCAAGTACGAATACTGAAACTCGTTTCAAACTCAAATCGAGCTCAAGTTCATTAAAATATTATCAGACCAAATACAAGATAGCTAAAGCTTGGCATGACTCGAATTATATGCCTACCTAGAACAAACCAAATTTAATCACGTATTCAATCATCTCTCTCAAATCTCGATTATCTCATAAATTTCTTGCCTATTCTTTTTTACATTCATAGTAACCGAGTACAAGTTTTACCCAATATAAAGGTTTTAGGACCTTATTAACTATATTTGTAATTTTTTGGAGTATTTTTCTTACTATTTCTTATAATGAAGCTTACATAAATATGAAAATACCTTGAAAAATAAATTTATATTAAAGATTTGAACCTTACACCTTCTATATAAAATATATGTTTAACCAATAAATAAGTTTATGATTCATGTTACATTACTAATACTTATATATGCATACCTACATTCACCTTCAATTCCCAAAAATGGGCTCTTAAAAACGTCAAAATCTTGGGTGTCTAAAGAGATAGCTTCTTGGCCCTAATGCTCTGGTACATCTATTTTTGCTAATAATAAAAATTATTAACAAATATACGGTAACAGGTACAAATACGATTTAGACTAAGAAACCCATAAATACATATCGTGAATCTAAAAACCTGATTTGTTTAACTAAAGTCTAAGGATCATACTATATCCAAGCCTAATTTTTTTATCCACATATAGTCAGAAATCCCTCGGACTAGTAGGCTACGAACCTCAAAAGGCCTGATTAACAACCTTATAGTTTGGGTCGTGTAAGATGTCGATTAAGATTTTTAATCGGTGGTTCGGGCAAGTTGTCTTGCCAATATATACATCTCTCATCGTAGAGGTGAGAGATACATTCATATACCTAAACGATCCTAGGAAGACTTTCCTTGACCATTTTCACACTCTCTACTTTTAAAATGCCTTGTCAATAATCTCATCGTCATCTGGTAGCACTTTTATCACGTCTCCGCCGAAACTCTTCCTTCTCAAATCTCTTTTATGATCCTTGAGCATATACTTTTGTTTGTGCACGTATGAAAAGTCGGAGATTTTGACCCGCGGTCCATAATCACTACAAGAAATAATATCTTTAGCGGAAAAAAATTTAACACTAAAAATCTTAATTTTGCCGCTAATAGTTGTCATTTGTCGTCTCTATATGTTCGTCGCTAAAGATACCTTTAGTAGCAAATTATTTGCTTTTGCCTTTATTAACTTTATTTTTAGTGGCAAATATTGCCGCTAAAAATATAATTAGAGGCCATTTTGGTTTTTAAAAATATCATTAGAGGCCATTTTAGTTGTTACCGCAATAGTTTCGCCGCTAATGCTACTATTTTTTATAGTGAATATAATAAACTAAATCTAATAAAATAAACTACGTCGACGACCACTTTCTATTAGACATCTTTCATTATACAATTCCATACGCATCAAGACTATTTAGTTTAGATTACCTAGATATGGAATTGGGTGTCAATATATTATTTGTTTGGGATTATACTCCTAATTCTTGAAGTTTTCATTTTGGTGATTTGTTATACGTTCTTTTGGTAAGTAGTTAAGGGTGGAAATCGACCGGATCATCTCGAAAAATTACTAATTTTTTCCAGAATAGAAAAACCAATTCAATTCCAATCCAAAAAAAAAATCGAATTACAAAACTTAATTTTGATTTCGGAACACCCAGAAAAAATCGGAATTTCTCTTGATTTTTTTTGCGTCAAGATTTTTTCTCTTCGAAATAGTTATTTTCATAAATTTTATAATATTATTTAATAAAAAAATACAAAAATTATGTAATTATAACAAGATAACTACAAATTAAACCATAGCATGAAACAATTTGAAGAGCTAGAAACGTGGAAAGAAAGGAGGTAGTAAGAGCTAGAGTTCAAAAATAACACTTTCTATTCACTTATGCATTGTTTAGACTCAAAATCGTAAATGAAACAAATTATAGTATTAAAAAAAAAAGGAGAGAAAAGGAAAGTAAAATTTTTGTTTGGATTATAAAAATAATAATATAGGAGAAGAAAATAAACTATTTGTCAATATTTTGTGTTAATTCACGTTATTAAAGAAAATGAATAGATAATTTTATGCGGAAAATATTTTTATACTCTTTTTATTTTATAAAAAAACATTACATATAGAAATTAAAGGTTATATATGACCTTTTATAAAGTAATTATTTTTTCTTTGAAATGACTCCAATATAACAGTGTAGTAAACGTGTTATTTTAAAGGAATCTAAATGATTATAGAATTAATTGGACTACACTATATTTAATAAAAATTTAATCCAAACAAAAAAAATTAACATTTGTTTAACAATAGGACTCTAAACAATACATTAATTAGTATAATTCTTTCATCTCTTTATTTTCTACTTTAATTATGAATCATATTTTGTTTATTTTATTTTATTATGCACTAATTTAATTAATAGTTTGAAATGTTTGGGTATAAAACTTAATCCATGATTTGGATTTATATTGTATGAATTTGAGATTTTATATTTAATATATTGTAGAATTGTTGTTGTTGTTGGTGTTGTATATATATTTGTTAATATGCTTAATTTTCATATGATGCACACATATTTTGAATTATTTAGCCATTAGATTACGCCCAGAAGGGAAGTTTGGTACTTAATCTTGGATAAGTATGCTTTTGGAGTTGGCGAATCAGAAGAACTAAATTAACTAGATAATCATATATGGTTTGAACTTTAGGCGTTTAGCTAATATGCTTAGGATTTACTCGAAATAGATTCCTATAGTTAGATAGTAGACCCTTATTTATCCGAAAGGAAATTAAAGAGATTTTAGAATCTTGACTAGAAACAATGTCCCAATTTTCCCTTAAACTACAATTAGGCCCATTCATGGTTAATGGTGATTACAAGTGTCTCGAGCTACCTTTGCTCCTCATTCTTACAACTCTTTTAGTTAATTTGCTTTCGTAGTCATTAATCTTTATATTAATTAGTTGAATATTTATTCAATCTGAAAACTAAATAAATATCTTTATTTCTTACGTTTTTTTTAGTTACAACGTATTGCTATACATGAACTAAAGTACTCAAACAACAATACAAATATAATATTTACCCATAAATTTTGTGTTTGGTTAGTTATTTAAATTTAGATAATACAAAAAAGGGTGAATTATCTATAGGGTCTTAGGAGTACTATTTTTTCTCTATAGAGTAGTGTCTTGAAAGTTGTTATTCTTAGGGACCTCATTTTTGACAATAGTCTTTCCTACCCTTACTAACACTAAAAGACAAAATAGTATGATGTCACTGTTTCTCTCTCCTCTATCACTACCCACCTACCACCTACCACCCATCTCCGACCTCCGACCATCTACCACCGACCTCCGACCACCGACCACCGACCACCGACCTCCGACCACCGACCACCGACCACCTCAGGCCACCAGTCACCGGAAAAAACATAGAGTATCGGAAAAACTGAGAGTACTCTCAGTTTTTCCCGACACCAGTCACCGGAAAAAACATAGAGTATCGGAAAAAACTGAGAGTACTCTATGAAAAAGAGAGAGTACTCTCAGTTTTTCCCGATACTCTATGAAAATAGAGAGAGTACTCCGAGAATTAAAAAAATACTCTAACAATTTAACCGAATACTCTGTAAAAAAGTCGGAGTACTCTATAAAAAAGATGGAGTACTCTTAGAAATTACATAAATACTCTATAAAAACAAGGCATAAAAATAGTCCTAAAAAAGCTTTTATTCACATTTATTACACTTTTTTTAACAATTACAAAAAGATATACAATTAAAAAATAAAAAAAAACTAAAAACATTAAGTGGTTTGACCAGATCTAGATCTGGTCAACCATTTCAAACTAAAAAAAAAAAAAAAAATAATAGCCTTAGCTTCACGCGTGAAACGCCACCACCACCATACACACCACCACCATACACACCACCACCATATACAACACCACCACCGTAACACTGACCAACTGCAAATCACAACAACCAACTGCCTCTTCACCGCCTGCAATGGCTACACACACTACACCGATAAATAGGGAAGAGGGAAGCTGCAACGAAGCAGCGAAACACTCCGGCGATGCTTGTGGTGGCCTCGTCGATGGTTGTGGCTGACGTACGGTGCTGCTGCGCGAATCTCCCATCGAAGAAGAAGAAGAACCATGGAGCTTCGTGGTGCTGCGGTGGTGGAGAGAGCTTGTTCGCCGGAAGGATTCTGCAGCTGTGGTGGCTCGCCGTGGAAGAAGGAGGCAGCAGATCGGGCTATGGTGGTTCGTGAGCTCGCGCAGAAGCTGAGAAGCCATGGTTGCGGATCTCAGCGCCTCCATGAGCTCCGGTGACGAGGCAGGAAGCTCCGATCCAGTTGGAAGAAGCAGGAAAACGCAGGGAGCTCCGATCCAGTTGGAAGAAGCAGGAAAACGAGGATAGTGGAGCAGATTTTGGTGTTATTTTGGTGCTTCATATGGCAGTGGTGGTTGATGGCGGTATGGAGGTGGTGGTGGCGGTTTGGGAGATAGGGGGAGGAGAGAGAAATAGGTGAGAGGTAATGTGGGAGAATAATGAAATAATAAATGTAATAATTGGTATATATAGGGTGATAGAAAACAAAGGAGGGGTAGTCTAGTAATTGGGGATTTGGGGTTCATGTGTTAAAAAGTTATTGAGGTCTTTAGTAAGAAGAGGCTCTAGGTGGGGGTGGTATCTTGAAGAGGGGTGTGTCTTCAAGACCCTGTAGGTAATTATCTCTACAAAAAAACATTCAAGTGGAAAGTTCTTTAACATGTATAAACATGCGGTTATTGATTAAAATCATTAAATGATATGAATCTTCTTCAGTACTAACAAGAGGTGTATCAATTGTATAGAAGTATTTAAGTATATATATATATATATATATATATATATATATATATATATATATATATATATATTAATTAATCTTGAAAATATATGGAATGTGTATCCAAACAAATATTCAACATAATTGAAAAATCCTGGAAAAAAACAGAAATAGAAACTGGATCAGAATTCGGAAATTCAAAATTTATAATATGTAAATCCAATTCCGTTTCCATAAAAAAATCGGAATCGAATTCGATAATCTAAAAGTAAAAATATCAATTCAGAATACAAAAATTTTGGACCGAAATCAGCCAAAAATTGAAAATTTCTATTCCAACGCATCTGTGAAATTATATTAACATTGGATTACTTTAAAAATAAAGTCATACTATCTAGTATAACTTTTGAGAAATATACATTTTGAGGCCTGAAATCCTAGAATAATATTTTTAAAGGCTTAACTAAAAGTTTGTTCTTTAAAAGGCTTGGTTATTTAATTATGGTTCAAAATGGATTCAAATATTTTGTGATTTTATTTCACTACTCATCTCCCCATTTTGGTGGATATAAGTCCAATTTTATTATGGTTATATATCATGTGTCCAGATTTACTTTAGTTACACTGGTCCTTGCAGTTATACCCATTGTTCAGAATTTTTTTTTGCTTAATGACATTTTTATTCCAAGGTTCGTGACATAATTCGATGGGCATATACCTATTGTTTCAAGATAAGTTTTTCCTTGTCAAAATCCATGTCAGTGAAGGGTAGATGTCCACTATTTTGTTTTTCTGCACAAGAACAAATCCCCCAATTAGAATACCAAATACACACGAAAATACATAAAAATAGGTATATACCACAAAAATGAAGATCTATGCATACAAAAATATAGAACAGTGGGTATATACCGATCATTGTGCACATCAATGGGTATATACCCATGGAAATGAAAATTCATACCCACAAACATGCAGATTAATGGGTATATGTCCATGAAAAGCATATTCATACCCACATGAAATACAAATTCATACCCACAAAAATACAAGTCCACACCTATAAAAATACAGGCTATACCCACAAAAATACAGATCTACACACACAAAAATACAGATCTATACCCACAAAATTTGAACCCTAAAACCTCACAATGTGTGAAAAACAACTAAAAAGAAATATTACGAGTTCTTACCGTTAACACCTTATACCCCACCATAGATTTTTTTTTCTTGTTGTTTTGATGGAGTGGTCGTTGCGTCGTATGAGTGAGAGAGAGAGAGAGAGAGGGAGAGGGAGAGAGAGAGAGAGAGAGAGAGAGAGAGAGAGAGAGAGAGAGAGAGAGAGAGAGAGAGAGAGAGAGAGAGAGAGAGAGAGAGAGAGAGAGAGAGAGAGAGAGAGAGAGGGGGGGAGAGAGAGAGAGGGAGGGAGGGAGAGAGAGAGGGAGGGAGGGAGGGAGGGAGGGAGGGAGGGAGGGAGGGAGAGAGAGAGAGAGAGAGAGAGAGAGAGAGAGAGAGAGAGAGAGAGAGAGAGAGAGAGAGAGAATGTTCGGTGATAAAAAGGGAAAAAATTAAATAAAAAAACAATAGAAGAAGATATATATATATAGTAAAAGTGAGGATCATTTGGTCTTTTAGATTTCATTTAGTCTAGGATCTAATAGATTAATAATTGATTAGTTATACTTAGACCTTTACTTAGAGCCTGTTTGAGATAAATTATTTTAAAGTCTAAAGTATTTTTCAATTAAATTTATATATTTGTAAAAAATATTTTAATATCCAAAATCACTTTAAATAATCATTTTAATTTTTTATAAGTAATTTTGAAAGTCTAAAATATTTTTAAAGATCTAAAAATACTTTAAATGATTATTTTAAAAGATAATCTTAAACAAAAATTCTTAATACTATAGTAGTATTAGGCTGTTAGAAATCTTTTTGCCATTTTTTTCTTGTGTCTTGTCTAGAGTCAATAATTAGTCTGCTTTTTTTTCCAAAAATAAAATAAAAATAATTAGTCCGCTTTATAGTTTTGCTTCTTTATTTTTTGGACATGGTGCTATCGTTTAAGACCCTTCTGCTAACCTATACCAAGACGACTAAACTTCCCAATAATATCAGAATTTTCGTCGCCCTTGCCGTTGGCCCTGTGCCTAAAGATTTTTGCAATCTGGTCCGCCTGACTGTTCATCCTTCGCGGTATGTGTCGAAAGGATATCGAACCTGTTTCTTCCGCTTTCTGCCTAATAAGGCGGATATTCGGTTGAATGGTCCTTCTTGCCATTGACACTTGCCTAATACCTTGTATTACTTCAAGGTTATCTGAGAGTATTGCCTTCGTATTGCCTTTCATTTTTTTGCTCACCTAAACTGCTTCTAGCACAACTAGTGCTTCTCCTTCTAATATAGTGTTACATCTCACGGTTTTGTACTTTTCTATAGCCTCTCCCGATCGCTGGTCTTTAATTGCTATTCCGATACCTGTTTGTTCATATTTAGTGCTAAAAGAAGCATCACAAATGTCTTCGGTAGTTTGTGACTCTGGTACTTGTACCGGGTTAACAGGTATACTATTACCCGATAGTTGATTTTGTTTAATCCAGTCGTTTCCATGTAATTTGGTCATAAGTTTGTAGGTGGCATGAATAATATGATCAATATCAATGCTAGTATTTTCATGTAACACTTTCATCTTGGCTTTCCTAATGTTCCAAATAATAATAAAGATATAATTTACCACAATTGTCTTCTCCGAGCCCCCTGAACTATAGACTTTTATCACCTGCAATAACCAGTCCCCAAAATTCTGAATGTTTTCTTGTTGGATACAGATATGAAGTGTAGAACCCGCCCAAATTGTTTTATTGATGTTACATTGAAGTAACAAGTGCTCGGTAGTTTCCACTTCTGTTTGGCACCATAAACAAACTGTCGAGTATGTGCATTTCCATTTGAACAGATTTTCTGTTGATGGTATCGCATTGTTGCACGCTTTCCAATTGAAAAGACAGATCTTTTTTGGGACGTTAGCATCCCAGATGGTTTTCCAAAGTTTAGGTCTAATATTACCCAAAGTTTTTGTTGTTTGGGGTTGTTGAAATGTTGCTATCTCTGTAAGCACTTTGTATCCCGTTTTTGTTGAGTAAGTACCATCCTTCGAATGTGGCCATATAAATCGATCTTCTTGTTTCGTTTCAAGTATTCGTATCTTAGTAATTTATGGTATTATAGGTTGCGGGAAGATCTCGTCTATGATCTCAGTATTCCATTCTTTAGAATCATGTTTCCATAATTCATTAACCGTTTGAAGAGAGCATAATTTCGGTTTATCAAGTTTCCATGAAGTTTCTATCCATTTATCGTTTCAGATATTAATGTTTTGGTTGTTTCCAATTCGGAAGAACCCCTGTTGTTTAATTAAATATCTACCTTCTATAATACTAGCCCCGCTCCAGTATCTACTCTGTCTTAATTTAGCATTCATAAAATCAGTTTTCGGATAGTAGATACCTTTAATAAACGTGCTGATAGTGTTTTCGGATTTTGAAAAATTCTCCAAGCTTGAGCTCCAAGAAGTGCCAAGTTCATTCTTTTGAGATCCCTAAATCCAAGTCCTCCGAGAAGTTTACCGACCGTAAGTTTCTCCCATTCCATCCAGTGAATACGATTCCTTTCCCCCTGAGCTCCACCAAAAATTGGCTATCGCTGATACAAGTTTCTTGCAAAACACCACCGGGTAAGAGAAAATTGACATGGTATATACAGGAATTGCTTGTAGGACCTCTTTTATAAGTACTTCCTTTCCTCCTTCTGATAGTAGTTTGGCTTTCCATCCTCCAGTTTTTGCGAATAAATTATTTGCTATCCATTCCAGAGCTTCAACTTTTGATTTTTTGTGGCATAACGGTATACCTAAATACTTCCCTAGGTCCTCCGTTTCTACCATATGTATTTCCTGTGTCACTTGTTCCCGTATATCTTGTGGGGTATCTTTGCTGAAATAAATTGCTGATTTTTTATAATTGATTTGTTGACCCGAACCTTCGCAGTAAGTAGCCAGAAAATTGTTAAAAGCATTAATATTAGTATTATCAATAGTAATGAAAATAGTGAATCATCTGCAAACAAAAGGTGAGATATTTCAGGACAGTTTCTTGTAATATGGATTCCTTGAATATGTCCATCGTCACATGCATTTCTAATAGAACTAATAAGGGCTTCCATCATCATAGAGAAAAGAAAGGGGGAAAGGGGATCTCCCTGTCTTAGGCCACGTCCTGATTTGAAGTGCGGAAGCCGTTGTCCGTTGAAAATTATTTGAAACGAACCGTCAGTAATGCAGGTCTTAATCCATTTTATCCATTTTTCATGAAAGCCCAACAGGGTAAGGAGGTTGATGATAAAATCCCATCTGACTTGGTCGTATGCTTTGGCCATATAGATTTTTATACTCTCCATAGGTTTTGGAGTCTTCCTCTTTCTCTGCATGTAAAAAGATAGTTCCTGCGCGATTAATATATTATCTTGTATTGCTCTGCCTTTAATGAAAGCCGCATGAGTTGGAGATACTATCTCATTCATAAATTTTTGCAAGAGATTTGATAACATTTTAGCTATTAATTTGTATCTGAAATTGATACAAGATATAGGTCTGTAGTCGCCTAATAATTCATGGATATCTCCCTTCGGGATAAGGGTAATTAATGTATCGTTCATATCTTTTAAGGGAATATTATTATTGAAAAAATCTTCCACCACTTGAAACACATCATTTTTAATTATATCCCAAAACTCATTATAAAATTTACCATTAAGGCCATCATGGCCCGGAGCTTTTGTGGGTGATAGGTTTTTGAGTGCCCTTTCTAGCTCTTCCATTGTAGGTTTTGCTGTCAATATCTGTTTCATATCTTCAGTCACCTTGGGTTTTACAAATCGTAGTGCAAGAGCTATATTCTCCGTACTAGTTTGTTTTTCTGCAAAAATATTATTATAATATTGTTGAAAGTTATATTTAACCTCTGTTATATCTTCCATCCAATGTCCTCCGTTTTTATTCTAATTATTTTATTATGTGATCTTCTCTGCATTGTTTCCATGTGGAAAAAAAATGTATTATTGTCTCCACACGTAAGCCATTGTTGTCTAGATATATCTGCATAGTATTTTTCTTCGCAAGAGAATTCTAAAGTGAGTTGTTTCCTCAGGTTTTCTTCTTCCCGTTGAAGTTCTAAGTTTGTTGGTTGATTTGTAATTTCTATCAATCGTTCTTGGATTTGTTTAATCTGTTTTTGATGGTTTTTGAAAGTAATTTTGCTCCATTTATCAAGTACATGAATGGTATTTTGTTTTTTCTTAAGAAATTTGAGTAAGGATTGTTGATTACTAATGCCTTCCCAGCTTTGTTGAACGGCGTCCCTACATTCATTATTATCCAACCAATGGGATTCAAATTTAAAGGAGTAATTACCAATTGGCGATTTCGATTCCAGCTGTAAAATAAGGGGAGAATGATTAGACCCGATAGCTAGAGGAATATGTACACTCGCTTGAGGAAACCTCCTTATCCATTCATATGATCCCATGACTCTATCAATTATGCTGCGAACTAACTTGTTTCCTACTTGTCTGTTTGTCCACGTATAGTTACATCTATTTGAGTTGATTTCGGCTAAACCATTGTTGTTAATAAAATTCTTGAAATCTATAATGTGTTGTGTATTGGGTGGAGTGAGACTACAATTGTCCTCCACAATGATAATGTTATTGAAATCTCCCATGATTAGCCAAGGTTTGTTGTTTGTGTCACTCCAATTTGTAATTTGATTCCAAGTTTGCATTCTATCATCATAGTTATTAGGTGCATGAATACAAATAATATAATAAGGAAAGATAGGATCATTTATATATATGATAGCATAGTACCTATTACAAAAAACTATATCTAGATTCATGCAATCATTCCACAAAAACGAAAAACCCCATGAGTGATGAGCACTCCCAAGGGGGTAAAAAATATAGGAGTTCTTAAAACCAACCTTGCGAAGGGTCTCCCTTGACAAAAGAGAATTAAACAAAAGAGAATTAACCAAAGTTTCTGTCAAGGGTGCCTTGATCCCTTGACTATTCCAAAACATGAGATTCATTTCCCACTGGCGGCTTTAGGTGTGCCGCGTTCCTCTTGGATGATTAAGGGTACGTTACGATTCTTCCTGAACTTACGCGCGCTTTGGACGTCTTCTCCACTTTCAACATCATCTCTTATACCAACTCTTTCCTTCCACACTTCGCTTATATCTTCTTCATTCTCTTCTTCTGGTTCGTATTGGGAGTCATCCTCATTAAGATTTTGATTTCTTTTAGCACTTGTAGTCTCTGAATCTGAGATAGTCACAAAGCCCTTGTCTGTGGGTGTCTCTTCTTCACGGTCATCTTTACTAGTTAAAATCAAATGTGTACTATTACCCTCCGTATTAATGTGCATCCTCTTAGGATTACGCTCTCCATTTTTCTTACTACTTCTAGTTCTCCCCGCTGTACCTTGTTTAGTCTTCTGCACTCCATCATCAGTCTCACCTGTCATCTTACCATGGAACTCTCGTCGACGTTTCTTAACAATGTATTTTTGTTTTTTCTTTGAGTATTTGTCATTGTCATCTGTTTGATTGTTGTTATTTTTGGTTCTCAATTTGTAACCTCTATTGTCTTCACAACTGATCATTGGTTCCTTCCCCTATCTACGTCCCTTTCTACTTGGCCCCTCTTTCATTCCTACCAGTTTCTTGTTGTGTAATATTGAGGTCCAAATCCTCCCTATCCTGTCGCAAACCTTGATGTTGAGCCACAAAACTACCACGTAAACCTTCTTGCACCACTTCATTCAACAATCCAGTTCCCCTAAATTTGCTATGTTGTCTCGTCTGTTGTTCATTATCAAACCTTTGGTCTCTATTTTCATTTTGTCTCCTATTGCGAACATCCCTTCCTTGAAAGTATCCACCCATATCAACGTCTTGATTGTGAGGTTGGGAAGGTCCTCCTCTTTCCCTACCTTGAGTATCTCTAGACTTGTCATTACCATCTCTATCCCAGTTGAATTGACGAACAACTTTCTCAAATTTGTTACCCACCCTTTTTCTAATTCCATAAATTAGTTGAGTAGTTGGATACCTCGCTAGGTTAGCTACAGACCATGTAGCTTTCCTCCTTTCGTTAGGATCTTCTATCTCCTGAATAATAACCACATTGCAATTGTCATGTCTATGTCCAATGCACCCACAACGGAAGCAAGCGCTCTAACATTTTCATACTTGAAAGTGATCCAACCCGCCCCTTCCTCTCGGGTTAAATACCACCCCGGAGGTAGAGGTTGTTTTATATTAAAGCGAATACGAAACCTCAAAATCTTAACATCAGTAGTTACTACATCTGGAAAATCTATATCCTCGATTTCTAAGAAACAAGGAGAAATAGCGAGAAATGTTTCTTTAGTATTTTGTATAAAGGCTAACCCACTAGCTTGAACCCATATGGAAGAATAATCTCTATTGACTAACAACTGATCAATATTGTGTTGACAAGGAGTAAAGGCGAAATGCATACCTATGAAGAAGCCTGGGTGATGATTCCATAGCCTTTCGAGTTCTTCTCCTTGGAACATTTCAAGTTTGAACACATTTTCTTCAACCTCTAATAAGCGAAAATCTCCTTTAACTCCCCATTTGTCGCGAATATGATTCCTAAAGCCTTGGAGAAAAACAGTCGTACCCCCCCACCGCCGTTATCAGAAGATAGGGTTCCTCTCTTACTGGTTCCACTTTTTTAACTTTTAACCCAAGCTCTATTACACCCAGAAATTTGCTATTGATATCATTAAGTGGTATTATCGGCAGCACATGACTATCCCTCGTTGCAATGTTTTTCTTTTTGTGACCATTTGTTAATGGCAATAATTGTACAAAATATTTCTTATTCAAATGTTTATTTTTCTTTTTAGATAACATGGGTAATTCATGTAACTTGTACACACTCAGACTAGTTTCATATATAATATATACTTCTTTTCATATATATTTTCTAGCGAACCTAGAAATTTAGTTCGAGAGAGACTAATTTGATCTTCGAAGTATAAAAAAAATTATTTTCATTAAGACTTAAATTTAGATTACTTAACACCTTATACCAAATGCTTACTAGACCAATAAAATTTATTTGTTTGTTTTTTACACGGAATATTACTTAATATTTAAGGGGGATAATTTTTTCTCCGGAAAAAATTACACATACATTTTTTAAAATTTCGGAGTCCAAGTAAACTTGAAACTCCCGAAGTCTCACGTAAATCCACCATTACATATCTTTTAAATAATCAGAACTAAATTATCCATATTTAAAGATACATTCAAACATTATTTAGACCGTTTAAAAATGGGGTTCTCAAATGCAAATGGGCAAGCGAGTATCATAAAGGAGAGAACATTTTATGTACTTGGTTCACCAAGTTAGCTAGCTAGGCTAGCTATCAGGTACGGACTGAGCTGGATCATGTGGGCATGGGAAGTGGGTCTGTGTATGTAAAGATGGTTCAGTTTAGGGGGACCAATGGGCGAGGCATCTGCTGGCTTTGATTGAAGATTTTTAGGCGATCATTGGCTGTTTGTTGTTAGAAATATGCACTAAGAGAAAAAAAATCTTCCTAATAGTGACCCTCCCTCCTCATATTTCACTCTTGTGAGTTGTGAGGCTCCTTTTAACTCTTTATCCTAGTAATAAATTGACTCTTCACTTCCTTCCTACTCTTATACGTGTAATACATATTTTTTGGTTCTCGATGTATGACAAGTTTGACCTTTACTTTTCCCTTTTTTATATTTTTTGTTACATTGATCACATTTTATAAAAATTTCCTATATATTTCAAATTTAATATTTTAAGAAAAAATATGTTTGCACTACCTGCAAAATTTTAATTGGACAAATAAATAACCAAATTTTGAAAAAGGATAACATAGTATTCAACTTTACGAATTAGTCTAATTATTAGTATTTGTAGTCTGTTTTCACGTTAAATATCTTACAACATGAGATTGATAGTTGGTTTAGTGGTTAGGTTATTCCGCAAAGACCAAGAGGTCCTGGGATCGAATCTTATTGGAGTCAAAATGACTCCGAGTATGAAGTTATTCAAAAAAAAAAAGTAATTTTGATAGGATTATTTTGGACATTTAGCTCTAACAAGTACAATTCGTGGACTCTAACATTTCCTTCATTCACTTCATTTATTTTAACCCAAATCAAGAACAAAACCGTAAAACAACAAATCTAATAATCAAACTCTGAAATGACAATTTTTTTGGCTCGAATATGAGGCATAACGTTTTCTTGTGTGGTTTAATAAGGAAGCTAACTACGTTGTGGACTAATTGGAGTACGGACTTAAGATTTTCGAGGTATGACGATGTTAATGATTATGGTTGGTTTGAGTGGTTTGATCCACCCATCTGTTTTCATAACAATCACTAGATTCTAAACTTTTACAAAATATGAATAATAAGAAGGTCGTGCTTGAAGATTCGCAAAAAGAAATTGGATTGTTGGTTGATTCGATGAGGTAGATGGAGATAAACTTGTTGAATTTGAAACGGATACTCTACTGCATATCCTGCATTGTAATTTTGTATGGGTGGTTTGGAAGTTGAAGAAGAACGAGTAAGGTCCTTGTTATTACCATTGATTGAAAGTGTTTTATAATGGCTTGTTAGTGCATTTTAATATGTTGTGTTGCTTCTTTATATGAATCAGTATGGTGAATGTGATGTAATGGTAGATTGTATGTTGTTAATCAAAAAATTTACTATTATTTTATAATCTTGGTAAAATTTATGCTGATGATCTTTGTGTTCATGTTGAAAACTAGAAAAAAAAATATGGTGATGTTCTTATCAGTTTATGTACATTTGGTTTTGTTCATAACAATAGGGAAAATGCAATCATTCATGTAAGTATGTGAGAAATTGTAATTCAACCCTCATATGTTCATAACCTTGTCATGGTATTTGCGGTTATACATCTTTTATGGGTGCTAAAATGCATTTAGAACCTTAAATATTTACATTTAATGCAAAAACACATAGTTCAGTTTGACTTTTTTCCTAGAGTAAGAGTTAATAGTGGATAACTGAATCTAGACCCCTCTTGAAGATTTGCCCTATTGAAGGATTTGTATTGTACTTGGGGTTTAAATTGTATTTAAACCCCCTATAAGTTGAGATTATTTGCAAACAAACACTTGTGTGGCGTGTACGTTGACTAACGTTGACTTCCAAAATATCCGTCTTTGAAATTACGATGGAAAAAATGTAAGATGGTGGTCTAAATGGGTAAATTTGAATCATGGGTGCTAAAACGAGCAAGCAATATTATGATTTTTTTGTCAAATAAACAATAAAATGATGATGGATCTTCGCGGCAATTTACCCTATATAATATACAATAATAGATTTATTTTTCTTAAATAAGGGTCTGGTTTAAAATTTATATCCTAGACCCTAAAATTGTAAGGATCATATTCGCCACAATCGATTATAATTGTCTTTGTTGTTTGTGTCTGATACGATATAATATCTCAATCATACGGTTGAGATAACTGATTATAAAAGGTATTAAGTTGAAGAAATTCTTAAGTTTACGCCATATAAATTTTACAAACGACGATCTATTTTTTCTTACTGTTTATACTAAAGAATTTAAATTTTCCAATTAATTGTTTAACTAACAACTTTTTTAGAATGTACAAATTTTACATTTGAGACTACTATTGTTGTCGTTGTTGTATGGTTTCGATAAGTTATTTAATAGCGTTGACAAAATCTTTTTTTTTTTACTAAGAGGTCCTGAGATCGAATCTTATTGGAGTCAAAATAATTCCGAATCCAAAGTGGCTCAAATATGTATTAAAAAAATCTTTATTTTTATTATCATACAACCAATTGTACTAATTTTTATTTTATAGAGCCAAACCTGTTATGGTAGAGGATTAATGATATCTTTTTTACTATAGGTCACAAATATCACGTGAGTCGACTTTTATTTGATTAAATCTTATAATAGCTTATTTCGTTAAACATATTTTTCTTATATTTTATAATTTTTCCTAAAAAGATATATAAATGAAATTAATTAATTTTAAATCCTTTAAATCAGTTTATTTTTTATGGTCACAGAATCGGCAGCAGCTAGCGATCAGGGTAGGCACGCCACCGGGCTGTAATAACAATGCTTTGTGGGCTAAAAATATGTCCAGTAGGAGTCTTTTTGTCGGGGGTGCTGTGGAATGTGTTCTTTGGATCCTTGATCGAGGTTATTTGGAATGAACGAAAAAACGTGGTGTTCAATGGCGGTGCCTTCCCTAATGGTATGTTGATCCTGAAAAAAGCGCAATTTCAGGCTACTAGTTATATCAATGTTTGGGGGTTAGATTTTGGGTGAATCGCCTCCTAGAAAGAGTTATATGTATCTTATTGGAGGGAGAAAACCAAATCAAGGGGTTAAGCGGAGGAGGGGTACTTCGGTATGGAGATGGCAATTGGATTCAAGGCTTTTCGATAAAAATCAGCCAAGATTCGCCTATGATCACTAAACTTATAGTGTTGTGTGAAGGGTTAAAATGGTGGAAGAGTTTGGAATGAGAGAGATGGAAGTGGAAGTAGATTCATGGGAGGCAATTGAGGTAGTTTGTAAAGCGGATGAAGGAAGAGGGCCGACGACAATATGGATTCAACAGATTTAGGAATTTCTTGCAAGAAATAGAGCCTTTACAATTTAGACCATCTATAGGGAGGCGAAATCATGTACGGATTGATTGGCTCATGTACAATTGGCGCAAGTAGAGACATATTGGACACGTATAGATCCTTCAGATAAGATTTTACCCTCTTTTTATTTTTTCACTATATATACTAATTATCCTATTTCTAAAACCTAAAAGTCATATTCTCTTTCCACACTCCCGCCAAAATATTCTCTCTCATCACTCACCTCTCTCCACACTCACCATATCTCTCGCTCTCTCTTCTCTTCGTTCCGGCAGCACTCGCGAGATCCACGCCGCACAAGTTCGCGAGCAGCAAGATCCACGCCGCTCCAGTCCCGCCAAGATCCTGTTCGTGCTGGTGGCCGGAGAAGACGACCGCAACAGAAGGCCAAGCTCGTGGACCGCACCTGTAAAGCCAAACCACCGCACCTATAAAGCCAAACACCACCAGAGCAGAAGAGATGACCAAGCTTCGCCGGAGCCTGAAGCTTCGCTAAGTAGAAGACCTTCGCCGGAGCCTGAAGCTTTGATGAGCAGAAGACCACCATCATTGCTTGAGAGGACTCGATCTCGCTGCCTTGTTCCAGATTCGAGGTCGCCGGAGAAGTAAACACAAGCAACGACTAATCTCCGTTCGTGAATTGCTGTCCTCTGAGCGTGAGAAGAATGTAGCAATTTTTTTTTGTTGATTAGCGTACTCTGTACGCAGTAGTAGAGTAGGGTTTTAGTTTTTCTTTTCACATTTGGTTTGACCAGATCCGGTCAAACATGAATTTCGTTAGTTTTTTTATTAGTTTAGTTAGTTATTTAACTGTAATTAATTTGAAAGTGTATAAAACAGGTTGAAAAGTGAATAAATTATTATTTTGACTATATACTCATTGTTTTTGTAATAATACTCATCATTTTTATTTAGTATTCATTATTTTTATGGACTACTCATCATTTTTTATAGAGTACTCATCAATTTTTTTTGAAACTCGTCATTTTATTTTCGAAACTTATCAATTTTTCCGGTGATCTGAGGTCGGTGGTCGGAGGTCGGTGGTCTGAGGTCGGAGGTCGGTGGTCTGAGGTCGAAGGTCGGAGGTCGGAGGTCGGTGGTTGGAGTTCGGAGTTCGGAGGTCGGTGGTCGGAGGTCGGAGGTAGGTGGGTAGTGGAGAGAGATGAACAGTGACATCATTCATTTTGTCTGTTAGTGTTAGTTAGGGTATTTTAGTATTTGATCAGTTTTGAGGTGTCTTTAAAGAATTAAGATTCCCACTAGTTCTTGTAGTCCAAAAAACTAGTCTCCAAGACCCTATGTATCAATCACCCTAATAGCTTTTTCCGACTCAAAATTCTGGATTCGTCTCTAATTCTATTAAAATTTAAATATTAATTATTATTTATTTTTTAGATTTCTTTGTGTTCGTCAATGATTCAGTATCACCTTCTATATTTTATGATACACAAAGCACGTATATTCGACGCATAATATTCAAAAAAATTTGTTTGAATTATAAACAAACAAGTTTGTGAAGAATTTGGTCTTAAATTGTCAACTCAATCAAAAGTCCAAACCATTAGAAGGCATTATATATATATATTAAAAAAAAAGAATTTACATTCCAACACGCCCCTCACGTGCATGCTTAGTATAAGCTTTAGAAGCTTATTAGATTTAAGCTTTCCACGTGCAAACTCTCTTTGACTCTCCTAAGCTTTCTATAGCTTTTACTAAGCTTGCACGTGAAGGGGCGTGTTGAAGTATAATATCTCACTAATATAATGCCTCCTCCTAAAAGAAACTTCTTTTGATTGGGTCAGTAATTTAAGATTTGGGTTCGATTCAAGAAAAAGAAAATCAAATTCGCTAAAAAAACAAATAAACAAGATTTCTAATCTCTCATATTCGATTTGTTTATCGAGTTAAACAAATAGGAGTAGGACATACTTGTAATTTGGCTCCAAATTGCTTTAAGCTTTATGCCTATACACTTTTTATCGAAATCTCTTCCATTTCCAAGTTGCGTTGGTCCCCTAGAATGTTTTTAAACTTTGAATATTTTCGAAATTGTCAACAGCTCAATAAGAGCCGTGATTTTGACTTAACAAAAGCATCCTTTTCATTTTTCGTTCTTAGCAAATATCTTCACGCTTAACTAAATTAATAAATTTGATTAATTTTCATTCATGCTGTTTTGATTTTACACTTTGTAAAATATTTAAATCTCATGCTCAAATTAATTTGAGAAGAATGTTTTTTACCTCCAATGAAGACTGTCATAGACTCATAGGCATTTTTACTAAACAATAACATAATCCGAATAAAAATTGTCGCCACTGATTACTGATATGTACTGAATTTCTCTCGCCTTACTTAAAATTGGTGGTTCTGTCATCTTGGGAGAAGATTTGTTTTTCCTGGTTCGTGAAGGAACAATAAATGCGAATGGTTGTATTTCTAGAGGATCTTTTGATAATAACTGAGGAAGTAAAAAAGTTTTATAGCAACCATTAGAACGAGTTCAATAACCAGGACCTTGTCTTTCATCTAGGAGGTACAAGGTTCTAATTTTTTCAGCCTTGTTATTTCTTGAGCCCTTAAAGGGGGTAAGCAAGAGGTGTAAGGTTCGAGTCCCCTCCCTGAACATGGGTAACTTAGTTCTGATTAAGTGGAAGTATGCATGAGGAGGCGTATATATTTCCTATGGAAATAGTCGTGGTGCGCTTAAGCTGGCCCAGATATCCATACATCAAAAAAAAAAAGTTTTATAGCATCATGAAAAAAAAGAAAAAATTCTATCACATTCATAAATTTTCCATTTAATCATTATGCACCAAATTCTATTTTAATGTAATTAACTAATAGTATAAAATATTTTTAAATCACATTTGTCAAAAATACTATTTTTAGTTCAAATATATTTGAAATAGTCGTTTATAAAACCTCATAAGATATTTTATAAATTTTAAGTGTAATTTTAACAATGCAAAAATACCATCTTTATATGGCTTAATCATAAACTAAGAATTTAATTTTACGTGAATTAATAACCTAAAAATTACACTTTTGAATACATTGACCTAAAAATGATACTATTAGTAGATGCGGCAAAAATATATTTTCAAAACATATGTAATGATCTAAAAATTGAATTTGCTCATCATTATCTCACCGAGGAAAAATGATTAAGGAAGAGCAACGAGCTAATGCTTTATCTTCTCAAGAACACTGATCGTCACCAATTAGTCTGCTACATCGACGCTTTTATTGCACATGACCCTATTTTAGTGTTTTATGACGTAATATACATAATCGTCGATATTGACACACTAAATAAGGACGTGTGTACCTTCGCATCGATTTTACTAAAAGCCCAAATGGAACGCTTCTAGTTTCGCGTCGGAAATAGTAAATAAGACACATTTCTAGATTAATGTCAGTACTGTTGATAGTTCAATAGGGGACATTCCGTTAAATACGTCGAAAATATTGATAAATCAATTGAGACGTATGTAACAATGTGTCGGTAAACAAAGTACAACTAATGAGTACAAATAACTATAAATATCAATATAAGTTGAATAAGATAATTAAGCAAAAGAAATATATTATTCTTTTACAAATATAGCACTCGAAATAGTTTCAATTTCAGTAAATCATAGAATAAAATATAATAATAATAATAATACAAGGTGCTTCATGTATTTTATGCATTCATTTTTTTTTTCAAATTATGCATTCATTCAATTCAATTGTTTCACCTAATTCATTCATTCATTCAATTATCATTACTTTTGTCTTAATTCACCTAGTCCTATCAAACCGTACCAAAACACAAAACCAACATGTATTCCACCTCTCGGCCGTTAACGTTACATTAACGAAGTTGTTTTAATTACTAATTGCTTAATAACATTAGTAGTACATTAAACTATAGAAAAATTATTCCATCCAATATTAGATGATCCTACACCAATAATATTATTACATATACCCCATGTTTTAAACTTAGAAAATAACTAACTTATTAATCTAATGACATAAACTATAACAACGAATTAAACAATCTAAAAAATAACAAATAAAAAACCACACATAACCGTTAACACAGGTACTAAAACTAAAACTTAAACAAAACAGTCTCATCAAAATAGTGACAAAGGAGGATCCGACCCGAATAAATCACCAAAGTCATTAAAGTAATCATCTTGTATCCATTCTGATGACCCGAACCCGTACTCATTAACTGGATCCACGAACATATCATTAAAATGAAACTCCTCTCCAAAAATGTTATCCGGTAACCCCATTCCTTCAAACAAATCAGGTACAGGTACCGAGTCACCCAACCCATAGAAATCCGGGTCGGGTACTGATATGAAATCCGGGTCGGGTATTGAGTCACCTGACCCGAACAAATCTTCTTCAGGAAATACCATCTCTACAGGAGAAAAGCACGAGAAATTCCCTGAAGTGGAATCTTTTCGCTCAACCTCCACATCCATAGAAGGAAAACGAAGAACAGATTTTGGTGATTCTTCACCGGTGTTATAGCCGGAGCAGGTGGGAGTAGGGGTGGCGGTGGGGGTAGGGGTGGTGGTGGTAGTAGTAGGAGGGGCCACTGTAATTTCCGGTGGAGTGGCAAAGCTGAAATTAGTGAGCGCGTCAGGTCCACGTAAGTGAATAGCAGCGTGGTCATACACCATAGCTGCTTCTTCAGCCGTATCATAAGTACCTAACCACAACCGTACACGTCTCAGAGGATCTCTAATCTCAGCCGCCCATTTTCCCCATTTTCGTTGTCTAACTCCTCTGTACTTATTCACGTTACCGTTACTGTTAACCTTAATTTTCCCACTCGCCTTCCTCTTCGTCTTCATCTTACCACCTTCTTTCTTCCTTTTACTCCCTATTAACGACGTCGTAGCCTTATCAACAACATCTGCACTAACCGTTTCACACCTTTCAAATTTAACTTCATTAACGAACTTCTTAATCCTACGACGGGTTGACCCGAACCCGAATGCAAACCCGTCCTCATCGCTAGAAGAATCAGTAGCATAGTTATCCGTAACGGATATACGGACAACTCTAGTATTACTAAGAGGAGACTTTGCAAGAGCATCGTCTTTTACATTTTTACGAGTTAACATTGTGATAGTTTTGCAGTTGTCAGTGTACTTCACAGCTCGATTACTACTAGTACTAGCCATATCCATGATAAAATTTCCACTCATACTTTCATTGAAAGTAGTAATAAATAAAAGTAGCAAAAAAGTGGAAAGGATTCTGCGAATAAAGTGGAAAGAAATTACGCTAAAAAATAAAAGATGAGATGATTTTATTAGTGTAATGTATAACCACGTCTAGCTAGAAGCGTGAAAGATACAAAAGAGATGGCGAAAAAACACTCGATAAAGGTTGAGACTTCTTTTTTCCTTTTACTTTCCAGTAAAAGATTGCTATTTTGGGTGATTAGGCTTTGCTCTGTTGAAGAAAGTGATTAACAGAATGGTGTTTGGGTTTTTTAAGGATATGGGGAAGATGAGGGAGGGAGAAAAAGAGATTCAGAGAGATATAGAGAGAGTGGAGAGAAAGAGGAAAGTTTAGATGCGGTGGAGACCAAAACTATTGGGGAATGATGTTGTTTTTATAGAATCCTATAGCCGAAATGGTAAGAGTTGTTTTTCTATTTCCTTTTAACAAGATTTGAATTTATTTGTTTGGAACTATGTATTACTAGTTTTTTTTTTGGTTGGGTAGATTTATTTAGTAGGATTGTATTGTATTAATTCCGGATATCAAGTGGTATCGGAAAAGGTTCTATTCGTTTATTAGATTGAACTTTTTTTTTCTTCAGATACTTGAGGTTTACATGGTCGGGTATTTAAGACTATTTTAGGCGTGGACCAACTATTTATATCATTCATCTTGTCTCATAAGTTATCAGGATGGTCAACATATTGGTTCGAAACTCTCAACAAGTCAACTCCTTTCCTAGTTGACCAATATGCACTCGAATTTACCTCTTTGTATAAATGTTACATGTCAAAATCCACATTACGTATCCATATAACACATTAATGATACTAGAGAAGGAGGCTCATAACTCACTCCGCCCTTTACTAATGTATGTGGTTTGAATGAATATGTTTCGACACTCAACCGATAACATATTGAACTCTCGTTCCTTCTCCGTTCGAATGAACTATGCATATAGGAGATACGAGGGTCAACTATACCACTAGGAACCTGCAAATCCACACAAGAACTCACCTTTAATGATTTGCTCATACCCGCATATACATGGACTCGTTCATGATTTTTAGTCTGGAGGATTAATATTCACCAATAAGGCGCCCACGGAGGTTGTAATAGGCTAATCTTTTAGTTAGGAGGGGCAAGGGAATATTACCAATTTTCTACTCGTATGTTTTCACTAGTAAAAAATTGGTTAATTTGCCCTTCACCCTTGGACTGCGGGGGTGTGGTTTGCATCCTTGTGTATCCACCCTTGTGCATATACTACAATCGAATCTATAAATTGCAACATGAATGTTAATACATTTGAGAGCTTTTTAATGCTCGAGTTTATGGAAGTTTATATGTGGACCCTTACCCCAAATAGAATCTAGTGATCGGGGCTAAAAGGAAAATTGTAATTGTAAGGTGAAAGATAATGCGATATCAGATACCGTGAATAATGAGCTCGTTGAAAATATTTATAGAATTTGGAGAATGTTTAGATTATGTGTCAGTTATATGCCCACAGTAACAACTGCGATATAACTACACCTATATACGGTTAATCATGCAATAATGAAGCGATAATTTAGCTTACTGTGAGCATGATGAGAACTTACTTTATGATCCTACGACATTGACGATAATTGGACCAGACTTTGGGTCTGGTAAAGATCGTGTGTGAAAGAAATTGAATGGAGACACTTGTTTAGAAAATGACACACTTGAGGTAATTAAAATGAATGTTAGAGGTATTTACGAGTACGATAAGGTATGACTTAGCTCATTCGTATTCCTAAATGCTATGTTGTACAACTTAGTTTTAGGTCCTAGGCGGTCGACTGCATCTGGGGCCTAGCTGCCTAGGTGAGAATACACAAGGTATACACGGGCTTAGGCGGTTTTGAATCCCTTTATGTAATTATATATATATGAAATAATTATAATAATTTTAACTATATAAGTCATAAAAAAAATTATGATATATAAGTCATAAATTTATCTAAAAAATATAGTAATATAAAAATATTAAAATTAGAGTTATAATATCAATTCAATAATTCTCAAAATAAGAAAAATAAGAGGACCCGGGCGACCATTTTTTTGTCATTAAGGTGCTACGCATGCTAGGTGATTCGTCCACATTTATTAAGGTACTAGGCGTAGACGTTGAGGGGGAAAGTGTCACCTAGACAACAGTTTCTATATAATCTAACCTAAAAATAAACAAACCATCGACGAGTCACAATGATCAAGCAACTTCATATTAGTAAGGGCTCATGTGTAGTAGATGACATTAGTGTTGATCTTACAAGTTCACACGATAGTTTCTTGTTAATAAAAAAATTAATTCATTCATGATAGATTTATTTTCACACAAAATTTATAAAAGCGTCCCCTAACATTCAAAACTTCCTTATCCTTCTCCTTCCAAAAAAATGGGTCCATTATACGATTTTATAGATTTTTTTTGTTTTTAAACAATTTATAGATAGTTATGAGAAATATTCTTGATATTTATCACACTGATTTTGTTACAAATAACGCACAACTTAATGCAGAACTGCATAGGTTATGCTGGAGAGACACAAGCAGCACATAATCGAAGCACAAAAACTAATACAACAAATCCCCAAGAAACGATACAAGTGGAGTAACCTTTTTATGTGATATATCTTTTGTTAACAAGTATGGGGGGACAGAAATTGGCATAGTTCAAGTACATCATCGGCAGGTTGTAAGACAGAAACACAGTAATCAAATGCGACTCGATCTTAGAAAGGGAATCAACGACAGTAATGGCCGTAACGGAGCATTGCTAGGACTACCCAAATGTTCAGAAGACTATATACTCATACAACCTTGATCTTGTTCAAGGTATAGGGCGGGTATCAGCAAGAATCTGGACAATTCAGCCAATCATTCGACAGGTCAATCAGATGACGGAAGAATTCGACCCGCTATCCTACAAGCATCTGCCGCATAGGATGAACGACCATGCTGAGCTAACGAAGAAACAGCTGGTCTGACCTTAATTACGAAAGATTTCTCACGGATGAGGATACGGGATGAAAGAAACGGAATTTAGAGATTTTTTTTTTCGCAAAAAAAAAAAAAAAAGAGTGATTTGAATTTTTTTGTAAAGTGTTAATGTCCCAAAAAATAATAATTGTAAAGTGTTTAACCGAAGGTAGAATAGTAGTAAATACCAATGAGGCAAGGAGTATAGTAATAGTATTAAAAAATATTTGAGATGTTTTCTACGAGACGCCGCAAAAATTAAGGAGCTGCACAGGACACGTGGCCGTACGGGTCCCATCTGTTTGCTGCTACATTATTTATTACAGAGGTGAGTCAGCAACTTGGTGTTTTAGGGAAGGTATTGGAATATGGGATTCAGATCACGTGATAGCAGAACAAACGGTTCCGTTAAATTTAGTCGGTCAAATGAACTGAGTACTACTATTACGTCAGACTATCTTTGACTGAAAAGATTTCTTTAACTCTTCTTTTTTCATTTACCGTGACGGTTAAATGATTATCTTAAGAGTAATGCTGGGTATCACCCAAAAATGCATCACCTAAACATCACCCATGATGTGGCGGTTAGGTGGACCAATCATGGAGGAAAGAGAAAAAAGTAAATTTAGAAAGAGAAAATTCATGATTGATACACCTAACCGCCACATCATAGATGATGTTTAGGTGATACATTTTTGGATAATACCCAGCATTACTCTTATCTTAATTATACTTCAATTCTTATTTAATTTCATCACTTAATTGAGTTTTAGGCATTCTTTTTAAACGGAAAGAAAATAAATTTGCCTACTTTATTATATATTTTTTCTCTGAATGCTTTATAGGTCACGTAATTTCGGAAGAAACGACTTCCATCCAATATTGGATGGTTCAATATTAATATCACAACCATTGATTATTATAACAAGCCACATGTCATTAGATTAATACTTTAGGTACTTTTGTAAGTTTAAAACATCAGTATGTGTATTAATATGATTGGTATAGGATTATCCAATATTAGATGAAAGAATTTTTCTATTTCGGAACAGAATTAGGATTAGGATTTTTTCCTAACGTTTTCGAAGGACAACAATTTCAGAATTTCTTTCCAACTAATTTCATTATCTCTGTATTATGCAAAAATTATAAATTTGGTTCTTATATATAAAAAATATACTATAAATCTCTATATTATATAAAGATTCCACTAAAATTCATATTATTATTATTTTTAATTAATTATCATGTAAGCTTATGTATCATGAAATAATATTTATCTTATTATAAAAATAAAATATCTATATATAAAATAATTATAGGTCTGTTTATATAAATTCTAAAAATTAAGAAGGTTAAAATAGAAAATTTGAAAAATCACGAAACTAATAATTAATATTTTTAACAGTAATTTTTTTGAAAGAGTAATGATATTTGTCACCCTTTTTGTATCACCCTTTTATCACCTCCTACATGTATGCCTACATGTACCAATGAATGAATTTCTCTATCTTATTTAATTTTTCTCTATCTTTTATTCATGGAAATCAGAACGTATATATAGAAGGGTGATAAAAGGGTGACATGAAAAAGGGTGACAAATATCATTACTCTTTTTGAAAACCCAGGGAGGGTCATAGCACCAACTCATTACGTGGTTCTACCACTACGGTCGACCCCCGACCCCCAAGACACGATGATAAGATGCTTTGTTGGTGAAAAAATCCTTAATAAAATAGACTTTCGCCCTCTCTCTCTCTCTCAGAAATCTAGAATTTGCCTTTTAAGTGTACAATTACCCAAATAAAAAAAATCTGATCTATCTCCCTAACCATACTACTATTTTGCCCCTATCGAAAATTCATGTTGGAACCGTCTCTGGGTAGATATACTTTAACATTAAGATTTACTCTCCATAATAAATAAATCTTGCATTACGCTTGTCCACAAGAAGTTTTGGAACGTGGGCAATATAGAATTTTCAATTGTGAGCTACTATTCATTGTAAGAAAAATATTGAAGGACAGGGTTCGAATCCCCTCAGTCTTATTATTTCTTGAGCCCTTATGGGGGTAAGCAAGAGGTGCAAGGTTCGAATCCCCTCCCTGAACATGGGTAATCTAGTTCTGATTAAGTGGGAGTATGTATGAGGAGACGTGTACATTTTCTATGCGAATAGTCGTGGTGCGCGTAAGTTGGCCCGGACACCCATACATCAAAAATATTGAAGGACAATAACTTTTTTTTACTCACAATTTTCTAAAAAAATAAAATAAATTCTATCGCCACCCGCGGCCTAGAGGCTGTACCCTATCTTGTATTTTTGTCCTAGTATACAGAGATGGATTACAAGAGATCATAGTGATGGGTCATTCTTAAATAATATTGATTATCCTTCTACCAACTTCTTTCTTATATTTTTTTTTAGCCATTACAAATCTTACTTTGCCAAAAAAAAATCCTTTTACATCTTCCTAATTTGAAACCCTAAAAAAATGAGCTTTCATCAACCGTTATACCTTCGCATTGCTTTCCCTCTCCCATGCCATGGAGGGTCCTTCTCCATGGCATGCAACCTTTCTTCTAATATTTTAGTTGTAATTTTTGGATCCCACACCAAAAGCTCTTTGTTTGAAGTCGTACAGTTGCTAACATTTCAAGTCTCATCCTGGTTTCTTCTTTTTATAATATTTTTCTTTCTATCCTTGCGAGATGGTGCAGGTTGGGGTTGTAAAGTAAGTATTCACATTTTCCTAACATATTTCTCGTTTAAAGCTATCAAAATCTTATGAGATGTGATTTCCTCTTTTATTTATATCTTGACTATGTAGCATTTGAATTTTCTTTCGTTGGCAAAGGGTGTCTAGTAGAGAAATTTTGGAGGCTCGAAGATGAGTTTTTGGAAGAAATTTTGAGCTGGTGTGGTCTGGAAAGTATCATAATGCTCTTGTTAATTGGTTAAGATTAATGTTTAGTGGCTAAGTGTACATTCTTCTATGGTATGTAATTTATGTTTTGATAGCTCATTTAGCTTTTTATATTATGTAGTAGTTTTTTCCAGGTGTTTTATGGTTCACTAAGATGTTGTAACGTGTTGTATATTGTTATTGATATCTCCCCCGATAAGTTTACAATGTTTTATTGTGATGATGGTCTGTGTTGGTTACGGTTACAGGTTATTTTGATTGTTATTATGGTAGAAATAAGTTTTGTTTTCTCGCCTATCTGATTCTTTCTAGTTACAATATTCGATAGTTTCTTTGTTATTTTCCCTTGTAATAGATTGCTTATCCATGATTGTTCATTGTTGTTCATCATTAGTAGACCCTTAATCGAATGGATGCAAGCGCTTTAATTTCTTAAAGGTCGTATGATTCGATGTCATATGTTGTGGGTAGTTGGGAAGGAACCGCATACTAAAGACCTTGGGATTGTTCATGTTTGTCATTTCATGAGGTAGGTGATGTCTCTTTATTTGTGATAGATTTATATTAGGATGAGACATTATTTTTCGATTTTCTTGAGAAATAGTGCACTTTCCTATTTTGAGTCTTGATTTAGTAAAATAATATTTTTAGAGCATATTGGGTTTAATTGTTTATTTAGTGTGAAGTTTTAAAGATAATTATGGAGATTAATTAGAGTCCAAGTCAAAGACTACAAGATATGGAAAGATATTAGCATGGTAATTGGAGATAAAGGAAATAAAAGCTAAAATTATGGAAAAAGAAAAGTTGCCTAAATCTGAATTTCTGCAGTAACGCCTAAAGAATTGGTGATAACTCCAAAAGGAAGCCGATTTTGGAAGATTCCTTTCATAAGGACGTAGATAATTCTGTGAGGATTCTTTTGGTATATTTGGAGCAAAAACCGACCAATAATGAAGAAGATATGCTCAAAACAGTTCAGCAGTAATTATCTTTATTTCCATACGAATTTGAGTTGAGCTTGGAGTCCATTACTTAACCTCTCCCTCAAGAAAACGAATTAGGTCTTCTAAACACCTATAAATACACCCTTATATCACTTGTAAATCATCATTGCCTCATAGTAATTAGTTCTTAAGGTTTTATTCTTCCAGTTTATTGTAGAGAGCAAGATGATGTCTTTTGTAATTTCTTTTAGTTTATTTCCATCAGGTATGAACTAAACTTCCCATAGCTTGGGTTTTGCATCATGTATAATCTATGAATTCTAATTCTTCTATCTAAGTTTCTTTAGGAATTACATGTTTTAAATTGATATTAGCTACTTACTCTTATATTTGTTTATGTGTTTTGATTTAATGATTGTTTTCCTTGCGGTGCGCAACGTTTAGGATTACCTTAATAGTAGTTAGATGATCGCCTTAGCTGGGTGTCTAATTATTGAAACACCACATAACGTCTAGTGTTGATATTAGTCCTATCAAAACTGATTCTAACTAGATAGTCATTAGGGTATAATTTAATCACCATATCACCAATTGAATGAATTGTTTGCTTAGGGCCTTAGTAGCGTTTGATAACCCTATTTGAAACAGCTTATTGGTTGTGCCGTAGCCCCCTTAGTCGCTCTCAAGGTCTAAGGAATGGGAATTTAGAATCCTGACTAAGTATACAAGAGCTAATATTCTCCCTTATAAACTAGGTCTAATAGAAAGAGTTAGAAGGATTAGTGCATACTAGCAAAACCTAAGCTATATTTCTCATCTCATATTCTTAGTATTTTATTTTATTGTTTTTATTTTCTTAGTTTAATTAATTTCGAATTTATTTTCTTTTTAATTTATTTTTCTTTAATTTATTGTCTTTTAATTAATTATTGCTTACTCGTTATTGCTACCCATCCGACTAGCACACTTAAGTCCCTGAGAACGAACTCAACTTACTAACTAAAACTTGCATACGTCCTGTAATACTTGCAGTACTGTGCCTGTCTAGGGTGAGAGTGCGTAGTTTTCTAGACTTTATTTTATCTAATTTTTATCACACCCTAGGCGACACCAGTAGGTCGTGTTAGCTTGAAGGCTATATTTTGATTGATAATAGGTGACAAAACAATACATCTTTACATGCTTGATCTTACGAGAAAAATAAAAATTAGTAGTATGATATGTAGGTTCAAGGAAGCATGGAGACAATGGTGTTGTAGAAAAATATCATACCGAGGAGAGCCAAAGAAATGAAGCTAGATGAAGATGGATGCTTGGAGAGATAATAAGAAGAGAATTCAATGAAAATTGATAAGAGTTTGGATGATGAAATAAAAGACAAGAATATTGCACCAGATCTCCAAAGAGTAAAGGATAAGAAGATCAAACCTATGAAGTGAAGATTTGGCTGAATGCCTTAACGTATTAGAGGTTGGAACTGAGAAGAAGCCAATACCTAACTTCTGACACAAGACTAGGCGGAATGTCTAAATGCATTGGAGTTTGGAGACGAGAAGAAGCTAAGGCCGGACCTCTAAAGTTAGAACTAGGCAGATTGCCTAAACTTATTGGAGAATGGGCTGAGTAGATGAAGATCGGACCTCTGAGCAAAAGAGACCAGATGCCGAATGCACTCGATCATCAAACTTGAGGATTTGACCTAAAATGCATGTCCAAACTTTTTTTGACCGGGTAACCAACCCAAAAGACACAGACGTCTGCAAATTCAAGAAGTATCCAACCATAGATTGACACGTGGACAAAGACGTTGAAGGGTTTTTTCTTAAAAACAAAGGCATTGCGTGACTCCATTAAATGTCTCTTCTTTCTACAAATTCAAAACTTATCCAAGTTATCTTCAAGAGAACTTCAAATCAATATTCATCACATATTGCTTTGTATACATTATCCCAAATACACTTTTCATATTAACTTATATTGGAGTTCATAGGCTTTTCTATGTAGATTAGGATTAATCATAAAACCTAAGGTTTTGCTTTTGGTCTAGTGAAGATTGTGATCTTCCCTAGACTAGACAAAGGTGAGCTACATCTTGTGTAGAAGAGACACATAGTTTGAAGGTTTCATAATTTGTGAAGTGATAGATTGAAGCAGATATTGTCTACTAGTCCTTGCGTGGTGATAAACAAAAGAAGGCTTCACGGGTTTGTTATATCAGGATCAGAGATTGTCCGCTTGTTTTTCTAATATTTGCGATAACACTAGTGTGGTCTTTCTAAGGAGATTTCTAAAAGAGTGAAAAGTTTTGTGCTCTCACCTCTGAGAGACATAAGGAGCTCTAGTGGAGAAGTTGAATTCCTTAGGGCTCTCTTACCTTAGGTAGTGGATATAAGCAAGAAAGACGGAACCGTTCTAAATCTCATGTTTGTCTTCTTTTCGTTAACTTCTAATTTTTTGTGCACGCCATTCGTTTAATCTATTGCCTACATATTAGAAATATATTTAGACTTATAATATTGCATGATTAGTTCTTGTTAAATTGTTTCTTTTAGTATTTAGCTAGTGTTCATCATAAAATAAATGCACATAGAGTTTGGTTGAGTATTTATACTCTTGTATTCTATCCCTAAGTGTTATCTAGTCACTTAAAACTCATAACGATTAGATATTTAAGTAAGATCAAAGAATCTGATTTTAAGTTAGATTTGTAATTCCATATTGTCATATTTATCTCTCCCCCTCATTTCCCAGGACATTTTATTGAGTTTTAGGGTGAGGAGAGGTACTTGGCTATGACCCAATAATAGTACACAGATTTTTTGGGGTAGTTTCAACTTCCAAATTTGATCTCATCTAAAACTTGATAAAGTTTCGGGATGAATTAACCTAAGATTGTCGATGTTTACAAAATTTTCTAAGTGTTTCACGACACTGTTTAAACCACTTTCTGGTTGTGTCTTTCGTCTCAATAACACCTTCTCAGACTACTTTTTTCATCTACAAGTATGCTCTTACAAATCATGGAGTCTGATGGCTCGATTCACGTTACATAAGACCATGTTGTGTTATTAATGTCACCCTACATTTTTTTTTATGGAAAGTTGAACTTTTATTTTTATTTATTCCATTATTTATTTTCGTTTTTTATATTTTTATTATTATTCTATTTTGAAAAATAATACCTCTGATGTATAAAGAATATGATGATCTCTAATTTTTTTTGAATCTCTAGTTTCAAATGATGCATGAACAAATCTTGGTAATTATTTCTCGTGTTCAGTTTTATTTTTCTATCTTTAAAAATATTTTTTATTTGTTATTTTTACATAATTGTCTTTAATTAATATACAGTAGGTTATTTATTATAATATTTTTTTTACTATTTAATTAGGTAAAATATTAGAAAAAATAAAGAAAACTGAACCAAAAAACCCGAATGAAAACCGAACCGAGGAAGGAAAAAATAGAGAATGTGAGAATTTATTTATAAGAATTATGTGGGAGAAAATTTAGTTGAGAATTTATCATCTACGTGAAATCTTTTGTTTCACTATTTGACCGTGTTATTAGTGAGAATTTATTTATATCACTTGAAATTATATTAGTAAGAGGTTAACTTGATTGATTTTATTAATTATGATTGTATGCATTCAGAAGTATTAGTTTTAATTTTATAAATTTTATTTAGTATTGTAAATCAAGAAAATTGTTATTAGAATAGTAAAATAACAGTATTATAATCTTCGTCGATATTGGGTCATGTATTTAAAGAAATGGTATGACAACGATTATCGGTCAAGCATCCAAGTACGTAGCGAACCAAAACCGAACCGAAATGAACCAATCCGGAACCAAAAATTGAGTGTGAGACCAAATGAGAACCGTTCGGTTTGGTTTTTAAAATTATAAAAACCTAAAATATTCGGTTTGGTTTCGGTTTTGGCCAAAAATCGAAACGAACCGAACCATGCTCACCCCTATCATTGAATATAAATTGCCCAATAAGGGTCCTAGGTGGAATCGATCATCTTGAACTCATTTTTTTCCATTTTAATCATTTGATATTTCATTCTAGTCCTTGTTTTCTTGTAATTTGTTTATATTTTAATCCTTTACTTACGTAGTATCTTACCTTGATTCCCATGTCCTTCCTCATAATGATTTATCAAAACCTAGCTAAAACATGACCTAGATTTGCTAATGCCTTAGGAAATGATATCTTAGCACTTTATTACTTAAGTCAATTCATACACTTGCAGAAATAGAATAGTAATCCATTGACGCGACAAACACCATGACAGCGTTCGAGGAGAGAACCAATCAAGGTGATTATAAAAGCCAATAATTGGGATATTATATTAAACCTCTTATGATAGTTGGAGTTTAGGCGCGTAAGAAGGTTGGCAAATGGATGCTTCTCGAATTTTATCTTAAAGATAAGAAACAATTCAATAAGAATGCTTTCGATAAATCTACATGTCTATAGCTTGCAACGTATGTGTAACTCGTAGACTTGAGTACTATGTCTTTCCTTTTGGCATGTTATTTTTCTATTATTTGATATATCTAAAGTCTTGATCTAATGTTAATGATTCACATGTCTTTGGAGCATTTTGAGATGTTTTATGTTTTATAGTGATACTTGCAGGAACACGTGGGACTAAAAGACTAATTGATTCGACAAGGATTCGAAAGCAAAGAGGAACCTCCAAGGAATAAAAAACACTAAAAAGTGACTTGGGAAGTCAAATATTCACTTGGAACTCAATGAAGATATGTTTTTACAATTACACTGGAATATTCAAATTACTCCCACGGACAATCCGGGAGGAGTTGGAAGTTGAATGATAAACTGTTGGAAAGCTCTACAAGAGGTGAACAAGTGAAAAAAATTGAGCGTGATTTGGAGTCCACAAAATATGAAGTTAACTCATTTTAGTGGTCCATAAGTGACTACTTTGTACAAAACCAAAAAATTGGAGCCTATAGAAGGCTTTCATTTGTATTTCTTCTCATATTTCCACACATTACAATCAATGGGCAAGAGCATAGCAAGAGGGAGTTTGGGAGAACTATTCTCATCTTCAAACCATCAAATCTTCATATCTTTATCCTTTCACAACATAAAAATTTGTAATTTTATTTTATTTTCTTTAGTTCTGGTATGCTAATTACTATTATTTCCATTATAATTAACATAAAGTAATTCCCATAGAGTTTGGGATTAAAGAGGAAACTCTAGAATTATTCAATTGCGCAATTATACGTAATTAGGGGTTTATGCTTACTTGAGATAAAATATATCATGCTTATTTTTATTGTGCATTAGATTATGCTTGATTATTTTGGTTGACTAATTGATTAGCCCTAATCCATAAATTACACCCGGGAGAGGCATTTATGGGTAAAATTAGATAACTTATAATTGATTTGATCAATAGAATTGAAAGATTGTAAGTAGATGAACATCTGGATATGAGTAGGTGATTTCATCACTTTTTAGGGCACCTTGGTTCATCCAAAAGGAGCTCCCTTACCTTTAGATAATCACCTAATCATTAGAAAGGGGTTTAGAGTGAGTTTTAAATACCGGTTTATTTGATTTGTCAATCTTTCCCTTATTAAATAGAATTTGCCCAATTTGAGACCTTAAGTGGAATCGATTATACCAATCTCATATTTCTACCTTTAATGTATTTTTTTCTATCTTTTACACCTTAAAATCTTTTTAATTTCTTACTTTCTTGTCCTACAAATTTTGTAGTATTTCAGCTTTGTCCCAAATTTTCCTTTCCCATTTTATTTTTCATAACAAATCATTCAAATCAAGATAATTCATGGTTTAACTTTACTAAATTTTTGGGAGAATTTCTCTTTCTATTACTCTATTACTTCGTTAATCCATACACTGGATGAAAGACAATAGTGTGCAAAAAAGTCTTTCACCGTTGAATCCATACCCCCATCATAATGTATGATTCTATATGTATAGTAGTGATAAAACCCAAAAAAAAAAACTAGCAACTTTAACAAGCTACCTTCAAATACATCATCTTCAACACAATTCTTTGTAACATCTTTGTAGGTGAAATATTCACCGTTCGAAATGAAAAGAAATGAAAGGCAATTCAAAACAAAAAATAGAAAAATCGATTTAATTTAAAGCGTCAACAACTAGCTATTACAAACGAAAATCAGAACTTACACGGAATACAAAGCTAAAAAACGATTACACGGAAATAAGCCTAGCGTTTAAAAGATATTCCGGCGTACCGGTATCTTCAAACGGAAAAGACTAGAGGACTACGGTTTATCTCAGAGAGGTGAGTAGGTAGAGAGAGCGTTTTAGCTTTTTGTGATTTTCGTATCTTCTGCTGGTGGAGAATGGGGGTCTTTATATAGGAGAAAGGAAGACCCAACACAAGCCACTTTGTAACGTCCAATCAAATCCCATGATTCCCTCCCGGATTTGGATTGATTGAGCTGTCAATGCGCACTATAAGAACTGGTAGAAAAATCCTCTTCATTTTTCATTTTTTGACTCCCCAAACTCCCCAACGACCCCACGCCCCCACGCCCCACGCCGCCGCCGTCGCCGGTGCCGGTGCCGGTGCCGGGCCGGGCGGGTGGTGCGCGCGTGTGGGTTAGATCATTGCTTTGCCATATGCATGGGTGTTGGCTTTTGGACTTTGTTCATATCACCAAGTATAAAAAAGATTTTATACTCCCTCCACCCACCGATGTGGGAAGTAAACTTATTTGTTTACTTTCAAATATTCCAACAATCTTTACTATCAAATTTTTTTTTCCCTCCGTCCTTAAAGGGGTTTCACACTTTTTATCACACAAATTAATAAAAACAATTATTACTTTCTTTGTTTACTAATATGTCCTTCATAAAGTGCATTGAAAATTTGAATACTTATTGGAAACATAAATTTTAGTATAATTTGGGGTACAAGGGGTATAAATTATGAAAAAATGTCTTGGTTTTCTACATGAACAACCTTTTATGAACAAATATTATTAGAAATAGTGACAACCTTTTGTGTATGGAGGGATTACCAAGTATCTCAATGAATACGGGTTCAAGGAAAATAAATAAGAAACAAAAATCACATACAAAATATCATTAACAAACTACCTATATAAATGAGAATAACTGGTGTGGCCTAAGGTGTGATAAAAAGATGTATAAAATAAGTGCAAATACACACCCTAAACTAACACGGTATCGCAAGTATTACAGATCGTTTGCAAGTTTTAATGATAAGAAGATTCGTTCCTCAGGGACTGACGAAAGTTAGAGAGAACTTATGCAAATTATCAAGTGCAGATATTAAAGATAGATAATAATACGCAAGTAGAAAGAAGAGAAAGATAGATATTTATTTGGTTTTTAATAAGAAAACTAAACTACTAAATTAAAGACAGAAAATAAATAACAGAAAAGAAAAGAAGATAGTATGAACGATATAACTTAGGTTTTACTAGTATGCACTAATCCTTCTAATTCTATCTATTAAATCTAATTTATAAGGGAGAATATTAGCTCTTGGTATACTTAGTCAAGATTCTAAATTCCACTACCTTAGACCTTGAGAGCGACTAAGGGGGCAACGGCACAACCAAGAAGTGATTTAAAATAGGGTTATCAAACGCCACTAAGGCCCTAAGCAAATACTGCAATCTTGGTGATATGGTGGTTAAAACAAACCTTAATGACTATCTAGTTAGAAGTATGTTTTGTCAGAACTGCTATCGACACTAGACGTTATGTGGTGGTTCAATAGTTAAACACCCTTTCAAGGTGACCATCTAACTACTATTAAGGTAATCCTATACTCGTGCACTAGCAAGGAAAACAATCATTAAATCAAAACACATAATCAAATATAAGGGTAAGTAGCTAATATCAGATTAAAACATATAATTCCCAAAGAACTTAGATAGAAGAATTAGAATTCATAGATTATACATATGCAAAACCTAAGCTAAGAGAATTAGTTCATACAAAGAAAAGAAGAAGAAAGAATTACAAAATAAGAGGTTGAAGGAGACATGATTGTTGCACAGCTCCTTCTAGACTTCTTCTCTTGTGTTGCAGCTTCCTCTTGGCCTTAGGGTCTGGCCAAGTATGATTTAAGAGTGTTAAGAGGCTGTATTTATAGTGTATAGGTTGACCTAATTCGTTTGGTGGAGATAACTTCAAGTAATGGGCTCCTGGCCCAACCCAAATTCGTAAGGAAAACACTGTTGCGTTGTTTTGAGTGTATCTTCTTCATTATTGGTCTGATTTTGCTCTATAAGATACCAAAAGAATCGCAACAGAATTATCTAGGCCCTTAAGAAGGAAATTACCAAATTCGGCCTATTTCTTAGGTAAAAACACCAATCTTTAGACGTGTTCTGCAGAATCCCAGATTTAGGCAGCTTTTCCTTTTCCTAATTGAACTCAGTTTCCTTCTATCTCCAATTTCCATGCATATCTTTTTCCATAAGTTGTAATCTTTTACTTGGACTCTAATTAATCTCCATAATTATCTTTAAAGCTTCACACTAAATAAACAATTAAACCCAATATGCTCTAAAAATAATAATTCTACAAATCAAGACCCAAAATAGGAAAGTGCATTAAATTAAGCTAAAATCAACCTATAAACTAATAAATAAGCCTAAAATGATGTCTCTGAAGTATATTTTACTATCACAAATGAGGAGACATCAAGACCCCCAACTCAAAGTTGTATCGTCCCGATACAATAAAAGTAAAGAACAGTAGGGTAGTCAAGAAGAAGAAGTAGGAGGAGAATAAAACACAATAAATGATCCTAGAGCAAAATATCTAAAAAGTCTCATGTAGTAATGCTCAAGAAATCATGCACAAAGATGCTTAATATACATGTGATCAACAATTCATAAATTCAAGTCAAGATTAATTTCGCAATGCCAGAAGGAGAGGATGATAACTTAGTTCAGGTTAAATGGCTATAGGTTGTTCATAGGTCCCAAATACAGCATCCAATGGTCCACTTACCTATTACCTAATAGCTCAATTGTTTCTCCATCTAGTAGTTAGAAATCCTAAGGTCTTGGTTATAACTTGGCTTAAGGACGGGTGTGGTATATTTGGATAATGAAAAGTGAGCTTTTGGCTCTCTCCTCACTAGCCATCAACGAATCGCCCTAGAGCTTGAGTTTTCACTCGAAGATGTTCTCACTCAACCCAATTTATTGATGCTTTTGATTTGCATCCCCAATAATCCCAAATAAAACCTTTAGTGATGATTTAAAAATCCACTTTGCCGGTCCGAATATATATTCTTTTCATATCAATTTTTTTTTTTTTTTTGTATAGCTATGATTCTCTTTTTGATGTTGAGATATCATACTATTTTTTTTTCATATATATATATTCTTTCTTTTTAATGCCCTTGTTGGCAAATTTAGCTCGTAGCTTTTTTTTCATTCACTATTACCCCGACAAAGGGTTACAATAATAACAATTTCATCATCAATAAAATCACAAAGATAATACCCAAATCCCAGAGTTCCCTAATGATGAAACCCACCACCCCAAACTCAAGCTCTAAAACGAGTTGTCTCAGGTTTTGCGATTCGAGTGCGGGTCATATAGATAAGTCCTAAAAACTAGGGTAAGGATTATAATGTGTTTCAATAAAGGCTTTAGAAAGGCTCAGAGGGGATAAGACGGATAAATAAAAATAATCAAATAAAAGGGTGAGAAAGTATAAAGGCTTCAAGTGTTTTAATCATGAAAGAACTGCCTTATTCATTTTTCTAACTACCAGATTTTGTTACTTTTTCATTACTAGTTCATAGACAAGTGGGTTTTCAACTAATTTTAAACCTCACGTTCTACACACCAAATAACTATTCCTAAGTTTCAACATACTTCTTAGCATTGCTCATTAACTTTTCTATCTTTTATTTCCTGTTTTCATACATGCATCTAGACAATTTTGCAACATCTTTCAAAAACATACTACTTACTATCATTAACTTAATAAAATCATGCTCAATAGGTACATTCAACATATTCTATGCCTAATTCAACCCAAAAAATTTTAAATTTTATGAAAAAACAAAAAGGAAGATGAGGACAACGAATCCCCACCCCCAACTCAAAAATGAGCCGTGTCCCCACGACTCGAAAAAGACTCAAGAAATATAAAATTTAAAATTAGCACACATATTGCACATAAAGAAATGGTAGGGAAGAAAGAAAACATACTCTTCGAGGCTATTACCTCGCCTTGTTGATACTCGGATTAAATCTAATGTATCTTCTTCACCCAACTTCTTATTCGCTTTATGTTCAGGACACGTGATCATAATAGGATATTGCATTAAATAACGTCATGGGAGAGATCGAAGATTCGTATCACCTCCTCATAGATCAACTGTGCCACATCTTCTTCTTCTCTTCACAAAATACAATTCACAAACAACCCAAGCATTCCAAATCTCCATGAATCTTCATGAATTCTCCTTCAACTTCTTCTTCAAATACTTTCGTATAAGAAAAAGGTAGTTCCTTTAATTGTTACTTCGGAGAAGCTATCATGGCCATTGAAGCTTTCTCTATTTCTTCTGGGTATAAGGTCTTTGATTTGTAGAGGTTGTGTTGTTTTCTTCACTAAAGTTAGAATCTTTTTGCTCTTTGAATCAAACACAGCATGCTAACCTCTCTTCTCTTGACTTGTTTTACCCATTGAATTGGAACTAGGACTTGTCTCACTTGATTTCTTCTCAATTAAATCCAACACCTTGATTTCTTCAACTCCCATACAGTAGATAATGTCTTAATCATCTTAATTGACCCCCAACTCAAAGCTTTAACCACTCTTGAAATTTGAAACTCTTGATTATTGGTTGTACAAGCTTAATTTGGGTTAGGAAAGGTGATTTGATGATGATTCTCTATGTGGGTAAGATGGATTCTTCATGGATTGGCTTGGATCTAAGAAACTGTAGGATGAATTTCTGAAATTTTAAGCTTTTGATCTTGGATTCAAGGTGTTTTGGTATGATATAGGTGGTTGAATCTTCCTTGTAATGATGTGGAGAATGAATTGGATGTGTTTTCATGGTAATTGGGTAGTGTTTTGATGATTGGTGAAGGTTTTTATGAGCTCAAATGGAGTTAGGAGGGTTGTGGAGAAGAAAAAGAGGGGTTGGGTTTATAAATTTCGGAACTAAAAGCTTAATACCTCCTTTATAATCAAATCCCGTAGGTTTTTCTCTCTCTTGCGGCGCTGCGGACTACCCCTGCGGACCATGGGGTGTACCGCGGGGTATACCGCGCCTCCTACGTCAAAAAACCCGTGGTAGGACCCCGTGGTACGGGTTTATGCGGTGCATGGCGCGGTATAGGGTCCGGTATACCGGACCCATCAGCTATTTTTTTTTCGTTTCTGGATAAAACCCGTGGTAGCAACCCGTAGTACGGGTTTTTGACCACGCGGTGCACCGCGGCTGAGGTCCGGTGTACCGCACGTGGCAAAAACCTCCCCAGCAGCTAGATCTCAAAAAGGTATGCAGTTTAGGCTCAAAAATCACCTGATTCCGATATCCGAGCGCAAAGATATGACTTGCTGAAGTTTCTCTGTTCCGAAAACTTTGCTCGCTTCCCTAACTCGATTTCTCCAATACCTAATCATCAAAAACACTAATACCCTTCTCAAATATGCAATATCAACTAAAATGAACTAATCTAAACATAAATTAAAAACTAAAAACATAAAAACATAAAAGAAATTACGGGTTGTCTCCCGTACAGCACTTTTGTTTAACGTCTTTCAAAGTTAGACGTGTTACCTCGATTAAGGATGACGAAATTTCCACCCTTTGCCTTTAATTCCCACGAACTTTTCAGCTCGATTCTTTATAATCATGGATGGTGCCATCCAAGATGTCGTGGGAATAGGTGGTAACTCAATTCCAAGTGTAGCATTACACTCCTCTGGTAATCCATTCATCTCGAATCTTCGTTTGTTAGAAAGAATGTCCTTCATGAATTGACCGTATTTTGACATTCTTGTGAGAGCTTCTACAAACGGGCTGCTGTTCTTTAATTTGTTCATCATGTCAACGAACTTCTTGAATTTCAGGTCATTGTCCTTTCTGACATGTGAAGGGAATGGTGGAGGAGGACATGTATTGGTTACCACTGGGCTCTCTTTCTTTTCTGGTGTCTTCTCTTGGACACTTTTTTGTTCAACTACCTCTTCGACCTTATCTTCTGTTGTTTTTTCTCCCCCCGTTTCTGGAATAGGGACTGGTTCTGGTTCTGGTCTTGATGGAGGCAGTTGTTTTCCACTTCCTAATTTAACTGCATGACAAACTTTGTTTTCTGGAGCAGTAGTATCACTTCGGAGTTGCCTTTCTGCAGGGATTAGAGTTTCATTCATCATTTGTGACATTCTCTGCAGCTTCTCCATAAGCGCATTCTGCGAGTCTTGGGATTCTTGCTGGCGACTCTCTATATTATCAAGTGTTTGCATCAGTCGAGCCAAACTTGAATTCAAACTCGAAGGTTGTTTTTGTACGGTTTGCTGCATTGAATAAGGAAGTGGTTCTTGATAAGCTTCATTATAAATCGGCGCTTCTTGATAGATAGGTTGTGGAGGATAATAAGCTTGTGGTCGTGGTTGATAATAATCATCATGATAATGGTTATCATAATGACACGGCTGTTGATCTCCGACCCAATTGTAACTCTGTGGGGGTTGATAGTCAGCGTAATTTCCTTGAGATTGATAATAACCATCATGATAATGGTCTCTTTGATAAGGCATGAAGGAAATTGAGGCTGGATTGTTCATGCAACGTCCCCACGAGTGATCTCTTGCTCCACAACTAGGACATGAAGGTGATGTATGTACTAGATTCCTCCGAGCTAGTTCTCGCGATTGTTCTCGTAATTCCTCAAGTTGTCGGCTCAACTCCTTGAGCCTTAGAGATTCCATCATGTATTAGCTTCTTCAGGATCAAATAATACGAAACCTTTATCTCCTAAATAATCTGCTCTCGCCTAAAAAAAATCTGTAAAACAAAAACTAAAAAGAAAAGCGTAAAATAGAACTAACTAAAATAAAAGCACAAGATAATTGCACAAGGACTAACGATGTAGTCCCCGGCAGCGGCGCCAAAAACTTGGTGTGGCCTAAGGTGTGATAAAAAGATGTATAAAATAAGTGCAAATACACACCCTAAACTAACACGGTACTGCAAGTATTACAGATTGTTTGCAAGTTTTAATGATAAGAAGATTCGTTCCTCAGGGACTGACGAAAGTTAGAGAGAACTTATGCAAATTATCAAGTGCAGATATTAAAGATAGATAATAATACGCAAGTAGAAAGAAGAGAAAGATAGATATTTATTTGGTTTTTAATAAGAAAACTAAACTACTAAATTAAAGACAGAAAATAAATAACAGAAAAGAAAAGAAGATAGTATGAACGATATAACTTAGGTTTTACTAGTATGCACTAATCCTTCTAATTCTATCTATTAAATCTAATTTATAAGGGAGAATATTAGCTCTTGGTATACTTAGTCAGGATTCTAAATTCCACTACCTTAGACCTTGAGAGCGACTAAGGGGGCAACGGCACAACCAAGAAGTGATTTAAAATAGGGTTATCAAACGCCACTAAGGCCCTAAGCAAATACTGCAATCTTGGTGATATGGTGGTTAAAACAAACCTTAATGACTATCTAGTTAGAAGTATGTTTTGTCAGAACTGCTATCGACACTAGACGTTATGTGGTGGTTCAATAGTTAAACACCCTTTCAAGGTGACCATCTAACTACTATTAAGGTAATCCTATACTCGTGCACTAGCAAGGAAAACAATCATTAAATCAAAACACATAATCAAATATAAGGGTAAGTAGCTAATATCAGATTAAAACATATAATTCCCAAAGAACTTAGATAGAAGAATTAGAATTCATAGATTATACATATGCAAAACCTAAGCTAAGAGAATTAGTTCATACAAAGAAAAGAAGAAGAAAGAATTACAAAATAAGAGGTTGAAGGAGACATGATTGTTGCACAGCTCCTTCTAGACTTCTTCTCTTGTGTTGCAGCTTCCTCTTGGCCTTAGGGTCTGGCCAAGGATGATTTAAGAGTGTTAAGAGGCTGTATTTATAGTGTATAGGTTGACCTAATTCGTTTGGTGGAGATAACTTCAAGTAATGGGCTCCTGGCCCAACCCAAATTCGTAAGGAAAACACTGCTGCGTTGTTTTGAGTGTATCTTCTTCATTATTGGTCGGATTTTGCTCTATAAGATACCAAAAGAATCGCAACAGAATTATCTAGGCCCTTTAGAAGGAAATTACCAAATTCGGCCTATTTCTTAGGTAAAAACACCAATCTTTAGACGTGTTCTGCAGAATCCCAGATTTAGGCAGCTTTTCCTTTTCCTAATTGAACTCAGTTTCCTTCTATCTCCAATTTCCATGCATATCTTTTTCCATAAGTTGTAATCTTTTACTTGGACTCTAATTAATCTCCATAATTATCTTTAAAGCTTCACACTAAATAAACAATTAAACCCAATATGCTCTAAAAATAATAATTCTACAAATCAAGACCCAAAATAGGAAAGTGCATTAAATTAAGCTAAAATCAACCTATAAACTAATAAATAAGCCTAAAATGATGTCTCTGAAGTATATTTTACTATCACAAATGAGGAGACATCAATAACTCCATAACCAAACCCAATAGAAAGACAATAAAAAACATAATAGATTAATGAAACAATAAGGTTGAATGAACCATACAAAATGTATCATGGCATATAAGGTAAAAGAACAAGTCCCATACTAAACTTGTACTAACATATTTAATAGAAGTAATAGCAACAGTAGATAATACGTGTCGGAGGCAGGTCTACAAAAATATTATATAGCCCATTCATTGAATAAGGATTTACGACGAGTTGAAATCGAGATATAAGCAAAACCTTTGTTTCAATCATGGCTTGCCCACGGGTAGTTCTACTTCGATGAAGGTTTATACATAATCATTTTTGTGTATGTTATGCAAGCTAGATGATCCCTCGTTCTGAATAGGTTCTGATGAACTCTAAATGCACCGAAAGTGTTTATATTAGATTTATTAGGATTATGAGAAGGTTTTATGAAGAGTTTAGAAAAAAAAAGAGGGGAACAAAAGTGGACGTAAATTGCTCCCCTTTATAGATGCAGGGAAGAGGGAAAAAGAAGGCAAGTGCGCCATATATTTTATTTTAAGGGTTAGAAGAGGATAAGAGTGTAATATCTAAGTAAAAATATATTATAAAGAAGAAACAATGATCAAATGATTTCTAAACTAATTTTCAGGTATCTATGCATCACAATTGACTTTTCAAGTCTTAAATTTTTTTTGCAACTATTATTCACTTTTAAAAACTATCTAGCATTATGATAAATGTAGAACTATATTTTTAGTCTTAAACACGTAACAACATATATTTGAAAACAATAATGTTATCCCACTCCTAAATGGGTGATAACTGAATACAAAATAATACACAATTCAAAACCAGGAAAAGACACCGATTTAACATGTAAACTAGACGCAACTACTCTCTTTACAACACAATTCATACCATTATTTGTCGTTCTTCTGACCATCTAAAAAAAATCTAGGAGATCTCGTAAACCAACAATATGATGTCTTCCAGGTTTGAACAAGATCTCCAAAATGATGTGTTCATGAGAGGCTTAATGGCTTGAACCATAGACGATGATGCAAATAATTAACATTCATCTAGCAAACAAAATAGAACTCTTAATGACCAAACTTTTGTCAAGAGAAATTGTACAAGGGGTTGCGTGACTAGTGTGTCCACGACCAACAACCCCTCATGGTCTCAACCAATAAAACCTGCAACATTTCCATGAGGACTAACATATGCGTCTGTGTTGACCTTGATGGTATCCTATAAATGACGTGTCCTAAAGATGTCATTTATAACCAAAGTATAATGGGAGATAACATGGGAAGGGCGAGCATGCAAAACATGAGTAAAAAATTTATTTAACCTAGTATTCAGATGTATGAGAAAAATATACCAACAAGTTATGGATATCTTGGGGGATTATTTATTTTGTCCCAACTCTATTCTTTGCGCAATTGGAACTAAAGTCCACGAGCCACCGGTCAAACTGCAACTTTTCATGGAAAGGCACCGTGGTAGGTAGAGGACCCTTAAGCTAGAGTTATCTAGGCTAGGTGCGTTGAAAGAGCATATGCTCAACTGACTCGTTGGAGAGGTGTCATATGATGCAAGTAGGGGATATCACACGCTTCCTGCAAAATATATTTGGTTGCATGGGGAAAGCATTGTAGTATACTTTTAGATGTAGTGGACACTTCAATATGTTGTCCCAAATATTTGGGACATAGGTTAAGGGAGCTCCTATTTGACCACATGGGTTTCCAATCATAAAAGCTATGTATTTTTTAGAGCTTCGGTATACCCTGTATTAGCCGAGTATATCTCATCCACAATATGGGTCTAAATCTGTCGTCCATGTCATGATAAAAAAGGGAGAGGGATAGATTGTACTAGTTGAGAACTTTTCACGTTCATGACATATGGGTTAATAAGTTCATCAACCTTCGACAATTTTTGCTTGAAGGTTGTACAATGGTGAAGGGGTAGGGGTGTCCTTGGAGGCAGGGGTCTTACCAAGTGGATATTGTTGATTCAACCCCAATTGACCATAGATAAGAGGCTTATAGAAATGATTTCTTCTTGATTATGATTTTCCATACCTATTAGGTATGGTTTCCAATTGACGCTCTCTAAAGCTTTTTTTGGGAAACATATATCTTTCACGATACGAGAGGGTTGAGAGGGTTATATGCCTGAAAATCCTTAAGTCTGAAATCCTTTTGGTTTAAGAGTTGAGAGGGTTGTTTGGTTGCACCCGTGGATGTCAAAACCCTCTACCTTACTCCACCATAGATCCATCTTTAAGGATTTTAGATTTTTAACAATGGTTTTAGTGAGTAGTAGTAACAACATCAAGTATGGTGGAGGGCATATGGTGTAGCTATTAACGAGTGAGTTGTCACCCTCCCGATAAGAGGGGACTCTTTCATCCTCGTAGTCGGTAGTTAGCTCTTTCAGTGAGCCATACTAGTCCTCCACACCAAACGACTCCGCTTTATTAGGATTCCAAGGTATTTTCCCATATTCATTACTTCAAGAATTGTGAAAATGTTGGATATGGAGCCTTGAAGTCGAAGAAATGTGTTAGGGATAAAGAAAAGTGAAGACTTCCTTATCTTAAGAGATTGTCCTAACACAAATCACTATCTATACACTATCTCTTTTAGAATAGACGCGGTGGGACTAAAGAAAAGTGAAGACATCTTTAGATTAAGAGATCATCCTAACGCAAAGCATTATTTATACAACACTCTATCCGTTCCACGAACAATGTCCACTTATTAAAAACGGTGTTCCGAAAATATTGTCCATTTAGAATTTCAATACATTTTTTTCCAACTTTTTCCACTATTACCTTTATTAAAATATTAATATTTATATTTGCAATACATATTTAAAAGGGTTAGTGTTCAATAAACCCCTGCAGCCTTGTCCACTATTCCATAAAAGACATTGTCTTTTTTAAAGGACAGTGGGTTTTGGGAAGCTTTCCATAACTCAAACAGTTTTTTTTATGGGTAAAGAATGGATTATATAAAATGTATGGTGCCTTTTATGGAAAAAATGATAGTTGTGGTGAGGGAGAATTGATTCTAACTTGAGGGGTTTCTTAGGCATTAATCCTATTTAAAATATTAATAAACTTTATAAGAAATATTTTTGTAATAGTTTATACAATTATTATGTTTCTTGATATGTGTAAAAATCTAAATGAACATTATTTGTGAAACAAAGGGAGTATCTCTTTTAGGATCCGAGTTCACACCCATTACTGCATTACACGAAAAACAATTGTATCATTTGTAAATAACAAATGTAGTAGAAAAGGATATAACTCGACGATACGTTGTCTTTTAAAATTTCCAAATAAGATTTGTTTGTCTATGAGATATGTCAAAGCCGGAGAAGCCAACGAGAACATGCATCTCCTCAGTTTAAAACTATAACCACGCGATTTTTTGGTTTTTGTACTTGAGAAATTATTTTCAACGGTAAATAACCAATTTTTTTTTTAAAGAAACCCAAATTATTAGTATTTAATTTTTTAATATTATATACAAGATAAAAAAGATGGAGTTTTACTATGAGATTGAAATTCATCTCCCTATAATAAAAAAACAGGAAATAATTTTTTTTTTTTTGGTCGGAAACAGGAAATAAATTAAATCCTCTCTATGTTTATTGCTTTTAAACATAACAATTTATGTAGTATTCACTCAGAAACAGAAAGTTAGCTGAATAAGTTAGCTGAATAAGTTATGCGAAACAATTATGGCTGTTTAATTTATGGCATCCTCCTCCTATATTTCAATAATGTCAGGAAGTAGATAGTGACCAAAAATAATCATCAAATACCATCATCATTCCTACCTCAAAACTTGACATATCTGAAAGAGATAGTTAAGATATAACTGACACGCCAATATATGGATACAAATGTCTCATTTAAAGTGTCTAACCAAAAATTGTCCAAAAAAAAAAAAAAAAAAGTGTCTAACCTTTTTTTTTTTGTTCGGTAAGTGTCTAACCAAAACAAGATAAATTACTTTGACAAAAGGAGAAAAAGAAGAAGATAAATTAACATTCCTGTATTCAATTGTACCTGTTAAAAAAATCAATATTATGTATTTCTTTTTTAATATAGATACATTTTTGGATTTTAAAAACCGAAAACCGAATCATTTGTTTTTTTTTGTTTTTTTTTGTTTGGTTTAGTTATTTGATTCTCATTTGCTCACCCCTACTTAATGATAGAAAAGATTAATAATACAAAAGTTCACCCTAAAACCTTATAGGGTGATTAGATGTTTTTCTCAAGATAAAGTAGCTATTTCGGATGAACCTAAATTGCTTAAAAAAGATTAAATCATCTACCATATCGCGGCTATACATCTAATTATGATCTACCAATTCTATAGAACAAATACACTCTCAAATACCTAGATTTACCCTTAACAACCCCCTTTTTTCGTGTGTAATTCAAGAATTTCAATCAATCAGCTATGTGGCTAATATAATTAATCAACAAGTCAATATAATATAAATATTCACTCCTTAATTTGGATTAAACCCCACATCTAACATAAAATTCCTGATTATCAAGACCCAGGATTTTATCTTCATCCCAACCTACATCTGATTTAGCTCATATGAAATATAAAGACAATTATAATGTTTGGATTTAGCATAAAAGGAGTAAGAAAAATTAAAGAAAGAGAAAAATTATAATTTTTTGTATGAAAAAATGGATGAAGATTTGAAGAATCTCTCTTGTGTTCTTCCAAACTCAACTGCTCTTACGTTTTGCTCCTTTTAATTATGAGAGACAAATAAAAATAAAAGCCTTATATATGCTTATAATTTTGTGGGTCTCACTACAAGTGGGTTGCTACATGGGTCAAATTCTCTAAAAGTTCTCCAGCCACTTGAAATTCCCGTTTTAGCACAAAGGTATAACTTTCATGCCACCAAAACGAGCACAAATTTATCATCAAGACTACAAATCTTGATCAATATTTTCACGTGTTCTTCTTTCTGATATATTTCCAATGTTCTATCCCTCAACTTCTAATTCCTCTTGAATCGGCTACGACATCGATTTGAAGTTGTTGGGATATTGTAAAACACATCTACGTTGAGCTCCAAGTGAATTCTTGACTTCTCTATACACCTTCCCTTGAAGGTTTCTCTTTAATTATTTGACTCCTTAGCTCACCAATAAAATCTCGGATCCAACAGTGTTCCTAAAAGTTTCACCTATAATGCACATAACACCTCTAAATGCTCAATAACATGTGAATCGTTAACGTTAGCTAAAGACTCAAAATACAAAAAATAATGGGGAAATCCCAACTTTAAACTCAAAACCTCCCAAAATAAGATGTCTCGTTCTATGAAATAATATGATAGAATGCGAGACATCAATTACCCACCATCCACTTCAATTATGGTTTGAGAAATAATTTGTTCTACTTATACGGTGCAACGTATAGTCAACCAGATACATTGAATCTCGGCAACTTTCGTATCCATTTATCCTTTCTTGGGCATTGTATTAGCCTTGTTTCCAATTGTTGATGTTTGAATTATAATTAAGTTGGTTGATTATTTGGCTGAGATTATGAAGATTATTGACTTATCAACTTATTCTAGTAGTGTTCCTTTTCAATGACAACTCATACATACATACACACAACCTAGTCAAGTTACACCGACAACCCATTCAAACGTACACACGACCCAAACATTTTTCAATGACAACTCATCTAAAAATTGCTCACGGTCTATTAATTTTCACACACTAGTTCATACATAATTAGTCCCTTAGTTTCCTGATTATTTGTTGGTGCTTACTCTCTATTTGAATGCACCAATCATAGTAAAAAATGTAATTTATGACATTAAAAAATTGTTTATGGAAATTAATATTATACCTAATTTAAGACACGTGGGAAATGAATGTAATTTGGTTCAAGCAATATTTGAAATGTATTAATGATAATTTATAGATAAAATAGGATGATTTTGATAGATTCATGTGAAAAGTTTTATAAAATGAGAACTTTTTAATCAATAACAAAAAAAAATGACTACTTTATTGGACGAAAAGAAAAGACCAGCCTAAGATAACATAAGGTTACCTTTTAGACGAAAAATAGATGGGCTACTTTGAGTTGGATAATTTTTTTGAAGGTAATTAAGGTTTTGCTATATATGATCAGTACTATTTTTATGGCTTACATCAAGTCAATACTAGTGTCTAGTCCTAGCTAGATCACCTTAAATATTTAGGGGTGCCGACATAGACTTATAATGTATACGCATGTCCCAAGTATTCATATGTAAATGATTGTTTACTTATTTCCATACCGAGTCTTTGTATGGACTAATAGAAGTATACATGTTGGAGTGTTGCATACCTAGATGGCTAGATGAATGTAAAAGTTTTAATCAGTAAAAATAATATTCATCAAGAAATTTAAGTATATATTGTTTTATTTTGGGTGATTAGTTCTAAAGAATCAAAGAGATTCTGAGTTTATCCAAAAAATATGATAATACTATAAATATGTTTTAAACATGGTACGTCATGATCACGAATGGATCTAGTTGCCTTTAAAAGGGTCATTTAGTTTTTAATGCCAACCCCCAACCCATATTATCAAAAAACATCCAACCTAACCATTGGGACTAGCTCAATGGTCAGGATGTCTGTCTCTCATCTAGGAGATACAGGTGTCGAACCCCCTCAGCCTTGTTATTTCTTGAGCCCTTAAAGGGGGTAAGCAAGAGGTGCAAGGTTCGAGTCCCCTCCCTGAACATGGGTAACCTGTTCTGATTAAATGGGAGTATGCATGAGGAGGCATGTATATTTCCTATGGGAATAGTCGTGGTGCGCGTAAGCTGGCCCGGACACCCACCCATACATCTAAAAAAAAAACATCCAACCCAGTTGAAACCCAACTAAACCCAACTAGTATGGACAAAAAGCCCAAAAAACCCCTACAAAGACCATTAGATAATCCCCCATCCTCTTTTTCTCTCTCATCAACCCAACCCACCTCCCCCTCCCGTCAGCTCCCCTTTCATTTCTCCCTACAATCAGCTCCACCCAACCCCAACCAAGCAACCCACCACCGGCCACCCTACAATCAGACCCACCCAAGCAACCCACCACCGCCCCTAAAATCAGACCCACCCAACCCCAAGCAATCCACCACCGCCCGCCTACAATCAGACACACCACCATCGACACAACAAGCGTCTGCTCACCACCATCTTCCATTCGAAACACACCGCTATCTTTAACACTGCTCAACACGATCGACACCGACCCACCCCACCATCTTCACCACTGTAGAAATACCATCGACACCGAGCACCCCACCATCTTCACCCCACCATATCTTCACCACCATCAATCTTGCTTACACTGAAAAGCATATCTTCACCACCATCGAACCCCAAAACCATCTCTTGACCTCCATCGAACCCAGTCCCATTATTGGGGGATTAGTGATGGGTGCAAACCGTTGAAGCCCCTATCCCGTGATGGGTCCAGCCTACCAGCAGCAGCAACGCAATATGGGTCCATCCCACCAGCAGCGTCAACGAAGTATGGGTCCAGCCCACTCCCAAATCAGTATGGGTCCAGGCCACATATCAATCAACCTCATTCACCGATTTGAAATCCCTGCGCCATTCATGGCTTCAATTCAAACAACATCTATAATAAAGAATTGGATGAGAACATGGAGAAAAATTGGATGAGAATGAGAGTTCTGAAGAGATTAAGGCTGGTTCATTTACTAAAGAATTGGATGAGAAAATGGAGACTAACGTGAAAGAGAGCAGTAATGGTGTTTTTTGGGTTTGATTTGTTCATATTAGTTCATTCTTGTTTTGTTGTTTAATGATTCGTGTACTGATTCATTCTTGTTTTGTTTACTGATCCAGTCTTATCCATTAGCTTAGTTAATACACAGCATTGGCTGAGAATTTTTTTTGGGTTTTTGTTTACTGATTCATGTACTGATTAATGCTAGCAGATTCATTCTTGTTCATATTTGTGTTTTTTTCCCAGTTGATTGTTGGTAAACAATGAGTTTTTATTTGTTTGTAAATTAATTTGGTAAATGCAGTGAATGATTGATTTGTTTTCAGTTTGTGTGTTCATGGTAATTGTGTTAATTTGGCTGAATTTTTGTTGAGAGGCAGTATGGTTGCAGTACCATGGTAAATTCGTGATGTTTTATGGGTCATAGGTCCTCATAGAGGTAATAATCGAGATGGGGCTGGGCCTTATTGGATTTGAGTTAATGTAATAGTCAATGTGTGCAGGGCCGTACCCACTACGAGCAGAGGTAAAAAAGACCTAATCTTAACCAGAAAGTTAGAAACTGGATGTATATAGGATGTTTTTTTGGTTGGGGGGTATAGTATAAAGTTTTTGAAATGGAGGCTTTAGAAAGTAATTTCCTCCCTTTAAAAAGGAAAAAATATTTAAATAACGATTCACAATTAATGCATTGTTGCTATTTAGGTGAGTATATTGTGATATCTAGTTTTAATGCATTATTTATAAAAATTATTTGTAATATCTATTATTTTGCTGAACAATCTTCCTTTTCTTTTTCTTTTATAACTAGGGGTATAACGGGGCAGCTTATTGGGTTACCAAACAGGAGCTTCTTAGCACATTGTTTGGTAACTGAAATGCTTGTATCGTGACCCAGTTAGCCACTATTATTTGTAATGAAGCCGAACCCTCCGGGGTGGACTAACCTTTGTAACCGTTTCCTATTTATCTATAATATTATGCTTTCGAACAAAAAAAAAGTATATTGTGAATACTGTCGTTCTAGTTAAATCTATCCATTAGCGATCATGTCAAAAAAATTATCGGGTTATGTTTGTAGTTGCTAATAAGTTGTTGCATTTAAGACACCAACTCACGGCTATTATCTATTATAACATTTATTTTTTAAAAACTTAACTTGACCCTTACTCGCCACTTCGATAATCATACATAAATTATTCGTTGGAGCCACCACTAAGGTCGTCGGAGCAATGCCACCATCGTCCACCACCTTCTCAACTATTTCACTGAAGTAGAATTAAACTCCACCATATCCATTGTCATCTTCACCGTAATCAAAGGTTTTTTTCCTTATTTTCAATAAATTTTGGTTTATCATATTACAATATGTGTACACATACATATCCATTATATGTTTATGTTGGCATGATTATAATCTAAAGGTTTGTCAATAGATACTTTATAGCTTTTTTTTAAAAAAAAAATCATGAATTATAATAAAATGATTGTACCTTTAATTATAATAGGGGTGAATTATTGGAAATAAACTATAGAATCCCAAATTTATGTTACTTAATAGATTTAAATTTTGCAATATAGGTACCTAATTATGAGTAGATTACATTGTTTATCTTTTTGTAAAATGAATATATATTTTATTTATATGGTAACCTAGTTATTAAAAATATAGGGACTAATGGTGAAGTTTTGTATATTTAAGGATGTATTTTCTCAATGAGGCAATATATTTTATTAGTTGTGTTGCGATTTTTTTGAATCGAAAAAGAATTGACATTAGAATTAACATATTTTAGGACAAAAACGATCTTACTAGTTGTTCAATCTTTTAAATTTTTTGGTCGATGTGTTCGATGATTGACAAGATGTGGGTAAAATTACGGGATTGAGCGAGTCTTAGGTGTACAAAACTTCATCCAATTAGTGGAGAAACACGTGGATATAACCTAAAGTGGCAGTTTCCAAAATATGATACACACTAAGGAAATTACGTCTCACAAATGTACGGGTTGTTAAGTAATAAAATGTAAGTATGGATGGACTAAAAATGCGTATGTAATCTAATTCAAGTAAGATAGTTAAGCGACAAAAACAAAACATAAATGGTGAATCAGAATTGGTTCTGAGAGTAGGCCGAAGAGGCTACTGTTTCAGGTCTCAAATTTTTTGATGTTTATAGGGGTGTCCAATTTATAAAAAAATTACATAGAGAGGACTTATTTTATAAGTTTGCTTTGGACCCCATGTCAGGACCAATTTGTCAGAATCAGTTCTGAGGTAAATAATTAAGGTGAAGGTTAAACTACCTAATAAAAGTAAATGATTAAATAATAAAAAAAAAAAATAACAATAAAAGAGATTCAAACCAGAAAAATAATCCAGAAAAGGGCATTCTAGATTGAGTTCAAATTGTGATAAAAATGTTACAAGTGGTTCATGGAATGGTAAAATTATAGTGACATACATTTTTATCCATTTGCTACAATTTGAAGAGTTATGTTGTAATGAATCTTTGATAAAAGTTACTCCCTCCGTTTTACTAAATTTGTCTATTTAGCTTTTCACATATATTAAGAAACATAATAGATACATTTACCATTACAAAAATACTCCTAATAAATCTTAAATGTGTATTAGAAATATAAATTTCAATATTTTAATAAAGGTAATAGTGGAAAAAGTAGGAAAAAAAGTGTCTTGAACTTTTAAACGGACAATATATTTGGAACATTATTTTTAGTAAATGGATAATTTCAATAGAACAGTGGGAATAACTGGGGTTGAGATTACCAAAACACTTTTCAATATAGTGATGGATATTTGGAAGACAACTAGAATTTTATCACACCTATACAATTTTACCCCGGCTCTAATGATCCGTATAACCGAACAATCAAATTCCATTTTAATTTTTATTAATAAAAGTATTAATATGGCAGCTAACTAAGTGCCCGTTTGGAAGTGTTTTTTTGGAGAAGCACTTAAAAGTGCTTTTAGCATTTTAAGAGTTTTTTTTACTTTGAAAATCACTTTTTTGAGAAGCACCAAATAGGTGCTTCTTAAAAAAAGCACTTAAAATAATTTTAGATTTCAAGATTATTTTTAATAATTTTTTTAAATTTTGAATTTTATTCCAAAAGCGTTTTTTTACTCTAAAATAAACACTTCCAAACGGGCCCTAAGTTGTTAAACTGAAACTTTTAAACTTTAATAAAGTTGTTAAACAGAAACTTTTAAACTTTAATAATATCTTACTTTCAGATAACAAACTGTAATATTTTGAATTGAAAAAAAAAACACATCCCCATAACCTATTTGATTTCAATAATTATAATACATCTTTCAAAGTCGAGAGAGTGTACAACTATATGTCTTGATCATGGTAACAATATTAGTTTGTGCTGCATTAAAAATATTTGGTTCAAATCATCTGTAAAAGGTTAAGTTGTGACAGTTCTGAAAACTTGTAAATTAGCGACAATATTAATTGAAAGGTGACGGTGATTATATCAGAAAATAAAAGAGATTTTTAGACCATTATATTAAAACCTCACATATTTGTTCAGTTTTATTATTCACCGTTTGGTAAATTCGCGCTGTTCTTTTTATTATATCTTCGGTTTACTTTAAATCAGGTTGAATAGACCATCTAATTTTTCAGACGGATACATATCACAGGTTGAAAAGAATATATAAAAGCGACCAATTAATCCAAATATTTTCTCTTTAATAATCATTGCCCATTTTTTTGAGTCAATCCAAAACTTTCCGAGGTGGTGGCAAGTGGCTTTGCTGGGTGTCATTTATCAATATTAATTAATTGATATTATATTATTCCCCACACCAGCTGCATAATGTAGTACTTGGGGAGTGGAGTGTGGACTGAAAGATGCATGGTATTGTCACGTGGTGTCCCTCGTTTTTTGAAGAATTCAATTGTGGCCCTTTAATTTATTTAATTATATTAGTCTCACCAACGTGCATGCAACATCTTGCGCACTACTATATGTTATAGACATTCTATAATATGCTTGTTTTCTCAAGTACTCCAATTTATTGGAAATACGGGTGGAGATTAAGGATTTCTGTTACTGATCAAGAGAATTCGGGGCAATTTAAAAAAAAAAAATACATTTAAGGTGTATAAATATATGACATATTGATTTGATAAATTTCTCATTTTCTTTTGTTATAAAAGTGAGTTTTAAAAAACTAGAAAGTGAAAACTTTCTACTACTTATTGTTTAAATATATGTGCACGAGGCACTAACTAACCTTAACGATATTTGATTAGCAAGCATCATAAATATTTTGCCGAATCTCTAAATGAAATTGGTCTTTTCGAACTAGTCGCGTCAAATTTAACCACGTATTTTTGAGTTTCGTGAAAATTCCAAATTAAATAAAAATGCTTTTTAGAAGTCAAAATATTACGACAAACTCCTATTGCAATATTCAAAAATTCTCTTCGCACCGCATTTCACTAGCGCGATGCAACTCGTTTGAGACAGTTTCGATAATAAGGGAGGTATAACCACGACATACCGCCATGTGCAACCCAAAATGCAAAGCAAGCAACTCCGCTTCAAATGGTGTACGAGGGACATAACTCCCCGCAAAGCCCCTTAGTATTATAAGTTATTGTTGCGAAACACTCATTCCAGTCCGTATAAAAACCTACCCGCATCAAAGGATCCATCTACATTTAACTTAATCCAATCTCTGGCATTACACATTTTACGAGAATATTTTTTAACGAAGGAATTAAACCTCCATCTCTCTCAACTCCCAAATCTCACACATAATCATTCACCGCATTGCAAGTAATAGTTATAAGTTCACTAGCTGGTTTCTTCTGCATGAAATGATCAAACAACTTCATCTTCTGATCTAACCAAATCTGCCATACACACGCAGCTGTGATGCACCTTGTTTCAATCCCCTTCACCAAAACCATGCTTGATACAAACCAACCCACCACCCACTTGCGTCTAGAAACTGCACCTGACCCGGAAGGCCCATTCCAGCTTCTGTTTCGACTACAGGACCCTGTTGTAGCATCGCGCCTCCCCTGGACGGTACCAATTGTTGCCGCAAAGTGCAACTCCACATATTCGCTCGCCCAGACAGACCCTCCTACTCTCTACCACTCGGACCCTGATGCCCACCAATTTGAACCATCGCGACCCATGTAACTGCAACAAAATTCGCGGCACCTTCCGTTCCATGACCAGCCCGGAGTTGTTCCTCCCGCCGCTCAATTGAACTTGTGGTACACAGTTCAGTCACTCCCCCGTTACCGCCATAACGTTGGAATAAGTGATTAGCCGACTTCACCTCCACTCCATAACTTTAACATACCGAATCATCTATAACCCCTCTCAACGCAAGAAACCCACCCGTAAGTAATCAATCCCAAATTGCACGCCACAACAACACCTTAACTTTTTGTGGGTATTTAACCAAACTAAATATCAATTGAAATTCGATTCGCGTCCCACTGATACTAACTTTTTATACGCCGATTTAACCTAGTAAACACGCGAAGCTTCAATAGTCCAATTATAAGATTTCTCACACCCATTTTCTTTTTTACCACACCTGTTATTTGTTTTTCCATAAAAGACACCATACATTTATTTATTTTCTTTTTTATTATTCTTTCACGTTATTCACAACAACCTTTAAGATTTTCATATTTCATAAAGTTTTACAAACAAATACTCTGCGCTTTATATTTCATCATTATTAACGAATTATAAACAAATTTTAAATTCAAAATTCAAATTTATTGATTTGAATATCTTGATCTATATGTAATTCTCTTTTTCTATTTCATATTCGATTACCTTTTTTTAACGCATTACATTGATTTTATTAGTTTTTAGTTATTTCTTATTTTAATGCATAACTTGTTTTTTTTGTTTCAGGTATAATTTTATCTTTATTTTGATCGTATTGAATGAATTTATGTGTTTTTTCTTTGTGAATAATATATTGAGTCATGGGAAATTTCTCATAACTCAACTGTTTTTGTTTTTTGATACATTTTGTGTTTTTTTTAATATTTTTTCTTATTCATTACTGAATCAAGCTAAATTTTTATGCTTTATATATGATATATAACTTAGTTTTATATTTTCATACTTTTTTTAGAATAATAGAGTGATTTATGAGAATTTTCTCAATTTCTCAGTGTCTTATTCTTTTTTGCTGTATTTTTGTTTTGTTTTTATATTTTAGTTCTTCTTTATTGTTTGTGAATTATAATAATAATAAGTATGCATCATGAAATATGACATTTATAACATATTTTGATATGTTTTACCTTCTATTTGATGAACAGTTTGAGTTATGGGATATTTCTCATAATTCAAATTGTTCGTCAAGTAAAGGATCTATTTCTTATGTTCATGATGTATGTATCATAAATATGTTATCTATCATATAGTGTTTACTTAATAATGTTCTTGTAACACAACTAACCCATGATTATATTAAAAAGTATGTATTCTATATTTTCTTGATCTTTGAGAACTTTCCCATAACTCAACTAGTTTTACTTGTATAGTTAAGGTTCAATACTCATTAGAAGTAACTGTGACTAAGGTTATTTTAGACTGGTCATAGACCTTACCATGAAGCTTTCATCACAGATCTAGTGTAATTTTGACTCACCATAAATGGAGTTTTATACACTACTTGAAAAAAACTCAAAACTCGAACCTTCTTCTTCAGCACTGACATGGCTGGAAAACTAAAATAGACCTTGAAAACCATCAAGTTTCGACCTAATTTGCTGCCATGGCTCTCGAACTTGCCACATCCCTTCAATACTAAGAAATAGAGATCTCTCCATAAATGAAAAACCTCGTCATTACCTTGAAGATCGTTGGTTAGTCAGCGTGCTACCGTTGTGAAGGGACATTCGTGAAGAACATTCCCAATAGACTTGGGGTAGGGAGGGGAGAGCGGGAGAGTTTTTTATGATTTGTTATTTATGTAATTTTTATGTGTAATATAGTATATGTATAATAGGTAAAAAAACATATGGAAAAATAGGTCTATAGTGTTAAATCTTATGATTGACCTTTAGTAAAAAGAGTGAGTTGGGTGGGGGGGGCTTCGATCTTAAGGAAGGGTATTCACACCCGTTTGCAAATATATCTAAAAAAAATTGTTTAGTGTAACGAAATAAGGCTTGAAACTTTACAAAAAATATATACAAAAATAAATTACATTAACTTAAGATTCTTGATGTGTTACTGTCTTTTCCAATGATATGAATTTATGTAGCTACAATACCCTCTCGAAGGATGTATCACATAAGTTCTTCAAGAGTTAATGTCGAGAGGTCTTGCAGTGACAAGGTCATTTTCCATTAGGCGGTGATTATTCAAAGTTAATATATCCCAATTTTTGCCAAACAAGTCTCGCATTACGTTACCGACAAGGATTAGGATAATTTTGGTTCCTTCAAACATGAACTTCATCATGGCAATCCATATATTCCAAATCCCGATTGAAAAATATAAGTCGTGCAAATTATTCTATCTGATGCATTCTTAACCCCCTGAGAGATTGTGTCAAAAATCCAGTCTTTGAAAGTTTCTTCTTTATACAAATCAACCACGATAAGCACACTAAAAGTTGTCCAAACTTCTCTACTCTTTGTAAATTTCAAGTGGACATTCTCCGTCATATCTTTTTAATGATTGAGAAATTGGCATCTCTTATAGAAAGACCATTCTTTTGAAAAGGGTCGTTCCACAAGAAATAGTATTGTTGCAGCATCTCTAGATAAATACACAAATCTTAGTTAGAACCTTTGTATGCTCTCTAAGTCAGAATTGGTTAAGTTAATACACATTAATAAAGGCTAAGAAAAAGGGAGGATTGGGCTTCAAGGCTTTCCATGCACAAAACCTGACACTCCTAGCTTTTAATACCTAAGAAGTAATGAAAAACCCAATTCTCTCATCTTTTAAATACTAAAAGGGAAATACTTCCCTAATATTAGTTTCTTAAAGGCTAAGGTAAGTAACAATTGTTCATGGGGCTGGAAAAACCTTATGCGAGGGAGAAAATGCTTTAAAAATCATATATCTTGGAGTGTTGGCAATGGTCATTCAATAGATATATGGAAAGATTCTTGGTTTTCTACTCCTCATATTTTACAAAGACCTAGAAGTACTACCCTTTGGAAGGTGACTGAATTGATTAATATTGATAGGTACCTCCTGGAATTTGAATATTATTATTAACTTATTCTCTTCTCCAGTTGTAGCCCCACTAGGAAAATTCATCTCCCCTTTACCCCATTTGAAGATATTCCTTTTTGGATCTTGTTTAGCACAGGGAGAGTCAATGTTAGGGTGTGTTATAATACTTTTAGGAAGGCACAACTGGAGATAGATGAAGTAAAAAATAAAAACAAGGAAATACTTTTAGTAGTTTCTCACTGAGGGAGACACCTCTATTTTTGGAAAGTTTAAAATCAATAATGATGATGCCTGGAATAGTTTAACTAATGAAGGCTCTATTTCATATGTTTTGCAAAGTTCCATAGTTGTGTTACTTAATGGAATTGCTTTGAAGATTGATGCACATTCAGCACTTGAAGTAAAAGCTAGAGGGTTCCAAGTAGCTTATAGACTGGTTTCAAGGTTACCTTAAAATTATATAACAACAGAGAATGAATGCTCAACCATTATATCTCAAATTAACTAAAGCAAACACTCATTTTCTAGTAATGTTTGTATTTTGGCTAAGGAAGTCTGTTATGGTAAGAATTTGTATCACATAAGTTCTCAAATGTGTTGAGAAATTCTAACTCTCTATCTGATTGAGTGGCTAAACAAATGTTACTAAGCAATTTATTTAACATTTGGATGGAAAATATCCCCCCCCCCCCCAAATGAGTTAAGTTTCTTATTTTGGATTGTGATGCCCTAGACATTGGATAAGTTGTAATAGTTTTTATATTAATATATGATCTCTTCTGACATAAGACATGTTTCGAATTTAAGAGATTTGAACAAAAGACAAGTTTCACTGAGTTCCAAATTACATCATTTTATTAATTTTCTAATAATAGAAGAAGTGTTTCTCGCAATAATGATCCATACTAGAACATAAATAAATTTTGTTTTGATTTATTAAGGTATAAGGTGTTGTTAATTTTTTGTAACCAATAAATTTATAATATAACAATAACAAAAAAGAATGAAAAAAAAATTCTACACTTTATTTGTTGAGGTTCACCTTTTTTTATAATTTTTTATATAGTGATCTTTTAAACTTTTATATTTTGGTTCATAATTATTTTGAAGAGGATAATTTTTAATAAGTAATTAGTGTATTGAGAAGGTAACATTTGTATTTGTGAAAATTGATAATTAATGTGAAATGATAGATGTACACAGACCATCATATGTTATATAACAATACTTCATTTGAGATGGGATCAATTTTTTTTAAATCAAATAATAGGAACGATCGGGTTATATTCGGGGGTCAATGCTCAATAAACTCCTACAGTCTTGTGTATTATCCATATAAAGGCACGGTCTTTTTTACCCTCAAGAGATCTTGAGGTTAATTCCAGTTGACGGCAACAAATTTAAATAGATACATCGAAAAATTGTACAAATGTATCATAAAAAATGAGTCATTAATTATTTTAAATACATAATAATGAAATGATATGAAACAGACAAAGAAGTTTTCTTTTTAAAAGACAGTTTGAATTAAGGGAAAATTCTCAAAACTCAAAACATTGAGTTTTGAGAAAATTTTCAAAACTCAAAAGGTTTAGTTTTGGAAGAAAAATTCCCAAACTCCAAAAAGATTGAGTTATGAAAAAAATACAAGGTTAGCTCCAAACAATGATGTATCAAAAAAGGTTTTTTTTATTTAAAAACAAAAGACAGTTTGAGTTTCGAAAAAATTTCCAAAACTCATAAAGTTGAGTTATAGGAAGAAAAATTCTAAAACTGAATAAAGCGAGTTTCGAAAAAATTACAATTTAGTTTCAAACAACTATGCATCGTAAAAAGAAGTTTTAAAAAAAAACAGTTTGAGTTAAGAGAAAATTCTCAAAACTCAAAAAGTTGAGCTTTTTGTGTTAATAATATCTTTAGTCTAAGATGTTTATTAATGAGGAAAAGGAGAACAACTTTTCAAAAACTTCCGCTATAGAAAAGACAAAGATTTCAATAAGTTTTGTGTAAATTAATTGGCAATACTTTCACACCATGGGCGAAAAATAAAAAATTCTTCCATTTGTTGGTGGGTGAAAAGTTGAACTACATTTAGATGATTTATTTTGCCTATTTTAACTAAAGTGAGTAACCATTCTATTCAATCTACATTATTTATCTTTACCAATAAGAAAGAGTTTCATTTATAAGTTAACTATATTAATCTGAAAACAATAATTACACGACATGTAACCTATATAAAAAGTTTGAATGACCAAAATCTCCCATACTGAGAAAAGTCATGCAAAATCGAAGTGTCTTTCACATAAACTGATGCCCACTTAGTTAAGGTAACAAACAATTGCTAGGAGCCATTTTTATAAAAAAAACTTTTAAATTAATAATATATTGAAGATTCGTGTTAAATGTGTATTACATATTATTGTTATTATGAATTCGATGGAAGAATCAGTTACTCAGAGTTTAAGGCGATTATGTCAACAAGTTGATGGTTTTTTTGAAAAAATAAAGGCTAATATATCGATGATGGTTGTGGTAAAAAACCATATATTTGGTACTTTTTATAAAGGAGTAAATAAAAATGATATTTAGAGAAAATAAAAATAGCATGAAAAGGCTACAGAGCATTAATCCTATATTTAGAGTAACAATGATTTCTTTTAAAAATATAGAAACAAAATTAATAAGATGAAAAGATCGATATGACTAGACTACTTAATATTCACAATATATAAATAATTTTTTTAAGATGATTTTTTTCTATGTCCATAAAATTGTTACTACTATTATCAAAAATATTTGTCACATTATTACGTTAAAAAACTAAGATATACTTTTTATTATTTAAAGATTTAAGATGAACTTTTAAGATATTAAAATATTTTGTAGAGTGTATTTCAATAATTATATGAATAATAAATAATATTTTTTAGTTTGTAGATAATTATAAATATGATTATTTGTAGAGTTAGCTTCACTTACCAGAATTTGAATTCTCCTTTTATAAATGGTGGCTAACCAATGTATTAAAAAACTAAATATGACCCTCCTTTAGAGTTCTAGAGTGAAGGAGTATCCAGAATTACTAGTTCATCTTCGAGTGCCCAGGGAACTATTGAAATGAACAACTGATAGCTCTCAGGCACGTTCCCCTATGAATAGCTGAGTTCTTCCTATCTCCACCGCAAAACACCTTCCACCTTCACTCTTCTTCATCGGAAAACCTTCCTCAATTATGTCTTTCACCTTAATTGTTCTAAAAATCTCCAAATTCTACTTTGTTCATACTGACATCTCCTTTCTAATAAAAATCTCACTCACCTTTATTTTCTAATCTCTTTCTTTCTGCATCAATATTTATTGCTTCTACTCCTCTTTAATTCTTACCTACTTCTCTTCTTTCATCTATTTATTGACATGGAATTCTTTACTAGATCCTACTCAACAAATACAGATGAAGCATTTACTCTTACTGCCGATCCAAACTCCGTCTACACACAATTCGAGGGACCTAAACTTTATGCTAAAATCATAAGTAATGAAGCTGTCAGTTTCAATTACCTGTGGAAAAACATCAATAACTCTTGGGCTATTTCAGGAAAATGCCACACAGAAAAAAGGGGTTTCAATATCTGTATCATTACCTTTGATAATGCAGATGATCTTGAATTGGTTTGGCAAAACAGACCCTGGAATGTTGTTGGAAAACATGTGCTTCTCCAAAAATGGGACTCAGCAAAGGGCCTTACTGAAGAACAACTCACCACAACCTCTTTTGTGGTTCAAATTCACGGAATTCCACCTCTCCTTTTAAATGAAGATAATGCTACTAAAATTGCTAAACAGCTTGGAAGGATCGAGAATGTCATTCTTCTGCCTATAAAAACCTTCAAAGATTTCAGTGTTGTTCGAGCTCGTGTAGATTGGAACATCTTTAAGTCCATCACTGGTAATTACTCTATCTTTTTAGATGAAGGCTATTCGATTAAGACCAATTGAAATTTGAGAAATTATGCGATCTTTGCTATTTATGTGGTCTAATGGACCACGATGAATCTAACTGCAAAAAAAAACTTAGAACCAAACTCACCAAAGCTATTATTGGTTTCGAACCAAAAATCTCAGAAAATCAAGAAACCAAAAAGCCTTACAGAAACACGATAAGAAAGAGTGAAATCAAAAATCGCGATTTAACTCAATACCCAACTCAGTCAAACTCAACCAAACCGAAACCGATTCAAAATTCAAATCCAAAAATCGAAATTTTACTCGTTTTCGAGGCCCAGAAACCCTCTGCACCACCATTAAACCTTGAAAGGAAAAACACACGAAAGAAGGAGAACCATTCTGACAAACATCTTTCCACTCTCTCTTACTCGTAATAGAATTCTTCAAAACTCTCAAGATAAGACAAACTCTACTTCTACTTGGGCCTCAATAAAAGATTGGGCGGATATTAAAATAGAGGCCCAACAAAGTCTTTATTTAAATCCCTCATCTCCACATACTAGCCCAAAAAAACCCACAAGCCCAAAAACTATTACTTTTGGGTCTTTGGAAAAACCCACTCTTATAACATCTAAACATTTCTCTCCGATAAACCCATCTCAACAACCCATTGTTTTCAACAGCAACTCTTCTACTTCCCCAATTTCTTCACCATCGGATATCGTCATCCTCCCACCAAAATCCCCAAATTCACCAAAAAAATCTTATCCCCCTAATTTGTCACAATAATGAAACATCTGAAACCCTAAACCATAGAATTATGGATTATAAACCCCAATTTAATAAACAATACACATCAAACCCTACCACTTCAAATTCTTCTACAAAACATGATAAACTATGGGCTGTTCGATGGGGATTATCAGATGCACCAAAGCTAACACATGAAGATCAAGAAGAAAGCTCCAAAGAATTTGTAGCAGAAACATCACCAACTCTCATGGATACTACTGAAGATCCACCTATGATTGACGCTCCTACTGATAAGGCTTGCGGGTTTGACCTTGGACAAACCCATGAAGGTATATGACACACCTATGTTGGAACTGTCAAGGGATTGGTACCCCCTTGACAGTTCTAACTATTAAGGATGTTGTCAGGCTGCATCATCCTAAGGTAATTTTTCTGGCCGAGACTATGAATAAAATTCCTGCTACTAATGCTCTTGCTATCTCTTTAAATATGAACATTCTTGCCACTGTTGAACCTAATGGAAAAGCTGGTGGCTTACTTCTTCTTAATGACCCTAATTATAATATCTCGATTATTAAAAAAACGCAATATTATATTCATTGCAAAATTATTGATGAAAATTTGAATGAATTTTATACTACTTATGTTTACATACATCCTACTGAACCCCTTAAAGAACTCATTATTGCCGAGCTTAATGAAATTGCTGAAAATCTTACTAAAAATAAACCTTGAAATATTATTGGCGATTTTAACATGATTAAGGCCTCTAATGAAAAAATGGGTGGAAATCCTGTTACTGATAATGATACTAAAAAGCTTATAGATTTTATGAATCTAAATTAGCTTCATGACCTACCTTATAAGGGCTGCTTTTACTCTTGGAGTAATAAAAGAGCTGGTAAAGATTTAGTTAAAAAGAAATTAGATAGGTGCTTATCTAATCAAATGTGGGATAATCTTTACCCTAATGCATGGGTTACTCTTTTACCAGCTCTTGGCTCTGACCATACTCCTTTAATTCTAAATTTTGATAAAAAAACAAAAAGGAAAAATCCTAGATTTTATTACAGGAAAGATTGGAATGGTGAAGATGAAATAACTAATATTATCCTACATCAATGGTCCCTTCACTTAAATAATCTTCATAAAGGCATAACAAGATTTGGAAAAAAGCTTAATTCTAGCTCTACTGCTATTACTATCTGGGCTAAGAAACAACATATAAATAGTAAGCTAAGAATTAATACTCTTATGAAAAAGCTTGAATCTCTTAATTCTAAAATAATTGATAATTATGATGTTGTTAACAATATAAATGCTGAAATTGAATATCTTTGGAATAAGGAAGAGGAATATTGGAAAGTTAGAAGTAGAATTCAATGGATGAAATTTGGTGATAAAAACACCAAATTTTACCATGCTTCTACAAAAACTAGAAGAAATCTTAATAAAATTACTTCTCTTATGGATAACAATGGAAATTGGACATCTGGTCCTACTTCTATTGAAAATATTATTACCTCTCATTTTAACTCTATTTTTTCTACTATTGGTACTCGAAATTATGAAAATGTCCTTGACAAAATCAAACCTATTATCTCTGATGATATGAATTCTTCTCTTAATAAACCAGTGACCATTTCTGAGATTAAAAAAGTGGTTTGGTCCCTTGGTAGTAATAAGGCCCCGGGGCCTGATGGTTTTTCTGATCATTTTTTTAAATATCATTGGCATATTATTAAGATTGATCTCATGAAAGTAATCACTGATCTTCTTTATAATAACAGCTCGCTTGCCCCTATTAATGGTACTTATATCACTCTTATCCCTAAAATTGAGGGTCCAGCTACTATTGGTCACTTCAGACCAATTAGCTGCCCAAACTTTATCTATAAGATAATTGCTGGTATTTTTGTTAATAGATTAAAACCTCTTATGAATATTATTATTTCCGAGGAGCAAATCGCTTTTGTCCCTGGAAGACAAATCCAAGAAAATATAATTATAGCCCATGAAGCTATAACCTACCTTAAGAAAAATCGAAATTCCAAAAATTATACAGCTGCTATAAAAGCTGATATTTCTAAAGCTTTCAAAAATGTGGAATGGGATTTCCTTATTGATATGATGAAAAGAATGGGCTTTTCTAATCAATTCCTAAAAATCATTTATGAATGTATTTCTTCTGTCTCCTACTACATCATTATTAATGGTACTCCTACTGGCATTCAAAATCCTACTAGAGGTCTGAGGCAGGGTGATCCCCTCTCCCCATTGCTCTTTTGTATTATTACACAAGCTTTAAGCTATCTTATAAAAGATAAAGTGGAAAAAAATTTAATTGAAGGAATCAAACTGACTAGAAATTGCCCTACCATCTCTCACATTTTATTTGCTGATGACAGCCTTTTTTTTCTAAAGCAAATACTGATGAATTTAATCAATTTCTTGATGTAATTCATAAATATTCTTATGCCTCGGGGCAAAAAATAAATCTCAATAAAAGTGGGGTTATTTATAGTAAAAATACACCCACTAACATTGCTTCTATGCTTTCTCAACAAATTCGTATAAATCATTTATCTGATCTTGGTAAATATCTTGGATTACCCTCTGACTGGGGTAGATCCAAAATTAAATCTTTGGAATGGATGGTGGAAAGAGTAATAAATAAATTAAAAAGCTGGAATAATAAATTTCTTTCCCCAGGGGGTAAAGAAACTCTTATCAAGGCTGTTATTCAAGCCATTCCCATATACACAATGTCTTTATTTATTATTCCTATTACTACTTGTGATCTTATCAGTAGTTTAGTCTCTTCTTTCTGGTGGGATAATAAAGACAAGAAAAAAATCCACTGGAAAAGCTGGAAAATCCTTGAAATGCCAAAATTTGATGGTGGTTTAGGTTTCAAGAATTTTTGCACCTTAAATCTTTCCTTAGTCACTAATACTGCTTGGAAATTAAATCTTAATAAAACCTCCCTCGCTTATAAGGTCTTGAAAGGCATTTATTTTCATAATTCAGATTTTCTAAATGCTACTATTAACAATAATGCCTCTTGATGTTTTAAATCTCTCATTAAAGGAAGGGATAACTTTAAAAATGACATAAAATAGGCTATTGGGAATGGAAATGATATTAACATTTGGAATTCTCATTGGATCCACTCTCAAAAATCCATTATAAATATCAATAATGCAACTATTAATACAGTTGCTGATCTTATCAACAAACCTGATAATACTTGGAAGACTGAACTCATTAAGGCTACCTTTGATAATAATATAGCCACGGAAATTCTTAATATGAATATTCCAAAAAATAATATCTCAGATACTATTTGTTGGAATAACTCTACTGATGGAAATTTGACTTGTAAATTTTACTATAATTTTACCATTAAAAAAGTTCTACTTCTAGAGAAAAATTTGTGCTTATCTAATCCTTCAATTTCCTTTTCTAAAGGTAATGAGTTTTGGAAATCTTTTTGGTAGTTAAAATTACCTCCAAAAATTTCTATCTTTTTATGGAAAGTTGTTAATGATGCTATACCTTCTCAAGAAGCTCTTTTTAAAAGAAATTGCGCAGATGACCCTTATTGTAAATTATGTGAGAACTGTATTGAAAATACTGAACATATTTTATTTACTTGCCCCAGCTCCAGGTCAACCTGGTTTGCAGCCCCAATGTCCTTTCTTTCAGATTCTTCTTTAACTTCTAGAACAGATTCATGGCTTTACTCCTTAATGAATCTTAAAGACTTTAAAGATGATATGAATAGGAACTTGGTTGAGTTGGCAATCTGGATTGCCTGGTTTATCTGGAAGAGCAGGAACAAAAAATATTTTGAGAATCATGAGATTATGCCCCAATAATCAGGAATGCTTATCTAGCCTATGATGAATTCAAAAATTATAACTCTATTTCTGAGGCTAATGAAAATGATGAGACTAAGGTATATGTGAACAAATATGTGAATTTGGATAAGAATATCATTACTACCCTATCTGTTACAGGTTCCTCAAACTATACCCTTAATAATACTTATCTTAACTATAATACTCTACTTAATAATTCTATTACTATCTTTACTGATGCATCTTTTATTGAAACAACTAATTTTGCTTCTGCTGCTTGTGTTTTTAGTGATTCAAAAGGCCAATTTTTGCATGGACAATCCTGGAAATTTAAAGCAACATCACCTCTTGAAGCTGAACTGGTTGGGATTAGGAATACGGTGCTAGAGGCAAATCAACATTCTTTTGCGAATCTAACTCTGAAAAATGACTGCCTCACTCTTTTGCAACCCCTCCAATCAAAATCCGCCTTAAATAATAGATACTTGGCGCCACTTTTTGAAGATATTCTACTCTCTTCACAACAATCTTCCATCTCCTTTGCTCATGTTAAAAGGAGAATGAATAGGACGGCTGATTGGCTTGCGAGACAAGAGATGCTAAATCTTTTACCTTGTAATTGGGCTTCCCATCCCCCTTCCCAATTAGTTTCTTTACTTAGAAGTGATGTATCACCTACATGTGTTGGTTAATTGTTTTAAAACCGAACTTATTGTATTATGTCCTTTTTATCTTTTAATATATTACTTTCTACTAAAATAAAAAAAAGTATCCAGACTAATTAAGTTTCCTATTGATTTCGGGCCAAGTTAGTTTAGTTTTATTGCAAGAGAATCAATATCGTTCTTGACTTTTTAAACTACTTTTTCTACTTTAGTTTTATATAGTCAACTGCACGCCTTTCATCTTTTCTGCCAAGTAATTTCTCCTACTTTATTCTTGTAAGCTTTTCTATTTTCTCATTCATTATTTCCTCTGACTATATAATGCAATATCAACAGTATTACTCACTAATAAACGTAGTACTATTCATTTTACTTAGCAAAATTACAGTATATTACTTTTCGTGTGTTATCGGTAATTAGTTCTTAAGATGTGCTAGAGTAGTTTAATATATCATGTTTTTGTCAATTTTAAGCGTTGTCCGACCAAAGTGCCTATATAGAGATACCATGATATTTTTTGTCAAACACTTGTACATCACACAAACACTTCATCATGGCAACTCTATTGCTTTCTGCTGCAAACACGTGGTCTTTGTTTCCTTGTAACGATATTTCTTCAAGTCTTGGTTCATTTTATCTCTAGAATATGGGAAAATTTCCACTTAGATGACCATAGAAGTGTAGAACAAAAAGAAAAACGTAGAAGTGGTTTCGAGTACGTCGATCTTTTTCGTTACAATCAACTGATAGTAACAATTTAGAGATCAAGGTAACAATTTAACGATGAATTGATATGTATAAGATGAAAATGTGTGATCTTTTTGAAGAGAAAGACATCATTAGTTACTTGAGATTTGAAAAAGAAAAGAAAAAAATCATTAGTTACTTGAGATTATGTAAGGGTATATTTAGGGGGAAGTAGGCTGCAAGGATATACCTACTGTATATTTGTCCAATTGTTTTGTAAAAAATGATGAGTAAAAATTAATTAACTTACATAATAAAAATTTAAGGTTAATGATTCAATAAATTTCTATAATTATGCTTTATTTTATAAAATCAGTTCATTTTTAGAAACGCAAAAAACTAACATACTCTACCTTTTAGAGCATGACCAATGGGGTCTTTATTTTAGGTCTTTAAATCTAGATTTGAAGACCCAATTTAAAGACCCATTGTTAAAATCGGGTCTTTAAATTATTGTCAACACCAAAGGTTTGGTTTTAAATTTGAGTTTTTATATAAAAAATACTAATAATTATATACATTATTTTAATTTCATAATTTATATTAATAAATTAATTTAATATTAACTAATTTTATATAGGTAATAATTTTTTTTATTAATATTCAGATGTAAAATAAATAAATTTGGATATATATTTAAAAATTAAATTTAAAAATTGGCTAAAAAGTTAAATTTAATTTAAAAATCATATTTTAAATTTAAATATGATATTTAATTTAATATATTTGACGTCATATTTATTTTATATCATTTTTCATTTATATAATTTTAAAACTAAAATTTTTGAAAATCTCATTAAATGAATAAATTATATTACCTATATAAATAAATAAAAGATATAAGATAATTTATTAATCACTTAAATCTATACTATTTCAATTTATTTAATCACTCTAATTTAATTTATTTTTTAATCAATTAATTAACTATTTAATTTTCTTAATTCATAATTAATAATTTTTCTAATTTACCATATATTGATTTTTCTTTCTTTTGATGACCTATAAATAAATCTATTTTTATTTTTTATTTTACCTTTTTTATATTAAATCTACACCTTGTGTAATTTGACAAAATGTCAAATATGTATACATCTAGCTATATTTGACAAAATTTATACATACTGAGTCTCTATCTCTATATGTGGAGAGTCTTCAAAAACACCATTGGTGTTGCTTTTTAATCTATTATAACTTTTAGGTCTTCAAATTTAACATTTGAAGACCCCATTGGTCTTGCTCTTAACAGTTTCTAAAAGAAAAAAGATACATCGATACACACTAACAATATAGCAAGATTTTTTTCGTATTTTTTCAATTATAAATCAACGAAATCACAACAATTTAAAATGAAGCACTAACCAAGAACTAAATTACAGAAAAAACATAATATTGTATCGGAAAATGAAAATTAAAGAAAAAACCGTTCATTTACCGAAATTTAAGTTATCAGAATATTTCAATAACTAATAAAAGAAGATCAACTATTGAATTACAAGAAAATTCTCATAACTTCAAATTTGAGTTACATAAAAATTTCATAACTCAGTTGAGAGATCAACACCCAATAGCCTCAACTCAGACCCAAACCACTAGAGAATGCCATATAGAGAACCATCCGCCACATAAACTTCTATACCCTTTGTAATGTAATGAAGGTTTGGTTTTCAGTATACCATTCCAAGATAAATGCTTGGCGCAATAAATTTGATATAGTTAAGTAGTATAGCAAGAAGCCCTAAATCCTTGATTTGGCCAAGATTTGTACTAACATCATAGCATAGTAGATGTTTAGTTTACATTACTTGAGTCGTATTTTAATTACTACAAAGATCTTTTTTTTGTCACATGCATTGGATGAATACAAAATATACATTGTTAAAATAAGAATTGCTACTAACTAGGTTATTCACTTAAGAATAGGTGTCACATCTAACAACCTTGCTACTTTTTTTTTTCTTTCCAAAAGCTTATATTAAAATTAACGATTACAAAATACTCGGGTTTGTCCAACCAAACCCAAATAAAAAAATACAAAGGACTAAAAATCAAAAGACTAAAACAACTAGAACAAGATAAAGGCGAGAGACTCTCAAGCCGCACCTCCTTCCTAAAGTGAACCAGAACCGTAGGTGCCACCAAAGTAGCAGGCTTAGACCGCAAAGGGTCATAAAAACATGATCCTTAAGAAAGACAAACTCAAGCCTCGAAGCGAGGGGAAGTAAATCGGCTATCATATAACGAACTCCCATGGTTACCAACTCGAAGCAGACTCTCATACCCAAGGCATAAGCTAAGATGACAGTTGCGTTAAAAAAAATGAAAGTCTTGATAGCCCTCAGATCATAAAGAGTATCACTAGCCCAAGTGATAATAACGTGTACCGAGATAGGAAGGGATGAGCGAGAGACAACACACCAAAACGTAAAGCGCAAACCACGCTTCTCCAGCCAAACCATATAATCGCAAGCCAAGCTAACCAAACAAGGATGGTCCAAACACCAGAAACCCCGACTGAACGGCAAACACCCAAAATTTCTAATATCAAACTCAACTGAATGATTTACCATGGCCACAAATGAATCACCACCCGCGATTGTATGAAAACTGTAAAAAACGGAGGAACACCAACACACAAGACCACACAAAAAACACATCAACCGTAGCCCTACACTAGCGCGAGCCATTAGAATCGAACAAGAAGGAATCGAAATGAAAAAGTGCCGAGTGAACGGCAAACACCCGGAACTCCAACAATCGAAAACTAATGAACAATATAAAATAACCCAATGTGAATCACCACAAGACGATAGAGAGGGAGAACGGAAGCCTAGGACCAAAAAAACAAACTGGCAACTCCTCCTAAAAATCTTCTCTACTACCTGATTACTGAACCGGGAGCCCAAAACAGCCCAAAAGGGCACAACGTCAAAGATACCTTTACTCCAGAACAAGTAATCGGCCCAATCTGAAAAAATTTCCAACACTTCTTCTACCCTAATAAACCAGGACCAGGCAAACATACAAGAGCAAAATTCAATACCTGAATTATTAGATGGAATAGCCTGGTACAGAGAAATAGGAAGCAACATCAAAAAATTCCTCTGGGAAATAGTGGCGCGGCGTTGGTGGGCTTCCTTACAAGCGTTGCTATTCAAAAGTTCGGAATCAAAGTAATGGGCCCATGAAGCCCATTTTAGCGCTGCCTTGATGAAACTGAACGGAGAAGATAGTAACACGAAATCACCGGCGCCAAGAAAAGAGGTAGTGCGACAAGGCTGTGGAAAAGATAAGGAGGAGAACAGCCCAAGACAAATAAAGGAAAAGAAAAGGAAAACGAAAGGAAGGGTGAGGGGGGCTGCCATCACCAGCAGCAAGAAGCCACCAGCGACGGCGGCCAGATTGTAGATCTGGTTTTTTGAAATGAGAGAGAGAGAGAAGAGGCGCTGTAGGGTTCTTTATTTTTTCCGGCTTTCACAACAACCTTGCTACTACCTGTGAAGAATGTGTTAGCAACCTAATTACTAAGCAAAGTACTAAAAAATTATTAATTCATAATTCAACCAACAATATCAGTTTTTTACCCAATCACTAAGCAAAGTACTAAAAAATATTCTTAATTCGTAATTCGATCAACAATACCATTTTCTTTTCCTATCAATTTCAAATAAACTAACATTGCTATTACAACTTTTAAAAAGAATATTCTCATAAGATAGATTGTTATTTGCTTTTGAAGAAGTTTTAGATGACTTCAGCAGGTCCACCATCACTACAAAGATCATTGATGCTAAGGTAGATACAAAATTTTCAATAGAATTATCATCAACTAATAAATCTTTTTACCGTGCATGATGGCGAGTCCAATCAACAATAACTAGTATGGAGAGAACTATTGTTTATTATTACATGAATTATTTTATTTGTTAATATTTTTAATTGATTGTATATGAATTCTTAAATGAACCAATAATCAAAAAATACCTATTTAAAAAGTATTAATAAAAATATCTAAAATAAGACTCTTTATAAAAAAACGCCTTAATCCAAAATACCCCTACAAATAGTAATTAAGAAAAAAAATTAAAGAAAAAACAAAACAAAAAACTAATAAACACACGCACGCGTCCGTGAAATTTTTTTAAAATTGCCGTAACTAATTCTAAAAAAATCAAAAAAATCAAAAAAAAACAAAAAAATCAAAAATTTATATATTTTGATAAATCCAATAAAATTTACGTCTATGATTTTTTTTTAGAATTTTTGTAATTTTTTGAATTTTTTTTCGCAGACAAGGTATTTCATGTTTTAAACATGAATATCCGTGTCTGCGAAAAAAAATTCACTACTTCAAACAGTGAATTCATGTTTTAAACATGAAAATCCGTGTCTACGAAAAAAATAAAAAATAAATCATAAACGTAAATATTAATTTGCTTTATCCAAAATTGTATTTTTTATTTCTGTGATTTTTCTAGAATTAGTTATGACAATTTAAAGAAAAAAATCACGGACACGTGTGTATGATGGTATTAGTAGTATGTGGTAGGGGTGGTTGTGGTGGTGGTGGTGGTTGTGGTGGTGGTGGAGGTGATGGTTGTGGTGATTGTAGTGGTGGTTAAATATATTGTAGTGGTTGTGGTGGTGATGGTGGTTGTGGTTGTGGTGGAGATGGTTGTGGTAGCTATAGTGGCGGTTAAATACATGGTAATGGTGGTGGTGGTGGTGAAAGTATTATATTATTTGTTTAATATTTAAAAATAAATATTATATTAAAAATAAAATAATATATTTAATAATACAATAGTAAAAGTATAAAAAATATAAAAAAAATATTTTCTATAAATAATATTTTATTAACATTTTCTATTAAATAAATTATTAAAAACTTAAATTAATAATTAAATATTTTTATTAAACATCTTTTAACAAATATCTTTTAACTTAAATTACAGAGTTTAGGTAGGGAACATCAGGATACTGAACCACGCTTGGAATGTTCGATAGGTTTAGTTGTATGAGTAATTTTATTTAATAATATATCATTTCAAGAAAAGTGTTTGACAATATAGGTACATTATATATCATATATCCAACGGAAAGGAAGTTTTATTATTCTCCTTTTTCTCTGCTTGCTTAAAATTCACTTTATGAATTCTTCATCTGAGCAAAATTAGACATTAATTTTGTTATAATCCTAAAGATAAAATAGGAGGCCTAATAAGATAAGGATAGATGCATCCTACAGGCGGTAGATAGTGGGTATTTTTTTTTTTTATACAACTTAGCGTCTATGAAAGATCGACAAGTACATTATATTTAGTTATTTACTAACCTTCTAAAAGAGCATGCATTATAGTATAAGATATTGTCCATTTATTCTTATCACGTGATAAAAATATCTATAATTCTTTAGTTGGATCCACACACTAAATGGGTTCTTTAGCTAACCAATCTATACAAAATTTCGTCTCATGAAATATATGGGTAATCTTAAAATTATCATAATTAGCAAAAATACTTTATATAATTCTCTAAGCATTTCCTCCAATCAATTCCTTTTACTCGCACCGTCCTTCATTAACGTGTGTCGCTCAAGCGGATTGGTCTCAATAAAGGTTGTCCCATACTCTTGACCAACCGCCATGCCTAACACAAAATGTAATGCAGAAAGTTTCGCTTGAAAAGTCGACTTAACCTTACAAGAACCTGTGAATCCTTCTAAGAACTAACCTTTGCTATCTCGGAATAATCCCCAACTCCTGCGCTAGGCCACCATCAATGCTTAGTTTAACGCCTAAGGTTGGCTTGACCCACGGAATTTGTGAAATGGCCTAAAAATAATTTTTTCAATACTTATAGCCTAAAATTTGTATATTTGAAAGATATGGCCTAGAAATGAAATTTACTCAAATATCAAATACTTCTTTGTGGTTTGATAAAGGTAAAAAAAACCTATAATTTTAACATAGGGATAATTCCATTTTTAGGCCATTATTACGACTTCAAAAATATTTTTAGAGCATATTTTTCAAAAATACTATTTTTAGGCCAAATGTTTCAAGAGTGTCAGTTTTTATACAATTTTACTAATTAAGCAAGACATTTCATAGATTTTAAAGGTAATTCGGACAATTCAAATAAAATTCCTAGTATGTGATTTTTCCAAATAAAGATATAATTTATTTGAAATGTTCAAATTATCCTTAAAATGTATAAAATATATCTCAAGAGATTTGTGAAATGGCCTAAAAAATAACAATTTTGAATAAATTTAGCCTAAAAATAGTGCTTAAAATTTGTGGTCTAAAAATATTTTTAAACCGTATGTAATAGCCTAAAAATAAAATTTTCATTTTAACATTGATAATTCCTCACTATAGTTTTTCAATTTGTGATAACTTGTTGTTATATGAACAACTCGTAACAATTCGAAACAACTCATGACAACCTTACACTATTACCATGAGTTTCATTAGCGATCAAAACTTTTGCAACAACAAAGTTTGGTTGCTAATACACATATAATCGCGTCAACCTGATAACATTAGTCATTAATACAAAGTAAAAAATGGAATTTAATGGTGTTTAGCTACCAAATCTATTGTTGCTAATTGGAGGTTATAAAAATTAAATTAGAAAAAAATTGTCGTGATGTACACGACAAAATTTGTTTGCATTTGTGAAAAAAATAGTTGTTGGTAAAGTCTTTTAACCCTATAACTCGGTATGGTTTTCCTTTTTCACTTTCGACTTCACCCATCAAATTTTTTACCGCCTCCCCATCCCTTGCTGCTCCACCGACAAAGTTCGAAGGTCATTCTCCCTCTAGGCGCCGTCCTAGTACCACCCCACCACAACTCGTAGTAATTTCATAATTCCTATTTGATTAATATTTAAATAATGTGTATTTTTTATTTTGTATAGAATTTTTATTGGGATCATATGTGTGTAATATATATGTATCGTATTTATATGTGTATTATATGAATTGTTTTAAAAGGCGATAGGCGCTAGGCGGGCAATCAGGTACCTTCGAGTGCCTAGGAGCTTGGGTGGAGACTCGACATTTATATTAAAAAAATGGATTAGAAATATATAATTTCCAGATAAATAAAATTTAGAACTGCCTAGGTCGCCTAAGCATCCCTAGGGAGGTCAACCACCTTTTGGCACCTAGGAGGACCAGATTTTTAGAATACAAGTTAAATGTGTGTTAATTTCGAATGTATATTTATATATATGTTAAATTCAATTTTATTATTGAATTAATATATATATATATATTGTGTGTTTATGTTAATTTCGAAAGATATAGGGCCAAAAAATAATATGTCGAGTGTTAAAGGGATCAATAGTGTCATTTGTGAATTTGTAAGCCCTTTGTATAGTAAATTCCGAATTTTAAAGTAGTAATGCTACAAATTTTTAATTTTCAAGGAACCAATAGTGCAACGTCAAGTTTTGAAGGACCAATAGTGCATTTTTTAATTTTTGAAGGGACCAATAGTGCAATGTCGAAAGTTGAAGGGTCCAACATTTTATTTTTTGAATTTTAAAGGGACCATTTGTATAATGTATAATTTTAAAGGCCTAGTGTTGTAAATTTTGAATTTTAAAGGGACCAATAGTGCAATTTTATAGGGTATTCCAGTTTTTGTGCTAGTTAAGGGGTATTTCATTTTTTTGTGATAGTTTAGGGGTCGATTCGGATTTTGTGATAGTTCAAGGGTTAATTCATGGGTTTTGTGTTATTTTAGGGGAATTTCATATGTTTGTGATAGTCTAGGGAGTGCTATGTTTTTTTTGTGATAGTTCAGGGTGTATTTTGGGGTTATTTATAGGTTAGGGGTATTATATAGTTCAAGGGTGTGTCATTTTTTTTGTGATAGTTTAGGGGGTGTTTGGGTTATCTTTATAGTTCAAGGGGGTTAATTTCACTAAGGAATCCTATGATAAGAAAAAAATCTCTATATTATGCAAAACGATTAATATTTTTAATATATTGCATTATATATTTTTATATTTTGCAAAAATGCACAATAGGTCGTTATATTATGCAAATATAGTTAAATTTTATTGAATTATATGCACGATAGGTCCCTAAATTTTGCAAAAAACTATATTTCCTTATATTATGCAAAACAAGTTATTTTTTTTTTATTAAAGACACCTGGGTAACTAGAGTCTCCCACCACTAATCAGACACTGGTGTAGAGGTTTTCCAGAATACTCCAAGAACATGGACTAGGCACATTTAGGACGTGTTTCATGAAAAAGGCGGTTAGGAACTAAAATTTGTTACTTTTTGTTTTGTGACAATAGGGTTATATCAGGTTGGCGAATATAAACCAAACATTTACAAAAGGCTAAGAATCATGTTATTTATCAGTGTATGATTTGTTTGCCAGTACGCATGAAAACACTAGAGTGGGGTAATTTTTGGATGAGATATCATCTCATTAAGAGTCGTGGATATATTGATCAGGACTAGATTCGATTAATGTATTATTTTATTATGTTATTTGATTATTCATTTAACTGTATTGATTGTAACCAGATCTTAATTAAGAAGCGGTTTTATCCATTTTTGAGTTACTTTTATTAAACGTGTGCTAGTGTACAAGCCTTATATTCAATAAAATTTAGTAATTTTTTGTATGTAGATTTCATGCATATATAGATGGCGGATGAAAAGGATCGATACTATGATGGGTATAATGGTGGAGATAATATACCCGGTCAACTCACTAATCTACTCACGTGGTGTGGAACTCCATGTATACATAGAATATTATATACTTATCGCACTCATTTCGTTTAACTGGCGCTATTTTATGCAAATAACCCCACCAGAACGAAAAGAGGCAGTGCATCTCTTAAGACCGCAGAGAAGGCATGAGAGAAACATGGGGGTGTGATCCATATTTTATTCTGTAAGCTAGACGATACCTGGAACCTGGTCTTAAAGATGGCTGGCACACGGCGCGTGTTATAGTTGTGACTCTACGCGCGCATGTGTCGTACTACTATGCTAGTGGAGTGATGATATCAATTTTAAGGGAGGATTTCTGGGGTAGACTACATGTACGTACACATTTCATACGTGTTGGATGCAAGAATTTTTATATATTGGAGGCTGGCAGACTAGTGAAGATTGGGACCGCATATTTAGACACCTCGACCACATGTGCAATACCCATTATAGGGACCACAACTACGCCATCAAATAACAATACTATGACAAATGTATTTCTCTTGAGGATATTAGCAAGGAGATCTAGCAAAATATGTGAGACTATTGTGAGTCCCCTGAGTTCCTCGTAAATGTTGTTATTGTATATATAACTTTATTTCATACTATATTACAATTATCTAGGCAAATTTTAGTTACGGATAAAAAAAATAGGACAAAGCCCGGGTTTGACTAGTTAACATGGGTTAGTCACCCTTTCTCAAGGACAAGAAAATTTGCTTGAGATATATGTTTGAAAACTTGGTTTATCTACTAAATTGGCTCATTGGTAGTTTTAACCCTACCTTGTTAGAACTAAACTATTGTAAGCAACCTAAAGTAGAGGTTGAACCATCTGAGATACCATCATTAGCACGCTACTACTATGATATCAGTTATAACCAAAAGTCTAACAGACTTAAGGTCAAGTGTTTTTTTGCCTATGAGGTAAGATCCTACTACACTATCTCAACTGGAAAAACATATACTATACTCGATTAGTTAATATACGTATAATTTGTGTAACATACCCAACTGAGAGACAACATACCCTCTCAATTCTCTCAAGTTGCGTGATCATCCGGAGCATTATCCTCCTTGCCTATGTCGTCAAAATTATCAAAGAAGGATCAGGACGACTCGGTTATTCGGTTGATGATAAGGTGATTGGCAAGCCAAAAAGTTGGAAGACTGGTGTAGGTCGAATATTGAAGGGTAAAGTCATATCATCTACTCATACCCTTGAGTGAGATAATATCATATTTCAAGGTATTGATCACACATCTAAAAACTAGAGTGGTTGAGGTAGGCTACCCAACGTATACCCAAAACAATACCGTTCTCCATCTTGAAAACTACCATAGAGGTGATTATTGTGTGTGATGAATTCTAGGATTTTTTGGGCCACTTCAACGTGTATATGGATGAAAGAGGACTTCCCACTTACAGGCCCGCCCAATCACGAGTAACCACCCAGGATCCTTCTTCCACTCGTGATAGCCAAGTTGATATCAATTATGATAACATGTTAGAGAGATCACCGACCTATTTTGGACATTTGTTTACTGTGTTTAGAATTTCTTTATTTAACAATTATTACTATGTTCCTTTATTTTATAAATATGTTAGACCTTGTAATACCCAATTAGGGTTAGACACATTTTATGGATATTCACTATTTTCTTGTTAAATTGCATTTGAAATGGTTGAATATTGCTTTAGAAACAGGTGAAACGCAAATACCAGCTAAATGGTAATTTAGATTTCTAGTTTTTTATTTTATTTTCAAAATACCTTTAGCGGCTAAATGTGCAATGCTTATCAAATAACATTTGATGACAAACTTTAGTCACTATAGAGTTGTCTTTAATAACATTAATGTTAGTCGTCAATGATACAATGATAGGTGGCGACAAGTTGTTGACATTTTGGTCGCAAAATAATTTTTTGACGTCAAAGAGACGACAATTGTTCTTTAGTGATGAATGTTCATCGCTAAATATTGAAGTAGGTCATAGCGACCCAAAAGTAGTTCTTTGGCACAACAACATCGATCGTTAAAGAAGAATGTTGAAAATTGTAGTGGTATTCATGTATACATAATAGAAGTAATAAGTTATCACGAGTTAAAAATTCATCGAGTGTATTTGCCCCTTTTAATATTATAAAGAGATTTTTTACCTTTTATCATACCATAGAGGGTATTTGTTTTTTTTTTGGACAATAAAAGGGTGCTAAGCACCCAAATCAAAACAAATCATTCCTTAACCAACACCTAATTTACAAAACAAATTGGCTAAATGAAAAGGACAGATAGCCTTATTGCGTTCTTCCAGTGCCCTGTGCCTAGATTCCTTAGCAAGTTTATCCGCTTTACTGTTGAGATTCCTCTTGATGTGATGAAATTGAGGCCCGTTCTCACCAAAGTCGTGAACAATTTTACGAAGGATGGGTTAGATAGACCAACGTGCTGCTGGCACCTACTTAATATCTTGAATAATCTCAAGGTTATCCGAAAACATGACCTTCCGTATATGTGGGTTGAACTTACCAAGTTCAACTGCTTCGAGGACCGCATACGCTTCTCCTTCAACTACCGAGTCACAATCCATGATAAAAGTATGATTTATAGTTGTTTTAGTTTGAGAGTGAACTTCCACAACTGCCAACCTGGTCGGTTCAATTTTATTACTGAAAGAGGCGTCGCAATAATAAGAGATCTCTGGTTCCTGGTCATTTCCTGTGGTTGAAGGAATACCTATGTCTATACTGCTCATTTTTTTTATCCCTTTTGCTTCATTCCAGTCTATCCCGTGTAATTCGTACATAAGCCTGTTTGTGTTCTGAATAATAGTGGTTCCGTTCACTGCGCAATCTTCGTGAAGACCTTTCATTTTCCCTTTCCATATATTCCAGAGATTAATCATAATCATGTCCCTGATTAGTTGGTTTTCAAAAAATAGATTTATACGATACAACCTTAAACTTTAAAAGACTGAAAATATTACAATAAAAATATACAAAACATGTCAAAAAAATATTTTAAAATAAGTTCGAAATGCAAAACTAATTATTTGAATGGTATGTCCTTTAAAGGTCATGTAAAACCGCTTTCATTCAAAAGACATCATATGTGACTTTTAACATAAACGTCTTTTCAAAAATTTCCTGGTTTTTTTTTTGGACACCAAAAATTTCCTGATTGTATGTTTTGTTTTTGAATTCTACGATGATCCAAACAAATCCACATCGGTACTATATTGGTAAGACTCGATTTGGTTTGAGTTTCAAAAGATAAAATATATGTGAAAATTGAAAAAATAAAGTCTCGGGATACAACTAATTTTATTAAATAGATAGATTTTAATTGTCAAAGATCAATTATATAAGTTATTGTGATTATTAAGATATCTCAAAGATTGATAGTTGGTCAAGTGGTTAAACTATTCTGTAGAAACCAAAAGGTCCTGGGATCAAATCTTCTGAATCTAAAGTGGCTCTCATATGTATAAAAAATAAAGATTTCTCAATTACTTATAATTTGAACTATTTTTTAAAACTTTTTTTACAAAAAAATATTAATAGATTTGAAAATATAAAAAAAATGAATTTTGAAAATATGAAGTGATAGATAATATAAGAAAAAATAAAATTCTAAAAGTAACCGTCAATATGTAAAGGAGGAGGGTATTATTTTTTTTTTTTGTTCGAATAGGAGGGTATATTTAAATATTGGGATTGAATTGGAGGATGAAATCTTTGTAAGTGAAATTAATGATGACGGTCTTGAATACTAATTTACGAATTATTCCCATTTACCATTCTGAAGGGTGGTTATGGATCATAAAGACTTTAATGATACAGTAGGGGTTCCATTGTTTTTCTCTTTTTTTAGAAAAACTGTAAGCATACAACTCATGCTAGGTTTATGCACTAAATGATAACGAAATTCGAAAAGCAAGTTGGTAATTTTAAATAATAAAAGCATATGATTAGCATGAAAAAGATTAGACAGCAATGTAAACTAGAATGATTGGAGAATAATTAGAAATCTTTTGGGTTTAAAAATAACACGAGAAAAAAGGTCCACCTCAACCCATTAGTTCCCTAGTGGGAGTATCCTTGTGTTTTAATCTTGTGTTCTTTAGGTACCAAAAAGGAAAAAAAGGACCAATAGTCTAACAAGTACACTAATTCTAATTAGATTAAAAAAAAAAATCTAATTAGATTAATACTCCAAGAATTTTAGGGATGGTAATTGAAAGAGATATATGTCCAAAAAAAAAAAAATTGAAAGAGATAGGCCTGCTTGCTTGTAATAGTGATAGTATATCGCATTGCTTATATTTAATCTTGACCCTATAATAGTTTAGTTTGCGTAGAGAGTAGGATTTGTTGGATTCGCATTTATCTTGAGAATACGGGATTCATGGTTGATTTGTGATATTTTTTAGTTGTAAACTTGTAATAAAAAACATCTACTAGTGGGGGAGTTACGCTTGTTGGGACACAATGTGTACGTAGTTTTTGTCGAACCACGATATATTTTATGTTATTTACTTTTCATATTCTTTATCTTGGTATTTTTATATTCTGGTAACCAGAAGAGAATTCAGAATTGGGTTCAGGGTGGTAGTTTCAATTTTTTTCTAGGTTCTTTCTATTTCGGGGAGGGCTAAAAGTCTAAAATTTAGGTTTAGGGGGCAAACATCGGTTTTACTAAAAAAAACTAAAAAAATAAGAAAATTTCTCACTGCACGTGGGGGTTAGGGGCTACAACCCCATTAGGTCTACCCATACTGGTAACTAACCGATTTATTAAACGTTTTACAAAAAGGTAAAAACTCTACAACAAATCTGAATCTGATTTGCTCCAAAGCCAATCTGAACCGGGATGGACATGACTAACTGGTTTACCAATCCAAAATATTTTCGATCAGGTACAAATTCTAATTTATGCGGTTTGTCGGACAAAAAAATTAAATTAAATATACATTTGCACAAAATCCCTTTTTCTATAAACCGAGCCAAATCCGCACGAACCAAGAAAATCAGTTCCATGTTTCATAACCGCTCCAGATTTTTGTTTAGAAAATTTGAACCAATCTGACAAACAGTTGAATCTGGTTCGATTTAATTCGGAAGAAAAATTAAATTTGTTCTAAATCGAGTCAGACCGGTGTCAACCTGGCAAACAGTCCAACCGGTCCAGTTCAGACCGGTTTTTATCGGGTTTTTTCTTATCGTCCTGGTTCAGTCTAACAGTCTTTGACTTACTGGTCCAGTCTGATCCGGTTTCTGTTTTATCTATAAGGTAAAACCAGACCGTTACTATGGACCGTGTATTCGGTTCTTACCGGTTCCTTAGCAGTTCTCTGGACCGATCCTAGCGGATTTTTTTAAAGGTAATATTAAAACTGAGAGAAGTAAATGAATGAAAAAAATCATTTTATAGGTGGTTTACCGGTCCGATTCGATTCAGACCAGTTCTTAGCCTTATATATTAATTTTTTTTTTAAACCGGACCAATTCTATAATTTGTGGTCTAGTTCGATTCATTCCTTGACTGTAGACTCGGTTTGATTTCGGTCATGATACCGGTAACCCGGTTCAGTCCAGGAACCGGTATGGACAAAGTCGTTTACTAGGTTGAGATCGGTGGCAAGACTGAGTTGCCCTCGACAAATTTTTGTCAGTTAGAATGTGTATGAGGAATTGGGGATGTGGCACCTAGTAGGAGAGTTCCATTAATTGATTAAACTATATTGGAGATTAATTAAAGGTGTTAGGATACTTAATTTCCGGAAGCACTCGTGTGCACGACTACTTTATAAAAGAAAAAATTATGGAGTTATCTTTCCACCTCAAGGTTCTCACGTGGGAACTCTAATTATAATTATAATAAAGTAATACTTCAAGGCATTAACGGGAGTAAATCATAGGACCAAATAAGCATTCCAAATACAATGTTGTTTGACATTAAAAGACATATGTCACAGTGTCCCATACAAAAGGTATTAATTTGTTGATATTTAAACAATTTGCTTCATATTTTCCTTTTATTTTTATTGTATAGGGAACTGAAGTTAGGCACATTTTAATTAATGCAGTAGACAGGAGGAGGGTGGCGGTGGTAGGTGGTGGTGGTTCTTGACTCCGTAGTTCTCGGTATATGACCAATGCTGCTTATTTGATTCTTATGTCTTTGTCTTCTTCCTTGGATTCAATCTTTGTATATGGAACTTAATGAGATTTTTTTTTTGTTCCAAGAACTTAATGAGATAACTATAATGTATTTGTATGTATTTGTATGTTTTTAGTTTGGGACCACTATTTTTTTTTCCAGTTAATTGCAATATAAGTTCTTGTATCATAAATTTCTCTATAAGTCACTATATAATTTTTAAGTAATGATATTTGTCACCTTTTTTGTATCATCTTTTTATCACTCATATATATATGTCTACATGTACCAATGAATAAATTTCTCTATCCTATTTAATTTTTCTCTATCTTCTATTTAAAGAAATCAAGACATATATATAGAAGGGTGATAAAAGGGTATTCCCTCCGTCCCAAAAATAATGTCCACTTTGCTTTTCACACAAATTAAGAAACATAATCATTACATATACCATACCTTCATAAAGTGTCTTGATATTTTAAATATGCATTGGAAATGTAAATTTTATTTTTTTAATAAGGGTAATAGTGGAAAAAGTTGGAGAAAAGTGTCTTGGTATTATAAGTGGACAATAATTTTGGGACACTATTTTTAGTAACGTGGACATTAATTTTGGGACGGAGGAAGTAACATGAAAAGGGGTGACATATATCATTACTCATAATTTTTTTAGGTTATTATAATATAAGTTTTTATATTATATTTTGTTTAGTTTTTTTTAATAAAAATGTGTTAGTTTTAAGTCATTGACTCAGTTTAAACATATATTACTTAAAAGAAAAACTAAAACTTTGATCACTTTAATCTCAACTGGTTAAAATTTTGTTTAGTTGATTACACTCTTTACATTATAAAAAAGGTGATATTAAAGCACTATTATGTATTATATTGATTTTTTTAATAATGATATACAAAGAAGTGATATAAAAGCATTATTATGTACTATATTAATATTTTAATAATAATATAACCCCTCAACATACAATATGATATACTTTGATATGAAATAAATTTAAAAAGAAAAATTGAAAAGATAATAGTAATGAATTATTTCAAATTTTGTGAATGGCATAAATTTTATAAATTTTAGATAGCTTATATTTTATATTATTACTCTAATAACTCCTGTCTTTGTATTTTTAGGAAAGAGTCATAATTTTTTATTTGAAGGACAAAATTGTTTTAGGTTTTCTTTTGATTTAATTGTACTATGGGTCCCAATAATATGTATAACTTTCAATATAGATTGTTATATTATATAGAAATTACAGTATAGATTCTTATGTTAATTTTTGGAGTTAATAATGCTACAACTCAGTGCCAGCCAGCCTTGAGAGTAAGCCAAAAAGGCGATCGTTCGAATCTCTGATTTTTTAATTTTTAGCGGACTCTAATTTATTAATTTTTTTTTGCATACATAAGTTTCATTTTGTAAGTTCACTTTGAATCATGTTAGGATCGACCTTGTTACGACCAACCATGCTGCAACTCATTATATTATAAACAATAACACAAGTAGATAAGCCAAATTATCCCTAATTAGCAAGTGATCGAAATCTTTCCTTACCCTGCTACTTGCTTTAGTTAGAAGTCATCATCAGTTACTCAGCCAGTTTGGCAGTTAGAGGATCACTTACGCTAAGATAAATTAGTTGGTTGGTTATACTGGTCACTTATCCAAAATCATCCTCGGTCACATTGAGCTTATAGGATGGTGGGATTTCATCTTTACCGACTAGTCATGCAGTTAGAGACGTAGTTTGCGAGGAATATGTAGGGAGAGCTAAAGGTACTTCAACTACGAAGAGAGAGGGGGAAATTTGATACTTCACTTCGATTAGGATGAACTGGAGGTAAAGTCGATCGGATATCAAGGTTAGAGATAAATTTCAAGAAAAATCCTAAGCTAGGTTGAAGTTTGCTACAATCGAACATGTAGCTTATATTTAGAGACAGACATTTCAGTGTAAAAGTATTTCACATTCTTTCATCGCTACTCTCTCACTGTTATCTCACGGTTATACATGCAACTTTCATATAGTTTGCCCTTCATTTATTCTACCTCACTGGGAGCCATTTTAACGCCCCTCATACTGATTTGAGTGTATGAGTATCAATAAAAGAGTACCTCATTTTGGCCTATAGCTGTGTTTTACCGGTACGAAGAGTTGCAACCAAGGTTTGACCACCGCACTACCAACCATTTTATTCGAACCATTTGTTCAAACAAGTTATGAAGTCCAAGATCAGAACACTATAATTTTATCAGGTAAAAAATTATTTTATCACAAGTAGTATTAATTAAATTCTAAAAAGGATAATTTTGAAACCTAAAAAGTCCAACTTAAAATACTAAAAATTTGAAAAGGTCGTATAAGATGTTTATATAGTTTTGTTTTTGTTTTTTAATCATATGCAAATTCGAGATAAGGTGAGTGGGGTATGCCCTTCTTGAAGTGTGGAGGGTTCTTTTGACAAAAAAAAAAGAAAAAGTGTGGAGGGTTCCGTCCCTGGTTTAGGTGCACCGGAATTGGCATGCAAAGGAGTTGGGAGCAACGACCTTGATTTTTCTATTAATTGCACCATACATTCCTATATTATACTAAAATTGTTTTACAGGTCCCTATTATAAATGCACTATAGGTTCTTATATTAGATTTTGTTTATTCGATTGCACTATAAATTCCTATATTATACAAAATATTGGCTATTTTTTTTTTTCTTTATATCTCTGGTTCCTTATTTTGGCTCTATGTTGAAATATAAAACCCAAGGTCCTAAACCCCAATTGCAATTACTCATTTTCTCCATGTGCACTATATATTGGCAGCTAGATTGCATTCATATAGGTATATAAGGCTCTTAATACCAGTACCATGTACTCTCTTGCAAATTGCATTTAAAAATAAGGGACCTAAATTCTAAATCAACATAGTTATATACTTAGAAACTGGTCACGACGTGTGAATAATTTAGTAGCTATTAAAATGCAATACGCATTAAACTTTGACTTGCCATTGTGCCTAGTAGTAGAGTCATATTAGGTCACCTTTTAAAGTGTCCCAAAAGATAAAAATATAAAGCCTTAAAAGCATTAATGATACGCAATCTAAGCAAAGATTTGCGACATGTAGCTATAGTGGGATACTCATGCTTTTATTATATATGTTATAAACAATAAAATATGACTTATTGCAGCAGACCTACTCTTGTATCAAATTCTTAGGCTCTTAAATTAGGAACATTATTTTAATTTATAACCACATTACTAACAAGATAGTACTTACTTATTTCATTTGTATTTTTGTTTTCTTCGTCTTAAATATGTACATTTTCTTGGAGACCTAAAACCATTTGATATTCTGTAAGGCTTTTAAATTTGAAGTTGTACTATCTTACTTTTAATAAATGAGAGTGTTTTGCTTCAGAAATTGGTGTCACTGTTTCTATCTACCCATCTGCTTTTTATTTTTCTTTTAGTCCGTAAAGATAAAGACAAAAAAATAATCTGTAAAGACAAGGAAAAAGACAAAAAAAAAAGTGATAGCATTAATGCATTATTTTGTTTTTTGGGTGTTATTCCAGGGAAGTAGGTTGTTATCACGATTTATTTTCTCTTTTATAAAAAAAAATAGCATCCTAAATTTTTCATGTTTAGTTATAAATTTGTACTCTCGTTATATTAGGATTAAAATTTTAATGATTTAGAAAACTAATAAAGAACAATTTTTGTGTTACGTTTATCATTGCTGAAGTTGTGTACTGATCTATTTTTTCACCAGTTACCACATCACACACTAGATTAATGTATTATGTAGTCATGCAATATGTAGTAAGATGAGCAAGTATTTTTTTAAAAGGTCCCAGGCCTATTCACTCAGCTCCGCTCATATCTAAGGTGGACTCTTTTTGATCTGACCGGCCCTTTGGGCCAAATATTCTAATTTTCTTACGTATGGGCGGCCCAAACTTTGACAGCCCAAAATCTGACCATTGCTTAATCGGTCCCAAGGTCACCTTATAGGCCAACCATATTACACTTCCCCATTACTTAACCGATAGTATATAGGATTGGGTAAGACTTCCATCCAATATTGAATGGTCCAATATTCATATCATAGCCATAAATTATTTTAACAAAACACATGGCACTAGATTAACATGTTAGTTACTTTTGCAAGATTAAAACATGGGGTATGTGTATTAATATTATTGGTATAGGATCATCCAATATTGGATGGAAGAATTTTCCTATAGGATTTGGCGAAACATAATCCAAGCTCTATCACCATTAATGTTTTTAAAAGAAAATATTACAAAAGTTTATGTAATTTGTCTTTTTTTTTTAATTAGAAACTAACTACATAGCGCTATTGAGTGGTAAAACAAAAACTATACTTACTTGTTCTATTTGACCATTGAGTAACTTATCTCCCTTCTCAATTAGCTATACTTTTAGCTTTTGATACCCTCTCGGATTGAATGAACTTTTATAACTTGTGCATATTTAGCTTTTAATTGGTGCATTTTCAATAAAATCTATATGGGACAATAAAATGCTAAATGCTAAATGCTCAAAATTAAGCGATTGAACGGGGATAAAAAAACGTAGGCACATGGTTGGGATAAAAGATCCCCACCCCTTTTACACCTTATCCCTTGTAATGAATAGTGGTAGGAATTATATAGATAATTTTATCCTTTTGTTATTTTTTGTTACATAGGAAAGCCATTTTGGACTGAGTAATCCCAGCTGGTTAAATATTCTTATCTTTTAGTTCTTACCTATCTCATCTGTATCTCATTGTAAAGAATAATTTGGCTTGAATATTGCATTGTATTTCACAATATTTATAGTGTTACAATATACAACAAATATAGAAAATATCACTATGATTTCTCTAACAAAGGAAACTATCCCTATGATATTATAATATCTCTAACAAAGGAAACTATCCATTACATATAATTATTTAGGATCAGGATCAAGATCAGGCCCCGATACACTAAGATCAGGATCCGATACACTAGCCTTATTACCCCCCGTCAAGCTTAGCGTGGGATGAGGAAACACGCAAAGCTTGGAGCGTATAAGTTCGAACATAGGGCGCGGAAGGCTCTTCGTGAATATGTCGGCAAGCTGGAGATGAGACGACACAAACTGAGTAGTAAGCTTGCCGGAAGAGACGAGTTCCCGAACAAGGTGATAGTCCAAGTCTATATGTTTCGCCCGTTTATGAGCGACAGGGTTCTGACTGAGAAAAAGAGCGCTCTTGTTGTCACAAAGCAGCGGAACAGGTGTAGGTGGTGCACGACGAAGCTCAGTGAGAAGATTAATTTGCCAGACAAGTTCAGCAGCAGTGTTCGCCATAGCACGGTACTCTGACTCACAGCTAGATCGAGAAACAGTAGGTTGTTTCTTAGCACTCCAAGAGACGAGATTACCTCCAAGAAAGATTGAGTAACCGTATGTAGAGCGGCGAGTATCAATACATCTTGCCCAATCGGCATCAGAGTAGCCGAGAAGAGAAAGATCTGATCGGCGAGTGAAGGAGAGGCCGAAATGGATAGTACCTTTGACATAACGCAAGATCCTCTTGACAGCCTGAAAATGATCATCTGACGGAGTCTGAAGGAATTGGCTGACTTGATTAACAGCATAAGAAAGGTCAGGACGCGTAATAGTCAAATATTGCAAGGCACCGACAAGAGAGCGAAAGAAAGTAGGATCACCATAAGCCTCCCCCTCTCGGCTAAGCACCTCTCCTGCCGAGAGTGGGGTGGCCGTGGGTTTGGCATCAACGAGCTCCGCGCGCTTGAGGATGTCGTGCGCGTATTTAGCTTGACCGATAAAAATTCCATTATCAGTATAAGTGACTTCTAGGCCAAGAAAATAATTAAGACGCCCCAAATCCTTTAAAGCAAATTCACGATTGGTACGTGAGATAAAGTTGCGAAGCAGAGCAGAGTCGTTTCCGGTGATAATAATATCATCGACATATAATAGTAAAAAAACAACCGTTGAACCCTGGTGAAAGTGAAATAGAGATGAATCTGCACGACTCTGAATAAATCCCAAAGAAAGCAGATAAGTACTAAACCTTTGAAACCACGCAAGAGGGGCCTGCCGAAGTCCATAAAGCGCCTTTTTTATACGGCAGACATGATCAGGAAAGCGAGGATTAACAAAGCCAGGCAGTTGGTTCATAAATACCGGTGTGTCAAGAATGCCGTTGAGAAAGGCATTTTTTACATCAAGTTGATGGAGATGCCAGCCATGATGAACTGATAATGCTAGAATAACACAAACCGTGGCCGATTTGACCACCGGACTAAAGGTAAGGTGAAAGTCAGATCCATATATTTGTGTGAACCCCTGGGCAACTAACCTCGCCTTATGACGCTCAATGGTACCATCCGCATTAAATTTTGTTCGAAACACCCACTTGGACCCAACAATATTCGTCCCTGGTGGACGAGGAACAAGATCCCATGTATCGTTGGTGTGGAGTGCATTAATTTCCTCCTGCATTGCTGAAAGCCAAATAGGAGACTTTGCAGCAGATTTAAAACCACGAGGAACAGTATCCGAAGCAATAGCTGCTAAGAGAGCAGTATACGATAAATTCACTTGATACCTGGGATTGGGCTTGACAATACCCGAGCGAGCTCGAGTGATCATTGTGTGCTGCGGAGCAGGTGGTAGATTGTCAACAATTGGAGCCACTGGGATCGGCTCAATAACTAGAACAACAGCTTCAGCCATGTCATCCTCAAGGACCACGGCTGTTGGTCTTAGCTGAACGGAGTCCTTAGACTTCGGTTGTGATGGTGGAGCAGTTTCAGAGCTTCCGAGAAAATCAATAATATCAAGTGGAGTTGCGGATGGTGCCTTAGAGGTTGAGGAGTATGGAAACAATAATTCATCAAATTGTGCATGTCTTGTGATAAATACCCGAGAAGTGGAGGGATCAAAACACTTGAAGCCTTTGTATAAGCTGTTGTATCCCAGAAAGATGCATGGACAGCTTTTCGGCGAAAGCTTGTTGGATGCGTAATCACGCAAATAGGGGAATACTCTGCAACCAAACGGCTTGAAAAGACCATAATCCGGAGTCGAGCTGAATAAAAGCTCAAAAGGAGATTTGTCCTGCAAAACAGATGAAGGCAGTCGATTTATGATAAATACTGTTGTTGCAAACGCATCAAACCAGAGGGAGGCCTGAACATTTGCGTGAAACAACATGGAGAGCCCGGTTTCAGTGATGTGTCGGTGCTTTCTTTCTGCCCTTCCATTTTGCTGAGGTGTATAGGCACAAGACAGACGATGATGAATGCCCTCGGAAACCATAAACAGCTGCACACGCGAATTAACAAATTCTGTCCCTCCGTCACTTTGAAACACTTTAATAGTACGAGAAAATTGGTTCCGCACATATTTATGAAATTGCACCAAAATATCATCAAAATCAGATTTCAATCGCAGAGGATATATCCAGGAGAAGCGAGAAAAATCATCTACAAACACAACATAATATTTGTAACCATCAAAACTAGAAACTGGCGCAGGACCCCATAAATCGCAATGTATCAAATCAAGCACATTTGAAGCACGTTTTTCATTAAGAGTAAAAGATAAGCGTTTACTTTTCGCAAGCTGACATGAATCACAAATAAGAGGGTCCGGTAATACCGAAGTAGTAGCTAAGAGACCCTTTTTATTTAATAAAGTAATAACGTGAGATGGGACATGCCCCAATCTCAAATGCCACAAATTAAAACTAGCTTTAGATACTCTTTGGCCAAATGCTGCAACTAAAGCTGGAACATCACTGTCAAGAATGTATAAACCTCTATCTCTGCGCCCCTGAGCTAAAATCTGCCCGTTTCTCCTGTTCTGAATAGTAAATGTTTTGTCAGAAAAAGTAACATCAACACGGTAGTCCGAAGTTAATTTGCTAACAGATAGTAAATTTTTGGTGATTTGAGGTACTACCAAAACATCCAATAATTTAACACCAGAATTTAAATTTTGAGTGCCAGTATGAGAAATTTGAAGAGAATTACCATTACCGACATAGACTGAAGCATTACCAGTGTAGGAGGCAGTGTTATCAAGAGACTCCGCATGAGGTGTCATATGAGCGGTTGCGCCGGAGTCAATATACCAGTCAGAAGAAGCAGGGGAAACAGAACAAGACTCACGAAAAGCTTGAGCCAAGTGAGCACTTGAGTCAGAAATTCTAGTAATGGAGAACTGAGGGCATTTGTTAGCGTAGTGCTCTCCTCGACAAAGCTGGCAGCGAGGAACATAAGAGCGACCACGGCCGCGATTGTTACCACGACCACGAAGACCCCCACGATGGGAGGGCTGCTGAGCGGCAGAATTATGGTGGACAGCCCGTGGCTGCTCTCGGCCTTGAGAGTAGCGTTCAGCCGAGAAGGCCACAGGTGCTGGTGGCGGTGTGTTGTGATGCATAGCAGAGATTAGAGATTCGTAATGTTTAGCCTGACTTAGTAATTCATGAAAACCTGAAACCGGGTTCATCGCAAGTCGCATGTCAGCAAAAGAGGTAAACTGAGGTCCTAATCCACGTAAAAACCAGTGCGCCTTATCAGATTCTTCAACAGGCTTGTTAATAGAACAAAGCTGATCACATATGGACTTGAATTTGCGTCCATACTCTTCGACAGACAGAGATCCACGGCGAAGAGAAATTAATTGTTCACGAAGTTGATGAGTTCGTGAAGCGGAAGCATCAGAATAAACCGAATGGAGCCTCTTCCACATGGCACAGGAAGTCTTGCATCCAACGACTTCAGTGAGTGCTTCAGGCGACAGGGATGTCCAAATCACGGACATTAGTTTGCAATCTTTGATACTCCATGAGATGAATTCAGGGTTAGGAGAGGTAACCCCATCAGCCGTAGTGGTGGTTTGTGGTGGTGTAGGCACGGACTCAGTGAGGAGATCATGAACATCGAAGCATTCCGCCATCTGAAGAAGTTGTTGTTGCCAAAGGAGAAAAGTGGAAGAGTCCAATTTAATAGGTACCATGTTAATCATGGTGTTAAGCGGAAGATTATCTGAATTGGTGGAAGCTATTATAACTCACGAAGGATGAAGAAGAGGACGAACGGGGAAGAACAAAGGGAAAGAGGGCGGGCGGCTAGGATTTTTAGGCTGATACCATGTAAAGAATAATTTGGCTTGAATATTGCATTGTATTTCATAATATTTATAGTGTTACAATATACAACAAATATGGAAAATATCACTATGATTTCTCTAACAAAGGAAACTATCCCTATGATATTATAATATCTCTAACAAAGGAAACTATCAGTTACATATAATTATTTAGGATCAGGATCAAGATCAGGATCCGATACACTAGCCTTATTACTCATCTTTAGCCGATTTGATAAATATTGCACATGGATGGGTGACTAAATTCTTAACTTATCTTTTATTATAAGAATACTTAATAAATTTTAAACAACATAGATTTAAAACCAAAAGGCACGAAAATATTCTGAGGGCTCTTTGTAGACCATTAAACATTTAGTAACAATAACACACTTGTATAATAAAAACCATACACCAGCCCTCAAATACACACAAAACCCAACCCAGCCCGGCCAAACAATAACTCAGCCCATAGCATACTTCTGAGTCCAGCTCCTAGCAGTTGTCTCATACTTCATCTGATCAGTCTTATACATATGCGCAATTTCTGGTACTAACGGATCATCCGGGTTTGGATCCGTCAAAAGTGAACAAATCGAGAGCAAAACCTAAAATAAAAATAGTTCAGGGACTATTTATGCAATTTTCCCAATTTATAAAATGAAAATTAACCTTTGAGATAGTTAACGCAGGGCTCCATTGTTCCTTCAAAATATCAAGACATATGCTTCCATTACTATTAATATTTGGGTGAAAAACTTTTGTTCTGAAAGCTACCTACAAAATATAGGGATCAATTAAAGATAGTAAAAGGACGATTATACCCTTATAAAAATACCTTTGGTGGTTTAAATGGATAATCAGGAGGAAAATGGATCGTAACAAGAAATACGCCACCAGAATATGGACTATCAGGTGGGCCCATTATTGTTGCTTGCCAATGAAACATATCTTCTGCTACTGGGCCTGAAATCAATTTTTTAGGGTTCTATTTAACTATTTTAAATAACACAGGTCCTTACAGTGCAATAAACCCTAAATTCTAACACTTTTAGATAATACGAACTAAGATATATAATTATATACATACATAAGTATGTAAAGCTCAGATTAGACTTAAAATAAGTAAAATTTAAAGATAATTTCACTAAAACATGAAAAAAATTAAATAATATTACCGATTTAAGTAGAAAATTACCGGCACTACAAGAGGTAGGAGGATCTTTCTGAAGATCCTTGAGCTCTTTGAGAATCCTTTTTGCTGCCATCTTTTGAGTTAGAAACCCTACAAAAACCTAGATCAGTTAACTTAAACTGTTTCGAAACATACACGTAAAGATATAAACTTGTGTGGGTAGATATACAGATAGTACGTGTGTATGTGCGTGTTTTTTACCTCAGAGATCCTCCTGTGCTGTGGAAATGAGATTCACAGAAAAGAGAGTAAAGTAAGTTGTATAATGAGTGAGGTATTGTTCTTATCCACCTGGTGGGCCCAACTTCTATTTTGTTTTTTGGTTTCTTGATAAAATTAAGGTATTTGTTATAAAAAGTCTAAGATATTTAATTGAAAAGAAGGTATGACATGGTTTTGTTTTTCTTTTTTTAAACACTTTTCATTGAAAATAAACAAGTTACATTATATTCAGCCTATTCTCGAGAGGATGCGTCAATTAGTAAATGTCTCGTCAATTGGGTTGGAATGGGGTCCAAACAACTACCTAAACAATTGTCTAGAGGCATATTTTTGGCTACTCGGTGGGCGGCGAAATTGTTTTCTCTGAGACAAAGAAAAATAACATATCACAAGTTTCAGCTACAAAATAAATAATATGGATAATATTATAAATACTTGGATTATTTATGCTAATATTGTTTGCGAGAGGCTCTTTCAAGGCTTTGCAATCATACTCTATTAATCATCTAATGTCTTCATGCTCCTTTGCCGATATACATGCTTTCAAGATTTTAAGAGATTCAACTTCCATAGCCTTATCCGCACCGATCTCCCAAACATTGTATTTAATAACTGCTCCACTAGTGACCTTGATAATGCAAGCAATAGTAGATTTATTAAATCTATATGAAGTACAGTTTATATCAATTCGTTGGGGGTAAGGACCACTTACTAAGTACTTTATTGTTTTTTCTAGGAAATTACAAGGCTATATGAGCTTTATCCCTCTAAGGGAGAGGGGCCTGAGATGTAATTTTATTTCTTACTCCGAATAATATCATTTGCTTTGACCCCACTAACTCCGAATAATATCATTTGATTTGACCCCACTAACCCGTGGTTCAACTACAAGTGTCAGTCAAACCTGATGTAATCGCATCATTTCCCTCACAACCCATTAAAAATTTGTCGTCGCCGCTCCGCGGCAATTCCAAACAAAGATATTAGGTGTTTGGAGAATACCTCCCCAACAACCTCTACTACTTTCCTGTGTACACATAAAGAAACAAATAATAGAAAAAAACAATAGGTTTTGGATGTACTGCCCCATCTCCTCTCGGCCTTCCGTCGAGATTTCCATTTGCTCATCGTGATCAAGATCCCCCAGCGGTGTTCCGGGTACCAAAGTCAAATTGCATTCTCCCAGATCGGCGGCACCGTCTCATCTAGTGTTGGTAACTCGGTGTCATTATCACTAGTGAGATCCAGTGACTTGCAACCTTCGAAAGCAATGTGGAACTAAAAAACATCAACGACTTTTGTTTTTCCCGCTTTCCCACGCACTGTAGTGACCCACTTTGTCTCCAGCTTTTCAAAGTTTCCTTTAATTGCAGTGTGAGTCCGTGCTGGACAATTTGTTGTATCTGCACTAATTACAATATCTCCCGCCTAGCTGTATTTCTCTATTGCAGCTACTCGGTGGTGTCTCCTAGTGTGTTCTAAATAAACACACCTAAAAAGGCAAGACACGTACCGCAAGTGTACGGGTCGTCCAAGTAATATCCGGTAAACGGGATCGATCTCAGGGACGGATTAGGTATGATTAAAGTGTTATGCAATAAATAGAGATAGTTGCTTGAATGAAAAATTAAAGATAAAAGAAATAGATTTTTATTTTGTTTTTGTTTAACGGACTAAAGTGCAAATAAAGTAAATATTAAACTAAAATTAAAACTAATGCAAGAAAATAAATATGAAGAGACTAAAATATGAGAGAATAGTACTTGAGTCACGCCAGGTTTTACCAAAATAAACTTAATCAATGCTTCTTCTAAGGGACAAATTAGTAACTAGTAATAGTCGGGATTCTAGATTCTCCTAACCCCCGTCAGGGTGGACTTAGGAGCTATTCTTAGGTGTTACAAACCCCGTCAGGGCGATCATAATCCACCTTCGAATGTCAGGTTCTCTACCCAATTGGCTATAAGATTAACTAAGTCCGTCAGGATCAATAATTTCTATCTTACGTTTGTTAACTATGTCAGTAATTAAACCCCCCGTCAAGATGATCACTTCCCCACCAAAGTGAATAGCCTAATTACTCAAACCTATGTCTAATTGATCAGATTAAATATAGTGAAATTAAATTACGATAACAAACAATACTAAATTACTCAACTTGAATTAAATTATAAAAATCCCAAATCAGAAAGCATTTATTAAATAAATTAAGGTTCAACCCTTATAGCGATTCTCAAGCACTTAAGAAGTTTAGCTCATAATGGAAAATAAAACTAAAACAAATAAATTAAAAGACATAATGTTTTAAAGAAAGAAAATAAATAAAACCTAATCAAGAGGTTGGGGTTGGCTTGAATTGGAGATATAGACAGTCTCCAGCTCCTAACTTTCTTCCTTCCTGCTTGCTCTGACTTGAATCCTTAAGCCTCTTTGATAATTATATGAAGTGTGTGTAAAAGAGGAGGCTAAGGGGTGTATTTATAGGTGTTAGGAACCTCTAGGTCGAATTTACTTGGAGTGGAAGACAAGTCAAGAACTCTTTAATTCGTAACCCTAAAATCTAGGAAAGGTAAGATTTTGTTGCTGATTTGATTTGGTCATATCTTTTTCAATATTTATCCGTTTGAGAAGTTCCAATATATGAAACTTCTTGTCTTGGAAAGAGCTTTCTATTGGTGCAGACCATTCGTCCAGATTCCTACCCAATCGAAAGTTATGGACTGATATTTGAAACGTGGCTGGAATTTTAGATTCATAAGGCAGCTTTATCTTTTCTTTCTTTGCATATATCCTTCCTAAATCTTCTTATTTCCATGTAAATCTCTTTTCTTTTCCTTTTCCAACTCGACTTGGTCTCTAAGTAATTACCATTTATCTTTTAAAGCTTCACATTAAATAAATAATTAAACCGCATATGCTTAAAAAGAATAAATCAATAATTCAAGAAATAGAAATAGGGTGTACTCTAAAAATAGAAACTCGAGTAAAAACATTTCCTAACACTCTAAAATACACTAAGACTTTATTCTCACTTCTCCTCCTTGGATTGGTCTTTCATGAAATTCAAGAACCTATTTAACTTTGCACTAAAAATAGTCAAATTTACGCACAAAAGCTCAGAAAATGCAAATAGCTAAATTCCAAGGGGGAAAAGTGTAATATGACAAATTATGCATAAAAGTCTAGCTAATAAGTCAATTATTCACCTAAAATGATGTCTCCAGAGGGCTAATATTTAGAACAAATAGGGAGACATCACTCGGTCCCTGGCGGCGCTCTGCTCCTACCCGCCTCCTCTAATACTCACGATGTCAGCCCCATCCGGACCCCGCTCTATTGCTTACACACCACTCACACCTCCTTCGACCATCTAACCCTTACCTTTATTCTTATTACTTTTATTTTCCTCCCCTTTTTCCACGCTAGGTCCCTGACTTACACCTTTTTTGAAGTAAACACTTCTACTTCTCATATGGACGCAAGTTGCTCTCTCGATTCAAATTCCAGCGCTACTAGTATCTTATGACCTCCCCCGATCGGACCTTACCTCTCGTTGCTGCCCCGTACTATTAGGTTTCTTAGACTCCCTCCCCGTGTAATGGAATCAAATCCAATCCAAGCTCAAAATGTCGACATAATTAGTGAAGAGAAGAAGCAAGATGCTGTAACAGAGATTGAAGTTTGAATAGTGATTCATGAAATTCTGTATATTTCATTCTTGTTTTGGGTTTTTGTTTACTGATTCATGTAATTCTGAATATGTTTAGCCTGAATAGTAGTTTTGTTCATTCTTGTTTGGTTTTGATTTAGTAATGCTAGTCTTGTTTGGTTCTGATATGAATGCTAGTTCTGTAAATGAATTTGATAAAAAATTTGGTGATTGAATGATTGAATTTGTGTTTATGTGAATGGAATTGGTGAATACAATGTGGTTGCAGCCCCATGTTGACTTGTGTGATGTTTTTGTGCAATAGGTCCTTACCTGGGGGTGTTTTTGTGGTGTAGGGTCCGTACCCATCGAGTTAGTACTCGAGATGGGGCTCGGACGTATGGAATGCGACTTAGCGTAAAATGTAATATGGACTACACGGGCTGTACCCATCACGAGAAGGGGTAAAAAAGACAAATCCTAACTATAAAGTTAGAAAATAGATGTAAATAGGATTGTGTTTTAGTTTGGAGGTTTATTATAAAAAAGTTGGATAGGAGGCTTTGGAAAGTAATTTCCTTTAGGGGTATTTTATTCATTACACAATATTCTTTGAACACATGGGACTCCTATATCGGAAAATCACAAGGGCTAGCGGTGCAATTAAATCAAGATATTTTATGAATCGAATTTATTCAACAAAAACAAATGAGTATTCTAACCACATACTAGTATAAACAAGGAAAGCAAAAGCCATAGTAAAAGTAAAATATAAAAAACTTCTTTTTTTCATAGAAAGAAATTACAGTTACATACAAGTACAAACTAATCTATCTACCCCATCCGAAAAATCAATTATAGATATAGTCGGACACCTAGAAGTGTCTATACTCATTCTACCAAATTTAGCAAACTTATCCGCTATCTAGTTAAAATCTCTTTTAATGTGAAAGATCTTCCATATCGGGAATCTCTTAAGCCAGATGAGCACTTCACTAATCATTGGTCTTATTCTCCAATTGGAACTACCACCATTCAAAATACCTTGAACAACCTCAGGGTTGTCAGAGTAGAAAGAGCTACTCTGAAAATTGAGATTTGTAGCAGATCTCATGGCCTGAGGAATGATCCAAGCTTCACCTTCAAGTATTGTATTAACTCTGGCTCTTTTAACAATTTTTTGGCTGATCATTCCATCTTTATTAACTCCGATAGACACGATTCCAGTTGGTTCCCAACTGTTAATAAAAGAGGCATCATTCATCCAAACATAATCTGCATCATCATTAATAAAAGGGTTAATATTATCTTTAGAAGATTTATGTTGAGTGAGCTCATTATCCTCCTTATTGTCTATTCTATTAGAAAATAAATATTTCAATAGAGATTTTGATTTTTCGTTGATCTCCACAATATTCCAAGACTTCTTCTCAAATAGTCCTTTCATCCTAACCTTCCAAGTATTCCAAATCGTAACAAATATTGTTGCAGTTACTAATATCCTATTCCACCCATTACTCGTGTAGTTACCAATAATAATTTTAATCCATTCACTGATACTTCCGTTGAAAGAATCATCAATTTTGCACTGAAGTTGAGAATTAGCCTAAACACCCATACTAAACGGGCATTTAATAAATAGATGCGTTATTGATTCCGCCTCATTTTTGCACCACTCACATATGTTGTTATTGCTACATTTTCTTTTCTTCACATTACACTTCGTTGGAATAGCATTATTATGTAATTTCCAGATTAAATTCCTAATCTTGAGAGGAACATTCGAATCCCAAATAATATTCCACATTTTATGGTCATTAACTTCGCCATTAGCGGATGATTAACCTTCTTTATCATTCTCCTTTTGTACCAATCTATAATAACCAGATTTCGTCGAGTATTCCCCGTCTTTAGAATCTGGCCAAATGATTCTATCTTCTTTATCGAGTTGCAAAATCGGAATTTTCCTAATATTTGCTATATCTCTTGAAGTACAAAAGTCTTTAAGAATATCGAAATTCCAATTTGATAACTTATTGTTAAAGCACTCTACCAACTTATTAATCTTACAATCTTTTGGCTTATCTAATTTGTAGCCTTTCGAGATCCAAGAGTCATTCCATACATTGATAGTAAGACCATTACCGACCTGCCATATACATTCCTCCTTAAGAAAAGAGAGTCCTTTATAAATACTTCCCCAACTCCTAGATCTTTTATTTTTAAGTTTAGCATTCCACATATCTGTATTCAAAAAGTAAATCCCTTTAAGGCCTTAGCCACTAAAGAGTCTGAATTATGTAAAATTCGCCATGCTTGTTTTCTGAGAAGAGCTATATTCATCTTACAAAATTCTCGAAAACCAATACCACCCATTTTTTTAGCTTTGGCAAGTTTTTTCAATTTAATCCAGTGTATCCTTTTTTTATCTCCAGAATTCCACCAAAACTTAGCCACAATACTACTAAGTCTTTTACATAAAGTAATTGGGAATTCAAAAATGGACATAGCATAATTCGGTATCGACTGTAGTACAGCCTTAACCAAAACTTCTTTGCCTCCATACGATAACAACTTAGACGTCCAATTAGCAGATTTGTTCATGAACTTGTCTGTAATATAGTTAAGGTTTTCAAATTTAGACCTTTATGTCAAAATTCGCCTTTGCTTCCATGATCTTGCGGATTTCTTCTACCTAGAAAGCCGCTAGTCCTCTCTCTCATTCCACCTATTTGATCTCTTTCAATTCTTCTTATGAATCCACCTCTACTCCAGTGTTGTTAAAGGCGAAAAGCGCAAAAAAGCGACGGGACCAAAAATAACGTTAAGCGCAAAGCGCATGATTAATCGCTAGATTAATGTACCGAAGCGTTTTTAACATACATAAAAATAAAAATTATATTAATATTAAAAAATATTAATATAATATAAAGAATACTAAATATAATCAAAAAGAAAAAAACTTAAAAATTTAACATATCCAAAAACACAAACATATTGTCTGATTCACCGCCGTCGATCTGCAAGGCTGCAACAAAAACAAAAGCAGTAAATGAAATGTTCTTTGAAATATGAAGTCTGAATAAAATAAATACAAAACACGGCTAATCAAATAAGAGAGCAGAAATGTTTTTGTAAAACATGTATGAATTAGAACTTTTGAAAAGAAATATAATATAAAGCGCTTAAAAAAACACAATAAGAATTTTTTTAAAACATGAATTAGAATTGCTGAAAACAAAACACAGTGAAATTGTTGTAAACATAACTTATGACGTGAAAAGAAATAGAAAGAATTTCTATAATATAGGACAAACCTTGAAACTTAGCGTGATGATCATACGCAGTCCATTGAATTTATAGATTCTATGGGCATAGGGTTTACTGTTTAGGCAATCTTAGGCCTAGAATGTTAGGGTTAAGGAGTTAACTGTTAAGGCTGATAATTTTTTTTAAACGTCATTTTAATGCTGAAGCCCAAAATCGCCTTAAGCGGCCGCTTCATTTCAAAGCCCAAAGCGCAAATAAGCGGGCTAAAAAGGCTGGATTCTGGTTTAATCCCGATTCTCCGTATACTAAAGCGTAGAAGCCTCGATTCATGTCGATTCATGGAGTAATCGAGCAAATCGTACGATTTTAACAACACTGCTCTACTCTACACATAACTCATTAATGCCCATATCCACCGTCATAGAGAGTCCTTCATATAATACCGCTATTTCCGCTACAACCACCATTGAGCAGGAGAAGTTCATCACAAATCCGGTGACCCAATTACCATCTGAATCTCTTATCACCCCCTCCCCCCGGCTTGAGTTTGACTCCCTTGAATATCATCTCCACTTGGTCTTTATATCTTCGTGGTTTGTTTGGATGTGATCTCCAGGCCTTCACATAATCCTAATTATCGCCTCATTACTCGAGAATTCATTGTCATTAAATACCGCATCGTTACGTTTCGACCATATTACTCCAACTATAGACGCAAAAAATACGTCCCATGGCAGCCTAGCAAACAAGCCCTTTTCGCCTTGAATATTCTCAGAGTCATACACCTGTACCTGCTGCAACTGGGCTTCCGATTCTGTGTTCATGTTTCCGCCATTACTACTCCATCTATTTTTGGTAAATTGCAATATAGTCCCTGCGATAGATTCAGCTCTAACACGGCCTAAATGGATCGATTGTCCCCCAGATGGAGCACTCACAGCCCTTGCTGAACTCACCTGTAGATCTCTATACCGTCCATCACCATCTTCAGAGCCTAGACCTGCTCTCATGCTGCTACTTTCTCTATCACAATTACTACACATTAAGCTTTCAATTCTAACCTTTTCCCACAGCCGCTTGACCATTTCACAGCTCCGAAATAAGTGCAACGTGCTCTCCACATGGACCCCGCACCATTTACACGTAATAAAAACATCCGTACCACATTTATTTAAGTTTCGCCCATAGCCGAACGTTCTTGTACCGCTCGCCAATATAATTAAACTCGGATTGTTTCTTAGTTCCCACGTTGATGAGATAAAAGAAATAAATATATTTCACAATATTTTGAGCCAAATGACCAAGTCAATGTATGACTTGCTCAACACGCGACGTCATTGGAAAGGAAGAAAGGTTCTTCTCGGCTAATTTTTTAATGGGGAAAATTGAAAGAGATACATGAATAAAGGGATCTTTATATTAAATATCTGACTAATCTCTAGTAAAATTCTAGCTTTGTATGATTTTCGCTTTGTCCTCGGTAAAAACGGTGGTCTTTGGACGCCTTAGATTGAATTTCAATGGGGGAAAATTGGTTATATTTAAAAATGGTGAACTTAGGAACTGGATACCTGGATAAAACATATAAAGTCTCGTATTTTGTGATATATTTTTAGAGTTATGAGACACATTTGAAGGTTATTAGACTTATTTGAGGATTATTCTCTATTATTTAAGTGAGTTCTTTGTTATTCTCGGATACTTTGTTATTTTTAAGCTTTTTGCGTTGATTGTTTTTTAAATGTGTAGCTCCTAGATAGTTGGATGATACGAGATCCTGAGATGACACAGAGAAGTCAAAAAGTCAAATTTAACACCAAGTCAATGCCTGGAAAGAGAAAAAAGTCAAAGAGTCAAGTGCAATTTTCGGTTAGACTTGAAGTCAACTTTCAAGAGTTACCACACGCAATGGTGATGTTAATGGTCAATCCCCTATAGCTCGAGTTAGTCGTTCGAGTTATGAGCGCATGAGAGGAAGCGGTTCATGAATCGGAATTAAGACCATAATGTTATGTTAAGTCCACGTGGCGGAAGGTATTCGTAATTATTAATAGGAAAAATTCTCGGAATGGTCCCTGAACTGTCACGCTTTTACCTGTTTGGTCCTCAAGTCTCCAGACACGTGGAACTTAACTGTAAAATTTAACACGGGAACTAACTGGAGGACAAAAATGAAGTTAGAGGACAATTTAAGTAAGTTTCAAAGTTCAGAATCCTTAGCCGGTAAATGGCCTATAGTTCAGGGACCATTTGGGAAATTTTTCTGTGTTATTTATCGTTAAAGTTTTGTGATAGGAAAATTAATTGTTTCTGCTCTATAAGTTGATTGAGGGAATAGAAGATTTATGCAATTGATGGTGATGAAGTTGATGAGGTGGACTTATTTTCCAATAAATTTAATTGCAATACATGTCTCTATATTATGCAATCTAGGTCCCCCATACCATAAAAAAGTTGCTCCCTAGGTCCCTATATTATGCAAAAGTTGCACCCTAGGTCCTTATATTATGCAAAAGTTGCACTCTAGGTCCCTATTATACATATTGCGCATTAGGTCCTTACATTATGACAAATTTGGGTTATAGATTCCTATAGTATGCAAAATTACTCTATATTACCTATATTATGTGAAATTGAAGATCATTGTTGAAATATCAGCAATAACAACTTGTAAATCCTCCTTCTCGCACACTTTAGTAAATTGGAAGAATATGAGGGATGCGAAAGTTAATTTTAGTAGCATAGGGGCTGATTTGTCGATTCACGAGAATAGAGAGGCTAAAAATGTAGTTTGTAAAGTTACAGGTGTTGTAAAGAAACGTAAAGGAGTTGTAGATGTTGAAGCTAGTAATGTGGACCAGTCGGATAATTAATGAGAAGTTAGGGTTTGTAGCTCGTACTCGAAAGCCACATGAGTTGTTATAAATTCAGTGACTGCTGAAGTTAATAATAAAAGATCAGGGACCAATTTGAAATTACATGAAAATTGTGTTATAGCTAAGTGTGGTTATACTTCTAATAGAGATGTTGTGCAGACCATAGAAGTTGTAGGAGACGGACTCAATAGTTATGGACCAAATAAGAGTAAAGCTTAGTTCCTCTTTTAATGCTCAATTTGAAAGCTTAGTTTCTTTTGTATACATAATTTGAAAGATCATTTAGTTATCTTGCATAAATTGACATTTCAGTTCTATTATTTTACTCAATTTGCCAGAGTAGTCTATTGACTATACAATATTTGACATATTAATTAATCATCTTGCACACATTGACAGTTTAGTCTTTTTATCTTACTCAAATTGACAGTTTATTTCCTTGTCTATGGAAGTTCAATTTAATTTTATGTTTGTAGGTAAAAGAATGAATTTTATAAAGTAGTGAGCAGGGATAGACTACACTTTACTTTTTAGAAAAGAATCGGAAAAAATAAGTATCAATATACTACACTACTTTAAAAGAAAGTCGGGAAATATAAGTATTAATGGGCTACACTATTTTAGAAAGAGACGGTAAAAATTTAGACAAGTGCCATAATTTATCGAGGTGCAGTCATAACAATGGTAACAGGAACATAGGCCATGATGTAAAGTAGTGTAGGGATGTAGGGAAAGCTATATCACCAATTTAAAAGGATCATCTCAAGACCAAAACACAGTCGACAAAAACTATCTTTTTTGTTGTGTCGCTATATAGGAGATAAACAAACACTCCATACACATCACAAATATATACGGCGATATCGATTCCCCTCGCCCAATATCCTATATCCCTATAAGGAGTACAAGGCTTTTGTTTAGTGATTCCGGACACAAGAAATATTGGTTAAAGAACAAAAATAAAAAGAAATAAAAAATCAAGAAACAGGTAATGTAATACCAAAATGCGTGTTCTTTTCATATAAATTGCTACCCTTGAAGAAACAAATATACAATTCTAACAAAATTAAGCCTATAATTAATCTTCCTATATTCGTCAAAAAAAAATTTAATCTTCCTATAAGTTTCAAAATTCGCTGGTCAGAGCTAACCCGTGATTTATACCAAACAACAAGACAGTATTCAACTAACCAAGGCTATGCTACTATTCTACTTGAGATCAACTTCAAGTGTTAGATAAGTCAAAACTACTGCTTGATTATCACTTTGGCCCTGAGATGGAGAACTCCATTGATGAAGTAAATGCTGTCATCAGCCATGAAATCCTCCCAAGATATACCAAATAATTATTTGGATTACCGTAAGAATCCCCTTCTCTGAACTGATCAGAACTTACCTCTGCAGGATTTTTAAACTCTTTTGTTGGGTTTATTTTTGCTGCAAACTTATAATCAACAGTTAAGGATTCTTGTGGTAACTCCTTCAGACACAAATACAACCCAAAGTTGATTAATGGTGTATTCTGCACAAAGAAAGAATTTGTATGGACCCACATGGAAAACTTGCGAGTAAACTGTACTAGATGGAAAGAGATTTGTACATGCCTCCTTCTTCAGGTCAAAGTAAACATCACATTGCGGAATAAGAAATTCTAATTCCACCACCTTAATAGGCCGATATATGTATGAACGCTCCACAAAGAGCCGGTGTGAGGTTTTTGCTTTTTCTGTAGTAAACGCTGTTGATACGGATATAAAGCCTTAAAAGAGAGGGCGTCTAATATGTATTTGTGCTTATATTCAAAATTAAAGTCGTTAATTTCAAGGACACTTGCAAGCTTTTTCATGGTCATGTGTGGGAAATGAATGAGATTACCAAGGCGTTTGGTCTTTTCTTAATATTTGGATAATTATTGTCCGCCCACTTCACTGCAAAATCGTAAACATCATTCTCTGAGTAAACTTGGAGATCATTGCTTGATAAAACTGCCTCGATTCCAGCTATAGGCAAGTTGAGCACCTCTTCTTCGTATCTAACAACATATCAATTTCTTTTAACAATCAGTATAAGGAAACGAGATGGAAAATGTAAGTATCAATACCCTACGCTTTTATCGAGGTGTAGTCATAACATTGGTAACATAAGTATAGGCCTCAATGTAAAACAGCATAGGAAAAGATAAGCCACTATTTTAAAAAAAAATCATCTAAAAACCAACACGAGTCGTCAAAGATAAAACGCTCCATACACATCACATTCATATACGGAAATAAATAATGATTCCCCTCACCAAATATCTGATATTCCTATTAGGAATACAAGGCTCTTTTAGTGATTTAGGCCACAAGAAATATTGGTTAAAGAATAGAAGAAATACAAAATCAAGAAACAATACCAAAATGCGTGTTCTTTTCATATAAATTACTACCATGAAGAAACAACTACGCAATTCAACAAATTAAGCTTATAATTAATCTTCCTATATTCGTCCAAAAAAATAAATTAATCTACCTATAAGTTTCAAACCCGCTGGTCAGAGGTATCAAAATTAACCTGCTATCTATACCAAACTACAAGACGGTATTCAACTAACCAAGGCTATGCTACTTTTTTACTTGAGATCAACTTCAAGTGTTAGATAAGTCAATACTATTGCTTAATTATCATAGTGGCCCTGAGATGGAGAACTCCATTGATGAAGTAAATGCTGTCATCAGCCATAAATTCCTCCCAAGATATACCAAATAAATTTTGATAACCACGACCACTCGTTTCGGTGAAATCACAAGTTATCTTCCTAGGATTTTCGAACTCCTTTGTTGTGTTTTTTCTTGCTGCAAACTCATAATCAACAACAAGTGAGGATTCTATTATTAAACCCTCTAGACACAAGAACAACCCAAAACTATGGCAAGTACTCTCTTGATTAATGCTGCATTTGGCATAAAGAGAGAATATGTTTGGACCCACATGGAATTCTTGGGAGATTACTTCATTAGATGGAAAGAGATTTGCACACTCCTCCTTCTTCAGGTCAAAGTAAACAACAGATTGCTGAAAAGGAGATTCTAATTCCACCAACTTTATAGGCCGAACTATGTATGAACGCTCCACAAATCTACTGTGTGAAGTTTTTGCAATTTCTGCAAGTAAACCCTGTTGATATGGACATTCAGCCTTAAAACTGAGGGCTTCTGATATGTAATACTGCCTACTTTTAAAATTAAAGTCATTATATTCAGTGAGACTTGCAAGCTTTTCCAAGGTCATGTGTGGGAAACGAATGAGATTACCAAGGCGTGTAGTCATAACGTTTTGTCTTTCCTTAATATTTGGATGATTATTATTCGCCCACTCCACTACAAAATCGTAAACATCGTCCTCTGAGCAAACTCGGAGATCATCGCTTAATAAAACCGCCTCGATTCCAGCTATAGGCAAGTTGAGCACCTCTTCTTTGTATCTAACAACATATTAATTTTATTTAAACAAACAATATAAAGAAACGAGATTGAGATTAACTGAATTGTTTTAAGAAACACTCACTTGGTTAAGTCTTTGTAACGGTCAGCAAGGAAGTGCTTCGCAGTTTCTATGACTGACGCAAAAGTTGAAATAGACGGGAGCTCCAAATAGAGTAAAGCTGATTCACAAGTAATGGGCAAGTGAGGCAATAACTTGGAGCAGTAACTAATGCATGAATCAACCTCGTATTTATCTGCAGCCTTTAAGACATCTATTAAAGTTGAAGGTTCTTTTGTTGTCAACGTATTGGTGTACATAAAGTTCAAGAGCTCCATAAGGGCATATTCTTCTGATGCTTGGATTCGTAAAGTTAATTCTCTTTGATTAGACTCCCTCATGCCATTTAAGAATAGCTACAATTGGTTACGTAAAATTGAATTATATATATGACGCAAGGTAGATTGAGTTAAAATTAACTAAGGGAAAACATACCTTGTAAAAGAATGGACTTTTTGCAGCGAAAATTGGTGAACTTATATGTAAGGTCTTTGTTTGGAGCACTACTGAATAGTCCTCCTTAGTACATGATGAGTTGTGAATTGCTTCATCACCTATACAAAAATACTGTTAATTACACGACACTACATGTACAAGTCCGAATAAAATTTGCACCATTAAATAGAAAACCAAATCAATGGCTAAAGCTAAAGTACAAAACTTAAATATCAACACAAAAAGGTTTAAAGTTTAAACTATTAGAATGGGGAGCAAAAAGTTTTTTTTTTTTAATTCTTTCGGTTTCTTTAGTCTCAAGTACTCTTCCTTAAACCTCTCAAAAGTCAAAACCCAAAAATTTCTCATACTCTTAAACCACAACTTACAGACTTATTCAAATAATTGATTTTCCTTTTGCATCCCAACTAAAATCCCAACTAAAACCTAGCTGCTTCAGCCTATAAACCATCGAGACTCATAATATACTCCCCGATTTATCCCCAAAATTTCACTCTCACAAAATTATTCTCTAATTCTATTTCTATTATAAATTCACATAATTCACAATTATTTGCAATAAAAAAAAATTAAAAATATGTACTTGGGAGTGATAGCTTACTGGTTTCAACTAAAACATCTTCTCTTCTGCGTTTCAGATTACGAGAGTCTTCCGTGTCAGGCTTATGAACAGGAAAATCAGGTAGAATCTCAATTTTCAAAATCCTATCAGAAAAAGTAGTGTTGTTGAATGCAAAGGTAAAGTTTGTAACCGGGACTGATATTTCAGGTGTAATATCAGAGTCCATACTGTGATTGTGATAATATAGTATATGTGAAGAGATTGAGAGGTAAAGAAGGACACAGTTTCAGTTAATGAGGTTCTTATATATACTGGAAAATAAAATTCTGTAATTATGGAAACATATACTAACTTGGATTCGAAGTAATTATAATAAACCCTACCTTAGTACTTGAAGTCAACCGATCATACTTGAATATATTATATACATTATATTTTACGAAGTTATGATAAGTATCTTTAATTAAATATAATAATTCTTTCCTAATTTTTTGTACGTTTTTATTCTAGTTAAACTCTTTATTAAATTAAATAATTACAATAATTTCTTATTTATATCTAAATTAATTTTTCTTTATTTCAGTTATACTATTTTATTTTCAATAATATATTTATTTACAGAAATAATTCTAACCTAAATTATCAAATTATTAACTTTCTATTTATACCAAACATTATTATAGATGTATAAATTACCAACATATCTTTCTAACTATAGTATAATAACTATATTTATTAATTAATGGAACAATCTTCATTTAAACTATAAAGAAAACTTTTTATTTAAATCAAACCTTAATATAAAAGTTCAATAACCAACCTATCTTTCTAACTATTAAACAATGAGTTAATTGTTTAAGGAGTTCTAAGCTCAATAGATCGTTTTTACAAAAATACATTTAAATAGTTTGTTTTAATAAATCCCAAATAATAACATAGTTATCATGATATATCTACCTTACCCCTATACAATAGATTAAGATATCGTTAGAAGAAAAAGGAGAAAAATTTAGTTACTAAATTTAAGGGTGAGTATCGAAGAAAGAGCTGATTCAAGTGGAGATTCAAAGAAGAAGAGAAGAAGAAGAAGAAAGAGTTGATTCAAGTGGAGAGAGTGTATTTGAATGGAAACGATTTTTCTTATTAGTTTCAGTCCAAGTACATAAATCTATATAATAATACAGGATACTGTTATAAACCCGTTTAATGGATATTCATTCCATCCCATGGGCTAGTAGTCAAACCCATGAACACTAGGGTTTAGGGTTACCTATTACCTATAAATAGGAGTTCCCACTATGTAATCTTTACACACTCTCTGAAAATAAACAGAACGCTCATCTTTCTTTCTCTACCGTTCACAACAGATACAACTATATGTCCCTATTAATTCTCAAAATTTTCCCATTTTTCTCATAATTTTCCTATTTTTCTCATTCTTTAATTTTTTATATTCACATTTAATTCTAAATTTTTATTTGTTTCTACTTATACATTTTACTAATACACATTATTCTCTGGGTTCTCGTTTTCAGCCTTTCTCCGTCTTAACCATCGCGAAAACTCTTTCTCCTCCATCACCAACATCCTCCATCACCAACACCCTCCATCTCCATCTCATCCATCACCACCAACCTTCATTCACGGTTCTAATTTGATCACCATTGCCTACTTTCCAAAATAAAAATCAAAACCAGAAGAACATTATTGTCTTCATAAAAGAAGTAAGAAAATTATCCAAAAAATATGGGTGTTAGCGAATTCAAATTGGGTTTAGACGAGATTTGATGATTTTGTGAATTTGAATTGGGTGGTTTTACGAATTCTTATCTTTTTCACTACCACGTTGTTATTTTGTTACCCTAATACGTGAATCCAAAACAACCACTATCTTTCATTACTCCACTATTAATGTGTTTACTCCATCAACAACAACAACCATCACAAGGTTTGTTCTTGGTCTCACCCTATCTCTGTGATTTTCAAATGAATGAATAAATTATCTTTGTTCTGGGCCTCACTCACGAAAAACACTTTCATAATTTTATTGAAGAGGATAAGATGTCGTCACTGTCACTGAAGGTAGCAGTGAAATGTGGTAAGAAACGGTGCAATTGCTTCAACGTCAATATAAATGACATCTTTAATGATGAATTTGAATTTGCTTATGGATTTTACGACTCATTTCCTAACTCTAAAGACTCTTCCATCACCGTTGATCTGATACTCTCAAGGTAAATATTTGCTTATATTTTTAATTTGTATTTTTTTAATTTATTTTTTGTGTAATGAATTTTTGTAAATTAAGACATTTTCCGAAAAATCATAATAACTATTGCAATTGATTAGTGTATCTTTAATCCTTAATATGATTAACTGGTTATTGTATATTACGTAGATGTGTATTAATTTGATTATTGTGGATTTATTTGACAATCTGATCTTAGTATGTTCTAAGTATAACTTATGTTAGTGTTAGAGATTAATATTTTAATATTAGCATTAGTGATTTTGCATAACAAAGGCACTTACAATGCAATTAATCAAAAATATTACTTATTTTGCGTAATACATGAGCATGTGTTGCAATTTTTTATAAAATACAGGGACTTAAGGTGCAACCACAATAAGTTGATTTGAAGATCGATGGCGGAGAAAATTTGCAACAGAATCCGGGGTATTTATTCCAACAAAAAAGAATGGTATGTTATGGTTAAACATATAACACAAACCTGCAAGTATATATTTGGAGAGTAATATATTTACAATTTTATATTTGGTATTAATGTCTGATGCTTCAAACATTGTTTTCCATTAATTCCAAATGTAACAACACTGTTATCCACATTATTATCTTACATGAAACACTAATTGGGAGAATAATATTTTGATTTTAGAGTGAGAAATTTGGTGTTATACTGCAATTGTTTTGGAGTAAATATCCATTTGGCGCAAATACTGGAGATGGTCTTAGGACACAACAAGATACATACCTAATCTCTTTTAAACTATCTCCATGCATCTATCCAAGACCATAACCTGAACCTAATCACAACCTGGACAATATTGATGATTCCTTATACTAGCCCCGAAGATTTTTCTTTACCTATTGATGATTTTTTTCTTGATTTTGATTCAATAGGAAACTGGCTTAACGAAATTGATAGAATTATTGGTGATGAGACATTATAGGTAGAATCTTTCAATGTTTTTGAGGTGGGTGATTGTTTTGTTGAGAAAATAATCCAAAACAACCCAATTGAGGGAAATTTGGAGATGGTTAGTTTAAATGGTGTTTTTTAATTTGGTAGTTTTAGAGAAGAACCAAGTAGTAAGTGATGAAGAGAGTAAAAGTGAAACTGAAATTTCTTCTTCTGATTCTGATTCAAGTATTGATGAAGATTGGAGAAAAATTAAGAATGTCCTAAATGGTGAGATTGAAATGGAAGAAGGTGAGATATCTGGACCTGAAGTAGTAGATGAATTGGTTGCTTGGAGTTATTCTGATTGTAAATGATAGTAAGTGATTCTGATTCATACTCTGTTTTTGTTTTTTTTCATGAATTGCTATATGTTAGTCTCTTTTGAATTTTTTATCATTATTTGCGTAAATAACTAATTTGGTCTTTTATTCAACTTTTTTGACAACTTAGTTATGAAAATGCATTATATTTGCAAGATAAAATAACTAAATTTGTCACAAATTTGTTATATTTGCAAGATATCAGACAATTAGAAGATTAGGGATAAAAAATGTAACTTTTGCAAGGTAAGGGACTAAGTTATCATATCTCATGGCCCCACGAAAAAAAATTTACCCTTACAATTGAAAAAAAAATTAATTAACTTATGCCCCCTCAAAATTTCTAGAATTTTCCCTAAGCACCCCCTAAGCTTTAAGAATTTATCTTATTAGGATTATATTCATGTTATTCGTATGAATATTTTATCTTTTATATAGTAAAATATAGGGCATTATGTATATTATAGAGATTTATAACTTTATTAATTAAAAAAATTAATATCGGGAAATGTAATGCAATTTTTGCATAATATACGGACCTATAGTGCAATTTGTGTATAATATAGAAACATACCGTGTAATTTTTTGATATGCAGGTTCTTCCCCGTATCCCTCCTGTAGAAGTGACCTTACAACCACATCACGATACCTCACCAGTTGGTATAGTTTCATTGGTAAAGGCAAACTTGACTCTTTCTTGATAAAAAGTTATTAATTTAATGTTATAGATAATGGGGTCCCAAGTAATTGTAGAAGGGGAATAAAATCACAACCCTCTTAGCGAAGGTTCGATATTATGGATAACTGAAACTCGATCTCCTTTAGGCTTAGTGGACGAGATTTTCGTGAATTTGTGTAGCTTATAATGCCCCAGCAAGGTGCTTGAGTGGCCTAGCGAATCTGAAATTTATATTTGAAATAATATTTGGTCGTCTTGCGTTATTTATGGGTTCAACTCTTCATACATTAGGGAGTAGTTGTTATACTTCATTGTTTTGGTATAATGAAATTGCATCACGGGGCCTTGGGCTTGGTTAATTATACAGAGGTACAACCTTTTTTCTTTTTCTGAGAATAAAAGTTGATGTAATTCTTGATGAAGGTAACTTTTCTGGGAGGAATGTTAGGGTAGATATGTTTAATGCAAACAGTGTGGAATTCTCAAGGTTTTAAGATTTTGGATGGGTCCATCTTTTATATCCTCCAATGAGGATGAAGAGTCTGATAATTATATGGCGATACCAATTTTATCCGGTACTAATTTTTCCCAACAGAGAGTTTCTGATGATGTTTGACAACTAGATTTTTGACATGACTGATGAAGCAAGGATGTTTATATTGAGCAAGTTGTTAAAAAATATGTATAAAAGTAAATATAGACTTTTTCATTCTGGGATTTTGTTTGTGTTATACGTTGCAATTTAATCGAATTGAATGTGAATGTCACAAAAAAAACAATGATAACATCAAAATATAATCGATGTCTTTATGTTATATTATCGCAATTTTTTTCATTTTTTGAGAATTTGAATTTTGAAAGCGTCTCTAAAACCTGAACTTTAAACTCTACACACTATTATTGTATAGTTTAAAGGTTTTTTTAGTTTTCATAGTGTCTTTAGACACGGGCCATACCTAGTATATATACATGTGTTTTAGCTCACAAATGAGTTATTTACGGCTGTAATTTACAGCTAGATTTCTAACTAACTAAGAAGCTATTTACATACAAGTCCTCCAACTTTTTTTCCTTTACCAATAAGCTCTATTTGTTTTAATTCTAGTAGTGAATTTATGCTCCAAGATGATTACTTCTGATTCACTGTCGTAATTCGTTTTCCACTATTTTTTCCACCTATTTTGCTTTGATTTTTGCTGATTAATATTGTCTTTATACTGTATGCAATTTGTGGTTTTGAATATAGAGGGAATAAACATTTTCTTAAACGATTGTATGTATCGTCTGTGTATTGCAAAGATATTCAGAGAGAGAGGAAAACTAAAAGGTGGAACAAAAACTAGAAAATTTTGTGTGTTTATGCAGCGTCAAGGTTATTCTTTCATTAATAATAGTTCAAGGCAAATTTGTCAAGTTGTTATTTTAGGAAAGAAAAAAAATGTAGTTTTATATAATTAATATTGTGTCAATTTTATGGTATTTGACCCGTTTAAAAATATATTAATTTATTTTTCGGTAATATATATATACGCAAACTCGTTAATTAAAACTTTGCCCTTATTTTTCACTCTTCACATATTCTCTATCATCATAGTATGGACTCCAATATTCCACTTCAAACCGATATGGATTCGAAGCCGGACTATACCTTTGATTTCAACAACATTAATTTCTCTGATAGGATTTTGAAAATTGAGATTCTACCTGATTTGCCTGTTCATAAGCCCGACCCCGAACACGCACGTAAGCGCAGAAGAGAAGAGGATTTGAGTGAAACCAGTAAGCTATCACACCCAAATATATAATTTTAATATATAACTAGACCAATATTGGCTGCAAAAAGTCCATTCTTTTACAAGGTATGTACTTCCTTAGTTAATTTACGCTCAATCGACCTTTTGTTATTTATATAATTCGATTCTGCGTAACCCATATATTGTAGCTATTCCCGGATGGCATGAGAATGTCTAATCAAAGTGACTTAACTTTACAAATCCGCGCATCAGAAGAGGCTGCCCTGATGGAGCTCTTGAACATTATGTACACCAATACATTGACAACAAAAGAACCTTCAGCTTTAGTAGATGTCTTAAAGACTGCATATAAATACGAGGTTGTTTCATGCATGAGTTACTGCACCAAGTTATTACTTCACTTACCCATGAATTGTGAATCAGCTTCACTCTATTTGGAGCTTCCGTCAACTATTTCAACAGTCGCTCCACTCATAAACACTGCTAAGCACTTCCTTGCTGACCGTTTCAAAAACTTAACTGTTAAAGATAGAAAGTATATCTACGATTGGTGTAAATATCTTAGATTGATCCTGTTAGCCTCACCTTGTTTTTATTCCCGTTTTAATATTCGACAAATCATCATTCAAACTAAAATTCATTTGGTATCACTTTTAAAGGTTTTCCAAAACCCCTCATTATATTAGTTATCTTTAAATCCTTGATCTTAAGCTTGAGCTTCATTAGAACAGCGTCGCGGTACACCGGACAAGTCCTGCGGTACACCGCAGTACCATGGACAAAAGGCGCGGTGCATAAGCTAGTCCGAACAGTAAGCTAGAAAATGTGCGGTACATCGGACAGAGGCGCGGTACACCGGACCAAGTGTGCAGACCAGGAACACGGTGCATGGGGTAGCCCGTCAGTCAGCTATGAAATCAAGACGAAGAGAATTGCGGTACACCGGACCATACCCGCGGTACACCGCAAGAAAGGGTTTCTGCACTATTAGAAGAGGACAAAGCTTATATCCGTTGGAGTTTAAATCTATCCGTTAGATAGAAGCCTTTTGACCGTTGGAAGCTTATTTCAGCTATAAATTGAAGCTCATTCAAGACACAACTCATCCCTTCCATCTACCAATCTTAAGAGCAATTAATATTATCATTCAAGAAGGTTTCAAAGGAGCATTCAAGTCACATTCATTCCTCAAGCTACATAGTTTATATTCACTCATTTAGGAGTTTAGTTCAAGCTATTATAACACCCCTAAACACTTTTCCTTTCCTCTTAGTTCTTGTAATAGATTAAGAAAGTAGTGTGAGTATAGGTTCTATACTTGGTTCCTTGTGTTGGTGATAACACAAGTGTTTTTCCTTCAAGGTTTTTGAAGTGGTTGTAATGGGTTTGTAAACTCACCCAGGTTAAAGAGTTACGAAGATTAGTTGAGAATCTTGCAAATCCTAAGGAGGCTTCCTTAGGTAGTGGATGTAGGGAAACCGAACCACTATACATCGTTGTGTATCTTTCTATCCCTACACTCTTTACTTTTCCGCACTCTATATGCTTGATAAAATGCTTACATGAATAGTTTGATAATATTGTCTTTTAGGATTATCTAGTTTTTAACTATTTAGTTTGCTAAAACAATAGGATTCAAATTAGCTTTTAATTTTATTTACTTGAAATAAAATTAGCCGATTAATTTCAATTGTCCTATTCAACCCCCCTTGTAGGACGCATATAGAATATCAATTGGTATCAGAGCCTAGCTCTATTGTACTTAATCGTTTCTAGAGTTAATACGATATGGTCTCTAATCAACCGGAAGGTTCATGTTCTACTAGACCTCCGCTTTTTGTAGGAAAAGACTACTTTGGATGGAAAAAGAAAATGGAGATTCATGTCAAAGGAATTGATTACTTTTTGTGGCTTGCTATCAAGAAGGGTCCTTACATTCCTTATGTTGATGGTAGTCAAACCATTGAGAAAGATGAAGATGCTTACAATGCTCAAGACATAGCTAAACTCACCAAAAACAACAAAGCTATGAACATACTCATAAATGGTTTGAGTGTCACGGAATATGCTAGAGTGAGTGAATGCAATTCGGCTCATGAAATGTGGCAACTCTTGGAGCTATCATATCAAGGAACGGAAGATGTGAAGGAAACTAAGATTGGTCTTTTTATCACTAAGTATGAGCTATTTCGTATGGAGCCGGATGAAGCCTTAAATGTTATGCATCAAAGATTTTCTAACATTGTCAACACCTTGAAGACTCTTGGTCAAGAGTACACCAACAAAGAACAATGCCGAAAAATCTTATTCGCTCTTCCAAAGAAATACAAATCAAAAATGAACTCTATAAGAGACACTAAAGATCTTTCAAAAATGACGGTTCATGAACTCATTTGCAACCTCATGACGGAAGAGCTCGTGCTTGAAGAAGAAAAGATAAGAGATGATGAGGAGAAGAAGATTAAGAAATCCATTGCCTTCCATGCCTTGAGTACAAAGTTGAAAGAACGAAAAGAAAGGAAGGAAAGTGAAGAAGAAGAAAATTCACATGAAGAAGAAACTAGTGAAGATGAAGGAGTAGCTATGTTGGCAAGAGATATGAAAAAATTCATGAGATACAAACGCTTTGCCAAGAAAGGAAGTTCTTCCACACCCTATAAGAAGAATGTTAGAGCTATCAAACAAGATGAACCCACTTGCTATCATTGCAAGAAAGTTGGTCACATCAAAACTTATTGTCCTCTTCTTCAAAAGGAGAAACCTAAGAGAGCAATGCATGCTAATATCACTTGGGATACTCAAAATTCGGATGAAGAAGAAAGTGATAATGAAAATGTTAATCTTGTTGCTTTTATGGGAGAACTTGGAAATGATGAAGATACTTCTTGTGATGATGATGCCGGTTCAACTCACTTTGCCTTCATGGCAAATCATGATGAGGTAACTCCTAAATCTAAACTCTCTTTATCTAATGATGATGCTAGTGAGCAAGATATTCATGAGGCATTTGATTCTCTTTTCAATGATTTTTTAAACTCTATTGAAACAAACAAAGTTTTCACAAAAGATTTAGAAATTGAGAGAAATAGAACTAAAGAGGTTTTGAAAGCTTTGAAAGATTGTCAAAATCTTTGTGATAAATGTATAGATGAAAATGAGAAACTTCATCTTATTGAGAAAAATCTTTTGGAAGAAAAAGCTTTGTTAGAGAAAAAGATTGTTGATCAAAATGCTATTATTTTAAAATTTACAAATGGGCAAGAAAACTTGGATTTGATTTTAGGTTCTCAAAAAATGGCCTTTGAAAAAAGTGGTGTTGGATATGATCCATCAACTAAACAAAAACTCTTGAAAAATGTTTTTGTAAAATCAAAAATTTCAAATGCAATTCCATCTTCTTCAAAATCTTCTATCACTTGCACTTATTGTAAAAAACTTGGTCATGATGCATCTCATTGTCACTATCGCAAATTATTGGATTTGGGATCTCTTGTGCCACTTTGGAAAAGGCCTATATGGGCTATAAAAAGAAAATCCACTAACCCTCATGGACCTAAACCACATTGGGTACCTAAAGCCTAAATTATTTTTGTGTGTAGGGATTGAGCATCAAGAAGCAAAATATATGGCTCCTTGATAGTGGATGCTCAAGACATATGACCGCGAACCCATCATTATTTACACATCTCTATAAAACAAAAGGTGATAGAGTTACTTTTGCCGACAATACTAAAAAACGCGTTTTGGGTAAAGGTAACATTGGTAATATGAATTCTTTACTTATTTCAAATGTTTTGCTTGTTGAGGGTCTATCTTTTAACTTGCTTAGTATAAGTCAACTTTGTGATGTTGGTTATAGTGTTAAATTTGAAGCATCTAGATGCATTGTTTTAAAAAATGATGAGTTAGATACTATATTTATTGCTAAAAGATCGGATAATGTTTTTGTAGTTGATCTTGAGAGTCTTATGTGTCAACGTATTAAATGCTTATCCGTGGTAAATGATAGTTGGCTTTGGCATAGACGTTTAGGACATGCTAGCATGGATTTGATTTCAAAATTGTCTAGAAAAAATCTTGTTGTTGGTTTGCCTATTTATAAGTTTGATAAAGATAAATTATGTGATGCATGTCAACTTGGTAAACAACATCGTTCATCTTTTAAATCCATAAATAAGGTCATCACCGTTAGGCCACTTCAATTATTGCATATGGATCTTTTTGGTCCCGTTGATGTCACTAGTCTAGGAGGATCTAGATATGTCTTTGTTGTTGTTGATGATTACACTAGATATACATGGGTGATGTTCCTTGCTTTAAAAAATCAAGCCTTCAATGAATTTGCAAAACTTTGTAGAAAGGTGCAAAATGAGAAAGGCTACTCTATTACATGCATTCGTAGTGATAATGGTAGTGAATATGTGAATTCTTCTTTTGTGCATTTTTGTGATGAATTTGGGATTGAGCATAATTTTTCGGCTCCTAGAACTCCCCAACAAAATGGGGTAGTGGAAAGGAAAAACCGAACTCTACAAGAAATGGCTAGAACAATGCTAAAAGAACATAGCTTGCCTACATACTTTTAGGGTGAAGCCGTTCATACGGCTTGTTATGTGTTAAAGTTCTAATTAGACCCCTTATTAAGAAAATCCCTTATGAGCTTTGGAATGGTAGACCACCAACTATTGCTTATTTTCGTGTTTTTGGGTGCAAATGTTTTATCTTGAACACTAGGGATTATTTGGGCAAATTTGATGCTAAATCGGATGAAGGTATTTTTCTTGGTTATTCCACTAAGGGAAAAGCATTTCGTATTTTCAATAAACGCACTCGTACCATTGAAGAATCTATGCATGTTGACTTTGATGAGACTAACCCTTTTTGTATCAAGAAAGTAGTAGATGTTGACTTACATGAAGATTCTCCACAAGATCATGATATTCTATATGCGTCCTAAAAGGGGGGTTGAATAGGACAATTGTAATTAATCGGCTAATTTTATTTCAAGTAAATAAAATTAAAAGCTAATTTGAATCCTATTGTTTTAGCAAACTAAATAGTTAAGAACTAGATAATCCTAAAAGACAATATTATCAAACTATTCATGTAAGCATTTTATCAAGCATATAGAGTGCGGAAAAGTAAAGAGTTTAGGGATAGAAAGATACACAACGATGTATAGTGGTTCGGTTTCCCTACATCCACTACCTAAGGAAGCCTCCTTAGGATTTCAAGCTTTTCACTAAGCTCCGTAACTCTTTAACCCGGGTGAGATTACAAACCCATTACAACCACTTCAAAAACCTTGAAGGAAATACACTTGTGTTATCACCAACACAAGGAACCAAGTATAGAACCTATACTCACACTACTCTCTTAATCTATTACAAGAACTAAGAGGAAAAGAAAAGTGTTTAGGGGTGTTATAATAGCTTGTAACTAAACTCCTAAATGAGTGGATATAAACTATGTGGCTTGTGAATGAATATGACTTGAATGCTCCTTTGAAACCTACTTGAATGATAATATTAATTGCTCTTAAGATTGGTAGATGGAAGGCTTGAGTTGTGTCTTGAATGAGCTTCAATTTATAGCTGAAATAAGCTTCCAACGGTCAAAAGGCTTCTATCTAACGGATAGATTTAAACTCCAACGGATATAAGCTTTGTCCTCTTCTAATAGTGCAGAAACCCTTTCTTGCGGTGTACCGCGGGTATGGTCCGGTGTACCGCATGACTCATCGTGTTGATTTCATAGTAAACTGACGGGCTCCCCCATGCACCGTGTTCCTGGTCCGCAGCCCTGGTCCGGTGTACCGCGCCTCAGTCCGGTGTACCGCACATTTACTTAGCTTACTGGTCGAACTAGTTTATGCACCGCGCCTTTGGTCCGTGGTACTGCGGTGTACCGCAGCTCTTGTCCGGTGTACCGCGACGCTGTTCTTTTGAAGCTCAAGCTTAAGATCAAGGATTTAAAGACAACTAATCTAATGAGGGGTTTTGGAAAACCTTTAAAAGTGATACCAAATGAATTTTAGTTTAAATGATGATTTGTCGAATATTAAAACGGGAATAAAAACAAGGTGAGGCTAACAATCTCCCCCTTTTTGATGTTTGACAAATCATAAACTTTTGAAGATGCCTTAGATAAAGTTTTAATCAAAAACTCCCCCTCAACATAATCCCTAGAGTTTTTAGAAAAACTCCCCCTCACAAAATGCATTTGAAAAAGTTTAACTAAAATTTCTCCCCCTTTGTCAACAACAAAAAGAATCAATGATACGATTTTTGAAAATTTTAAGGGGTCAAAATACATTTGAGTAAAAACAAAGGTTAAAGGAATAAATGGATAACAATTAGAAGCTTCAAGGACCCTATAACACCAAGAAAATATTAGCAACAAGATAATATACACAAAAAGCATTAAACAATAATGGCAAGATAAGATAGTTAGAGAATTTGCATGCCAATCTCACAACGAATTTTCTCAAAGAGATCTTGGGGTAGAGGTTTGGTAAAAATATCGGCTAATTGATTTTCCGAAGTGACAAATTCAAGTACAATATCCCCTTTTTGAGTGTGATCTCGGATAAAGTGATGACGGATTTCTATGTGTTTCGTTCTAGAGTGTTGGATAGGATTTTCAGTAAGATTGATAGCACTAGTGTTATCACAACGAATGGGAACACAATCATACTCTAAGCCAAAATCTAGTAAGGTTTGTTTCATCCAAAGAATTTGGGTCACACAATTTCCGGCCGCAACATATTCGGCTTCGGCCGTGGATAAAGCAACACTATTTTGTTTTCTACTAGACCAAGATACAAGGGATTGACCTAAGAATTGGCAACTTCCACTAGTACTCTTCCTATCAAGTCTACAACCGGCATAATCGGCATCCGAATAACCTATTAGTTCAAAAGAGGTAAATCTTGGGTACCAAAGTCCTAGACTTAGGGTTCCTTTCAAATACCTAAAAATACGCTTAACGGCACTAAGATGGGATTCTTTAGGAGAGGATTGAAATCGAGCACAAAGACACACGGAGAACATAATATCGGGCCTAGAAGTGGTTAAATAAAGTAAGCTACCAATCATACCTCGATATGCTTTCTCATCAACATCCTTACCATCTTCATCTTTGTCTAATTTTGTGGATGTGCTCATTGGAGTTCCAATTTCCTTTGCATCTTCAAGTCCAAATTTTTTGATCAATTCTTTTGTGTATTTGGCTTGATTTACAAAGATGCCATCCTTCATTTGCTTGATTTGAAGTCCAAGAAAGTAATTCAATTCTCCCATCATGCTCATCTCAAATTCCTTATGCATGCTTTTAGAAAAATTCTCACAAAAATTTTCATTAGTAGCACCAAATATTATATCATCCACATAAATTTGAACAAGAAGGATATCTTTTGAAGATCTTTTTATAAATAAAGTGGAGTCAATATTTCCTCGTTTAAAACCATCATCTAATAAAAATTTGCTTAAACGTTCATACCAAGCACGAGGTGCTTGTTTTAAACCATATAAAACTTTTGAAAGTTTAAAAACATGATTTGGAAATTTTGGATCTTCAAAACCCGGTGGTTGTTTAACAAAAACTTCCTCATCTATAAAACCATTTAAAAAAGCACTTTTGACATCCATTTGGTAAAGTTTAAAATTCATATAACAAGCAAAAGCAAGTAACATACGAATAGATTCAAGTCTAGCTACCGGAGCAAAAGTTTCATCGAAATCAATACCTTCTTCTTGATTGTATCCTTGAGCGACTAACCTTGCTTTATTTCTAGTGATAATACTGGTGTCATCTAGCTTGTTGCGAAACACCCACTTTGTGCTAATAATAGTAGGGCCAATTGGTTTCTCAATTAATGTCCAAACTTTACTACGCTTAAATTGATTTAATTCCTCATGCATAGCGTTTATCCAATGATCATCTAGCAAGGCTTGTTTAATATTCTTGGGCTCAATTTGAGATAAGAATGCTTGATGAGCACATAGAGCAATTATACGAGAACGAGTGGTAACACCTTCTTTTGGATCACCTAGAATTAATTCACTTGGGGGATCTTTGATGTTTTTCCAACACTTTGGCAAATCTGTACTAGCTTGATTTGAGAGCTGACCATTTTCTTTAAGAGATTCATCATGAGATTTTAATTCTTGAGTAGGAGATTCTAAGGGTTGATCTTGTGGAGTATCTTCATGTAAATCAACATCTACTACTTTCTTGATACAAAAAGGGTTAGTCTCATCAAAGTCAACATGCATAGATTCTTCAATTGTTAGCCTCACCTTGTTGAGTTCGGTTTTTCCTTTCCACTACCCCATTTTGTTGGGGAGTTCTAGGAGCCGAAAAATTATGCTCAATCCCAAATTCATCACAAAAATGCACAAAAGGAGAATTCACATATTCACTACCATTATCACTACGAATGCATGTAATAGAGTAGCCTTTCTCATTTTGCACCTTTCTACAAAGTTTTGCAAATTCATTGAAGGCTTGATTTTTTAAAGCAAGGAACATCACCCATGTATATCTAGTGTAATCATCAACAACAACAAAGACATATCTAGATCCTCCTAGACTAGTGACATTAACGGGACCAAAAAGATCCATATGCAATAATTGAAGTGGCCTAACGGTGATGACCTTATTTATGGATTTAAAAGATGAACGATGTTGTTTACTAAGTTGACATGCATCACATAATTTATCTTTATCAAACTTATAAATAGGCAAACCAACAACAAGATTTTTTCTAGACAATTTTGAAATCAAATCCATGCTAGCATGTCCTAAACGTCTATGCCAAATCCAACTATCATTAACCACGGATAAGCATTTTATACGTTGACACATAAGACTCTCAAGATCAACTACAAAGACATTATCCGATCTTTTAGCAATAAATATAGTATCTAACTCATCATTTTTGAAAACAATGCATCTAGATGCTTCAAATTTAACACTATAACCAACATCACAAAGTTGACTTATACTAAGCAAGTTAAAAGATAGACCCTCAACAAGCAAAACATTTGAGATAAGTAAAGAATTCATATTACCAATGTTACCTTTACCCAAAACGCGTTTCTTAGTATTGTCGGCAAAAGTAACTCTATCACCTTTTGTTTTATATAGAGGTGTAAATAATGATGGGTTCCCGGTCATATGTCTTGAGCATCCACTATCAAGGAGCCATATATTTTGCTTCTTGATGCTCAATCCATACACACAAAAATAATTTAGGCTTTAGGTACCCAATTTGGTTTGGGTCCATGAGGGTTAGTGGATTTCCTTTTTATAGCCCATATAGGCCTTTTCCAAAGTGGCACAAGAGATCCCAAATCCAATAATTTACGATAGTAACAATGAGATGCATCATGACCAAGTTTTTCACAATAAGTGCAAGTGATAGAAGATTTTGAAGAAGATGGAATTTCATTTGACATTTTTGATTTTACAAAAACATTTTTCAAGAGTTTTTGTTTAGTTGATGGATCATATCAAACACCACTTTTTTCAAAAGCCATTTTTTGAGAACCTAAAATCAATTCCAAGTTTTCTTGCCCATTTGTAAATTTTAAAACAATAGCATTTTGATCAACAATCTTTTTCTCTAACAAGACTTTTTCTTCCAAAAGATTTTTCTCAATAAGATGAAGTTTCTCATTTTCATCTATACATTCATCACAAAGATTTTGACAATCTTCCAAAGCTTTTAAAACCTCTTTAGTTCAATTTCTCTCAATTTCTAAATCTTTTGTTAAAATTTTGTTTGTTTCAATAGAGTTTAAAAAATCATTGTAAAGAGAATCAAATGCCTCATGAATACCTTGCTCACTAGCATCATCATTAGATAAAGAGAGTTTAGATTTAGGAGTTACCTCATCATGATTTGCCATAAAGGCAAAGTGAGTTGAACCGGCATCATCATCCCAAGTAGTATCTTCATCATTTTCAAGTTCTCCCATAAAAGCAACAAGATTAACATTCTCATTATCACTTTCTTCTTCATCCGAATTTTGAGTATCCCAAGTGATATTAGCATGCATTGCTCTCTTAGGTTTCTCCTTTTGAAGAAGAGGACAATAAGTTTTGATGTGACCAACTTTCTTGCAATGATAGCAAGTGGGTTCATCTTGTTTGATAGCTCTAACATTCTTCTTATAGGGTGAGGAAGAACTTCCTTTCTTGGCAAAGCGTTTGTATCTCATGAATTTTTTCATATCTCTTGCCAACATAGCTACTCCTTCATCTTCACTAATTTCTTCTTCATGTGAGTTTTCTTCTTCTTCAATTTCCTTCCTTTCTTTTTGTTCTTTCAACTTGGTACTCAAGGCATGGAAAGCAATGGATTTCTTAATCTTCTTCTCCTCATCATCTCTTATCTTTTCTTCTTCAAGCACGAGTTCTTCCGTCATGAGGTTGCAAATGAGTTCATGAACCGTCATTTTTGAAAGATCTTTAGTATCTCTTATGGAGTTGATTTTTGATTTGTATTTCTTTGGAAGAGCAAATAAGATTTTTCGGCATTGTTCTTTGTTGGTGTACTCTTGACCAAGAGTCTTCAAGGTGTTGACAATGTTAGAAAATCTTTGATGCATAGCATTTAAGGCTTCATCGGGCTCCATACGCAATAGCTCATACTTAGTGATAAAAAGACCAATCTTAGTTTCCTTCACATCTTCCGTTCCTTGATATGATAGCTCCAAGAGTTGCCACATTTCATGAGCCGAATTGCATTCACTCACTCTAGCATATTCCGTGACACTCAAACCATTTATGAGTATGTTCATAGCTTTGTTGTTTTTGGTGAGTTTAGCTATGTCTTGAGCATTGTAAGCATCTTCATCTTTCTCCTCCGTTTGACTATCATCAACGTAAGGACTGTAAGGACCCTTCTTGATAGCAAGCCACAAAAAGTAATCAATTCCTTTGACATGAATCTCCACTTTCTTTTTCCATCCAAAGTAGTCTTTTCCTACAAAAAGCGGAGGTCTAGTAGAACATGAACCTTCCGGTTGATTAGAGTCCATATCGTATTAACTCTAGAAACGATTAAGTACAATAGAGCTAGGCTCTGATACCAATTGATATTCTATATGCGTCCTAGAAGGGGGGTTGAATAGGACAACTGAAATTAATCGGCTAATTTTATTTCAAGTAAATAAAATTAAAAGCTAATTTGAATCCTATTGTTTTAGCAAACTAAATAGTTAAGAACTAGATAATCCTAAAAGACAATATTATCAAACTATTCATGTAAGCATTTTATCAAGCATATATAGTGCAGAAAAGTAAAGAGTGTAGGGATAGAAAGATACACAACGATGTATAGTGGTTCGGTTTCCCTACATCCACTACCTAAGGAAGCCTCCTTAGGATTTCAAGCTTTTCACTAAGCTCCGTAACTCTTTAACCCGGGTGAGAATACAAACCCATTACAACCACTTCAAAAACCTTGAAGGAAATACACTTGTGTTATCACCAACACAAGGAACCAAGTATAGAACCTATACTCACACTACTCTCTTAATCTATTACAAGAACTAAGAGGAAAAGAAAAGTGTTTAGGGGTGTTATAATAGCTTGTAACTAAACTCCTAAATGAGTGGATATAAACTATGTGGCTTGTGAATGAATATGACTTGAATGCTCCTTTGAAACCTCCTTGAATGATAATATTAATTGCTCTTAAGATTGGTAGATGGAAGACTTGAGTTGTGTCTTGAATGAGCTTCAATTTATAGCTGAAATAAGCTTCCAACAGTCAAAAGGCTTCTATCTAACGGATATATTTAAACTCCAACGGATATAAGCTTTGTCCTCTTCTAATAGTGCAAAAACCCTTTCTTGCGGTGTACCGCGGGTATGGTCCGGTGTACTGCATGACTCATCGTGTTGATTTCATAGTAAACTGACGGGCTCCCCCATGCACCGTGTTCCTGGTCCGCAGCCCTGGTCCGGTGTACCGCGCCTCAGTCCGGTGTACCGCACATTTACTTAGCTTACTGGTCGGACTAGTTTATGCACCGCGCCTTTGGTCCGTGGTACTGCGGTGTACCGCAGCTCTTGTCCGGTGTACCGCGACGCTGTTCTTTTGAAGCTCAAGCTTAAGATCAAGGATTTAAAGACAAATAATCTAATGAGGGGTTTTGGAAAACCTTTAAAAGTGATACCAAATGAATTTTAGTTTAAATGATGATTTGTCGAATATTAAAACGGGAATAAAAACAAGGTGAGGCTAACCGATCAACCCTTAGAATCTCCTACTCAAGAATTAAAATCTCATGATGAATCTCTTAAGGAAAATGGTCAACTCTCAAATGAAGCTAGTACGGATTTGCCAAAGTGTTGGAAAAACATCAAAGATCACCCAAGTGAATTAATTCTAGGTGATCCAAAAGAAGGTGTTACCACTCGTTCTCGTATAATTGCTCTATGTGGTCATCAAGCATTCTTATCTCAAATTGAGCCCAAGAATATTAAAGAAGCCTTGCTAGATGATCATTGGATAAACGCTATGCATGAGGAATTAAATCAATTTGAGCGTAGTAAAGTTTGGACATTAATTGAGAAACCAATTGGCCTTACTATTATTGGCACAAAATGGGTGTTTCGCAACAAGCTAGATGACACCGGTATTATCACTAGAAATAAAGCAAGGTTAGTTGCTCAAGGATACAATCAAGAAGAAGGTATTGATTTCGATGAAACTTTTGCTCCGGTAGCTAGACTTGAATCTATTCGTATGTTACTTGCTTTTGCTTGTTATATGAATTTTAAACTTTACCAAATGGATGTCAAAAGTGCTTTTTTAAATGGTTTTATAGATGAGGAAGTTTTTGTTAAACAACCACCGGGTTTTGAAGATCCAAAATTTCCAAATCATGTTTTTAAACTTTCAAAAGCTTTATATGGTTTAAAACAAGCACCTCGTGCTTGGTATGAACGTTTAAGCAAATTTTTGTTAGATGATGGTTTTAAACGAGGAAATATTGACTCCACTTTATTTATAAAAAGGTCTTCAAAAGATATCCTTCTTGTTCAAATTTATGTGGATGATATTATATTTGGTGCTACTAATGAAAATCTTTGTGAGAATTTTTCTAAAAGCATGCATAAGGAATTTGAGATGAGCATGATGGGAGAATTGAATTACTTTCTTGGACTTCAAATCAAGCAAATGAAGGATGGTATCTTTGTAAATCAAGCCAAATACACAAAAGAATTGATCAAAAAATTTGGACTTGAAGATGCAAAGGAAATTGGAACTCCAATGAGCACATCCACAAAATTAGACAAAGATGAAGATGGTAAGGATGTTGATGAGAAAGCATATCGAGGTATGATTGGTAGCTTACTTTATTTAACCGCTTCTAGGCCCGATATTATGTTCTCCGTGTGTCTTTGTGCTAGATTTCAATCCTCTCCTAAAGAATCTCATCTTAGTGCCGTTAAGCGTATTTTTAGGTATTTGAAAGGAACCCTAAGTCTAGGAATTTGGTACCCAAGATTTACCTCTTTTGAACTAAGAGGTTATTCGGATGCCGATTATGCCGGTTGTAGACTTGATAGGAAGAGTACTAGTGGAAGTTGCCAATTCTTAGGTTAATCCCTTGTATCTTGGTCTAGTAGAAAACAAAATAGTGTTGCTTTATCCACGGCCGAAGCCGAATATGTTGCGGCCGGAAATTGTGTGACCCAAATTCTTTGGATGAAACAAACCTTACTAGATTTTGGCTTAGAGTATGATTGTGTTCCCATTCGTTGTGAGATTGGCATACAAATTCTCTAACTTCTTATCTTGCCATTAGTGTTAGTACTTTTTGTATATATTATCTTGTTGCTAATATTTTCTTGTTGTTATAGGGTCCTTGAAGCTTCTAATTGTTATCCATTTACTCCTTTAGCCTTTGTTTTTACTCAAATGTATTTTGGCCCCTTAAAATTTTCAAAAATCGTATCATTGATTCTTTTTGTTGTTGACAAAGGGGGAGAAATTTTAGTTAAACTTTTTCAAATGCATTTTGTGAGGGGGAGTTTTTTCTAAAAACTCTAGTGATTAGGTTGAGGGGGAGTTTTTGATTAAACTTTATCTAAGGCATCTTCAAAAGTTTATGATTTGTCAAACATCAAAAAGGGGGAGATTGTTAGCCTCACCCTGTTTTTATTCCCGTTTTAATATTCGACAAATCATCATTCAAACTAAAATTCATTTGGTATCACTTTTAAAGGTTTTCCAAAACCCCTCATTATATTAGTTATCTTTAAATCCTTGATCTTAAGCTTGAGCTTCATTAGAACAGCGTCGCGGTACACCGGACAAGTCCTGCGGTACACCGCAGTACCACAGACCAAAGGCGCGGTGCATAAGCTAGTCCGAACAGTAAGCTGGAAAATGTGCGGTACACCGGACAGAGGCGCGGTACACCGGACCAAGTGTGCGGACCAGGAACACGGTGCATGGGGTAGCCCGTCAGTCAGCTATGAAATCAAGACGAAGAGAATTGCGGTACACCGGACCATACCCGCGGTACACCGCAAGAAAGGGTTTCTGCACTATTAGAAGAGGACAAAGCTTATATCCGTTGGAGTTTAAATCTATCCGTTAGATAGAAGCCTTTTGACCGTTGGAAGCTTATTTCAGCTATAAATTGAAGCTCATTCAAGACACAACTCATCCCTTCCATCTACCAATCTTAAGAGCAATTAATATTATCATTCAAGAAGGTTTCAAAGGAGCATTCAAGTCATATTCATTCCTCAAGCTACATAGTTTATATCCACTCCTTTAGGAGTTTAGTTCAAGCTATTATAACACCCCTAAACACTTTTCCTTTCCTCTTAGTTCTTGTAATAGATTAAGAGAGTAGTGTGAGTATAGGTTCTATACTTGGTTCCTTGTGTTGGTGATAACACAAGTGTTTTTCCTTCAAGGTTTTTGAAGTGGTTGTAATGGGTTTGTAAACTCACCCGGGTTAAAGAGTTACGAAGATTAGTTGAGAATCTTGCAAATCCTAAGGAGGCTTCCTTAGGTAGTGGATGTAGGGAAACCGAACCACTATACATCGTTGTGTATCTTTCTATCCCTACACTCTTTACTTTTCCGCACTCTATATGCTTGATAAAATGCTTACATGAATAGTTTGATAATATTGTCTTTTAGAATTATCTAGTTTTTAACTATTTAGTTTGCTAAAACAATAGGATTCAAATTAGCTTTTAATTTTATTTACTTAAAATAAAATTAGCCGATTAATTTCAATTGTCCTATTCAACCCCCCTTCTAGGACGCATATAGAATATCAGATCCTACACTATATAAGATTGATTCTAGACTATCTTAAATTGATTCTAGACTTAGTTAGATTGATTTATTTCCTTAGTTTATCATTTGTATTAGCTATATAAACATGTAACCTTCGTTACTGGAATATACCGAAATATTATCTTTCTTACAAAAGCTTTCATGGTATCAAAGTCGTTTCTTTGAACCCTAATCTGTTAGGGTTTTATTAGCATCCTTTCCTCCGTTCTTTGTTCCGCTTCCGCCACTGATCTATCTCCTGTTTTGTACTGTCAATTTGTTTTGTCACCAGCCCATTGTCTGTCAATCTGTCTTGTCACCGATCAGCCCATTCTTTTATTCTGCAAACTGTTTGGGTTTTATTTTGCTCTAGCTGCCGTCGATCTGCTGCTTCACTTATTTGGAGTTTATTTAGTTCTCAGAAAGTCGTTCTACAGTGGAGAATAACACCACTCTTATTGTACCTACAACTTCTCAACTAGTTTCCACTCATCAACTGAAAATCCATGTTAGTCTCTTTAATACTAACTGGGAACAATGGTCCACTTTTGTTGAAACTGGGTTAGATTCACTTCGAAAGGGTAAATATCTGAAAGAAGAATCACAAAATACCGAAGATTGGAAAGCTAAGGATAGCTCTATTCGCATGATACTATGGAATGCGATGGAGCCAGATATTCTATCCACTGTACACACTTTTAAGACCACAAAAAAAATATGGGATCACCTACAATCCACATATTCTAAAAAAACTAGCATGGCACACGCTTATAGAATTTCTCAAGCAAATGCAAGATGTGAACAAGGCGATGCAACTCTGGCCGAGTATTTCACAAAGTTCAAGAAATTATCTGATGAGATGAGTGAGTTATTTCCCTACGGCACAGATTCAACCACAACATGGGAACAACTCAATACACTCACATTTATTGGAGGTATGTCATCCAAATACTCCTCAACACGACCAATCCTCCTTGGTCAAACAACTATACCATCACTGTCTGCTACCTATCATCTTCTAAGGGAAATGTTTCCATTTGATGGAATTGATTCATTTCATATTACTGACAACTCGGCATTAGTGGCAAACGCTTACAAATTTAAGAGCACAGGTCAGTCATTTGTGAAAGGAGGAAAAGGATATGACAGTACTTCAAATTCTAGTAGCTATAAGAATATGCAGTGTCGCTATTGCAAAGAATGGGGTCACATAAAGTGGGATTGCCCAAAGCGTCCAAAAGGTTCACCACACCCTCCTCGTGCTCAAGTAGCTTTCGTCAACCAATCACCCAGCGACCGCACAAATGCAGACGAAGTTACTACACTTATTCAGCGACTTGAGCAACTGGGCTTCTCTCGTACCGACATGAATTCTCAGCCACAGACTCAAAAGGCTACTTCATCTCACCTAGGTATGACTTCCAACTGTTTTACAGCATCAAAATCATCATGGATTGTTGATTCAGGTGCCACTGACCACATGACTGGTAACAAAAATATACTGTCAGGACTAGCCACCACTTCACAACCACCTGTCCAAATAGCTAATGGATCTACCTGTAATATAGAAGGAATTGGATCCACTAATATTTCTAAAAACATGCCTTTATCATCTGTCTTATATGTTCCTTCTTTTCCTGAAAACCTTTTATTTGTAAGCAAAATAATAGAACAATTATACTGCTCTGTTATCTTCACCCCAACTAAATGCACATTTCAAGAACTCGGGACGAACAGGTTGATTGGCACTGCATATAAAGACAAATGCTTATATTGCATGGAGAGCTCACCTCAGCGAGTGGCATACCTGAGTAATAATAGTGCTAAGGAGGTTCATTATCAGTTGGGGCATCCATCTCTCCAGGTTTTGAAGAAAATACGTCTTGAATTTCAGTCTATTTCAGAATTAGTTTGTGAGTCTTGTGTCCAGGGAAAGCATGTTCGTGCTTCCCATCCGCCTAGAGTCAATAGTCGGGCTAATAGTATTTTTGATTTAGTTCATTCTGATGTATGGGGTCCGTGTCCAGTTACATCCATATCAGATTTCCGTTATTTTGTTACTTTTGTTGATGATTTCTCTCGTGCAACTTGGCTTTTTGTTATTAAATCTAGACAAGAGATTTTTTCAACATTTTCAGAATTTTGTTCTTTTGTGAAAACTCAGTTTGACGCCACTGTTAAAACTCTCCATAGTGACAATGCCAAAGAATATTTTACAAATGAATTTTTAAAATATATGTCTGATAACGGTATTGTCCATGAATCATCATGTGCTTATACACCTCAACAAAATGGAGTGGCCGAAAGAAGAATAGACACATACTTGAGGTGGCTCGTACTATGATGATACATGGACATGTCCCTTATCGTTTCTGGGCCGATGCGGTTCTAACTGCGTGTTATCTAATAAATAGGATGTCATCCTCTGTCCTTGATGGTTTAGTACCCTATAATGTTTTATTTCCATCTGCACCTTTATTCCCTGTTTCACCCAAGATCTTTGGGTGTGCCTGTTATGTGTATGATAATTGACCAGGGCGTACGAAACTTGATCCCAAGTCCCTTAGATGTATTTTTCTAGGCTATTCAGGAACTCAAAAAGGTTATCAATGTTATAGTCCAACTTTTATAAGGTACTTTGTTTCATCTGATGTTATTTTTATGGAGTCTGTACCATTTTTCTCAAAATATGAACCTAGTCCATTATCTACATCTAGTAATTCTCCACCAATAATGACTATTCTGAAATATCATGAGGTTCACACAGAATCTTCCTCAAACCTCGAGAGTGGCGAGCCACCAGCACCTCCAGCGCCTTCAATCACTCAGGTATATACTCGACGGGGTAAGCATATCCCTGTTAATACTAACTCTGTCTTGACTATGCAGGACCGTGATACTTGTGCATCTCCCGATAAACCTGGCCCGACCACTAAATCACCACCATATCATACACAATCACATGAACCCGCCTCAACTAATACATAAATTGCTTCTCCAATCTAACAACCTCAAATATCTGATCTTGACCTACCTATAGCCCTTCGTAAAACCTCTCGTAACTGTCCTAGTACCAGATATCCCCTTGACCGCTTTTGTTCCTATGCAGCTCTATCCACATCTCACCGTGCATTTACTACTAGTCTTGACAGTTACTATGTTCCTAATAATGTTCAGAGGCCTTGTGAAGTCCGGGTTGGTTTGATGCTATGCAGGAGGAAATGTCTGCTCTTTGGAAAAATGAAACATGGGATCTTTGTCCTCTCCCCCTAGCAAAAAGGCAGTCTGATGCAAATGGGTTTTCACAGTCAAAGTTCATCCTGATGGGACAATACACAGACTCAAAGCTCGCTTAGTTGCTAAAGGGTACTCTCAGTCATATGGCATTGATTATGATGAAACGTTTTCTCCCTTTGCTAAGATGGCATCTGTTCGGATTTGTATATCTCTAGCTGTTGTTCGTCACTGGCCACTATACCAATTGGATGTCAAGAATGCATTTCTCAATGGCATCCTTGAGGAGGAGGTTTACATGACCCAGCCACCTGGTTTCGTTGTTCTGGAGGAGGTTTCCAAAGTTTGTCGCTTGCGAAAGTCTCTATACGGTTTAAAACAGTCCCCTCGAGCTTGGTTTGGCCGTCTCTCCCAAGCACTTAATCAGTTTGGCATGATCAGGAGTGATAATGACCCCTCTGTATTTTATAGACACTTAAAGGGAAAGACATCCTAGTTACATATGTTGACGATCTTATTATCACCGGTGATGATGTCGAAGGAATTTCAGCATTGAAGAAATTTTTAAGTGAACAATTCCAGATTACAGATCTTGGCACACTCAAGTATTTTCTTGGCATTGAGGTATCACGATCTCCTGGTAAGATCCTTATTTGTCAAAGAAAGTATGTTCTCGATATGTTGTCAGATTGCGGATTGCTTGGGTGTAAACCTACTGACTCCCCAATGGTCCCTGAAACCAAACTCATCATGGCTGATGACGGACAACCCTTACATGATCCTGAGAGATATCGAAGATTAGTCAGAAAACTCAATTATCTAACGGTTACTCGACAAGATATTTCTTATCCTGTTAGTATAGTGAGCCAATTTATGTCAGCCCCACACACTACACATTGGGATGCAGCTATTCGGATCCTTAAATATCTCAAGGGTTCTCCAGGTAAAGGAATTGTTTATTCAGATCAGGGACATAGTAGAATGCAGTGTTTAGTGATGCCGATTGGGCAGGTTGTTCTATTAGTCGAAGGTCCACTACTGGATATTGTGTTTTCTTTGGTGGTAACCTTGTATCCTGGAAGAGTAAGAAGCAGACAGTTATATCTCGATCCAGTGCAGAGTCAGAATACCGCGCAATGACAAACACATCATGTGAGCTAGTTTGGACAAAGCGTTTACTCAAAGAACTAGGTGTTCACCATGATGGTTTGATGAGTCTATATTGTGATAATCAGTCTGCCATGCATATTTCCAAGAACTAAGTCTTTCATGAGAGGACGAAGCATATTGAGGTGGATTGTCATTTGACCAGAGATTTTGTCATAGGAACATCTTCTTGTCCCCCATGTATTCAACTAGTTCACGTTCGGACAAATCTCCAACTCGCTGACATTTTAACCAAGCCTCTTCGCAAAACCCCAATTAATACTATATGTAACAAGTTGGGTATGTTAGACATATATACTCCAACTTGAGGAGGAGTGTTAAAGATATAAAGTATATCTACGATTGGTGTAAATATCTTAGATTGATCTTACACTATATTAGATTGATTCTAGACTTAGTTAGATTGATTTATTTCCTTAGTTTATCATTTTTATTAGCTATATAAACATGTAACCTTCGTTACTGAAATATATCAAAATATTATCTTTCTTACAAAAGCTTTCATTAACCAAGTGAGTGCTTGTGCAAAACTTATTTAATTAATTAATCAAATCAATCAATCTTTTTTCTTTAAAAAAAATTAATTTGTTGTTAGATACAAACAAGAGGCGCTCAACTTGCCTATAGCTGGAATCGAGGCGGTTTTATTAAGCAATGATTTCCTAGTTCTCTCAGAGGATATTATATACGACTTTGTAGTAAAGTGGGCGCAAAATAATCATCCAAATATTAACGAAAGACAAAATGTTATGACAACACGCCTTGGTAATCTCATTCGTTTCCCACACATGTCCATGAAAAAGCTTGAAAGTGTCCTTAAGACAAACGACTTTAATCTTGAATATACGCACAAATGCGTATTTGACGGCCTCTATTTTAAAGCTGAAAATCCATATCAATAGCGTTTACTTGAATCACAAGCAAAAACAGAAACCACTCATCGTCGCTTTGTCGAGCGATCATATAAATTTAAACCAATTAAGGTGGTGGAACTAGAATTGCCTTTTCCACAATGTGTTGTTTACTTTGACATAAAGAAGGAGGACTGTGCAAATATGTTTCCATCGGGTTATATATTCTCACAACCTTTCCATTTGGGTGCAAAGAGATTCCATCTTTACGCACGGTGTAGCATTGAAGGTCCTTTCCCTTGTTTTTGGTTGTACTTGAGTCATAGACAATCATCGGAATCATAGTTGTTGACTATGAGTTTTCCGCAAGAAAAAACACACAATTAAAGAAGTTTGGGAATTATAATAAAGGGACCTTTGATTTCAGTACAGGGAGTTCTACTGGTTTTAAAAATTTATTTGGTATATTTTGGCATCGTTTTATGGCCGATGACTCCTTTAACTTCATCAATGGAGTTCTCCATCTCAGAGCTGAGTTGATGATTAAGCAATAGCTTTCCTTCTACTTTTATCTAACCGTTATTTAGATTTTCTTTTTTTTGATTGAACCCTGTCTTATCTAATTATTATTTTTATATAAAATCAAACAAATACCCAATATAAATACTAAACCTTAAAATTATGTTTTGTAACTTTTTATTCTTACATCTGTCATTTCCAGTTTTTGGTTTTCGTATGGTGATAATAAATCTCGGAAGAAACAAATATGATAAAAATGTACTTTATTGATCAAACTCAACTCGTGCATTTTTTTATATATTGTTTATCATATTATCTATTTTTCGTGCCTGATGTGAGCATGAAGATTCTTTTTAAATGGAAAAAAAAAACAAGAGTTTACATATGAATGAAAAAAAGGAAAATAATCGCTGTTTGGTTTAAATCACTATTTATATACAATCTATCTTACAAAACTTTTTCACCTTAAACTCATTGTTTTCACCCCTATCTACCCAGCTGCATCTGATATTGAAGAAATAACCGTTAAATTAATTAATTAATCTACCAATATAAAAGTAAACATGTTAAACATGTTTTCCTAAGCATTAGGATATGGATTTAAATTATCCAAAATATACATCTATAGCAATATGTCCAGATTTGTGTTCAAACAGAGTATAACCATAAGCTGAAGCAGCAAATACAAGTGCTTGTTCCTCAGGATATTCACTTTGATAATCAATGGTTACTGAACTATTATCATTACCAGCACTTGCGCTATGAGAAAGTATAGTGATAACTGTGTTACAAGCTGCTAGTGTGAGAAAGAACTCATGTAAGGTCCATCTATGTAACATGTTCCTGAGCTCTGGATCGGATGTAATTTCTGAATTGAGTTTTAATCTTCTACCGAATTTCTGTTAATTTCTATGCATAAGTACCGATTCAAGTTACCAACACGGAGAAAAAAGAATTGGTAATTTTTTTGTCTAAGTTTTAAGGAATGGGGGAAAGGGTGTATTAGTCATATCATACCTCCAACGATTGAGAGCCCGTTTGAAATTGATTATTTTAGAGTTAAAAGAGTTTTTTAATTAAAATTAAAATATTTGTAAAAAATATTAAAAAATGTCCTGACATCCAAAATCATACACATGATTAAGAAATAGAAACGATTTTATTGGTGTTTAAAATTTTCACAAAGAAAGTAATATAAGGGTGAAATAAATAGGGTGATATATATAATCAAAGGTATATTATCGATACAAGATACACACATACAATTAAAGAAACCAATTGTAATAGTTGAATCGGTCTATTCCCCAAGGTACCATATCAATTCTAAACAAAAAACTAATTAGGGAAAAGGACGCACCACCCAATTGCTAAATAAAAATCTATGCAACTATTATTTAAATAAGACTCGAGATGAGATAGTAGAGAAAACATTCAACAGAGTAATTAATAGCATGAGATTAACGAAACACACTTGTGTATTTCCAATACACTATTTTTCAATTCCAAGACTCGACTTTCATTGTTTCCAATGAGTTCACCTTTTTTCAAGACATGAGTTGTCCTCCAATGAAGAGGAACCAACCCAACATAAACGATATTTAGAAAGAAGGTGATCTCTGGGTTCTGAACAACATCATAACAAAGAATATGTTTATCTGGGCAACCCACATTGATCGAAGATAATCCATCAATTGTATGAAGACACCCATCATTTTTTACGACAACCCAACGTTACATTTAATACAACCCATTACGAAATGACACTACACCATATTATGAAGACAACCCATAATTTGTCAAAGACAACTCATCATTGGTTGGACACAACTCATCGTTGTTGAGAGGACAACCCATCATTGTTAGAAGACAATCCATTAAAAAAACGCATTACAACCCAACCATATGATAATCTACGTTTATGAATGATGGTCCATCAACATTAACTAATCATATTGATACATGAATAATTGATCTAAATTTACAAAACTCATGTATTTTTATGATATCACGTACATGAATAACTTACCATATTTATTTGTTAAATTTTTTATGGGTTGAATTTGTTACCTTATTAATTATAGTGTAGACATGCATGGATGCAAATACGCGTAAATTAGTCATATTTTAACGTAAAGATAGATTGAATATGTTGTGGACTCTTATATTTATTATACTTTTTTTATTGTATTTTTATCATTCATATATATATATATATATATATATATATATAATTTATAGTTATAATAATTTAAGATAATATTAATGATGTATAATTAAAGGTATACCTAAAATTCTATTACAGTAAATTAGTTCTACATTAACTTTTACTAAATTTTAAATTTTGAACAAATCTAATTTTTTTTTTGTTCTGTAAGAACAGGGTGTCATGTTAATAAGTGGTCTAACTACATTCCAATTACCTTATAAGTATGCGTAGAAGTTTCTCTCTCTAAAAAAAAAATGCTCTCAACAAAATCAGTTACTGTACAAATCTAATTCCAAAATATTTCTTTTTTCACCCCTGCCTTCTTTAGTTTAATTCCAATTCCATCCATGTTCTGCAAACATGACATAATTAAACATATTTTCGGTTTTTATAATCACTTTATTTATGGTTAATTTTCCTTATTAGCATACTTTAGTTCCTTTGTTAAATTATTATTTTGATCACAGGTCTTTAGATTGTATCTATGAAATTAGCCTAATCACCTATCTTGGCTATGGAATATGATCGAGGCCCAATTATTTGTTTAACTCTTTGGCGGATTAAAAAGTTAATTTGGAATCTAATTTTTCAAATTTGCAACATGCACTCAAGTTCTACTTATGATCTTACTCTAATTCTCTTTATATTATACTGTGGGGATCTTGATCTAAGCTATGATGGTCGATTTTCACACATGCAGAGTATTATTAGTTTTATCTATATAATGAAAGCAAGTTTGGTGAAATGTTATGCTTGGGTTTCTGCAATTTTCTTTAGATCTAAGGCCATGCAGCTTAGAATTTATAAGCATTGTTCTATCCCATTAACAGACATGTATGGTGTTCAAGTTCTTATTGCTGTGTTTAATGGCACCAGTCATAGACATTGGATTATATTTAAGGACTGTATTCTATTCACAGCTCTTATAATTGGTTTTCTTTTAATGGAGATGATGAGCAATTATTATAAAATCACCATCATTTCGAATATACTCTATTACTCTATAAATGTTATTGAATACTTCCTGGTGCACAAAAAGAAGTGTGAAGAAGGCTTTAATGGAAGGCACCAAAACTATAAAATTGAACACCAATATCCGGGTAATATCCCTTCCTATAGTTATATATATGTGAAAGGTTTGTCTGATGTTTGCAGGGGATATAAGGATCGATATACCAGCCTTGTTATTTGTTTTATTAATAAATCTAGAAAGACACTTTACAAACAAGCCAATCAAAACAAGTATAACAGCACGTTTTGTATGGAGAAGCGAGCTAATACGGCGTACGAATCTTTCTATATCAAAACATGCAAATTCTTTTTCATCTATTGGGCGGTTTGGGTGAATCAAGAGTTTACTTCACATATAAGGTTCAATCTTGATTATTTTATTATCTGGGTTAATGTGCCTCCTACTCTGTGGGGAGTATTAGCCTTGCACGCTTGGATTAAGTATTTTTCTATTATAAAACGCTTGGTTAATTACGAAAACTCTGTCGATAATGTTACACGCGACGTACAAGTGTCAAACATGCAATATTGTATAGATTTTGGAAGATTTATCAGTTACCTCGTTGATAAGAACAGAGTCTTTCAAGAGGCTATATATAAGATGCAAATCGTCTGCATTACATTTCACAGCAAAACTAAGAAAATTATATCTATCATCACCCTCAAAATGCAGCTAAATTCAGCTACTAAATCAAACCATTTCCTCCCGCTTGCTAAATCACGCACTGATGATCTTTTGAAGCTGGAATCTTTAACCCTTACTACTAAAACTTCGTCTATCAAACGTATCATTTCTGAATATAACTTCTACACTAAAATTATCTCAGATAGAATTATTACCTTCACTACTTTTCGAAAAGTTGTACTCGAAACCTGGGGAATCAGATGCAGAATCATCTTTGAAGAAATCCAACCTAACATCTTCAGGTTAACTCTTGACAGAGAAGAAGAAGCAAACAGACTTTTTTTCAACAGGCCTGGTCTTGTAAGTGGCATTCATGTACTCATCTATCAATGTGAAGGCAATGAAAAATGGAATGAGGCTGATCTCAATACTTCTTCAGTATGGGTCAGGATTTATGGATTAGCAGGAGTTCAGAACAACATAAATGCTATTGAAGCTTTTGGAAGTTACATTGGAGAGGTCTGTGAAATTGATTACCCTATTGCAGATAGAGATGATCTTAACTTTATACGATTCAGAGTCAATTTCGACACTAAAGAACCAATCAAGACTGGAGTTTTCATTAATCAATTGGATGGTCTTGCATGGGTTGGATTTACATACGAAAGCTTGGGATTATTCTGTTTCAATTGTGATAGACTAGGCCACAATAAACTATCATGCTATGCAGCTATGGTACGACCTCGGTGGAATGATGATGCAGCGAGGTATAGTAACTGGAGCAAAGACATGGTTATTCGTAATGAAGATGTTGTTTTTCATGTGCTAAGGAAAAGAGATAATTGGGGAAACTTTGACGAGATCATTAGATTTTATCCTTTTAGAAGACACGATGCTGATGGAGAAGATGATGATGAAGGACGAAATGCTGGTAATAACGCGCTTATCTCTAACATACAATTTGGTTCAATATCTATACCATCTCAAATTCGCAACAGAGAAACTAATAAAGATGATAAGAAGAATGAAACTGAATCCCAGAAAAGAAAACGCGAGAACACTGAGATGCTTGAAGTCATTTATAACAACATTGCTCAATTTGATGGACCAGTAGAATTGTCGGAGAAGAATTACCCTGAGATTTTCAAAATCTTTAGGGAAGAATTTGGAGAAGTTGGAATGAGTATTATAGTATCAAGTCAGGCGATTAAAGAAGTTCTTGATAATAGAGAAGTGGACATTGATGGAATGTATAAGAAGTTCACTCAAGATACGAATTTCAATTATGGGGATAACAACTCTGCACTCAACCTGTTAAGCGACACTGCTGCACTTAGCGCCATTCATGGTGATCAATACGTTAACAACACAGAATTTCATAACATGAATAGGGACGTGGTTCAAGAGGAGATCAACATCAACAATCCACCAGCAATAGTGCGAGACATTAATAAGGGAAAGGCAATAATGGTGAATGATACAGAGAAGGAATTTAGCTATGAGGCTCAGGAAGTTGCACCAAATTCACTTTCAGGTCATTTCAGTAACTTCCCACGAAGCGAGAATGATGAAGTAATCAACTGGCGCACTAAACCTAGGATGAGGGTTATTAATCCGTATGAAAAATTCACATGGCCAATGGAGACTAAAAGAAAGTCTACGCCAGCTCCGTTTCAACAGGAACCCAAGAAAAAAATTCAAAGAGTTAACCTAGATGACTTTGATTCAATGGAGAAGAGAATCAGTGACATGCAGATGTTTGTTGATGAGCTTTATTCTAGCTTTTATGAAGTCAGAGATCAATTTATGTATAACCAAGAGAAAGAGGATAATTTGCTTAATGGAGAAATTCAAAATAACGGCAATCTTAACTTTTGTAAAGGTGAGGGTTGTTTTGGACACCATGATGATGTTTCTAGTGAAGGTTCTTCGGCTGAGGAGGCTGCAAGTACACAGGGAGTGCCCGTGATGGAAAGTGGTCCTCGTTTTGCTCAAGTGGATGACGGCCTATCCCTTAAGAGGGCCGGGGTGGATGGATAACGTACTTGTCTGGAACTGTCGAGGAGCTAGGGCACCCTCGACTAAAAGTATGTTTAAGTCCCTTATTTCTAAGTATCGTTTCTCTATTTCATGTTTGCTAGAAGCTAAATTAAGATCGAATAAGTTTGCTAAGTGTAGTCATTTTAAGTATTTTGAAAATTCACACATAGTCGAACCCAGGGGAAGATCTTATATGTCTGGGGGGATTCTATTGATGTGGAAAAATTCTGTGGATCTTAGAGTCGTTAGCTCGGGTCCTTCTTTTGTAATTGCGGAAATTAATGAATCTAATAAAGATGTTTGGTACTTGGTGTGTGTATATGCTCCAACATGCGAGAAAGAAAGGAATATGTTATGGGAATCTTTTACGAAATGGTACTCTAAAATTAATGCTCCTACTTTATTCATTGGCGATTTTAATGACATCGCAAGAACTAATGAGAAATTGGGTAAAAGAGGTACTAATTTTGATAGAATTTTAAATTTCAATAACTTCATCAATCAAAATAATCTTATCGATTTACCAAGTAAGGGTTGTTTCTACACATGGACTAATAAAAGAAAAGGCGAAGAGAATGTTAAAGAAAAACTTGATAGGGGATTGGCTTCATTATCATGGTGTGAAAAATTTCCTAATGCATGTATTCAAGTACCTCCAGCAATTGGTTCGGACCATTCACCTCTAATATTATCTATGAATTCGGTTAAATCTATATATGAGAAATATTTTATGTTTGAATCGAGATGGCTTAAAAATGAAAAATGTAAAGTAGTTATCAATGATGTATGGAAAGAACAAGGTAATATTCGATCCATTAAAGATTTTTGTGAGAAAAGAGATATGCTTTGCCTTGCTCTCACGGGTTGGAGTAAAAAAATCTTTCGTAACAATCGGAAACTTATAGAGAGGTATCAAAATGAACTAATCAATTTACAAAATATGGAGAGTACGGATGAAAATTGGCTCAAAGAAAAGGAATTATATACTAAATTAGAAGAGGCATGGAAGCAAGAGGAATTATTTTGGGCGGATAAGGCAAGAGACGAATGGATAAATAAAGGAGACAAAAATACAAGGTATTTTCATGCTAAAACGTTATTTAGAAGGAAAATTAATAGAATTACGACTATTAAAAATAAAGAAGGATTATGGACAGATAATGAGGTGGTAATCAAAGGTATTATTCAAGATTATTACACTAATTTATTCTCTAATCAAGATATTAGTCAAAATCCAGATATCTTTCAATATATACCTCATAAGATCTCTGATAAAATGAATGAGGATATTACAAAGATACCAGACTTAGAGGAAGTTAAAAAAGCAGTTTTTGATATGTCGGGATCTAAAGCACCGGGACCAGATGGCCTTCCTGGGATTTTTTATCAAGAAAATTGGGAAATTCTCAAAGAAGACATATATACCATTGTTAAGAATTTTTTTGAACTCAATACTCCTCTAAATGGGATTAATGATACTGTGATAACTCTTATACCGAAGGGCGATTATCAAGAATCTGTAGCGGATTATAGACCAATAGCATGTCTCAATTTTTGCTATAAAATTATATCTAAGATTTTAGCCAATAGATTACAACCATTGATGGAAGATCTCATATCCCCTACTCAATCTGCTTTTATCAAGGGAAGGAGTATACAAGACAACATTTTAATCGCGCAAGAGGTTGCTTTTTTTCTTAAGAATAAAAGAAGATCTAAAAAGAATTATGCAGCAGTAAAAATTGACATGGCTAAAGCATATGATCAAGTCAATTGGAAATTTCTAATCCAAACTCTCAAAGCTATTGGTTTTTGTGAAAAGTGGACTGAATGGATTTATAACTGTATATCATCGGTAACACTTCAAGTGAAAGTCAACGGACAAAGGTTAAAGAAGTTTTCACCATCCAGAGGAATAAGACAAGGAGATCCATTATCTCCACTTCTCTTTTCTATTCTTACAGAAAGTCTAATAAGTCTTATCAATTTTCAATGTCGGGAAGGTAATATTAAAGGAATTAAAATAACCAGAAACTGTCCAGCTCTTACCCATCTGCTCTTTGCTGATGATGCTCTATTCTTCATTAATATTGATAAGAATGAAATTGATTACTTTAAAGATACCATTGATATCTTTTGTCAAGCTTCGGGACAAAGAATTAATTTTCAGAAATCATCTATTATTTTCAGTAAAGGAACTCCGGAAAACATATGTGAAGAAGTGGCTAAAACCCTTAATGTCAAAAGAACATCCTCTTTCGGTAAATATTTAGGGATTCCTTTCTCGCTCAAAAGATCAAAATCTGAAAATTTAAATTATGTCAAGGATAAACTCCTCAACAAATCTTCAAGTTATTTTTCAAACCTATTATCAGATGGAGGAAAAGAAGTTCTGATCAAAGCGGTACTACAAGCAATACCCAATTATGCAATGTCCATTTTTGAATTTCCTAAAACATTATGCAAAAAATTATCCGGAATTGTTGCTAATTTCTGGTGGGATTCGAATAATAAGAAAAGAATTCATTGGGTTAAATGGAAGAGGATTGCGAGAGCGAAAAATATTGGAGGTATTGGATTTAGGGATTTTCAAAAAATGAATTTAGCATTATTAGCTAAACAAGCGTGGAGAATTATGAGTAATCCGAATTCCCTTGTTGCTAAAGTCTTAAAAGGTATATACTTTCCTTGGGATAACATTATTAATACAAAATTGGCTAATAAAAGATCTTGGAGTTGGGCAAGTATATATAAAGGAGTACAATTCATTAAACAGCACGCAATATGGAAAATTGGGAACGGAATTAATATCAATATTTGGGATCAAAAATGGGTAAATAGTAAGGTAACTTTGGAGCGACCAGTGGGATGTACAACAGAATATGTAGCGCAACTCTTTAATAATGATTTAACCGGCTGGAATATGGATCTTCTGAGACAGTTATTCCCTCCAAATCAAATAAATGACATATGCAAGATACCAGTAATCATTGGAAAAGAGGAGGATAAAATAATTTGGCCACATTCAAAAGATGGAGAATACAGTACCAAATCGGGTTATCATAAATTGGTTGAACTAGAAATTCAAAGTGAAGCCCAAACATCGTCTCAAGGCATGAAAGAAAATAGCAATCTCTGGGATATTATATGGAAATCAAATGTGATGAATAAAGTAAGATCGTTCGGATGGAAAGTATGCAGTGGAGCTATTCCTACTAAACGTAATTTAAAATCTAGAAAAGTTGTTAAAGATGCGACATGCGAATGGTGTGAATTAGACAAAGAGGATATTGAACACCTTTTTATAAAATGCCCTCTTAGTATGGCGGTTTGGACGAACTCAAGACTACAGATCATAATAGAAAAAGATAAAAAGTATGAAATTGGAGAGTGGTTCATTGATCTTCGAAAAAAGTACAGCAAGAATGGATGGGATCAAAGTGAATTTACGGCGTATTTTCTTCTGACATTATGGAATATTTGGAAGGCAAAGATGCGAAGCTATCATGAAAAAACACCATTGGTTATTAAAGATATACTTATTAAAATTAACTTAGCGATGAATGACTTATTCAAAAGTAGAGTGAATGGTGATAAAGTAGATAATAATAAAAAAAGAACGGCTAAGGATGAGATGAATAATGAAGATATCATTGAGAACAACCCAATTCTTAAAGATGATTCAGAAATTGTTTTCATGAGTGATGCATCCTTCAAAAAGGACTATGAACCAGCAGGCCTGGCGGCTACAGCGATAAACAAAGAAGGCATAGTTGTTCAGAAGATTACTACAAGACAGCTTGTTAGAAGCTCTATCGAAGGTGAAGGTTGGGCGGTTCTTCTTGCTATGAGAAAAGCTGCCAGTTGTAATTTCCGGAGTGTTGCTTTTTACTCCGATAACCTCGAACTTGTTCAAGGTATTGATAAAGATACAGGTCTTCGATGGCAATTATATCCATTTATTGCTGAAATGAAGAGCTGGTTGAAGAGATATCCCAATTGGAAAATCAACTTTGTCAATCGGAAACTTAATAACGTTACTGATCTTGCAGCAAAGTCAGCTAGACGGAATTTGGATACCTCTAAATGGAAGGACGGAACTCTTAGTGACTATTATGTTTATCTTAAGTCATTGTATAAACGTTAATAATTTATCACCTTGACAAAAAAAAAAAAAAAAAAAAAAAAAAAACCTTATAAGTATGCGTAAAAAGAATTAATACAATAAAGAAAACATTAGGACTTTTTCATACCTCCATGGACCTTAATTCCTATTATTTAAAAATATATTAAACTTATTATGAATTTATTTTCTTAAATATCATTCCACTTTTTAACTAAATAAATTTTCGTTCACAACTCAATTGATTTTTTGTTATTTTTTACCTATAATAATGAAAAAGTCATCTTTAAAATTTTGCTCAATATCTTCAAATTTTCAATGTTGTCATACACTTACTCTTTTTTTGTGAATGTTGTAAATATATTCTTCTCGGATCTGGAACCGAACCAAAAATTATCTAGGAATTGGCTTTTGACATGTTATTTAGTAACTGTATTGACGGAATATTAAACTTTTCCGATATAACTAAAAAACAATATTATAATTTTTGAAATAAAATTTAATTACAAAAATTACTATCAAAACAAGAAATCTTATTACTAAGATATTTCGATCATAATCTTAGTTATATAATCCTTCTTTAAAATAATTTATTGTCCGGAAACTCTAAAACAACACTTTTTTTTTTTCTAAAAGATAAATAACAAAACAATCGAAAATAAAACCTATCCTTTACCTTTACGCCTGTAAAGGTCTCCTAAAAGATTGAAACTTTCGGTAACCAAGCAACATTTCAAGACGTGTTGATGTCCAGTTTAATGCATTTAGCTTTGCATTTAACTCTCTTTTAAAATGGAGGATTTTCCATTCTGGAAACATTTGCATTCATTTCCAGATCTCGTAAATGATCCGACAAATTCTTCACTCAGTTCCCAATTTACTTTGAATTCTTTGAATCTTTTGTATCATTTCAAAGTAATTCAAATAGAAAGACCTACTCGTAAATTCAAGGCCATGGTAGAACGGATATCCAATGCTTCAGACTTAATACATGAATTAACTTTTCCCTTTCTTAAGATTTCTGAGTGATGTTTCCTTTCTCTATTGATTGCCACAACAGCTATGGTTGCAAGTTACCATTCTTTTATGAAAGATGCATTGTTTAAAATAAAATTAGCTTCATCTTGTGTAATACCCTCAGCCTTTTCGTTTTCATCCCCTTTATCTTCGTCCATAGACCATTTATCATTTTCTCTATTTTCTTCAAACATCTCTATTTTCTTCAAACATCTCTATTTTCTAAAACAACATCAACTTATACAAAAGAAGCCAATATATAAGCAATTATATATACTCCAAAAAATTTATACCAAAGCGAATATTACTTCCTATATTTGTCTCAATTTTAACTTTTATCGTCTCTCCAATTCATATATAATAATAATCTAATTAGGCATATGAGAATACGGGAGGTGAGACGGCGTCTCACTTTTAAAAGTGAGTCATCGCATTTTACTATATAAAGAATAAAAGAAAAGAAAAAAAAACAGTTAACTAATTATAAAAATAAAAGAAGCGCTCCTAGCAGGAAGAAACACAACCGGCGGCCGCCATTCTTCAGTCTCTCAGCTCTTCCTTTTTTTTCATAACATATACATTACATATTTCAGTGGGTAATAATAACAATGTTCTTCTCTGTTGATATTTGGTAAAGTCAAAGTTGGTGGTCAAATAGTAGAGTTGGCAGCTTATGTGGCAACTCACTTCAGCATTTGGAATAAGTTACTCTCTCGGGTTATAACTTGCACCGACTTACTTATGTGGCTTAATCTTATGCGTTGATCAAATACCACTTTGGACGGCTCAGATTAAAACCCTCTAAGGGTCATATAAAAGACCAGAGTCTTCAGACTTGGTCATAATTCACTCTCTCGTCTTTTGACTCTTCGCTCTCTTCTCTCTCTTGTTCTTCAGATAGTTAGGGTTTATTCTAAACATTATCAATCTATCTATAAAGATTGATAATTAGAATAGATTATCAAGTGTAATACTTGAAGATTGAGTAGTTTTTCTCGATTGAGTTCTTAGGGTTTCACGCTGAAACCCTTGTGGTGTTCTATTCTTATAATCCTGTAATCTGAAGTTGTAACCGTATTCTTATAGTGTGCGAAGCATCATCTGAGAGTGGCTTCAACGTGGATGTAGGCATATTGCTGAACCACGATATATCCTTGTGTTCTTTATTTTTCTGCTATTTCTTTTTCTGGGTTTGATTTGTTTTTCAACCTTAGATCTGTTCGATCTATTTTCGCCAAAGATTTACAACGTTTTACTAAGTGTTTTTACAACATTCTCCTTTCTTATATGTACGTTTCTCTCAACACTTCCTTTTATTTTAATTTTTCATTCCAGGGGTTTTTGCAATCCAATGATATTCACATTTTTGGAATTCTAATGATGAGATTGAGGGTGAGGCTGGATACCAAGTATAAATTAGAATTTAATTGTAAATTTTTGCAGGGGTTTCGATGGGCGACTGAAAATGACAACGGTGAAACTCGAGTTGATAGCATAAAGGTTGTTTTTGAAGGTTAGACTTCAAAAATGAATAAATGTTAAAATTCTAATATTTACTTTCACTGATTTAGATTACAGAAGCCCGAGATGATCTGGGCAAGGAGGAAATAAATAATTGGTGTAGAAGGTTAGCTTTTTCTTCATATTCCGCCCCAATGGGATTATCTCATTTAATTTTTAATGAACCAGGTATGGGACTGAATAGCTACTGGTTTAGCATTGTCATTTGATGCACCATATTCTATCCCAGCCATTGCACCACGACCTATACTGATTCTAAATGATTTTTCATTATTTAATTTTGCTTCGAAACAAATAGAGATATTACGAAAAGAGTTAACAGAAATAAATTGCTTGACACGGGAGAGGAGGACCCACATTTCCTACTTCCTGATATGGAACGTTGTATGTACTAAGATTGAGACGAGAATATCACAGGGGCTGAGTTGATAAAATCTAATAATGTAAATTCCAGAAGTGTAATGGCTGAAAAATCGAATCAAGAAAATAGACGAGGTGGGAAGTTGAAAACACATTTGCAGGGGCTAATTTGCAAAATCAAGTAAATAAGGGTGCAGTTTGCGAGAAATGTAAGGAACGGGTATGATTTGTAACGCGGGATGATTCGGAGATGTTGAGAATAGCTGTGGGGCCGTAGAATTGGGAGAAAAGGGAAGAATTACGTTGACGAAGAGGAACTGGTACTTAGAAAGAGTGGTGTTTACTTGGTCTTTTATTATTGATCTTCCATAGACACCACCATGTAGATGATGTAGATGTTAGTCATGTATAGGAAATAAAAGATTGGAATTTGCATCATATATGTAGAAAATCCTGGTTTAGGGCTGCCAACGATCTGAAATTTTTTGTAGGAACAACTGCTACAGCTTTAAAAGTAAGGAGAGCATGTGTGATGATAGCTGAACAACCAATTTGATGTTGAAGGAGAAAACTCGTTGTTGATATTCTTTCTTTTCTTATTTGTAATCTTTATGTCTTCGATTTTATCATCTTGCACAATAGTTTTATTTTTACCAATTCTGTGTGAATACTTTGAATAAGCAGCTGTTAGTGCTGATTTGGTGGTAATTTCAGGTTCTTCCTTTTTATGTTTACTTGCATCTACACCTTTTTCATTTGCTTCTTCTCCTCCATTTTCGCTTCTAGAGCTAGACTCAACATCATTATTGATGACATGACTTTCAGGTACGGGCTGGCAATTTGGAAGCACACGCTTAAATGGCTCATGGAAAGTGTCGTATAAGCGCTTACCTGATACAAACCAAGGTTAATAAGTAATAAATATGAAGAGAAGAAATATGAAAGAATTTTATCAGAATACCTTTTGCTCCCCTATACCAGGGAAACGAGCTAAATCTTCCATTGGTGCATCCATTTTTTTGCGAAAGAGACTGCAAAGTAATGTTCAATATGAGTAGAAGAAAAATCGAATGCATTAGAACATTAAGAAAATAGCAATTAAATGTACCCTGAGTACTTGGAGTATGAAATAAGCCGATTTACACAGAAAATGCTTCATTTAGGCTAACAATTTTTTGTCCATGGCCACCAAAAGACCTGAACAGTATGAATAATGTATATGAGAAAGAAGAGCTAAAAGAGAGTTTTTTTATAATCATGTTGTGTCTGTACTTGAACAATACTGAGAGGAGCAGATGTAACAACACCAACAATTTTAACACCTCCAGTTCCACCAAGACATTGTACTTTCCCGACTTCTCAAATCAAAATATAATGTCATCCAACAAGAAATAACATTACTAGGTATCCAGTCTCACCCTCAAATCATACTAGCTAAATTAAGCTGAAAATCTAGATAATATCAAGAAATGACTAGGCATTATCAAGAGAGTAGCGAGGGATTGGTAAAAGTACCTTTAACAACTGATTTCTCTTAATCAAAACTATTGTACAACACTTCCTTATCTATTTCCTCCTTGCCTAGATCATCTCGGGCTGCATTAATCGAAACCCCTGCAAAAATTTACAATTAAATTCCAATTTATACTTGGTATCCAGACTCACCCTCAATTTCAACATTAGAATTCCAAAAATGTGAATATCATTGGATTGCAAAAACCCCTGGAATTAAAAATTAAAATAAAAGGAAGAGTTGAGAGAAACGTACATATAAGAAAGGAAAAGAACATTGTTATTATTACCCACTGAAATATGTAATGTATATGTTATGAAAAAAAAGGAAGAGTTGAGAGACTGAAGAATGGTGGCCGCCGGTTGTGTTTCTTCCTGCTAGGAGCGCTTCTTTTATTTTTTAATTAGTTAACTATTTTTTTTCTTTTCTTTTATTCTTTATATAGTAAAATGTGATGGCTCACTTTTAAAAGTGAGACACCGTCTCACCTCCCGTATTTTGAGACCTCCCGTATTCTTTACGTTATCTTTTGGTGTATAAACCATTACTCCAATAATTTACATACCACTACAAAAATTGTAATAAACCCCACGAATAGAATGAATTTTATGCATTCTAAAACTTGGAAATAAAAAAGGGTCAATAATTCAAAAGGTCCACATCCTATTGTGTTTGCCACTAAGAGTCCATTGAATAATTTGAATCTGATGAGACTAATATACCCTTATTTAGTAAACACCCACATATAAGTTACCATTTTGATTGAAAACCAAACGTCTCTTCTCCACATTCAATACTCATTAAAGCAAATATATTAATTGTGCCCATTAGCTTTTTATTCCCTCTCATATGACAAGCCAGAATAAGATGAAACGACGTTCAACAGTGAAGCCCATTACCATCTCCGTCGAATATAGCCGGTAAGACGTTGATAGCCCAGTTACCAGTATGTGGTAGCCCACCCAAATCACACTACGAACCCAACAAACACATCTTCTCCGTCGAATATAGCCGGTAAGACGTTGATAGCCCAGTTACCAGTATGTGGTAGCCCGCCCAAATCACACTACGAGCCCAACAAACACGTCTTCTCCGTCGAATATAGCCAGTAAGACGTTGATAGCCCAGTTACCAGCATGTGGTAGCCCACCCAAATCACACTACGAGCCCAATAAACATGATGAGCCCCAACCCTAAATGAATGAAAACCCTCCGGCGGCATTGGAAGATGAAACACGCACTATGATGAATCATGCACTAGTTGGAAAAGTGTATGTGTATTTGAGAATAACTAATGATATGATATTGATATCCTTAATTGTCGCTATGATAAGAAAGAGATATAATTAGCATAATTAATCCCTTATATTAAGCAAATATGAAAGATATTATTCAGGGGTAAGAACGGTATGATCGATTTGCTGACAATTTATTTGGCCCTTTTAAAGGTGTAGTATTTAGGTGGGCTTGTCAAGAGAGGATATGTTGGGTTTAGGTCTTTATTGGCTATTATCTCAATAAAAAACTACCCTCCTATTTAAATAACAAACTTGGCCAGGACCTTGGTCTACCAATCTAGTGGTGCAGGTTCGAACCGAGTCAACGACTCCGAGTCCAAAGTGGCTCTCCTTTGTAACAAAAAAAAAAAAAAATTACAAGTACATAAATAACAAAAACAACTAAATAAAATAATTACGTCCATTTTACTAAATCTTGTGACATGCAATGTATTAGACATAGTCAATGATCATTACATAAAATTATATAGAAAAGATAGATTATACTAAATCCTATTCATCACTCAATCACCGGTCCAATATCAGAAGACAAACGATTTTCACCTTCCGGTAGTCTCAAATTCTCAATCATCTTAACAACATCCACCATTTTAGGTCTCTGATCAGGGTTTCTCACCACACACGCCAAAGCCATTCGTAACATCTCAACCATTTCTTCTTCAATATTCGGATATTTCATAAGCTCTAAATCAAACACCTCACCTGTCCATTCTTCTCTAACCACTGAATGAACCCATCTCACTAAATGTATAACCTCATCACCTCTTGTAGTATGAACCGGTGATTTTCCGGTAAGGAGTTCAAGTACTAAAACACCGAAACTGTATACATCGGAAGCTTGTGTAGCTTTACGTGCGTCGGGAATTTCTGGTGCACGATAGCCTAGTGTACGCGCGATTTGAGGTGTCATTATTGTTGCCATTCCTAGATCTGATACGGTGCCGTATCCTTGCGCGTTAAGAAATATGTTTGACGATTTAATATTACCGTGAACGAATTTTCCGTTATTCTGTGTGTGGATTTTAACGATTCCTTTTGCTGCACCATGTACGATTTTTACTCGTGTTTCCCAATCTAACGGAGTTTTTTTATCTTCTCCTCTTTTTCCTGCAAATTTATTATTAATTATTATAATTATTAACCGATTTCTGGTTAATTGCACCGTTAGTCCCTTTGATTTTATTGTCCCTGTATTTTGCCACAAAAGGTATACTCTCGAATGGGTATTTTGGTATTTTTTTTCAAAAGGGTAATGAAACAATAAACTTTCTACAATTTTTTTTTTTTTTTTACCATACTACAAAATATTTACGTTTAGTTTTAAGATAGTTTGGGCTTTATATAAGATATAAAGGAAATTTCTACCTATTTTTTAAAAATTAAATTTTTATTTAAAATAAAATAATTAATATAAATTCAAAATTTCTTTAATCATTATTAACAAAAAACAAATAACATAGATTATAAAAAAAAAGTTACAAATAAGGGACGGTTAATGCTTAAACCAGCTAGGGGTATTTTAGTCATTACACACTATATTTTAAACACATGGACAATAAGACTCCTATTTTGAAAAACCACAAGGGCTCACGGTGCAATTAATCCAGATATTTTATGATTCGAGATTATTCAACAAAAATAAAAAAGTAAAAAATAAAAAGAAAAAACTTACCATGTAACAAAGTAGCAACACTTCCATCACAAAAATAATCATAAACCATAAGTTTCTCATCTTTAGAATAATAATAAGCACGTAATTCAACAACATTTTCATCTTTAATCCTTCCGACAATATCCATTTGTTGTTCAAATTCCTTTTTTCCGACACTAACTTCTTTTAATCTCTTCACTACTACATTAGTAGCATCCTCTAATATCGCTTTATAAGCCATACCAAATGTACCTTTACCCAATACTTCAGCTGAAGCTCTTAACAAATCTTCTAAATCAAACGCGTAATTACACCCTTCAAAGAAAATTAATCGATTATTTGCTTCTTGGATCCTTGAAATTGATTTGTCAGGTGACATATCGCCTTTTGTTAACTTCCCGGAATTGTTTTTTCGCTTTGAACGGTAAATAATTATTAAAAATAATAAACCGAAAACTCCAAGGACTGAACTTGTAATTATTATCCAAAGCAAGGCCTTCTCGCTTAACTTTCGTTTACTTGATGATTTTTCATTTGGGTCATGAGTATACGGGAGAACAGGAATAGAGCAATTTAAAAGATTTAATGTTGTAAGATTATTTCCCGAAAAAACAGTTTTTGGAAATTTTTGAAGTGATTTAGGTACTAAACCAGTGAGATTATTGTAAGATAAATTTAATGACGATAAATTGACTAATTCAAAATCAGGAATTTCACCGGAAAATGAATTATTCGCGAGATTTAACGAGATGAGATGAGTTAAACTTGAAATTGAAATGGGTATACTTCCGTTAAATCGATTGTTTGATAAATCAACAGAAGTGAGATTTTTCCAAACGGAAAAATTTAACGGTAACGAACCAGTGAAATTATTATACTGAAGAAAAAGAGATGATAAGTTTTTGAGATTAAGAAGGTCTAAAGGAAATGTACCAGTTAAACAATTGGATCTGAGGCTTAAGATCTGTAATGCTGATAAATTAGTGAGTGTATTTGAAGGTATAGGGCCACGAAAACCTACCCCAGGTAAGCGTAAAGAGATTACTCTTGAACCATCTTCATTACAAGCTATACCAGTCCAATTTTTGCATACTGAGGTCCTTTCATCCCAGTTTAGAGTATGTAAATGAGGGACCTTTTTTGCAAAATTAAGTAAAGCTTGCTTATCACTTACGAGAACTGTGTCTGTGACTGTGGCTAAACATTGTGAAAGCAACAAAGATAGAAATAACCCCACCAAGAATCTGAGCGTCTCCATTTCAAGCTTGTTCAAGCTTCAAGATAGAAGTGAAGTGGGGTTTTAAAAGAAGTTGGAAATGAAGATTTTTGGGTCAAAATGGTGTTTTTTTAAAGAGGGTTGAGACTTGAGAGTCAAAGAAGATGCTTCTTTTTGGGTATTATTTGTTTTAGGCACTTTTACTTGTGGGATTAAGAGTAGGAACCAAGATTATATAGGGGAAAAGAATGGGAGTATTGTATAGCTATTCACCTTGTTTTTTCGGGTTTTGCAAGGCGGTATTGTTGGATCCGGTGTCTCTCGAAGATTGGTTACCTCGTCTTTAATGCATTTATGCTTTTGATGAAATAACGTATACAACGTTCGGATAAGTTCGAATAATTTTTTCTTTTTGGTCAAAGTTCGAATTAATAAAAAAGAAGTCAATCTGATTACAGTTTGGAAGACTGCGAATTAATAAGAAATCAGTCAAACTGAATAAAAATCAATTTTTTTTTATATTTTCTTCTTTTTTCTGTTTAAATTTCAAGTTTTGAAAAAATTAACCCTCTTTCATAAAATACCGTTGTCGACGTCTTTCCTTCTATGACAACGGCTTTAATATCTGTTTTCCTTTTTTTGTTTAGTTTTAAATTTCTCCTTATTTATTTTTCTTTTGTTCTATGAATTCCCAATTTTAGTTGTTTATTTGTTTGAATGATATGTCATTTGTACATTATTCCCGCTTGATTGTTGTTATGATAGTTTCGTTTGAGGGGTGGAACTCCGTCTTCTGCACTAAAGGTACTGTGCTTGGGTTCGGTGTAGAGTTTGTGATAATAGATGAGGTGATTCCCCCAAGGGGTTACGAAATGGGTAGGTTCGTAAGTGGATATTTTGTTGTTCCAAACAAGGGTGGGTGGCAATAGTGGTTGAGGTGATGTTGGGTAGCATGGATACCTCATTTTCTATTAACAACATGTTGCAATAATGTGCGTGGGTTGCTGTTTTAGTGTGCTTTGTTCCCCTCCCCATTCTTCATTGTTTACAAATTGCTCATACTATATGTTTTTTTTCGAAAAAGCAGAGAGATAGGCGTAAGGAGATTGTCCTCCACTCTTTGTATTTTTATATATAGTGCGTTTTTGTAGGTGTGGAGATGGCGGGCTATGCTTTATAAGGTGTACAATGTTTTTGCTATGGTGGTCAGTTTTATATGTCTCTCAGTTCATTAGCTTTTATTTCTTGTTGTGGGATCAAATGTTGTTTCTCGTTGTGGTTTCGGTTCAGTAAGAAGGATAAACAGTGTTTGTCGATCCCCTTTTATTCATTATGCTTCGTTTCTTGTAAGGTGGGGAACCAGTGGATGTGGGTTTCTCGTTAGGTGGAGTTTGTTAGTGTGTGCATCAATTTGTAATTGTAATTGGCTCTACCTTTCGTTTTATTTGAAGTTTGTTCCTTCCTATATGTTTCCACTTGGATAATTACCTCTTTCCTTGGTCATAACAATGACCCTTAATTGCATTGATTCAAATTGGAAGGATAGCTCTGCACGTGAATTCACTCTTGGCGATATTTCTATCCTTATGGGCTTAGGGTTGGTTCGATTCGGTTTGTGGATATGTTATTTATCTTTGATTCTTCAATTCGATTGTTTGGAAAGGGTTTTGGGAGCCTTTTGGTAGATTTGGAGGCAGAGCATAAAGTAATAAGGCCAATATGGTTTGTCTTTGTTAGTTGTTTCCGTACTTGTTGTATCAATTTTTTATTTGATTTGTCAACTGAACTCGTTTACTTTAATTTTTCTCTAATATGTACTCCACACCTCTCATTTTAACTAACCATGTTCCCTTTAACACATGATAAAATTGACTATTCCACACAATTAACTTATTGGTTAACTTAAAAATGACTAATTTCACCTTATTAGTTATTCCTAAAATAATTCTTAACGCTAATTGAATATCAAAAGAGAATGGTAAAATAGGAAAATTGTAATTAATAGTACACTGAAACTGTAAAATGACACATATTATGGGACCCCATACCCCTTACATGCAAAAATGTCGATTCATATGAGAAGGGTTTTTTTTCTTTGTTACATGAGAGGTCAAATATAGTGTTAAATAAAACAAATAACTAGAGCACACTCAATATATCTATTGATCTTCCTTAGAGATTTCCAACCAAAGCGATCTCGTGTAATCACTCATCATATCTTATTAGGAGGATCGTTGTGTGTAGAGTAAGAATACACTTGATGAAGACCCAACCGAGCAAGACAATTGACACATATATTTGTCTTTCTATAAATGTGTCTCATTCCCTGTTTCTAGGTAGGATATCACATCTTCCCTTTACTAGGAGTCTAGGGGCCCTCTCTCCAACTCTGCCTGTGATAATGCCTCAAGAACCTCATGTGAATCAAGCTCCACGCATAACTCTTTGATCCCTACATTCTCAACCATATGTAACCCTTCATATAAAGCAACGACTTTTGCAACCACTGGAATAAAACAAAATAATTTCATAGAAAAAACTCAGATCCAAGTGCCCTATGTATTCCTCAACACACCATTTGCCCCACACACACAACGTCATATGTTACAGCTTCCACATGTGTTGAGTTTGAACCCCTGGTTACATTTTCATCACCCGATGAGCTCCACGTGTTCTTTGCGCCCAGATTCTCTCCCTGGTTGGCTATTTGGTGGTCCTTTGTGTGTTCTAAAATAAATGCAAAAGTAATTGAACCACAACCGCAAGTGTATGGTTGTCCCAAGTAGTAATAAGTGATTCTAGGATCGTTCGCAGGGACGGTTTGGTTAACTACAATGCTTATCGAATAATGAATGGTTGCACTTATGAAAGCAAGTAAAGATTATATGATTGATTGGTTGTTTTGATTATTTCGAAGTAATAAAAGACTAAATGAAAAATGCAATTAAATACTAAGACGCAAGTAAATGAATGTGAAACGCAAGTATGAGAAGGTAGCACTTGAGAACGCAAGGGATCCTCCTAATCCTATTTCATAATCAATTCTGTTTAAGGGTTAAATCGGTCAATTACAATGGTCGGGATTCTAAATTCCTTATACCCCCGTCAGGGTGGACTATAAGGCTATCATAGAGTGTCACTAGTCCCGTCAGGGTAAATATGATCCACTTTTGGATGATTAAGTTAATTACCTCATTGGCCCTAAAATTAGCTAAGTTCGTCAGAATCAGTAGCTTCTATTTTAGATTGAATAAATAAATCCGTAGCTAAACCCTCCGCCAGGATGATCCACACGCCACTTATGTTGAATAACCTAGATACTGAAACCTGTTCTTAGTTCATGACTCCAAAAACAGTAAATAATCTCAATTTATCGAAAAGAGTAAAAGACACAATCTAATTTAATTTAACAGAAACCCAAATTCAGACATAGAAATTCAATAGAATTGGGATTCACCCATAAAGCAATCTCAAACACTAAAATGTATTTAGCTCATACTAATTAAAAAAAAACTAAATTAAAAGTAATGGAATTCATATTGTCTTACAAAATTAAAGATAAAGAAAACCTAATTTCCGGAATTGGAACGGCTGAGAACGGAGATATAGACCCTCTCCAACTTTTACAGCTTCTTCTTTCTTCCTTCTGTTGCTTCTCTCTGATGTTTTAATTTGTAAAAAGTGAATTGTCTTGAAAATAGAAGTCAAGGGCTCATTTTATATGTGGAAAAACGGATTAGGGCTTGGACTTAAGAATAAATCACTAATTAAATGTCCAAGCCCATTTTCTAAGCCCAAAATCCCGTAACTACTGCACCACCTCCACTAAAACGGCTCTAGCCGCTTCGTTATAACTCCGATTGACCTGAAATCACTTGCAAAAGTTCCGTAACTCGATAAGGAATCTAATCTCTTCAAAGGTCAGCGGCTAAATCATCTCTTAAGTGTCTCGAAATCAGAAATCTTTGGCCTATTTTCCAGATTTGCTGCTCTAAAGTCAAATTCTTTCGGGATTTATCTTCAAGTCTTGACTCCATATTACGATTTTTGACTCTCTTCTCGGATTCCATTCCTAGCTAATATTCAGAACCTACAAACTTTTCACTAAGATACACAAGATTACGCACAAAAGTTTAATAAATAAAAAATACTAGAAATAAAATAGAAATTCCGGATTATTGCATTTTTAACTCAAAAGTCTATCAAAATATTCAATTAAACATTAAAAATGATGTCTCCCAAGGGTCGAAAATAAGAACAATTGGGGAGACATCACTATTATAGTCTTTTACATAATCCAACGCAATATATTTAAATTTCTTTACTAGAATTTTAGAACTCGGGATCCTTACATTATTAAACATGGCCTCGTTACGTTGCTTCCAAACCACCCCCGATCAAAGCGTTGAAAAATATATTTCAATTATCACCAACAAAAATAATTGGACAATATATTGTTATTCCACCACCAAAATATACTCAATGATGAAGGTTCTAACACCCTAACACCCAAGATTTGTTGTTTGCTCTCAAGGCTCCAAACCAACTGCTCGGTGACCTATGCTAAGTTGTTAGGGTCACTTATATCTCATTCTGACCTTACCCAATTTTCCCAACTCCTCTCTTGTGATTCTAGTAGATGTTGATCATCTATGTGGCCCCATTGTATTCTTTGTCCTTTGTTGCTACCTACTATTTTTATGAAGAATTATTGATGAACTCTAGACCTACTCACATGATCACCACACTTCTCTATACCGTTCGTCTCCTGGAATCTTGGAACAAACGATTCCGAGTGACCCCGTCTCTTACCCTACTAACATATTGTGGGTTACAGTTGAGATTGAGTAGACCCCCCCTAAGACATAATATACTAATCATTATTTTCACTTATCAGACCATCTGCTTCGAAATGACGTAATCCTCTTCCCTATTCCACGTCTTTCTTGACACATGGTGTCGCCTAGGGTGTGATAAAAATAAGATAAAATTAAGTCTAGAAAACTACGCACTCTCACCCTAGACAGGCACAGTACTGCAAGTATTACAGGACGTATGCAAGTTTTAGTTAGTAAGTTGAGTTCGTTCTCAGGGACTTAAGTGTGCTAGTCGAATGGGTAGCAATAATGAGTAAGCAATAATTAAATAAAAGAGAGAAAATAAAAAAGAATAGATTTCGGAATTAAGAATTAAAACTAAGAAAATAAAGACAATAAATAAAATACGAAGAATATGAGATGAGAAGTATAACTTAGGTTTTGCTAGTATGCACTAATCCTTCTAATTCTTTCTAGTAGATCTATTTAATAAGGGAGAATATTAGCTCTTGTATATTTAGTCAGGATTCTAAATTCCCATACCTTAGACCTTGAGAGCGACTAAGGGGGCTACGGACACACCACGAGGCTGGTTCAAATAGGGTTATCAAACGCTACTAAGGCCCTAAGCAATCAATTTCCATACAAGGTGATAGTGATTAAATTATACCCTAATGACTATCTAGTTAGAATCAGTTTTGTCAGGACTAATATCGACACTAGACGTTATGTGGTGTTTCAATAATTAGACACCCAGTTAAGGCGATCATCTAACTACTATTAAGGTAATCCTAAACGTTGCGCACCGCAACGAAAACAATCATTAAATCAAAACACATAAACAAATATAAAGGTAAGCAGCTAATATCAAATTAAAACATGTAATTCCCAAAGAAACTTAGATAGAAAGAAATTAGAATTCATAGATTATACATGATGCAAAACCCAAGCTATGGGAAGTTTAGTTCATACCTGAAGGAAATAAACTAAAAGAAATAATGAAAGACATCATCTTGCTCTCTACAATAACTTGGAAGAATAAAACCTTAAGAACTAATTACTATGAGGCAAGGATGAGCAAGGATGATTTACAAGTGATATAAGGGTGTATTTGTAGGTGTTTAGAAGACCTAATTCGTTTTCTTGAAGGAGAGGTTAAGTAATGGACTCCAAGCCCAACTCAAATTCGTAACCCTAAAAACATGCAATCAGGCCCGTTTTTCTTTTGGTCCTAGCAGCTTCAATTTTCATCCGTTTGATGCGTATGAATATACCAAATTCACCGTCTCGGAAATATCTTCAACTTTGCTCTTGACCGTTTCTCCAAATTCCACACCGTTTTTTAGATATAAGCTGATTTGTGGTCGTAGGTGCAGAAATTCAGGATTAAGGCAGGTTTTCCTTTTCCATGTTTTTAGCTTTTCTTTCTTTTATCTCTAATTACCATGCTTATCTCTTTCCATATCTTGTAGTCTTTGACTTGGACTCTAATTAATCTCCATAATTATCTTTAAAGCTTCACAATAAATAAATAATTAAACCCAATATGCTCTAAAAATATTATTTTACTAAATCAAGACTCAAAATAGGAAAGTGCACTATTTCTCAAGAAAATCGACTATTATGACTTCTAAATCAGCCTGGCTATCGGACCCGGCTTACCGGGTCGCCGGACCGGCCCGGGCCGATAAGCACCGGCGCCGGAACGAGTCCGAGATGGAGGCGGTGACCGGAACGGAACGCACCGTGTATCCCCCTATCGTGCGTCGCTGTAATATTCTGTGATTTTTCATGGACCGAACCGGTCCGTGACTGATACGGACCAGTAACGGCCCGTTAACATTTTTTTTTATATAAAACCAATTATATTTAACCCATCTTCCAATGTAGGTAGTAAATGGAGAAAGAAGCATCATCATCCTCATCGATATCATCAGAAGAAGAGTCAGAGAAGAAGAGACCTCACCTTCTCAAGAACCACTCTGTTATGGCTCGCCACTCTTCCTCCACTCCAGATAACGACGATACTCATGTATGTCTCACCATTATAATTCGTATCTACTTTTATCGATGTTAATTGAAAATGTTCTATTTTATGTGTATGCCTGAATTGAATTTAATAATTTTGGAATTTGGGTTTTTGGGGGGTTTCGATTGTTTCTGTATAAGCGCGATCAATTTAGTTTTACGGATCATCATTGAATTGGCGTTAAAATTAAGGTGAAGTGTGTTGTACTTTTGCAAAGTATTTCCTTGTTAGTAATGTGAATAGCAATTAGGGCTTTATGAGCATGTAAAATTTACATTTCTATTAAATTTTGAATTGAATTAAAAGTTTTAAGGGTTTCCAGTTTTGTAGGTGTTAAATTATGCATTTTATGTGTTATTTATTGTATCTATTGGATTGTGATATTGAATTAATGGCTGAGCTACTATATTAGTAAAGGAATCAACACTCTTTATGTAATTTAGCCAATTGAACTTATTAACTTTATTATGCGCGTTTTTTCTATCTTTTGGCAGGTTGATTCTGCATTGCTCCAGTACCAAAACCAGAAGCTTGTTCAGCAATTAGATGTTAAAAACCAGGCAATGCGTGAACTTGAAACGACAATTAAAAATCTTAAAGACCAACAAGCTTCTTAGGATAGTCCTACAAGGATTTAGCCAAGAACCTCAATTCAAATGGCTTAAAGGTCAATGGAATGGATTTGATGGGTAAAGAAAATAAATAAAACCCTAGGGGTGAGACTAGAGAGGTGAGAGAGACACTCTAAATAAATAAAGCTTCGATTTTTCTTCACATTGCGTAAGATCTTCTTTCACCACTAACAAAGGTTAGCATTTTCATTTCCTTCAATCTGTCTCTATTTTTAAACACATATATGTAAGTAATTATGTATCTACTTGTGTAAATCATTTTTAATTTATTCTTTATTTGCTTTAATTCGAAGTAATCAGTATCGTAACTCTGAAAATTCCTGTGAAGCAAAGGTTAAGAAAATGCAGTAAATTTTTTAATTGTATATATATGTAACTATTTGATTAAAACTTGATTAGGGATCGATATGCTATAATTGGAACTGTGAGTATGGAATGTGAGATCTATATACCTAATTGAATTTGTTAAGTGCCAGAGAAACTGTAAATATTGCAGAAACTGTTTGCTCGATTTTTAATACTTTAGGAATTTTAAAAGTGATTATACAGTTTCATTCATTAGGTGTTGCTTATTTTTCAATATTAGCTTGATTTTTGAACTTGAAATTGTCTGTTTTGAGGGTAAATTTTTTGTAATAGTATATTTGCTAGTATGTGTTCATCTTTGGCTCTTTGGCATAATACAGGGACTAATAATGCAATTAACTGTTATCTTTTCGACAGGTTTTGATTTAGCTTTGGCTATGGAGAATCCAAAGGGACAATCAAGTATCAAAAACACAATGCATAATATAGGGATCTATAGAGCAATTAATTGAACCACAATTTTGTTGGATAAACGTGTACACCAGGTCCTTAAGTATGTGAGTTTTCCTGTTCAAACTTTGGCAAAGTGTGGATGCTCATTAGGTTTTCTATTTGTATATGCTCTATCAATTGTTTGAATTGATTTCAAATTCCTATACGTTATTCATTAAATGTCTTTGCATACTTTTGTTTGAAACTTGCGAAATTTTGCAGATTGATATTAAAAAAAAAAGAAAAACCGATAAGCCGATAGTAGGACCGGACCGGGACCGAAACCGAAACCGGTAAACCGGTCCCTCTTAACGGTCGGTTATTTGAATTCTAGGACCGAAAAACCGGACCGGACCGGGACCGATAGTGGAGGACCGGTAAACCGGTCCGGCACGATAGAGGTGAAACACGATAAAAACCGGTCCGAAACCGGACCGGCACGCACGATAGCCAGGCTGACTTCTAAATCACTAAAAATGATGTCTCATCCTAATATAAATCTATCACAAATGAGGAGACATCAACACACTCCTACAAAAATTTAGATATACCACAGTCCTAGAATAGGTGAACCATATTATCCTCTTTTGATCCACGTTATAGACAAAAAATTGTAACGTCTATACCATATTTAAATAAACTTATCTGTGTTGCTAACTTATCTTGTACCGCGCGCTATAAGAGGACTCTAACTTTTTGCAAATACCATATCTTTCAAATCTTATAACATTTGATTGTCTATTGGAAGGATGTGATATGTTAAAGAAATATGGAAGATATAAAATAGGAAATGGTGAAAGTATTAAATAAATGGTTGGATGCACAATGGAATCTTGAAAAACTAAGGAACTGCGAGATAGGAAAGGTGAAGGGATTATGGAAGGAAAATACGACGGAATGAAACATCAAAGTATTGAATGAGATATTCCCAGAACCCATCATTTCGATTATCATGCTGGAGAAGATTCTTTCACTAGATGTCTGGTGTGGCCTAAGGTGTGATAAAAAAATGATATATTTTAGATGCAAATAAACACCCTAAGCTAGCACGGTTCTGCAAGTATTATAGGACGTATGCAAGTTTTAATGATAAGAAGATTCGTTCCTCAGAGACTGACGAAAGTTAGGAAGAACTTATGCAAATTATCAAGTGAAAATAATTAAGCTAGAGAAGATAATACGCAAAGAAGAGAAAGGAAAATAGAAAGATAGATTTTTATTTGGTTTTTGAATAAATTAAACTAATAAATTAAAGACAGAAAATAAATAACAGAATAGAAAAGAAAATAGTATGAAAGTTTAGCTTGAGTAAATAGCATGCAATCCCCACTAGTTTTGCCGTTCTAAACATGTAACGGTGAATTATGTAGTATTTCAATAATCGGTTCCAATTACGCTAGGTAGTTTTAAATAGGATTTACCTGTGTCAATAAGGCTTCCTAAGCAAACTGTTCCTGTAATTGGTAAATAGTAACATGTACTAAACCATAGTGATTATCTAGTTAGGTTGGGTTGTCAGATCAAACCTTACACTAGACGTTATGTGCTAAACATGTAATTAAACACCGTTGTCAATGGTGACCTAACTACTAGATGGTAATTCTATATGGCCATGGTTCCACAAGAACACAGAATATAAACCCAGACACATAAATAGAGAATAAAAACAATAATTCAATTTAAAACATAGAATTCCCAAATTAGATAGATGTCAATCAAAACTAGGGTTCATACATATATGCTAAAACTCAAGCTAAATAGAATTTAGTTCATACTAAGAAGAAAAAAGAAAAGAATTACAGAATTGAAGGTTGAAGAAGACATGATTGATGCACAGCTCCTTCCAGACTTTTCTTCTTGTGTTGCAGCTTCCTCTTAGGCTTAAGGTCTGGCCAAGGATGATTTAAGAGTGTTAAGAGGCTGTATTTATAGTGTATAGGTTTTCCTAATTCGTTTCTTGGAGATGAGGTTAAGTAATGGACTTCAAGCCCAACTCAAATTCGTATGGAAATAAAGATAATTACTGCTGAACTGTTTTGAGCATATCTTCTTCGTTATTGGTCGGTTTTTGCTCCATAATATACCAAAAGAATCCTCAGCGAATTATCTACGTCCCTATATAAGGAATCTTCCAAAATCGGCTTCCTTTTGGAGTTATCACCACTTCTTTAGGCGTTGGTGCAGAAATTCAGATTTAGGTAACTTTTCCTTTTCCATGTTTTTAGCCTTTGTTACCTTTATCTCCAATTTCCATGCAAATCTATTTCCATATGTTGTAGTCTTTGACTTGGACTCTAATTAATCTCCATAATTATATTTAAAGCTTCACACTAAATAAACAATTAAACCCAATATGCTCTAAAAATATTATGTTACTAAATCAAGACTCAAAATAGGAAAGTGCACTAAATTAAGCTAAATTCAACCTATAAACTAATAAATAAGCCTAAAATGATGTCTCGGAAGTATATGTTATTATCACAAATGAGGAGACATCAAGACCCCCAACTCAAAGTTGTATCGTCCCGATACAATAAAAGTAAAGAACAGAAGGGTAGTCTAATAACAAGAAGTCGGGGGAGAATAAGAACTGAATATAATGAATGATCCTAGAGCAAAATATCTAAAAAGTCTCATGTAGTAATGCTCAAGAAATAATGCACAAATATACTTAATATACATGTAATCAACACTCCATAAATTCAAGTTAAGATTTATTTCGCAATGCCAGAAGGAGAGGATGATAACTTAGTTCAGGTTAATGGCTATAGGTTGTTCATAGGTTCTAAATACAGCATCCAATGGTCCACTCACCTATTACCTAATAGTTCAATTGTTCCTCCATCTAGTAGTTAGAAATCCTAAGGTTTTTGGTTATAACTTGGCTTAAGGACGGGTGTGGTATATTTGGATAATGAAAAGTGAGCTTGTGGCTCTCTCCTCATTAGCCATCAACGAATCGCCCTAGAGCTTGAGTTTTTCACTCGAAGATGTTCTCACTCAACCCAATTTATTGATGCTTTTTAATGTGCATCCTCAATAATCCCCATTAAAACCTTTTATGATGATATAAAATCCACTTTGCCGGTCCGAATATATATTCTTTTCATATCAATTTTTTTCTTTTGTATAGTTATGATTCTCTTTTTGATGTTCGAGATATCACGCTATTTTTCTCATGTATATATATATTCTTTTTATGCCCTTGTTGGCAAATTTAGCTCGTAGCTTCTTTTTCATTCACTATTACCCCCGCAAAGGGTTACAATAATAACTTTTTTCATCATCAATAAAATCACAAATATAATTCCCAAACCCACTGTTCCCTAATGATGAAACCCACCACCCCAAACTCAAGCTCTAAAACAACTTGCTTCAGGTTTTGCGATTCGAGTGCGGGTCATATAGATAAGTCCTACAACTAAGGGTATGGATTACAATGTGTTTCAATAAAGGCTTTAGAAAGGCTTAGAGGGGCTAAGACGGATAAATAATAACAAATATCAAATAAAAGGGTGAGAAGGTATAAAAGGCTTCAAGTGTTTAATCATGAAAGAACTGCCTTATTCATTTTTCTAACTACCGGATTTTGTTACTTTTTCATTATTAGTTCATAGATAAGCGGGTTTTCAACTAATTTCAAACCTCACGTTCTACACACCAAATAACTCTTCCTAAGTTCCAACGTGACTTCTTAGCATTGCTTATTAACTTTCCTATCTTTTATTTCCTGTTTTCATACATGCATCTAAACAATTTTGCAACATCTTTCAAAAACATACGACTTACTATCATTGACCTAATAAAATCATGCTCAATAGGTACATTCAAAGATATTCTATGCCTATTTCAACCCAAAAAATTTTGAATTTTCTGAAAAAAACAAAAAGGAAGATGAGGACAACGAATCCCCACCCCCAACTCAAAAATGAGTCGTGTCCCCACGACTCGAAAAAGACTCAAGAAAGAATAAAATTTAAAATTAGCATACATATTGCACATAAAGAAATGGTAGGGAAGAAAGAAAACATACTCTTCGAGGCTATTACCTTGCCTTATCGACATCCAAAATAGGATTTTGCTGGATTTTCTTTAATTGCTCGAGGAGTGTTATAATGTACTCCTTTCCTTCTTTTGAAAGTTGCATAATTACTCTCAAAACTTTAATGATCCAAGCGTTGTCAATATTGTTACTCATTCTAAACTCACGTGTTTCTTCTTCACCCAACTTCTTATTTGATTTCCGATCAAGACACGTGATCATAGTAGGATATTGCATTAAATAACGACATGGGAGAGATCGAAAAGTCGTATCACCTCCTCATAGATCAACTGTGCCACATCCTCTTTTTCTCCTCACAAAATACAATTCACAAAATGAACGTCTTTTAGAACGTCTTACCAGTAACGTAGACCAACCCAAGCATTCTAAATCGCCACGAATCTTCTTGTATTTTCCTTATCAATTTCTTCTTCAAATACTTTCTCATATGAAAAAGGTAGTTCCTTTAACTGTTTCTTCAGAGAAGCTATCAGGGCCCTTGAAGCTTTCTCTTTTTCTTTGGGCGTAAGGTCTTTGATCTATAGAGGTTGTGTTGTCTTCTTCACTAAATTTGGAATCTTTTTGCTCATTGAATCAAACATAGCTAGCTAACCTCTCTTTTCACGGCCTATTTTACCCTTTGAATTGGAACTAGGACTTTTCTCACTTGATTTCTTCTCAATTAAATCCAATACCTTGATTTTCTTTATCTCCCTTACAGTAGATAATGTTCATGTTCTCTTAATCATCTCAATTGACCCCCAACTCAAAGCTTTAACCACTCTTAAAATTTGAAACTCTTGATTATTGGTTGTACAAGCTTAATTTGGGTTAGGAAAGGTGATTTGATGATGATTCTATATGTGGGTAAGATGGATTCTTCATGGATTGGTATGGATTTAAGAAATTGTAGGATGAATTACTGAAATTTAAGCTTTTGATTCTTTGATTCCATGTGTTTTGGTATGATATGGGTGGTTGAATCTTCTTTGTAATAATGTGGAGAATAGATTTGATGTGTTTTCATGGTGATTGGGTAGTGTTTTGATGTTTTGGGAAGGTTTTTTATGAGCTTTAATGGAGTTGGGAGAGTTTTGGAGAAGAAAGAGAGGCTTAAGGTTTATGAAATTCGGAATTAAAAGCATTAACCCTCTTTTATACACCCAAATCCGCATCTCTCTTTCTCTGGCGGCGCGCTGCGGTATACCGCGCATATGGTCCGGTATACCGCACCCATCAGCGTTCAAAATTTTTGCCTCGTCTTAAAACACGTGGTAGCTACCCGTGGCACGGGTTTTGGACGTGCGGTGCATGGCGCGGTATAGGGTCCGGTATACCGGACCCATCAGCTTGATTTTTTTTCTTCTCGGCATAAAACACATGGCAGCTACCCGTGGTACGGGTTTTCTTCACCTGCGGTATACCGGGGCTGAGGTCCGGTATACCGCACCCCTGCTTCAGTTTTTCCGAAAATTTTTGTTCGCCTTCCCTAACTCGATTTCTCCAATACCTAATCATCAAAAACACTAATACCTTTCTCAAATATGCATTATCCGCTAAAAACAACTAAGCTAAACATAAATTAAAAACGTAAAAGATATAAAAACATAAAAAATTGCAGGTTGTCTCCCGTACAGCACTTTTATTTAACGTCTTTTAAAGTTAGACGTGTTACCTCGATTAAGAATGACGAAATTTCCACCCTTTGCCTCTAATTCCAACGAACTTTTCAGCTCGATTCTTCATAATCATGGATGGTTCCATCCAAGATTTCGTGGGAATGGGTGTTTCTTGTGGTAACTCGATAGTATTACACTCCTCTGGTGATCCACTCATATCCTCATTTTCGAATCTTCGTTTGTTAGAAAGAATGTCCTTCATGAATTTCATATATGTCGGCATTCTCTTGAGAGCTTCTACAAACGGTATTTTAATCTCTAACTTGCTCACCATGCCAACGAACTTCTTGAATTCTAGGTCATTGTCCTTTTTTCTGGCACGTGAAGGGTATGGTGGTGGAGGACATGTGTCGGTTACCACTGGGCTCTCTTTCTTTTCAGGTGTCTGCTCTGGGACACTTTTTTGTTCAACTACCTCTTCGACTGTATCTTCTGTTGTTTCTTCTCCCCCCGTTTCTGGAATAGGGACTGGTTCTGGTTCTGGTCTTGGTGGAGGTAGTTGTTTACTTTGTTTTCTGGAGCACTAGTATCACTTCGGAGTTGCCCTTCTGCAAAGATTTGCAGTTTATTCACCATTTGTGACACTGTATGCTTAATCTTCTTAAGCGCGTTGGATGAGTTTTGGATTCTTTGCAGGTTATTCTCCATATCTTCAATTAGGTTCATTATCTTAGCCAAGCTTGAATTCAAACTCGAAGGTTGTTCTTGTACGGTTTGCTGCATTGAATAAGGAGGTGGTTCTTGATAAGCTTCATTATAAATCGGCGCTTCTTGATAGATAGGTTGTGGAGGATAGTAGGATTGTGGTCGTGGTTGATAATAATCATCATAATAATGGTTATTATGATAATAAGTCTGTTGATCTCCGACCCAATTGTAATTTTGTGGGGGCTGATAATCACCGTAATTTCCTTGGGATTGATAATAACCATCATAATAATGGTTTCTTTGATAAGGTATGAAGGAAATTGAAGCTGGATTATTCATGCAATATTCCCACGAGTGATCTCTTGCTCCACAACTAGGACATGAAGGTGATGTGTGTACTAGATTTCCCCAAGCAAATTGTTTGTTTAATTCAGCCATTTGCTGGTTTATCTCATCCATTTCTGCAGGATCTAGTAATACGAAACTTCCTTCTCCTAATATCTCTGCTCTCGCCTAGAAAAATTCTGTAAAACAAAACTAAAAGAAAAGCGTAAAATAGAACTAACTAAATTAAAGCACAAGATAATTGCACAAGGACTAACGATGTAGTCCCCGGCAGCGGCGCCAAAAACTTGGTGTGGCCTAAGGTGTGATAAAAAGATGATATAATTTAGATGCAAATAAACACCCTAAGCTAGCACGGTTCTGCAAGTATTACAGGACGTATGCAAGTTTTAATGATAAGAAGATTCGTTCCTCAGAGACTGACGAAAGTTAGGAAGAACTTATGCAAATTATCAAGTGCAAATAATTAAGCTAGAGAAGATAATACGCAAAGAAGAGAAAGGAAAATAGAAAGATAGATTTTTATTTGGTTTTTGAATAAATTAAACTAATAAATTAAAGACAGAAAATAAATAACAGAATAGAAAAGAAAATAGTATGAAAGTTTAGCTTGAGTAAATAGCATGCAATCCCCACTAGTTTTGTCGTTCTAAACAAGTAAGGGTGAATTATGTAGTATTTCAATAATCGGTTCCAATTACGCTAGGTAGTTTTAAATAGGATTTACCTGTGTCAATAAGGCTTCCTAAGCAAACTGTTCTTGTAATTGGTAAATAGTAACATGTACTAAACCATAGTGATTATCTAGTTAGGTTGGGTTGTCAGATCAAACCTTACACTAGACGTTATGTGCTAAACATGTAATTAAACACCGTTGTCAATGGTGACCTAACTACTAGATGGTAACTATGCAGTAGATCTCCCCGCCTAGGCGTCAACTCCCCCCTCAACCGCTTACGCCTAGTTAAAATTTCTAGGCGTTTTTGCCTAGCGCCTTAGTCGCCGTGGAATAGGCGCCTAGCTTGTCTAGGCACCGATTAATGGCAAAAAATGGCCGCCTAGGCGCCGATTAATGGAAAAACATGCCCGCATAGACCTTTTTGTTATTTTTCTTATTTTCGAGAATTCTTTAGTTTATATTATAACTCAATTTTTAGTACTTTTATATCTACTATAGTGTTGTTAGATGAATTTTATGAGTTAAATAGTTAAAATTGCTAAAATTACTACATATATATTACTAAATATACAAAATTACACATCGCGATTCAAAACCGTATAATTCCGCCTAGGCCCCGTGTAATCCCGCCTAGGCGCTAGGCCCCGGTCGACCGCCTAGCGCCCAAAACCGAGATCCACAACATAGGATGGTAATTCTATATGACCATGGTTCCACAAGAACACAGAATATAAACCCAAACACATAAACAGAGAATAAAAACAATAATTCAATTTAAAACATAGAATTCCCAAATTAGATAGATGTCAATCAAAACTAGGGTTCATACATATATGCTAAAACTCAAGCTAAATAGAATTTAGTTCATACTAAGAAGAAAAAAGAAAAGAATTACAGAATTGAAGGTTGAAGAAGACATGATTGATGCACAGCTCCTTCCAGACTTCTCTTCTTGTGTTGCAACTTTCTCTTAGCCTTAAGGTCTGGCCAATGATGATTTAAGAGTGTTAATAGGCTGTATTTATAGTGTATAGGTTGACCTAATTCGTTTCTTGGAGATGAGGTTAAGTAATGGACTCCAAGCCCAACTCAAATTCGTATGGAAATAGAGATAATTACTGCTGAACTGTTTTGAGCATATCTTCTTCGTTATTGGTCGGTTTTTGCTCCATAATATACCAAAAGAATTCTCAGCGAATTATCTACGTCCCTATGAAAGGAATCTTCCAAAATCGGCTTCCTTTTGGAGTTATCACCACTTCTTTAGGCGTTGCTGCAGAAATTTAGATTTAGGCAGCTTTTCCTTTTCCATGTTTTTAGCCTTTGTTACCTTTATCTCCAATTTCCATGCAAATCTCTTTCCATATGTTGTAGTCTTTGACTTAGACTCTAATTAATCTCCATAAGTATCTTTAAAGCTTCACACTAAATAAACAATTAAACCCAATATGCTCTAAAAATATTATGTTACTAAATCAAGACTCAAAATAGGAAAGTGCACTAAATTAAGCTAAATTCAACCTATAAACTAATAAATAAGCCTAAAATGATGTCTCAGAACTATATTTTATTATCACAAATGAGGAGACATCAATGTCGAAGACATATTTATCTGGCTATACACACATAATGAAGAATATACAATAAAAACTAGATACAAATTACTTACTAATCAGATTTTGTTCAAAGAGCCTCATCAGTAGACACCTATTTTCTCTGGTAGTAGTAGTCATTGGAAGACAATATGGAAATCTAACGTTCCGACCAAAGTTAGAATTTTTAACTGGAAGACCTGTAATAATGAGATCTCAACAGGGAAGAATCTAGAGAAGAGAAAATAAGACGTAGTAGCTGAATGTATGTATTGTAATTCGAAAGAAGACAATGGAGCATTCACTTCTTAAGTGTGGGGTAGCAAAAATAGTTTGAGTCGGATTAGCGCTACACTTAAATGTTCAATACGATGTAACAGATTTAGGTTAATGAATACTCAGGATTGTTGATGTTTATGTTAAAGGGGTGGAAGAAGGAGATCATCATCTCTTATATTCTATTAATGTTTTGGAACTTGTGAAAAGGAAAAAATTAAAAGTCGACATAGTAATATTGAGATTGATCTAGAGGATATAATCAGAGTTACCTAGAAAAATATGAAAGAGCATTTCGAAAATGAATGGTTCACACTTGAGCAGAGTTAAAGGAAGGAATGGATACGATAACACCAGTGGCATATGATCTTGATTTTCACACGGAAATTGCTTTTGTTTGTGATGTGTCGTTTGAATATCCACATGACCCCACTAGAATTGGAATTGTTCGAATTAAGAAACAGGACGATTCTCAAATAAAGCATTGTAAAGATATCGAGTGTAAATCCACTGCGGAAGGAGAAACTCATGCGATCATCACTGCGTTGGAGTTAGGAAGGGAATTTCCAGACAATGAGAAGACCATCTTCTCGGATAACCTTGAAGTGATACAAGGGATCAAGTAAGTGTTTACAGCTAGTTGGAGGCTCATTTCGTTGGTAAGACACATAAACAAACCGGCAATGGAGACATGGCCGGTCAGTTGAACTAACATATTCCAAGTCACCTCAACACTAGCAGACACGCTAGCAAAAAAGGCCAGACACAGAGTAACCGCACGTCGATCAACACTAGCAGACACGCTAGCAAAAAAGGCCAGACACAGGGTAACCGCACGTCGATCAACACTAGCTGGGGTGTTGACTATAAGTTAGGGATCACGTAAGGTTTTGTTTTCAATTTTGTAATTTTCTTAATCGGCTAAATATTAAAATCCATAAATAATATAAAATTAATAAAGTATTTTTACTCTTTAACTTATCAAATTATAAAATAAAATTAAAAGTCCCCCACAGAAACTAAACTACAAGACACCCACATGGACATATGTCAAACTTATGTCTTTTTATGTAAAATAATAGAGTGATAGAAAACATTTTTAGAGATTAGACCTCACGAGGGATATATGAAGATTGTACTGTGGGACCTTAATATATTGTTCCCATTATCATCTTTTTATCCTGACAAAAACAAAAATTACTCATTCATTGGCTTGGTAGAAAGCTACAAATTTTGAAGCGGGGATAAATTATCCAAATGAGAGATCACAACGTCAAATGCACGAGAGGGGATGTTCTATACATATGACCATCTCAAAACTCAACTAAGTATATTTATATAGAAAAAAAAATTGAATATTCTTTTACAGAAAAATGGACAGATAAAATTGGATAGAGAAAGTAATATTAATTTTACTCAACTAATCTAATGTTTTACTCCACTGATCTAACATTTTACTTCTTGATCTATCTCCGGAGTCAAACCATCGACAAAAATGAGTAAAAGTGATAGATTTATCATCCATTATCACGGGAAAGTCTTGCAATAAACGGGTATAAGCTTTGACAATGTGCATCATGTTCATACATGACTAAATAATATTTATAGATTGTGGGGGAACATATTAATTAGATGAGTTCATTTCTATGAATTGTTATGGAGATCAATTAAGAGGTTGGTAAAAGATTACTTATCGAAAGGTCTTATATCTATTTCTCATAACTATCATTTTAAAATAAAACATTTACGTTCTTTTAGTTCAGGTAAAAATTAATTTTATACTTTCATAATCATTATAAAATACTTTTTTTAATTATTACAACAATTATTTATCTTTCCATCAAAGTATTACATTTGCTTATAAAAATAATCGTGGTGTGAGTTTTTAGTGCATATCTCTTTTCATTTAAAGTGAACTCTAATTATAGTTGTTTAGTATAATTGAGATGTAAAAATGATTTAGTCTCTGTTTGGATTTTTTTTTAAAAATCATTTAAAGTAAATATTAAATAGGAATAATTACCATCTAAGTCACAAAACTAATAATAATAGCCCTCCAGCATCTTTAGTTTAATAATCCCTATAAAAGTCCCCAAAAAAATTTATCATTCCTTTTCTGCCCTTGTTTTATTTTTTCTTTTAATTGATCTAATATATATGTATTATATATTATATTAATCAAAACGTATCAGAACTTAGCAAAGTATCTCCCTCACTATCGCCACCACCACCGTCAACAGAGATATCATCACCACCACTCCGACATCATCAACGCCACCGTCAATGCCCTGCCCCATAGAGTCGTGATTGGTGGAGTGAAGCCTTCTCTCTTCTCCTCTTTTTCCTCTTCCGAAGGTGGTGACGCCGTCGAACAAAGAAAAAATTAGCTTCGCCGTTCTGTGCATCTACTCCACTGCCGGAGCTATTAGGTTATAATTTCACTTTTTTTATTTTTCCTCTTCACATCGTTCTTCGAATATAAAGAGGTATTTTCCCAAACAAATAAATAAATTATTGTGTATTTTTTGAATGAAAATTGATTATTGTACTCATTTCTTTGTAATATGTATGAACAGCAAAAGAGGGTATGACTTCTTACGGCAGCAGCACTTTTCGAAGGAGCTTCTATTGGTCCTTTGATTGAATTGGCTATCGATGTTGACCCTAGGTACGTGTGGGTTATTTTGTGTATTTAGCATAACATAGGGACCAATCGTGCAATTTACACAATTTTGTTGACATTGCAGTCTTCTAGTTGGTGCTTTTGTGGGTTGTGGTTTGGCTTTTGGGTGTTTCTCTGCAGCTGCTTTGGTGGCTAGGTGTAGAGAATATCTGTACTTGGGAGGGGTACTTTCGTCCAGTTTATCAATTCTTTACTGGTTGTTCTAGACCATGTACACGTGATTCCAAAGAATGCATTCCTTTGTCTGACCTTCCTATAAACCTCTACAGTAAATAATAGTATTTTTTTCAGTTAGTTACTAGACACACTTTCAAGAATATGAATAAGTATTATACCTGGAGGAGATCTAACAAATTTGACTGCTGATTTTCGATTTGAACAAGTTGTTTCCGGATCATAGATAGATCCTCAGACTCTTTATGGTTTTTACAGTGATCACCAATGTCATTAGAATCAGATTTTTCATCAAGGAAAGACTCGGTACGAGAGTTATGAAAAAGGGCCCTTTTTGTTTCCCCAAATCTAAATTGTATCTGCCTTTGTGATCATCTCCAGAAACTACAGTTTGAGAAAGTCCATGTTTCTGTTCATATAGTTTCTTTCGATCCAATATTCGGAACATTGCTGGAAATGGTGTTGTAGCAGTGCTATCTAGGGAGCTTCTTTTCTTGGTTGTGGTAGCAGAAGAGCCATTAGCTGTTGGTAATTTGTTACTCTTCTTTACTTGAGGAGTATTACTAGCAATAGTAATCTCTGTTGAATGAAGAAAATATCAGCAGATGAAATGCAAAACCCATATATCATTAAACCAATTGAAGAAATGATACCTTTAGAGAAAGACTGTGATTCTATAGGCGGTGAGAACTCATTGGATAAATCAGGGATCCAATTCCATGCTTCCGATGACAAAAAAAAAAAAAAATTCCATGCTTCCAACATCTGAGTCATAGTTTCCTAACAGCCTTCACCTAAGCACATTTATTCATTAATCCACATTCCATCAGTATATACGATTAGTAGAAAATATAAACACTTTATCAAACTCATTATTAGATAAAGAATTAGTAATTTATATACTTATCAATGATTTGGTGGGATTTTTCCCACCAAATAACAACATAAAATTTGGTGGGAAAAAAAATTGTCCGGAAAAATTTGGTGGCCGGAAATTTTTGGTGGGAAAAAAATTGGCCGGTAAATTTGGTGGGAAAAAAATGACCAGAAAAATTTGGTGGGAAAAAAAATGGCCGGAAAAATTTGGTGGGAAAAAATGTGGCCGGAAAATTTTGGCGGGAAAATAAGTTGGCCGGAAAAGTTGGTCGGAAAATTTTTGGTGGGAAAATTTAGTTTGGTGGGAATATTTAATCAAGGGTATTATTGTCTAATTATGTTTTTTATATTAGACATGACTTTTATGGGCAATATCACCTCTCTCTAGGGTGGTATTGGTAATTGCCTCTATTAAATACTTCTTCTGTTTCAAAATGTTTGTCCAATTATTAAAATTGGTGTTTCAAAATGTTTGTCCACTTAGTATTTCAGGATACTTTTTCCCAATTTTTTCCATTACTATCTCTATTAAAAAAATTAAAATTTATATTTCCAATACACATTTAAGATATCAAGACACTTTATGAAGGGTAATTTTGTAATAGGGATTGTAATCATTAATTTTCTTAATTCGTGTGAAAAGGAAAGTGGACAAACATTTTGAAACAGAGGGAGTATGAAGTTTCAAACAATGCTTTAAGTACTTAATATGATCAACGTGATATAATATATGCTTGAGGTGGTTTGTAGCGGATTTACCTATTCTCGCATTTCGTTCCACAAGGAAAAAAAAACACAATCCACCTCGTCCCATATTGTTCTTCCCCACGACCTACCCCGTTGCATTCTTTGAATCCCCATCGGAGTTGGGTTTTACCCATAAGTTACGAGACAAACTAATACAAGAATATACTAAAAAGAAAATACGAGTCGAACATAATACGACTTAACAAGGAACACACAAGTATTAAATTAAGGTTGACTATGGTTTTAGATTATCTAGCATGGAAAACTAAGAAAAAATATAGAGAAGGATAATCTCAACATCTCAATGATGTTGTTATGTTTAATCGTTTAAATTTTTCTATTTATGTGGGAGTAATCGTGCAACAAAGATAATAAATTCATGATCCTAATTCGATGTTACAACACTTTATTTTATTGAATATCATGTCAAAATTTTGATTTAAAGTGTTAAAGTATTTGATGAATAAATATAAAAGAAAGAAAAAAAAAGAAAAAAAAATATTATTTGACTATCAACTGTAATAATTCACTATTTACGTTAAAAAAAACTCATATTTATACTATTTTTAAGCTATAAATTTTATGTTTTAGTTAGATATTATACTTATCAATATTTTTAGAGTATATATGTGTATTATTTTAAAATATAATATAAATTATATATTATATAAATGCGGGGAGAAATTGCGGAATGGTAAATGCTTATCTCCACAACTTGTTCCGCTTTGCGTGGGTTTTGAAATTCAATCTCTACAACCTGTCCTAACTTCCATTTAATACCCCAAAATTCTTCCCGTATAGAATAGATAGGGACATATACTAAAAAAACCCGCGCCCTATTTATATCCCTAGCCATAAGAATGAAAGACTAATGCCATTTATATCCATGTGTTTGTGATTAAGCAACACAAGAGTTATTTTTTTAATTCCTAGAGCGAAAATCTCAATAAACGCTATTATCTTTATTTAAAGTAATAAATATTATTATTTTCTATATTTTTTATTTTAATTGTATTTATTTTTATCACATCTTTTAAGTACACTTATTTTGATAATTTAAACCAATTTTAAAAAAATTAGTCATTTACATGTGTTATTTGGTCAACTGGATTGCAAAAATTGCAAATATAATATATTAAGTAATATATTCTTCCTTTAATTTTTATAATTTTAATATAAAACTATAAATAATAATTGATAGATAAAATCAAAATTTTAAAAAATTATTTATGGAGACTTTATTTTTTTCCCTTTATCTTTTAGACGTTTTTTTAATAATATCATAAAGTTATTTTGGATTCGGAGTTATTGACTCGATTTGAACGCTAAGAAAGAGAATCAATACCTTGACTAGTTTTTCTTTTGTTCCAAAATATTACTTAATAAAAATAAAGGGAAATACAAGTGTTGATCAAATGGTATTTTACCTAAGTGCTGACCATGTTTACGATGATAGTGGTGACTCGATTTAAAGAATTGATTCGAAAAAAAAAACATTGGGGTTCAAACCTGGACCCTCCTGCCTATTGAGATTTTGGTCCCTGGACTCACACCATCTAGACCAGTCAAAGTTTCATCTTTTTTTGAAAACATTGTTTTTTATTTTTAACAATGTGTCTTCAAATTAAATATCACAACTCTTTGCCAAACTACCTTTTCATCTTCTATATATAGTTGGCCAACTCAAACATTTTCTTCATTCAATTTTCTAAAACATTAAGTATTAAAATTATAAGGGAGAGATAGAAAGAAACGACTTTATTAAGTTCGTTGAAATTCTTAAGAATTCGTGTGTCAGTTTCTTTTAAATAGTTTTGTCGTTGTATCCTGGAAGTTGAAGCTAACAAAGGTAAGACACCGGTTCGTCACCTAAATACCTTAAAGACATCGCATACAGTCTGAGTTTCGACAAGTAAAGTTATTAATTTATTTACTTTTATTTTTTTATGCATTAGTTTTTATATTATTTTACTGGTTTATACAAATAAAACGCAACAAGTTTTTCCAATTAACGAGAGAACGATTTCATCCTTAACTAACTCAAGTAGGCTGGGAGCGTGTGTAAATACGTGCCAACCATATTGCCAATAGTTTATGTTTGGCTACCTAATGATCCTGACTAATTGAGTTAACCCTAACTGGTTCGACGTTAGGTTTAAATGTAAGTTAATGAGTTTTTTTTAATTTTTAACCTTTTTTTATAACTAATTAGCATTGAAGCATAGAAAGGAAAGGTATTGCAAACTTAACACCTGGGCGGTGGTTTGATTACCGCCCCTCTTGTTGGGCGTTGGTCAACCTACCGCCCCACCTTTAATCCGTAATTAGGAATGGGGCGGTATACTACTTACAGCCCAAAGAGTAAAAATTTATGTAAACAACTCTTCATCTTCCATTGTTATGTCATTGTTTAAGGAACCGCAAGTTGAAGATTCATGTGATAATGATGATGAAAGATTAAACAGTGTTATCAAATATTTAGAAGCTGAAATATCTCCTGTTTTAGGATACGATTATTCATCGTCTAGCTTATTCTCTACTCCAGAATACGAATTTTTTGGGATGATATTGATAGTAAGATTTCATCTTCCTTTAATGGTTGGTTTACAGAAGTTGGTGAATATCGATGGAGCTGTTCTGGTCATCCATTAATGGAGGAATGTTGTGCTTCTTTATGGCAAAATACTCATGATAATTCCATCTTTTATAACTAATTACAAATTCTATTGTTAATTGCACCTTTTGTCCCTGTTATGTAACACGAAATAGTCAAATTTACCCGTCTTTCAAAAGTAACAAATTTGTCCATGTGTTTGTGTACTACCAGCAGTAGAGCCCATAGTGTCAATCATCACCGCGTACAGCAAAACAAGAGGGGCGGTCATCTAAAGACCGCCCTTCTTATGCAATTAAGAACTTAAGTATGGGCTGTAACCGGGCTACCGCCCATGTGTTAGTTTCGCAATACTTTTTCCTTCTATGCCTAAACGCTAATAATTTATAAAAAAAAAAGGTTAAACATAAAAAAAACTCTAAGTTAATATATGTTTTTTTATTGTTTCATAAAATAAATTGTTTTTATTTATTTTTGTTTATTCTTGGTTCACTCGAGTTTGTTTGAATTGTTTTTACGTGTTAATTATTATCATTGTTATTTTCCTTTTGTCGTTATGTTACAATTACAAATTATAGTGAATCAATCATCGTCATCATGTGCGTCCAAAAAAAAAAAAAAAATCATCGTCATCATGTACTACTACTGTTGCTGGCAAGAGATTTTACGACTTAATTCAAGAAAAGTATGTTGGTACCTCCATCTCATCCCTGGCTTGTTTAAGCAATAAAATCGTGACACCTTAACAATTTTTAAAGTTTTGATTGGATATGTGAAGTTCATATGACTTTGACGTCAATAATTGAAGATCGGATCAAAACATGTTGAAAATAAATATTCCATAAAACTCAAATAGTTTTCCAATAATATTGAAAATAAGATAAAAAATCTCTATGTAAATCGTTCTTAGGGATATTAGAAAAACAATCTCAGGAAAGAGTACAACAATTTATATTTTATCACTATAAACTATTTAAGAGAGGGTGAGGTAGAACTAGAGGGAGAGTGACTTAAGCTTTATTGTATATATTATGGGATAACTTAGTCATTTGTCACTATAAACTAGTACATGGATTACGGATAAATGTTTGACTATTATCCCTTTTAATTAGAAAAAGGATTAATGCTCGATAACTCTTGTCCACTATCTTGTAAACTATCTCGTAAATTATCTGTCTTTTTTACTTTTCTAAAATATCTTGAGTTCGCTCTCATAAATTAAAGTCCGAGTTCTGGGAATTTCTCATAGCTCAAATTTGAGTTCTGGGAATTTTCCCATAGCTCAAAATTTGAGTTCTAGGGGTTTATGGGTAAAAAAATGATGGTTGTGGTGAGGAGGAATTTATTCTAACTTGAGGGGGTTCTTGGGCATTAATCCTTAAAAAATTATATTGAAGATCTTTCTATAACTAATCAGTTGGGATTAGCTCAACTGGCTAGGGCCTTGGTTCTCCTTCTAAACAGTACAAGTTCGAACCAAGTCAATGACTCTGAATCCAGTTGAGTTAGATTCATCTTACATTAGGGGTTGGGATATAAGCTATGATGTATAACTCGGTTTTACGACCTAGACGGTCGACCGGAGCCTATCGCTTAGACGGGATTACACAAGCCTTGGCGGAATCAGGCGATTTTGAATCCTGCTATGTAATTTAATATATTTAGTAATATATATAGTAATTATAATGATTTTAATTATTTAAGTTATAAAATTTATCTAACAACACTATAGTAAATATTACAATACTAAAATTATAGTTTGAGTCATGATATTTATCACCCCTTTCTGGTTCGCCCTTGTATCACCTCCTACGTGGAGGTTTAGACACCAATTAGAGTGTTTATCTTTCTTAATTACCTTTTTCTTTCTCTCTCATTTAATGCCACATAAGATGACACATAAGAGGTGAACGAAAAAGAGGTGATAAATAGCATTACTCTTATAGTTATAATATCAACTAAAAAATTCTCATCCCTAACAAGTTCATAGTTTCACCTTTAAGGGATCAATTTTTTAATGATATGCCTACTTTTCCTTTACTAAACTTAAACTTTTAAGTTAGTATATAAAAAATTTCCTTTATTAGATAAACTGAAACATATATCTTTTTTCATGCATAGCAAACATTTGGAATCAATATCTAAAATCAAAGGATTTAAAATTGACATTTTTGTTGTGATTTCTCTTTCTCTCTCTGTGTGAATTCTCCACATCTCTTCTAAACTCTTTCACACTGTTTCTTCCATCAAATATCATAGTTTTCATCCAAAATTCATACGAAAGCAAGAGTTGACAGGTTAAAATGTACATTCTCTACCATTGCATGCTCATTTCATCTTTATTTAATCACATGTGATGTATTCATTGATTTTCTAAAGTGTTTGTATCCATCTTTCTAAATTGATTTTTCCTGAACGTTTGATTATTTGTCAAATTTTAGTTTATGAATCAATTTTTGTTATGTTATATTTAGTTTTCGTATTGGTTGTTTTTCATACGAGATTTATCGATCTAATATTACATCCAGGGGCGGAGCCAGGATTTTTTGTAAGGAGGTCCAAGGGGGTTCGGTGGCAACGCCCTGAAAAAAAAAAATTCCGCCAATATTTGCACTATAAGTCTAAATATCATACAAAAATCGTAAAATAGGTCCCTATATTAGGAGAAATTGCTCTAAAGGTCCCTATATTGAATAAATATTACAATATAAGTCTCGATATTGATTTTTCTAATTAATTTTGTTATAAGTTTCTTTTTTTAATATAAAATAACATATATTTTGTTATAAAAAATAAAAAATCTTATAAATAAAATAATTTAAAGCTTAATAAAAGTTAGGGGGGTCCAAATGAAGATTCTTAATAATTTAGGGGTTATCTACTTATAATTTTTTTTTTTGAGATAGTTATAATTTTTTTTTTCAAAAAATCAGGGGGGGCCATGGACCCCCCGAACATACACATGGCTCCGCCCCTGATTACATCACCAGTACTTTATATATTATGCTTTCTATTTTGTTTTCTGAATCTATTAGAATATTGCAGTTGTTAACAATAGTTTAATATGTTTACATGTTTGCTAGTTCATGATAAATAGTATGTACAACCTATTAATATTACACGTACAACCCATTGAGACAACTCATTGTTACTACGTGTACAAGTCATTGATACGTTTGTGTAATCCACTATTTGTACTGTCAACTCCTTATTTTTTATACTAGTCAACCCACTACTTTTTGGTTACTTTTTTAGTTTCCGGCTTTTTCTCTAACTGTTTTTTGTTTTTTTATACACATACAAGTTTGAATAGAATGTTGCTGATTTAGCGATTTGGGAAAATGATTTAATTATTCGTAATGGATATGAAATGTTATGCAATGTTTTTGTTACAAATATCATAGTTGTGGAATATTTTTGTTAGAAAATATTTTAGTTATAGAATATTTTATTATTAATTAAAGTGACAAAAAGTATCTTAGTCATTTCATCCAGAAACTTTTTTGATCAGAATTATTAGATTATGAATTTTATGAATAATTCATTATTTATTTTTTAATCACATTTTTTCCTAAAATAATCTAGACAGATTTGCAGTCCACTGTCCCAAGATCCATCCCATTTTTATCCACAATCATATGTGGAGTAGACTGCATTTGATAAGCATTACTTCAGATGCTCAAAAAACCAATGCTTTTATCTTGTCTTAAAAAAAGTCATGTTAGTTTTTGTAGCTACTTTTCTGGGTGTATTTAACTTTACAGCAACATTGCATTTGTAATGTTCTTATCTCATGATCTACTAGTTTCCAAGCGCAAATATTGGATTAGTTCCTTTTGCTTCTTGCATTTGTCTTTCAGTAACCACGTGTGGTTGTCTCTCTATAGCTTCACATTCAATGCTTCAAATGTTTTAATTTGACAAATTCCAAGTGTTGATTGAAGATAGATATTGATGTAATACGTTGTTGGATTTGATTATCAACTTGTATTGTGTGGTTTCAGTTCAATTGATGCGTATATATAAGTTTTACTTGGAATTTATTTGGTGGAATGTATTGGTCATAGGGATAGATATAGTTCACTCATTTCTTAATATATTCGACTATAATAATACTTATCACAATATATTCACGGATTTAGTCAAAAATACTGGTAATAAGTTATATAAAATTAAATTTAAGAATATACTATATTTCAAAAACAACCATTACCACGGTAGATGATTTACCTGGATTTAGTATCTATAATCTTCAAAATTTTACTAAAAGAAATGGTGGATCCATTATAATGTCACATTGAAATGAGATTGATATAATTTTTTTCTTTACAATTTTAACTAGTTCTTTTCACGTAGTTTCTCTCTTGATTTGTAAGGTTCCCAACAATCTCTAATTTCTCTTGAATTTGATTAAGGTTCCCAACAATCTCTAATTTCTCTTGAATTTGATTATTGACCTCCTATGATAAAATAAAGGAAATTACATAGACATGTTACAAAGAAATTAAGAAATTAAGAAATTCAAACAATTACTGAAATGGAACAATATTGTATTGAATAGCTTCTTAGCGAGATAGCATACAAGTACATTATCGTCGTAATAACTATCACTAAATCAGAGTGGCGCAGCGGAAGCGTGGTGGGCCCATAACCCACAGGTCCCAGGATCGAAACCTGGCTCTGATAAAAAAGAGTAGCTTCCCATGTTTTCTCATTCTTTTGTTTCATGTTCTACTTCATACATTTTCCTGTGTCTTTCTTATTTACCTTAATTGATTCATACAATTTGTTGAAGATTATACAACTTAAACACCTAAACTATAAATTAATGATTTCATTAGCATGATCAACAAACTGTATTTTATACTGATCATTAATGGCTTATAAACCATCGAAACTTGTATTGGGCAGTAAATCATAGCTTCTAATCAAAATTGTCTCATTTTACTCTTAATATTCAATCAATACACAATCCAAACCTTCTTTACATTGTATCATCTTTTCTAACGATCAAAATTGGAAAAGAATAATTGATTAATACACAATAGACTAAAATACCCTAAACCCTAAAATCAATTTTCATGTGGAAAAACCAAATCATCTATAGCTTCACACTCTTGCAGCACATATTGACCCTGCAATTTCAAAAAAACTTCTCAATATAGGGTGGGTGGTATAAGGGGTAGGGTAGGGTGTAAGGTAGGGTATATACCTGTTGACCAAGAAGAACAACAAAACTTCGTTTCATCAATATGTTTCACATCAATCCCAATAAACCATGACCCAATGCTTACATCATCATGTTTATATGTCCTAAGCATCTCTCTACAAAATTTAAAAAAAAATTAATAATCATTTCAAAAAACAAAGAAAAACAAAAAAAAAAACTAACCTATTAATCGATACAAATTGAGCTAACGCTTGTGATATTGCTAATACTTCACCTGAAGCATGCCTAAAATAACTGTTTTTCCATACAAACATTAATTTCATTATATTAATATATTTATTTATTTATATATATATATATACTCACGTTTTCCCATCACCAAATTTCCACCATTCTGGTTCATACCATTTATTATTCCTGAGTATTATTAAAAAAATTAATAATTATAAAATTAAAAAAAAATCAAAAAATAAAAAAAAATCTTACGCTTGAGAAAAAACTTCTCCAGATTTCATACATCCAATATAAGCACGAGGCTTATCAATATAACTAGCTAATATAGCTCCAAGTGGATCTAAAACATAGATTAAGGGTTTAAAATGTAATTAAAGGTAAAGTTAGAAGAATTTAAATAATACCTATATTTACATATATATCATCATTAACTTTTACGAAAAACTCAGCATCCCAATGATCTACAGCATGAATGAAGAAAGATTTTGTCTTTTTTGGACTTTCTTCAGTAGATTCCACATGATCATTCTTTAAAAATAAAAATAAATAAATTAAATTCAAATTTAAAGATAATTGATTATATTTAAAAGTTAAAACATACAAGAATCATGATATCCTTCGTTTGAAAATTCTCATTTTCGATTTCTTTATCTGAAATATCTCCATGATTTGCACTGCATAGAATTTAATTTTAAAATTTAATTGTTGTAAATTAAGAAATTAAATATTAATTTTACCTTTTTCCTATAACAAATCGTATGATTAATCCTTTATTTTCTTCTAATTTCTTTAAAGCTTCACCATTAGGAATCCATGCTTTACGAATTGCATCTCGATTTTTTTTTCTTCCGAATCTTGTAATAATTCCTATTACAGCTAATAGTTTTTTCTTTGTTTTGTTATTTCCAGAAATTTGTTTCGAAATGAACCCTTTTTGTGTAGCTTTTGCTAGTTCTGTTTCAAGAGCATTTAATTTCTTTTGTTGCTCACTGTGAATTCATGAATGTTAAAGTAAGATCTTGTTGAATTTACATGAGATTTATGCAGAATTAACGTACCGACAAGTTATGATTTTTAATGTATCATCAACTGATATAGCAGATTTTCCCTGTAAAAATTTGTAATTTAAATACAGTATGAATTTACTTTTAGTTATATAGTAAGTGAAATTACCTGACCAGTTGTTCTATCAAGTTCTTTGATTAAATAAACCCTATTTTCTGCATCTTGCCATAGTCTAATCCCAGAAATGAAAGGAAAAAGAAAGAATTTTTACTATAAATATGGAAATTCATATAAAAAGGGTATCCATTTTTTGCGAAATTGAATAGAGAATGGGATTGAAACTGAGATTTGGATACAGAGACTGACCGGCCGGCGACGTAAAAAGAGGCCATGGTGGCGAACATAGAGAGCATGAGAAATGAAACTCGAGATCGGAAGCTTGAAGCAGAGGATTGTAGCCGGTTATAAGATCCCCGGCTCTTCATTGTTTTTTTTCTTCACGTCTGACGACGCCGTTTCTTTCACCGGAGTTGAATTTTAGTTGATTTTGTGAGGAAATGGGAGATTGAGATTTAACACCGTTTGTTCTAGAAGGTGGTTAAAAAAGGAGACACCTTTAGTTGGTCTCTCTGCTGCAAATTATTATTTAGTTGAAAATAGGGGTAGAAATCATAAGGAACGGATTGGAACATAGGTTTTTCGGAAAATTTCTAATTTTTTTTAGAATAGCTTTTTTCTATTGCAATTCCGATCCTATTTCTCAGAAATGGAAAAAAGAATTTGGAATTCGGAATTTAGAAATTTACCGGAAATTCGGAAATTTCGGAACTTTTGGTATGGAATTTCGGAACTTTCGGTTCAGAACTTTTGGTACGGAATTTCGAAACTTTTGATTCGGAAATTACAAAACTAAAGGTTGGAAATCAAAATAGAAGTAAAAAACTTACATGAAATTAAAAATATACCTAAACCTAAACCATATGCTAAAAATGTAATTAGATAGATATGTATGAATATCGAAGGAGAGCTAAAAATAGTAGAGAATGGTGTAATAATATGTATGAAGAATGGTCCAATGGTATCGGTTCCAATTGTGATTGGTTGTTAGTATAATTTGTATAGAAAGCTAGTTAGGAGAGGATCCGAATCTAAACAAAAATAACATTAATCAAGACAAATATACACCTTTCATATCCGTTGTAGTTGGAAGTATGGCTCTGAAATTAATATATGTCTACCTCGGTTAGCAAAAAGATAGTAAGTGCAGTGTCTCAGTGGCTAATAACTCTTTATATAGTCACTAAATTCGTGGGTTATATAACCCGGGACAAGATAAATGAACAAATATGCTAACACTTGGTCCAAAAGATTTTTGCAACAATGTATCCAACTTGCGTCATCTCGCAAGAGTACACATAATATTCTTCCTAATTTCAAATTACTCTTCGTCTCAATGTTGGAAATTAGACGTGTTTCCGATGATCAATTGCACACCACTTAGTTTCTCTCCAATTGTTTCTAACAACTCGTCAAAGTCAGTAAACAAATTCATGTTAAAAATTTAATGCTAACCTTATCCTTCGAACTTTACTAGCGGATATAACTCTGACAAATCAGTCTCAACGCACACAATTGAAACCCCATTTTCTCTGCCATCATAAAGTTCTATCTAAACACACAAAAGTAACTTCGATTTTGCTACATAAACATATACAAAACCACAAACCCTTACAAAAGAGTAATATTTGGTATAATCCAAAAAAAAATCATTCAAATATCTCTTATAGTGTAGATTTAAAATGGTCAAATTATGTTATTTCTCTCTTCTAATTTTTTTCTATGATTAAACCATTATAAATCTACGTTATAAATGATGTGTGGATAATTCTTTTTTGTTGGTAACTAGTATATATTACTCTAAACAAAAATAGTTGGTTTATAGAGATGGAAAAAGTTAGGATTTTAAGAAACAATAGGGGTATGGTTCGTAGTTTGGAGGATATATAAGGTCTAACTTATAATATTCAAAAAATAACAACGTGCTCAAACGACGATACACTACGCGCTTAAATACGCCATTTATATTACTCTTTCTTATTCTTACAAGTCAATTACACCATATCTCCGGCCAATCACCACTCTCCGATCTTAATCATGAACGACACAGATGTATCCAAGCAGATCCAGCAGATGGTTCACTTCATCCGTCAAGAAGCTGACGAGAAAGCTAACGAGATCTCCGTCTCCGCAGAAGAAGTAATCTCATTTTTTTTAATTAATCATTTATTTTTCATTTGATCAATTCCAATTATATCTTTAATGTATATAGAATCATATGTATGTATTCCTTATAGGAGTTCAACATTGAGAAGCTCCAGCTAGTTGAAGCGGAAAAGAAGAAGATCAAACAAGAGTACGAGCGTAAGCAAAAACAAGTTGATATTCGCAAGAAAATGTAAGTACAAATTCCTTATTTTTCTCTCTTTCTTTGTCTTAAATTTTTGCAATGATAATAATAATAAAAATTAGGTATTTTATCTGTAATATGGAGAGATCTGACTTCTGAGTTTAAGATTTATGATTACTGAAACGTAAAAACCCATAACTAGGGGTATTTTAGTCAATTTACATTAATTTTTATATAGTGAATATTCAATGCAACTCAATGCTTCACGACTCAAAGTTCTTCAAGCTCAAGATGATGTAGTAAATGAAATGAAAGAATCAGCAGCAAAGGAGCTTTTACAAGTGAGTCATCATCACTTAATTAACAATCATGCCTACAAAACACTTCTCGAACATCTTATTGTACAGGTAAAAAAAAAAAAAAAACCCAAACACAAATACTATAAAGTATCCCAAAAAACCTAAAACACCCCGCTTGAATTTTTATATTGTAGAGTTTACTAAGATTGAAAGAACCTTCTGTATTATTACGGTGCCGTAAAGATGATGAACATTTTGTACACTCTGTAATTGAATCAGCAGCTAATGAATATGCTTCAAAGTTAAATGTTCATGCACCTGAGATTATACTTGATAAAGTTCATCTTCCATCTGCTCCATCTTCTGATAATCAACATATTCTTTCTTGGTAATTTTTTTTTTACTTTTTCACGAGTAAAAAACCTGAAAAGGATTAACATTTTGATTATTTTTTTTAGCTCTGGAGGTGTAGTAATGGCTTCTCGTGATGGGAAAATTGTGTGTGAAAACACACTTGATGCAAGATTGGAAGTTCTTTTCCGTAAAAAACTTCCAGAGGTACTTATATAGTTAACTATATATTTGTTATAAGTAATAGACGACACATATTAAGGGAATGTGGGCAAATGTAAGATTGAGATTTTTTTTTAACAACTTGTTATTGGGGGTAGGGAAAAAAGAGTTCTTGAAAGATAAGTGTAGTTATATATTTATGTTTTTTTTTTTTCTGAATTTGCAGATTCGTACAAAGCTATTTGCACAAATTGCTGTTTGATGATACGTACATTGGAAGTACTTTTGTAACCATTATAAAATGTTTGTTTGTGTATGTTTAATATTTCAAGTGAAGCTTTCTTCTATCTGAAGATGAATATTGACTATTTTCCCATACAAATCTTCTTTAATAATTGTATGTTCAAGTTGAGTTTGAGCAATAAAGTACATTTTTATTATATGTGTTCCTACCGAGATTTATTATCACCCAATAAAAACAATAAAACTAGAAATGACACAAGTAACAAGTTATTGATGAGTAACATTTAGTGTTAGAAAGATAAATTAAAAAGTTACAAAACATAAGTTTAAGGTTTAGTAGAAGAAATTTTTCTAAATAACAGTTAGATAAGTAGAAGATAAGCTAAGCTATTGCTTATATCATCAACTCAGCTTTAAGATGGAGAACTCCATTGATGAAGTAAACGGAGTGCTCGGACATAAAATCATCCCAATATATATCAAATAAATTTCTAAAACCTGTAGCACATCCTTTGCTGAAATCATAGGTCACTTTTTTAATATTTTTAAATTTCTTTGATTTTGTGTTTTTTCTTGCTGAAAACACATAGTCAACAACTAATGATTCTGATAATTGTCCATCAAGTAGCCTAAAGTATAGTCCTAAAGGACGGAAAATGCTACAAAATGCAAAAAGAAAGAATCTCTTTGCACCTAGATGGAAAGGTTGTGAGACAATATAACCCGATGGATACATATTTGCACATCCCTCCTTCTTTATGTCAAAGTAAACAACACATTGTGGAAAAGGCAAGTTTAATTCCACTACTTTAATCGGTTTAAATTCATACGACCGCTCCACAAAGCGACGATGATTGGTTTTTATTTTTGCTTGTGATGCAAGTAAATGCGGTTGATATGGATTTCCAGCTTTAAAAGAGAGGTCATCAAATACGCATTTGTGCGTATATTCAAGAGAAAAGTCCTTCGTTTTAAGGACACTTTTGAGTTTTTTCACGGACATGTGTGGGAAACGAATGAGATTACCAAGGCGTGTAGTCATAACGTTTTGTCTTTCGTTAATATTTGGATAATTATTTTGCGCCCACTTTACTACTAAGTCGTATATATAATCCTCTGAGGGAACTTGGAGATCATTGTCTGATAAAACCGCCTCAATTCCAGCTAGAGGCAAGTTGAGCACCTCTTTTTCGTATCTAACAACATTTTCTTTAAAGAAACGAGATTGATTAATAGATTAAGTAATTAATTTTTGCACAAGTACTCACTCGGTTAAGTCTTTGAAACGGTCAACAAGGAAGTTCTTAGCTGTGTCTAGGAGTGGCGCGAAAGTTGAAATAGTGGACAGAAGCTCCAAATTGTGTATAAAACTCTTTCGGAGCATTCTTCTGTTTTTTACGCTATATTAGGTTTCTGCTATCTTGATGTTAACATAACTTGGAATTTAATACCATAGCTGCGATCCATGTTTGATAGTCTTAAAATTCTTTGTTAACATACAAGCTAAGTCATATGTTAACCAGATCAATATAATGAACATGCATTACATGGAATCTTTGCCTTGTACCTCAACTAGTCCTTTACCATACTTGTGCAGCTGGGCAAGATATTAACAAAGTATCATAACATCCAGAGAATAAGATCTAGAAGTTCAGCAAAATATAATACTTGGTTAATGCTTATCCTCTCTAGTAACTAGACAATTATATCAATACTGGATGAAGCTCTTTTCAACAGGAGATCTTCATCCTTTCACACTATACCCAAATTTTTAAAATAAAAAATAAAAGCTTAAACTCAACTCCTTCACTTATGTTAAGGGTGAAATAGTCCTAAAAGAATCATCATGTGTTTGACAAATCCCACACTATCTTTTCCACTTATGTATACATTGTATATAAATAGTGATTTATACCAAACAGCGATTATTTTCCGTTTTTCATTCATATGTAAACTCTTGTTTTTTTTTTTTTTTTTTTCATTTAAAAAGAATCTTCATTGCTCACATCAGGCACGAATAATAGATAATATGATAAACATTTTATAAAAAAATGCATGAGTTGAGTTTGATCAATAAAGTACATTTTTATCATCTTTGTTTCTTCCGAGATTTATTATCAAAAACTGGAAATGACAGAAGTAAGAATAAAAAGTTACAAAACATAAGTTTAAGGTTTAGTATTTATATTGGGTATTTGTTTGATTTTATATAAAAATAATAATTAGATAAGACAGGGTTCAATCAAAAAAAAAAAAAAAATCTAAATAACGGTTAGATAAAAGTAGAAGGAAAGCTATTGCTTAATCATCAACTCAGCTCTGAGATGGAGAACTCCATTGATGAAGTTAAAGGAGTCATCAGCCATAAAACGATGCCAAAATATACCAAATAAATTTTTAAAACCAGTAGAACTCCCTGTGCTGAAATCAAAGGTCCCTTTATTATAATTTTTAAACTTCATTAATTGTGTGTTTCTTCTTGCGGAAAACTCATAGTCAACGACTAATGATTCTGATGATTGTCCATGACTCAAGTACAACCCAAAACAAGGGAAAGGACCTTCAATGCTACACCGTGCATAAAGATGGAATCTCTTTGCACCCAAATGGAAAGGTTGTGAGAATATATAACCCGATGGAAAAAACATATTTGCACAATCCTCCTTCTTTTATGTCAAAGTAAACAACACATTGTGGAAAAGGCAATCCTAGTTCCACCACCTTAATTGGTTTAAGTTTATATGATCGACGATGAGTGGTTTTTGTTTTTGCTTGTGATTCAAGTAAACGCTGTTGATATGGATTTTCAGCTTTAAAAGAGAGGGCGTCAAATACGCATTTGTGCGTATATTCAAGATTAAAGTCGTTTGTCTTAAGGACACTTTCAAGCTTTTTCATGGACATGTGTGGGAAACGAATGAGATTACCAAGGCGTGTTGTCATAACATTTTGTCTTTCCTTAATATTTGGATAATTATTTTGCGCCCACTTTACTACAAAGTCGTATATAATATCCTCTGAGAGAACTTGGAGATCATCGCTTAATAAAACCGCCTCGATTCCAGCTATAGTCAAGTTGAGCGCCTCTTGTTTGTATCTAACAACAAATTAATTTTTTTTAAAGAAAAAAGATTGATTGATTAATTAATTAAATAAGTTTTGCACAAGCACTCACTTGGTTAAGTTTTTGAAACGGTCAGCAAGGAAGTGCTTAGCAGTGTCTATGAGTGGAGCGACTGTTGAAATAGTGGACGGAAGCTCCAAATAGAGTGAAGCTGATTCACAAGTCATGGGTAAGTGAAGTAATAACTTGGTGCAGTAACTCATGCATGAAACAACCTCGTATTTCTCTGCAGTCTTTAAGATATCTACTAAAGCTGAAGGTCCTTTTGTTGTCAATGTATTGGTGTACATAAAGTTCAAGAGCTCCATCAGGGCAGCCTCTTCTGATGTGTGGATTCGTAAAGTTAAGTCACTTTGATTAGACACTCTCATGCCATCCGAGAATAGCTACAATATATGGGTTACGCAGAATCGAATTATATAAATAACAAAAGGTAGATTTAGCGTAAATTAACTAAGGGAGTACATACCTCGTAAAAGAATGGACTTTTTGCAGCCAATATTGCTCTTACTTATATGTAAAGTCTTTGTTTGAATCACTATGGAATCGTCCTTGTCCTTGTCCTTACTACATGATGAGTCATTGCTCTGAGTTGCTTCATCACCTTTACAAAAATCTAGTTAATTATACGAGTCGAAATAAAATTTGCACCCTAAAATATAAAATCCAATCAATGGCTAAACAAAACTTAATATTAAGAAGTTTTTTTTTTTTTTTCTTTAGGTTTTTTTAGTTTCAAATACTTCATTAAACCTCTCAAAAGTCAAAACCCAAAAGAAAACCTCATACTCTTAAACCACAAATTAGAGAATTAATCAAATAACTGATTTCCTTCTGCATCACAACTAAAACCTAGCTGATTCAGTCTATAAACCATCGAGGCCCGTAATATAAACCCCGATTTATCCCAAAATATCACTCTTACAAGAATTATTCTCTAATTCCAACCTTATTATACATTCGCATAATTCACAATTATTTGCAATAAAAAAAGTATATATTAAAATTATATATATTTGGGTGTGATAGCTTACTGGTTTCACTCAAATCATCTTCTTTTCTGCGCTTTCGTGCGTGTTCGGTGTCTGGCTTATGAACATGAACAGTCAAATCAGGTAGAATTTCAATTTTCAAAATCCTATCAGAGAAATTAATGTTGTTGAAAACAAAGGTATAGTCCGGCTTCGAACCCAAATCGGTTTCAAGTGGAATATCGGAGTCCATACTATGATGATAGATAATATGTGAAGAGATTAAGAGAGAAAAATATGGGCAAAGTCTTATTTAACGAGTGTGCGTATATATACTGGAAAATAAATTAATATATTTTTAAAAGGGTCAAATACCATAAAAGTAACACAATATTAATTATATAAAACTGCATTAATTTTCATTCCTTAAAAAAACAACTTAACAAATTTGCCTTGAACTATTATTAATGAAAAGATAATCTGGCGCTGCATAAATACACAAAATTTTCTAGTTTTCGTTCCACCTTTTAATTTTCCTCTCTCACCAAATATATGTGCAATACGATACAGATAATCGTTTAAGATATTGTTTGTTTCTCTCTATATTCAAAAAACACACATTGCACACAGTATAAAGACAATATTAATCAGCGAAAATCAAAGCAAAATAAGTGGTAAAAATAGTGGAAAACGAATTACGGCATCAGAAGTAACCAAGCAAAAATTATGATATTATAGCAAAAACAAAAATATAAGTAACAATTTTTGAAGCAATGTATGTTGATTTAGTATATGCAAAACTATATTAAGCGATTATGTATGAAAATATATAATTAATCACATACATTCAACATATTTGATATTTAAACATGAAACCATGATCATTTTTCAAAATGTAGTTAGCATTAATTGATTTGGGTGTATATTTTTTTTTTTTGAATACATATGAGAGCCACTTTTTGGACTCGGGAATCATTTTGACTCCGATAAGATTCGATCCCAGGACCTCTCAGTCTCTGCGGAGTAGCCTAACCACTAGGCCAACTATCAATCTTCGATTTGGGTGTATATTCATACAAAAATAATATAATATAAAACTAAAGGTTTGTTTGTATTTAGAAGAGAAAAAAATAATAAAGAAAAAGAGAACAAAACATTATAAAAGAAAGAAAATGAATATTTTTGTTTGGTTTAGAAATTTTTATAAAAGAAGATTTCAAAAATGATTTTAGATATATTTTGTTTGTATTGAAAATAAATATAAAAGGAAAGAAAGAAAAAGGTTAATTTTGGTCTATAATCTCTAATAAAATTCCTTTCTCTCCATAACTCTAATTTGGGGTGATAATAAAAATGGATAGAGGAGTGATTTTTTTTTTTGTTACAGATGAGGCCTAAAAGGCCAGGAAGCTAGAACTTCCTAAGAATTATTCACTAGACAAACTCTAGGCATGGCCCAGCCACACCTATCCTTGGTTAACGAGCGCCAAAGCCCCTCTGGGGGATCTTTATACGTAGTCGGATTATCCACGTTATAAAGCCCATGTTTCGCTAACCAATCAACACAATTATTAGCTTCGCGATAGCTCCACTCCAAAACGAAACTCGGATGAGAGCGCAAAATATCACAACACTCGCGGATCATATCGTTCGAGGCTGCTCTTGAGTTCACACCGCCCTTCACTAGCGCGTGCAACTCACACGAGTCAGTCTCTACGATAAGGTTTGAATAGCCTTGCTTCACCGTCAAAAGGAGGCCAAATTTAAGTGCAAAAAGCTCCGCTTCAAAGGCCGAACGTGCCCCACTTCTACCCGCGAACCCTTCAAGAAACTCCCCCTTATAATTGCGAAAAAGCCCTCCAATCCCCGCCATTCCCGTGTCACCACTATAGGCCCCATCTAAGTTAAGCTTAACCTTTCCCTCATCCTGCTTGACCCATTTAACCAACACACTCTTGGAAGAGATAATCAGACCTCCATCGTTTTCCACCCCCCAAGCTCGGACATAGTCACTAGCTACATTGCGTATCACAGCCTTCAGCTCGCTAGCTGTCTTCTTTCTGTCCGTAGGTTCAAAGACCCGCTTATTACGATCTAACCAAAGACACCAAACCATTGCCGCGCATAAACTCCTCACTTCTACTCCTCCTATAGTAGCCTTACTGGATAATAGCTTAGCCCACCTTTCCAAAGCCATTCCTCTCGTCACTTGCTGATGAGAAGTGGTAGCTGAAGATAATTGCACCTCAGGTCCCTGACGCAAAACTTGCTCCCCAGTATTTCAGACTAAATTCCTTTCCAGCCCCCGTGCTTCATTTCCTCGCGGCACCTGCTGCTGAACAGAAGTTGATGGGCCTAATTGCACCTCAGGTCCCTGATATAAACCACGGCCATCAGTGCTAATACCTGGAAGGACTTCACGCCCCTGCACCTCACTTCCACCATACTGTACACCATATCCCCTCCCTCCAATCACGGAAGAAGACATACCACCACCAGCGATAGTTCTGGAAGCACCAAGATCATCAGTAAACACATCACCACTGACTTCACCCATACTATCTATCCCACGCGCCTGCCTTCCGCTCCTCCCCGGACCTGTACAGCTATTAACAACATTCGAATAGCCACTACACTCCAAGAATAAATGATCCGACGTCTCAGCTTCAACACCACAAACCTTACAAACGGAATCCTCTACTACCCCACGTAACAACAAATTCTTCCACGTAGGAAGGCGGTCCCAAATCCCGCGCCAGAGAAGCATCTTGACCTTTTGTGGAACTTTAAGGGACCAAATTAATTTCCAATTAAACGACAGCTCATTACTCACCGATTCCATGCTAGTATAGGCTGATTTAACCGAAAATGTACCTGACGACTCAAACCTCCATTTATAATCACTGTTATTGCCAACACCTGTCTCCACTACCCCATTCCTTAACACCTCGCGACCCACTAAAATATTTTTACACATCCTAGAGTCGGCTACTCGCGCCTCTTGGTTCATAAACCCGTTTCTAAAGTACTTCTGTCTAAACGCTCGAACCCAAAGTGCCGTATCACTCCTTAATAACCTCCAGCCTAACTTTGCAAGGAGTGCCCGATTATAATTCTTCGCACTCCTTATCCCCAAACCTCCACCCTTCTTTGGCCTACACATCACGACCCACGAAACCCAATGAATCTCCCGTCCAGATGAAATCCCTGATAATCCTATCAATCTCTTCGCAAACGTAACATGGAAATTTCATAAACTGCATCATATAAGTAGGTATAGCCGACAATACCAACTGAGCTAATGTGACCCTTCCCGCTAGCGACAAATTCTGACTCTTCCAATACGGTAGTTTACATTGCATTTTTTCAGTAACTCGTCTAAAGAACCCTCTCGGTAATCGTTGCGACCTTATCGGAGCTCCAAGGTAGACACCCAAAGATTCGCTTCTCACGAAACCACTTCTCTCCGCCAATTCCCTTCTGACATCACTAGAAAGGTTTCTAGAGAAATAAATAAGGGACTTTTCCGCGCTCACGACCTGGCCTGCTTCGTCACAAAACATCCTCAGCACCTCCTTGATGAGATCAATTTGGTCTGTCCTAGCTTCAGCGAATAACATCAAATCGTCTGCAAAGAAAACATGGGATATAGGAGGACCTTGACGATGGAGGTGAATAGGTGACCATTCCCCTCTATCGCAAAGTCCCTGAATTAGTGTCGATAAACGCTCAATACATAATACAAAAATATAGGGAGCGAGAGGGTCTCCCTGCCGAATTCCTCGCTGTGGCGTGAACTCCTCTAGCTGACTTCCATTCCAAAGCACCCGCATTTTATTCGTTGACATTGCCGACATAATCAGGCGTACCCACGCCTCAGGAAAACCAAAAAAAGAAATAGTATCTTCAATGAATCTCCAGCTGAGCTTATCATAGGCCTTGGCAAGGTCAATCTTGATCGCCATATACCCATACTTAGCTTTAATCTTCTGCATGCGATGGTCAATCTCTTGGACTAGCACTACATTATCTACAGTTGACCGGCCCGGAAGAAAACTACTGTGATTCGGCCCTATCTTATCAGCCAAGAAAGGTCGAATTATATTAACCATCACTTTCATGATGAACTTTACAATCACGTTAATGAGACTAATGGGCCTCAGCTGGCCTACCGCTTCCGGATCCGAAACTTTCGGAATCAAATGAATTATAGTACCATTTACCCTAGGTGACAAAATACCATCTCGAACCGCCCTTCTAACCATATTGCAAACATCCCCTCCCACTACATTCCAACATTTTTGGTAAAAAGAGGCCGTTATTCCATCAGGGCCCGCGGCTTTATTCGGGTTAGACTGAAAAACTGCTATCCTTATCTCCTCATCCGAAAACTCATCCTCTAGCAAACCTCTCTCACTCATATCCAATTTAACACCATACGGAAGTGCAAAAGGTCCCACGAACTTCACCGGGTCTGCATACAAATTAACATAATAATTACGAACTAACTCTTCCAAATCTTCTTCGCTATCCACCCAATCACCGTTCGAATTCCGGAGGCGGCAAATACGGGATGCGTGTCTTTTCTTCATCGTAGCCAAATGGTAGAATCTAGTATTCAAATCACCTGACCTTATCCAATTTTCTCTAGACCTCTGGTACCAAAAGATTTCCTCTTCCCGTAACAGACTAAGATATTCTTCTCGCAACCGTTTCCCAAGTCTAAACATTGACGATCTATAAGATTGCTGTAACGAAAGTTTAATACCTTTTAAGCGAGCTAATAACACCCTCTTTCTCTTATTGATGTCCCCGAATACAATATCCTTCCAAACTGACAACTGTTCCTTAAACTTATCAATACTAACCCCGAAATCCATGTCTGAAGCATCCCAACTATTCTGAACGAAATTCAAAAAATCCTTGTGGAGACACCAGGCTGTTTCGAAGCGAAATCGCCTCAGTAATCTAGCTTGATCAATCGGCGCTAAACACACCAAAATGGGGGCATGATCCGAGTGCCTGCGATCGAGATGTAATACTTTTGCGAAGGGAAAGAGAGATAATAAATTCGTGTTCCCATAGGCTCTATCCAGCCTTCTAAGAATCCGTTGTCCCGTATTCCACGAATCGCACCATGTAAAGCGCGGCCCCTCGAATCCTAAATCGGTCAAATCACATTGTTCCCTCCAATCCTCAAAACGCTCCATATTGCGAGTAATCCCTTCCTTGCCGCCTTTCTTATCTATTTCCTTACCCACTTGATTGAAATCTCCTGCAATCAACCACGGGGCTCCAATACCACTAAATGCTTTATGTAGCGCATCCCATAAAGGAACCCTATCCTGAGCTTTTGGTCGCGCATACACTGCTGAAAAAAACCACGAATCACAGTTGTCTCTAGAAACTTCGATATTGATTACCTGATTCCCGACGGATAAAACACGAACTCCTATATCGGAATCGTTCCAAAGAAGCCATATGCCTCCTTTGAAATTATTTGCTTCCACTCTAGATGAGTTCGCCATTCCCAAACCCTGAATAATAGTATTTGCCCTGTCGCCACTAACTCTAGGTTCTACAATGACCGTTAACCACACTTTGTGTAATCGGACCATTTCGCGGACCACTCTTTGGAAATTATCCGCCGCCGCTCCATGACAATTCCACACAAGAATATTTAAAGGTTGAGGAAGACCTCCCCAACTTCCATTGTTCCTAACCTGTGTACACATTTAAACAAATATATTAGTTATAAAGAGGAAGCTAGAAAGGTACCTGATCCGCTCTCGTTGCCTCCTCGTGCACGAACGTCATCACCTCATCTTCACCCGCACTTTCCAGCTGCGTTTCGGGCACATATGATGGGTTTATCTCTCCGGGGTCAGGCGGGTCTGTACTTGAATGTCCCTGGACTGCCCCTTCGAGTAGCAGCCTGCTGCCGCCGCCAAAGACCGGAGGTAGGTCCCCTTCATTCCCTTCGCCTGGAGCTGCTGCAATTCCCCTGGTGGTGGTGACCCAACAAGTCGGATCAGCCCCTGTAGGTAAAATTGCATCTTCGGCCCCTGCAAAACATTGGGGGCCTGAAATGTTTTTCTTTTTTTCTTTTTTGTTATTCTCTAGAAAGGCCAAAGTACTTTGCCTCCCTTCCACTTCAACCCCTATCACTGTCTCCATTGGCCCATAATTATTAATTCCTTTTACTCCTTCTGTTTCGCCCACTATATTCTTCCCAACAACACCTTTTTTCGTTCCTTGTATCACTTTGTCAGCTCCAAAAATTTCTACTTCAGGAATCGAAGCTAGTTTCTTGACCAACTCAAAGTCCGGTGTTAGAAGTATTTTATGACCCCCCTTGACCGTGTCTTGCCCGTCGATCCAAATTTTTTTTTATTCGATTTCTTAGACTTGAACGCCTCACTAGTTGATGCCCCACTCGACCCCTTATAACTCGAATTACCCTTTGCCACCTGACCTTGTTCCTCCTCAACAAACAAAGCTCCAAACCTAGAACCCAAATCCTTACTTAACACTCCTTTATACTCATTATTGTTCTGACTCTGCCCACCCTTATTATTCATATTATAACCCCGCCCCCCTCGTTTCACGGTCATCCATTCACCATAGGCCGCGCTTTCTTCCACAACCTTTGTCTGTCCCGCTAACGGATTTATCTCGTTCCCGGTTCCAGTTACTACACTATCCTGGGACTTACCACACTTATCCTTTTGATGCCCAAAGCGGCCACATTCGAAGCAAACTAAATGTAGTCCCTCATATTCGACTTGGCAAGTTTCTCCACCAATGTGTATTTTCGAAGTAAGCGCCTTACCCAAATCTAACTCGACCGCTAATCTCGCGTAATTACCCTTTTTCCTAGCCTTTGTTAACGAATCTATTCGGACAGTCCGGCCAATCTGATCACCCATTTTCCTAAGAATCCTTGCTGTGTAATTTTGCATACCAACGTTTGAGATCCTAACCCATGCCGTGGTAGTCATAATCGAATCAGATTGTGGCTTAAAATTCGGCGTCCATTCCCTCACAATCAAGTAGTGGTAAAAAATCATCCAAGGACCCCCATCCAAGGCAAACATACAATCCGCACTATTTTCAAACTTAACCATGAAATATCCGTATCCAACTTCAACCAATTCCATAAGCCCCTTCGGGCTCCAAATCTGTTGTAACTTGGATGCAAGATACCCAAAACTTACTTTGTAACCTAGAAGCCTCACAACTACTGTGTTATTCCATAATTCAATTCCCTCAATAATTTCTTCCCTAGTATGTAAAACTTGCGGAAAATCACAGTTTTCTAAAGGCACATCATCTTTTATATTAGCTAAATAATCAGAATTAAACCCACTAACCCTAGGCGTTTTGATTTCGTCTTCATCAATGATAGTAGGAATTACAGAACTCTTACCCATTAATGCCGACTGCCAACCGAGTAATTTTCTTGCCGGAGTAACTCCATTATTGCCGCCATACCGAGCTGCTTGGTGGACCTCTTGAGCGCCACTTGTTTCCAGTAGCACAGGGATGGGTCTAGCCCGTTTAGCCCCGCGCGTTGCATTCAAACCTAAAGGCGGAAATTGCTCCAGATGTTCGTTCGAGGCATTACCATCCACCATCATAGAGACAGCTTCATTAGCCGGCGGTAATGGAGGATCAATCGTGATTGGTTTATCCTGTGGCGGCGCCGCCATTGGATTCATGGGAGAAGACCTGAAGATAACGGCTAGTTTTTTTCCTTAGAGTTTCAGAGAGAGCGTTTTAATTTTTCCTTAGTTTTTTTCCTTAGAGTTCCTTAGAGTGATTTTTGGAATGACTTATTTTCTTTTCTTTTATAGAATTTTCTAATACAAACAATGTAAAAAATAAAAAATCAATTCCATTTTCTTCTTTTTTTCCATTTCTTTCAATCCAAACAGATCCTAAAGTTCCAAAACTTTGTTAAATATTTAACGCATATATGAATTGAAGAACGGGCCTGTTTAACCGTTAATGATGTGTTTAACAGTTAATTGGTTGTGTTTTTTACTAAATAAAGATTTTTCTTTACCAAATAGAGAGAATTCTCTGTTTTAAACATAAGAATAAAAAAAAAAATTATGTTTAGTGCTTTGTTACACGAAAAATCCACTATATTAATGTATATATTATGTATTTTTGATGTATTTTGGGTTTAAACTAGAATGGCTAAATGTATATCAGGATTTAGTGTTTGGTAATTTAAGCATCGAATAAAAAATAATGATCCTCAATAAAGTTTGGAAATAGGGAATTTATTGTTCTGCTATCGAAGGAGAAGCTTTTGCAGTACCCAAGACAATGGAGCTGTGTAGACAATACCTTGGGAAAAAGAAAGTTATTCGCTCTAATAACCTTGAGGTTATTCAAGGTATAAAGCAGGTGTCAGCCACGTGTTAGAATATCCAGCCCATCCTTTGCAAAATTATCCAGGACTCTGGTGAGGCAGGACCAATTTCATTTGCTCACATCAGAAGGAGCCTCAACAAAGAAGCGGGCAAAATTGCAACAGAAGCTAGGCAAGGAGCACTTAGGGTCGACAGGATTCCTTTAGTTTTTTTGAACTAGCTAACACTTTTAGTAAACTGGGTATTGGTTAATTACTTTCTTGTCAGCGGGTGCATCTGCACCCTCTTTTGTCCAAAAAAAAAACATGGAATTCATGGTTTAGTAAAGATATAGATTTTAGTGTCGGTTTGGAAATGTTGTTTTAGAAAAAGCATTTAAAAATGCATCTACAATTTTAAACATATTTTAATCCTGAAAAGTACTTTTAGGAGAAGCAACAAGTTAGTGTTTCTTAAAAAAACACTTTATTTTAAATTAAGCACTTCCAAACAGGCTCTTAGTGTTCGTTTGGAAGTGCTTTTTTGAGAAACATTTAAAAGAGCTTCCAAATATTTAAGAGTGTTTTAAACCCTAAAAAGTACTTTTAGGAGAAACACAAAATTGGTGTTTCTTAAAAAAAGCACCTAAAGTGATTCTAGATTTCAAAATTATTGTAATAATTTTTCAAAATTTAAAACTTTATTCTAAAAACGCTTTCTTACTAGAATATAAGCACTTCCAAGCACTTTTAGAAAATTTTATACTTGTTGAATTTACATGAATATTTGATTGTACAAACTAGATATTAAAATCAATATGTTTAGAACAGAGAATTTCATGTTTGAAATTTTACTAAACAGAGAATTCCATATTTTAAGCACAACAATAAATTTTTTTATGTTTGATACTTTGTAACAGGGAATTCACTACTGTAATTTATATGTATTTGTATTTTGTGTGATTTTGATTTATTTTGTGTTCAAATTAGAATGTTTAAGTGTATGTTAGAATTTGTATAGGGCGAATTATTAATATTTTTCTATTTTATTTTGAAAATTTGAAACCTCCCTTGAACAAAATAAACCTTTTAAATCTCCTCCCATCTGTCTATTTTTTGACGAACAATATAATACACACGTCCTTTTTTTGTATTTTTTTTGGTGAAGTTACCCATTACCCCCATTAAAAAAATTACCCATTTCAAAAGTTCATCAATATTTGTACGCTTGATTATGGAATTAAAAGATTAAAATACATTAGAAGTAACTTTCCGTATCTCTTACCTAAAAAATATGTATCTACAAAGTTCTCCTTGGGATCATCCATGAAAGTACGACCTACATCACCATATTCCTTATTAAACTCTGCAAATGCTTGGTCAAACTCGGGGACTCAGAAAGTGAGAAACCGATTCCAATTTTTTGCGTCCTTGGCTTTAACAACACTAAATGCAACCAGTTGAGAGGTACAAGGCTCGAACCCCTCCTTGAACATGGGTAACCTAGTTCTAATTTACCATGGGAATATATATGGGGAGGCATGCATGTATATCTCTGTGGGATTAGTCGGGTACACGCAAACTAGCCCGGATCACCCATGTAACCAAAAAAGAAAGAAAAAACAACACCAAATGCAATTGGGAAGATACCTGAAGAGAATTCCATGTCTGAAAGCAAATTAATATTTATCTCTAAGATTTTTTTTTTTGAATTTTTTGAATTTATTTTTCGCAGATACGAAATTACTGTTTAAAACATGAAATTTCATGTTTTAAACAATGAATTTCATGTTTGCGGAAAAAATCACTGTTTCGAACAGTGTGAATTTGTGCCTGTGAAAAATAAAATTAAGAAAAACAAAAAAATCATAGACGTAAATATTAATTTTTTTTATTAAAAAATGCAAATTTTTTATTTTTCTAATTTTTTTTAGATTTAGTTATGACGATTTAAAAAAAAATATTCACGGACTCGCGTGTGATGGAATTTGTAGTAGTAGGTGGTGGTGGTTGTGTTGTGGTGACTGTAGTGGTGGTTAAATACATGGTTGTGGTAGTGGTGGTGTGGTGGTAGTGGAAATATATGTTATTTGTTTATTATTTAAAATAAATATTGTATTAAAAATAAAATAATATATTTAATAATAAAGGTTATAAAGGTATAAAAATATAAAAGGAATGTTTTTTATAAATAATTATTTTATCAGGCATTTTTTATAAAATAAATTATTAAAGACTTATTTAATAATTAAGTACTTTTTATTAGATTTCTTTTAACAAATATCTTTAAATTGAAAGTTGGATATTTTTTATGATTTAAGTAGGAATTATTTTTTTACTGTTGGTAATTAAAATAAGATTTTTTAATTTAGATATAAATAAAAAATTAAGAGATTACTGAAAATTATTTAATTTAATAAAAAATTAACTAAAATAAGACCATACAATATATTAGGAAAGAATTATGAAATTTAATTAGAGATACTTATCATAACTTCGTAAAATATAATGTACATGATATTCAAGTATGATCGGTTGACTTACTCGTCTAAATCAAATATCCAAAAGGTATAAGGTTTACTATAATTACTTCGACTCCAAGTTAGTATATGTTTCCATAATTATAGAATTTTATTTTCCAGTATATATAAGAACCCTCATTAACTTAAATTGTGTCCTACTTACCTTTCAAATCTCTTCTCATATACTCTATTATCATAATCACAGTATGGACTCAGATATTACACCTGAAATCTCAGACCCGGTTCCAAACTATACCTTTGCATTCAACAACATCAATTTTTCTGATAAGATTTTGAAAATTGAGATTCTACCTGATTTTCCTGTTCATAAGCCTGATACCAAAGACTCTCATAATGTAAAACGTAGAAGATAAGAGGTTTTAGTTGAAACCAGTAAGCTATCACACCAATATACATATTTTTAATATACTTTTTTTTACTGCAAATAATTGTGAATTATGTAGATTATAATAGAATTAGAATTAGAGAATAATTCTTGTAGAGTGAAATTTTGGGGATAAATCAGGGTGTATATAGGTTGAAGCAGCTAGGTTTTAGTTGTGATGTAGAAGGAAGATCAATTATTTGAATAAGTATATAATTTGTGGTTTAAGAGTATGAGAAATTTTTGGGTTTTGACTTTTGAGAGGTTTAAGGAAGAGTATTTGAGACTAAATGAACAGAAAATACTTTTTTGCTCCCCATTCTAATAGTTTGTTTAGCCATTGATTGGGTTTTCTATTTAATGGTGCAAATTTTATTCGGACTTGTACATGTAGTGTCGTGTCGCGTAATTAACTGTATTTTTGTATAGGTGACGAAGCAATTCACAGCAATGACTCATCATGTAGTAAGGAGGACTATTCCGTAGTGCTCCAGACAAAGACCTTACATATAAGTTCACCAATTTTGGCTGCAAAAAGTTCATTCTTTTACAAGGTATGTTTTCCCTTAAGTTAATTTTAACTCAATCTACCTTTCGTTATATATATAAGAGTAAATAACACTTTTGCCCCCTGGGTTTATACGCGATTGACAGGTTGCCCCCTAACTCTTAAAATGCGCCTCGATGCCCCCTAAGATTTTGTTTTGTGACCCGTTACCCCCTACTGCGTGTTCCGTCCATTTTTTCCGTTAAAAGTGACGTGGCAATGCCATGTCACATTTTTTTTTTTTTAATCCAGATGTTAATTATGTGTTTAATTAACTTAAAATAAGGGTAAATTAGAAATTTAACAATACTTTTAATATTATTAAAAAAAAAAAAAACCTACCCCCCACCCCCACCCCCACCCCACCCCACCACCGAGACCCCCCTACCCCCTCCCCCCTCTCTTCCCCATCTTCTTCTTCCCCGTTCCCTACCTGGTTCTTCTAAAAAAAAAAAAAAAATCTGATACTGCTCATTATAATCCCTAATCCATGTTGTCTGAATTTAATCCAACACAAAATTCATCAACTTATCTATCTGATACTGCAATTCCAGGCAATGTTGTTTACCCACCACCACCTTCTCCTCCACCTCCTCCGCCGCAGACATCCGTTACTACCGCCGGAGCTATGGTTCCGCAACCTCCTAACAAGAGGCTTAAACCCAGTTCTTCAACGATGAACAATACATGAGTTTTACCAATCGAGATTAAACAATTTAAATTAAAAATCAAATTGATAATAAAATTTAAAATGTACTAAAAGAAGTGAAATGAAATTAAAGAAATCCCACCACATCCGTTACTATCGTCTTTAGAAGGTGCTGTTGGAGGTCATATTGGGTCCTAGAATAGATGAAACCAATCAAGCAATTCGTCCAATTCGAGCAGGAAAAGATGCTGTTGGAGGTCATATTAACCGAGCTATGGTCCCTGCTACATCAGTTCTTAAGGTGTTCGATGCTGTTGGTGTTCTTATGGTCCTAGAAAGATGCTGTTCCAGCCATCTGATTTTTTTTTTTTTTTTTAAAGAAGAACCAGGTCGGAAGAACGGGAAGAAGAAGAAGAATGGGGAAGAGAGAGAGAGGGGGGGGGGTAGGGGGGTGCGGTGGGGGGGGGGGTTATTATATTATTTATATTTAATAATATAAAAACTATTTATAAAATTTCATTTTTGCCCCTGGTTTAAGTTAATTAAATAATTAATTAACATCTTGATTAAAAAAAAAAAATGTGACATGGCATTGCCACGTCACTTTTAACGGCAAAAAATGGACGGAACACGCAGTAGGGGGTAACGGGTCACAAAAACAAATCTTAGGGGGCATCGAGGCGCATTTTAAGAGTTAGGGGGCAACCTGTCAATCGCGTATAAACCCAGGGGGCAAAAGTGTCATTTACTCTATATATAATTCAATTCTGCATAACCAATTGTAGCTATTCTCAAATGGCATGAGAGAGTCTAATCAAAGTGTGGTAACTTTACGAATCCACGCATCAGAAGAATATGCCCTTATGGAACTCTTGAACTTTATGTATACGTTGACAACAAAAGAACCTTCAAGTTCAACTTTAGTAGATGTCTTAAAGGCTGCAGATAAATGCGAGGTTAATTCATGCATGAGTTACTGCACCAAATTATTGCCTCGCTTGCCCATGACTTGTGAATCAGCTTTACTCTATTTGGAGCTTCCATCCACTATTTCAACTTTTGCGCCATTCATAGAAACTGCTAAGCGCTTCCTTGCAGACCGTTTCAAAAAATTAGCCGAGTGAGTGCTTGTTAAAACAATTTAATCAGTCTTGTTTCTTTATACTCTTTGCTAAAAGAAAATTGATATGTTGTTAGATACGAAGAAGAGGTGCTCAACTTTCCTATAGCTGGAATCGAGGCGGTTTTATCAAGCGATGATCTACAAGTTTACTCTATGGATAATGTTTACGATTTTGTAGTGAAGTGGGTGGATAATAATTATCCAAATATTAAAAAAAGACAAAATGTTATGACTACACGCCTTGGTAATCTCATTCGTTTCCCACACATGACCATGAAAAAGCTTGCAAGTGTCCTTGAAACTAACGACTTTAATTTTAAATATAAGCACAAATACATATTAGACGCCCTCTCTTTTAAGGCTGAATATCCATATCAACAGCGTTTACTTGCAGAAGAAGCAAAAACTTCACACCGTCGATTTGTGGAGCGTTCATACATAGTTCGGCCTATAAAGGTGGTGGAATTAGAATCTCCTTTTCAGCAATCTGTTGTTTACTTTGACCTGAAGAAGGAGGAGTGTGCAAATCTCTTTCCATCTAATGAAGTAATCTCGCAAGAATTCCATGTGGGTCCAAACATATTCGCTCTTCATGCCATATGCCGCATTAATCAAGAGAGTACTTGCCATAGTTTTGGGTTGTTCTTGTGTCTAGAGGAGGTACTAGAAGAATCCTTAGTTGTTAATTATGAGTTTGCAGTAAGAGAAAACACAACAAAGGAGTTTGAAAATCCTCTGAATGTAACTTTTAATTTCACCGAAAGGTGTGGTCATGGTCTTCCAAATTTATTCAGTATATCTTGGGAGGAATTTATGGCTGATGACAGCATTTACTTCATCGATGGAGTTCTCCATCTCAGGGCCAAAGTGATAATTAAGCAATAGTTTTGACTTATATATCTAACACTTGAAATTGATCTCAAGTAGAAAAGTAGCATAGCCTTGGTTAGTTGAATACCGTATTGTTGTTTGGTATAGATCGCGCAGGTTGATTTTGATAGCTCTGACCAGCGGGTTTTGGAACTTATAGGAAGATTAATTTTATTTTATTTTGGACGATAATATAGGAAGATTAATTATAGGCTTGATTTTGTTGAATTGCATAGTTGTTTCTTCATGTGGTAGTAATTTATATGAAAAGAACACGCATTTTGGTATTACATTACATGTTTCTTGATTTTTTGTTTCTTCTATTTTTATTCAATAACCAATATTTCTTGTGTGCGGAATCACTAAAAAAAAGCTGTGTACTCCTTATAGGGATATCGGATATTGGGCGAGAGGAATCGATGTCGCCGTATATATTTGTGATGTGTACGGAGTGTTTGTCTATTCCTTTCACAAAAAGAATAGTTTTTGTCGACTGCATTTTGATCTTTATTAAATTGGTGGTATATTACTCTGTACACTATGTTATGGCCTATACTAGTTTTACCATTGTTATGACTGCACCTTGTCAAAATATTAGGATATCGATACTTATCTTGCTGGTTTTTTTTCTATATTTTTTACCCCCTCTCTTCTGAAATAGTGTAGCCCATTGATACTTATATTTGCTGTCCCTCCTTTGAAGTAAGTAAAGTAAGTAGTTAGTATATTTATACTAACATTTCCCGACTGTTTCCAAAAAGTGTAGTATATTGATAGTTACATTTCCCGACACTTTTCAGAAAGTGTAGTATATTGATACTTATATTTTCTGAATCTCTTCAAAAAATGTAATCTCTTCAAAAAATGTAGTCTATTAATATTTACAAGAGGATAAATATTTTACTGATTACACCTCTTCTTCCTATTTCCTAAAATTCATTTTTTTACCTACAAACATACAGTTAAATTAAACTTACATATATATAAGGGAATAAACTGTCAATTTGAGTAAAATAAAAAAACTGAATTGTCAATATGTGCAAGATGATTAATATGTCAAATATTGTATAGTCGATAGACTAATTTATTAAATTGAGTAAAATAATAGGACTGAAATGTCAATTTATGCAAGATAACTAAATGATCTATCATATTATGTATACAAAAGAAACTAAGCTTTCAAACTGAGCATTAAAAAAGGGACTAAGCTTTACCCTTATTTGTTATTGCGTCACAGGTCCATAACTATTGACTCCGTCTTCTACAACTTCTATGGTCTGCACAACATCTCTAGTAGAAGTATAACTACCCTCAGCTATAACACAATTTTCATATAATTTCATATTGGTCCCTGATCTTTTATTATTAACTCCGGCAGTCTCTGAATTTATAACAACTCATGTGGCTTTCGAGCACAAGCTACAACCCCTAACTTCTCATGAATTATCCGACTGGTCCCTACATTACTAACTTCAACATCTACAACCCCTTTACGTTTCTTTACAACACCTGTAACTTTACAAACTAAATTTTTAGCCCCTCTATTCTCGTGAATCGACAAATCAGCCCCTACGCTACTAAAATTAACTTTCGCATCCCTCATATATTTCCGATTTTCTAAAGTGTGTGAGAAGGAGGATTTGCACGTTGTTATTGCTGATATTTCAATGATGATCTTCAATTTCACATAATATAGTTAATATAGTGTAATTTTGCATACTATAGGAATCTATAACCCAAATTTGTCATAATGTAGGGACCTAATGCACAATATGTATAATGTAGGGACCTAGAGTGCAACTTTTGCATAATATAGGGACCTAGAGTGCAATTTTTGCATAATATAGGGACCTATATAGGGTGCAACTTTTTTATAGTATAGGGACCTAGATCGACATTTTTGCATAATATAGGGACCTGTACTGCAATTAAATTTATGGGAAATTAAGTCCACCTCATCAGCTTCATCACCATCAATTGCATAAAAACTTTATGTGAGTTAGATTTATTCCCTCAATCAACTTATAGAGCAGAAACAATTAATTTTCCTGTCACAAAACTTTAACGATAAAGAACACAGAAAATTACCCAAATGGTCCCTGAACTATAAGCCATTCTGAACTTTGAAAGTTACTTAAATGGTCCTCTAACTTCATTTTTTACCCCAGTTAGTTTTCGTGTTAGATTTTACTGTTAAGTTTCACGTATCAGAGACGCGTGAGGACCAAACCGGTAAAAGAGTGACTGTTCAGGGACCATTCCGAAAAATTTCCTATTGATGATTACGAAAATACCTCCTGCCACGTGGACTTAACGGTGACCCACAAACGTACTTACTAATTCTGGGCTGGTTTGAGTCACGGTGGAAATATTAACATACCATTGTGGTCTTTATTCCGATTCATGAACCGCTTCCTCTCACACGCTCACGACTCGAAGGGGTAACTTGAGCTAAAGGGGATTGACCAGTAACATCATCATTGTGTGCGGTGACTATTGAAAGTTGATTTCAAAGTCTAGCTTGAAATTGCACTTGACTTTTTTAAGTGACTTTTTGCTCTTTCCATGTATTTACTTGGGGTTGGATTTGACTTTTTGACTTCTTTGCGTCATCTTGGGATCGGGTATCATCCAAGTATCTAGGAGTTACACATTTAACAAACAATCAATGCAAAAAGCTTCAAAAAAACCAAAAATCCGAGACTAACAAAGAACACACAGTATCCTCAAATAAATTCAATAACCTCTCAAAATGATGTCTCATAATCCTAAAATTATATATCACAAAATACAAGACTTTATATGTTTAATACAAATATCTCCTTATTCAGGTATCAAGTTCCTAGGTTCACCATTTTTAAGTATAACCGATTTTCCCCCCATTGAATTCAATCTAAGGCATCCAAAGACCACCTTTTGACAAAATAAAAATCATACAAAGCTAAAATTTCACTAGAGACTAGTCAGATATTTAATATAAAGATCCCCTTATTCATGTATCTCGTTCAATTTTCCCCTTTACAAAATTAAGTCGAGAAGAACCTTTCTTCCTTTCCTTCCTTTCCAATGACGTCGCGTTCCGTTTGCTTTTTCCCATCTAATCATTAGTATTTGAGAGATTTACTAGGACAAAATAGTATGAATAATCAAAATATTGTGAAAAATATTTATTTCTTATAACCCATCAACGTGGGACAACAAGGGAAAACGCATTTTTGCCTATTTGGACTTCAATTTACTAAATTTATCTAAGACATTTTAACTTCCTCATTTAATATGATCAACCAAGCCAACTTTAACATCCTCAAGTGCATGATCACTAACTAACAGTAACATAAGGAGCGACTTTAGTGAGAACGAGAGAGAGAAATGGTTAGCTTTCATGGTGGTTTGTGAGGAAAAAGAGAGAGGAGGAGTGATTTAATGAAATATAATAAAAAGTTATAAACTATAGGGTTAAGTATTTATATTGGGTATTTGTTCATTTTATATAAAAACAATTAATTAGAGTATTATAAGAATATGTTCGACACCAAATAAGAAAAATCTGCAATTCTAACCCTATAACTATTTCTCCTATACGCAAACCAGACCAAAACTATTCTAATAACCGTTAGATAAGTTAAATAAGTGGAAGCTATTGCTTAATCATCAACTCAGCTCTGAGATGGAGAACTCCATTAATGAAGTAAATGGAGTTATCAGCCATAAAATCATGCCAAGATATACCAGATACATAACCGATAACACTCGCTTTGCTGACATCATAGGTCCCCCTATAAAAAGTTTCAAACTTCTTTGATGTTGTGTTTTTTCTTGTTGCAAACTCATAGTCAATGACTAACGATTTTGATTGATCATCCTCTGGACTCAAGAAGAACCCGAAATGATGGCGAGTACCTTGTTGATTACTGTTACAAGATGCATAAAGGGTGAATCCATATGCACCCAAATGGAAAACTTTCGAGGAAACTTTATTCGATGGAAAAAGATTTGCACACTCCTCCTTCTTCAAGTCAAAGGAAACAACACATTGAGGAAAAGGCGATTCGTATTCCATCACCTTTATAGGTTTAGATTTATATGCCCGCTCTAGAAAGCGACGGTCTGAGGATTTTGCTTTTGCAGCAAGTATACGTTGTTGATATGGATCTTCAGCCTTAATATAGAGGGCATCTAATATGTTTTTGCTTATAAATTGAGGAGTAAAGTCTTCAGTGGTAAGGACACTTACTAGCTTTTTCGCGGTCATAAATGGGAAACGAATAAGATCACCAAGGCGTGTAGACAAAATGTTTTGCCTTTCCTCTTTTATTGAATAATTTAATCGGGCCCACTTTAAGACAAAATCATAAACATAGTTTTCTGAGGAAACTTGGAGATCATCACTTGATAACACCGCTTCAAATCCAGCTATAGGCAAGTTGAGCACCTCTTCTTCGTATCTAACAACATATTAATTTTTTTAAACAAAGAATATAAAGAAATGAGATTTAAATTGATTGAATTGTTTTAACAAACACTCACTTGGTTAAGTCTTTAAAACGGTTAGCAAGGAAGTGCTTAGCTGTGTTTATGAGTGGCGTGAAAGTTGAAATAGATGGAAGTCCCAAATAGAATAAAGCTAATTCACAAGTCATGGGCGAGTTAAGCAATAACTTGGTGCAGTAACTCATGCATGAAACAACCTCGTATTTATCTGCAGCCTGTAAGAGATCTACTAAAGCTGAAGGTGCTTTTATTTTCAATGTATTCGTGTACATAAAGTTCAAGAGCTCCATTAGGGCAGCTTCTTCTGATGCATGGATTCGTAAAGTTACTTGACTTTGCTCTGATTCTTTCATGCCATTCGAGAATAGCTAAAATATATGGGTTACACAAAATCAAATTATATATATAAATGAAAGATAGATTGAGCGTAAATTAACTCAGGGAGTATATATACCTTGTAAAAGAATGGACTTTTTTCAGCTAATATTGGTCTAGCTATATGTAAAGTCTTTGTTTGGATTACTATGGACTCGTCCTTGTCCTTATTAGATGATGAGTTATTGCTCTTAGTTGCTTCATCACCTATACAAAAACTACTTAATCAGTACAAAAGAAAAAAAAGGTTTATCCACGAACAAGGAATATTAAGCTTGTCAGAATAAACAAGTGAAACATCAAACATATATAAAGACAACTAAAATAATATCAACACAAGAAGAGGGTTCAGACTATTTAAATAGGGCAGTAAAAAGTTGAATTCTTGGTTCTTTGATCGCAACAAAACCCTAATATCTCATCAGACTTATTCAAGGAACGATATTCCTTCTACATCCTAACTAAAACTTCAACCTATATGAACCGAGAATTAGCCCCAAAATCTTACACTCTTACAACAATTATTATGTAATTTCAACTTTATTATAAATTCACATAATCCACAATAATTTGCCAGAAAAAAAGAATATTAAAAATATGTCCCTGTGAGTGATAAAGTTACCGGTTTCTTTCAAAACATCTTTTCTTTTGCGCTTTCTGGACTTTAAATTAGGTGGCCAATTAGAGATAATAGAGCATGCGTCTGCATCATCTGGCCAATCTGAGATAATGGTGCAATCGTCTTCATTGTCCGTGTCAGGTACAATCTCAATTTTTAATATCATATCGGAGAAATTAGTGTCGTTGAATGCAAATGTAAAATCAGGCATTGAGTCTAAGGTGGGCTCGGCTTCAGATGGAATAATGGTATTCATATTATGTTGATAGTATATGTGACGAGAATGAGAGAAAATAAAGGAAAAGTTCAATATATAGAAAACAAGTTGTGAGTGTTCTAATAAGTTGGGAGTAGTATTCTTGATTGAGTGAATAATACCATGGATAGATAGAAGAAGACTCCTAAAATATAACTTGATCCTCAAGTTTAATTAGTAGACCCTATAAAAGTTATATATTTTTTGGGCTTATCATCTAAACATCAAGTCTGTGAAGCCTCAGAATATGCCTAATTAATTCTCGTTTTAATTAGACAAAATCTTAATAAAGAAAAAAGTGTATAATCTTACCAAAAAGTCTAAATAAAAAGTTTATAAGAAAACTAAAAAAAAATAGAGATGAAATGAGAAATAATACATATATATATGTAGGGGTGAGCAGAAAAAGGGTAAAGGGTACCACCGACCCGTTAGGTAAGAAAACCCGGCCCAAAAAAGGGTAAAAGTTACCCTAGCCCATTATATACCCTACCCTACCTTTCAATTTTGGACCCGAAAAATTATTGCCTCGGTTTAAGCCTGGGCTTAATACCATACGGGTCTAACCCGACTCACCCGTACACTGTTTACATTAAAAATAAAAATAAAATTATATATAGTCCTATTTTGGCCAAAAAGCCATTTTACACGGTAACTATTTCTCTTCTCCTCTCCTCTCTTCTATGCTACGCTTCTTTCCTTTCACAGTGGTATTACCCCAAATCATACCAGATCAGTGGTAAAAACTCCAGCCTCCAACCTTCTACAATTTTGATTTACAGTCTTTTCATCTTTTTGCCGCCGTAAGTATACATTAATATCTTTGGCTTCTTGAGTTCTTGTTGTGAAATAGGCTTACAGTTTTACTTCTTTGTATCGGTATTTTACTTCTTTATATTAACATCAACATTAAGTTTTTGCTCTCTCCCTTATTTGTTAATCATTTCTTACTTTTTTTTAATGGGTATGTTATTGTTATTAGGGAGGAAAAAATGGCTGAAAAGTTGAACAAGAGGAAGAATCGCCTTATCCAAGGCTCCTGCTAATGATGATGATTTAGGTATTTGTGATGCTAATTGAAATGTGTAATGATTTAGGTACTTATGCTAATGGAAATGGGTAATGATAGCCCCATCCAAGCTTAATTAAATAATTATGTTTAATTGTTTGTTGTGCAGTGAATGTGATTTAGATAAGCTGATAAATATAAAGGGATGTATGTGAAGTTGTGATGAAAAATGAATTAATTAAGATGATGAACATTGCTGATTCAAGAGGAGGTGCAGATATTGCATAGAACTCACCAATTCAAGTCGCTCCAATATTCACATTTTTAGTTAAGCTTAAATATGAGTATTATTTGCTTTAATTATAACTAATTTTCATAAATTGTTTCAGGAGAGGCGCTTTTGTCCACATCTGTGTATTGAAGAGAAAGTTACTATGCTGATGAATTGAAGATCGACCAGGTCTGTTTGTTTTTTCAATAACTCCGCAATTCTCTTCTTTAATAGTTGATGAGTGAGCATATAATTGATTACTGTTTTATACAGGTTGCACCAACTTTAGTTCCACTTTTGAAATATTACTTGCCATGAAGAAGTGAGAAGCAATGACAGAGTTGTGGAGAAAGAGAGTTGTAGAGAAAGGGATGACTCAATACATTAAACATCTATCTTACTATATAGAATCCCTTTTTGTGTAAAGTTTGTATAAATTAATTTATGGTTTAGACTATAAAATTTAATATATAGATAATTTTTCCATGAAAATGAAATATATTTTACCAAGGGGTGACCCGGGGTAACCCGTTGGTTAACCCGACATAACCCGGGGTAAGTTTTTTCTTACCCTTACCACGGGTTTACCCCACAAGTTTTACCACTTTCCAATTTTACCCTACCTTTACCCTAGACCCCAACCCGGGTAAACCCGACCCGTGCTCACCCCTATATATATGTCTCCTTCCAGTCAACGTGGCTATCGGATCGGCCCTACCGGTCCTACGGACCGGACCGGACCGGCCGGTGCCAGGACCGCCACGAACCGTCGTTACAGTGTAGAACCGGACCGCCCCATCTCTTATAGGTCCGGCTCTTTAAAAAAATACCTAGGCTAAGGGCCGATCCGGACCGGACCGAAACCCAACTATATATATATATATTTTTTTATTTACCCCAATTACTCTCCCCTCTCTCTCTCTCGTGTTAATTCGTTTCACCAAACCCACCGCCGCAATTCATTATCCATCTGAAATCTTATTGTCCGGTCCGGACCGGACCGAAACCCAACTATATATATATATATATATTTATTTCCTTTATTAACACTCACCTAACCCACCGCCCCCATTACCCTATACCCTCTCTCTGGTCTCAATTCATTTCACTTCAACCAACACCCACCGACCCCAATTACTCTCCCCTCTCTCTCGTGTTAATTCATTTCACCAAACCCACCTCCCCATTCATTATCCATCTGAAATCTTATTGTTACTTTTGAAATTCAATGAAGAAGGTTTGTTGGTGTTGGTTGTATGTCTTTTACGAGATGATGGTGGTGGTGGTGGTGGTGGTGGTGGTTGTTTGTCTTATATTAGGCTATGATGGTGGTGGTTGCTTGTCTTTTACGAGATGATAGTGGTGGTGGTTGTTTGTCTAATCTTAGCAATTGAATATTCTTATTCTTCTGGGTTTACTGATGACTTTTATTTTTCTGTTATTGTGAGGGAATTTATGTTTGTGGATATGATTTTTCTGGAAATCATAGGGACTCAATTCGCAATTAATCAAGTAAGTGATCAAGTTAAGCTTTTGTATTCCATTTCCTTGTTTAATTTTGAAGATTTCTAATAAGAACATATGATTTGATGTTTGCATGTGGTTTTGGTGTTTTGATGATGAAGAGATGAGTTCTTGATGAGGGTTTAGTGTTTGATTATGTTGGTAAGTTGATGGCTTTGATCCCTTTAGTTTTCGAAAATTTTATTTCTAGTCCCAGGTTTATCTGATTTGTGTGAAAACTAGGATGTTCTTCAAGGTTTTCCATGTGTTTTTGATAAAATTCATACTTGTGGTACATTATTTGCGAAAATGTTCCCTGGTTAATGTGAATTGTGTGATGTTCATGTTATTCCAGTTGTTCCTGGTTTATGTGATTTCAGAAAAAGTTTGGTTTGTGAAAGTTTCAAAAATCAGTCCCTGTTTTGATATTTTGTGAATTTAGTCCCTGTTTTATGTGGAAATTGTTGTTTTAGTCACTCTTTTATGCCAAAATTGATTCTGTAATTCGAAATGGTCCTTTTTTGTGTGAAAATGGAAAGTCCTTTTGTTGTGCGAAATTGCTCCATATTTTTCCTTAGTTGTGTGAATTTTTTGTGGGAAGTAGACCATGTTTTCGAAAATGTTACTATTAGTCCATGTCTTTTGTGAAATTAATATGGAAAGTCCCTATTATGTGTGAAATTGTTACTATTAGTGCTTAATTTAGATGAATTGATACTATAACAACATGTATGATGAGATTAAGATAGTCAAAGTTACTGATTTTTGTGAATTAGAGGTTCTAATGCAAACTGTTAAGTGGATTTGGCATGATAATTCCTTATGTTATGTGAAATAAGTTATTCTAGCCCTTTTGGTTTGGGAAATTGAACCATAAACCCCCTAATTTCTTTGAATTCGTTGTGGGAAATACCTTCCGTTTTCAAAAATGAGTCTTGAGTCCCTGGTTTTTGAGAAATTGATAAGTTTATATAATTGATAAGTTTTTGGTAATGTTACTGTAAAACGTGAATTTTTAAGATCAAGTAGTTGAGGGTTTTAGTGAATTGACTGAACTAATTTGTAGGATTTTTGGAATTGACAGGTTCAAACGAAAGTTTTCGGAATGAGAAGAAAGTTTAAGAAATTGAAAAAAAAACCCTAAATTTCACAAAAATGATGAAACACCTTTTAAGAAGATAAATTTCTTTACAAAATTGCCCCATAATTTTTCTAAATTTGTTCAATTGCACCAAAATGTGTTTAAAACAACTTCTTTAAGTTTGTGAAATGATGATTATAATTCTAACAATTAAGAAAATGGTCCCTAAACTTCTATAAGTTCTTTTTTTTTTTTGCAAACCTCAACCATTAAAAAATTTTCTGAAATATTATTGAATTTAAACATAAAAAACAATACTTTTTTAGATAAATATTTTTAAATAAAGGAAAAGTATGATTTAAAAAAACATTTTTAAATTATCATTTTTACTCATATAAATGAAAATTTTAAATCAAACTTAAATAATACTAACTGAAAGTCCTAGAGGGGGGGTGAATAGGATTACTAAGAAGATTAATGCCTAATTAAAAATCTTTTGGACAATAATAAGTATTAGAGAGAAACTATTAAGTCAACTAAATATATCAAACTCGGAAGGGATCATACAATGGATAAGCTAGAGGTTCGATATATAAGTGATACAAGTAAAACGAGTTTCTAATCTCTTACTACTCTAGATGACAATAGGTTTGATTAACTAGGTAAAGATTATTACGATATTTATACTAGCATGTAATCAAACATATAAAGTGCGGAAAGTAAATAGAGTAGGGATAGAAAGTACACAACGATGTATAGTGGTTCGGTTATCCCTACATCCACTACCTAAGGAAGCCTCCTTAGGATTTCAAGCTTTTCACTAAGCTCCCGTGTCTCTCTTAACCGGGTCGAGAACACAATAACCCTTACAACCTCTTTGATACCACGAAGGACAAACTCTTGTGCTATCGCAACACAAGGACACCAAGTATACTCCCGATACTCTAATTCTCTCTTAATCTATCTATTACAAGAACTAGACTTAAGAGGATAAATGTAAGTGTTTGAAGGGTGAAACAACTTTGCTAATAAACTCCTAAAGAGATGATATAACTCTAAGCTTAAAACTTCTCTTGAGTTGATTGAACTTTTAAGCTCCTTTGATTAACTCCTTGATTGAGTAGATATGACAAGTTGATTGATCAAGCTTAGATTGATTCTATGTTAGCTTGAGACCTCTAATTGATGTGTAAGAAAGATTGGAATTGGATTGGTAAGAGGTTGTTTCTTGGATGTGATAAAACTCCCTTTTATAAGCATTTCTGACCCCTGAGCGGTATACCGGTGAAATTGGCGGTATACCGGCCATGCTTGTCTTCTAGTCAACGGGAAAATCCACGTGGCTTGTGATCGTTGGGCAACGGCTCTTTCCCGGCGGTATACCGGTCCTTTGGGCGGTATGCCGGCCCACCAACTCAATTTCCTTGAAAAATCAAGTTAAACACAAGGAGAAATAGTGTTAAGTTAGGGCAATTATAAAGCACTATTTAGGGGGTAATTAAAACACGATTTGGCAAATATTAAAACAAGATTAAAAGGACGTTAGGCCAACACTAACCCCTACACGGTCCTTAAATCAAAAAAATCAAACAAAAATGTTAAACAAAACTCGGTTAAAAATGTTAATACAAACTAAAAAGAAAAAAAATATTTAATACAAACAAAGAACTAAAATTAAAAGAAAAGTCAAAACCAGTTTGGAACCGGGTATTACCGGACAAAAAACCGGTATGGAACCGGTCCACCCGATTCTACTTAACGGTTCGCACCATTCTTCTATACTTATGGAACCGGACATGATCGGACCGGGCCGGAATAGGGCAGGATCGGTGGACCGGAACGGTCTGGTAAGGCACAGTAACGTTAATAACCGAACCGATCTGGACCGACACGATTTCCAGGCTGGCCTTCAGGTAAAGAATGGTGTACATTTAATTTGAGAAATAAATAGTTCAAAATTAAATGATGGATTCTTTATTTATTATTTTTCCAACTCAAAATTAATATTCACTTATTAAAGATAATATCTTAAAATTATTATTTACTTATACTATAAAAAAACTCTAATTTTTTATATTATTACTTTTATTAAAAAATTTAAAAATTATGCAGATATCAACATATATAAAGAATAATTTTAACTGTAATTATTAAATTTTATTAATATGTATAAAAAATAAGTAAAAATTATTTATAGAAAGAAGAAAATATAAATTATTTAAAATGGTGGATCTTTGAGATAATAAATTTTTTTATATCTATTTATTTATATAATTGTAATACATTTGTTTCAACAATTATGAAAATTTCAAATCCTCGTCTTCATCTTGTTTTTTACAATTAAATAAAAACAACTATGTTGACTTTTTATTTAGTTTGTGTTGACTTTTATTTTCGGATGTTAGAATTTGATTTGACTTTTAGATATCTATGTTTGACTCGAATTTAATTTTATTATGGTATTTAAGTTTGATTTGAATTTAATTTTTATTTATTTATGAATTTTATTTGCATTATATTTAAAATAAATAAAAAATCAAAACAAATTTATAAAAACAAGGGTCAATTACCTAAAGGGCCTTAAAGAATATTATAGTGCCACATAGAAGCTAGCTAAAATCTCTCTCCTTCTTAGAGGCCAATAAGATATCCAATGTCATAACTACCCTTCGAGTGTATATAAGACAAAAAAAAAGATTTTTTCTCTCTCCTCCACTACCATTACTATCTCTCCTCCATTACCATTAATCTCTCTCCTCCTTTATCATTTTTCCTCTCTCCTCCTTCATTAATTATCAAATAATTTTCAGTTCCAACCACAACCACCGATCACCTCCGGCCACCGTCGGAAAAAGTTCTGAGCATCGAATAAAGTTCTGAACGTGGAAAAAAGTTCTGAGCGTGGAAAAAAGTTCTGAGCGTAGAAAACAGTTCTGAGCCTGGCATACTGAGCATGGAAAAAGTACTGAGCATGGGCTACTGAGTATGAAAAAAGTTGCTGAGTATCGGAAAAAAGTTCTGAGTGTCGAAAAAAGTTGCCGAGTATTCGGAATTTTTTTGTTGAATGGCTTTACTAAGCATGCTCGTTTGCTCAGTATCTTTACTGAGCATGCCCGTATAATTAGTAAACTTGTTGAGCATTTCTCGTATAATCAGTAAACTTGTTGAGCATTTCTCGTATAATGGGGGCTTTAGGGTTACGGGAAAGAGGAAGAGAGAAGGAGTTGAAAGAATTTTAAAATATTTCTAAATACAAATAGTATATATAGGAAATAAAAAACAAAAAAGGGTAAGAAGGTAATTGTTTTTTTGGCTTATAGTGTTAAAATTAGTTTGTGGCCTTTAGTAAGAAGAGGGTATAGAACTGGTCTTGTTAGGTCTTGAGGTGGTGTCTTCAAGACCCCTTGGGTAATAATCTCTAAAAACAAATATTTAAAATATAATTAAAAAAAACTTAGCAACGACCTAAGTCGTCGCTAATATTATATACGAAAAAAAAAGAAAAATTAATCATTAATGCTGGATTAAAAATAATATTATATACTTAGCGATGACAGTTTCGTCGCCAAGTTTCGACGCTAAACAATAAAAAAAATCAATAATCCCCGAATTTTAAAAAAAAATTATTACCGACGGCAGACGCCGTCGCTAATGTATAATCTTTGCGACGACGCGCGTTGTCGTCAAGCGTCTGAGAAATTAGGGACGAAATCATCACGTTTCGTCGGTAAGGAACAATTTATTGACAGATTTCTAACGATGACCAATTACTGACAAAATGTCGTCGGTAATCACAGATACTGACGAAATCGCATTAATTACCGACGACACGCGTCGTCCCTAAACATGCAGAATATTATAATGGTTGGAGAAAATATAGTATAAATTATATAATCCAAATATTTCAATGGAATAAATTTTTGTCCCTAACCAATAGGGAATATTTATAATGAGGGATGGTTTTAGCAATTTGTCATAAACGATCCAATAACTGACTTTGCTATAATCAATTTAACCTTGAAATATCAAATTTATTGAGATGATTCATACCACTTTTTTGGACATAAATAACATGATTTGGCAACCAAAGAGTTCTTGTTGAGACATTTAAATAGTGTATATGTTCAGGAAAATCTGTAAGTTACGAGAAAGTGGTATTTGACTCTCAATTTTAGCTAAAATTGTAGAGAAGCGGGTTCGACTTAGCTTAAGGGTTAGACTATTTTTAAGATCTAACATCTCTTCAAATCACTTCAAGTGAAATAACAATCCCTAACAGGCACTTAGATGCATACACGCTAAAAACTCTCATTAATAAAGATTTATGTACAAAACAGAGTAAAATATACTTAATTTACACATTCCTCCAAACTTACAGAAAATATAAAATTACAACTAATTCCAAACCTTTTAATTCCTCAACTAAAAAGAAACTTTAGAACCTTTTAACCGTGAGCGTGTACGATTACCCTTTAACCTTGCTTCTATTAGTTTCGCCTTTAAACTATTATCCTTCATCTCTGTCTCAACTTTCGAACATGACTCCATGTCTGGAAGTTCATTAGTCCATTGCTTTATCGGACTAGCTTGAGCCTGAGCCTGACTAGTCCATATTGTTTTACCATCTATTTCTTGACCTTCAGACATGTGTTGACTTTTAATTAAATTATTAATCACAAAATTTGAACTCAAATTCGAACTTTCATTAACTGTGTTTACGTCCCTTTTCTCTGTTACTTCTTGTATTTCCGACTTTTTTGATATGATTTGATTTTCCTCAATTTCTATAGGTTTAAACTCTTTTGGTAGCTCAAAACAATGAGAATCACTTCCGATTGAATCATTATCATCCTCCTCCTCACGTGGAGGTGCACTAGCGGCGATATTTAATTCGTGAGTACTCCGGCGAATATTCTTGCTATCGCTTTTCCGTTTTATTTGAAGAAACGTTTCGATTTCCGAGCTTAATTTATCAAGAATCGAACCATTTTGCGTTTTTTCCTTCATTTGTATACGTTCATCAAGCCATGATTCCGATACATGTAAAATTGCATTTTCGCCCCAATCTTTATTAAATTTCCGTTTTGTACCATGTAATTCTTGTTCGTAATCTCGTATACCTAAAGCAAACTCATCGCAAAGATCTTCTAAAAGCATACGAGATTTCCTCTCTTTAATAAAAGATGTTTTCACTTCATAAATCTCTCGAGCTAATCTTCTATGAAGTGTTTCTGATCGTTTTCTTAATTTTCTTTCATCTTCTAACTCATCTCTAACAGATTTAACCGCTTTGTTAATTCGATCTCTTTCTTTGTTCTTTCTCGCTAGTTTATCTTCGTCAAATTGCTTCATTATTTCGTTAATTCCTCGTTTATCTCGCATTAATTCTTTTATACGAATTTGCGCTTGGTTTAGTTCCTTTTTTAATTCTTTTACTAACGATATATTTGAAGCGTGTTGCTCTTCTAAACTCCATATTCTATTCAAGACTTTTAATAACTCGGAAGATGTTTTGGTAGGGGTAACTTCGTAATTTTGAGGCGCTATCTGAAAGAAAGAAGGGGTCATTTTGTTTATATAAAGGACCAATAGTGTAAATAATTACCTCCATGGAACTACTATAACTTGCAGGAGATACAGGTTGTATAGCATGGTTATTCCTTTCGATAGCTCGATGATGTTTTATTATTGATGCAGCCACGTGTCTTCGTAAAGTGCTCGCACTTTCAGGCTGTATATTTTATCAAATAATAAATAATTAAACATCTTAATTAACTCAAATCAACACTTTTTTTAGTAAAAAAAGGAAAAAACACTAATTGACACATAAAAGACGAATTATTGCTACGAATTGCACATAATTATTGTGAATTTAAGCTAATTAATGACTACTCTTTACGCTTATGAACAATAAATACTTTAATTAAGACATTATTCGGAGTTAAATACAAGCGACAAATTAACACATAAATGAAGAAGGTTTCTTTACCAAGTCAGGTGACGGATCAGACGGTTCAAGGCCGCCACGATGATGGTGGCGAATCCTTGGAAGAGCACCACCACCACCACCATTCACCGGATTTTGCTGCATCATAGACATAGACATAGACAGAGGTAACTTATAATGATCTAACTCCCAAAGAGTAGCACCAAGTTTTCTTGCAGAAACACAAGGATTATTATGATAAGAGATGTGTTGAATTATGTTGTCTTTCACAACACCATCATCACCTTGTACAGATGATGAGATTTGTTCCTGTTCTTGTATTCTCCAAAAGGGTATTACAGGAGTGGTGTGTCCACCTATTTTCCACTCTTTTTTCAACTTTTCACCCAAATTTTCTGGCTTTTCTGACCCACTATTCTCTCCCCTTTTCATCTCTCTTTCTCTCTTGACTACAAGACTTGCTTGCTTTTTCTCTTTATCTCTGTTTTACTTACCCATCTGAGTTAACTTTGTACAGTACCTGCCTAGGTTGTTCTTGTTTGCTGAAATCTACATTTTCTAGGATACTATACTACAGTAGATTTTCTTGTATTATTATTATTATTATTTATTATGTGTGTAATATAAAATTGGTATGAGTCACTATGTGGTTGAGGGTGATGTGTCCGACAGACTAAGATTATTTGTGTATTTTCTTGTCTTATGTTTCTATTTCTATTTACACGGTGATTAAATGCGATTTTTTAAGGTTTTTTATAGGTTACTGTTTAGTAAACCCGTGGTACCTTGTTCACTATTCCGTAAAAAGTATTGTCTTTTTTATCCTTTTAAAATATTTTAAGTTCGCTCTCAATTGACAGTAACAAATAATCTTAAAAAAATACATCAAGAATTTGTATTTTAAAATATTTTTATCCAACGGGTCTTGAAGACACCCCCGTATGTTTTTTTCCCGCTTCATATACCTTTTCTTCTTACTAAAGACCTTAGATTAAATTTTATACTATAATCTAAAAATTTAATTATATTTTTTTCTTTTTTTGTTTATTATTTCGTATATATACTAAATTGTTTAGAAATTATTTAAAATCCTAATAATAATAATTCTTTCTCTCTCTTCTCTCTCTTTCCTCGTCTTTCTCATTCTTTTCATGTGAAAGCTTAGTTATCCATGAAACCTTGATATCTAATCTCCTTTCATTTCATGGCTAAACAACATCAAACTGCTACTACACAAGGAAACCATCGTCATTCAAGAGGGTTCGAGATGGTTCACAGCTCGCCGTTCGAGATCTAAGATTCCTTCAAAGTTCAACAAAATTCATGGAAGCCTTTTTGAACTCCGTTCAAAGCTCAACGAGATTTAATCCCGTTCAAGATTTGAATTCTTGTGCAGAGAACAACGGATTCTGCTTGAGAAAGCTAGAGGTTTTTATGGATTGAAGAGAAGCTTGATCGGTTTTGATGTTTATAGTTGAGCTATTAGATATGATAAATAAAAGTAGAAGAGAAAGGAAGTAGTCAGACGTGATGCTTCATAGTGCAAAGAACAGCCAAGAATGCTTTGTTCTTTTTTTCTTTTTTTCTTTTTTCTTTTTTTTTGTTCGTAAGATCTGGTCAAACCAGATCTGTTTTTTTTCAAACGTGTAGTGTAGTAGGTTTTTTTTTGTTCGAATGCATAATAATATAGATAAATAAGAAACAGTTACAAAGGTTAGCCCACCCCGGAGGGTTCGGCTTCATTACAAATCATAGTGGCTAACTGGGTAGGGATACAAGTATTCCAATTACCAAACAATGTGCTAAGGAGCTCCTGTTTGGCAACCCAGTTAGCTGCCCCGTTTCTACCCCTAGTTACAAAAGAAAAGGAAGGGAAAGATTGTTCAGCAAAATAATAGATATTACAAATAACGTTTTTAATCGAATGACTCAAAACAGGACGCCCTGAAGCAAGTGTTTCATAATAGTAGCCGAGTCATTTTCAATTATAACACTACCAAAAGGATAATTTGAAGCCAACTCTGTAGCTTTCAAAATACCCGTGGCCTCTGCCTCTAACACCGAATTCGCTCCAACTTTCCAACTATTACCTATTACAATTCACCATTAGAGTTTCTTACGATACAAGCAATTGTAGCTCCCTTATCCGAGAAAGCTGCATCACAATTAATTTTGAATTTATTAGGTGGTGGTCTTTTCCATTTATCTTTAAATTTAATATTATGTGTAGTATTACCACTATTAGTATTATTAAGGATAATATTATTATTATCCCTAACTTCTTTATCTATGAAGTTGAAGTCATTAGGGTTTAAAATTTAATAATATTCTCTCCAAGATTCAATAGCTTTATTAATAGTGATTAAAGGGTCACATTTTTTTCCCATTATAGATAAAGTTATTTCTATCTTTCCAGATATGCCACATTATCATGCAGATAATTTATAAGATCCTATCACTTTTGTTAAAAAAATTTGCAATGTTTTGTATTTGATTTTACATCTACTGGTCTAGTCTTACAATTAAATTATTATCAGTTTTTAGATTAAAAGGACTAGTGAACCATACACTTTTAGACCATGGGTATCGAAAAAGCATATGTTCTACTGTTTCAATATTATTATCACAAATTTTACAAATGTTGTTGGTCCGACATTTTCTGTTAAAAAGGTTTTCTTCAGTGGATAATAGATTTTTAACTGCTCTCCACATAAAGTTCCTAATTTTTTGTGGGGTTTCCATTTTCCAAATTAATTTCCAGATGTTTTTATCCCTATCAGTTGAAGTCGGAGGTTTATTTTTAATTTTAGTAGTTTGCACAACTATTTCATCTTCTTTCATTTTATGATAAGTTTCTTTGACTGTAAATTTTCCATTTTTACAAAAGTCAATACTTATTTGATCTTTACAAAATATCTTAGGTATTATCATTTTTTTTTATTCCTTACGATAAATTTTGTTTAGTAACTCAATATCCCAGGATTTATCATTTTTAATAAGTTGATTAACCCAATTTAGGCTTGAATTTTTAGGCTTAATTGAATCTTTCTCATTACATATCCAACTATGCTCATACATATTAATGTCATAACCATTGCCTATTTCCATTTTATGTTATTTTTTAAAGTTTTTCTACCTATGAGTATGCTTTTCCACCCCCAAGATGGTGAGCTTCCAATTTTAGCTTCAAAGAAACTACAGTTTTTGAAATATTTTCCTTTGAGAAGTCTATAAAGAAGAGATTCTTTTTTATTTATTAGGTTCCAAGCTTGTTTTCCTAGTAAAGCTTTAATCATTAGGTGTATATCTTTAAATCCTAATCCACCCTCAAATTTGGATGTAGTAAGTTGGTCCCAAATGGCACAGTGTATTCTTTTTTTACCTTTATCTCCCCACCAGAATTTAGCAATAATGGAGTGGATTGTATTTATTATATTCTTAGGAATTATAAAATTAGACATAAGGTAGTTTGGTAGCTTTGAATGATTGCTTTACTCAAAATTTCTTTCCCTCCTTCAGAAAGAAAGAGAGTTTTCCAATTTTCAAATTTTAGTAGGATCTTATCAATTAGAAATTGAAGGTCTTTAGATTTTGATCTACTCCATTCAGTTGGTAATCCTAAGTAGTTTCCTAGGTTATTAGTTCTTCTCATATTTAATCTTTTAGCCATTACATTTTGGATAAAAGTTGAAGTATTAGGCCTAAAAATAACCGCACATTTATTGAGATTAAGGCATAAGTCAGTGGCATTTTTATAATTGTTCATAATATCATTAAATGATTGTATTTCAATATTATCAGCATTTAGGAAGAAAAGGTTGTCATCTGCAAAGAGTAAATGAGTTATATCTGGACAGCTATTTCCAATTTTGATTCCATTGAGAATGTTTTTCTCTTTTTTATCTCTGATCAAATCATTTAGAGTTTGTGAAATTAGACAGAAGATTAATGGTGAAAGAGGATCACCTTGTCTAATTCCTTTGGTAGGTTTTTTAATTTGGTGGATTTCACCATTAATTAAGATTGAGTAGGTTACAGTGGTGATACAAATCATTATTTTCCTTACCCAATCTTTATTGAATCCTATTTTAATTAGGATATCTTGTAAGAAATCTCATTCAATGTATTCATAAGCTTTTTTAATATTGTCTTTAACTGCAACCATATATTTTTTGGTTTTTTCCCTTCTTTTAATATGGGTAATTAATTCATATGCAATCATCGTATTTTTCTGTATCATCCTATTATGAATTAATGCACTTTGATTTTCTCCTACCAAGGAGGTCATATGAGGTTGCAATTTACTAACTAATATTCTTGCAATAATTTTATAAATAAAATTAGAGCAGCTAATTGGTCTGTAGTGTTTAATGTTAGTAGGTTTAGTAATTTTTGGTATTAAAGTAATGAGAGTTTGGTTGATCTCTAAAAGATCACCATTACTGTTCCAAAAATTATTTATTACCCTCATAAGATCAAGTTTAATAATTTCCCAATAAGTTCTGAAGAAATTTCCATTATAACCACCAGGTCCTGAGGCCTTATTAGGTCCTAGCTCCCAAGTTTCTTTTTTAACTTCTTATTCATTAATATGTTTATTTAAGTTATCAGCAGATTTTTTTATCAATTTTACTAGTAATGAGATTAATGGTGTTGTTGTAATCTCTTTTTCCTACTGTTGTAAAGATATTATTAAAATAGTTAACTATTTTAATATTTATTTTATCTTTATTATCAATCCATTCACCATTTTCATTAGTGATGTTAAGAATTTTATTTCTACACCTTCTTTCTTTTGTGCAAGCATGATAATATATAGTATTTTTATCACCCTTTTTAAGCCAAATATTTCTAGATCTATCTTTCCAAAAACTTTCTTCCCTTTTCCAAGTTTCTTCTAGTTCTTTGGTTGTAGTATTATATTCATCCCAGTTAAAACTGGGACTATTAGAATTAGATATTGTTTTTAGTTTTTTATAAGTTTTTCTATTTGGATTTTATTATTTCCAAATCTTTTCCTATTCCAGTCTCTTAAAGCCTGGCTACACTTTCTAAGTTTATGGTTGATCATAGCATTAGGGTTTCCCCTAAGTGAGCTATCGTCATCCCAAACTTTTTTGATTATATTAAGATAATCAATTTCAGTTGTCCAGAATTCTTTTCTTTTTGTTATCAGATTTATCATGATGCAGTACTATGGGACAGTGATCTGACCTAATAGCAGGTAAAATTGCTACCCAAGCATTTGGAAAGATCTTATCCCATTCAGAGTTATGAATTGCTCTGTCTAGAATAGCTTTAATAAGTTTATTACTGGCTCTTTTATTTGTCCGGGTAAATCTATAACCATAAGAGGTTGTTTCCTTCAGATTATGGAGGTTAATGAAACTATTGAAATTCTTGATTGATTGTTTATGGCATACAATACCCCCTGATTTCTCCTTGAGAAATTTCATACAATTAAAATCCCCAATTAAAGTCCAAGCATAATTATGGGGCTTTAAGTTATTTAAAAAATTGAATGAAACTTATTTATTAATATCATAGGGGTCTAAGTATATATAAGTGTAAAATATGGGGTCTAAATTATCACTTTCAATTTTAGTGTGAATAAAATTAGGGGAAGTTTTAATTACTTTTATTTTCAATTCTTTCTTCACCATCAAAGCCAACCCCCTCCTCCCGCTCTGATGGGTTCGACGGTGCTTATAAAAATCAAATCTAAATTACTAGCAATAATATCAAGCTTCTTAAAATCATTCTTAGTTTCAGATAGGAATAGTACCTACGGGCGGTGTTTAGCGCAGAGGTCACGAGCGGCCTAGACTGTTAGGGGATTTCCAACTCCCTGGCAGTTCCAGGTGATATGTATCATTGAGAGTGATGGGGTTGATCCGGCTCAACCTAGAAGGCCCTTCCTCTTCATCAGCATCTTTATTGTCATTTATGTCAGCTTTAATCGATTCTCCCTCGACAATGTCTCTCTGTTCTGCTTCTTCTTCCTCAAATTCCAAAGCAGGTACAACTCCATTCATTTCCTTGTAATTTTCAAATAACATTTTCCCCGAATTCCTAATTTCATCAATACCATCTATTTCCTTTCTGTTATCCATCTTTCATTCGATTTTTTTTGTTTTTGTTTCGAATTCCTTCGTTTTTCCCAAATTGCCTTATATCTCATCTTATCATAATGAAATGTATGGTCTTCAAATCGAAATTTCAAGTAATAGCTTTTTAATTTGTCCGCCCATCTTGATTAATCATGTCTCTGATTCTGTTGATGTTACGAGCTCTTGATGATTCAACCAATGGTGTAGAGTTGTCATTTTTAAAATGAAAAATTTCGTTTGTATTACTCGTTACTCCCTTCTCAATTGGGTACTTTGTGATCTCAACAGGTAGGTTGAAGTTATGGTGGTTGTTGAAAGTGTGTTGTATTGGTTCAGACTGTGTAGTAGTGTTGACTGGTTGTAAAGAGGTTTTAGGAGAGGTGTGGGAGAAGTTGAGTTTATGTGGTTTTGGTGTAAAAGGTGAGGATGGTAGAGCAGCAGAACTGTAAGACTGTGTTCGTTGGTTATTTAAAGTTTCATTTGTTTTGGTGTTAATTAGAGTGGATATGATTGGTGGTGGGGTGCTGGTGTTCGAATTCGCAGAGAGGTTACTAGTATTGTGGGTTTTTAGTTTAAAAGAAGGGTTAAAAGGAGTAACTGATATGTGTGAGGTTTTTGACGTGGAAGGGGTAGCAGTGCCTTGGTTTTTTTGGATTATAGTGTTTGTTTGATTAAGGTTTTTTTTGTGGTGCAGGTGATAAAAGAATTTGAGAGTAAGAAGGTTTGGAAATAAGTTTACTTGTTGAAGACTTTGGTTGAGTTGAAGAGTCAACTTTTAGGATTGATGAATCTAGTTCCTTTCGTTGGTTGGGCTTTAACAGCTGGTGATGTGAAACTTTAGCCATGGTTTGATCTTTGTTATTAAAATATTCTTGCTGAGCTGGTGTGGGCCCCTTTTGTGCAGGTAAGTTGGTTTCAAATACATTACTCCTCGAAATAGTGTTATTATCCATTGGATAAAGTTGTGATTTGGTAGCATTGAATGTGAAGATATTATTGTCAGAACAACTCATTTCCCTTACTTTTGTTTCTTGTTTCAGGATCTGAATTCGGCTGAGTTGACCCCTTGTTGACAGCTGGTTGATTGTTTCTGGTGTATGGGCCCCCTCTAGATCTTGAAACAGTTCTAGCAGCTTGAGCATTCATGGAGTTTTGAAAATTTCTTGTGGAGATCTTGATCCATCCACCAAGGTTAGGAGTAACTTTGTGAGGATCTTCACAAACATTTTCCTCATGATCAAACTTTCCCCATTTGTAGCATATTTGGCCAAGGTTTTCGTACTTCATTTTAATCCATTTTGATGTGTGGATGTTGAACCAAAGGTTAAAACCAGCTACTACAGATCTGTTCACTTCCCATTCAATTTTTACTCTCGTAAATGAATGTTCAGTGATTCTTATCTCAGCTGGTAGTATAACCTCATGCACTTTATCAATATCATGTAACATTTCAGAGATGCTTTTGGGGTTTAAAACAGTAGTAGGCAGACCATATAATCTTAACCAAACAATGTTGTGGGTTACCTTAGAGTTGGCTTTGTATTCCATCAGAGCAACTTGTTTCCTCATGATAGTCCAAGGCCGTTTGCTCCACACAAGCTCTTTGTCTTCTTCAGTTTCAAATTTGAGTATTAACTCATTGTGGGACCTTTTTTCATTTTGAATCTTGCCTTTAACACCCTAGTGTTTTTGTATATGATTTCTCAGAAAACCAAAACTCATTATTTCTTTGTTGAGAACCTTTGCGAGAAGCTTTGGTTCCTCACTTTCTTGATAGTAGTTAGCACTTTCCTCAGATAGTGTAACACCATTTTTTGGTGCAGGGTGAGTTACAGCATAGATATTTATTGTGCAGGTGGAGTAAATGCCAATGATTGAAGAGTCTTAAAGACTTTAAAAGGAGCAATAAATGAAGAAAACGGTTTTAAAGAGGTTACTGGAAGGATGAAAAACAGTTTAAAGAAGAGTTTTGAAAGTGAAAAAGATGGAGAAGGAGACAAGATTTGAACAAACACAAAAGGTGGAGCTCAAATATGGAGTTTTAGTGTTTTAAAAGAAAAGGTTTTTTAGGAAGAGAGGAGAGAGTTGTTAGGGAGAGAAAACATTTTGTCTTTAACAAACATGTAGGTGTAATAATTAGTTGGTTTTTTTCTTTTTATATTTTGTTTGTATTAATTTGAAAATCAAAATTTGTAATATTTTTTTTCCTAACAAATAATTTAAATTCTTGTTTTTATTGTGTGTTAACTCAGTGAGTACTCTGAGATTTTTGGGTGAGTATTTCGTGTTTTCGAATATACCTAGTATTTTTTTTTTACTGAGTATTCCATGTTTTTTATGAGTACTCATCAAAATTTTCGATACTCCATATTATTTTTTCGATACGCTTATTATTTTCCGGTGCTCTATATTATTTTTTTGATACTCTATTTTTGTCCAATACTCTATGTTCTTTATTCTCGGAGTACTCTATAAAATCACTGAGTACACCACTGGTGGCGGCAATGGTCGGTGGGTGGTGGCCGGAGATGAACAGTGTCAACACTCAAGTTTTATTTTTGTATTTTAGTGTTATTTTGTATTATATAAGGGCATTTTAATGTTTTTTATATTATATAAGGGTATTTTAGTATTTGGTCATACTAGAGGTCCCTTTGAAGAAACAAGATTCCCATAATTCCCTATAGAACGAAAATCTAGTCACCAAGACCCTAGATGTCATTCAGGGGCGGATCCAGGATAAAAATTGAGGAGGTGGCTTAAAATATATGGGGGTTCGGGGCCAACGTCCCTGGAAAAAAAATTAGCGTGTATAGTCAACTTGGGTACATCATCTCTTTTCTTAAGTTATGTAATACTAGCACAATATTTACGTAAATACCAATATTAAAATACGCGTTAGGTAATCAATAAAAATAATATCCATTGCATTATAAAAATACTAACCAAATTCTTATAAAAACACTTAAATAAAAAAATTTATTGAAATTTTTTAGTTTTTGTAAAGAAGTGGATTGTTGCGGCTGTCGAATGAATTAAGAATAATTCGTAAAAAAATTGATATTAAAGTAATATTTGTAGAAATAATACTGTGTAATTTATAAGAAATAATGTTTCATAAAGGTTAAAAAAATTACTGGTGTTAAAAAATGAAAAAGGGTTCTTTAACCATAAGTTACTAATATATAGAATAAAAAAATAAAAAAAGCCGAGGGGGGGGGGGGGGGTGGGTTTAGTCCCCTCTAAGCCCAACAAGGGTCCGTCAGTGATGTCATTCACCCTTATTTTAAATACAAAAAACTGAAATTATATTCATTAGACATACAATTTTTCTTCAAAAAAAAAAAGAAATTTTGAGATAAGGGAAAATTCTCAAAACTCAAAAAGTTGAGTTCCGAGAAAATTCTCAAAAGTCAAAAAAGTTGAGGTATGAAAAAGAAAATTCTCAAAACTCAAATTGTTTTTCAAATTAAAGGTAACACACACAAACATATGGTGTGTGTATATATATGTATACTATATATATATATATATATATATATATATATATATATATATATATATATATATATATATATATATATATATATATATATATATATATATATATATCTGTTTGTTATACACAAACACTAAAAAAGAACTAAAATATATCAAGATTGCAAAAATAAAGCAAAAAAAAAAGACGGCTATATATAAATTTAATAAGGACCAATAGTGTACCCTAGTATTTATATGAAACCAGTCCTCCATTTTCACTTAACAGGCTCTTGCAGGCTCTTACAAATCAAGGAAAAAGAATCAAACTATATCTTCAAATAAATTTTTAAAGAGGCATAATAGGCAAATAATACTACCTTAAATATTGCAGGTTGCCTTGTTCCTCAATATGGTGTTGCTATGCCAAGCACCAATACAGTAAATGCAACATATGTTTGATTAGATACTTATATATTCATGAAATATCATTATTAGTTTTTAAGCAGATATATTATAATTTTACTTTTCTCTTTTATATTGATATTGATATTTACAGTTACAGAGGTATCAAATGGTTTAAAAGCACAAAAACTGTTTGGAAGATATAGAGAAGGTCTACAGCGGCTGTGGTATAAAAGGGGAAAAAAGAAAGAACAAAATGTATGATTCCTTTTATGGGTAGAAAATGACGGCTGTGGTGAGAAGGAATTAAAACTAGCGTGAGGGGTTTCTTAGGCAGTAATTCTTTTTTTAATCAAGTCATCCACTAATCACGGTATACGTTATTATTTGATGGTATAACATTTTTTATTAATTACTTTATCATTTAGCTTGGTATTAGCTTTCCTATGGCAAAAAAAACTCTTCTTCTTTACAAAAGAAGGAGAAACCTCCCCCTCTTCTTCTTGTATCTAAAAAAAGGATATGTGATGGATTTGAGCTAATATATTTGTAAAGTGTGTTTGAGGTGTTTTAATTTGGGCTAGACTAAAATGTTTATTTATTAAGAAGTCAGTTGGTTTCTTGTTGTGCTGAGTACTTATGGGCTATTGGACTTCTATGTTATACGAAAATATTTGGTTAAAGGAACACAAGTTAAGTCTCATCCATTGATCTTGGTCATATGGTTAAAGAAACACGGGTTAAGTCTAAAATGTTTATATTTAAGAAGCCGGTTTGGTTTCTTGTTGGGGTTGGGTACTTATGGGATATTGGACTTCTATGGAATACGACAATATTTGGTTAAAAGAAACATGAGATAAGTCTCATCCGTTGATTTTGATCACTTTAGACGGGTTAGAAAAAAAACCCTACCCACCCCCATATATAAGACGCTCTTCTTCAGACTTCGGCTCATTCTCTTGTTCTCTAATTTTCCAGTCTTCTCTCTCGCCTATCAGAAATAAACATAGGGTTTATCTTCTAGATCGATTAGAGTGTTGAAATCTTTTTTAATAGCTAGTATAATCTAAATATAACAAGAATCATCTTGATTATTGTTTAGTTAGCCAGTGTAGTTGGTTTTAGGTTGTTTAGATTAGCAGATAGTTTGAGGTTTCAGTTTGATCTTTTGAATATTATTGAGTAACAAGTGTAATCCGTAACAATAATTGTTAATAGTGGACGATGCTTCTCTCACCGGAACCCAACGTAGACGTACATTTGGTCAAACCACGATAAAACTTATGTGATCTTTTATTTTTGTTCTAATCTTGTTTTTGGAAAACTATTTGAAGCTCATATCTTAGATCTAAACATTTTTACAACAGTGGTATCAGAGCTTGTTTAAATCTCTTACAAGCCTGTGGCATTTTCGACTCTTCTAGAGTTTGATGATCCAAATCTAAAGTCGATTTAACTTTTTTTAATTTTTTGGGTTCTTTGATTGGTAATTCTGGATTCTTGAAAATATTTAAAGCTTTTCAAAAAATCTCATATATTCAAATCTCCTTGGAGACTTTTCAGTTTCCGAGATATGTTGGGTTTATAAACTTGTCATTTAAAAACCTACCCTTGGCTGGTTGGTTCTTCCGAGTATCGAAGAAGAACCAACCAAGTCTAGCCCCGAAGAAGAACCAACCTTTATTTTCATTTCTTTATTTAATAACACACCAGGACCCCGTGACGACACCCGTGGGCACGGTTTTTGACCTGGCCGGCATACCAGAGATATCTCCCGGCATACCGGTGCTGACATCTTTCGTTTTTTTACCTTTCTGTCTTGAACACGTGGCCTTACCTGTGGGCTCAGGTTTTCTGACCGTCGGCTTACTGGTGTTAATGGCCGGCATGCCGGTAGTGCTGTCTGAATATTCCAAAAAAATCGTTTTTCTTCCCAAAACTCGATTTCTCTAACACCTAAACATCAAAAACACTAATACTTTTCTCAAATATGCAATATCAACTAAAAACAACTAAAATAAACACAACTAAAAACATAAAAACATAAAAAATTTGCGGGTTGTCACCCGTACAACACTTTTATTTAACGTCTTTTAAAGTTAGACGTGTTACCTCTATCAAGATTTGCGAATATAGCCTCCCCAACAACGAGTTTGGCTATGAACATCAACTAATCCACGCTTTATACCCTTCTTGGGTCTAATTTCTATCACCTTAGCTAAAACAACCTTAGTGACGATGAACGGTCCCATCCACGAGTCTTTGAAACTTCGTGGCCTATTTTCGCGTTTGTGAGATTTCCATAGAACTTCATGGCCAACCCCAAACTCAATGTTCGGCTCAGTATCCACAAGTTTTACATGGATCTTCAATGTTGGGACTTTGTGAGGTGAAAGGATGTAAATGATAGAAACGGTGGGATCTAACTTCTTTGGTTTCTTACCCAAGACATAGAAGGTCTTGGATACGTTCTTAGCATGAAGGGTAATGGTCCCTTCTTGGAAGTTGATGACACTCTGACTTGTGTCCATGAAAGGTCGTCCAAGTATGATTGGAACCTGCTTATCTGTATCAAAATCAAGTATAACAAAGTCAGTAGGGATGGCGATACTACCTGCTCGGACTAGGACGTCATCCACTGTTCCCCATGTCTTGGTAACTGAGTTGTCAGCAAACTGCAACTTCACTGGAGCTTTCTCTGATTTCTGAAGTCCAAGTCTCTCGAACACGGACTTTGGCATAAGATTCACACCAGAACCCACATCGTACATAGCCTTCACCTTGAGCATACCATTTATTTGAATAGGAAGGTTAAAACTTCCAAGATCTTTGAGCTTCAATGGTAACTCTTTTTTACTTCTTCTTGAGACTCTTAAGTTCTCTCTCTTGGCTTCTACACTCGCTTATTTCTCAGGAATAGCTTGCGTAAAAACTTGTTGCGGTGTAAGCCCTTTCTTCGCAATCTCAAGATTCTTTCTCAGGAGTGTACGCCTCTACAAATGTCTTGAGTTCAGTGTCACCTTTCGGATTTGTATCAGGAATGGTTGATGACACTGTTTGAACAACTAGTGGCGAATCCACCTTCTCTTCTTCTTTCTTTTCTTGCACAGCAGGTGCAACTTCAACTTCAACTCTTGGTTCCTCATGTGAGGCTTCTTCCTCCTTCTCTTTAGCCAGCTCAGCTTGGTAATCCATAACCGATCAAATCTTTTCTTGCACATCCTTTAGAAGTTGTATATATTCGGGTTTTTTCTGAATCTTCCTCCACATCACTCTCAAAACAGTTAGAGTCCACGGGGCTAGACTTGGTTGGTTCTTCTTCGATACTCAGAACTTCCACGATACTATCGACAGCATGTGGTACTTCCTTCTTTTCTTCAGTTTTAAGACAAATAGCCTTATAAGCTTCGAACCCAACATTGTCATCACCTCCTTCGACAGCCTTCAATTCTTTTTGTTCCATAATGCTTGTCAGAACTTTGTTCATTTGTTCTACTTGAGTACCTAAAATCTGAATTGAAGCTTCTCGTTCTCGTAACTTCTCGCCCTGGGAATGCATATTAGTGGTCATAAGATCCATAAACTTCGTTAATGGTTGATTACCACAACTCCCTCTTGAGGATAATGTGGTAAAGCTTTCTAAGCTAACGAATCGGTATAGGCATCTTGAGCAGGTTGTTGTGGGGGAGCAGGTCTATTTTGATACTGACCTCTTGGTTGGAAAAAGTTGTTCTGGGGACGTGGTTGATAATGACCAGGATTAGCGCGCCCCTGTGGATTCGAATACTGCATACCCGGATGATTTCTGTTACCAAATTGATAACCGCCTCGGTTGGATATGAAATAAACAGATTGTGGATTTCCTTCGCACTCTTCCCATGTATGATTATTAACCCCACACTATGGACAACCTTGTGCTTCTTTCACTACATTTGTTGCGGGTGAATTTCTCTGCATCTCAAGCTTAAGTTCTTTGATTTGATTTTCTAATGCGGATAATTGAGCTGAGTTTGCAGTTTCTGCGTCTAATCGAAGCGTACCTCGGGTTTTTGTAATAGGAGCTCGCGAAGATGGCCAACTCCTTTCTTGCTCAATGCAATTTTCTACAACCTCGGTGACTTCAGCAGGGTCTATGGACACGAAATTTCCTTTCCCAAGGTTATCCACCTTCAATCTACTTTCTCTGTTGATACCTTCATAGAATATAGCTAACTGTAGAGAGGGGGTATAACCATGGAGCGGACATCTTGCTAACTTCTGTTGAAACCTTGTCCATGCTTCTCCTACTTCTTCTCCATCTTCTTGACAAAACTTTGCAAGCTCGCTTTGGTCTTTGAGTCTCATACTCTTCGGATAAAAACGGTTAAAGAAAGCAGCTTGAAGTTCTGTCCATGAATTAATTGTCCCTGGTGGTTGCCTATCTAATCACTCACCAGCTCTACCGGTCAGAAAGAATGAAAACATATGACAATACAGTTTCTCGCGTGTAATGCCTGGAGTAACATAAGCATCACAAATCTGCATAAACTTCTGAATCGCTCTTACCGGATCTTGAATTGTTGTACCAATGTAGAGTCCAAAACTTTGAAACTGACCGAGCATACCCGGATCGGGTCCAAATTTAATATTTTGGATCTCCGGAGGACGGTAACCTATTGGTTGAACATGAAACGGCACTCTCAAGCCTGGAAGGTCTTGTTCAACTCGGTTCTGATTATTGTTGTTTCCGTTACCTCTTCCTTGTGGTGGTAATTGTTGTTGTCCTGGTGGGACAAGTAGTGGATCTATTGGGTCTCGTATGTCTGCCATAGCTCTTCTTAAGGCTCTTTCCTCACGAAGACGTCTGTTATAAGGTCTAAAGCACCTCTCGGGCTCCGGTAAAGGGCAAAAGATTCACGGTTAAAACCTGAAAAAGACTAAAGCAAACCACAAGCGTAAATCCGGTAAAATAAAAACTAAATACTGAAAGATAAAAATTAACTAAAAACTACTACTCGAAATAGATAGCCCATACGCTAACGAGACACAAGTAAACTTGGTGTCGCCTAGGGTGTGATAAAAATAAGATAAATATAAGCCAGAAAACAATGCACTTTCACCCTAGACAAGCACAGTACTGCAAGTATTACAGGACGTATGCAAGTTTTAATGATAAGTTGAATTCGTTCTCAAGGACTTAGTGTGTAATACGAATGGGTAAATAAATTCGAGTAAGAAGAAATTAATTAAAAGACAGAAAATAAAAGGGAATAATTCGAGATAATAATTTAAACTAAGGAAAATAAAAGACAATAATTAAAAGATAAGAAATATGAGATGAGAAGTATAACTTAGGTTTTGCTAGTATGCACTAATCCTTCTAATTCTTTCTATCAAACTTTAGTTAATAAGGGAGATAATTAGCTCTTATATACTTAGTCAGGATTCTAAATTCCCATACCTTAGACCTTGAGAGCGACTAAGGGGGCTACGGACACACCACGAGGCTGGTTTAAATAGGGTTAACAAGCGCAACCAAGGCCCTAAGCAATCAATTCCAAACATGGTGTTAGTGGTTATATTATACCCTAATGACTATCTAGCTAGAATTAGTGTTGTCAAGAACAATATCGACACTAGACGTTATGTGGTGTTTCAATAATTAGACACCCAGCTAAGGTGATCATCTAACTACTATTAAGGTAATCCTAACGTTGCGCATCGTAAGGAAAACAGTCATTAAATCAAAACACATAAACAAATATATAGGTAAGAAGCTAATATCAGATTAAAACATATCATTCTCAAAGAAACTTAGATAGAAAGAAAATAGAATTCATAGATTATACATGATTCAAAACCCAAGCTATGAGAAAATTAGTTCAAAGCTGAAGGAAATAAACTAAAAGAAATAATGAAAGACTTCATCTTGCTCTCTACAATAATTCTGATGATAACAAACCTAAAGACTAATTATTATGAGGCAAGGATGATTTAAAAGTGATATAAGGGTGTATTTATAGGTGTATAGAAGCCCTAATCCGTTTTCTTGAAGGAGAAGGTAAGTAGTGAACTCCTAGCCTAACTCAAATTCGTAACTCTAAAATATGAAATCAAGCCCGTTTTTGTTTTGGTCCTAACAGCTTCAGTTCTTATCCGTTTGACGCGTATGAGTAGTCGAAATTCATCGTCTCGGAAAGATCTTTAACTTTTCTCTTGATCGTTTCTCCAAATTCCCCACCGATTTTGAGATATAAGCTTATTTGTGGTCGTGGGTGGTGAAATTCAGATTTATGATAGTTTTTCCTTTTCCATATTTTAGTTTTTCTTTCCTTATCTCCAATTTTCATGCTTATCTTCTTTCCTTATCTCATAGTCTTTGACTTTAATTCTAATTAACCTCCATAATTATCTTTAAAGCTTCACACTAAATAATTAATTAAACCCAATATGCTCTAAAAATAATAATTTACTAAATCAAGACTAGAAATAGGAAAGTGTAGTATTTCTCAAGAAAATCGACATGAAAGACTTCTAAAACACTAAAAATGATGTCTCATCCTAATATTAATTTATCACAAATGTGGAGACATCACTAATCAAGTCGCATACCCAACATACACGAGATATAGGGCCATGATTGACCCGCACACATGGTATGTCAAAGTACACATACTTGACTTCGTCATTGCATCCATATATACTCCAGGTTGAGAGTACTTAATCCCTTATAACCATGTCTCACTTTGGGGAAAACAATCATTTATAAGTCCATTCTATACATATCCAGATATAACGGTGAGTTTGACCACAAATATATCTACCCCAATATAGGATATTAAGTGCAATTTTATCATAATATAGGGACATGCAGTGCATTTTAAGCATAATATATGGATATATAGTGTAATATTAGTCTAATATAAGAGCTAGGGGCTTTAAATGCAATTTAAGCATAGTATAAGGATATACATTACATTTATAGATTAATATATGGATATCAAATGCAATTTAAGTGTAATATAAGGAACCACAATGTAATTTTAGTTTAATATAGCCACCTAAAATGCACTTTTAGCATAATACAAGGACTTGAATTGTGAACTTAGCTTAATGTAGAGCCTTTGGTACAATTTTAACTTAATTTAAGGATATGTAGTGCAATTTTTACATAATATAGGTACCTACAATGCATTTAAAACATAAAACATGGGTATGAAGTGCAATTTTAGCATATGAATGGGCCTCAATTGCAATTTAAGCATAATATAAGTACCTACACAATAATATTAGCTTAATATTGGGACCTAAATTGCAACTTTTCCATAATATATGGACATGCAATGTAATTTTGCGTATAAGGAACCTGTAATGTAATTTTTGCATGATACAGGACCCACAATGCAATTTTACGAATATATAAGGGCTTGTTGTGCAAATTTTTCATACTAAGGTACCTATAGTGTAATATTTGTATGATACCGAGACCTACAATGCAACTTTACAAATATATGTGGGATTGTAGTCTATTTTGTTGATATTCCCGCCAAGGGGCTCCTAGGAGTTTTTGCCTAGTGCTTTAGGCATAGTGGAAGAGGCGCTTAGGCCTCCTAGGCACCAATTAATGGCAAAAAATGGCCACCTAGACCATCATTTTTAGTGATTCTCGAATTGGTATTATTACTCTAATCTAGTATTGTTAAACTTACTATATTGTTGTTAAATTTAATTTTATGAGTTAAAATAATAGGAATTCTTATAATCACTACTTCCTTCGTCCCAAAAATAATGTCCACTTAGTTTTTCACACAGATTATGAAACATATTTATTACATTCGACATTACTAAAATACCCTTAGTAAAGTGTTTTGATAATTTAAATATTAATTGGAAACATAAATATAAATACTTTAATAAAGGTAATAGTGGAAAAAGGTGAGATAAAGTGTCTTGAAGTTCTAAGTGGATATTATTTTTGGGACACTATTTTTAGTAAGTGGACATCATTTTTGGGACGCGCGGAGGGGGGGGGGGGGGAGTATACATATATTACTAAATATATAAAATTACATAGCTTGATTCAAAATCGCCTTATCACGCCTTGGCTCGCTGTAATCTCGCCTAGGCGCTAAGTCTAGGATCGATCGCCTAGGCCCCAAAACTACATAATAGAACATATCTTGCATTGAAATTTTCACATAATAAGGAACTAGCAGTGAAATTTTTGCTTAATACGGGGGCTGTAGTGCAATTTTTGCATAAAGGAACAAGAAGTGCAATTTTTGCATGATACAGGAACCTATAATGCAATTTTACCAATATATAGGGTCATTCAAAGCAATTTTTGCATACTAGAGGAAACTACAATGCAAATTTCACATAATAAGTAGACTTCTAGTGCACTTGTAGCATAATCTAGGTACCTTTACTACAATTTCTTAGTGAATATAGGCTATTATAGAATAATACGGACCTATGAGGTTAAGGGGAATTGCCTTAAAAAAAGGAAAATGACGATGGACGGGGGATAAATCAAGCGACGAAGTATGGTGGTTAACGTAGCCCGACGACAACGACGATGAACGGTGGCGTAGTTGCTTCGCGGGTGATAGTTGCAGGGGTAGGTGCTTAGGGTAAAATATTAGAACGTGATGGTAAAGAATCTGGTTTATGCGAAATTGTCTTTAGTGACTACAAAATGTAGTCACTATAGATGACAGTTAGTCACTAATTAAACACGGACTATCCATATCACCAATATGTAAAGGGCATGGGACTCCGTGTGAAACAGCTGCGATCCTATTCCGTGACTGTGAAAAATATGATGAACTTTGGGAAGGTTAACCGGAACTCGCGAAGTTGAGAAATATATCACGGGAAAGAGTTACAGCAAACGATCTGCTAAGAATGACGCATGGAACTCAGAATTTGGACAGTATTGTCTCTATCGATTTTGGCTTGGAGGATATAATAGAAGGGGGCCTGCGATGGGACAATACGCACAAGACTTCAGGGTCTGGTCTGCAATTAACGGTGGGACCGGCCGAGCACTAAATAATCAAAGTAGGCCTGATGTGATGATTTATGCAGGTCAAGGACCTAAAAGAAGATTCGGCTAGCACATAGAGTCTGGAACTGAAACCGAGATAGTACGGACGGGCCTTTTGATAGACTGGGCAGCTGCTCTAATTGGTGGAATGAGTTAATTTTCTGCAAGGTTGTGGATAATGGCATGTTATTGTGGTTATTTGCAATATCTATTTGTTGGCAAACATGGATTAATCAGAATGAAAATTAATTTGAGGAGAAGGGGCCAAAGTATTCAATGAAAATGTCAAGGTTTATGGAAAAAATGCAACTGAAAATTACATGTGTGCTTGGGGAAAGGAAATTGATGGGGTGGTGGTTGTCTCGGCAAGAAGTACGGTAGTCAAATGGATAAAAACGACATTAGGGATCAGGCTTAATATCGATGGTTGTTTAGCGAATGGGACTAATAGAGCGGGTGTTGGAGGACTTTTCCGAGATGGCAATGAAGAATATTAAGGAGGTTTTGCGAGCTCTTGTGAGGTTAAATCGACATTCCAAGCCGAACTTTTTGTCTTACATTTTAGACTATACATGGCGGTTAATCGAAGATATGAGACGCTAATCATCGAGGTTGGTTCGCTTGAGTTACACGCGCTAGTGAAGGGCGGAGGAATTAAAGGGGATTGTTCGGATGAAATAATTGCGGATTGTAGAAGATTACTTATTGGTATAGGAATTTTGATATTATTCACGTGTATCGAGAGGCTAACTCATGCGCGAATTGGTTGGCAAAGATGTGAGCATCAATGGGGATGCACTGATTTTGTATATGGACCCCCAGAAGGACTTCGGAGATTATTAACGCGTGACAAGAGCAGATGAGCGACACCGCGCATTATAGTTATGGCTTTAGTAAATTTTTAGCTAGATTTACTTGTATTGTTTAGATCTCAGTTGTATTTAAAAAAAAATACTATATATATTGAAAACAACTTTAAGACTTTCCTACCATATACCATCCTTGTTCACCATTATGGGCCATTGATCCAAGAATATAAATTAACTGACTAACGACTTTTGTGTCTCAAATATGGGCCATTGATCCAAGATAAGGACTTATGGGCCAAATTCACTAACTGAGGCACAACTCTGGAGTCTTTAACTATAATTGATTCAAAAAAATATAAAGAATTGAGACCTCTCCCGGTGAAGTTAGATTTAAAATTCTACACATAAAGTTTTTTTTTCCTAATTAAGGAGAGTTTCTAAAGTTTATATCTATCGATAGCTGTACAGTTTGATTAAGAAAATAGAAAGATAATGATAGACATGTCTCTTTCCATGTTACTCATTAATCATTATTTTCATTTTAATTAAAAAAAATTGCATTTCAATCAATTTCATTGTTTTTTTTTTCAAAGCATAATATATTGATAGAAAAAAGAGGTTACAAAGTTACCCTACCCCTATCGGGTCTAAGTCACCATAAATGATAGATGCTAACTGGGGAGGGATACACACATCCCAGTCACCAAACAAACTGCTTAAGAGTTGTTGTTTAGCAACCCAGTCAGCTGCAAGATTCTTACTCCTAGAAATAAGAGTAAAAGAAGGACTCGAAAGTTCCGCCAAAAAATAAATATTACAAATAATGTTCTTAATTGAATGATTAGAGATAGGTAATCCTGAAGAAAGGGGCTTCATGAAAAGCTCAGCATCATTCTCGATGATAACGCTTCCAAAAGGGTAGTTAAGCGCCATCTCAGTTGCTTTAAGGATCCCCGTGGCTTCTGCTTCTAACACCGAGTCAGTCTCGATATTCCAACTTTTACCTGCTATAAGTTCACCATTAGGGTTTCTAACTAAACAAGCAATTGCTGCTCCTTTATCTGAAAAAGCAGCATCACAGTTTATTTTAAATTTGTTGGGTGGAGGTTTTTTCCATTTTTCTTTGAATTTAATGTTAGGTTGTCCATTGTTATTATTAATATGTGTAACTGCCTGGGTTGAGGTAACCTCTCTATTCATATTATCAAGATAATTAATATCATTTGGGTTTGAAATTTTAAAGTATTCTTTCCAATTTTCAATTGAAATGTTAATAGTTCTAATAGGGTCACACCTTTTACCATTATAAAGAAAATTATTTCTATTCTTCCAAATATGCCAAAGGGTGGTACAAATAAGCTCTATAATTCTATCTTCTTTTTTGAATGTATTTGTGATTTGTTGAACAAAGTTTAAAATCCATTGATCTATTCTATTTGTACTATCATTCTCTGATTTTATATTAAGTGGGCTAGTAAACCATACACACTTGGCCCAAGGGCATCTAAAGAGCATGTGTTCTACTGTTTCAATGTTATTGTTGCATATTTTGCACAAGTTGGTGTCACTACATTTTCTATTAAAGAGGTTTTCTTCAGTAGGGAGTAAGTTTCTGATAGCTCTCCACATGAAGTTTCTAATTTTGGTTGGGGTTTCCATGTGCCAAATAAGGTTCCAAAGGTCTTTACTCCTAATTGTAGAGGTAGAAGGTATGCTTTGGTTTTTAATAATATCTTTTTGAATTTCATCATTTTTTAACTTGTGATAAGTTTCTTTAACAGTAAAAATTCTATTTTTGCAATAGTTAATACAAATAAGATCTTCACAATTAATCTTGGGTATAATCATATTTTCAATCTTATCACTGATATCTTTATGATATATATTTTTAAGAAGGGTAGTATTCCATGTTTTATCATCATTCATAAGGTGCACAACCTTTGTAATATCATTATCATTGGGTTTAACAATGCTATTATTATTATTAATCCAATTATGTTCATGTAATTTAATACTTGTCCCATTTCCTATTTTCCATTTTATATCTTTTTCAAAGGTCTCTCTGCCAATGAGTATACTTCTCCAACCCCAAGAGGGTGAGCTACCTATTTTAGCTTCAAGAAAGTCACAATTGTGAAAGTATTTCCCTTTTAAGAGTCTATATAGTAGTGATTCCTTTTTATTAGCTATATTCCAAGCTTGTTTGCCAAGAAGAGCTTTATTCATAAGGTGTAGGTCTCTAAAACCCAAACCACCCTCAGATTTGGAAGAGGTTAGAATGTCCCATTTAGCCTAGTGAATTCTTTTTTTACCTTTATCACCCCACCAAAATTGTGCAATGATAGAGTGTATTTGGTTTATAACATTTTTTGGAAAAATGAAGTTAGACATCATATAATTAGGAAGGCTTTGGATAATAGCTTTTATGAGTATTTCTTTACCTCCTTCCGAAAGAAATAGTGTTTTCCAATTTTCAAGTCTTTGCAAGACTTTATCAATAAGGAAATGGAGGTCTTTTTATTTTGATCTACTCCATTCTGTAGGGAGACCCAAGTAATTGCCTAAGTTATGGGTTTTTTTCATGTTAAGTCTCTTGGCCATCACATTTTGAAGAAAGATGGGTGTATTAGGGCTAAAGATAACCCCACATTTATTAAGATTAAGACAGAGACCTGTCCCATTTTTATAGATGTTCATGATATCAATGAATGATTGTAATTGAATGTTCTCAGCATTGAGAAAGAATAAGCTATCATCAACAAAGAGGAGATGGGTTATTTCAGGGCATTTATTACCTATTTTTATTCCATTTATTAGTTGTTTCTCTTTTTTATCCCTTACTAGATCATTAAGGGTTTGAGATATAAGACAAAAGATCAGTGGAGAAAGGGGATCTCCTTGTCTTATGCCTCTAGTAGGTTTTTGTAACTGGTGGATCTCACCATTCACCATGATAGAGTAGGTAACAGAAGTGATACAGATCATAAGCTTTCTAATCCAATCTTTATTAAAGCCCATTTTAATCAATAGATCTTGTAGGAAGTCCCGTTCCACATATTCATAAGCTTTTTGAATATCAACTTTAATAGCTATCATATATTTTTTTGTTTTTTTTCTTCTTTTAATATGGGTTATTACTTCATGTGCAATCATAGTATTCTCTTGAATTGCTCTATCAGGCATGAAAGCACTTTGGTTTTCTCCTACAAGAGAGTTCATGTAGGGTTGTAGTCTATTAACCAAAATTCTTGCTATAATCTTATAGATAAAATTAGAGCAACTGATGGGTCTATAATGTTTAATGTTAGTAGGTTTACTAATTTTTGGGATAAGGGTAATGATAGTTTGATTAATATCCTCTAAATTCCCTTGATTGTTCCAGAAATTATTTATAACTCGCATGATATCTAGTTTAATAATATCCCAATATTTCCTAAAGAAGTTCCCATTATAGCCATCTGGTCCTGGTGCCTTATTAGGTCCCAATTCCCAAACTGCTTTTTTGACTTCTTCCTCATTTATAAAATTATTAAGGCTGTCAGCTGCTTTTCCATCTAGTTTAGTGGAAATAAGATCAATTGTATTCTTGTAGTCCCTAGGGCCTACAGTTGTGAAGATATTATTGAAATAGGTTGTGATTTCATTATCAATATCATTTTTGTTATCTAACCAGTCCCCATTATCTTTGGTTATATAAGTGATTTTATTTCTGCTTCTTCTTTCCTTAGTACAAGCATGGTAGTATTTTGTATTTTTCTCACCTTTTTCTAACCATAGGTTTCTAGATCTGGTTTTCCAAAAGGCTTCTTCTTTATTCCAAGTTTCTTCTAGTTCTTTTATAATTGAGTTATACTCATCCCAATTGAAATTGGGTGTGTTAGAATTAGAAATAAATTCTAATTTTTTGATAAGTTTATCTATTTGGATTTTATTATTGCCAAATTTTCTTTTGTTCCAATCTCTTAGTGCAAGACTACATTTTTTGAATTTGTAGTTAATGACACTATTAGGATTACCCCTTAGGGTTTTGAAGTCATTCCAGACTTTTTTAATGATGTTGAGACAATCAGTATCTGTTGTCCAGAAATTTTCAAAATAGAATCTTCTTTTTTTATGATTCATATTCTTATCATGATGAAGGACAAGGGGGCAGTGGTCAGACCCAATTGCAGGTATAACAGCTGTCCAAGCATTGGGGAATAAATTATCCCAAAGATTATTATGAAGGGTTCTATCAAGAATGGCCTTAATAATTTTATTATTGGATCTTTTATTGGTCCAAGTGAATTTACATCCATAAGATGTTGTTTCTTCCAAATTATGAAAATTAATAAAATTATTAAAATTCTTAATAGACTTCTTTAAGCAAACTTTTCCTCCTAGTTTTTCATTAAGAAATCTAATGACATTAAAATCCCCTAAAATAGACCAAGCTTTGTTTTGGGGGTTAAGTTTATATAAACAATTAAGACTTAATTCTTTTTTATTATCATAGGGGCTTAAATAAACATAGGTATAAAAGATGGGGGTGTTTTTATCATTAAATAAAGTGGTGTGGATAAAAAATTCACAACTTTTAATAACCTTAATCTTCAAACCTCTTTTAACGAATAAAGCTAACCCACCCCTAACCCCGATAGGCTCAACGGTGTGTAGCAGAATCATATCAATATCAATAGCTAATTTATGAAGAACATCAAAACCATTTTTAGTCTCGGATAAAAAGAGTACCTCCGGCCGGTGTTTGGAGCAGAGGTCCTGCGCCGCCTGGACTGTCAGTGGATTTCCGATTCCCTGACAGTTCCAGGCGATTTGGATCATTGAGGAAGATGGAGTTGATCGGGCTCAACTCCAGAAGGCCTTCGTTCATCGTCATTAACAATTTCCTCTTCAATTTCAATTGGTTCGGATTCATTTCCTCCAATTTCACCATCGGCTTTTGTTTCTTCTTCTGAATATTGGATGGGTAAGCTTTCACTGTTGTTATTGAGATTTTCGATTTTCTTTTTTCTAGATTTCTTAATTGTTTCCAAGTTTTCTTTTTCTTTTCTATCCAAACTTTTTTCATTTGACGCTTTTTCTATATTTTTTGCATTTGTCCTCTTTTCCCAGATGGCCTTGTGCCTCATCTTATCTGACTGGGTTGTTTGATCTTCAATACGGAAACTATGAGCCATAGACATTTGGATAGACCAGCTGTCTTGATCAATTCTTTCTTTAATTCGATTGGCATAATGAATTTTTGCTGAGTCAGATAGTGAGGTAAACTTCTCCATACTATATTGAAATAGACCAGAGCAATCTTTGTTTTCTCCACTAATAATGGTTTGATTAATGTTTTCTGTAGGTATCACTTGATCATTGTAGTTGGAAATGTTCTGAGTTATAAGGGATTTTGAGTCAGTGGTGGTTGTTATGTTTGTGACAGTAGGTGTACAATGGAAGGAGGTTTTGGTAGGTGTTGGTGTGAATGGAGAGGAGGGAATTTCAGTAGTTGTAGGTAGAAAATTAGCAAGGTCAGTAAGGTTGTTTTCAATAATAGGATTGGGTGTTGAAGTAGGAATTGGAGATGTGTTAGATGATGAAGGATTTGGTTTGTATAAGGGGTTAAAAGGTGTGACTGATATTTGGTTTGGTGTAGCTGATTTGGGGTTAGGGGAATTTTTTGGAGTTATTGAGGTGGAAGGGTTTAGGGACTTAAGGTTAGGCGATATGGTTTCAGTGGTTAAAGATTTAGGCACTGGTGTTTGAAGTATACTTGCATAAGAGGTTTTGGTTGGAGATATACCTGCGGGTTTAGGAGAGACAGTTGTTGGAGTGATATTTGGTGTATTCATAACTTCCAAACTGTTATGAATATTCTTTTCTTGATTATTATTTTCACTTTCTTTTTGTTGTAATTGTGTTTTTTCAGACATTGTGAAGTCCATATCATTTGTTTGATTTTGTTGACTTGAGCTGAGCTGTTGTGGACTTTGCTTAGTTGGAAGTTGCTGAGTTGGATTAGTAGCATCCATAGTAGGCCCCATTGGTTTGGTAGCAGGAAAGTTAATTTCCTTTTCTCTTTATTTTATTGAATTATCCGTAGAACAAAAGGGTTGCTTAGTAGCATTAAAGGTGAAGATATTGTTGTCAGATAGGATCTCTTTACCTTTATTGCTTTTATCTGTATCAGCCTGAAAATGTGGGTGATTTGACCTTTTGTTGACAGGAATTTGACCTGCTCTTGCATAGGGATTAGCTCTACCTTTTCCACTTTTTCTGGTGGTGTGTTCATCCATGGAAGCTTGAAGATTTCTGGTAAGAATCTTAACATATCCTCCAAGGTGTGGTGTGACACGGTATGGATCTTCACATGCTTTATCCTCATGATCAAAATGGCCACATCTATAGCATATTTGTCCTATATCCTCATATTTCATTCTAATCCACTTTGGTGTGTGTATGTCGAGCCAAAAATTGAAACCTGCCACTATTGGTCTTGTGATTTCCCAGTCAATTTTGACCCTTGTGAATGTGTGATCTTTGACTTTTTGCTCTTTAGGTAGTTGCACTTCATGAACTGGTCCAATATCATGGAGCATTTCACTGATGCTCTTGTTGTTTAACACTGTAGGAGGGAGACCATATAGTCTAAGCCACATAGTAGTATGAGTAACCCTTGTATTAGCTTCATAATCTTTCAAAGCCACATGTTTGCTCATGATAGTCCAGGGCCTCATTCTCCAGATTCTTTCTTTATCTTCTTCATTGTCAAATTTGAGAATGCATTCATTGTGGCTTATCCTCTCGGTTTGGACTTTGCCTTTGATTCCCCAGTTTCTTTGAATATGGTTTCTCATGAAACCAAAGTTCATAAGCTCCTTGTTGAGAACTTTAGCTATTAGCCTTTGTTCTTCCATTTCATGATAGTACTTAGCACTTTCCAGTGAAAGTGATACTTCATTTTTTGCATCAGGGTGTTTAAAGGCATAAACATTCATTTTGTAGGTGAAGTAAATGCCAATGATGAGGATAGTCTTTAAGACACACACGGCTGTGTATTAAATGAGGAAAAGGGCAGATTTTTAAGATGCTACTGGAAAGGGTGGAAATTTGGAAAAAAGAGAGATACAGCTTTGGAAAAAAACAGGAAAGGAAGGGGGGAAAGATGCTAAAAACACTCAAGAAAGAGAATTTTCAGCTAGGATTAGTTGTTTTTGTGAAGGTTTTAGTTTGAAAAAAGCTGTAATATTTTTTAGTTTGACCATTCCTAGTTATCCACATTTAGTATTTGGTCCTTCGTATTAATTTTTTAAACTCAACCTTAATGCATCTTTGAAATTAGGGAAAACAATCACTACCGCTGTCATTTGTAACTAGGAAGGCAAAATCATCACTGGCTTTGCCATGGAGATCGATGCCAACACCAGTTTAAAACTGAAGTAAAGACGCTAAAAAGTTCTATTTTCTTTGTCATTGAAAAAGCTCCATTTTACACCAGTATTGAAACTGATACCGAAACAGTTCTGAAAACCATTTATTCCCCAAACATGAACTGTCCAAAAAAGGTCAGAACTATCCTCGAGGATATCAGAAATTTGGTGAAGACTCACAACTCATCGCGCGTTTGTCATATTAGAAGGACAACTAACTCCTTGACAGATTGGCTAGCGAAGGCTCACTCTAATTTATTTTTACCAGTTAGTGATTTGCAAGCATCCCTCTAATTTACTTAAACTTTTGTGTATTGACTTTAATGGACTTAGTTCCACTTGTGTAAAGTAATTCCCTTACCTTATATTGGTTTTAATATAAATCCTTATTTCGTCTAAAAAAATCAATAACCTGACTATTTGTTTTGAACTTTAGTCTAGTTTTATTTGTCTAGTTTTTCTAAAATGCATATAAAATAAAAATAAAATATTTAACTTTTTTTTTACAAAATTAGTATAAATACATATGAGATAATTTATTGTAATCTTTTTATTATTCAATTAAAAATAATATTAAAAAATAAAGAAAAATATCTTAGTAGTGAAAAAGAAACAATATTATACACATTTTTTTTAAAGAAATTAAACAAATAAGATTGATCATAGAAAAAGTACAAGACAAACCTAATAGTATTTTTTCTATAACTCATAAACTAGGTAGGTGAGATCTTGAACACACTAAAAAGGAAAAGTGGATAAAATTGTTTCAATTTTAAATTTTAATGAGTTTTCATGCATTTTATTTTTGTATACGTTTTGATTTAATAAATCGATAATTAATTTTCCAAAATATCAAAATTCATGATTCCCCAAATTTAATAAATCTCTTTTCCAAAGAAAAATCCAAACAATTTGTAATATACCTACTTTACTTATAATATCACTAAGATTGTGTGAGTTTTTACATCTAATATAGAATCAAGGAACAAACCTTTAAAATTAAAATATATAATTACGTAGTTATAACATGTTTTGTCAGACAAAACCAGTTATTTTGATTGTATGCGTGAATTCAAAAAATTGCGTAAATATTGCGTAGACATTAGGGCAAGTAACTTTTTGAAAAAATTAGCTGTTTCGTTTATGTTCAAATCAAAATTACCTTTTAATAAACAATAAATTATCAAATAATAAACAATCAATAAATAACAGAGATAATTATTAATTACTAGTTCATAATTCAACAAATTATGCTTTAAAAAGTTCAGCCTAAAAATTTACATAAATAAAATCTAAAATATTATTTTAGACTTATAATACACCTATTACAACCTTATAAAATAACATAATAAAAGTTAAAAAAAAAATACAACCAAAAATATTGAAAAACAATGAAACATAAAACCTAAAAGTCGTTTCTTCACATTTAGAGTCAAACATAAAACAAAAATGAAATTTCTTCCCACCAAACTGCTCTGCACAAGAAATCGCCGCCACTTATGAACTAATCTCCACCATCTTCAACCCGGCTTGGCTATGCCATCAACAATCGAAGAACCCAAATTAAGGTAATATTTTTTTTACCATTTAAACTCTTAAAAATCGAATTTTTTAACCTAATCTCATCACTTTTACAATTTTTCAAAATTACCCGATTTAAGTATAATTATTGTCGTGATGTTTATTATATTTTTATACAAATCCTACAATGGTCATTTTATGACCGTTGGAAGCCTTTTACCGTATGAGAAGTTATGCGCTGAGAACAGCGGTTATGGGGAAGGAATGTCGTGTGATTTTAGTGGGTCTCATGATTTGTCATGAGCAATTTGATCTTATCTTGCATTTTTTGAATCATTTTGCAGTATATTCATTTGACGCAATTGCTATAATTTGGTCATATACTGCATTTTTTGAATAGTTTTGCAGTTAATATTCATATGACACAATTGCTGAAATTTGGTCTTATACTGCATTTTTTGAATTGTTTTGCAGTAAATATTCATTTGATGCAACTGTTGAAGATGGTTACACAACCCAGTGAATTGTGTGCATAACTCAGTGAATTATGTCTTTGTGTCGCACAAACCAGTGAAACGTGTCGCACAACCCAATTAATCGTGTCGCACAACCCATTAAATTGTGTCGTAGCTTAGTGAATTTTGTCGTAGTTGCAGCTAGTGAAGGATATTATAGATCTGGATTATTAAGGAATTAGATTAAATCTTATGAAAAATGTTTTTTAGACGATGAACCTTTTAGATTAATCACCCTAAATAATATAAGTAGTTTAATTTAGGGTAAATCCCTCGTCTGGCCCCTTAACTATGCCCAAAGTGCACGGGCCGTCCCTGATCTTCAAAATTACCCTTTTATACCCCATATCTTCACCTTTTGTGACACCGTTAGCCCTTTTTTCATTTTTCTGTCAGTTGACCGTTAGTCAACGCCACATGGCGCCATGTCAGTGCAACCTCAGCGCCAACTCAGTGCCACTTCAGCAGGAGGTCTTTTGAGTTTCCACGTCATTATTTTTTAAATTTCTTTTTAAAAAAAATTTAATTTTTTTTTACTTTAATATACACAAACAGTAATATACACAAGAATGGTTAAATATTGCTCACTCCTTCGGATGGTCCTTCGATATCCATGCCATTAATTCCAGCATAATATAGCTCAGATAGTTGTACAAAGTCAATAACCTGGAAAATTTACCATTTAAATAAATATTAGAAACAAATTTTAAAGCTAAATTAAAAATAAAATAGATATACTTTTTGGTTTTATGTTTATTAATCAACATAATTATTTTCTCAAATTATTGATCTAATATTGATGATGTTTACGTATTTTCAGGTTATCTACTTTTTAAGAAGATTTGTGGAGTGGAAAACATCATCAATTGAAAGATACGTGTCAATGTGTCATCGTGAAGACTAATTAGTAGTACATAAGAAAATGAGTTATACCCTAGCCTTCCAAGTTTTATTAGGGCCGGGTACTGAAGTTTTAGTGGTCAGTTTCTTTTGCCATTGTAATGATATGATGGAAAGAAAGTTTTGTAACTTTTGAAGTTAAATAAAATAAAATTTCTATAACTCTCTTCTAATTATGTATAAACAGGATAGAATTATGTCGAATTATGAATCTCTCATTATGAGTAGGGCTGAGCATTTCTTATACCCAAAACCGAAACTGGTGTTTTAATTACCCAAACCGATACGAAATACTTGTTAAAATTACCTAGCCCAAAATATCATTGGGTTTACCTTTCTAATTTTCGGGCCCAAAATTTACCAATGGGTTACCCAATATATTGGGTTGTCACTTAGCCTGCCTATCGGTTTTCCTTATCGGTCCGACGAACCGAACCGTACCGTCAGCTGCCGGCGACGAACCGAGACCGGTGGTGTTGCCTTGAACAGAACGAGATAAACCGCCGTCGCTCTTATCGGGCGTGTTTTCATATATTATTAAAAACAACTCGGGCCGAACCGGTCCGAAACCGTTATTGACCGGAACCGGCCTGTAACTTTTTTTTTTATATAAAAGCCCAAACTCACAACATCATAAACCCAACTTGTTTTAGCCCTAAGCCCCAAACTTTTTTGTTCTTCAGCCTAACATGTTACCCCCCATTTTGTAGCCCAAATCATTAACCCAACCCAATCCACCACCAACCCAACCACCAACCCAAAAAAAATTAACAAAATAACCCAAATGATAAATAACCCAATACCATACCAACCCTACCATTACACGGTTACATTGACGCGTGAATCGTGATTGCGATTTGCGAACCTTCATACGCCGTTACTCCGCTCACCCACCTCAGCCTGACTATCGGTTTTCCTTATCGGTAATCAATTACTCCCTCAAATTAATCACTCAATCTCTGTGATGATCCACGCATGTTACCGTCTCTCCGTTGTTCCACTTCTGTGATTAATCTAAGAAGGTTGGGTTTTGGGTTTGGAAATATAGCTTTTTCTTTAATTGGTAAGGTTATACTCTTCTGGTTGATATTTGTATATATATATATATATATATATATATATATATATATATATATATATATATATATATATATATATATATATATATATATTCAATTTCTGACTTAGTATGTGATTCTTATGACTTATTCTATTCTGCATGGTTGAATTGGTGATTTCTGATGTTGGAATTGCGAATATGGCTTGAAGATTGATGGTTAATCATATGAAATTGGATGGGTAATGTTATTCTAGGCTCTTTTGTTTGTGGAAATTGTTTAATTACTATGTTTGTTGGCCTAAATGGAAATTGAATTAGAAACTGAAATTGAGATAGACATTGAAATTGTGGAAACTGAAATTGAAAGATTTTGGGGAAACTGAAGTTGTAATTGTTTGGTGAAATTGAAAGTGTAATTGTTTGTGATTCTGTACTTATGTTATTCGAAAATGTCCAAATTGAATACATGTCCCTGTTGTAAAATGATTTCCGAGTATAAGTTAGTAAGATCAAGTAGTTGAAGTGTTGAGTTTTGCTTTGAATTGATGGGAATTTTTAAATCGACGGATATAAACTTATGAAATTTGCAAAATAACCCATTTTTGATACAAAAATGATGAAAACTCCTATTTATAAGATTAATATCTTTAATATTTTGTCCCATAGTTTTCGAATTTTGTAAAATTGGACCCAAACTTGTATAGAACATCTTGTGCGATTCTTTTTGATGATGAAAAACTTTCTGAAAAATGAAAATAAGGTCCTTATACGAATGGAAGATGTGTTTTTGTGGTCAAAATTTTCCTCCTCTTCTACATCTCTTCTTCTTTATTTAGGGTAATTAGCTATATATTTGTGGCTTAACCATATTTTTAAGCTTTGATTCTGTAAGTTTTATTATTAATTGTTCGGGTTATTATTTTGCTAAAATTTCATAATACTATTTGTTATTTTAAATGAGTTGAACTTAGCGTATATCTGTATTGTGTGCTTTGACTTACTGTTTTCATCCCTAAAATTGGCCAATATTAGGACTATCCTTAATAATTGAGTTAACACCCGGAAGGGGGATTCAATCACTGACTACACCACATAATCGTCTAGTGTGCGGTAGTGATCCTAACAGGCTTGCCTAGCTAGATATCCATAAAGGTTTGATTTAACCACTGATCATTACGCAGGGTTTCCTTACCCAAGTACCCTGGTAGTAGAGAGGTTGCTCCTAAGTCAACCATGACGGGGGGTTAGGAAGAATTTAGAATCCCGGTTTATGTATAATGCTCAATTCACCCTTAAGATTAGAATAACAACTTAGTAAAATAGGCTCATATTAGTAACCCTAATTTATCTAACTGACATTCACATTTATTTATTAGTATTCTTATTTATTTATTCAAATCAGATAATTATTCATCTTATCTTTGTTTTAACCTAAACATCTAAATTTGTCTACGCTTATTGAATACAAGTAGATCTAACAGATTAAATCCCTAGGAACGAACTTTACTTACTAACTGAACTTGCACCCGATCTGTAATACTTGCAGTGAGTTTCCCATGGTAGTCAAGGGTGTGTGTCCTTTATTATTATCTAATTTATCTATTTATTTATCACACCTTTGCACCGACCACTAGAATAAATACACTAGGACTAACAATGTAGTCCCCGACAGCGTAGCCAAAAACTTGGTGGCTGGTAGGGTATGATAAAATAATGATAATAAAAGATAAGAACTATAACCCTAACCAATCACGTTACTCACTACAAGTATCACAGTCGTATGCAAGTTTAATTGATAAGTAGAATTCCTTCGCAATGACTATGAAAGTTAGCTTAGGTTTAATGCAAATATAAAGTGAAAATAAAATAAGTTAGAAGAATAATACGCTAAAAGACTCTGAAATATTTATTTGGTTTTTAAGACTCTAAACAATTGATTAAAGAAAATAAATAGAAAGAAAGAAGTAGTATGAGAGTTTAGCTCGAGATATAGCAAGTAATCCCCACTAGCCTTGTGTTATGACCTATTTATGTAAAGGAGAATTGTGTGATATGCAATAGCCAGGATTCTATATTCCTTCCAACCCCCTTCTGGGTGGACTTAGGTGGCGACCTAACAATTACCAGCAGACTTGGGTAATGGGACCCTGCACAATGATCGGTGGTTAATCTCAAACCCTAGTGACTGTCTAGTTAGGCAAGTCATTTCGAATCACTACCGCACACTAGACGTTTATGTGGTGTTTCAATAATTAGAAACCCCTTATGGGTGACCATCTAACTACTATTATGGGAATCCTATACGTTGGCTACCACAAGAACTACAGACAATACATCAATTCACATAAAAACAGAGATAACACAACTAATTTCAATTAAATGTAAAATAACATCCCAAATTAATATAGATATAAAAAAGTCTAGGGTTCATACCCTTATGCTAATCTCAAGCTAAATAGAATTAGTTCATACTAGAGAAAGAAATAAAATAAATTACAAGGTTGAAGGGGTTGGAATGGCATGAATAGCGTCCAACTCCTTCTTGTCTTGTCTTCTCTTGATGTAAGCTTCCTATTGGGTTTTAAATGATTAAGGACTGACCAAGGATGATTTTTCTAAGGTAGGAATCGATATATATATAGTCCATTGGTCGAAATATGGAGTAAGCCCCAAGTTAATCTTACCAAAATTCGTATCTCTAAATTGTAGCTAACCATTACAGATATTGATTTGGTCATATCTCCTTAGTTACTTATCAGAATTTAATATTCTTTATATGGAAAATATATATCTGCTCATATAAAAAGCTCCTCCTAATTCCTAACCAATTTTCTGCGGCAATTAAATTAGTAGACGTATGTGCAGTTTTGGTAGCTTCTTTACTTTCCAAATATTTCCAAAATTTTCCTTTTTGACTTTCTCTAAGGAGTTTCCTTTACTTTTCCTTTTCAAATCAGTTTCCATAGGTGTAATAGCTTCCATATACCTAAGTGCTATACAAATAACACACAAATTACGCGCAGAAGCTCACAAAATATCAAAACACCTAAAACTAGACAAGAAAGTGGAAAGTATAAATAAATGGGGGAAAAATCCTAAAATTAAGTACTATATACCCCTAAAATGATGTTTCAAGTATAGATTAATACATCACAAATATGAAGACATCATGATGTTTCAATTGAATGGGTCTTAGTACCAATGTTAAGAACTTATATCTTAATATTATCTTTTACCTTATCTTGACAATGGAAGTGCATGACATAATTTGAGGAACCATGAAACCCCTTTTGTATAGTTGCTATAATAGTCTAATGCTTATTATATCAATACCTACAATTCTATTTCTAATTAGCTACACAATAAGATAATTTATTGAATATCCATATTAATTAGAAATTCCTTCTTTAAATAATATACTAAATATTTTTTAATCATTATCCAGGTTAGGATAATTTTGGGAATGACCTTTAACTCAAGTTCCAATAATGCGATAGGGCCAAAATAGGAAATCAATAGGATTACTTAACATTCTCCCACTGAATCTAGTTTAGTATTGGTCGTCAGTATTTCACACTCTACTAGCTCATCAAAATAAATGACATCTCGTCTATAATCACATAGAGTAGAGGCATGATAAATAGTAATAGGACATAGTAATAGAAATATTTTTTAAGACCTATATATATCCTTTGACAAGACAACTAACTAATTACAACAATCGTTCATATTATCACCCTAATGAGAATTTCCATACACAGTTCAAATGTGTAATTTCTTTTGAGTATTATTGACCATAAAATATTAAAAGTCAACAAGTATTCTTTCTACAAACCATATAAAAAATACATAAATAATGTCATCTCATATTAGAATTTAAAAAACTCACATAGTACAGAAAAATATATGTTTGATGTCTTATATGATATAATTAATTACCATTTTTAAATGGAAAGAAGTCTCATTTTATTCAGCATTCAAAAAAACTTTGCCGAACATAAGTTCACTTACATCATAATAAAAATAACAAAGAGCCCACCCAATCAGTAACACATTCATTGAGTCCAAACCATATGCTAGTCTTAACATTTAACCCAACCCAAAACCTAAAAAACCCTAGTCTCACCATTATCAAAAGACTAATATGCCCTTTCCAATTAGAAGAAATTAGATTTATTACACGACCAAATCCTAGAAACAACTTTGTTTTACCAAAACGACTCTTGAATTTGACGCAACAAGCGGTTCCTCAATAATCCAATTCACTTTCTAACAAGTATTTTCCAATTCTTTACATTAAACTATATCACCAAATATTCGTCTTACCATATTTGAGATGATCTCCTCATATTTAAGTTCACTGTCACAGGTTTTTTTCACTGCGTTCATACCACATGGTGTATACACAAGTAACAAGTAAGACATGAAATATCCGCAATTATTTCTTTTCACCACCACTTAGTTACTGATTTATATATGGTTTAATTTCTCATATCGTGATATACTTGTATTACAAAAAGTTTAGAAATGATCAATTTTACTATATTCTGATACATATCATGTATCCAGATGCAGACACATACTTTAGTAAAGGAAAAGATTGATGATCATTACATTTCAATACGGTATGATTAAATTATTGAGTTTTAATGATATTTATGAGAAATTTCTACATGAATATATGTCATATTTCATATCTTACTGATATCAATAACCAAATCAACCTATTATCTTGCTCAATTTTAATACAATGTTATGGTTATTTTTCACTATAAATTATAGGTGAAATATGTAAGTCACCCAATAAACTTTAAATATTTACTAATTTTTAATGTAATATATTGATTATTTTCTAATATACATTTTTAGATGGAATATATTAGTTTCCAAATCAGGTTTGCATATTAATCAGATTCCTCTATTACATCAAGTCATGTCTTATAGAAGTAAAATATATTTTATTTATTTTGGTCATAAAGAATCAAAGAGAGAGACGGACAATGAGAAGTATAGGATATATTAATAGTCATACATAATTTTAAATTCAAATATTAATATGTTATGAGTCTAAAAACAATTAAATAAAATTAATATGGGAATGAAAGTATAGACTATAGAAAGATTTACCAGCAACAACAAAATATACATATCTTTATATCGTTCTACAAATATGCGCTTTTTTCAGAGGATAAAAAGTGAATATATTAAGAGTTTAAGTATAATAAGTCAGCAAGAGCATGGATAGTATTTTGGTTCAGACAGTAACATTTGTAATTTTTAAGGAAGATTGAGTTGATTCCAATACAATCATATCTCGTTGTTGCCTTTTGATACTCGAGATTCTTGAAAGTTTATGTATTGATCAAACAAAAAATGTGAGTTTTGAAAATTTTCCTATTACTTAACTTGTTGAGTTTTGAGAATTTTCTAAATCTCCAACTGTTTTTTTTAAACTTCTTTTTCTGATGCATAGTTGGTTGGAACTAACATGTATTTTTATCAGTAACTCATTTTTTGATTTTCGGGAATTTTCTTCCCATAACTCAACTTTTTGAGTTTTAAGAATTTTTTAAGAGATGGACGGAATTAATTAATATAGTTCAAACTGTAATACAAGAATATCCAAAACTATAACTCACTCATGGAAATTTTTTAAATGATCTTGTGTTTATTTATTTATCGCTTAATAATTAGTCAAGTTTTATCATAACTTTTATTGCTAATTATAACAGGTTCTTGAAATTCGCCTCAGCATTCATACAATGGTCGAAACGTGTATGTTGAAGTGAATGCAGGGATAGGAGGGTTTGGTGCAGTTGGGTTTGGAGCCTCTCCAAAGGACGGTAATTAGCCGTCTTAGTCTTCTTGGTTTTCCGGCAGCCACCACCCACAGGAACGTTACGCAAAGCACCACCCTCAGTCCAGTAACGTCTACAGTTCTTACAAAAGTAGCGCGGCTGAGTCAGGCTATAGTTATTGTAATAGCTCCGATAGTTGTACAAAGTCAATAACCTGGTAAATTTACCATTTAAATAAATATTAGAAACAAATTTTAAAGCTAAATTAAAAATAAAATAGATATACTTTTTGGTTTTATGTTTATTAATCAACATAATTATTTTCTCAAATTATTGATCTAATATTGATGATGTTTACGTATTTTCAGGTTATCTACTTTTTAAGAAGATTTGTGGAGTGGAAAACATCATCAATTGAAAGATACGTGTCAATGTGTCATCGTGAAGACTAATTAGTAGTACATAAGAAAATGAGTTATACCCTAGCCTTCCAAGTTTTATTAGGGTCGGGTACTGAAGTTTTAGTGGTCACTTTCTTTTGCCATTGTAATGATATGATGGAAAGAAAGTTTTGTAACTTTTGAAGTTAAATTAAATAAAATTTCTATAACTCTCTTCTAATTATGTGTAAACAGGATAGAATTTTGTCGAATTATGAATCTCTCATTATGAGTAGGGTTGAGCATTTCTTATACCCAAAACCGAAACTGGTGTTTTAATTACCCAAACCGATCCGAAATACTTGTTAAAATTACCTAGTTCAAAATACCATTGGGTTTACATTTCTAATTTTCGGGCTCAAAATATTTACCAATGGGTTACCCAATATATTGGGTTGTCACTCAGCCTGACTTCGGTTTTCCCTATCGGTCCGACGAACCGAACCGTACCGTCAGCTGCCGGCAACGAACCGAGACCGGTGGTGCTGCCTTGAACGGAACGAGACGAACCGCCGTCGCTCTTATCGGGCGTGTTTTCATATATTATTAAAAACACCTCGGGCCGAACCGGTCCGAAACCGTTAATGACCGGAACCGACTCTAACTTTTTTTTTATATAAAAGCTCAAACCCACAACATCATAAACCCAACATGTTTTAGCCCAAAGCCCCAAACCTTTTTTGTTCTTCAGCCCAACATGTTATCCCCCATTTTGTAGCCCAAATCATTAACCCAACCCAATCCACCACCAACCCAAAAAAAAATTAACAAAATAACCCAAATGATAAATAACCCAATCCCATACCAACCCTACCATTACACGGTTACATTGACGCGTGAATCGTGATTGCGATTTGCGAACCTTCATACGCCGTTACTCCGCTCACCCACCTCAGCCTGACTATCGGCTTTCCTTATCGGTAATCAATTACTCCCTCAAATTAATCACTCAATCTCTGTGATGATCCACGCATGTTACCGTCTCTCCGTTGTTCCACTTTTGTGATTAATCTAAGAAGGTTGGGTTTTGGGTTTGGAAATATAGCTTTTTCTTTAATTGGTAAGAATATACTCTTCTGGTTGATATTTGTATGTATATATATATATATATATATATATATATATTCAATTTCTAACTTAGTATGTGATTCTTATGACTTATTCTATTCTGCATGGTTGAATTGGTGATTTCTGATGTTGGAATTGCGAATATGGCTTGAAGAATGATGGTTAATCATATGAATTGGATGGGTAATGTTATTCTAGGCTCTTTTGTTTGTGGAAATTGTTTAATTACTATGTTTGTTGGCCTAAATGGAAATTGAATTAGAACATGAAATTGAGATAGACATTGAAATTGTGGAAACTGAAATTGAAAGATTTTGGGGAAACTGAAGTTGTAATTGTTTGGTGAAATTGAAAGTGTAATTGTTTGTGATTCTGTACTTATGTTATTCGAAAATGTCCAAATTGAATACATGTCCCTGTTGTAAAATGATTTTCGAGTATAAGTTAGTAAGATCAAGTAGTTGAAGTGTTGAGTTTTGCTTTGAATTGATGGGAATTTTTGAATCGACGGATATAAACTTATGAAATTTGCAAAATAACCCCCTTTTGATACAAAAATGATGAAAAATCCTATTTATAAGATTAATATCTTTAATATTTTGTCCCATAGTTTTCGAATTTTGTAAAATTGGACCCAAACTTTTATAAAACATCTTGTGGGATTCTTTTTGATGATGAAAAACTTTTTGAAAAATGAAAATAAGGTCCTTATACGAATGGAAGATGTGTTTTTGTGGTCAAAATTTTCCTCCTCTTCTACATCTCTTCTTCTTTATTTAGGGTAATTAGCTATATATTTGTGGCTTAACCATATTTTTAAGTTTTGATTCTGTAAGTTTTATTATTAATTGTTCGGGTTATTATTTTGCTAAAATTTCATAATACTATTTGTTATTTTAAATGAGTTGAACTTAGCGTATATCTGTATTGTGTGCTTTGACTTACTGTTTTCATCCCTAAAATTGGCCAATATTAGGACTATCCTTAATAATTGAGTTAACACCCGGAAGGGGGATTCAATCACTGACTACACCACATAATCGTCTAGTGTGCGGTAGTGATCCTAACAGGCTTGCCTAGCTAGATATCCATAAAGGTTTGATTTAACCACTGATCATTACGCAGGGTTTCCTTACCCAAGTACCCTGGTAGTAGAGAGGTTGCTCCTAAGTCAACCATGACGGGGGGTTAGGAAGAATTTAGAATCCCGGTTTATGTATAATGCTCAATTCACCCTTAAGATTAGAATAACAACTTAGTAAAATAGGCTCATATTAGTAACCCTAATTTATCTAACTGACATTCACATTTATTTATTAGTATTCTTATTTATTTATTCAAATCAGATAATTATTCATCTTATCTTTGTTTTAACCTAAACATCTAAATTTGTCTACGCTTATTGAATACAAGTAGATCTAACAGATTAAATCCCTAGGAACGAACTTTACTTACTAACTGAACTTGCACCCGATCTGTAATACTTGCAGTGAGTTTCCCATGGTAGTCAAGTGTGTGTGTCCTTTATTATTATCTAATTTATCTATTTATTTATCACACCTTTGCACCGACCACTAGAATAAATACACTAGGACTAACAATGTAGTCCCCGACAGCGTAGCCAAAAACTTGGTGGCTGGTAGGGTATGATAAAATAATGATAATAAAAGATAAGAACTATAACCCTAACCAATCACGTTACTCACTACAAGTATCACAGTCGTATGCAAGTTTAATTGATAAGTAGAATTCCTTCGCAATGACTATGAAAGTTAGCTTAGGTTTAATGCAAATATAAAGTGAAAATAAAATAAGTTAGAAGAATAATACGCTAAAAGACTCTGAAATATTTATTTGGTTTTTAAGACTCTAAACAATTGATTAAAGAAAATAAATAGAAAGAAAGAAGTAGTATGAGTGTTTAGCTCGAGATATAGCAAGTAATCCCTACTAGCCTTGTGTTATGACCTATTTATGTAAAGGAGAATTGTGTGATATGCAATAGCCAGGATTCTATATTCCTTCCAACCCCATTCTGGGTGGACTTAGGTGGCGACCTAACAATTACCAGCAGACTTGGGTAATGGGACCCTGCACAATGATCGGTGGTTAATCTCAAACCCTAGTGACTGTCTAGTTAGGCAAGTCATTTCGAATCACTACCGCACACTAGACGTTTATGTGGTGTTTCAATAATTAGAAACCCCTTATGGGTGACCATCTAACTACTATTATGGGAATCCTATACGTTGGCCACCACAAGAACTACAGACAATACATCAATTCACATAAAAACAGAGATAACACAACTAATTTCAATTAAATGTAAAATAACATCCCAAATTAATATAGATATAAAAAAGTCTAGGGTTCATACCCTTATGCTAATCTCAAGCTAAATAGAATTAGTTCATACTAGAGAAAGAAATAAAATAAATTACAAGGTTGAAGGGGTTGGAATGGCATGAATAGCGTCCAACTCCTTCTTGTCTTGTCTTCTCTTGATGTAAGCTTCCTATTGGGTTTTAAATGATTAAGGACTGACCAAGGATGATTTTTCTAAGGTAGGAATCGATATATATATAGTCCATTGGTCGAAATATGGAGTAAGCCCCAAGTTAATCTTACCAAAATTCGTATCTCTAAATTGTAGCTAACCATTACAGATATTGATTTGGTCATATCTCCTTAGTTACTTATCAGAATTTAATATTCTTTATATGGAAAATATATATCTGCTCATATAAAAAGCTCCTCCTAATTCCTAACCAATTTTCTGCGGCAATTAAATTAGTAGACGTATGTGCAGTTTTGGTAGCTTCTTTACTTTCCAAATATTTCCAAAATTTTCCTTTTTGACTTTCTCTAAGGAGTTTCCTTTACTTTTCCTTTTCAAATCAGTTTCCATAGGTGTAATAGCTTCCATATACCTAAGTGCTATACAAATAACACACAAATTACGCGCAGAAGCTCACAAAATATCAAAACACCTAAAACTAGACAAGAAAGTGGAAAGTATAAATAAATGGGGGAAAAATCCTAAAATTAAGTACTATATACCCCTAAAATGATGTTTCAAGTATAGATTAATACATCACAAATATGAAGACATCATGATGTTTCAATTGAATGGGTCTTAGTACCAATGTTAAGAACTTATATCTTAATATTATCTTTTACCTTATCTTGACAATGGAAGTGCATGACATAATTTGAGGAACCATGAAACCCCTTTTGTATAGTTGCTATAATAGTCTAATGCTTATTATATCAATACCTACAATTCTATTTCTAATTAGCTACACAATAAGATAATTTATTGAATATCCATATTAATTAGAAATTCCTTCTTTAAATAATATACTAAATATTTTTTAATCATTATCCAGGTTAGGATAATTTTGGGAATGACCTTTAACTCAAGTTCCAATAATGCGATAGGGCCAAAATAGGAAATCAATAGGATTACTTAACATTCTCCCACTGAATCTAGTTTAGTATTGGTCGTCAGTATTTCACACTCTACTAGCTCATCAAAATAAATGACATCTCGTCTATAATCACATAGAGTAGAGGCATGATAAATAGTAATAGGACATAGTAATAGAAATATTTTTTAAGACCTATATATATCCTTTGACAAGACAACTAACTAATTACAACAATCGTTCATATTATCACCCTAATGAGAATTTCCATACACAGTTCAAATGTGTAATTTCTTTTGAGTATTATTGACCATAAAATATTAAAAGTCAACAAGTATTCTTTCTACAAACCATATAAAAAATACATAAATAATGTCATCTCATATTAGAATTTAAAAAACTCACATAGTACAGAAAAATATATGTTTGATGTCTTATATGATATAATTAATTACCATTTTTAAATGGAAAGAAGTCTCATTTTATTCAGCATTCAAAAAAACTTTGCCGAACATAAGTTCACTTACATCATAATAAAAATAACAAAGAGCCCACCCAAACAGTAACACATTCATTGAGTCCAAACCATATGCTAGTCTTAACATTTAACCCAACCCAAAACCTAAAAAACCCTAGTCTCACCATTATCAAAAGACTAATATGCCCTTTCCAATTAGAAGAAATTAGATTTATTACACGACCAAATCCTAGAAACAACTTTGTTTTACCAAAACGACTCTTGAATTTGACGCAACAAGCGGTTCCTCAATAATCCAATTCACTTTCTAACAAGTATTATTCAATTCTTTACATTAAACTATATCACCAAATATTCGTCTTACCATATTTGAGATGATCTCCTCATATTTAAGTTCACTGTCACAGGTTTTTTTCACTGCGTTCATACCACATGGTGTATACACAAGTAACAAGTAAGACATGAAATATCCGCAATTATTTCTTTTCACCACCACTTAGTTACTGATTTATATATGGTTTAATTTCTCATATCGTGATATACTTGTATTACAAAAAGTTTAGAAATGATCAATTTTACTATATTCTGATACATATCATGTATCCAGATGCAGACACATACTTTAGTAAAGGAAAAGATTGATGATCATTACATTTCAATACGGTATGATTAAATTATTGAGTTTTAATGATATTTATGAGAAATTTCTACATGAATATATGTCATATTTCATATCTTACTGATATCAATAACCAAATCAACCTATTATCTTGCTCAATTTTAATACAATGTTATGGTTATTTTTCACTATAAATTATAGGTGAAATATGTAAGTCACCCAATAAACTTTAAATATTTACTAATTTTTAATGTAATATATTGATTATTTTCTAATATACATTTTTAGATGGAATATATTAGTTTCCAAATCAGGTTTGCATATTAATCAGATTCCTCTATTACATCAAGTCATGTCTTATAGAAGTAAAATATATTTTATTTATTTTGGTCATAAAGAATCAAAGAGAGAGACGGACAATGAGAAGTATAGGATATATTAATAGTCATACATAATTTTAAATTCAAATATTAATATGTTATGAGTCTAAAAACAATTAAATAAAATTAATATGGGAATGAAAGTATAGACTATAGAAAGATTTACCAGCAACAACAAAATATACATATCTTTATATCGTTCTACAAATATGCGCTTTTTTCAGAGGATAAAAAGTGAATATATTAAGAGTTTAAGTATAATAAGTCAGCAAGAGCATGGATAGTATTTTGGTTCAGACAGTAACATTTGTAATTTTTAAGGAAGATTGAGTTGATTCCAATACAATCATATCTCGTTGTTGCCTTTTGATACTCGAGATTCTTGAAAGTTTATGTATTGATCAAACAAAAAATGTGAGTTTTGAAAATTTTCCTATTACTTAACTTGTTGAGTTTTGAGAATTTTCTAAATCTCAAACTGTTTTTTTTAAACTTCTTTTTCTGATGCATAGTTGGTTGGAACTAACATGTATTTTTATCAGTAACTCATTTTTTGATTTTCGGGAATTTTCTTCCCATAACTCAACTTTTTGAGTTTTAAGAATTTTTTAAGAGATGGACGGAATTAATTAATATAGTTCAAACTGTAATACAAGAATATCCAAAACTAAAACTCACTCATGGAAATTTTTTAAATGATCTTGTGTTTATTTATTTATCGCTTAATAATTAGTCAAGTTTTATCATAACTTTTATTGCTAATTATAACAGGTTCTTGAAATTCGCCTCAGCATTCATACAATGGTCGAAACGTGTATGTTGAAGTGAATGCAGGGATAGGAGGGTTTGGTGCAGTTGGGTTTGGAGCCTCTCCAAAGGACGGTAATTAGCCGTCTTAGTCTTCTTGGTTTTCCGGCAGCCACCACCCACAGGAACGTTACGCAAAGCACCACCCTCAGTCCAGTAACGTCTACAGTTCTTACAAAAGTAGCGCGGCTGAGTCAGGCTATAGTTATTGTAATAGCTCCGATAGTTGTACAAAGTCAATAACCTGGTAAATTTACCATTTAAATAAATATTAGAAACAAATTTTAAAGCTAAATTAAAAATAAAATAGATATACTTTTTGGTTTTATGTTTATTAATCAACATAATTATTTTCTCAAATTATTGATCTAATATTGATGATGTTTACGTATTTTCAGGTTATCTACTTTTTAAGAAGATTTGTGGAGTGGAAAACATCATCAATTGAAAGATACGTGTCAATGTGTCATCGTGAAGACTAATTAGTAGTACATAAGAAAATGAGTTATACCCTAGCCTTCCAAGTTTTATTAGGGTCGGGTACTGAAGTTTTAGTGGTCACTTTCTTTTGCCATTGTAATGATATGATGGAAAGAAAGTTTTGTAACTTTTGAAGTTAAATTAAATAAAATTTCTATAACTCTCTTCTAATTATGTGTAAACAGGATAGAATTTTGTCGAATTATGAATCTCTCATTATGAGTAGGGTTGAGCATTTCTTATACCCAAAACCGAAACTGGTGTTTTAATTACCCAAACCGATCCGAAATACTTGTTAAAATTACCTAGTTCAAAATACCATTGGGTTTACCTTTCTAATTTTCGGGCTCAAAATATTTACCAATGGGTTACCCAATATATTGGGTTGTCACTCAGCCTGACTTCGGTTTTCCCTATCGGTCCGACGAACCGAACCGTACCGTCAGCTGCCGGCGACGAACCGAGACCGGTGGTGCTGCCTTGAACGGAACGAGACGAACCGCCGTCGCTCTTATCGGGCGTGTTTTCATATATTATTAAAAACACCTCGGGCCGAACCGGTCCGAAACCGTTAATGACCGGAACCGACTCTAACTTTTTTTTTATATAAAAGCTCAAACCCACAACATCATAAACCCAACATGTTTTAGCCCAAAGCCCCAAACCTTTTTTGTTCTTCAGCCCAACATGTTATCCCCCATTTTGTAGCCCAAATCATTAACCCAACCCAATCCACCACCAACCCAAAAAAAAATTAACAAAATAACCCAAATGATAAATAACCCAATCCCATACCAACCCTACCATTACACGGTTACATTGACGCGTGAATCGTGATTGCGATTTGCTAACCTTCATACGCCGTTACTCCGCTCACCCACCTCAGCCTGACTATCGGTTTTCCTTATCGGTAATCAATTACTCCCTCAAATTAATCACTCAATCTCTGTGATGATCCACGCATGTTACCGTCTCTCCGTTGTTCCACTTTTGTGATTAATCTAAGAAGGTTGGGTTTTGGGTTTGGAAATATAGCTTTTTCTTTAATTGGTAAGAATATACTCTTCTGGTTGATATTTGTATGTATATATATATATATATATATATATATATATATATATATATATATATATATATATATATATATATATATTCAATTTCTAACTTAGTATGTGATTCTTATGACTTATTCTATTCTGCATGGTTGAATTGGTGATTTCTGATGTTGGAATTGCGAATATGGCTTGAAGAATGATGGTTAATCATATGAATTGGATGGGTAATGTTATTCTAGGCTCTTTTGTTTGTGGAAATTGTTTAATTACTATGTTTGTTGGCCTAAATGGAAATTGAATTAGAACATGAAATTGAGATAGACATTGAAATTGTGGAAACTGAAATTGAAAGATTTTGGGGAAACTGAAGTTGTAATTGTTTGGTGAAATTGAAAGTGTAATTGTTTGTGATTCTGTACTTATGTTATTCGAAAATGTCCAAATTGAATACATGTCCCTGTTGTAAAATGATTTTCGAGTATAAGTTAGTAAGATCAAGTAGTTGAAGTGTTGAGTTTTGCTTTGAATTGATGGGAATTTTTGAATCGACGGATATAAACTTATGAAATTTGCAAAATAACCCCCTTTTGATACAAAAATGATGAAAACTCCTATTTATAAGATTAATATCTTTAATATTTTGTCCCATAGTTTTCGAATTTTGTAAAATTGGACCCAAACTTTTATAAAACATCTTGTGGGATTCTTTTTGATGATGAAAAACTTCTTGAAAAATGAAAATAAGGTCCTTATACGAATGGAAGATGTGTTTTTGTGGTCAAAATTTTCCTCCTCTTCTACATCTCTTCTTCTTTATTTAGGGTAATTAGCTATATATTTGTGGCTTAACCATATTTTTAAGCTTTGATTCTGTAAGTTTTATTATTAATTGTTCGGGTTATTATTTTGCTAAAATTTCATAATACTATTTGTTATTTTAAATGAGTTGAACTTAGCGTATATCTGTATTGTGTGCTTTGACTTACTGTTTTCATCCCTAAAATTGGCCAATATTAGGACTATCCTTAATAATTGAGTTAACACCCGGAAGGGGGATTCAATCACTGACTACACCACATAATCGTCTAGTGTGCGGTAGTGATCCTAACAGGCTTGCCTAGCTAGATATCCATAAAGGTTTGATTTAACCACTGATCATTACGCAGGGTTTCCTTACCCAAGTACCCTGGTAGTAGAGAGGTTGCTCCTAAGTCAACCATGACGGGGGGTTAGGAAGAATTTAGAATCCCGGTTTATGTATAATGCTCAATTCACCCTTAAGATTAGAATAACAACTTAGTAAAATAGGCTCATATTAGTAACCCTAATTTATCTAACTGACATTCACATTTATTTATTAGTATTCTTATTTATTTATTCAAATCAGATAATTATTCATCTTATCTTTGTTTTAACCTAAACATCTAAATTTGTCTACGCTTATTGAATACAAGTAGATCTAACAGATTAAATCCCTAGGAACGAACTTTACTTACTAACTGAACTTGCACCCGATCTGTAATACTTGCAGTGAGTTTCCCATGGTAGTCAATGGTGTGTGTCCTTTATTATTATCTAATTTATCTATTTATTTATCACACCTTTGCACCGACCACTAGAATAAATACACTAGGACTAACAATGTAGTCCCCGACAGCGTAGCCAAAAACTTGGTGGCTGGTAGGGTATGATAAAATAATGATAATAAAAGATAAGAACTATAACCCTAACCAATCACGTTACTCACTACAAGTATCACAGTCGTATGCAAGTTTAATTGATAAGTAGAATTCGTTCGCAATGACTATGAAAGTTAGCTTAGGTTTAATGCAAATATAAAGTGAAAATAAAATAAGTTAGAAGAATAATACGCTAAAAGACTCTGAAATATTTATTTGGTTTTTAAGACTCTAAACAATTGATTAAAGAAAATAAATAGAAAGAAAGAAGTAGTATGAGAGTTTAGCTCGAGATATAGCAAGTAATCCCCACTAGCCTTGTGTTATGGCCTATTTATGTAAAGGAGAATTGTGTGATATGCAATAGCCAGGATTCTATATTCCTTCCAACCCCCTTCTGGGTGGACTTAGGTGGCGACCTAACAATTACCAGCAGACTTGGGTAATGGGACCCTGCACAATGATCGGTGGTTAATCTCAAACCCTAGTGACTGTCTAGTTAGGCAAGTCATTTCGAATCACTACCGCACACTAGACGTTTATGTGGTGTTTCAATAATTAGAAACCCCTTATGGGTGACCATCTAACTACTATTATGGGAATCCTATACGTTGGCCACCACAAGAACTACAGACAATACATCAATTCACATAAAAACAGAGATAACACAACTAATTTCAATTAAATGTAAAATAACATCCCAAATTAATATAGATATAAAAAAGTCTAGGGTTCATACCCTTATGCTAATCTCAAGCTAAATAGAATTAGTTCATACTAGAGAAAGAAATAAAATAAATTACAAGGTTGAAGGGGTTGGAATGGCATGAATAGCGTCCAACTCCTTCTTGTCTTGTCTTCTCTTGATGTAAGCTTCCTATTGGGTTTTAAATGATTAAGGACTGACCAAGGATTATTTTTCTAAGGTAGGAATCGATATATATATAGTCCATTGGTCGAAATATGGAGTAAGCCCCAAGTTAATCTTACCAAAATTCGTATCTCTAAATTGTAGCTAACCATTACAGATATTGATTTGGTCATATCTCCTTAGTTACTTATCAGAATTTAATATTCTTTATATGGAAAATATATATCTGCTCATATAAAAAGCTCCTCCTAATTCCTAACCAATTTTCTGCGGCAATTAAATTAGTAGACGTATGTGCAGTTTTGGTAGCTTCTTTACTTTCCAAATATTTCCAAAATTTTCCTTTTTGACTTTCTCTAAGGAGTTTCCTTTACTTTTCCTTTTCAAATCAGTTTCCATAGGTGTAATAGCTTCCATATACCTAAGTGCTATACAAATAACACACAAATTACGCGCAGAAGCTCACAAAATATCAAAACACCTAAAACTAGACAAGAAAGTGGAAAGTATAAATAAATGGGGGAAAAATCCTAAAATTAAGTACTATATACCCCTAAAATGATGTTTCAAGTATAGATTAATACATCACAAATATGAAGACATCATGATGTTTCAATTGAATGGGTCTTAGTACCAATGTTAAGAACTTATATCTTAATATTATCTTTTACCTTATCTTGACAATGGAAGTGCATGACATAATTTGAGGAACCATGAAACCCCTTTTGTATAGTTGCTATAATAGTCTAATGCTTATTATATCAATACCTACAATTCTATTTCTAATTAGCTACACAATAAGATAATTTATTGAATATCCATATTAATTAGAAATTCCTTCTTTAAATAATATACTAAATATTTTTTAATCATTATCCAGGTTAGGATAATTTTGGGAATGACCTTTAACTCAAGTTCCAATAATGCGATAGGGCCAAAATAGGAAATCAATAGGATTACTTAACATTCTCCCACTGAATCTAGTTTAGTATTGGTCGTCAGTATTTCACACTCTACTAGCTCATCAAAATAAATGACATCTCGTCTATAATCACATAGAGTAGAGGCATGATAAATAGTAATAGGACATAGTAATAGAAATATTTTTTAAGACCTATATATATCCTTTGACAAGACAACTAACTAATTACAACAATCGTTCATATTATCACCCTAATGAGAATTTCCATACACAGTTCAAATGTGTAATTTCTTTTGAGTATTATTGACCATAAAATATTAAAAGTCAACAAGTATTCTTTCTACAAACCATATAAAAAATACATAAATAATGTCATCTCATATTAGAATTTAAAAAACTCACATAGTACAGAAAAATATATGTTTGATGTCTTATATGATATAATTAATTACCATTTTTAAATGGAAAGAAGTCTCATTTTATTCAGCATTCAAAAAAACTTTGCCGAACATAAGTTCACTTACATCATAATAAAAATAACAAAGAGCCCACCCAAACAGTAACACATTCATTGAGTCCAAACCATATGCTAGTCTTAACATTTAACCCAACCCAAAACCTAAAAAACCCTAGTCTCACCATTATCAAAAGACTAATATGCCCTTTCCAATTAGAAGAAATTAGATTTATTACACGACCAAATCCTAGAAACAACTTTGTTTTACCAAAACGACTCTTGAATTTGACGCAACAAGCGGTTCCTCAATAATCCAATTCACTTTCTAACAAGTATTATTCAATTCTTTACATTAAACTATATCACCAAATATTCGTCTTACCATATTTGAGATGATCTCCTCATATTTAAGTTCACTGTCACAGGTTTTTTTCACTGCGTTCATACCACATGGTGTATACACAAGTAACAAGTAAGACATGAAATATCCGCAATTATTTCTTTTCACCACCACTTAGTTACTGATTTATATATGGTTTAATTTCTCATATCGTGATATACTTGTATTACAAAAAGTTTAGAAATGATCAATTTTACTATATTCTGATACATATCATGTATCCAGATGCAGACACATACTTTAGTAAAGGAAAAGATTGATGATCATTACATTTCAATACGGTATGATTAAATTATTGAGTTTTAATGATATTTATGAGAAATTTCTACATGAATATATGTCATATTTCATATCTTACTGATATCAATAACCAAATCAACCTATTATCTTGCTCAATTTTAATACAATGTTATGGTTATTTTTCACTATAAATTATAGGTGAAATATGTAAGTCACCCAATAAACTTTAAATATTTACTAATTTTTAATGTAATATATTGATTATTTTCTAATATACATTTTTAGATGGAATATATTAGTTTCCAAATCAGGTTTGCATATTAATCAGATTCCTCTATTACATCAAGTCATGTCTTATAGAAGTAAAATATATTTTATTTATTTTGGTCATAAAGAATCAAAGAGAGAGACGGACAATGAGAAGTATAGGATATATTAATAGTCATACATAATTTTAAATTCAAATATTAATATGTTATGAGTCTAAAAACAATTAAATAAAATTAATATGGGAATGAAAGTATAGACTATAGAAAGATTTACCAGCAACAACAAAATATACATATCTTTATATCGTTCTACAAATATGCGCTTTTTTCAGAGGATAAAAAGTGAATATATTAAGAGTTTAAGTATAATAAGTCAGCAAGAGCATGGATAGTATTTTGGTTCAGACAGTAACATTTGTAATTTTTAAGGAAGATTGAGTTGATTCCAATACAATCATATCTCGTTGTTGCCTTTTGATACTCGAGATTCTTGAAAGTTTATGTATTGATCAAACAAAAAATGTGAGTTTTGAAAATTTTCCTATTACTTAACTTGTTGAGTTTTGAGAATTTTCTAAATCTCAAACTGTTTTTTTTAAACTTCTTTTTCTGATGCATAGTTGGTTGGAACTAACATGTATTTTTATCAGTAACTCATTTTTTGATTTTCGGGAATTTTCTTCCCATAACTCAACTTTTTGAGTTTTAAGAATTTTTTAAGAGATGGACGGAATTAATTAATATAGTTCAAACTGTAATACAAGAATATCCAAAACTAAAACTCACTCATGGAAATTTTTTAAATGATCTTGTGTTTATTTATTTATCGCTTAATAATTAGTCAAGTTTTATCATAACTTTTATTGCTAATTATAACAGGTTCTTGAAATTCGCCTCAGCATTCATACAATGGTCGAAACGTGTATGTTGAAGTGAATGCAGGGGTAGGAGGGTTTGGTGCAGTTGGGTTTGGAGCCTCTCCAAAGGACGGTAATTAGCCGTCTTAGTCTTCTTGGTTTTCCGGCAGCCACCACCCACAGGAACGTTACGCAAAGCACCACCCTCAGTCCAGTAACGTCTACAGTTCTTACAAAAGTAGCGCGGCTGAGTCAGGCTATAGTTATTGTAATAGCTCCGATAGTTGTACAAAGTCAATAACCTGGTAAATTTACCATTTAAATAAATATTAGAAACAAATTTTAAAGCTAAATTAAAAATAAAATAGATATACTTTTTGGTTTTATGTTTATTAATCAACATAATTATTTTCTCAAATTATTGATCTAATATTGATGATGTTTACGTATTTTCAGGTTATCTACTTTTTAAGAAGATTTGTGGAGTGGAAAACATCATCAATTGAAAGATACGTGTCAATGTGTCATCGTGAAGACTAATTAGTAGTACATAAGAAAATGAGTTATACCCTAGCCTTCCAAGTTTTATTAGGGTCGGGTACTGAAGTTTTAGTGGTCACTTTCTTTTGCCATTGTAATGATATGATGGAAAGAAAGTTTTGTAACTTTTGAAGTTAAATTAAATAAAATTTCTATAACTCTCTTCTAATTATGTGTAAACAGGATAGAATTTTGTCGAATTATGAATCTCTCATTATGAGTAGGGTTGAGCATTTCTTATACCCAAAACCGAAACTGGTGTTTTAATTACCCAAACCGATCCGAAATACTTGTTAAAATTACCTAGTTCAAAATACCATTGGGTTTACCTTTCTAATTTTCGGGCTCAAAATATTTACCAATGGGTTACCCAATATATTGGGTTGTCACTCAGCCTGACTTCGGTTTTCCCTATCGGTCCGACGAACCGAACCGTACCGTCAGCTGCCGGCGACGAACCGAGACCGGTGGTGCTGCCTTGAACGGAACGAGACGAACCGCCGTCGCTCTTATCGGGCGTGTTTTCATATATTATTAAAAACACCTCGGGCCGAACCGGTCCGAAACCGTTAATGACCGGAACCGACTCTAACTTTTTTTTTATATAAAAGCTCAAACCCACAACATCATAAACCCAACATGTTTTAGCCCAAAGCCCCAAACCTTTTTTGTTCTTCAGCCCAACATGTTATCCCCCATTTTGTAGCCCAAATCATTAACCCAACCCAATCCACCACCAACCCAAAAAAAAATTAACAAAATAACCCAAATGATAAATAACCCAATCCCATACCAACCCTACCATTACACGGTTACATTGACGCGTGAATCGTGATTGCGATTTGCTAACCTTCATACGCCGTTACTCCGCTCACCCACCTCAGCCTGACTATCGGTTTTCCTTATCGGTAATCAATTACTCCCTCAAATTAATCACTCAATCTCTGTGATGATCCACGCATGTTACCGTCTCTCCGTTGTTCCACTTTTGTGATTAATCTAAGAAGGTTGGGTTTTGGGTTTGGAAATATAGCTTTTTCTTTAATTGGTAAGAATATACTCTTCTGGTTGATATTTGTATGTATATATATATATATATATATATATATATATATATATATATATATATATATATATATATATATATATATATATATATATATATATTCAATTTCTAACTTAGTATGTGATTCTTATGACTTATTCTATTCTGCATGGTTGAATTGGTGATTTCTGATGTTGGAATTGCGAATATGGCTTGAAGAATGATGGTTAATCATATGAATTGGATGGGTAATGTTATTCTAGGCTCTTTTGTTTGTGGAAATTGTTTAATTACTATGTTTGTTGGCCTAAATGGAAATTGAATTAGAACATGAAATTGAGATAGACATTGAAATTGTGGAAACTGAAATTGAAAGATTTTGGGGAAACTGAAGTTGTAATTGTTTGGTGAAATTGAAAGTGTAATTGTTTGTGATTCTGTACTTATGTTATTCGAAAATGTCCAAATTGAATACATGTCCCTGTTGTAAAATGATTTTCGAGTATAAGTTAGTAAGATCAAGTAGTTGAAGTGTTGAGTTTTGCTTTGAATTGATGGGAATTTTTGAATCGACGGATATAAACTTATGAAATTTGCAAAATAACCCCCTTTTGATACAAAAATGATGAAAACTCCTATTTATAAGATTAATATCTTTAATATTTTGTCCCATAGTTTTCGAATTTTGTAAAATTGGACCCAAACTTTTATAAAACATCTTGTGGGATTCTTTTTGATGATGAAAAACTTCTTGAAAAATGAAAATAAGGTCCTTATACGAATGGAAGATGTGTTTTTGTGGTCAAAATTTTCCTCCTCTTCTACATCTCTTCTTCTTTATTTAGGGTAATTAGCTATATATTTGTGGCTTAACCATATTTTTAAGCTTTGATTCTGTAAGTTTTATTATTAATTGTTCGGGTTATTATTTTGCTAAAATTTCATAATACTATTTGTTATTTTAAATGAGTTGAACTTAGCGTATATCTGTATTGTGTGCTTTGACTTACTGTTTTCATCCCTAAAATTGGCCAATATTAGGACTATCCTTAATAATTGAGTTAACACCCGGAAGGGGGATTCAATCACTGACTACACCACATAATCGTCTAGTGTGCGGTAGTGATCCTAACAGGCTTGCCTAGCTAGATATCCATAAAGGTTTGATTTAACCACTGATCATTACGCAGGGTTTCCTTACCCAAGTACCCTGGTAGTAGAGAGGTTGCTCCTAAGTCAACCATGACGGGGGGTTAGGAAGAATTTAGAATCCCGGTTTATGTATAATGCTCAATTCACCCTTAAGATTAGAATAACAACTTAGTAAAATAGACTCATATTAGTAACCCTAATTTATCTAACTGACATTCACATTTATTTATTAGTATTCTTATTTATTTATTCAAATCAGATAATTATTCATCTTATCTTTGTTTTAACCTAAACATCTAAATTTGTCTACGCTTATTGAATACAAGTAGATCTAACAGATTAAATCCCTAGGAACGAACTTTACTTACTAACTGAACTTGCACCCGATCTGTAATACTTGCAGTGAGTTTCCCATGGTAGTCAAGGGTGTGTGTCCTTTATTATTATCTAATTTATCTATTTATTTATCACACCTTTGCACCGACCACTAGAATAAATACACTAGGACTAACAATGTAGTCCCCGACAGCGTAGCCAAAAACTTGGTGGCTGGTAGGGTATGATAAAATAATGATAATAAAAGATAAGAACTATAACCCTAACCAATCACGTTACTCACTACAAGTATCACAGTCGTATACAAGTTTAATTGATAAGTAGAATTCGTTCGCAATGACTATGAAAGTTAGCTTAGGTTTAATGCAAATATAAAGTGAAAATAAAATAAGTTAGAAGAATAATACGCTAAAAGACTCTGAAATATTTATTTGGTTTTTAAGACTCTAAACAATTGATTAAAGAAAATAAATAGAAAGAAAGAAGTAGTATGAGAGTTTAGCTCGAGATATAGCAAGTAATCCCCACTAGCCTTGTGTTATGACCTATTTATGTAAAGGAGAATTGTGTGATATGCAATAGCCAGGATTCTATATTCCTTCCAACCCCCTTCTGGGTGGACTTAGGTGGCGACCTAACAATTACCAGCAGACTTGGGTAATGGGACCCTGCACAATGATCGGTGGTTAATCTCAAACCCTAGTGACTGTCTAGTTAGGCAAGTCATTTCGAATCACTACCGCACACTAGACGTTTATGTGGTGTTTCAATAATTAGAAACCCCTTATGGGTGACCATCTAACTACTATTATGGGAATCCTATACGTTGGCCACCACAAGAACTACAGACAATACATCAATTCACATAAAAACAGAGATAACACAACTAATTTCAATTAAATGTAAAATAACATCCCAAATTAATATAGATATAAAAAAGTCTAGGGTTCATACCCTTATGCTAATCTCAAGCTAAATAGAATTAGTTCATACTAGAGAAAGAAATAAAATAAATTACAAGGTTGAAGGGGTTGGAATGGCATGAATAGCGTCCAACTCCTTCTTGTCTTGTCTTCTCTTGATGTAAGCTTCCTATTGGGTTTTAAATGATTAAGGACTGACCAAGGATGATTTTTCTAAGGTAGGAATCGATATATATATAGTCCATTGGTCGAAATATGGAGTAAGCCCCAAGTTAATCTTACCAAAATTCGTATCTCTAAATTGTAGCTAACCATTACAGATATTGATTTGGTCATATCTCCTTAGTTACTTATCAGAATTTAATATTCTTTATATGGAAAATATATATCTGCTCATATAAAAAGCTCCTCCTAATTCCTAACCAATTTTCTGCGGCAATTAAATTAGTAGACGTATGTGCAGTTTTGGTAGCTTCTTTACTTTCCAAATATTTCCAAAATTTTCCTTTTTGACTTTCTCTAAAGAGTTTCCTTTACTTTTCCTTTTCAAATCAGTTTCCATAGGTGTAATAGCTTCCATATACCTAAGTCCTATACAAATAACACACAAATTACGCGCAGAAGCTCACAAAATATCAAAACACCTAAAACTAGACAAGAAAGTGGAAAGTATAAATAAATGGGGGAAAAATCCTAAAATTAAGTACTATATACCCCTAAAATGATGTTTCAAGTATAGATTAATACATCACAAATATGGAGACATCATGATGTTTCAATTGAATGGGTCTTAGTACCAATGTTAAGAACTTATATCTTAATATTATCTTTTACCTTATCTTGACAATGGAAGTGCATGACATAATTTGAGGAACCATGAAACCCCTTTTGTATAGTTGCTATAATAGTCTAATGCTTATTATATCAATACCTACAATTCTATTTCTAATTAGCTACACAATAAGATAATTTATTGAATATCCATATTAATTAGAAATTCCTTCTTTAAATAATATACTAAATATTTTTTAATCATTATCCAGGTTAGGATAATTTTGGGAATGACCTTTAACTCAAGTTCCAATAATGCGATAGGGCCAAAATAGGAAATCAATAGGATTACTTAACATTCTCCCACTGAATCTAGTTTAGTATTGGTCGTCAGTATTTCACACTCTACTAGCTCATCAAAATAAATGACATCTCGTCTATAATCACATAGAGTAGAGGCATGATAAATAGTAATAGGACATAGTAATAGAAATATTTTTTAAGACCTATATATATCCTTTGACAAGACAACTAACTAATTACAACAATCGTTCATATTATCACCCTAATGAGAATTTCCATACACAGTTCAAATGTGTAATTTCTTTTGAGTATTATTGACCATAAAATATTAAAAGTCAACAAGTATTCTTTCTACAAACCATATAAAAAATACATAAATAATGTCATCTCATATTAGAATTTAAAAAACTCACATAGTACAGAAAAATATATGTTTGATGTCTTATATGATATAATTAATTACCATTTTTAAATGGAAAGAAGTCTCATTTTATTCAGCATTCAAAAAAACTTTGCCGAACATAAGTTCACTTACATCATAATAAAAATAACAAAGAGCCCACCCAAACAGTAACACATTCATTGAGTCCAAACCATATGCTAGTCTTAACATTTAACCCAACCCAAAACCTAAAAAACCCTAGTCTCACCATTATCAAAAGACTAATATGCCCTTTCCAATTAGAAGAAATTAGATTTATTACACGACCAAATCCTAGAAACAACTTTGTTTTACCAAAACGACTCTTGAATTTGACGCAACAAGCGGTTCCTCAATAATCCAATTCACTTTCTAACAAGTATTTTCCAATTCTTTACATTAAACTATATCACCAAATATTCGTCTTACCATATTTGAGATGATCTCCTCATATTTAAGTTCACTGTCACAGGTTTTTTTCACTGCGTTCATACCACATGGTGTATACACAAGTAACAAGTAAGACATGAAATATCCGCAATTATTTCTTTTCACCACCACTTAGTTACTGATTTATATATGGTTTAATTTCTTATATCGTGATATACTTGTATTACAAAAAGTTTAGAAATGATCAATTTTACTATATTCTGATACAGATCATGTATCCAGATGCAGACACATACTTTAGTAAAGGAAAAGATTGATGATCATTACATTTCAATACGGTATGATTAAATTATTGAGTTTTAATGATATTTATGAGAAATTTCTACATGAATATATGTCATATTTCATATCTTAATGATATCAATAACCAAATCAACCTATTATCTTGCTCAATTTTAATACAATGTTATGGTTATTTTTCACTATAAATTATAGGTGAAATATGTAAGTCACCCAATAAACTTTTAATATTTACTAATTTTTAATGTAATATATTGATTATTTTCTAATATACATTTTTAGATGGAATATATTAGTTTCCAAATCAGGTTTGCATATTAATCAGATTCCTCTATTACATCAAGTCATGTCTTATAGAAGTAAAATATATTTTATTTATTTTGGTCATAAAGAATCAAAGAGAGAGACGGACAATGTGAAGTATAGGATATATTAATAGTCATACATAATTTTAAATTCAAATATTAATATGGTATGAGTCTAAAAACAATTAAATAAAATTAATATGGGAATGAAAGTATAGACTATAGAAAGATTTACCAGCAACAACAAAATATACATATCTTTATATCGTTCTACAAATATGCGCTTTTTTCAGAGGATAAAAAGTGAATATATTAAGAGTTTAAGTATAATAAGTCAGCAAGAGCATGGATAGTATTTTGGTTCAGACAGTAACATTTGTAATTTTTAAGGAAGATTGAGTTGATTCCAATACAATCATATCTCGTTGTTGCCTTTTGATACTCGAGATTCTTGAAAGTTTATGTATTGATCAAACAAAAAATGTGAGTTTTGAAAATTTTCGTATTACTTAACTTGTTGAGTTTTGAGAATTTTCTAAATCTCAAACTGTTTTTTTTTAAACTTCTTTTTCTGATGCATAGTTGGTTGGAACTAACATGTATTTTTATCAGTAACTCATTTTTTGATTTTTGGGAATTTTCTTCCCATAACTCAACTTTTTGAGTTTTAAGAATTTTTTAAGAGATGGACGGAATTAATTAATATAGTTCAAACTGTAATACAAGAATATCCAAAACTAAAACTCACTCATGGAAATTTTTTAAATGATCTTGTGTTTATTTATTTATCGCTTAATAATTAGTCAAGTTTTATCATAACTTTTATTGCTAATTATAACAGGTTCTTGAAATTCGCCTCAGCATTCATACAATGGTCGAAACGTGTATGTTGAAGTGAATGCAGGGGTAGGAGGGTTTGGTGCAGTTGGGTTTGGAGCCTCTCCAAAGGACGGTAATTAGCCGTCTTAGTCTTCTTGGTTTTCCGGCAGCCACCACCCACAGGAACGTTACGCAAAGCACCACCCTCAGTCCAGTAACGTCTACAGTTCTTACAAAAGTAGCGCGGCTGAGTCAGGCTATAGTTATTGTAATAGCTCCGATAGTTGTACAAAGTCAATAACCTGGTAAATTTACCATTTAAATAAATATTAGAAACAAATTTTAAAGCTAAATTAAAAATAAAATAGATATACTTTTTGGTTTTATGTTTATTAATCAACATAATTATTTTCTCAAATTATTGATCTAATATTGATGATGTTTACGTATTTTCAGGTTATCTACTTTTTAAGAAGATTTGTGGAGTGGAAAACATCATCAATTGAAAGATACGTGTCAATGTGTCATCGTGAAGACTAATTAGTAGTACATAAGAAAATGAGTTATACCCTAGCCTTCCAAGTTTTATTAGGGTCGGGTACTGAAGTTTTAGTGGTCACTTTCTTTTGCCATTGTAATGATATGATGGAAAGAAAGTTTTGTAACTTTTGAAGTTAAATTAAATAAAATTTCTATAACTCTCTTCTAATTATGTGTAAACAGGATAGAATTTTGTCGAATTATGAATCTCTCATTATGAGTAGGGTTGAGCATTTCTTATACCCAAAACCGAAACTGGTGTTTTAATTACCCAAACCGATCCGAAATACTTGTTAAAATTACCTAGTTCAAAATACCATTGGGTTTACCTTTCTAATTTTCGGGCTCAAAATATTTACCAATGGGTTACCCAATATATTGGGTTGTCACTCAGCCTGACTTCGGTTTTCCCTATCGGTCCGACGAACCGAACCGTACCGTCAGCTGCCGGCGACGAACCGAGACCGGTGGTGCTGCCTTGAACGGAACGAGACGAACCGCCGTCGCTCTTATCGGGCGTGTTTTCATATATTATTAAAAACACCTCGGGCCGAACCGGTCCGAAACCGTTAATGACCGGAACCAACTCTAACTTTTTTTTTTTATATAAAAGCTCAAACCCACAACATCATAAACCCAACATGTTTTAGCCCAAAGCCCCAAACCTTTTTTGTTCTTCAGCCCAACATGTTATCCCCCATTTTGTAGCCCAAATCATTAACCCAACCCAATCCACCACCAACCCAAAAAAAAATTAACAAAATAACCCAAATGATAAATAACCCAATCCCATACCAACCCTACCATTACACGGTTACATTGACGCGTGAATCGTGATTTGCGAACCTTCATACGCCGTTACTCCGCTCACCCACCTCAGCCTGACTATCGGTTTTCCTTATCGGTAATCAATTACTCCCTCAAATTAATCACTCAATCTCTGTGATGATCCACGCATGTTACCGTCTCTCCGTTGTTCCACTTTTGTGATTAATCTAAGAAGGTTGGGTTTTGGGTTTGGAAATATAGCTTTTTCTTTAATTGGTAAGAATATACTCTTCTGGTTGATATTTGTATATATATATATATATATATATATATATATATATATATATATATATATATATATATATATATATATATATATATATATATATATATTCAATTTCTAACTTAGTATGTGATTCTTATGACTTATTCTATTTTGCATGGTTGAATTGGTGATTTCTGATGTTGGAATTGCGAATATGGCTTGAAGAATGATGGTTAATCATATGAATTGGATGGGTAATGTTATTCTAGGCTCTTTTGTTTGTGGAAATTGTTTAATTACTATGTTTGTTGGCCTAAATGGAAATTGAATTAGAACCTGAAATTGAGATAGACATTGAAATTGTGGAAACTGAAATTGAAAGATTTTGGGGAAACTGAAGTTGTAATTGTTTGGTGAAATTGAAAGTGTAATTGTTTGTGATTCTGTACTTATGTTATTCGAAAATGTCCAAATTGAATACATGTCCCTGTTGTAAAATGATTTTCGAGTATAAGTTAGTAAGATCAAGTAGTTGAAGTGTTGAGTTTTGCTTTGAATTGATGGGAATTTTTGAATCGACGGATATAAACTTATGAAATTTGCAAAATAACCCCCTTTTGATACAAAAATGATGAAAACTCCTATTTATAAGATTAATATCTTTAATATTTTGTCCCGTAGTTTTCGAATTTTGTAAAATTGGACCCAAACTTTTATAAAACATCTTGTGGGATTCTTTTTGATGATGAAAAACTTTCTGAAAAATGAAAATAAGGTCCTTATACGAATGGAAGATGTGTTTTTGTGGTCAAAATTTTCCTCCTCTTCTACATCTCTTCTTCTTTATTTAGGGTAATTAGCTATATATTTGTGGCTTAACCATATTTTTGAGCTTTGATTCTCTAAGTTTTATAATTAATTGTTTGGGTTATTATTTTGCTAAAATTTCATAATACTATTTGTTATTTTAAATGAGTTGAACTTAGCGTATATCTGTATTGTGTGCTTTGACTTATTGTTTTCATCCTTAAAATTGGCCAATATTAGGACTATCCTTAATAATTGAGTTAACACCCGGAAGGGGGATTCAATCACCGACTACACCACATAATCGTCTAGTGTGCGGTAGTGATCCTAACAGGCTTGCCTAGCTAGATATCCATAAAGGTTTTATTTAACCACTGATCATTACGCATGGTCTCCTTACCCAAGTACCCTGGTAGTAGAGAGGTTGCTCCTAAGTCAACCATGATGGGGGTTAGGAAGAATTTAGAATCCCGGTTTATGTATAATGCTCAATTCACCCTTAAGATTAGAATAACAACTTAGTAAAATAGGCTCATATTAGTAACCCTAATTTATCTAACTTACATTCACATTTATTTATTAGTATTCTTATTTATTTATTCAAATCAGATAATTATTCATCTTATCTTTGTTTTAATCTAAACATCTAAATTTGTCTACGCTTATTGAATACAAGTAAATCTAACAGATTAAATCCCTGGGAACGAACTTTACTTACTAACTGAACTTGCACCCGATCTGTAATACTTGCAGTGAGTTTCCCATGGTAGTCAAGGGTGTGTGTCCTTTATTATTATCTAATTTATCTATTTATTTATCACACCTTTGCACCCACCACTAGAATAAATACACTAGGACTAACAATGTAGTCCCCGGCAGCGTAGCCAAAAACTTGGTGGCTGGTAGGGTATGATAAAATAATGATAATAAAAGATAAGAACTATAACCCTAACCAATCACGTTACTCACTACAATTATCACAGTCGTATGCAAGTTTAATTGATAAGTAGAATTCGTTCGCAATGACTATGAAAGTTAGCTTAGGTTTAATGCAAATATAAAGTGAAAATGAAAGAAGTTAGAAGAATAATACGCTAAAAGATTCTAAAATATTTATTTTGTTTTTAAGACTCTAAACAATTGATTAAAGAAAATAAATAGAAAGAAAGAAGTAGTATGAGAGTTTAGCTCGAGATATAGCAAGTAATCCCCACTAGCCTTGTGTTATGACCTATTTATGTAAAGGAGAATTGTGTGATATGCAATAGCCAGGATTCTATATTCCTTCCAACCCCCTTCTGGGTGGACTTAGGTGGCGACCTAACAATTACCAGCAGACTTGGGTAAGGGGACCCTGCATAATGATCGTTGGTTAATCTCAAACCCTAGTGACTGTCTAGTTAGGCAAGTCATTTCGAATCACTACCGCACACTAGACATTTATGTGGTGTTTCAATAATTAGAAACCCCTTATGGGTGACCATCTAACTACTATTATGGGAATCCTATACGTTGGCCACCACAAGAACTACAGACAATACATCAATTCACATAAAAACAGAGATAACACAACTAATTTCAATTAAATGTAAAATAACATCCCAAATTAATATAGATATAAAAAAGTCTAGGGTTCATACCCTTATGCTAATCTCAAGCTAAATAGAATTAGTTCATACTAGAGAAAGAAATAAAATAAATTACAAGGTTGAAGGGGTTGGAATGGCATGAATAGCGTCCAACTCCTTCTTGTCTTGTCTTCTCTTGATGTAAGCTTCCTATTGGGTTTTAAATGATTAAGGACTGACCAAGGATGATTTTTATAAGGTAGGAATCGATATATATTTATATAGTCCATTGGTCGAAATATGGAGTAAGCCCCAAGTTAATCTTACCAAAATTCGTATCTCTAAATTGTAGCTAACCATTACAGATATTGATTTGGTCATATCTCCTTAGTTACTTATCAGAATTTAATATTCTTTATATGGAAAATATTTATCTGCTCATATAAAAAGCTCCTCCTAATTCCTAACCAATTTTCTGCGGCAATTAAATTAGTAGACGTATGTGCAGTTTTTGTAGCTTCTTTACTTTCCAAATATTTCCAAATTTTTCCTTTTTGACTTTCTCTAAGGAGTTTCCTTTACTTTTCCTTTTCAAATCAGTTTCCATAGGTGTAATAGCTTCCATATACCTAAGTGCTGTACAAATAACACACAAATTATGCGCAGAAGCTCACAAAATATCAAAACACCTAAAACTAGACAAGAAAGTGGAAAGTATAAATAAATGGGGGAAAAATCCTAAAATTAAGTACTATATACCCCTAAAATGATGTTTCAAGTATATATTAATACATCACAAATATGGAGACATCATGATGTTTCAATTGAATGGGTCTTAGTACCAATGTTAAGAACTTATATCTTAATATTATCTTTTACCTTATCTTGACAGTGGAAGTGCATGACATAATTTGAGGAACCATGAAACCCCTTTTGTATAGTTGCTATAATAGTCTAATGCTTATTATATCAATACCTACAATTCTATTTCTAATTAGCTACACAATAAGATAATTTATTGAATATTCATATTAATTAGAAATTCCTTCTTTAAATAATATACTAAATATTTTTTAATCATTATCCAGGTTAGAATAATTTTGGGAATGACCTTTAACTCAAGTTCCAATAATGCGATAGGGCCAAAATAGGAAATCAATAGGATTACTTAACATTCTCCCACTGAATCTAGTTTAGTATTGGTCGTCAGTATTTCACACTCTACTAGCTCATCAAAATAAATGACATCTCGACTATAATCACATAGAGTAGAGGCATGATAAATAGTAATAGGCCATAGTAATAGAAATATTTTTTAAGACCTATATATATCCCTTGACAAGACAACTAACTAATTACAACAATCGTTCATATTATCACCCTAATGAGAATTTCCATACACAGTTCAAATGTGTAATTTCTTTTGAGTATTATTGCCCATAAAATATTGAAAGTCAACAAGTATTCTTTCTACAAACCATATAAAAAATACATAAATAATGTCATCTCATATTAGAATTTAAAAAACTCACATAATACAGAAAAATATATGTTTGATGTCTTATATGATATAATTAATTACCATTTTGTAATGGAAAGAAGTCTCATTTTATTCAGCATTCAAAAAAACTTTGTCGAACATAAGTTCACTTACATCATAATAAAAAAACAAAGAGCCCACCTAAACAGTAACACATTCATTGAGTCCAAAACATATGCTAGTCTTAACATTTAACCCAACCCAAAACCTAAAAAACCCTAGTCTCACCATTATCAAAAGACTAATATGCCCTTTATAATTAGAAGAAATCAGATTTATTACACAACCAAATCCTAGAAACAACTTTGTTTTACCAAAACGACTCTTGAATTTGACGCAACAAGCGGTTCCTCAATAATCCAATTCACTTTCTAACAAGTATTTTCCAATTCTTTACATTAAACTATATCACCAAATATTCGTCTTACCATATTTGAGATGATCTCCTCATATTTAAGTTCACTGTCACAGGTTTTTTTCACTGCGTTCATACCACATGGTGTATACACAGGTAACAAGTAAGACATGAAATATCCGCAATTATTTCTTTTTACCACCACTTAGTTACCGATTTATATATGGTTTAATTTCTTATATCGTGATATACTTGTATTACAAAAAGTTTAGAAATGATCAATTTTACTATATTCTGATACAGATCATGTATCCAGATGCAGACACATACTTTAGTAAAGGAAAAGATTGATGATCATTACATTTCAATACGGTATGATTAAATTATTGAGTTTTAATGATATTTATGAGAAATTTATACATGAATATATGTCATATTTCATATCTTAATGATATCAATAACCAAATCAACCTATTATCTTGCTCAATTTTAATACAATGTTATGGTTATTTTTCACTATAAATTATAGGTGAAATATGTAAGTCACCCAATAAACTTTAAATATTTACTAATTTTTAATGTAATATATTGATTATTTTATAATATACATTTTTAGATGGAATATATTAGTTTCCAAATCAGGTTTGCATATTAATCAGATTCCTCTATTACATCAAGTCATGTCTTATAGAAGTAAAATATATTTTATTTATTTTGGTCATAAAGAATCAAAGAGAGAGACGGACAATGAGAAGTATAGGATATATTAATAGTCATACATAATTTTAAATTCAAATATTAATATGTTATGAGTCTAAAAACAATTAAATAAAATTAATATGGGAATGAAAGTATAGACTATAGAAAGATTTACCAGCAACAACAAAATATACATATCTTTATATCGTTCTACAAATATGCGCTTTTTTCAGAGGATAAAAAGTTAATATATTAAGAGTTTAAGTATAATAAGTCAGCAAGAGCATGGATAGTATTTTGGTTCAGACAGTAACATTTGTAATTTTTAAGGAAGATTGAGTTGATTCCAATACAATCATATCTCGTTGTTGCCTTTTGATACTCGAGATTCTTGAAAGTTTATGTATTGAAAATTTTCCTATTACTTAACTTGTTGAGTTTTGAGAATTTTCTAAATCTCCAACTGTTTTTTTTAAACTTCTTTTTCTGATGCATAGTTGGTTGGAACTAACATGTATTTTTATCAGTAACTCATTTTTTGATTTTCGGGAATTTTCTTCCCATAACTCAACTTTTTGAGTTTTAAGAATTTTTTAAGAGATGGACGGAATTAATTAATATAGTTCAAACTGTAATACAAGAATATCCAAAACTAAAACTCACTCATGGAAATTTTTTAAATGATCTTGTGTTTATTTATTTATCGCTTAATAATTAGTCAAGTTTTATCATAACTTTTATTGCTAATTATAACAGGTTCTTGAAATTCGCCTCAGCATTCATACAATGGTCGAAACGTGTATGTTGAAGTGAATGCAGGGGTAGGAGGGTTTGGTGCAGTTGGGTTTGGAGCCTCTCCAAAGGACGGTAATTAGCCGTCTTAGTCTTCTTGGTTTTCCGGCAGCCACCACCCACAGGAACGTTACGCAAAGCACCACCCTCAGTCCAGTAACGTCTACAGTTCTTACAAAAGTAGCGCGACTGAGTCAGGCTATAGTTATTGTAATAGCTCAGATAGTTGTACAAAGTCAATAACCTGGTAAATTTACCATTTAAATAAATATTAGAAACAAATTTTAAAGCTAAATTAAAAATAAAATAGATATACTTTTTGGTTTTATGTTTATTAATCAACATAATTATTTTCTCAAATTATTGATCTAATATTGATGATGTTTACGTATTTTCAGGTTATCTACTTTTTAAGAAGATTTGTGTAGTGGAAAACATCATCAATTGAAAGATACGTGTCAATGTGTCATCGTGAAGACTAATTAGTAGTACATAAGAAAATGAGTTATACCCTAGCCTTCCAAGTTTTATTAGGGTCGGGTACTGAAGTTTTAGTGGTCACTTTCTTTTGCCATTGTAATGATATGATGGAAAGAAAGTTTTGTAACTTTTGAAGTTAAATTAAATAAAATTTCTATAACTCTCTTCTAATTATGTGTAAACAGGATAGAATTTTGTCGAATTATGAATCTCTCATTATGAGTAGGGTTGAGCATTTCTTATACCCAAAACCGAAACTGGTGTTTTAATTACCCAAACCGATCCGAAATACTTGTTAAAATTACCTAGTTCAAAATACCATTGGGTTTACCTTTCTAATTTTCGGGCTCAAAATATTTACCAATGGGTTACCCAATATATTGGGTTGTCACTCAGCCTGACTTCGGTTTTACCTATCGGTCCGACGAACCGAACCGTACCGTCAGCTGCCGGCGACGAACCGAGACCGGTGGTGCTGCCTTGAACGGAACGAGACGAACCGCCGTCGCTCTTATCGGGCGTGTTTTCATATATTATTAAAAACACCTCGGGCCGAACCTGTCCGAAACCGTTAATGACCGGAACCGGCCTCTAACTTTTTTTTTTTATATAAAAGCTCAAACCCACAACATCATAAACCCAACATGTTTTAGCCCAAAGCCCCAAACCTTTTTTGTTCTTCAGCCCAACATGTTATCCCCCATTTTGTAGCCCAAATCATTAACCCAACCCCATCCACCACCAACCCAAAAAAAAATTAACAAAATAACCCAAATGATAAATAACCCAATCCCATACCAACCCTACCATTACACGGTTACATTGACGCGTGAATCGTGATTGCGATTTGCAAACCTTCATACGCCGTTACTCCGCTCACCCACCTCAGCCTGACTATCGGTTTTCCTTATCGGTAATCAATTACTCCCTCAAATTAATCACTCAATCTCTGTGATGATCCACGCGTGTTACCGTCTCTCCGTTGTTCCACTTTTGTGATTAATCTAAGAAGGTTGGGTTTTGGGTTTGGAAATATAGCTTTTTCTTTAATTGGTAAGAATATACTCTTCTGGTTGATATTTGTATATATATATATATATATATATATATATTCAATTTCTAACTTAGTATGTGATTCTTATGACTTATTCTATTCTGCATGGTTGAATTGGTGATTTCTGATGTTGGAATTGCGAATATGGCTTGAAGATTGATGGTTAATCATATGAAATTGGATGGGTAATGTTATTCTAGGCTCTTTTGTTTGTGGAAATTGTTTAATTACTATGTTTGTTGGCCTAAATGGAAATTGAATTAGAACATGAAATTGAGATAGACATTGAAATTGTGGAAACTGAAATTGAAAGATTTTGGGGAAACTGAAGTTGTAATTGTTTGGTGAAATTGAAAGTGTAATTGTTTGTGATTCTGTACTTATGTTATTCGAAAATGTCCAAATTGAATACATGTCCCTGTTGTAAAATGATTTCCGAGTATAAGTTAGTAAGATCAAGTAGTTGAAGTGTTGAGTTTTGCTTTGAATTGATGGGAATTTTTGAATCGACGGATATAAACTTATGAAATTTGCAAAATAACCCACTTTTGATACAAAAATGATGAAAACTCCTATTTATAAGATTAATATCTTTAATATTTTGTCCCATAGTTTTCGAATTTTGTAAAATTGGACCCAAACTTTTATAAAACATCTTGTGGGATTCTTTTTGATGATGAAAAACTTTCTGAAAAATGAGAATAAGGTCCTTATACGAATGGAAGATGTGTTTTTGTGGTCAAAATTTTCCTCCTCTTCTACATCTCTTCTTCTTTATTTAGGGTAATTAGCTATATATTTGTGCCTTAACCATATTTTTGAGCTTTGATTCCCTAAGTTTTATAATTAATTGTTTGGGTTATTATTTTGCTAAAATTTCATAATACTTTTTGTTATTTTAAATGAGTTGAACTTAGCGTATATCTGTATTGTGTGCTTTGACTTATTGTTTTCATCCCTAAAATTGGCCAATATTAGGACTATCCTTAATAATTGAGTTAACACCCGGAAGGGGGATTCAATCACTGACTACACCACATAATCGTCTAGTGTGCGGTAGTGATCCTAACAGGCTTGCCTAGCTAGATATCCATAAAGGTTTGATTTAACCACTAATCATTACGCAGGGTCTCCTTACCCAAGTACCCTGGTAGTAGAGAGGTTGCTCCTAAGTCAACCATGACGGGGGTTAGGAAGAATTTAGAATCCCGGTTTATGTATAATGCTCAATTCAGCCTTAAGATTAGAATAACAACTTAGTAAAATAGGCTCATATTAGTAACCCTAATTTATCTAACTTACATTCACATTTATTTATTAGTATTCTTATTTATTTATTCAAATCAGATAATTATTCATCTTATCTTTGTTTTAATCTAAACATCTAAATTTGTCTACGCTTATTGAATACAAGTAGATCTAACAGATTAAATCCCTGGGAACGAACTTTACTTACTAACTGAACTTGCACCCGATCTGTAATACTTGCAGTGAGTTTCCCATGGTAGTCAAGGGTGTGTGTCCTTTATTATTATCTAATTTATCTATTTATTTATCACACCTTTGCACCCACCACTAGAATAAATACACTAGGACTAACAATGTAGTCCCCGGCAGCGTAGCCAAAAACTTGGTGGCTGGTAGGGTATGATAAAATAATGATAATAAAAGATAAGAACTATAACCCTAACCAATCACTTTACTCACTACAAGTATCACAGTCGTATGAAAGTTTAATTGATAAGTAGAATTCGTTCGCAACGACTATGAAAGTTAGCTTAGGTTTAATGCAAATATAAAGTGAAAATGAAAGAAGTTAGAAGAATAATACGCTAAAAGACTCTAAAATATTTATTTTGTTTTTAAGACTCTAAACAATTGATTAAAGAAAATAAATAGAAAGAAAGAAGTAGTATGAGAGTTTAGCTCGAGATATAGCAAGTAATCCCCACTAGCCTTGTGTTATGACCTATTTATGTAAAGGAGAATTGTGTGATATGCAATAGCCAGGATTCTATATTCCTTCCAACCCCCTTCTGGGTGGACTTAGGTGGCGACCTAACAATTACCAGCAGACTTGGGTAAGGGGACCCTGCACAATGATCGGTGGTTAATCTCAAACCCTAGTGACTGTCTAGTTAGGCAAGTCATTTCGAATCACTACCGCACACTAGACGTTTATGTGGTGTTTCAATAATTAGAAACCCCTTAGGGTGACCATCTAACTACTATTATGGGAATCCTATACGTTGGCCACCACAAGAACTACAGACAATACATCAATTCACATAAAAAAAGAGATAACACAACTAATTTCAATTAAATGTAAAATAACATCCCAAATTAATATAGATATAAAAAAGTCTAGGGTTCATACCCTTATGCTAATCTCAAGCTAAATAGAATTAGTTCATACTAGAGAAATAAATAAAATAAATTACAAGGTTGAAGGGGTTGGAATGGCATGAATAGCGTCCAACTCCTTCTTGTCTTGTCTTCTCTTGATGTAAGCTTCCTATTGGGTTTTAAATGATTAAGGACTGACCAAGGATGATTTTTCTAAGGTAGGAATCGATATATATATAGTCCATTGGTCGAAATATGGAGTAAGCCCCAAGTTAATCTTACCAAAATTCGTATCTCTAAATTGTAGCTAACCATTACAGATATTGATTTGGTCATATCTCCTTAGTTACTTATCAGAATTTAATATTCTTTATATGGAAAATATATATCTGCTCATATAAAAAGCTCCTCCTAATTCCTAACCAATTTTCTGCGGCAATTAAATTAGTAGACGTATGTGCAGATTTGGTAGCTTCTTTACTTTCCAAATATTTCCAAAATTTTCCTTTTTGACTTTCTCTAAGGAGTTTCCTTTACTTTTCCTTTTCAAATCAGTTTCCATAGGTGTAATAGCTTCCATATACCTAAGTGCTATACAAATAACACACAAATTACGCGCAGAAGCTCACAAAATATCAAAACACCTAAAACTAGACAAGAAAGTGGAAAGTATAAATAAATGGGGGAAAATCCTAAAATTAAGTACTATATACCCCTAAAATGATGTTTCAAGTATAGATTAATACATCAAAAATATGGAGACATCATGATGTTTCAATTGAATGGGTCTTAGTACCAATGTTAAGAACTTATATCTTAATATTATCTTTTACCTTATCTTGACAATGGAAGTGCATGACATAATTTGAGGAACCATGAAACCCCTTTTGTATAGTTGCTATAATAGTCTAATGCTTATTATATCAATACCTACAATTCTATTTCTAATTAGCTACACAATAAGATAATTTATTGAATATCCATATTAATTAGAAATTCCTTCTTTAAATAATATACTAAATATTTTTTAATCATTATCCAGGTTAGGATAATTTTGGGAATGACCTTTAACTCAAGTTCCAATAATGCGATAGGGCCAAAATAGGAAATCAATAGGATTACTTAACATTCTCCCACTGAATCTAGTTTAGTATTGGTCGTCAGTATTTCACACCCTACTAGCTCATCAAAATAAATGACATCTCGTCTATAGTCACATAGAGTAGAGGCATGATAAATAGTAATAGGCCATAGTAATAGAAATATTTTTTAAGACCTATATATATCCCTTGACAAGACAACTAACTAATTACAACAATCGTTCATATTATCACCCTAATGAGAATTTCCATACACAGTTCAAATGTGTAATTTCTTTTGAGTATTATTGCCCATAAAATATTAAAAGTCAACAAGTATTCTTTCTACAAACCATATAAAAAATACATAAATAATGTCATCTCATATTAGAATTTAAAAAACTCACATAATACAGAAAAATATATGTTTGATGTCTTATATGATATAATTAATTACCATTTTTAAATGGAAATAAGTCTCATTTTATTCAGCATTCAAAAAAACTTTGTCGAACATAAGTTCACTTACATCATAATAAAAAAAACAAAGAGCCCACCCAAACGGTAACACATTCATTGAGTCCAAAACATATGCTAGTCTTAACATTTAACCCAACCCAAAACCTAAAAAACCCTAGTCTCACCATTATCAAAAGACTAATATGCCCTTTACAATTAGAAGAAATCAGATTTATTACACAACCGAATACTAGAAACAACTTTGTTTTACCAAAACGACTCTTGAATTTGACGCAACAAGCGGTTCCTCAATAATCCAATTCACTTTCTAACAAGTATTTTCCAATTCTTTACATTAAACTATATCACCAAATATTCGTCTTACCATATTTGAGATGATCTCCTCATATTTAAGTTCACTGTCACAGGTTTTTTTCACTGCGTTCATACCACATGGTGTATACACAGGTAACAAGTAAGACATGAAATATCCGCAATTATTTCTTTTTACCACCACTTAGTTACCGATTTTTTTGCGAGAAAAGTTAAGGAATATATGGTTTAATTTCTTATATCGTGATATACTTGTATTACAAAAAGTTTAGAAATGATCAATTTTACTATATTCTGATACAGATCATGTATCCAGATGCAGACACATACTTTAGTAAAGGAAAAGATTGATGATCATTACATTTCAATACGGTATGATTAAATTATTGAGTTTTAATGATATTTATGAGAAATTCCTACATGAATATATGTCATATTTCATATCTTAATGATATCAATAACCAAATCAACCTATTATCTTGCTCAATTTTAATACAATGTTATGGTTATTTTTCACTATAAATTATAGATGAAATATGTAAGTCTGGGATAAACTTTAAATATTTACTAATTTTTAATGTAATATATTGATTATTTTCTAATATACATTTTTAGATGGAATATATTAGTTTCCAAATCAGGTTTGCATATTAATCAGATTCCTCTATTACATCAAGTCATGTCTTATAGAAGTAAAATATATTTTATTTATTTTGGTCATAAAGAATCAAAGAGAGAGACGGACAATGAGAAGTATAGGATATATTAATAGTCATACATAATTTTAAATGCAAATATTAATATGTTATGAGTCTAAAAACAATTAAATAAAATTAATATAGGAATGAAAGTATAGACTATTGGACTTTCGTTTTTGTTCATGCAACTGTCGTCTTAGCTTATACTTTGGGTATGAGAGTCTGCTTCAAGTTGGTAACTACGGGAGTTCGTTATATGGTAGTCGATTTACTCCCCCTCGGTTCGAGGCTTGAGTTTGTCTTTCTTGAGGATCATGTTTCTTCGACCCTTTTTAGTCTTAGCCCGCTATTTCGGTGGCATTTACGTTTCTGGTTCACTTTGGGAAAGAGCTGTGGTTCGAGAGTGTTTTGTTGTTTACTTTATTCTAGTTATTGTAGTCTTTTCCTTGTTATCGTTTGTTTGTCTTTCTTTGGGTTTGGTTGGTCAAACCCGGACATTTTGTAAGCTTGGTTTTAATTTTTAATATAAGCGTTTGGAACAAAAAAAAGAAAGTATAGACTATAGAAAGATTTACCAGCAACAACAAAATATACATATCTTTATATCGTTCTACAAATATGCGCTTTTTTCAGAGGATAAAAAGTGAATATATTAAGAGTTTAAGTATAATAAGTCAGCAAGAGCATGGATAGTATTTTGGTTCAAACAGTAACATTTGTAATTTTTAAGGAAGATTGAGTTGATTCCAATACAATCATATCTCGTTGTTGCCTTTTGATACTCGAGATTCTTGAAAGTTTATGTATTGATCAAACAAAAAATGTGAGTTTTGAAAATTTTCCTATTACTTAACTTGTTGAGTTTTGAGAATTTTCTAAATCTCAAACTGTTTTTTTTAAACTTCTTTTTCTGATGCATAGTTGATTGGAACTAACATGAATTTTTATCAGTAACTCATTTTTTGATTTTTGGGAATTTTCTTCCCATAACTCAACTTTTTGAGTTTTAAGAATTTTTTAAAAGATGGACGGAATTAATTAATATAGTTCAAACTGTAATACAAGAATATCCAAAACTAAAACTCACTCATGGAAATTTTTTAAATGATCTTGTGTTTATTTATTTATCGCTTAATAATTAGTCAAGTTTTATCATAACTTTTATTGCTAATTATAACAGGTTCTTGAAATTTGACTCAACATTCATACAATGGTCGAAACGTGTATGTTGAAGTGAATGCAGGGGTAGGAGGGTTTGGTGCAGTTGGGTTTGGAGCCTCTCCAAAGGACGGTAATTAGCCGTCTTAGTCTTCTTGGTTTTCCGGCAGCCACCACCCACAGGAACGTTACGCAAAGCACCACCCTCAGTCCAATAACGTCTACAGTTCTTACAAAAGTAGCGCGGCTGAGTCAGGCTATAGTTATTGTAATAGCTCAGATAGTTGTACAAAGTCAATAACCTGGTAAATTTACCATTTAAATAAATATTAGAAACAAATTTTAAAGCTAAATTAAAAATAAAATAGATATACTTTTTGGTTTTATGTTTATTAATCAACATAATTATTTTCTCAAATTATTGATCTAATATTTATGATGTTTACGTATTTTCAGGTTATCTACTTTTTAAGAAGATTTGTGGAGTGGAAAACATCATCAATTGAAAGATACGTGTCAATGTGTCATTGTGAAGACTAATTAGTAGTACATAAGAAAATGAGTTATACCCAAGCCTTCCAAGTTTTATTAGGGTCAGGTACTGAAGTTTTAGTGGTCACTTTCTTTTGCCATTGTAATGATATGATGGAAAGAAAGTTTTGTAACTTTTGAAGTTAAATTAAATAAAATTTCTATAACTCTCTTCTAATTATGTGTAAACAGGATAGAATTCTGTCGAATGATGAATCTCTCATTATGAGTAGGGTTGAGCATTTCTTGTACCCAAAACCGAAACTGGTGTTTAAATTACCCAAACCGATCCGAAATACTTGTTAAAATTACCTAGCCCAAAATACCATTGGGTTAAATTTCTATTTTTTGGGCTCAAAATATTTACCAATGGGTTACCCAATATATTGGGTTATCACTCAGCCTGACTTCGGATTTCCCTATCGGTCCGAAGAACCGAACCGTACCGTCAGCTGCCGACGACGAACCGAGACCGGTGGTGTTGCCTTGAACGGAACGAGACGAACCGCCGTCGCTCTTATCGGGCGTGTTTTCATATATTATTAAAAACACCTCGGGCCGAACCGGTCCGAAACCGTTAATGACCGGAACCGGCCTCTAACTTTTTTTTTATATAAAAGCCCAAACCCACAACATCATAAACCCAACATGTTTTAGCCCAAAGCCCCAAACCTTTTTTGTTCTTCAGCCCAACATGTTATCCCCCATTTTGTAGCCCAAATCATTAACCCAACCCAATCCACCACCAACCCAAAAAAAAAATTAACAAAATAACCCAAATGATAAATAACCCAATCCCATACCAACTCTACCATTACACGGTTACATTGACGCGTGAATCGTGATTGCGATTTGCGAACCTTCATACGCCGTTACTCCGCTCACCCACCTCAGCCTGACTATCGGTTTTCCTTATCGTTAATCAATTACTCCCTCAAATTAATCACTCAATCTCTGTGATGATCCACGCGTGTTACCGTCTCTCCGTTGTTCCACTTCTGTGATTAATCTAAGAAGGTTGGGTTTTGGGTTTGGAAATATAGCTTTTTCTTTAATTGGTAAGATTATACTCTTCTGGTTGATATTTGTGTATATATATATATATATATATATATATATATATATATATATATATATATATATATATATTCAATTTCTGACTTAGTATGTGATTCTTATGACTTATTCTATTCTGCATGGTTGAATTGGTGATTTCTGATGTTGGAATTGCGAATATGGCTTGAAGATTGATGGTTAATCATATGAAATTGGATGGGTAATGTATTCTAGGCTCTTTCGTTTGTGGAAATTGTTTAATTACTATGTTTGTTGGCCTAAATGGAAATTGAATTAGAACCTGAAATTGAGATAGACATTGAAATTGTGGAAACTGAAATTGAAAGATTTTGGGGAAACTGAAATTGTAATTTTTTGGTGAAATTGAAAGTGTAATTGTTTGTGATTCTGTACTTATGTTATTTTGAAAATGTCCAAATTGAATACATGTCCCTGTTGTAAAATGATTTCCGAGTTTTGCTATGAATTGACGGGAATTTTTGAATCGACGGATATAAACTTATGAAATTTGCAAAATAACCCCTTTTTTATACAAAAATGATGCAAACTCCTATTAATAAGATTAATATCTTTAATATTTTGTCCCATAGTTTTCGAATTTTGTAAAATTGGACCCAAACTTCTATAAAACATCTTGTGCGATTCTTTTTTATGATGAAAAACTTTCTGAAAAATGAAAATAAGTTCCTTATACGAATGGAAGATGTGTTTTTGTGGTCAAAATTTTCCTCCTCTTCTACGTCTCTTCTTCTTTATTTAGGGTAATTAGCTATATATTTGTGGCTTAACCATATTTTTAAGCTTTGATTCTGTAAGTTTTATTATTAATTGTTTGGGTTCTTATTTTGCTAAAATTTCATAATACTATTTGTTATTTTAAATGAGTTGAACTTAGCGTATATCTGTATTGTGTGCTTTGACTTATTGTTTTCATCCCTAAAATTGGCCAATATTAGGACTATCCTTAATAATTGAGTTAACACCCGGAAGGGGGATTCAATCACTGACTACACCACATAATCGTCTAGTGTGCGGTAGTGATCCTAACAGGCTTGCCTAGCTAGATATCCATAAAGGTTTTATTTAACCACTGATCATTACGCATGGTCTCCTTACCCAAGTACCCTGGTAGTAGAGAGGTTGCTCCTAAGTCAACCATGATGGGGGTTAGGAAGAATTTAGAATCCCGGTTTATGTATAATGCTCAATTCACCCTTAAGATTAGAATAACAACTTAGTAAAATAGGCTCATATTAGTAACCTTAATTTATCTAACTTACATTCACATTTATTTATTAGTATTCTTATTTATTTATTCAAATCAGATAATTATTCATCTTATCTTTGTTTTAATCTAAACATCTAAATTTGTCTACGCTTATTGAATACAAGTAAATCTAACAGATTAAATCCCTGGGAACGAACTTTACTTACTAACGGAACTTGTACCCGATCTGTAATACTTGCAGTGAGTTTCCCATGGTAGTCAAGGGTGTGTGTCCTTTATTATTATCTAATTTATCTATTTATTTATCACACCTTTGCACCCACCACTAGAATAAATACACTAGGACTAACAATGTAGTCCCCGGCAGCGTAGCCAAAAACTTGGTGGCTGGTAGGGTATGATAAAATAATGATAATAAAAGATAAGAACTATAACCCTAACCAATCACGTTACTCACTACAAGTATCACAGTCGTATGCAAGTTTAATTGATAAGTAGAATTCGTTCGCAATGACTATGAAAGTTAGCTTAGGTTTAATGTGAAAATTAAAATGAAAGTTAGCTTAGCTTAGGATTATAAAGTGAAAATGAAAGAAGTTAGAAGAATAATACGCTAAAAGATTCTAAAATATTTATTTTGTTTTTAAGACTCTAAACAATTGATTAAAGAAAATAAATAGAAAGAAAGAAGTAGTATGAGAGTTTAGCTCGAGATATAACAAGTAATCCCCACTAGCCTTGTGTTATGACCTATTTATGTAAAGGAGAATTGTGTGATATGCAATAGCCAGGATTCTATATTCCTTCCAACCCCCTTCTGGGTGGACTTAGGTGGCGACCTAACAATTACCAGCAGACTTGGGTAAGGGGACCCTGCACAATGATCGTTGGTTAATCTCAAACCCTAGTGACTGTCTAGTTAGGCAAGTCATTTCGAATCACTACCGCACACTAGACGTTTATGTGGTGTTTCAATAATTAGAAACCCCTTATGGGTGACCATCTAACTACTATTATGGGAATCCTATACGTTGGCCACCACAAGAACTACAGACAATACATCAATTCACATAAAAACAGAGATAACACAACTAATTTCAATTAAATGTAAAATAACATCCCAAATTAATATAGATATAAAAAAGTCTAGGGTTCATACCCTTATGATAATCTCAAGCTAAATAGAATTAGTTCATACTAGAGAAAGAAATAAAATAAATTACAAGGTTGAAGGGGTTGGAATGGCATGAATAGCGTCCAACTCCTTCTTGTCTTGTCTTCTCTTGATGTAAGCTTCCTATTGGGTTTTAAATGATTAAGGACTGACCAAGGATGATTTTTATAAGGTAGGAATCGATATATATTTATATAGTCCATTGGTCGAAATATGGAGTAAGCCCCAAGTTAATCTTACCAAAATTCGTATCTCTAAATTGTAGCTAACCATTACAGATATTGATTTGGTCATATCTCCTTAGTTACTTATCAGAATTTAATATTCTTTATATGGAAAATATTTATCTGCTCATATAAAAAGCTCCTCCTAATTCCTAACCAATTTTCTGCGGCAATTAAATTAGTAGACGTATGTGCAGTTTTGGTAGCTTCTTTACTTTCCAAATATTTCCAAAATTTTCCTTTTTGACTTTCTCTAAGGAGTTTCCTTTACTTTTCCTTTTCAAATCAGTTTCCATAGGTGTAATAGCTTCCATATACCTAAGTGCTGTACAAATAACACACAAATTACGCGCAGAAGCTCACAAAATATCAAAACACCTAAAACTAGACAAGAAAGTGGAAAGTATAAATAAATGGGGGAAAAATCCTAAAATTAAGTACTATATACCCCTAAAATGATGTTTCAAGTATATATTAATACATCACAAATATGGAGACATCATGATGTTTCAATTGAATGGGTCTTAGTACCAATGTTAAGAACTTATATCTTAATATTATCTTTTACCTTATCTTGACAATGGAAGTGCATGACATAATTTGAGGAACCATGAAACCCCTTTTGTATAGTTGCTATAATAGTCTAATGCTTATTATATCAATACCTACAATTCTATTTCTAATTAGCTACACAATAAGATAATTTATTGAATATTCATATTAATTAGAAATTCCTTCTTTAAATAATATACTAAATATTTTTTAATCATTATCCAGGTTAGGATAATTTTGGGAATGACCTTTAACTCAAGTTCCAATAATGCGATAGGGCCAAAATAGGAAATCAATAGGATTACTTAACATTCTCCCACTGAATCTAGTTTAGTATTGGTCGTCAGTATTTCACACTCTACTAGCTCATCAAAATAAATGACATCTCGACTATAATCACATAGAGTAGAGGCATGATAAATAGTAATAGGCCATAGTAATAGAAATATTTTTTAAGACCTATATATATCACTTGACAAGACAACTAACTAATTACAACAATCGTTCATATTATCACCCTAATGAGAATTTCCATACACAGTTCAAATGTGTAATTTCTTTTGAGTATTATTGCCCATAAAATATTAAAAGTCAACAAGTATTCTTTCTACAAACCATATAAAAAATACATAAATAATGTCATCTCATATTAGAATTTAAAAAACTCACATAATATAGAAAAATATATGTTTGATGTCTTATATGATATAATTAATTACCATTTTGTAATGGAAAGAAGTCTCATTTTATTCAGCATTCAAAAAAACTTTGTCGAACATAAGTTCACTTACATCATAATAAAAAAAACAAAGAGCCCACCCAAACAGTAACACATTCATTGAGTCCAAAACATATGCTAGTCTTAACATTTAACCCAACCCAAAACCTCTAAAACCCTAGTCTCACCATTATCAAAAGACTAATATGCCCTTTACAATTAGAAGAAATCAGATTTATTACACAACCAAATCCTAGAAACAACTTTGTTTTACCAAAACGACTCTTGAATTTGACGCAACAAGCGGTTCCTCAATAATCCAATTCACTTTCTAACAAGTATTTTCCAATTCTTTACATTAAACTATATCACCAAATATTCGTCTTACCATATTTGAGATGATCTCCTCATATTTAAGTTCACTGTCACAGGTTTTTTTCACTGCGTTCATACCACATGGTGTATACACAGGTAACAAGTAAGACATGAAATATCCGCAATTATTTCTTTTTACCACCACTTAGTTACCGATTTATATATGGTTTAATTTCTTATATCGTGATATACTTGTATTACAAAAAGTTTAGAAATGATCAATTTTACTATATTCTGATACAGATCATGTATCCAGATGCAGACACATACTTTAGTAAAGGAAAAGATTGATGATCATTACATTTCAATACGGTATGATTAAATTATTGAGTTTTAATGATATTTATGAGAAATTTCTACATGAATATATGTCATATTTCATATCTTAATGATATCAATAACCAAATCAACCTATTATCTTGCTCAATTTTAATACAATGTTATGGTTATTTTTCACTATAAATTATAGGTGAAATATGTAAGTCACCCAATAAACTTTAAATATTTACTAATTTTTAATGTAATATATTGATTATTTTATAATATACATTTTTAGATGGAATATATTAGTTTCCAAATCAGGTTTGCATATTAATCAGATTCCTCTATTACATCAATTCATGTCTTATAGAAGTAAAATATATTTTATTTATTTTGGTCATAAAGAATCAAAGAGAGAGACGGACAATGAGAAGTATAGGATATATTAATAGTCATACATAATTTTAAATTCAAATATTAATATGTTATGAGTCTAAAAACAATTAAATAAAATTAATATGGGAATGAAAGTATAGACTATAGAAAGATTTACCAGCAACAACAAAATATACATATCTTTATATCGTTCTACAAATATGCGCTTTTTTCAGAGGATAAAAAGTTAATATATTAAGAGTTTAAGTATAATAAGTCAGCAAGAGCATGGATAGTATTTTGGTTCAGACAGTAACATTTGTAATTTTTAAGGAAGATTGAGTTGATTCCAATACAATCATATCTCGTTGTTGCCTTTTGATACTCGAGATTCTTGAAAGTTTATGTATTGAAAATTTTCCTATTACTTAACTTGTTGAGTTTTGAGAATTTTCTAAATCTCAAACTGTTTTTTTTAAACTTCTTTTTCTGATGCATAGTTGGTTGGAACTAACATGTATTTTTATCAGTAACTCATTTTTTGATTTTTGGGAATTTTCTTCCCATAACTCAACTTTTTGAGTTTTAAGAATTTTTTAAGAGATGGACGGAATTAATTAATATAGTTCAAACTGTAATACAAGAATATCCAAAACTAAAACTCACTCATGGAATTTTTTTAAATGATCTTGTGTTTATTTATTTATCGCTTAATAATTAGTCAAGTTTTATCATAACTTTTATTGCTAATTATAACAGGTTCTTGAAATTCGCATCAGCATTCATACAATGGTCGAAACGTGTATGTTGAAGTGAATGCAGGGGTAGGAGGGTTTGGTGCAGTTGGGTTTGGAGCCTCTCCAATGGACAGTAATTAGCCGTCTTAGTCTTCTTGGTTTTCCGGCAGCCACCACCCACAGGAACGTTACGCAAAGCACCACCCTCAGTCCAGTAACGTCTACAGTTCTTACAAAAGTAGCGCGACTGAGTCAGGCTATAGTTATTGTAATAGCTCAGATAGTTGTACAAAGTCAATAACCTGGTAAATTTACCATTTAAATAAATATTAGAAACAAATTTTAAAGCTAAATTAAAAATAAAATAGATATACTTTTTGGTTTTATGTTTATTAATCAACATAATTATTTTCTCAAATTATTGATCTAATATTGATGATGTTTACGTATTTTCAGGTTATCTACTTTTTAAGAAGATTTGTGGAGTGGAAAACATCATCAATTGAAAGATACGTGTCAATGTGTCATCGTGAAGACTAATTAGTAGTACATAAGAAAATGAGTTATACCCTAGCCTTCCAAGTTTTATTAGGGTCGGGTACTGAAGTTTTAGTGGTCACTTTCTTTTGCCATTGTAATGATATGATGGAAAGAAAGTTTTGTAACTTTTGAAGTTAAATTAAATAAAATTTCTATAACTCTCTTCTAATTATGTGTAAACAGGATAGAATTTTGTCGAATTATGAATCTCTCATTATGAGTAGGGTTGAGCATTTCTTATACCCAAAACCGAAACTGGTGTTTTAATTACCCAAACCGATCCGAAATACTTGTTAAAATTACCTAGTTCAAAATACCATTGGGTTTACCTTTCTAATTTTCGGGCTCAAAATATTTACCAATGGGTTACCCAATATATTGGGTTGTCACTCAGCCTGACTTCGGTTTTACCTATCGGTCCGACGAACGTAACCGTACCGTCAGCTGCCGGCGACGAACCGTGACCGGTGGTGCTGCCTTGAACGGAACGAGACGAACCGCCGTCGCTCTTATCGGGCGTTTTTTCATATATTATTAAAAACACCTCGGGCCGAACCGGTCCGAAACCGTTAATGACCGGAACCGACTCTAACTTTTTTTTTTATATAAAAGCTCAAACCCACAACATCATAAACCCAACATGTTTTAGCCCAAAGCCCCAAACCTTTTTTGTTCTTCAGCCCAACATGTTATCCCCCATTTTGTAGCCCAAATCATTAACCCAACCCCATCCACCACCAACCCAAAAAAAAAATTAACAAAATAACCCAAATGATAAATAACCCAATCCCATACCAACCCTACCATTACACGGTTACATTGACGCGTGAATCGTGATTGCGATTTGCAAACCTTCATACGCCGTTACTCCGCTCACCCACCTCAGCCTGACTATCGGTTTTCCTTATCGGTAATCAATTACTCCCTCAAATTAATCACTCAATCTCTGTGATGATCCACGCGTGTTACCGTCTCTCCGTTGTTCCACTTTTGTGATTAATCTAAGAAGGTTGGGTTTTGGGTTTGGAAATATAGCTTTTTCTTTAATTGGTAAGAATATACTCTTCTGGTTGATATTTGTATATATATATATATATATATATATATTCAATTTCTAACTTAGTATGTGATTCTTATGACTTATTCTATTCTGCATGGTTGAATTGGTGATTTCTGATGTTGGAATTGCGAATATGGCTTGAAGATTGATGGTTAATCATATGAAATTGGATGGGTAATGTTATTCTAGGCTCTTTTGTTTGTGGAAATTGTTTAATTACTATGTTTGTTGGCCTAAATGGAAATTGAATTAGAACATGAAATTGAGATAGACATTGAAATTGTGGAAACTGAAATTGAAAGATTTTGGGGAAACTGAAGTTGTAATTGTTTGGTGAAATTGAAAGTGTAATTGTTTGTGATTCTGTACTTATGTTATTCGAAAATGTCCAAATTGAATACATGTCCCTGTTGTAAAATGATTTCCGAGTATAAGTTAGTAAGATCAAGTAGTTGAAGTGTTGAGTTTTGCTATGAATTGACGGGAATTTTTGAATCGACGGATATAAACTTATGAAATATGCAAAATAACCCCTTTTTTATACAAAAATGATGCAAACTCCTATTAATAAGATTAATATCTTTAATATTTTGTCCCATAGTTTTCGAATTTTGTAAAATTGGACCCAAACTTTTATAAAACATCTTGTGGGATTCTTTTTGATGATGAAAAACTTTCTGAAAAATGAGAATAAGGTCCTTATACGAATGGAAGATGTGTTTTTGTGGTCAAAATTTTCCTCCTCTTCTACATCTCTTCTTCTTTATTTAGGGTAATTAGCTATATATTTGTGGCTTAACCATATTTTTGAGCTTTGATTCCCTAAGTTTTATAATTAATTGTTTGGGTTATTATTTTGCTAAAATTTCATAATACTTTTTGTTATTTTAAATGAGTTGAACTTAGCGTATATCTGTATTGTGTGCTTTGACTTATTGTTTTCATCCCTAAAATTGGCCAATATTAGGACTATCCTTAATAATTGAGTTAACACCCGGAAGGGGGATTCAATCACTGACTACACCACATAATCGTCTAGTGTGCGGTAGTGATCCTAACAGGCTTGCCTAGCTAGATATCCATAAAGGTTTGATTTAACCACTAATCATTACGCAGGGTCTCCTTACCCAAGTACCCTGGTAGTAGAGAGGTTGCTCCTAAGTCAACCATGACGGGGGTTAGGAAGAATTTAGAATCCCGGTTTATGTATAATGCTCAATTCACCCTTAAGATTAGAATAACAACTTAGTAAAATAGGCTCATATTAGTAACCCTAATTTATCTAACTTACATTCACATTTATTTATTAGTATTCTTATTTATTTATTCAAATCAGATAATTATTCATCTTATCTTTGTTTTAATCTAAACATCTAAATTTGTCTACGCTTATTGAATACAAGTAGATCTAACAGATTAAATCCCTGGGAACGAACTTTACTTACTAACTGAACTTGCACCCGATCTGTAATACTTGCAGTGAGTTTCCCATGGTAGTCAAGGGTGTGTGTCCTTTATTATTATCTAATTTATCTATTTATTTATCACACCTTTGCACCCACCACTAGAATAAATACACTAGGACTAACAATGTAGTCCCCGACAGCGTAGCCAAAAACTTGGTGGCTGGTAGGGTATGATAAAATAATGATAATAAAAGATAAGAACTATAACCCTAACCAATCACGTTACTCACTACAAGTATCACAGTCGTATGAAAGTTTAATTGATAAGTAGAATTCGTTCGCAATGACTATGAAAGTTAGCTTAGGTTTAATGCAAATATAAAGTGAAAATGAAAGAAGTTAGAAGAATAATACGCTAAAAGACTCTAAAATATTTATTTTGTTTTTAAGACTCTAAACAATTGATTAAAGAAAATAAATAGAAAGAAAGAAGTAGTATGAGAGTTTAGCTCGAGATATAGCAAGTAATCCCCACTAGCCTTGTGTTATGACCTATTTATGTAAAGGAGAATTGTGTGATATGCAATAGCCAGGATTCTATATTCCTTCCAACCCCCTTCTGGGTGGACTTAGGTGGCGACCTAACAATTACCAGCAGACTTGGGTAAGGGGACCCTGCACAATGATCGGTGGTTAATCTCAAACCCTAGTGACTGTCTAGTTAGGCAAGTCATTTCGAATCACTACCGCACACTAGACGTTTATGTGGTGTTTCAATAATTAGAAACCCCTTAGGGTGACCATCTAACTACTATTATGGGAATCCTATACGTTGGCCACCACAAGAACTACAGACAATACATCAATTCACATAAAAAAAGAGATAACACAACTAATTTCAATTAAATGTAAAATAACATCCCAAATTAATATAGATATAAAAAAGTCTAGGGTTCATACCCTTATGCTAATCTCAAGCTAAATAGAATTAGTTCATACTAGAGAAAGAAATAAAATAAATTACAAGGTTGAAGGGGTTGGTATGGCATGAATAGCGTCCAACTCCTTCTTGTCTTGTCTTCTCTTGATGTAAGCTTCCTATTGGGTTTTAAATGATTAAGGACTGACCAAGGATGATTTTTCTAAGGTAGGAATCGATATATATATAGTCCATTGGTCGAAATATGGAGTAAGCCCCAAGTTAATCTTACCAAAATTCGTATATCTAAATTGTAGCTAACCATTACAGATATTGATTTGGTCATATCTCCTTAGTTACTTATCAGAATTTAATATTCTTTATATGGAAAATATATATCTGCTCATATAAAAAGCTCCTCCTAATTCCTAACCAATTTTCCGCGGCAATTAAATTAGTAGACGTATGTGCATATTTGGTAGCTTCTTTACTTTCCAAATATTTCCAAAATTTTCCTTTTTGACTTTCTCTAAGGAGTTTCCTTTACTTTTCCTTTTCAAATCAGTTTCCATAGGTGTAATAGCTTCCATATACCTAAGTGCTATACAAATAACACACAAATTACGCGCAGAAGCTCACAAAATATCAAAACACCTAAAACTAGACAAGAAAGTGGAAAGTATAAATAAATGGGGGAAAATCCTAAAATTAAGTACTATATACCCCTAAAATGATGTTTCAAGTATAGATTAATACATCAAAAATATGGAGACATCATGATGTTTCAATTGAATGGGTCTTAGTACCAATGTTAAGAACTTATATCTTAATATTATCTTTTACCTTATCTTGACAATGGAAGTGCATGACATAATTTGAGGAACCATGAAACCCCTTTTGTATAGTTGCTATAATAGTCTAATGCTTATTATATCAATACCTACAATTCTATTTCTAATTAGCTACACAATAAGATAATTTATTGAATATCCATATTAATTAGAAATTCCTTCTTTAAATAATATACTAAATATTTTTTAATCATTATCCAGGTTAGGATAATTTTGGGAATGACCTTTAACTCAAGTTCCAATAATGCGATAGGGCCAAAATAGGAAATCAATAGGATTACTTAACATTCTCCCACTGAATCTAGTTTAGTATTGGTCGTCAGTATTTCACACCCTACTAGCTCATCAAAATAAATGACATCTCGTCTATAGTCACATAGAGTAGAGGCATGATAAATAGTAATAGGCCATAGTAATAGAAATATTTTTTAAGACCTATATATATCCCTTGACAAGACAACTAACTAATTACAACAATCGTTCATATTATCACCCTAATGAGAATTTCCATACACAGTTCAAATGTGTAATTTCTTTTGAGTATTATTGCCCATAAAATATTAAAAGTCAACAAGTATTCTTTCTACAAACCATATAAAAAATACATAAATAATGTCATCTCATATTAGAATTTAAAAAACTCACATAATACAGAAAAATATATGTTTGATGTCTTATATGATATAATTAATTACCATTTTTAAATGGAAATAAGTCTCATTTAATTCAGCATTCAAAAAAACTTTGTCGAACATAAGTTCACTTACATCATAATAAAAAAAACAAAGAGCCCACCCAAACGGTAACACATTCATTGAGTCCAAAACATATGCTAGTCTTAACATTTAACCCAACCCAAAACCTAAAAAACCCTAGTCTCACCATTATCAAAAGACTAATATTCCCTTTACAATTAGAAGAAATCAGATTTATTACACAACGGAATACTAGAAACAACTTTGTTTTACCAAAACGACTCTTGAATTTGACGCAACAAGCGGTTCCTCAATAATCCAATTCACTTTCTAACAAGTATTTTCCAATTCTTTACATTAAACTATATCACCAAATATTCGTCTTACCATATTTGAGATGATCTCCTCATATTTAAGTTCATTGTCACAGGTTTTTTTCACTACGTTCATACCACATGGTGTATACACAGGTAACAAGTAAGACATGAAATATCCGCAATTATTTCTTTTTACCACCACTTAGTTACCGATTTTTTTGCGAGAAAAGTTAAGGAATATATGGTTTAATTTCTTATATCGTGATATACTTGTATTACAAAAAGTTTAGAAATGATCAATTTTACTATATTCTGATACAGATCATGTATCCAGATGCAGACACATACTTTAGTAAAGGAAAAGATTGATGATCATTACATTTCAATACGGTATGATTAAATTATTGAGTTTTAATGATATTTATGAGAAATTCCTACATGAATATATGTCATATTTCATATCTTAATGATATCAATAACCAAATCAACCTATTATCTTGCTCAATTTTAATACAATGTTATGGTTATTTTTCACTATAAATTATAGATGAAATATGTAAGTCACCCAATAAACTTTAAATATTTACTAATTTTTAATGTAATATATTGATTATTTTCTAATATACATTTTTAGATGGAATATATTAGTTTCCAAATCAGGTTTGCATATTAATCAGATTCCTCTATTACATCAAGTCATGTCTTATAGAAGTAAAATATATTTTATTTATTTTGGTCATAAAGAATCAAAGAGAGAGACGGACAATGAGAAGTATAGGATATATTAATAGTCATACATAATTTTAAATGCAAATATTAATATGTTATGAGTCTAAAAACAATTAAATAAAATTAATATAGGAATGAAAGTATAGACTATTGGACTTTCGTTTTTGTTCATGCAACTGTCGTCTTAGCTTATACTTTGGGTATGAGAGTCTGCTTCAAGTTGGTAACTACGGGAGTTCGTTATATGGTAGTCGATTTACTCCCCCTCGGTTCGAGGCTTGAGTTTGTCTTTCTTGAGGATCATGTTTCTTCGACCCTTTGTGGTCTTAGCCCGCTATTTCGGTGGCATTTACGTTTCTGGTTCACTTTGGGAAAGAGCTGTGGTTCGAGAGTGTTTTGTTGTTTACTTTATTCTAGTTATTGTAGTCTTTTCCTTGTTATCGTTTGTTTGTCTTTCTTTGGGTTTGGTTGGTCAAACCCGGACATTTTGTAAGCTTGGTTTTAATTTTTAATATAAGCGTTTGGAACAAAAAAAAGAAAGTATAGACTATAGAAAGATTTACCAGCAACAACAAAATATACATATCTTTATATCGTTCTACAAATATGCGCTTTTTTCAGAGGATAAAAAGTGAATATATTAAGAGTTTAAGTATAATAAGTCAGCAAGAGCATGGATAGTATTTTGGTTCAAACAGTAACATTTGTAATTTTTAAGGAAGATTGAGTTGATTCCAATACAATCATATCTCGTTGTTTCCTTTTGATACTCGAGATTCTTGAAAGTTTATGTATTGATCAAACAAAAAATGTGAGTTTTGAAAATTTTCCTATTACTTAACTTGTTGAGTTTTGAGAATTTTCTAAATCTCAAACTGTTTTTTTTAAACTTCTTTTTCTGATGCATAGTTGATTGGAACTAACATGAATTTTTATCAGTAACTCATTTTTTGATTTTTGGGAATTTTCTTCCCATAACTCAACTTTTTGAGTTTTAAGATTTTTTTAAGAGATGGACGGAATTAATTAATATAGTTCAAACTGTAATACAAGAATATCCAAAACTAAAACTCACTCATGGAAATTTTTTAAATGATCTTGTGTTTATTTATTTATCGCTTAATAATTAGTCAAGTTTTATCATAACTTTTATTGCTAATTATAACAGGTTCTTGAAATTTGACTCAACATTCATACAATGGTCGAAACGTGTATGTTGAAGTGAATGCAGGGGTAGGAGGGTTTGGTGCAGTTGGGTTTGGAGCCTCTCCAAAGGACGGTAATTAGCCGTCTTAGTCTTCTTGGTTTTCCGGCAGCCACCACCCACAGGAACGTTACGCAAAGCACCACCCTCAGTCCAGTAACGTCTACAGTTCTTACAAAAGTAGCGCGGCTGAGTCAGGCTATAGTTATTGTAATAGCTCAGATAGTTGTACAAAGTCAATAACCTGGTAAATTTACCATTTAAATAAATATTAGAAACAAATTTTAAAGCTAAATTAAAAATAAAATAGATATACTTTTTGGTTTTATGTTTATTAATCAACATAATTATTTTCTCAAATTATTGATCTAATATTTATGAAGTTTACGTATTTTCAGGTTATCTACTTTTTAAGAAGATTTGTGGAGTGGAAAACATCATCAATTGAAAGATACGTGTCAATGTGTCATTGTGAAGACTAATTAGTAGTACATAAGAAAATGAGTTATACCCAAGCCTTCCAAGTTTTATTAGGGTCAGGTACTGAAGTTTTAGTGGTCACTTTCTTTTGCCATTGTAATGATATGATGGAAAGAAAGTTTTGTAACTTTTGAAGTTAAATTAAATAAAATTTATATAACTCTCTTCTAATTATGTGTAAACAGGATAGAATTCTGTCGAATGATGAATCTCTCATTATGAGTAGGGTTGAGCATTTCTTATACCCAAAACCGAAACTGGTGTTTAAATTACCCAAACCGATCCGAAATACTTGTTAAAATTACCTAGCCCAAAATACCATTGGGTTAAATTTCTATTTTTTGGGCTCAAAATATTTACCAATGGGTTACCCAATATATTGGGTTGTCACTCAGCCTGACTTCGGTTTTCCCTATCGGTCCGACGAACCGAACCGTACCGTCAGCTGCCGGCGCCGAACCGAGACCGGTGGTGTTGCCTTGAACGGAACGAGACGAACCGCCGTCGCTCTTATCGGGCGTGTTTTCATATATTATTAAAAACACCTCGGGCCGAACCGGTCCGAAACCGTTAATGACCGGAACCGGCCTCTAACTTTTTTTTATATAAAAGCCCAAACCCACAACATCATAAACCCAACATGTTTTAGCCCAAAGCCCCAAACCTTTTTTGTTCTTCAGCCCAACATGTTATCCCCCATTTTGTAGCCCAAATCATTAACCCAACCCAATCCACCACCAACCCAAAAAAAAAATTAACAAAATAACCCAAATGATAAATAACCCAATCCCATACCAACCCTACCATTACACGGTTACATTGACGCGTGAATCGTGATTGCGATTTGTGAACCTTCATACGCCGTTACTCCGCTCACCCACCTCAGCCTGACTATCGGTTTTCCTTATCGTTAATCAATTACTCCCTCAAATTAATCACTCAATCTCTGTGATGATCCACGCGTGTTACCGTCTCTCCGTTGTTCCACTTCTGTGATTAATCTAAGAAGGTTGGGTTTTGGGTTTGGAAATATAGCTTTTTCTTTAATTGGTAAGATTATACTCTTCTGGTTGATATTTGTGTATATATATATATATATATATATATATATATATATATATATATATTCAATTTCTGACTTAGTATGTGATTCTTATGACTTATTCTATTCTGCATGGTTGAATTGGTGATTTCTGATGTTGGAATTGCGAATATGGCTTGAAGATTGATGGTTAATCATATGAAATTGGATGGGTAATGTATTCTAGGCTCTTTCGTTTGTGGAAATTGTTTAATTACTATGTTTGTTGGCCTAAATGGAAATTGAATTAGAACCTGAAATTGAGATAGACATTGAAATTGTGGAAACTGAAATTGAAAGATTTTGGGGAAACTGAAATTGTAATTTTTTGGTGAAAGTGAAAGTGTAATTGTTTGTGATTCTGTACTTATGTTATTTTTAAAATGTCGAAATTGAATACATGTCCCCGTTGTAAAATGATTTCCGAGTTTTGCTTTGAATTAACGGGAATTTTTGAATCGACGGATATAAACTTATGAAATTTGCAAAATAACCCCTTTTTTATACTAAAATGATGCAAACTCCTATTAATAAGATTAATATCTTTAATATTTTGTCCCATAGTTTTCGAATTTTGTAAAATTGGACCCAAACTTTTATAAAACATCTTGTGCGATTCTTTTTTATGATGAAAAACTTTCTGAAAAATGAAAATAAGTTCCTTATACGAATGGAAGATGTGTTTTTGTGGTCAAAATTTTCCTCCTCTTCTACGTCTCTTCTTCTTTATTTAGGGTAATTAGCTATATATTTGTGGCTTAACCATATTTTTAAGCTTTGATTCTGTAAGTTTTATTATTAATTGTTTAGGTTCTTATTTTGCTAAAATTTCATAATACTATTTGTTATTTTAAATGAGTTGAACTTAGCGTATATCTGTATTGTGTGCTTTGACTTATTGTTTTCATCCCTAAAATTGGCCAATATTAGGACTATCCTTAATAATTGAGTTAACACCCGGAAGGGGGATTCAATCACTGACTACACCACATAATCGTCTAGTGTGCGGTAGTGATCCTAACAGGCTTGCCTAGCTAAATATCCATAAAGGTTTGATTTAACCACTGATCATTACGCAGGGTCTCCTTACCCAAGTACCCTGGTAGTAGAGAGGTTGCTCCTAAGTCAACCATGACGAGGGTTAGGAAGAATTTAGAATCCCGGTTTATGTATAATGCTCAATTCACCCTTAAGATTAGAATAACAACTTAGTAAAATAGGCTCATATTAGTAACCCTAATTTATCTAACTTACATTCACATTTATTTATCAGTATTCTTATTTATTTATTCAAATCAGATAATTATTCATCTTATCTTTGTTTTAATCTAAACATCTAAATTTGTCTACGCTTATTGAATACAAGTAGATCTAACAGATTAAATCCCTGGGAATGGACTTTACTTACTAACTGAACTTGCACCCGATCTGTAATACTTGCAGTGAGTTTCCCATGGTAGTCAAGGGTGTGTGTCCTTTATTATTATCTAATTTATCTATTTATTTATCACACCTTTGCACCCACCACTAGAATAAATACACTAGGACTAACAATGTAGTCCCCGGCAGCGTAGCCAAAAACTTGGTGGCTGGTAGGGTATGATAAAATAATGATAATAAAAGATAAGAACTATAACCCTAACCAATCACGTTACTCACTACAAGTATCACAGTCGTATGCAAGTTTAATTGATAAGTAGAATTCGTTCGCAATGACTATGAAAGTTAGCTTAGGTTTAATGCAAATATAAAGTGAAAATGAAATAAGTTAGAAGAATAATACGCTAAAAGACTCTAAAATATTTATTTTGTTTTAAGACTCTAAACAATTGATTAAAGAAAATAAATAGAAAGAAAGAAGTAGTATGAGAGTTTAGCTCGAGATATAGCAAGTAATCCCCACTAGCCTTGTGTTATGACCTATTTATGTAAAGGAGAATTGTGTGATATGCAATAGCCAGGATTCTATATTCCTTCCAACCCCCTTCTGGGTGGACTTAGGTGGCGACCTAACAATTACCAGCAGTCTTGGGTAAGGGGACCCTGCACAATGATCGGTGGTTAATCTCAAACCCTAGTGACTGTCTAGTTAGGCAAGTCATTTCGAATCACTACCGCACACTAGACGTTTATGTGGTGTTTCAATAATTAGAAACCCCTTATGGGTGACCATCTAACTACTATTATGGGAATCCTATACGTTGGCCACCACAAGAACTACAGACAATACATCAATTCACATAAAAAAAGAGATAACACAACTAATTTCAATTAAATGTAAAATAACATCCCAAATTAATATAGATATAAAAAAGTCTAGGGTTCATAACCTTATGCTAATCTCAAGCTAAATAGAATTAGTTCATACTAGAGAAAGAAATAAAATAAATTGCAAGGTTGAAGGGGTTGGAATGGCATGAATAGCGTGCAACTCCTTCTTGTCTTGTCTTCTCTTGATGTAAGCTTCCTATTGGGTTTTAAATGATTAAGGACTGACCAAGGATGATTTTTCTAAGGTAGGAATCGATATATATATATATATAGTCCATTGGTCGAAATATGGAGTAAGCCCCAAGTTAATCTTACCAAAATTCGTATCTCTAAATTGTAGCTAACCATTACAGATATTGATTTGGTCATATCTCCTTAGTTACTTATCAGAATTTAATATTCTTTATATGGAAAATATATATCTGCTCATATAAAAAGCTCCTCCTAATTCCTAACCAATTTTCTGCGGCAATTAAATTAGTAGACGTATGTGCAGTTTTGGTAGCTTCTTTACTTTCCAAATATTTCCAAAATTTTCCTTTTTGACTTTCTCTAAGGAGTTTCCTTTACTTTTCCCTTTCAAATCAGTTTCCATAGGTGTAATAGCTTCCATATACCTAAGTGCTATACAAATAACACACAAATTACGCGCAGAAGCTCACAAAATATCAAAACACCTAAAACTAGACAAGAAAGTGGAAAGTATAAATAAATGGGGGGAAAATCCTAAAATTAAGTACTATATACCCCTAAAATGATGTTTCAAGTATAGATTAATACATCACAAATATGGAGACATCATGATGTTTCAATTGAATGGGTCTTAGTACCAATGTTAAGAACTTATATCTTAATATTATCTTTTACCTTATCTTGACAATGGAAGTGCATGACGTAATTTGAGGAACCATGAAACCCCTTTTGTATAGTTGCTATAATAGTCTAATGCTTATTATATCAATACCTACAATTCTATTTCTAATTAGCTACACAATAAGATAATTTATTGAATATCCATATTAATTAGAAATTCCTTCTTTAAATAATATACTAAATATTTTTTAATCATTATCCAGGTTAGGATAATTTTGGGATTGACCTTTAACTCAAGTTCCAATAATGCGATAGGGCCAAAATAGGAAATCAATAGGATTACTTAACATTCTCCCACTGAATCTAGTTTAGTATTGGTCATCAGTATTTCACACTCTACTAGCTCATCAAAATAAATGACATCTCGTCTATAATCACATAGAGTAGAGGCATGATAAATAGTAATAGGACATAGTAATAGAAATATTTTTTAAGACCTATATATATCCTTTGACAAGACAACTAACTAATTACAACAATCGTTCATATTATCACCCTAATGAGAATTTCCATACACAGTTCAAATGTGTAATTTCTTTTGAGTATTATTGACCATAAAATATTAAAAGTCAACAAGTATTCTTTCTACAAACCATATAAAAAATACATAAATAATGTCATCTCATATTAGAATTTAAAAAACTCACATAGTACAGAAAAATATATGTTTGATGTCTTATATGATATAATTAAGGAAAATTCTTCCATCCAATATTGGATGATCCTACACCAATAATATTAAAACACATAGCCCATGTTTAAAACTTGCAAAAGTAACTAACATATTAATCTAGTGACATGTGTTTTGTTAAAATAATCCATGGTTAGGATATCAATATTGGACCATCCAATATTGGATGGAAGTCTAACCCATTAATTAATTACCATTTTTAAATGGAAAGAAGTCTCATTTTATTCAGCATTCAAAAAAACTTTGTCGAACATAAGTTCACTTACATCATAATAAAAAAAAACAAAGAGCCCACCCAAACAGTAACACATTCATTGAGTCCAAACCATATTCTAGTCTTAACATTTAACCCAACCCAAAACCTAAAAAGCCCTAGTCTCACCATTATCAAAAGACTAATATGCCCTTTCCAATTAGAAGAAATCAGATTTATTACACAACCAAATCCTAGAAACAACTTTGTTTTACCAAAACGACTCTTGAATTTGACGCAACAAGCGGTTCCTCAATAATCCAATTCACTTTCTAACAAGTATTTTCCAATTCTTTACATTAAACTATATCACCAAATATTCGTCTTACCATATTTGAGATGATCTCCTCATATTTAAGTTCACTGTCACAGGTTTTTTTCACTGCGTTCATACCACATGGTGTATACACAAGTAACAAGTAAGACATGAAATATCCGCAATTATTTCTTTTCACCACCACTTAGTTACCGATTTATATATGGTTTAATTTCTTATATCGTGATATACTTGTATTACAAAAAGTTTAGAAATGATCAATTTTACTATATTCTGATACAGATCATGTATCCAGAAGCAGACACATACTTTAGTAAAGGAAAAGATTGATGATCATTACATTTCAATACGGTATGATTAAATTATTGAGTTTTAATGGTATTTATGAGAAATTTCTACATGAATATATGTCATATTTCATATCTTAATGATATCAATAACCAAATCAACCTATTATCTTGCTCAATTTTAATACAATGTTATGGTTATTTTTCACTATAAATTATAGGTGAAATATGTAAGTCACCCAATAAACTTTAAATATTTACTAATTTTTAATGTAATATATTGATTATTTTCTAATATACATTTTTAGATGGAATATATTAGTTTCCAAATCAGGTTTGCATATTAATCAGATTCCTCTATTACATCAAGTCATGTCTTATAGAAGTAAAATATATTTTATTTATTTTGGTCATAAAGAATCAAAGAGAGAGACGGACAATGAGAAGTATAGGATATATTAATAGTCATACATAATTTTAAATTCAAATATTAATATGTTATGAGTCTAAAAACAATTAAATAAAATTAATATGGGAATGAAAGTATAGACTATAGAAAGATTTACCAGCAACAACAAAATATACATATCTTTATATCGTTCTACAAATATGCGCTTTTTTCAGAGGATAAAAAGTGAATATATTAAGAGTTGAAGTATAATAAGTCAGCAAGAGTATGGATAGTATTTTGGTTCAGACAGTAACATTTGTAATTTTTAAGGAAGATTGAGTTGATTCCAATACAATCATATCTCGTTGTTGCCTTTTGATACTCGAGATTCTTGAAAGTTTATGTATTGAAAATTTTCCTATTACTTAACTTGTTGAGTTTTGAGAATTTTCTAAATCTCAAACTGTTTTTTTTAAACTTCTTTTTCTGATGCATAGTTGGTTGGAACTAACATGTATTTTTATCAGTAACTCATTTTTTGATTTTTGGGAATTTTCTTCCCATAACTCAACTTTTTGAGTTTTAAGAATTTTTTAAGAGATGGACGGAATTAATTAATATAGTTCAAACTGTAATACAAGAATATGCAAAACTAAAACTCACTCATGGAAATTTTTTAAATGATCTTGTGTTTATTTATTTATCGCTTAATAATTAGTCAAGTTTTATCATAACTTTTATTGCTAATTATAACAGGTTCTTGAAATTCGGCTTAGCATTCATACAATGGTCGAAACGTGTATGTTGAAGTGAATGCAGGGGTAGGAGGGTTTGGTGCAGTTGGGTTTGGAGCCTCTCCAAAGGACGGTAATTAGCCGTCTTAGTCTTCTTGGTTTTCCGGCAGCCACCACCCACAGGAACGTTACGCAAAGCACCACCCTCAGTCCAGTAACGTCTACAGTTCTTACAAAAGTAGCGCGGCTGAGTCAGGCTATAGTTATTGTAATAGCTCAGATAGTTGTACAAAGTCAATAACCTGGTAAATTTACCATTTAAATAAATATTAGAAACAAATTTTAAAGCTAAATTTAAAATAAAATAGATATACTTTTTGGTTTTATGTTTATTAATCAACATAATTATTTTCTCAAATTATTGATCTAATATTGATGATGTTTACGTATTTTCAGGTTATCTACTTTTTAAGAAGATTTGTGGAGTGGAAAACATCATCAATTGAAAGATACGTGTCAATGTGTCATCGTGAAGACTAATTAGTAGTACATAAGAAAATGAGTTATACCCTAGCCTTCCAAGTTTTATTAGGGTCGGGTACTGAAGTTTTAGTGGTCACTTTCTTTTGCCATTGTAATGATATGATGGAAAGAAAGTTTTGTAACTTTTGAAGTTAAATTAAATAAAATTTCTATAACTCTCTTCTAATTATGTGTAAACAGGATAGAATTTTGTCGAATTATGAATCTCTCATTATGAGTAGGGTTGAGCATTTCTTATACCCAAAACCGAAACTGGTGTTTTAATTACCCAAACCGATCCGAAATACTTGTTAAAATTACCTAGTTCAAAATACCATTGGGTTTACCTTTCTAATTTTCGGGCTCAAAATATTTACCAATGGGTTACCCAATATATTGGGTTGTCACTCAGCCTGACTTCGGTTTTCCCTATCGGTCCGACGAACCGAACCGTACCGTCAGCTGCCGGCGACGAACCGAGACCGGTGGTGCTGCCTTGAACGGAACGAGACGAACCTCCGTCGCTCTTATCGGGCGTGTTTTCATATATTATTAAAAACACCTCGGGCCGAACCGGTCCGAAACCGTTAATGACCGGAACCGGCCTCTAACTTTTTTTTTTATATAAAAGCTCAAACCCACAACATCATAAACCCAACATGTTTTAGCCCAAAGCCCCAAACCTTTTTTGTTCTTCAGCCCAACATGTTATCCCCCATTTTGTAGCCCAAATCATTAACCCAACCCAATCCACCACCAACCCAAAAAAAATTAACAAAATAACCCAAATGATAAATAACCCAATCCCATACCAACCCTACCATTACACGGTTACATTGACGCGTGAATCGTGATTGCGATTTGCGAACCTACATACGCCGTTACTCCGCTCACCCACCTCAGCCTGACTATCGGTTTTCCTTATCGGTAATCAATTACTCCCTCAAATTAATCACTCAATCTCTGTGATGATCCACGCGTGTTACCGTCTCTCCGTTGTTCCACTTCTGTGATTAATCTAAGAAGGTTGGGGTTTGGGTTTGGAAATATAGCTTTTTCTTTAATTGGTAAGAATATACTCTTCTGGTTTATATTTGTACGTATATATATATATATATATATATATATATATATATATATATATATATATATATATATTCAATTTCTAACTTAGTATGTGATTCTTATGACTTATTCTATTCTGCATGGTTGAATTGGTGATTTCTGATGTTGGAATTGCGAATATGGCTTGAAGATTGATGGTTAATCATATGAAATTGGATGGGTAATGTTATTCTAGGCTCTTTTGTTTGTGGAAATTGTTTAATTACTATGTTTGTTGGCCTAAATGGAAATTGAATTAGAATTTGAAATTGAGATAGACATTGAAATTGTGGAAACTGAAATTGAAAGATTTTGGGGAAACTGAAGTTGTAATTGTTTGGTGATTCTGTACTTATGTTATTCGAAAATGTCCAAATTGAATACATGTCCCTGTTGTAAAATGATTTCCGAGTATAAGTTAGTAAGATCAAGTAGTTGAAGTGTTGAGTTTTGCTTTGAATTGATGGGAATTTTTTAATCGACGGATATAAACTTATGAAATTTGCAAAATAACCCCCTTTTGATACAAAAATGATGAAAACTCCTATTTATAAGATTAATATCTTTAATATTTTGTCCCATAGTTTTCGAATTTTGTAAAATTGGACCCAAACTTTTATAAAACATCTTGTGGGATTCTTTTTGATGATGAAAAACTTTCTGAAAAATGAAAATAAGGTCCTTATACGAATGGAAGATGTGTTTTTGTGGTCAAAATTTTCCTCCTCTTCTACATCTCTTCTTCTTTATTTAGGGTAATTAGCTATATATTTGTGGCTTAACCATATTTTTGAGCTTTGATTCTCTAAGTTTTATAATTAATTGTTTGGGTTATTATTTTGCTAAAATTTCATAATACTATTTGTTATTTTAAATGAGTTGAACTTAGCGTATATCTGTATTGTGTGCTTTGACTTATTGTTTTCATCCCTACAATTGGCCAATATTAGGACTATCCTTAATAATTGAGTTAACACACGGAAGGGGGATTCAATCACTGACTACACCACATAATCGTCTAGTGTGCGGTACTGATCCTAACAGGCTTGCCTAGCTAGATATCCATAAAGGTTTGATTTAACCACTGATCATTACGCAGGGTCTCCTTACCCAAGTACCCTGGTAGTAGAGAGGTTGCTCCTAAGTCAACCATGACGGGGGTTAGGAAGAATTTAGAATCCCGGTTTATGTATAATGCTCAATTCACCCTTAAGATTAGAATAACAACTTAGTAAAATAGACTCATATTAGTAACTCTAATTTATCTAACTTACATTCACATTTATTTATTAGTATTCTTATTTATTTATTCAAATCAGATAATTATTCATCTTATCTTTTTTTTAATCTAAACATCTAAATTTGTCTACGCTTATTGAATACAAGTAGATCTACCAGATTAAATCCCTGGGAACGAACTTTACTTACTAACTGAACTTGCACCCGATCTGTAATACTTGCAGTGAGTTTCCCATGGTAGTCAAGGGTGTGTGTCCTTTATTATTATCTAATTTATCTATTTATTTATCACACCTTTGCACCCACCACTAGAATAAATACACTAGGACTAACAATGTAGTCCCCGGCAGCGTAGCCAAAAACTTGGTGGCTGGTAGGGTATGATAAAATAATGATAATAAAAGATAAGAACTATAACCCTAACCAATCACGTTACTCACTACAAGTATCACAGTCGTATGCAAGTTTAATTGATAAGTAGAATTCGTTCGCAATGACTATGAAAGTTAGCTTAGGTTTAATGCAAATATAAAGTGAAAATGAAAGAAGTTAGAAGAATAATACGCTAAAAGATTCTAAAATATTTATTTTGTTTTTAAGACTCTAAACAATTGATTAAAGAAAATAAATAGAAAGAAAGAAGTAGTATGAGAGTTTAGCTCGAGATATAGCAAGTAATCCCCACTAGCCTTGTGTTATGACCTATTTATGTAAAGGAGAATTGTGTGATATGCAATAGCCAGGATTCTATATTCCTTCCAACCCCCTTCTGGGTGGACTTAGGTGGCGACCTAACAATTACCAGCAGACTTGGGTAAGGGGACCCTGCACAATGATCGGTGGTTAATCTCAAACCCTAGTGACTGTCTAGTTAGGCAAGTCATTTCGAATCACTACCGCACACTAGATGTTTATGTGGTGTTTCAATAATTAGAAACCCCTTATGGGTGACCATCTAACTACTATTATGGGAATCCTATACGTTGGCCACCACAAGAACTACAGACAATACATCAATTCACATAAAAACAGAGATAACACAACTAATTTCAATTAAATGTAAAATAACATCCCAAATTAATATAGATATAAAAAAGTCTAGGGTTCATACCCTTATGCTAATCTCAAGCTAAATAGAATTAGTTCATACTAGAGAAAGAAATAAAATAAATTACAAGGTTGAAGGGGTTGGAATGGCATGAATAGCGTCCAACTCCTTCTTGTCTTGTCTTCTCTTGATGTAAGCTTCCTATTGGGTTTTAAATGATTAAGGACTGACCAAGGATGATTTTTCTATGGTAGGAATCGATATATATATAGTCCATTGGTCGAAATATGGAGTAATTCCCAAGTTAATCTTACCAAAATTCGTATCTCTAAATTGTAGCTAACCATTACAGATATTGATTTGGTCATATCTCCTTAGTTACTTATCAGAATTTAATATTCTTTATATGGAAAATATATATCTGCTCATATAAAAAGCTCCTCCTAATTCCTAACCAATTTTCTGCGGCAATTAAATTAGTAGACGTATGTGCAGTTTTGGTAGCTTCTTTACTTTCCAAATATTTCCAAAATTTTCCTTTTTGACTTTCTCTAAGGAGTTTCCTTTACTTTTACTTTTCAAATCAGTTTCCATAGGTGTAATAGCTTCCATATACCTAAGTGCTATACAAATAACACAGAAATTACGCGCAGAAGCTCACAAAATATCAAAACACCTAAAACTAGACAAGAAAGTGGAAAGTATAAATAAATGGGGGAAAAATCCTAAAATTAAGTACTATATACCCCTAAAATGATGTTTCAAGTATAGATTAATACATCACAAATATGGAGACATCATGATGTTTCAATTGAATGGGTCTTAGTACCAATGTTAAGAACTTATATCTTAATATTATCTTTTACCTTATCTTGACAATGGAAGTGCATGACATAATTTTAGGAACCATGAAACCCCTTTTGTATAGTTGATATAATAGTCTAATGCTTATTATATCAATACCTACAATTCTATTTCTAATTAGCTACACAATAAGATAATTTATTGAATATCCATATTAATTAGAAATTCCTTCTTTAAATAATATACTAAATATTTTTTAATCATTATCCAGGTTAGGATAATTTTGGGAATGACCTTTAACTCAAGTTCCAATAATGCGATAGGGCCAAAATAGGAAATCAATAGGATTACTTAACATTCTCCCACTGAATCTAGTTTAGTATTGGTCATCAGTATTTCACACTCTACTAGCTCATCAAAATAAATGACATCTCGTCTATAATCACATAGAGTAGAGGCATGATAAATAGTAATAGGACATAGTAATAAAAATATTTTTTAAGACCTATATATATCCTTTGACAAGACAACTAACTAATTACAACAATCGTTCATATTATCACCCTAATGAGAATTTCCATACACAGTTCAAATGTGTAATTTCTTTTGAGTATTATTGACCATAAAATATTAAAAGTCAACAAGTATTCTTTCTACAAACCATATAAAAAAATACATAAATAATGTCATCTCATATTAGAATTTAAAAAACTCACATAGTACAGAAAAATATATGTTTGATGTCTTATATGATATAATTAATTACCATTTTTAAATGGAAAGAAGTCTCATTTTATTCAGCATTCAAAAAAACTTTGTCGAACATAAGTTCACTTACATCATAATAAAAAAAACAAAGAGCCCACCCAAACAGTAACACATTCATTGAGTCCAAACCATATGCTAGTCTTAACATTTAACCCAACCCAAAACCTAAAAAACCCTAGTCTCACCATTATAAAAAGACTAATATGCCCTTTCCAATTAGAAGAAATTAGATTTATTACACAACCAAATCCTAGAAACAACTTTGTTTTACCAAAACGACTCTTGAATTTGACGCAACAAGCGGTTCCTCAATAATCCAATTCACTTTCTAACAAGTATTTTCCAATTCTTTACATTAAACTATATCACCAAATATTCGTCTTACCATATTTGAGATGATCTCCTCATATTTAAGTTCACTGTCACAGGGTTTTTTCACTGCGTTCATACCACATGGTGTATACACAAGTAACAAGTAAGACATGAAATATCCGCAATTATTTCTTTTCACCACCACTTAGTTACTGATTTATATATGGTTTAATTTCTTATATCGTGATATACTTGAATTACAAAAAGTTTAGAAATGATCAATTTTACTATATTCTGATACAGATCATGTATCCAGATGCAGCCACATACTTTAGTAAAGGAAAAGATTGATGATCATTACATTTCAATACGGTATGATTAAATTATTGAGTTTTAATGATATTTATGAGAAATTTCTACATGAATATATGTCATATTTCATATCTTAATGATATCAATAACCAAATCAACCTATTATCTTGCTCAATTTTAATACAATGTTATGGTTATTTTTCACTATAAATTATAGGTGAAATATGTAAGTCACCCAATAAACTTTAAATATTTACTAATTTTTAATGTAATATATTGATTATTTTCTAATATACATTTTTAGATGGAATATATTAGTTTCCAAATCAGGTTTGCATATTAATCAGATTCCTCTATTACATCAAGTCATGTCTTATAGAAGTAAAATATATTTTATTTATTTTGGTCATAAAGAATCAAAGAGAGAGACGGACAATGAGAAGTATAGGATATATTAATAGTCATACATAATTTTAAATTCAAATATTAATATGTTATGAGTCTAAAAACAATTAAATAAAATTAATATGGGAATGAAAGTATAGACTATAGAAAGATTTACCAGCAACAACAAAATATACATATCTTTATATCGTTCTACAAATATGCGCTTTTTTCAGAGGATAAAAAGTGAATATATTAAGAGTTTAAGTATAATAAGTCAGCAAGAGCATGGATAGTATTTTGGTTCAGACAGTAACATTTGTAATTTTTAAGGAAGATTGAGTTGATTCCAATACAATCATATCTCGTTGTTGCCTTTTGATACTCGAGATTCTTGAAAGTTTATGTATTGATCAAACAAAAAATGTGAGTTTTGAAAACTTTCCTATTACTTAACTTGTTGAGTTTTGAGATTTTCTAAATCTCAAACTGTTTTTTTTAAACTTCTTTTTCTGATGCATAGTTGGTTGGAACTAACATGTATTTTTATCAGTAACTCATTTTTTGATTTTTGGGAATTTTCTTCCCATAACTCAACTTTTTGAGTTTTAAGAATTTTTTAAGAGATGGACGGAATTAATTAATATAGTTCAAACTGTAATACAAGAATATCCAAAACTAAAACTCACTCATGGAAATTTTTTAAATGATCTTGTGTTTATTTATTTATCGCTTAATAATTAGTCAAGTTTTATCATAACTTTTATTGCTAATTATAACAGGTTCTTGAAATTCGCCTCAGTATTCATACAATGGTCGAAACGTGTATGTTGAAGTGAATGCAGGGGTAGGAGGGTTTGGTGCAGTTGGGTTTGGAGCCTCTCCAAAGGACGGTAATTAGCCGTCTTAGTCTTCTTGGTTTTCCGGCAGCCACCACCCACAGGAACGTTACGCAAAGCACCACCCTCAGTCCAGTAACGTCTACAGTTCTTACAAAAGTAGCGCGGCTGAGTCAGGCTATAGTTATTGTAATAGCTCAGATAGTTGTACAAAGTCAATAACCTGGTAAATTTACCATTTAAATAAATATTAGAAACAAATTTTAAAGCTAAATTTAAAATAAAATAGATATACTTTTTGGTTTTATGTTTATTAATCAACATAATTATTTTCTCAAATTATTGATCTAATATTGATGATGTTTACGTATTTTCAGGTTATCTACTTTTTAAGAAGATTTGTGGAGTGGAAAACATCATCAATTGAAAGATACGTGTCAATGTTCATCGTGAAGACTAATTAGTAGTACATAAGAAAATGAGTTATACCCTAGCCTTCCAAGTTTTATTAGGGTCGGGTACTGAAGTTTTAGTGGTCACTTTCTTTTGCCATTGTAATGATATGATGGAAAGAAAGTTTTGTAACTTTTGAAGTTAAATTAAATAAAATTTCTATAACTCTCTTCTAATTATGTGTAAACAGGATAGAATTTTGTCGAATTATGAATCTCTCATTATGAGTAGGGTTGAGCATTTCTTATACCCAAAACCGAAACTGGTGTTTTAATTACCCAAACCGATCCGAAATACTTGTTAAAATTACCTAGTTCAAAATACCATTGGGTTTACCTTTCTAATTTTCGGGCTCAAAATATTTACCAATGGGTTACCCAATATATTGGGTTGTCACTCAGCCTGACTTCGGTTTTCCCTATCGGTCCGACGAACCGAACCGTACCGTCAGCTGCCGGCGACGAACCGAGACCGGTGGTGCTGCCTTGAACGGAACGAGACGAACCGCCGTCGCTCTTATCGGGCGTGTTTTCATATATTATTAAAAACACCTCGGACCGAACCGGTCCGAAACCGTTAATGACCGGAACCGACTCTAACTTTTTTTTTATATAAAAGCTCAAACCCACAACATCATAAACCCAACATGTTTTAGCCCAAAGCCCCAAACCTTTTTTGTTCTTCAGCCCAACATGTTATCCCCCATTTTGTAGCCCAAATCATTAACCCAACCCAATCCACCACCAACCCAAAAAAAAATTAACAAAATAACCCAAATGATAAATAACGCAATCCCATACCAACCCTACCATTACACGGTTACATTGACGCGTGAATCGTGATTGCGATTTGCGAACCTTCATACGCCGTTACTCCGCTCACCCACCTCAGCCTGACTATCGGTTTTCCTTATCGGTAATCAATTACTCCCTCAAATTAATCACTCAATCTCTGTGATGATCCACGCATGTTACCGTCTCTCCATTGTTCCACTTTTGTGATTAATCTAAGAAGGTTGGGTTTTGGGTTTGGAAATATAGCTTTTTCTTTAATTGGTAAGAATATGGTTGATATTTGTATGTATATATATATATATATATATTCAATTTCTAACTTAGTATGTGATTCTTATGACTTATTCTATTCTGCATGGTTGAATTGGTGATTTCTGATGTTGGAATTGCGAATATGGCTTGAAGATTGATGGTTAATCATATGAAATTGGATGGGTAATGTTATTCTAGGCTCTTTTGTTTGTGGAAATTGTTTAATTACTATGTTTGTTGGCCTAAATGGAAATTGAATTAGAACCTGAAATTGAGATAGACATTGAAATTGTGGAAACTGAAATTGAAAGATTTTGGGGAAACTGAAGTTGTAATTGTTTGGTGAAATTGAAAGTGTAATTGTTTGTGATTCTGTACTTATGTTATTCGAAAATGTCCAAATTGAATACATGTCCCTGTTGTAAAATGATTTTCGAGTATAAGTTAGTAAGATCAAGTAGTTGAAGTGTTGAGTTTTGCTTTGAATTGATGGGAATTTTTGAATCGACGGATATAAACTTATGAAATTTGCAAAATAACCCCCTTTTGATACAAAAATGATGAAAACTCCTATTTATAAGATTAATATCTTTAATATTTTGTCCCATAGTTTTCGAATTTTGTAAAATTGGACCCAAACTTTTATAAAACATCTTGTGGGATTCTTTTTGATGATGAAAAACTTTCTGAAAAATGAAAATAAGGTCCTTATACGAATGGAAGATGTGTTTTTGTGGTCAAAATTTTCCTCCTCTTCTACATCTCTTCTTCTTTATTTAGGGTAATTAGCTATATATTTGTGGCTTAACCATATTTTTGAGCTTTGATTCTCTAAGTTTTATAATTAATTGTTTGGGTTATTATTTTGCTAAAATGTCATAATACTATTTGTTATTTTAAATGAGTTGAACTTAGCGTATATCTGTATTGTGTGCTTTGACTTATTGTTTTCATCCTTAAAATTGGCCAATATTAGGACTATCCTTAATAATTGAGTTAACACCCGGAAGGGGGATTCAATCACCGACTACACCACATAATCGTCTAGTGTGCGGTAGTGATCCTAACAGGCTTGCCTAGCTAGATATCAATAAAGGTTTTATTTAACCACTGATCATTACGCATGGTCTGCTTACCCAAGTACCCTGGTAGTAGAGAGGTTGCTCCTAAGTCAACCATGACGGGGGTTAGGAAGAATTTAGAATCCCGGTTTATGTATAATGCTCAATTCACCCATAAGATTAGAATAACAACTTAGTAAAATAGGCTCATATTAGTAACCCTAATCTATCTAACTTACATTCACATTTATTTATTAGTATTCTTATTTATTTATTCAAATCAGATAATTATTCATCTTATCTTTGTTTTAATCTAAACATCTAAATTTGTCTACGCTTATTGAATACAAGTAGATCTAACAGATTAAATCCCTGGGAACGAACTTTACTTACTAACTGAACTTGCACACGATCTGTAATACTTGCAGTGAGTTTCCCATGGTAGTCAAGGGTGTGTGTCCTTTATTATTATCTAATTTATCTATTTATTTATCACACCTTTGCACCCACCACTAGAATAAATACACTAGGACTAACAATGTAGTCCCCGGCAGCGTAGCCAAAAACTTGGTGGCTGGTAGGGTATGATAAAATAATGATAATAAAAGATAAGAACTATAACCCTAACCAATCACGTTACTCACTACAAGTATCACAGTCGTATGCAAGTTTAATTGATAAGTAGAATTCGTTCGCAATGACTATGAAAGTTAGCTTAGGTTTAATGCAAATATAAAGTTAAAATGAAAGAAGTTAGAAGAATAATACGCTAAAAGATTCTAAAATATTTATTTTGTTTTTAAGACTCTAAACAATTGATTAAAGAAAATAAATAGTAAGAAAGAAGTAGTATGAGAGTTTAGCTCGAGATATAGCAAGTAATCCCTACTAGCCTTGTGTTATGACCTATTTATGTAAAGGAGAATTGTGTGATATGCAATAGCCAGGATTCTATATTCCTTCCAACCCCCTTCTGGGTGGACTTAGGTGGCGACCTAACATTTACCAGCAGACTTGGGTAAGGGGACCCTACACAATGATCGTTGGTTAATCTCAAACCCTAGTGACTGTCTAGTTAGGCAAGTCATTTCGAATCACTACCGCACACTAGACGTTTATGTGGTGTTTCAATAATTAGAAACCCCTTATGGGTGACCATCTAACTACTATTATGGGAATCCTATACGTTGGCCACCACAAGAACTACAGACAATACATCAATTCACATAAAAACAGAGATAACACAACTAATTTCAATTAAATGTAAAATAACATCCCAAATTAATATAGATATAAAAAAGTCTAGGGTTCATACCCTTATGCTAATCTCAAGCTAAATAGAATTAGTTCATACTAGAGAAAGAAATAAAATAAATTACAAGGTTGAAGGGGTTGGAATGGCATGAATAGCGTCCAACTCCTTCTTGTCTTGTCTTCTCTTGATGTAAGCTTCCTATTGGGTTTTAAATGATTAAGGACTGACCAAGGATGATTTTTATAAGGTAGGAATCGATATATATTTATATAGTCCATTGGTCGAAATATGGAGTAAGCCCCAAGTTAATCTTACAAAAATTCGTATCTCTAAATTGTAGCTAACCATTAGAGATATTGATTTGGTCATATCTCCTTAGTTACTTATCAGAATTTAATATTCTTTATATGGAAAATATTTATCTGCTCATATAAAAAGCTCCTCCTAATTCCTAACCAATTTTCTGCGGCAATTAAATTAGTAGACGTATGTGCAGTTTTGGTAGCTTCTTTACTTTCCAAATATTTCCAAATTTTTCCTTTTTGACTTTCTCTAAGGAGTTTCCTTTACTTTTCCTTTTCAAATCAGTTTCCATAGGTGTAATAGCTTCCATATACCTAAGTGCTGTACAAATAACACACAAATTACGCGCAGAAGCTCACAAAATATCAAAACACCTAAAACTAGACAAGAAAGTGGAAAGTATAAATAAATGGGGGAAAAATCCTAAAATTAAGTACTATATACCCCTAAAATGATGTTTCAAGTATAGATTAATACATCACAAATATGGAGACATCATGATGTTTCAATTGAATGGGTCTTAGTACCAATGTTAAGAACTTATATCTTAATATTATCTTTTACCTTATCTTGACAATGGAAGTGCATGACATAATTTGAGGAACCATGAAACCCCTTTTGTATAGTTGCTATAATAGTCTAATGCTTATTATATCAATACCTACAATTCTATTTCTAATTAGCTACACAATAAGATAATTTATTGAATATCCATATTAATTAGAAATTCCTTCTTTAAATAATATACTAAATATTTTTTAATCATTATCCAGGTTAGGATAATTTTGGGAATGACCTTTAACTCAAGTTCCAATAATGCGATAGGGCCAAAATAGGAAATCAATAGGATTACTTAACATTCTCCCACTGAATCTAGTTTAGTATTGGTCGTCAGTATTTCACAGTCTACTAGCTCATCAAAATAAATGACATCTCGACTATAATCACATAGAGTAGAGGCATGATAAATAGTAATAGGCCATAGTAATAGAAATATTTTTTAAGACCTATATATATCCCTTGACAAGACAACTAACTAATTACAACAATCGTTCATATTATCACCCTAATGAGAATTTCCATACACAGTTCAAATGTGTAATTTCTTTTGAGTATTATTGCCCATAAAATATTAAAAGTCAACAAGTATTCTTTCTACAAACCATATAAAAAATACATAAATAATGTCATCTCATATTAGAATTTAAAAAACTCACATAATACAGAAAAATATATGTTTGATGTCTTATATGATATAATTAATTACCATTTTGTAATGGAAAGAAGTCTCATTTTATTCAGCATTCAAAAAAACTTTGTCGAACATAAGTTCACTTACATCATAATAAAAAAAACAAAGAGCCCACCCAAACAGTAACACATTCATTGAGTCCAAAACATATGCTAGTCTTAACATTTAACCCAACCCAAAACCTAAAAAACCCTAGTCTCACCATTATTAAAAGACTAATATGCCCTTTACAATTAGAAGAAATCAGATTTATTACACAACCAAATCCTAGAAACAACTTTGTTTTACCAAAACGACTCTTGAATTTGACGCAACAAGCGGTTCCTCAATAATCCAATTCACTTTCTAACAAGTATTTTCCAATTCTTTACATTAAACTATATCACCAAATATTCGTCTTACCATATTTGAGATGATCTCCTCATATTTAAGTTCACTGTCACAGGTTTTTTTCACTGCGTTCATACCACATGGTGTATACACAGGTAACAAGTAAGACATGAAATATCCGCAATTATTTCTTTTTACCACCACTTAGTTACCGATTTATATATGGTTTAATTTCTTATATCGTGATATACTTGTATTACAAAAAGTTTAGAAATGATCAATTTTACTATATTCTGATACAGATCATGTATCCAGATGCAGACACATACTTTAGTAAAGGAAAAGATTGATGATCATTACATTTCAATACGGTATAATTAAATTATTGAGTTTTAATGATATTTATGAGAAATTTCTACATGAATATATGTCATATTTCATATCTTAATGATATCAATAACCAAATCAACCTATTATCTTGCTCAATTTTAATACAATGTTATGGTTATTTTTCACTATAAATTATAGGTGAAATATGTATGTCACCCAATAAACTTTAAATATTTACTAATTTTTAATGTAATATATTGATTATTTTCTAATATACATTTTTAGATGGAATATATTAGTTTCCAAATCAGGTTTGCATATTAATCAGATTCCTCTATTACATCAAGTCATGTCTTATAGAAGTAAAATATATTTTATTTATTTTGGTCATAAAGAATCAAAGAGAGAGACGGACAATGAGAAGTATAGGATATATTAATAGTCATACATAATTTTAAATTCAAATATTAATATGTTATGAGTCTAAAAACAATTAAATAAAATTAATATGGGAATGAAAGTATAGACTATAGAAAGATTTACCAGCAACAACAAAATATACATATCTTTATATCGTTCTACAAATATGCGCTTTTTTCAGAGGATAAAAAGTTAATATATTAAGAGTTTAAGTATAATAAGTCAGCAAGAGCATGGATAGTATTTTGGTTCAGACAGTAACATTTGTAATTTTTAAGGAAGATTGAGTTGATTCCAATACAATCATATCTCGTTGTTGCCTTTTGATACTCGAGATTCTTGAAAGTTTATGTATTGATCAAAAAAAAAATGTGAGTTTTGAAAATTTTCCTATTACTTAACTTGTTGAGTTTTGAGAATTTTCTAAATCTCAAACTGTTTTTTTTTAAACTTCTTTTTCTGATGCATAGTTGGTTGGAACTAACATGTATTTTTATCAGTAACTCATTTTTTGATTTTTGGGAATTTTCTTCCCATAACTCAACTTTTTGAGTTTTAAGAATTTTTTAAGAGATGGACAGAATTAATTAATATAGTTCAAACTGTAATACAAGAATATCCAAAACTAAAACTCACTCATGGAAATTTTTTAAATGATCTTGTGTTTATTTATTTATCGCTTAATAATTAGTCAAGTTTTATCATAACTTTTATTGCTAATTATAACAGGTTCTTGAAATTCGCCTCAGCATTCATACAATGGTCGAAACGTGTATGTTGAAGTGAATGCAGGGGTAGGAGGGTTTGGTGCATTTGGGTTTGGAGCCTCTCCAAAGGACGGTAATTAGCCGTCTTAGTCTTCTTGGTTTTCCGGCAGCCACCACCCACAGGAACGTTACGCAAAGCACCACCCTCAGTCCAGTAACGTCTACAGTTCTTACAAAAGTAGCGCGACTGAGTCAGGCTATAGTTATTGTAATAGCTCAGATAGTTGTACAAAGTCAATAACCTGGTAAATTTACCATTTAAATAAATATTAGAAACAAATTTTAAAGCTAAATTAAAAATAAAATAGATATACTTTTTAGTTTTATGTTTATTAATCAACATAATTATTTTCTCAAATTAATGATCTAATATTGATGATGTTTACGTATTTTCAGGTTATCTACTTTTTAAGAAGATTTGTGGAGTGGAAAACATCATCAATTGAAAGATACGTGTCAATGTGTCATCGTGAAGACTAATTAGTAGTACATAAGAAAATGAGTTATACCCTAGCCTTCCAAGTTTTATTAGGGTCGGGTACTGAAATTTTAGTGGTCACTTTCTTTTGCCATTGTAATGATATGATGGAAAGAAAGTTTTGTAACTTTTGAAGTTAAATTAAATAAAATTTCTATAACTCTCTTCTAATTATGTGTAAACAGGATATAATTTTGTCGAATTATGAATCTCTCATTATGAGTAGGGTTGAGCATTTCTTATACCCAAAACCGAAACTGGTGTTTTAATTACCCAAACCGATCCGAAATACTTGTTAAAATTACCTAGTTCAAAATACCATTGGGTTTACCTTTCTAATTTTCGGGCTCAAAATATTTACCAATGGGTTACCCAATATATTGGGTTGTCACTCAGCCTGGCTTCGGTTTTACCTATCGGTCCGACGAACCGAACCGTACCGTCAGCTGCCCGCGACGAACCGAGACCGGTGGTGCTGCCTTGAACGGAACGAGACGAACCGCCGTCGCTCTTATCGGGCGTGTTTTCATATATTATTAAAAACACCTCGGGCCGAACCGGTCCGAAACCGTTAATGACCGCAACCGGCCTCTTAACTTTTTTTTTTATATAAAAGCACAAACCCACAACATCATAAACCCAACATGTTTTCGCCCAAAGCCCCAAACCTTTTTTGTTCTTCAGCCCAACATGTTATCCCCCATTTTGTAGCCCAAATCATTAACCCAACCCCATCCACCACCAACCCAAAAAAAAATTAACAAAATAACCCAAGTGATAAATAACCCAATCCCATACCAACCCTACCATTACACGGTTACATTGACGTGTGAATCGTGATTGCGATTTGCAAACCTTCATACGCCGTTACTCCGCTCACCCACCTCAGCCTGACTATCGGTTTTCCTTATCGGTAATCAATTACTCCCTCAAATTAATCACTCAATCTCTGTGATGATCCACGCGTGTTACCGTCTCTCCGTTGTTCCACTTTTGTGATTAATCTAAGAAGGTTGGGTTTTGGGTTTGGAAATATAGCTTTTTCTTTAATTGGTAAGAATATACTCTTCTGGTTGATATTTGTATATATATATATATATATATATATATATATATATATATATATATATATATATATATATATATATATTAAATTTCTAACTTAGTATGTGATTCTTATGACTTATTCTATTCTGCATGGTTGAATTGGTGATTTCTGATGTTGGAATTGCGAATATGGCTTGAAGATTGATGGTTAATCATATGAAATTGGATGGGTAATGTTATTCTAGGCTCTTTTGTTTGTGGAAATTGTTTAATTACTATGTTTGTTGGCCTAAATGGAAATTGAATTAGAACATGAAATTGAGATAGACATTGAAATTGTGGAAACTGAAATTAAAAGATTTTGGGGAAACTGAAGTTGTAATTGTTTGGTGAAATTGAAAGTGTAATTTTTTGTGATTCTGTACTTATGTTATTCGAAAATGTCCAAATTGAATACATGTCCCTGTTGTAAAATGATTTCCGAGTATAAGTTAGTAAGATCAAGTAGTTGAAGTGTTGAGTTTTGCTTTGAATTGATGGGAATTTTTGAATCGACGGATATAAACTTATGAAATTTGCAAAATAACCCCCTTTTGATACAAAAATGATGAAAACTCCTATTTATAAGATTAATATCTTTAATATTTTGTCCCATAGTTTTCGAATTTTGTAAAATTGGACCCAAACTTTTATAAAACATCTTGTGGGATTCTTTTTGAGGATGAAAAACTTTCTGAAAAATGAGAATAAGGTCCTTATACGAATGGAAGATGTGTTTTTGTGGTCAAAATTTTCCTCCTCTTCTACATCTCTTCTTCTTTATTTAGGGTAATTAGCTATATATTTGTGGCTTAACCATATTTTTGAGCTTTGATTCCCTAAGTTTTATAATTAATTGTTTGGGTTATTATTTTGCTAAAATTTCATAATACTTTTTGTTATTTTAAATGAGTTGAACTTAGCGTATATCTGTATTGTGTGCTTTGACTTATTGTTTTCATCCCTAAAATTGGCCAATATTAGGACTATCCTTAATAATTGAGTTAACACCCGGAAGGGGGATTCAATCACTGACTACACCACATAATCGTCTAGTGTGCGGTAGTGATCCTAACAGGCTTGCCTAGCTAGATATCCATAAAGGTTTGATTTAACCACTCATCATTACGCAGGGTCTCCTTACCCAAGTACCCTGGTACTAGAGAGGTTGCTCCTAAGTCAACCATGACGGGGGTTAGGAAGAATTTAGAATCCCGGTTTATGTATAATGCTCAATTCACCCTTAAGATTAGAATAACAACTTAGTAAAATAGGCTCATATTAGTAACCCTAATTTATCTAACTTACATTCACATTTATTTATTAGTATTCTTATTTATTTATTCAAATCAGATAATTATTCATCTTATCTTTGTTTTAATCTAAACATCTAAATTTGTCTACGCTTATTGAATACAAGTAGATCTAACAGATTAAATCCCTGGGAACGAACTTTACTTACTAACTGAACTTGCACCCGATCTGTAATACTTGCAGTGAGTTTCCCATGGTAGTCAAGGGTGTGTGTCCTTTATTATTATCTAATTTATCTATTTATTTATCACACCTTTGCACCCACCACTAGAATAAATACACTAGGACTAACAATGTAGTCCCCGGCAGCGTAGCCAAAAACTTGGTGGCTGGTAAGGTATGATAAAATAATGATAATAAAAGATAAGAACTATAACCCTAGCCAATCACGTTACTCACTACAAGTATCACAGTCGTATGAAAGTTTAATTGATAAGTAGAATTCGTTCGCAATGACTATGAAAGTTAGCTTAGGTTTAATGCAAATATAAAGTGAAAATGAAAGAAGTTAGAAGAATAATACGCTAAAAGACTCTAAAATATTTATTTTGTTTTTAAGACTCTAAACAATTGATTAAAGAAAATAAATAGAAAGAAAGAAGTAGTATGAGAGTTTAGCTCGAGATATAGCAAGTAATCCCCACTAGCCTTGTGTTATGACCTATTTATGTAAAGGAGAATTGTGTGATATGCAATAGCCAGGATTCTATATTCCTTCCAACCCCCTTCTGGGTGGACTTAGGTGGCGACCTAACAATTACCAGAAGACTTGGGTAAGGGGACCCTGCACAATGATCGGTGGTTAATCTCAAACCCTAGTGACTGTCTAGTTAGGCAAGTCATTTCGAATCACTACCGCACACTAGACGTTTATGTGGTGTTTCAATAATTAGAAACCCCTTATGGGTGACCATCTAACTACTATTATGGGAATCCTATACGTTGGCCACCACAAGAACTACAGACAATACATCAATTCACATAAAAAAAGAGATAACACAACTAATTTCAATTAAATGTAAAATAACATCCCAAATTAATATAGATATAAAAAAGTCTAGGGTTCATACCCTTATGCTAATCTCAAGCTAAATAGAATTAGTTCATACTAGAGAAAGAAATAAAATAAATTACAAGGTTGAAGGGGTTGGAATGGCATGAATAGCGTCCAACTCCTTCTTGTCTTGTCTTCTCTTGATGTAAGCTTCCTATTGGGTTTTAAATGATTAAGGACTGACCAAGGATGATTTTTCTAAGGTAGGAATCGATATATATATAGTCCATTGGTCGAAATATGGAGTAAGTCCCAAGTTAATCTTACCAAAATTCGTATCTCTAAATTGTAGCTAACCATTACAGATATTGATTTGGTCATATCTCCTTAGTTACTTATCAGAATTTAATATTCTTTATATGGAAAATATATATCTGCTCATATAAAAAGCTCCTCCTAATTCCTAACCAATTTTCTACGGCAATTAAATTAGTAGACGTATGTGCAGATTTGGTAGCTTCTTTACTTTCCAAATATTTCCAAAATTTTCCTTTTTGACTTTCTCTAAGGATTTTCCTTTACTTTTCCTTTTCAAATCAGTTTCCATAGGTGTAATAGCTTCCATATACCTAAGTTCTATACAAATAACACACAAATTACGCGCAGAAGCTCACAAAATATCAAAACACCTAAAACTAGACAAGAAAGTGGAAAGTATAAATAAATGGGGGAAAATCCTAAAATTAAGTACTATATACCCCTAAAATGATGTTTGAAGTATAGATTAATACATCAAAAATATGGAGACATCATGATGTTTCAATTGAATGGGTCTTAGTACCAATGTTAAGAACTTATATCTTAATATTATCTTTTACCTTATCTTGACAATGGAAGTGCATGACATAATTTGAGGAACCATGAAACCCCTTTTGTATAGTTGCTATAATAGTCTAATGCTTATTATATCAATACCTACAATTCTATTTCTAATTAGCTACACAATAAGATAATTTATTGAATATCCATATTAATTAGAAATTCCTTCTTTAAATAATATACTAAATATTTTTTAATCATTATCCAGGTTAGGATAATTTTGGGAATGACCTTTAACTCAAGTTCCAATAATGCGATAGGGCCAAAATAGGAAATCAATAGGATTACTTAACATTCTCCCACTGAATCTAGTTTAGTATTGGTCGTCAGTATTTCACACTCTACTAGCTCATCAAAATAAATGACATCTCGTCTATAGTCACATAGAGTAGAGGCATGATAAATAGTAATAGGCCATAGTAATAGAAATATTTTTTAAGACCTATATATATCCCTTGACAAGACAACTAACTAATTACAACAATCATTCATATTATCACCCTAATGAGAATTTCCATACACAGTTCAAATGTGTAATTTCTTTTGAGTATTATTGCCCATAAAATATTAAAAGTCAACAAGTATTCGTTCTACAAACCATATAAAAAATACATAAATAATGTCATCTCATATTAGAATTTAAAAAACTCACATAATACAGAAAAATATATGTTTGATGTCTTATATGATATAATTAATTACCATTTTTAAATGGAAATAAGTCTCATTTTATTCAGCATTCAAAAAAACTTTGTCGAACATAAGTTCACTTACATCATAATAAAAAAAACAAAGAGCCCACCCAAACGGTAACACATTCATTGAGTCCAAAACATATGCTAGTCTTAACATTTAACCCAACCCAAAACCTAAAAAACCCTAGTCTCACCATTATCAAAAGACTAATATGCCCTTTACAATTAGAAGAAATCAGATTTATTACAGAACCGAATACTAGAAACAACTTTGTTTTACCAAAACGACTCTTGAATTTGACGCAACAAGCGGTTCCTCAATAATCCAATTCACTTTCTAACAAGTATTTTCCAATTCTTTACATTAAACTATATCACCAAATATTCGTCTTACCATATTTGAGATGATCTCCTCATATTTAAGTTCACTGTCACAGGTTTTTTTCACTGCGTTCATACCACATGGTGTATACACAGGTAACAAGTAAGACATGAAATATCCGCAATTATTTCTTTTTACCACCACTTAGTTACCGATTTTTTTGCGAGAAAAGTTAAGGAATATATGGTTTAATTTCTTATATCGTGATATACTTGTATTACAAAAAGTTTAGAAATGATCAATTTTACTATATTCTGATACAGATCATGTATCCAGATGCAGACACATACTTTAGTAAAGGAAAAGATTGATGATCATTACATTTCAATACGGTATGATTAAATTATTGAGTTTTAATGATATTTATGAGAAATTCCTACATGAATATATGTCATATTTCATATCTTAATGATATCAATAACCAAATCAACCTATTATCTTGCTCAATTTTAATACAATGTTATGGTTATTTTTCACTATAAATTATAGATGAAATATGTAAGTCACCCAATAAACTTTAAATATTTACTAATTTTTAATGTAATATATTGATTATTTTCTAATATACATTTTTAGATGGAATATATTAGTTTCCAAATCAGGTTTGCATATTAATCAGATTCCTCTATTACATCAAGTCATGTCTTATAGAAGTAAAATATATTTTATTTATTTTGGTCATAAAGAATCAAAGAGAGAGACGGACAATGAGAAGTATAGGATATATTAATAGTCATACATAATTTTAAATGCAAATATTAATATGTTATGAGTCTAAAAACAATTATATAAAATTAATATAGGAATGAAAGTATAGACTATTGGACTTTCGTTTTTGTTCATGCAACTGTCGTCTTAGCTTATACTTTGGGTATGAGAGTCTGCTTCAAGTTGGTAACTACGGGAGTTCGTTATATGGTAGTCGATTTACTCCCCCTCGGTTCGAGGCTTGAGTTTGTCTTTCTTGAGGATCATGTTTCTTCGACCCTTTGTGGTCTTAGCCCGCTATTTCGGTGGCATTTACGTTTCTGGTTCACTTTGGGAAAGAGCTGTGGTTCGAGAGTGTTTTGTTGTTTACTTTATTCTAGTTATTGTAGTCTTTTCCTTGTTATCGTTTGTTTGTCTTTCTTTGGGTTTGGTTGGTCAAACCCGGACATTTTGTAAGCTTGGTTTTAATTTTTAATATAAGCGTTTGGAACAAAAAAAAGAAAGTATAGACTATAGAAAGATTTACCAGCAACAACAAAATATACATATCTTTATATCGTTCTACAAATATGCGCTTTTTTCAGAGGATAAAAAGTGAATATATTAAGAGTTTAAGTATAATAAGTCAGCAAGAGCATGGATAGTATTTTGGTTCAAACAGTAACATTTGTAATTTTTAAGGAAGATTGAGTTGATTCCAATACAATCATATCTCGTTGTTGCCTTTTGATACTCGAGATTCTTGAAAGTTTATGTATTGATCAAACAAAAAATGTGAGTTTTGAAAATTTTCCTATTACTTAACTTGTTGAGTTTTGAGAATTTTCTAAATCTCAAACTGTTTTTTTTAAACTTCTTTTTCTGATGCATAGTTGATTGGAACTAACATGAATTTTTATCAGTAACTCATTTTTTTATTTTTGGGAATTTTCTTCCCATAACTCAACTTTTTGAGTTTTAAGAATTTTTCAAGAGATGGACGGAATTAATTAATATAGTTCAAACTGTAATACAAGAATATCCAAAACTAAAACTCACTCATGGAAATTTTTTAAATGATCTTGTGTTTATTTATTTATCGCTTAATAATTAGTCAAGTTTTATCATAACTTTTATTGCTAATTATAACAGGTTCTTGAAATTTGACTCAACATTCATACAATGGTCGAAACATGTATGTTGAAGTGAATGCAGGGGTAGGAGGGTTTGGTGCAGTTGGGTTTGGAGCCTCTCCAAAGGACGGTAATTAGCCGTCTTAGTCTTCTTGGTTTTCCGGCAGCCACCACCCACAGGAACGTTACGCAAAGTACCACCCTCAGTCCAGTAACGTCTACAGTTCTTACAAAAGTAGCGCGGCTGAGTCAGGCTATAGTTATTGTAATAGCTCATATAGTTGTACAAAGTCAATAACCTGGTAAATTTACCATTTAAATAAATATTAGAAACAAATTTTAAAGCTAAATTAAAAATAAAATAGATATACTTTTTGGTTTTATGTTTATTAATCAACATAATTATTTTCTCAAATTATTGATCTAATATTGATGATGTTTACGTATTTTCAGGTTATCTACTTTTTAAGAAGATTTGTGGAGTGGAAAACATCATCAATTGAAAGATACGTGTCAATGTGTCATCGTGAAGACTAATTAGTAGTACATAAGAAAATGAGTTATACCCAAGCCTTCCAAGTTTTATTAGGGTCAGGTACTGAAGTTTTAGTGGTCACTTTCTTTTGCCATTGTAATGATATGATGGAAAGAAAGTTTTGTAACTTTTGAAGTTAAATTAAATAAAATTTCTATAACTCTCTTCTAATTATGTGTAAACAGGATAGAATTCTGTCGAATGATGAATCTCTCATTATGAGTAGGGTTGAGCATTTCTTATACCCAAAACCGAAACTGGTGTTTAAATTACCCAAACCGATCCGAAATACTTGTTAAAATTACCTAGCCCAAAATACCATTGGGTTAAATTTCTGATTTTTGGGCTCAAAATATTTACCAATGGGTTACCCAATATATTGGGTTGTCACTCAGCCTGACTTCGGTTTTCCCTATCGGTCCGACGAACCGAACCGTACCGTCAGCTGCCGGCGACGAACCGAGACCGGTGGTGCTGCCTTGAACGGAACGAGACGAAACGCCGTCGCTCTTATCGGGCGTGTTTTCATATATTATTAAAAACACCTCTGGCCGAACCGGTCCGAAACCGTTAATGACCGGAACCGGCCTCTAACTTTTTTTTTTATATAAAAGCCCAAACCCACAACATCATAAACCCAACATGTTTTAGCCCAAAGCCCCAAACCTTTTTTGTTCTTCAGCCCAACATGTTATCCCCCATTTTGTAGCCCAAATCATTAACCCAACCCAATCCACCACCAACCCAAAAAAAAAATTAACAAAATAACCCAAATGATAAATAACCCAATCCCATACCAACCCTACCATTACACGGTTACATTGACGCGTGAATCGTGATTGCGATTTGCGAACCTTCATACGCCGTTACTCCGCTCACCCACCTCAGTCTGACTATCGGTTTTACTTATCGTTAATCAATTACTCCCTCAAATTAATCACTCAATCTCTGTGATGATCCACGCGTGTTACCGTCTCTCCGTTGTTCCACTTCTGTGATTAATCTAAGAAGGTTGGGTTTTGGGTTTGGAAATATAGCTTTTTCTTTAATTGGTAAGATTATACTCTTCTGGTTGATATTTGTGTATATATATATATATATATATATATATATATATATATATATATATATATATATATATATATATATATATATATATATATATATATATATTCAATTTCTGACTTAGTATGTGATTCTTATGACTTATTCTATTCTGCATGGTTGAATTGGTGATTTCTGATGTTGGAATTGCGAATATGGCTTGAAGATTGATGGTTAATCATATGAAATTGGATGGGTAATGTATTCTAGGCTCTTTCGTTTGTGGAAATTGTTTAATTACTATGTTTGTTGGCCTAAATGGAAATTGAATTAGAACCTGAAATTGAGATAGACATTGAAATTGTGGAAACTGAAATTGAAAGATTTTGGGGAAACTGAAATTGTAATTTTTTGGTGAAATTGAAAGTGTAATTGTTTGTGATTCTGTACTTATGTTATTTTGAAAATGTCCAAATTGAATACATGTCCCTGTTGTAAAATGGTTTCCGAGTTTTGCTTTGAATTGACGGGAATTTTTGAATCGACGGATATAAACTTATGAAATTTGCAAAATAACCCCTTTTTTATACAAAAATGATGAAAACTCCTATTAATAAGATTAATATCTTTAATATTTTGTCCCATAGTTTTCAAATTTTGTAAAATTGGACCCAAACTTTTATAAAACATCTTGTGCGATTCTTTTTTATGATGAAAAACTTTCTGAAAAATGAAAATAAGGTCCTTATACGAATGGAAGATGTGTTTTTGTGGTCAAAATTTTCCTCCTCTTCTACGTCTCTTCTTCTTTATTTAGGGTAATTAGCTATATATTTGTGGCTTAACCATATTTTTAAGCTTTGATTCTGTAAGTTTTATTATTAATCGTTTGGGTTCTTATTTTGCTAAAATTTCATAATACTATTTGTTATTTTAAATGAGTTGAACTTAGCGTATATCTGTATTGTGTGCTTTGACTTATTGTTTTCATCCCTAAAATTGGCCAATATTAGGACTATCCTTAATAATTGAGTTAACACCCGGAAGGGGGATTCAATCAATGACAACACCACATAATCGTCTAGTGTGCGGTAGTGATCCTAACAGGCTTGCCTAGCTAGATATCCATAAAGGTTTGATTTAACCACTGATCATTACGCAGGGTCTCCTTACCCAAGTATCCTGGTAGTAGAGAGGTTGCTCCTAAGTCAACCATGACGGGGGTTAGGAAGAATTTAGAATCCCGGTTTATGTATAATGCTCAATTCACCCTTAAGATTAGAATAACAACTTAGTAAAATAGGCTCATATTAGTAACCCTAATTTATCTAACTTACATTCACATTTATTTATCAGTATTCTTATTTATTTATTCAAATCAGATAATTATTCATCTTATCTTTGTTTTAATCTAAACATCTAAATTTGTCTACGCTTATTGAATACAAGTAGATCTAACAGATTAAATCCCTGGGAACGGACTTTACTTACTAACTGAACTTGCACCCGATCTGTAATACTTGCAGTGAGTTTCCCATGGTAGTCAAGGGTGTGTGTCCTTTATTATTATCTAATTTATCTATTTATTTATCACACCTTTGCACCCACCACTAGAATAAATACACTAGGACTAACAATGTAGTCCCCGGCAGCGTAGCCAAAAACTTGGTGGCTGGTAGGGTATGATAAAATAATGATAATAAAAGATAAGAACTATAACCCTAACCAATCACGTTACTCACTACAAGTATCACAGTCGTATGCAAGTTTAATTGATAAGTAGAATTCGTTCGCAATGACTATGAAAGTTAGCTTAGGTTTAATGCAAATATAAAGTGAAAATGAAATAAGTTAGAAGAATAATACGCTAAAAGACTCTAAAATATTTATTTTGTTTTTAAGACTCTAAACAATTGATTAAAGAAAATAAATAGAAAGAAAGAAGTAGTATGAGAGTTTAGCTCGAGATATAGCAAGTAATCCCCACTAGCCTTGTGTTATGACCTATTTATGTAAAGGAGAATTGTGTGATATGCAATAGCCAGGATTCTATATTCCTTCCAACCCCCTTCTGGGTGGACTTAGGTGGCGACCTAACAATTACCAGCAGACTTGGGTAAGGGGACCCTGCACAATGATCGGTGGTTAATCTCAAACCCTAGTGACTGTCTAGTTAGGCAAGTCATTTCGAATCACTACCGCACACTAGACGTTTATGTGGTGTTTCAATAATTAGAAACCCCTTATGGGTGACCATCTAACTACTATTATGGGGATTCTATACGTTGGCCACCACAAGAACTACAGACAATACATCAATTCACATAAAAACAGAGATAACACAACTAATTTCAATTAAATGTAAAATAACATCCCAAATTAATATAGATATAAAAAAGTCTAGGGTTCATACCCTTATGCTAATCTCAAGCTAAATAGAATTAGTTCATACTAGAGAAAGAAATAAAATAAATTGCAAGGTTGAAGGGGTTGGAATGGCATGAATAGCGTGCAACTCCTTCTTGTCTTGTCTTCTCTTGATGTAAGCTTCCTATTGGGTTTTAAATGATTAAGGACTGACCAAGGATGATTTTTCTAAGGTAGGAATCGATATATATATAGTCCATTGGTCGAAATATGGAGTAAGCCCCAAGTTAATCTTACCAAAATTCGTATCTCTAAATTGTAGCTAACCATTACAGATATTGATTTGGTCATATCTCCTTAGTTACTTATCAGAATTTAATATTCTTTATATGGAAAATATATATCTGCTCATATAAAAAGCTCCTCCTAATTCCTAACCAATTTTCTGCGGCAATTAAATTAGTAGACGTATGTGCAGTTTTGGTAGCTTCTTTACTTTCCAAATATTTCCAAAATTTTCCTTTTTGACTTTCTCTAAGGAGTTTCCTTTACTTTTCCTTTTCAAATCAGTTTCCATAGGTGTAATAGCTTCCATATACCTAAGTGCTATACAAATAACACACAAATTACGCGCAGAAGCTCACAAAATATCAAAACACCTAAAACTAGACAAGAAAGTGGAAAGTATAAATAAATGGGGGAAAAATCCTAAAATTAAGTACTATATACCCCTAAAATGATGTTTCAAGTATAGATTAATACATCACAAATATGGAGACATCATGATGTTTCAATTGAATGGGTCTTAGTACCAATGTTAAGAACTTATATCTTAATATTATCTTTTACCTTATCTTGACAATGGAAGTGCATGACGTAATTTGAGGAACCATGAAACCCCTTTTGTATAGTTGCTATAATAGTCTAATGCTTATTATATCAATACCTACAATTCTATTTCTAATTAGCTACACAATAAGATAATTTATTGAATATCCATATTAATTAGAAATTCCTTCTTTAAATAATATACTAAATATTTTTTAATCATTATCCAGGTTAGGATAATTTTGGGAATGACCTTTAACTCAAGTTCCAATAATGCGATAGGGCCAAAATAGGAAATCAATAGGATTACTTAACATTCTCCCACTGAATCTAGTTTAGTATTGGTCATCAGTATTTCACACTCTACTAGCTCATCAAAATAAATGACATCTCGTCTATAATCACATAGAGTAGAGGCATGATAAATAGTAATAGGACATAGTAATAGAAATATTTTTTAAGACCTATATATATCCTTTGACAAGACAACTAACTAATTACAACAATCGTTCATATTATCACCCTAATGAGAATTTCCATACACAGTTCAAATGTGTAATTTCTTTTGAGTATTATTGACCATAAAATATTAAAAGTCAACAAGTATTCTTTCTACAAACCATATAAAAAATACATAAATAATGTCATCTCATATTAGAATTTAAAAAACTCACATAGTACAGAAAAATATATGTTTGATGTCTTATATGATATAATTAATTACCATTTTTAAATGGAAAGAAGTCTCATTTTATTCAGCATTCAAAAAAACTTTGTCGAACATAAGTTCACTTACATCATAATAAAAAAAACAAAGAGCCCACCCAAACAGTAACACATTCATTGAGTCCAAACCATATTCTAGTCTTAACATTTAACCCAACCCAAAACCTAAAAAGCCCTAGTCTCACCATTATCAAAAGACTAATATGCCCTTTCCAATTAGAAGAAATCAGATTTATTACACAACCAAATCCTAGAAACAACTTTGTTTTACCAAAACGACTCTTGAATTTGACGCAACAAGCGGTTCCTCAATAATCCAATTCACTTTCTAACAAGTATTTTCCAATTCTTTACATTAAACTATATCACCAAATATTCGTCTTACCATATTTGAGATGATCTCCTCATATTTAAGTTCACTGTCACAGGTTTTTTTCACTGCGTTCATACCACATGGTGTATACACAAGTAACAAGTAAGACATAAAATATCCGCAATTATTTCTTTTCACCACCACTTAGTTACCGATTTATATATGGTTTAATTTCTTATATCGTGATATACTTGTATTAAAAAAAGTTTAGAAATGATCAATTTTACTATATTCTGATACAAATCATGTATCCAGATGCAGACACATACTTTAGTAAAGGAAAAGATTGATGATCATTACATTTCAATACGGTATGATTAAATTATTGAGTTTTAATGGTATTTATGTGAAATTTCTACATGAATATATGTCATATTTCATATCTTAATGATATCAATAACCAAATCAACCTATTATCTTGCTCAATTTTAATACAATGTTATGGTTATTTTTCACTATAAATTATAGGTGAAATATGTAAGTCACCCAATAAACTTTAAATATTTACTAATTTTTAATGTAGTATATTGATTATTTTCTAATATACATTTTTAGATGGAATATATTAGTTTCCAAATCAGGTTTGCATATTAATCAGATTCCTCTATTACATCAAGTCATGTCTTATAGAAGTAAAATATATTTTATTTATTTTGGTCATAAAGAATCAAAGAGAGAGACGGACAATGAGAAGTATAGGATATATTAATAGTCATACATAATTTTAAATTCAAATATTAATATGTTATGAGTCTAAAAACAATTAAATAAAATTAATATGGGAATGAAAGTATATACTATAGAAAGATTTACCAGCAACAACAAAATATACATATCTTTATATCGTTCTACAAATATGCGCTTTTTTCAGAGGATAAAAAGTGAATATATTAAGAGTTGAAGTATAATAAGTCAGCAAGAGTATGGATAGTATTTTGGTTCAGACAGTAACATTTGTAATTTTTAAGGAAGATTGAGTTGATTCCAATACAATCATATCTCGTTGTTGCCTTTTGATACTCGAGATTCTTGAAAGTTTATGTATTGATCAAACAAAAAATGTGAGTTTTGAAAATTTTCCTATTACTTAACTTGTTGAGTTTTGAGAATTTTCTAAATCTCAAACTGTTTTTTTTAAACTTCTTTTTCTGATGCATAGTTGGTTGGAACTAACATGTATTTTTATCAGTAACTCATTTTTTGATTTTTGGGAATTTTCTTCCCATAACTCAACTTTTTGAGTTTTAAGAATTTTTTAAGAGATGGACGGAATTAATTAATATAGTTCAAACTGTAATACAAGAATATGCAAAACTAAAACTCACTCATGGAAATTTTTTAAATGATCTTGTGTTTATTTATTTATCGCTTAATAATTAGTCAAGTTTTATCATAACTTTTATTGCTAATTATAACAGGTTCTTGAAATTCGGCTCAGCATTCATACAATGGTCGAAACGTGTATGTTGAAGTGAATGCAGGGGTAGGAGGGTTTGGTGCAGTTGGGTTTGGAGCCTCTCCAAAGGACGGTAATTAGCCGTCTTAGTCTTCTTGGTTTTCCGGCAGCCACCACCCACAGGAACGTTACGCAAAGCACCACCCTCAGTCCAGTAACGTCTACAGTTCTTACAAAAGTAGCGCGGCTGAGTTAGGCTATAGTTATTGTAATAGCTCAGATAGTTGTACAAAGTCAATAACCTGGTAAATTTACCATTTAAATAAATATTAGAAACAAATTTTAAAGCTAAATTAAAAATAAAATAGATATACTTTTTGGTTTTATGTTTATTAATCAACATAATTATTTTCTCAAATTATTGATCTAATATTGATGATGTTTACGTATTTTCAGGTTATCTACTTTTTAAGAAGATTTGTGGAGTGGAAAACATCATCAATTGAAAGATACGTGTCAATGTGTCATCGTGAAGACTAATTAGTAGTACATAAGAAAATGAGTTATACCCTAGCCTTCCAAGTTTTATTAGGGTCGGGTACTGAAGTTTTAGTGGTCACTTTCTTTTGCCATTGTAATGATATGATGGAAAGAAAGTTTTGTAACTTTTGAAGTTAAATTAAATAAAATTTCTATAACTCTCTTCTAATTATGTGTAAACAGGATAGAATTTTGTCGAATTATGAATCTCTCATTATGAGTAGGGTTGAGCATTTCTTATACCCAAAACCGAAACTGGTGTTTTAATTACCCAAACCGATCCGAAATACTTGTTAAAATTACCTAGTTCAAAATACCATTGGGTTTACCTTTCTAATTTTCGGGCTCAAAATATTTACCAATGGGTTACCCAATATATTGGGTTGTCACTCAGCCTGACTTCGGTTTTCCCTATCGGTCCGACGAACCGAACCGTACCGTCAGCTGCTGGCGACGAACCGAGACCGGTGGTGCTGCCTTGAACGGAACGAGACGAACCTCCGTCACTCTTATCGGGCGTGTTTTCATATATTATTAAAAACACCTCGGGCCGAACCGGTCCGAAACCGGCCTCTAACTTTTTTTTTTATATAAAAGCTCAAACCCACAACATCATAAACCCAACATGTTTTAGCCCAAAGCCCCAAACCTTTTTTGTTCTTCAGCCCAACATGTTATCCCCCATTTTGTAGCCCAAATCATTAACCCAACCCAATCCACCACCAACCCAAAAAAAAATTAACAAAATAACCCAAATGATAAATAACCCAATCCCATACCAACCCTACCATTACACGGTTACATTGACGCGTGAATCGTGATTGCGATTTGCGAACCTTCATACGCCGTTACTCCGCTCACCCACCTCAGCCTGACTATCGGTTTTCCTTATCGGTAATCAATTACTCCCTCAAATTAATCACTCAATCTCTGTGATGATCCACGCGTGTTACCGTCTCTCCGTTGTTCCACTTCTGTGATTAATCTAAGAAGGTTGGGGTTTGGGTTTGGAAATATAGCTTTTTCTTTAATTGATAAGAATATACTCTTCTGGTTTATATTTGTACGTATATATATATATATATATATATTTAATTTCTAACTTAGTATGTGATTCTTATGACTTATTCTATTCTGCATGGTTGAATTGGTGATTTCTGATGTTGGAATTGCGAATATGGCTTGAAGATTGATGGTTAATCATATGAAATTGGATGGGTAATGTTATTCTAGGCTCTTTTGTTTGTGGAAATTGTTTAATTACTATGTTTGTTGGCCTAAATGGAAATTGAATTAGAATTTGAAATTGAGATAGACATTGAAATTGTGGAAACTGAAATTGAAAGATTTTGGGGAAACTGAAGTTGTAATTGTTTGGTGAAATTGAAAGTGTAATTGTTTGTGATTCTGTACTTATGTTATTCGAAAATGTCCAAATTGAATACATGTCCCTGTTGTAAAATGATTTCCGAGTATAAGTTAGTAAGATCAAGTAGTTGAAGTGTTGAGTTTTGCTTTGAATTGATGGGAATTTTTGAATCGACGGATATAAACTTATGAAATTTGCAAAATAACCCCCTTTTGATACAAAAATGATGAAAACTCCTATTTATAAGATTAATATCTTTAATATTTTGTCCCATAGTTTTCGAATTTTGTAAAATTGGACCCAAACTTTTATAAAACATCTTGTGGGATTCTTTTTTATGATGAAAAACTTTCTGAAAAATGAAAATAAGGTCCTTATACGAATGGAAGATGTGTTTTTGTGGTCAAAATTTTCCTCCTCTTCTACATCTCTTCTTCTTTATTTAGGGTAATTAGCTATATATTTGTGGCTTAACCATATTTTTGAGCTTTGATTCTCTAAGTTTTATAATTAATTGTTTGGGTTATTATTTTGCTAAAATTTCATAATACTATTTGTTATTTTAAATGAGTTGAACTTAGCGTATATCTGTATTGTGTGCTTTGACTTATTGTTTTCATCCCTAAAATTGGCCAATATTAGGACTATCCATAATAATTGAGTTAACACCCGGAAGGGGGATTCAATCACTGACTACACCACATAATCGTCTAGTGTGCGGTAGTGATCCTAACAGGCTTGCCTAGCTAGATATCCATAAAGGATTGATTTAACCACTGATCATTACGCAGGGTCTCCTTACCCAAGTACCCTGGTAGTAGAGAGGTTGCTCCTAAGTCAACCATGACGGGGGTTAGGAAGAATTTAGAATCCCGGTTTATGTATAATGCTCAATTCACCCTTAAGATTAGAATAACAACTTAGTAAAATAGGCTCATATTAGTAACCCTAATTTATCTAACTTACATTCACATTTATTTATTAGTATTCTTATTTATTTATTCAAATCAGATAATTATTCATCTTATCTTTGTTTTAACCTAAACATCTAAATTTGTCTACGCTTATTGAATACAAGTAGATCTAACAGATTAAATCCCTGGGAACGAACTTTACTTACTAACTGAACTTGCACCCGATCTGTAATACTTGCAGTGAGTTTCCCATGGTAGTCAAGGGTGTGTGTCCTTTATTATTATCTAATTTATCTATTTATTTATCACACCTTTGCACCCACCACTAGAATAAATACACTAGGACTAACAATGTAGTCCCCGGCAGCGTAGCCAAAAACTTGGTGGCTGGTAGGGTATGATAAAATAATGATAATAAAAGATAAGAACTATAACCCTAACCAATCACGTTACTCACTACAAGTATCACAGTCGTATGCAAGTTTAATTGATAAGTAGAATTCGTACGCAATGACTATGAAAGTTAGCTTAGGTTTAATGCAAATATAAAGTGAAAATGAAATAAGTTAGAAGAATAATACGCTAAAAGACTCTAAAATATTTATTTTGTTTTTAAGACTCTAAACAATTGATTAAAGAAAATAAATAGAAAGAAAGAAGTAGTATGAGAGTTTAGCTCGAGATATAGCAAGTAATCCCCACTAGCCTTGTGTTATGACCTATTTATGTAAAGGAGAATTGTGTGATATGCAATAGCCAGGATTCTATATTCCTTCCAACCCCCTTCTGGGTGGACTTAGGTGGCGACCTAACAATTACCAGCAGACTTGGGTAAGGGGACCCTGCACAATGATCGGTGGTTAATCTCAAACCCTAGTGACTGTCTAGTTAGGCAAGTCATTTCGAATCACTACCGCACACTAGACGTTTATGTGCTGTTTCAATAATTAGAAACCCCTTATGGGTGACCATCTAACTACTATTATGGGAATCCTATACGTTGGCCACCACAAGAACTACAGACAATACATCAATTCACATAAAAAAAGAGATAACACAACTAATTTCAATTAAATGTAAAATAACATCTCAAATTAATATAGATATAAAAAAGTCTAGGGTTCATACCCTTATGCTAATCGCAAGCTAAATAGAATTAGTTCATACTAGAGAAAGAAATAAAATAAATTACAAGGTTGAAGGGGTTGGAATGGCATGAATAGCGTCCAACTCCTTCTTGTCTTGTCTTCTCTTGATGTAAGCTTCCTATTGGGTTTTAAATGATTAAGGACTGACCAAGGATGATTTTTCTAAGGTAGGAATCGATATATATATATATATATAGTCCATTGGTCGAAATATGGAGTAAGCCCCAAGTTAATCTTACCAAAATTCGTATCTCTAAATTGTAGCTAACCATTACAGATATTGATTTGGTCATATCTCCTTAGTTACTTATCAGAATTTAATATTCTTTATATGGAAAATATATATCTGCTCATATAAAAAGCTCCTCCTAATTCCTAACCAATTTTCTGCGGCAATTAAATTAGTAGACGTATGTGCAGTTTTGGTAGCTTCTTTACTTTCCAAATATTTCCAAAATTTTCCTTTTTGACTTTCTCTAAGGAGTTTCCTTTACTTTTCCTTTTCAAATCAGTTTCCATAGGTGTAATAGCTTCCATATACCTAAGTGCTATACAAATAACACACAAATTACGCGCAGAAGCTCATAAAATATCAAAACACCTAAAACTAGACAAGAAAGTGGAAAGTATAAATAAATGGGGGAAAAATCCTAAAATTAAGTACTATATACCCCTAAAATGATGTTTCAAGTATAGATTAATACATCACAAATATGGAGACATCATGATGTTTCAATTGAATGGGTCTTAGTACCAATGTTAAGAACTTATATTTTAATATTATCTTTTACCTTATCTTGACAATGGAAGTGCATGACGTAATTTGAGGAACCATGAAACCCCTTTCGTATAGTTGCTATAATAGTCTAATGCTTATTATATCAATACCTACAATTCTATTTCTAATTAGCTACACAATAAGATAATTTATTGAATATCCATATTAATTAGAAATTCCTTCTTTAAATAATATACTAAATATTTTTTAATCATTATCCAGGTTAGGATAATTTTGGGAATGACCTTTAACTCAAGTTCCAATAATGCGATAGGGCCAAAATAGGATTCAATAGGATTACTTAACATTCTCCCACTGAATCTAGTTTAGTATTGGTCGTCAGTATTTCACACTCTACTAGCTCATCAAAATAAATGACATCTCGTCTATAATCACATAGAGTAGAGGCATGATAAATAGTAATAGGACATAGTAATAGAAATATTTTTTAAGACCTATATATATCCTTTGACAAGACAACTAACTAATTACAACAATCGTTCATATTATCACCCTAATGAGAATTTCCATACGCAGTTCAAATGTGAAATTTCTTTTGAGTATTATTGACCATAAAATATTAAAAGTCAACAAGTATTCTTTCTACAAACCATATAAAAAATACATAAATAATGTCATCTCATATTAGAATTTAAAAAACTCACATAGTACAGAAAAATATATGTTTGATGTCTTATATGATATAATTAATTACCATTTTTAAATGGAAAGAAGTCTCATTTTATTCAGCATTCAAAAAAACTTTGTCGAACATAAGTTCACTTACATCATAATAAAAAAAACAAAGAGCCCACCCAAACAGTAACACATTCATTGAGTCCAAACCATATTCTAGTCTTAACATTTAACCCAACCCAAAACCTAAAAAACCCTAGTCTCACCATTATCAAAAGACTAATATGCCCTTTCCAATTAGAAGAAATCAGATTTATTACACAACCAAATCCTAGAAACAACTTTGTTTTACCGAAACGACTCTTGAATTTGACGCAACAAGCGGTTCCTCAATAATCCAATTCACTTTCTAACAAGTATTTTCCAATTCTTTACATTAAACTATATCACCAAATATTCGTCTTACCGTATTCGAGATGATCTCCTCATATTTAAGTTCACTGTCACAGGTTTTTTTCACTGCGTTCATACCACATGGTGTATACACAAGTAACAAGTAAGACATGAAATATCCGCAATTATTTCTTTTCACCACCACTTAGTTACCGATTTATATATAGTTTAATTTCTTATATCGTGATATACTTGTATTACAAAAAGTTTAGAAATGATCAATTTTACTATATTCTGATACAGATCATGTATCCAGATGCAGACACATACTTTAGTAAAGGAAAAGATTGATGATCATTACATTTCAATACGGTATGATTAAATTATTGAGTTTTAATGATATTTATGAGAAATTTCTACATGAATATATGTCATATTTCATATCTTAATGATATCAATAACCAAATCAACCTATTATCTTGCTCAATTTTAATACAATGTTATGGTTATTTTTCACTATAAATTATAGGTGAAATATGTAAGTCACCCAATAAACTTTAAATATTTACTAATTTTTAATGTAATATATTGATTATTTTCTAATATACATTTTTAGATGGAATATATTAGTTTCCAAATCAGGTTTGCATATTAATCCGATTCCTCTATTACATCAAGTCATGTCTTATAGAAGTAAAATATATTTTATTTATTTTGGTCATAAAGAATCAAAGAGAGAGACGGACAATGAGAAGTATAGGATATATTAATAGTCATACATAATTTTAAATTCAAATATTAATATGTTATGAGTCTAAAAACAATTAAATAAAATTAATATGGGAATGAAAGTATATACTATAGAAAGATTTACCAGCAACAACAAAATATACATATCTTTATATCGTTCTACAAATATGCGCTTTTTTCAGAGGATAAAAAGTGAATATATTAAGAGTTTAAGTATAATAAGTCAGCAAGAGCATGGATAGTATTTCGGTCCAGACAGTAACATTTGTAATTTTTAAGGAAGATTGAGTTGATTCCAATACAATCATATCTCGTTGTTGCCTTTTGATACTCGAGATTCTTGAAAGTTTATGTATTGATCAAACAAAAAATGTGAGTTTTGAAAATTTTCCTATTACTTAACTTGTTGAGTTTTGAGAATTTTCTAAATCTCAAACTGTTGTTTTTAAACTTTTTTTTCTGATGCATAGTTGGTTGGAACTAACATGTATTTTTATCAGTAACTCATTTTTTGATTTTTGGGAATTTTCTTCCCATAACTCAACTTTTTGAGTTTTAAGAATTTTTTAAAAGATGGACGGAATTAATTAATATAGTTCAAACTGTAATACAAGAATATCCAAAACTAAAACTCACTCATGGAAATTTTTTAAATGATCTTGTGTTTATTTATTTATCGCTTAATAATTAGTCAAGTTTTATCATAACTTTTATTGCTAATTATAACAGGTTCTTGAAATTCGCCTCAGCATTCATACAATGGTCGAAACGTGTATGTTGAAGTGAATGCAGGGGTAGGAGGGTTTGGTGCAGTTGGGTTTGGAGCCTCTCCAAAGGACGGTAATTAGCCGTCTTAGTCTTCTTGGTTTTCCGGCAGCCACCACCCACAGGAACGTTACGCAAAGCACCACCCTCAGTCCAGTAACGTCTACAGTTCTTACAAAAGTAGCGCGACTGAGTCAGGCTATAGTTATTGTAATAGCTCAGATAGTTGTACAAAGTCAATAACCTGGTAAATTTACCATTTAAATAAATATTAGAAACAAATTTTAAAGCTAAATTAAAAATAAAATAGATATACTTTTTGGTTTTATGTTTATTAATCAACATAATTATTTTCTCAAATTATTGATCTAATATTGATGATGTTTACGTATTTTCAGGTTATCTACTTTTTAAGAAGATTTGTGGAGTGGAAAACATCATCAATTGAAAGATACGTGTCAATGTGTCATCGTGAAGACTAATTAGTAGTACATAAGAAAATGAGTTATACCCTAGCCTTCCAAGTTTTATTAGGGTCGGGTACTGAAGTTTTAGTGGTCACTTTCCTTTGCCATTGTAATGATATGATGGAAAGAAAGTTTTGTAACTTTTGAAGTTAAATTAAATAAAATTTCTATAACTCTCTTCTAATTATGTGTAAACAGGATAGAATTTTGTTGAATTATGAATCTCTCATTATGAGTAGGGTTGAGCATTTCTTATACCCAAAACCGAAACTGGTGTTTTAATTACCCAAACCGATCCGAAATACTTGTTAAAATTACCTAGTTCAAAATACCATTGGGTTTACCTTTCTAATTTTCGGGCTCAAAATATTTACCAATGGGTTACCCAATATATTGGGTTGTCACTCAGCCTGACTTCGGTTTTCCCTATCGGTCCGACGAACCGAACCGTACCGTCAACTGCCGGCGACGAACCGAGACCGGTGGTGCTGCCTTGAACGGAACGGGACGAACCGCCGTCGCTCTTATCGGGCGTGTTTTCATATATTATTAAAAGCACCTCGGGCCGAACCGGTCCGAAACCGTTAATGACCGGAACCGGCCTCTAACTTTTTTTTATATAAAAGCTCAAACCCACAACATCATAAACCCAACATGTTTTAGCCCAAAGCCCCAAACCTTTTTTGTTCTTCAGCCCAACATGTTATCCCCCATTTTGTAGCCCAAATCATTAACCCAACCCAATCCACCACCAACCCAAAAAAAAATTAACAAAATAACCCAAATGATAAATAACCCAATCCCATACCAACCCTACCATTACACGGTTACATTGACGCGTGAATCGTGATTGCGATTTGCGAACCTTCATACGCCGTTACTCCGCTCACCCACCTCAGCCTGACTATCGGTTTTCCTTATCGGTAATCAATTACTCCCTCAAATTAATCACTCAATCTCTGTGATGATCCACGCGTGTTACCGTCTCTCCGTTGTTCCACTTCTGTGATTAATCTTAGAAGGTTGGGTTTTGGGTTTGGAAATATAGCTTTTTCTTTAATTGGTAAGAATATACTCTTCTGGTTTATATTTGTATGTATATATATATATATATATATATATATATATATATATATATATATATATATATATATATATTCAATTTCTAACTTAGTATGTGATTCTTATGACTTATTCTATTCTGCATGGTTGAATTGGTGATTTCTGATGTTGGAATTGCGAATATGGCTTGAAGATTGATGGTTAATCATATGAAATTGGATGGGTAATGTTATTCTAGGCTCTTTTGTTTGTGGAAATTGTTTAATTACTATGTTTGTTGGCCTAAATGGAAATTGAATTAGAACCTGAAATTGAGATAGACATTGAAATTGAAAGATTTTGGGGAAACTGAAGTTGTAATTGTTTGGTGAAATTGAAAGTGTAATTGTTTGTGATTCTGTACTTATGTTATTCGAAAATGTCCAAATTGAATACATGTCCCTGTTGTAAAATGATTTCCGAGTATAAGTTAGTAAGATCAAGTAGTTGAAGTGTTGAGTTTTGCTTTGAATTGATGGGAATTTTTGAATCGACGGATATAAACTTATGAAATTTGCAAAATAACCCCCTTTTGATACAAAAATGATGAAAACTCCTATTTATAAGATTAATATCTTTAATATTTTGTCCCATAGTTTTCGAATTTTGTAAAATTGGACCCAAACTTTTATAAAACATCTTGTGGGATTCTTTTTGATGATGAAAAACTTTCTGAAAAATGAAAATAAGGTCCTTATACGAATGGAAGATGTGTTTTTGTGGTCAAAATTTTCCTCCTCTTCTACATCTCTTCTTCTTTATTTAGGGTAATTAGCTATATATTTGTGGCTTAACCATATTTTTGAGCTTTGATTCTGTAAGTTTTATAATTAATTGTTTGGGTTATTATTTTGCTAAAATTTCATAATACTATTTGTTATTTTAAATGAGTTGAACTTAGCGTATATCTGTATTGTGTGCTTTGACTTATTGTTTTCATCCCTAAAATTGGCCAATATTAGGACTATCCTTAATAATTGAGTTAACACCCGAAGGGGGATTCAATCACTGACTACACCACATAATCGTCTAGTGTGCGGTAGTGATCCTAACAGGCTTGCCTAGCTAGATATCCATAAACGTTTGATTTAACCACTGATCATTACGCAGGGTCTCCTTACCCAAGTACCCTGGTAGTAGAGAGGTTGCTCCTAAGTCAACCATGACGGGGGTTAGGAAGAATTTAGAATCCCGGTTTATGTATAATGTTCAATTCACCCTTAAGATTAGAATAACAACTTAGTAAAATAGGCTCATATTAGTAACCCTAATTTATCTAACTTACATTCACATTTATTTATTAGTATTCTTATTTATTTATTCAAATCAGATAATTATTTATCTTATCTTTGTTTTAATCTAAACATCTAAATTTGTCTACGCTTATTGAATACAAGTAGATCTAACAGATTAAATCCATGGGAACGAACTTTACTTACTAACTGAACTTGCACCCGATCTGTAATATTTGCAGTGAGTTTCCCATGGTAGTCAAGGGTGTGTGTCCTTTATTATTATCTAATTTATCTATTTATTTATCACACCTTTGCACCCACCACTAGAATAAATACACTAGGACTAACAATGTAGTCCCCGGCAGCGTAGCCAAAAACTTGGTGGCTGGTAGGGTATGATAAAATAATGATAATAAAAGATAAGAACTATAACCCTAACCAATCACGTTACTCACTACAAGTATCACAATCGTATGCAAGTTTAATTGATAAGTAGAATTCGTTCGCAATGACTATGAAAGTTAGCTTAGGTTTAATGCAAATATAAAGTGAAAATGAATGAAGTTAGAAGAATAATACGCTAAAAGACTCTAAAATATTTATTTTGTTTTTAAGACTCTAAACAATTGATTAAAGAAAATAAATAGAAAGAAAGAAGTAGTATGAGAGTTTAGCTCGAGATATAGCAAGTAATCCCCACTAGCCTTGTGTTATGACCTATTTATGTAAAGGAGAATTGTGTGATATGCAATAGCCAGGATTCTATATTCCTTCCAACCCCCTTCTGGGTGGACTTAGGTGGCGACCTAACAATTACCAGCAGACTTGGGTAAGGGGACCCTGCACAATGATCGGTGGTTAATCTCAAACCCTAGTGACTGTCTAGTTAGGCAAGTCATTTCGAATCACTACCGCACACTAGACGTTTATGTGGTGTTTCAATAATTAGAAACCCCTTATGGGTGACCATCTAACTACTATTATGGGAATCCTATACGTTGGCCACCACAAGAACTACAGACAATACATCAATTCACATAAAAAAAGAGATAACACAACTAATTTCAATTAAATGTAAAATAACATCCCAAATTAATATAGATATAAAAAAGTCTAGGGTTCATACCCTTATGCTAATCTCAAGCTAAATAGAATTAGTTCATACTAGAGAAAGAAATAAAATAAATTACAAGGTTGAAGGGGTTGGAATGGCATGAATAGCGTCCAACTCCTTCTTGTCTTGTCTTCTCTTGATGTAAGCTTCCTATTGGGTTTTAAATGATTAAGGACTGACCAAGGATGATTTTTCTAAGGTAGGAATCGATATATATATAGTCCATTGGTCGAAATATGGAGTAAGCCCCAAGTTAATCTTACCAAAATTCGTATCTCTAAATTGTAGCTAACCATTACAGATATTGATTTGGTCATATTTCCTTAGTTACTTATCAGAATTTAATATTCTTTATATGGAAAATATATATCTGCTCATATAAAAAGCTCCTCCTAATTCCTAACCAATTTTCTGCGGCAATTAAATTAGTAGACGTATGTGCAGATTTGGTAGCTTCTTTACTTTCCAAATATTTCCAAAATTTTCCTTTTTGACTTTCTCTAAGGAGTTTCCTTTACTTTTCCTTTTCAAATCAGTTTCCATAGGTGTAATAGCTTCCATATACCTAAGTGCTATACAAATAACACACAAATTACGCGTAGAAGCTCACAAAATATCAAAACACCTAAAACTAGACAAGAAAGTGGAAAGTATAAATAAATGGGGGAAAATCCTAAAATTAAGTACTATATACCCCTAAAATGATGTTTCAAATATAGATTAATACATCACAAATATGGAGACATCATGATGTTTCAATTGAATGGGTCTTAGTACCAATGTTAAGAACTTATATCTTAATATTATCTTTTACCTTATCTTGACAATGGAAGTGCATGACATAATTTGAGGAACCATGAAACCCCTTTTGTATAGTTGCTATAATAGTCTAATGCTTATTATATCAATACCTACAATTCTATTTCTAATTAGCTACACAATAAGATAATTTATTGAATATCCATATAAATTAGAAATTCCTTCTTTAAATAATATACTAAATATTTTTTAATCATTATCCAGGTTAGGATAATTTTGGAAATGACCTTTAACTCAAGTTCCAATAATGCGATAGGGCCAAAATAGGAAATCAATAGGATTACTTAACATTCTCCCACTGAATCTAGTTTAGTATTGGTCGTCAGTATTTCACACTCTACTAGCTCATCTAAATAAATGACATCTCGTCTATAATCACATAGAGTAGAGGCATGATAAATAGTAATAGGCCATAGTAATAGAAATATTTTTTAAGACCTATATATATCCCTTGACAAGATAACTAACTAATTACAACAATCGTTCATATTATCACCCTAATGAGAATTTCCATACACAGTTCAAATGTGTAATTTCTTTTGAGTATTATTGCCCATAAAATATTAAAAGTCAACAAGTATTCTTTCTACAAACCATATAAAAAATACATAAATAATGTAATCTCATATTGGAATTTAAAAAACTCACATAATACAGAAAAATATATGTTTGATGTCTTATATGATATAATTAATTACCATTTTTAAATGGAAAGAAGTCTCATTTTATTCAGCATTCAAAAAAACTTTGTCGAACATAAGTTCACTTACATCATAATAAAAAAAACAAAGAGCCCACCCAAACAGTAACACATTCATTGAGTCCAAAACATATGCTAGTCTTAACATTTAACCCAACCCAAAACCTAAAAAACCCTAGTCTCACCATTATCAAAAGACTAATATGCCCTTTCCAATTAGAAGAAATCAGATTTATTACACAACCGAATACTAGAAACAACTTTGTTTTACCAAAACGACTCTTGAATTTGACGCAACAAGCGGTTCCTCAATAATCCAATTCACTTTCTAATAAGTATTTTCCAATTCTTTACATTAAACTATATCACCAAATATTCGTCTTACCATATTTGAGATGATCTCCTCATATTTAAGTTCACTGTCACAGGTTTTTTTCACTGCGTTCATACCACATGGTGTATACACAGGTAACAAGTAAGACATGAAATATCCGCAATTATTTCTTTTTACCACCACTTAGTTACCGATTTTTTTGCGAGAAAAGTTAAGGAATATATGGTTTAATTTCTTATATCGTGATATACTTGTATTACAAAAAGTTTAGAAATGATCAATTTTACTATATTCTGATACAGATCATGTATCCAGATGCAGACACATACTTCAGTAAAGGAAAAGATTGATGATCATTACATTTCAATACGGTATGATTAAATTATTGAGTTTTAATGATATTTATGAGAAATTCCTACATGAATATATGTCATATTTCATATCTTAATGATATCAATAACAAAATCAACCTATTATCTTGCTCAATTTTAATACAATGTTATGGTTATTTTTCACTATAAATTATAGATGAAATATGTAAGTCACCCAATAAACTTTAAATATTTACTAATTTTTAATGTAATATATTGATTATTTTCTAATATACATTTTTAGATGGAATATATTAGTTTCCAAATCAGGTTTGCATATTATTCAGTTTCCTCTATTACATCAAGTCATGTCTTATAGAAGTAAAATATATTTTATTTATTTTGGTCATAAAGAATCAAAGAGAGAGACGGACAATGAGAAGTATATGATATATTAATAGTCATACATAATTTTATATGCAAATATTAATATGTTATGAGTCTAAAAACAATTAAATAAAATTAATATAGGAATGAAAGTATAGATTATTGGACTTTCGTTTTTGTTCACGCAACTGTCGTCTTAGCTTTTACTTTGGGTATGAGAGTCTGCTTCAAGTTGGTAACTACGGGAGTTCGTTATATGGTAGTCGATTTACTCCCCCTCGGTTCGAGGCTTGAGTTTGTCTTTCTTGAGGATCATGTTTCTTCGACCCTTTGTGGTCTTAGCCCGCTATTTCGGTGGCATTTACGTTTCTGGTTCACTTTGGCAAAGAGCTTTGGTTCGAGAGTGTTTTGTTGTTTACTTTATTCTAGTTATTGTAGTCTTTTCCTTGTTATCGTTTGTTTGTCTTTCTTTGGGTTTGGTTGGTCAAACCCGGACATTTTGTAAGCTTGGTTTTAATTTTATATATAAGCGTTTGGAACAAAAAAAAGAAAGTATAGACTATAGAAAGATTTACCAGCAACAACAAAATATACATATCTTTATATCGTTCTACAAATATGCGCTTTTTTCAGAGGATAAAAAGTGAATATATTAAGAGTTTAAGTAAAATAAGTCAGCAAGAGCATGGATAGTATTTTGGTTCAGACAGTAACATTTGTAATTTTTAAGGAAGATTGAGTTGATTCCAATACAATCATATCTCGTTGTTGCCTTTTGATACTCGAGATTCTTGAAAGTTTATGTATTGATCAAACAAAAAATGTGAGTTTTGAAAATTTTCCTATTACTTAACTTGTTGAGTTTTGAGAATTTTCTAAATCTCAAACTGTTTTTTTTAAACTTCTTTTTCTGATGCATAGTTGGTTGGAACTAACATGTATTTTTATCAGTAACTCATTTTTTGATTTTTGGGAATTTTCTTCCCATAACTCAACTTTTTGAGTTTTTTAAGAATTTTTTAAGAGATGGACGGAATTAATTAATATAGTTCAAACTGTAATACAAGAATATCCAAAACTAAAACTCACTCATGGAAATTTTTTAAATGATCTTGTGTTTATTTATTTATCGCTTAATAATTAGTCAAGTTTTATCATAACTTTTATTGCTAATTATAACAGGTTCTTGAAATTCGCCTCAACATTCATACAATGGTCGAAACGTGTATGTTGAAGTGAATGCAGGGGTAGGAGGGTTTGGTGCAGTTTGGTTTGGAGCCTCTCCAAAGGACGGTAATTAGCCGTCTTAGTCTTCTTGGTTTTTCGGCAGCCACCACCCACAGGAACGTTACGCAAAGCACCACCCTCAGTCCAGTAACGTCTACAGTTCTTACAAAAGTAGCGCGGCTGAGTCAGGCTATAGTTATTGTAATAGCTCAGATAGTTGTACAAAGTCAATAACCTGGTAAATTTACCATTTAAATAAATATTAGAAACAAATTTTAAAGCTAAATTAAAAATAAAATAGATATACTTTTTGGTTTTATGTTTATTAATCAACATAATTATTTTCTCAAATTATTGATCTAATATTGATGATGTTTACGTATTTTCAGGTTATCTACTTTTTAAGAAGATTTGTGGAGTGGAAAACATCATCAATTGAAAGATACGTGTCAATGTGTCATCGTGAAGACTAATTAGTAGTACATAGAAAAATGAGTTATACCCTAGCCTTCCAAGTTTTATTAGGGTCGGGTACTGAAGTTTTAGTGGTCACTTTCCTTTGCCATTGTAATGATATGATGGAAAGAAAGTTTTGTAACTTTTGAAGTTAAATTAAATAAAATTTCTATAACTCTCTTCTAATTATGTGTAAACAGGATAGAATTTTGTTGAATTATGAATCTCTCATTATGAGTAGGGTTGAGCATTTCTTATACCCAAAACCGAAACTGGTGTTTTAATTACCCAAACCGATCCGAAATACTTGTTAAAATTACCTAGTTCAAAATACCATTGGGTTTACCTTTCTAATTTTCGGGCTCAAAATATTTACCAATGGGTTACCCAATATATTGGGTTGTCACTCAGCCTGACTTCGGTTTTCCCTATCGGTCCGACGAACCGAACCGTACCGTCAACTGCCGGCGACGAACCGAGACCGGTGGTGCTGCCTTGAACGGAACGGGATGAACCGCCGTCGCTCTTATCGGGCGTGTTTTCATATATTATTAAAAACACCTCGGGCCGAACCGGTCCGAAACCGTTAATGACCGGAACCGACCTCTAACTTTTTTTTATATAAAAGCTCAAACCCACAACATCATAAACCCAACATGTTTTAGCCCAAAGCCCCAAACCTTTTTTGTTCTTCAGCCCAACATGTTATCCCCCATTTTGTAGCCCAAATCATTAACCCAACCCAATCCACCACCAACCCAAAAAAAAATTAACAAAATAACCCAAATGATAAATAACCCAATCCCATACCAACCCTACCATTACACGGTTACATTGACGCGTGAATCGTGATTGCGATTTGCGAACCTTCATACGCCGTTACTCCGCTCACCCACCTCAGCCTGACTATCGGTTTTCCTTATCGGTAATCAATTACTCCCTCAAATTAATCACTCAATCTCTGTGATGATCCACGCGTGTTACCGTCTCTCCGTTGTTCCACTTCTGTGATTAATCTTAGAAGGTTGGGTTTTGGGTTTGGAAATATAGCTTTTTCTTTAATTGGTAAGAATATACTCTTCTGGTTTATATTTGTATGTATATATATATATATATATATATATATATATTCAATTTCTAACTTAGTATGTGATTCTTATGACTTATTCTATTCTGCATGGTTGAATTGGTGATTTCTGATGTTGGAATTGCGAATATGGCTTGAAGATTGATGGTTAATCATATGAAATTGGATGGGTAATGTTATTCTAGGCTCTTTTGTTTGTGGAAATTGTTTAATTACTATGTTTGTTGGCCTAAATGGAAATTGAATTAGAACTTGAAATTGAGATAGACATTGAAATTGTGGAAACTGAAATTGAAAGATTTTGGGGAAACTGAAATTGTAATTTTTTGGTGAAATTGAAAGTGTAATTGTTTGTGATTCTGTACTTATGTTATTTTGAAAATGTCCAAATTGAATACATGTCCCTGTTGTAAAATGATTTCCGAGTATAAGTTAGTAAGATCAAGTAGTTGAAGTGTTGAGTTTTGCTTTGAATTGACGGGAATTTTTTAATCGACGGATATAAACTTATGAAATTTGCAAAATAACCCCTTTTTTATACAAAAATGATGAAAACTCCTATTTATAAGATTAATATCTTTAATATTTTGTCCCATAGTTTTCGAATTTTGTAAAATTGGACCCAAACTTTTATAAAACATCTTGTGCGATTCTTTTTTATGATGAAAAACTTTCTGAAAAATGAAAATAAGGTCCTTATACGAATGGAAGATGTGTTTTTGTGGTCAAAATTTTCCTCTCTTCTACGTCTCTTCTTCTTTATTTAGGGTAATTAGCTATATATTTGTGGCTTAACCATATTTTTAAGCTTTGATTCTGTAAGTTTTATTATTAATTGTTTGGGTTCTTATTTTGCTAAAATTTCATAATACTATTTGTTATTTTAAATGAGTTGAACTTAGCGTATATCTGTATTGTGTGCTTTGACTTATTGTTTTCATCCCTAAAATCGGCCAATATTAGGACTATCCTTAATAATTGAGTTAACACCCGGAAGGGGGATTCAATCACTGACTACACCACATAATCGTCTAGTGTGCGGTAGTGATCCTAACAGGCTTGCCTAGCTAGATATCCATAAAGGTTTGATTTAACCACTGATCATTACGCAGGGTCTCCTTACCCAAGTACCCTGGTAGTAGAGAGGTTGCTCCTAAGTCAACCATGACGGGGGTTAGGAAGAATTTAGAATCCCGGTTTATGTATAATGCTCAATTCACCCTTAAGATTAGAATAACAACTTAGTAAAATAGGCTCATATTAGTAACCCTAATTTATCTAACTTACATTCACATTTATTTATTAGTATTCTTATTTATTTATTCAAATCAGATAATTATTCATCTTATCTTTGTTTTAATCTAAACATCTAAATTTGTCTACGCTTATTGAATACAAGTAGATCTAACAGATTAAATCCCTGGGAACGAACTTTACTTACTAACTGAACTTGCACCCGATCTGTAATACTTGCAGTGAGTTTCCCATGGTAGTCAAGGGTGTGTGTCCTTTATTATTATCTAATTTATCTATTTATTTATCACACCTTTGCACCCACCACTAGAATAAATACACTAGGACTAACAATGTAGTCCCCGGCAGCGTAGCCAAAAACTTGGTGGCTGGTAGGGTATGATAAAATAATGATAATAAAAGATAAGAACTATAACCCTAACCAATCACGCTACTCACTACAAGTATCACAGTCGTATGCAAGTTTAATTGATAAGTAGAATTCGTTCGCAATGACTATGAAAGTTAGCTTAGGTTTAATGCAAATATAAAGTGAAAATGAAATAAGTTAGAAGAATAATACGCTAAAAGACTCTAAAATATTTATTTTGTTTTTAAGACTCTAAACAATTGATTAAAGAAAATAAATAGAAAGAAAGAAGTAGTATGAGAGTTTAGCTCGAGATATAGCAAGTAATCCCCACTAGCCTTGTGTTATGACCTATTTATGTAAAGGAGAATTGTGTGATATGCAATAGCCAGGATTCTATATTCCTTTCAACCCCCTTCTGGGTGGACTTAGGTGGCGACCTAACAATTACCAGCAGACTTGGGTAAGGGGACCCTGCACAATGATCGGTGGTTAATCTCAAACCCTAGTGACTGTCTAGTTAGGCAAGTCATTTCGAATCACTACCGCACACTAGACGTTTATGTGGTGTTTCAATAATTAGAAACCCCTTATGGGTGACCATCTAACTACTATTATGGGAATCCTATACGTTGGCCACCACAAGAACTACAGACAATACATCAATTCACATAAAAACAGAGATAACACAACTAATTTCAATTAAATGTAAAATAACATCCCAAATTAATATAGATATAAAAAAGTCTAGGGTTCATACCCTTATGCTAATCGCAAGCTAAATAGAATTAGTTCATACTAGAGAAAGAAATAAAATAAATTACAAGGTTGAAGGGGTTGGAATGGCATGAATAGCGTCCAACTCCGTCTTGTCTTGTCTTCTCTTGATGTAAGCTTCCTATTGGGTTTTAAATGATTAAGGACTGACCAAGGATGATTTTTCTAAGGTAGGAATCGATATATATATATATATATATATAGTCCATTGGTCGAAATATGGAGTAAGCCCCAAGTTAATCTTACCAAAATTCGTATCTCTAAATTGTAGCTAACCATTACAGATATTGATTTGGTCATATCTCCTTAGTTACTTATCAGAATTTAATATTCTTTATATGGAAAATATATATCTGCTCATATAAAAAGCTCCTCCTAATTCCTAACCAATTTTCTGCGGCAATTAAATTAGTAGACGTATGTGCAGTTTTGGTAGCTTCTTTACTTTCCAAATATTTCCAAAATTTTCCTTTTTGACTTTCTCTAAGGAGTTTCCTTTACTTTTCCTTTTCAAATCAGTTTCCATAGGTGTAATAGCTTCCATATACCTAAGTGCTATACAAATAACACACAAATTACGCGCAGAAGCTCATAAAATATCAAAACACCTAAAACTAGACAAGAAAGTGGAAAGTATAAATAAATGGGGGAAAAATCCTAAAATTAAGTACTATATACCCCTAAAATGATGTTTCAAGTATAGATTAATACATCACAAATATGGAGACATCATGATGTTTCAATTGAATGGGTCTTAGTACCAATGTTAAGAACTTATATTTTAATATTATCTTTTACCTTATCTTGACAATGGAAGTGCATGACGTAATTTGAGGAACCATGAAACCCCTTTCGTATAGTTGCTATAATAGTCTAATGCTTATTATATCAATACCTACAATTCTATTTCTAATTAGCTACACAATAAGATAATTTATTGAATATCCATATTAATTAGAAATTCCTTCTTTAAATAATATACTAAATATTTTTTAATCATTATCCAGGTTAGGATAATTTTGGGAATGACCTTTAACTCAAGTTCCAATAATGCGATAGGGCCAAAATAGGATTCAATAGGATTACTTAACATTCTCCCACTGAATCTAGTTTAGTATTGGTCGTCAGTATTTCACACTCTACTAGCTCATCAAAATAAATGACATCTCGTCTATAATCACATAGAGTAGAGGCATGATAAATAGTAATAGGACATAGTAATAGAAATATTTTTTAAGACCTATATATATCCTTTGACAAGACAACTAACTAATTACAACAATCGTTCATATTATCACCCTAATGAGAATTTCCATACGCAGTTCAAATGTGAAATTTCTTTTGAGTATTATTGACCATAAAATATTAAAAGTCAACAAGTATTCTTTCTACAAACCATATAAAAAATACATAAATAATGTCATCTCATATTAGAATTTAAAAAACTCACATAGTACAGAAAAATATATGTTTGATGTCTTATATGATATAATTAATTACCATTTTTAAATGGAAAGAAGTCTCATTTTATTCAGCATTCAAAAAAACTTTGTCGAACATAAGTTCACTTACATCATAATAAAAAAAACAAAGAGCCCACCCAAACAGTAACACATTCATTGAGTCCAAACCATATTCTAGTCTTAACATTTAACCCAACCCAAAACCTAAAAAACCCTAGTCTCACCATTATCAAAAGACTAATATGCCCTTTCCAATTAGAAGAAATCAGATTTATTACACAACCAAATCCTAGAAACAACTTTGTTTTACCGAAACGACTCTTGAATTTGACGCAACAAGCGGTTCCTCAATAATCCAATTCACTTTCTAACAAGTATTTTCCAATTCTTTACATTAAACTATATCACCAAATATTCGTCTTACCGTATTCGAGATGATCTCCTCATATTTAAGTTCACTGTCACAGGTTTTTTTCACTGCGTTCATACCACATGGTGTATACACAAGTAACAAGTAAGACATGAAATATCCGCAATTATTTCTTTTCACCACCACTTAGTTACCGATTTATATATAGTTTAATTTCTTATATCGTGATATACTTGTATTACAAAAAGTTTAGAAATGATCAATTTTACTATATTCTGATACAGATCATGTATCCAGATGCAGACACATACTTTAGTAAAGGAAAAGATTGATGATCATTACATTTCAATACGGTATGATTAAATTATTGAGTTTTAATGATATTTATGAGAAATTTCTACATGAATATATGTCATATTTCATATCTTAATGATATCAATAACCAAATCAACCTATTATCTTGCTCAATTTTAATACAATGTTATGGTTATTTTTCACTATAAATTATAGGTGAAATATGTAAGTCACCCAATAAACTTTAAATATTTACTAATTTTTAATGTAATATATTGATTATTTTCTAATATACATTTTTAGATGGAATATATTAGTTTCCAAATCAGGTTTGCATATTAATCCGATTCCTCTATTACATCAAGTCATGTCTTATAGAAGTAAAATATATTTTATTTATTTTGGTCATAAAGAATCAAAGAGAGAGACGGACAATGAGAAGTATAGGATATATTAATAGTCATACATAATTTTAAATTCAAATATTAATATGTTATGAGTCTAAAAACAATTAAATAAAATTAATATGGGAATGAAAGTATATACTATAGAAAGATTTACCAGCAACAACAAAATATACATATCTTTATATCGTTCTACAAATATGCGCTTTTTTCAGAGGATAAAAAGTGAATATATTAAGAGTTTAAGTATAATAAGTCAGCAAGAGCATGGATAGTATTTTGGTCCAGACAGTAACATTTGTAATTTTTAAGGAAGATTGAGTTGATTCCAATACAATCATATCTCGTTGTTGCCTTTTGATACTCGAGATTCTTGAAAGTTTATGTATTGATCAAACAAAAAATGTGAGTTTTGAAAATTTTCCTATTACTTAACTTGTTGAGTTTTGAGAATTTTCTAAATCTCAAACTGTTGTTTTTAAACTTTTTTTTCTGATGCATAGTTGGTTGGAACTAACATGTATTTTTATCAGTAACTCATTTTTTGATTTTTGGGAATTTTCTTCCCATAACTCAACTTTTTGAGTTTTAAGAATTTTTTAAAAGATGGACGGAATTAATTAATATAGTTCAAACTGTAATACAAGAATATCCAAAACTAAAACTCACTCATGGAAATTTTTTAAATGATCTTGTGTTTATTTATTTATCGCTTAATAATTAGTCAAGTTTTATCATAACTTTTATTGCTAATTATAACAGGTTCTTGAAATTCGCCTCAGCATTCATACAATGGTCGAAACGTGTATGTTGAAGTGAATGCAGGGGTAGGAGGGTTTGGTGCAGTTGGGTTTGGAGCCTCTCCAAAGGACGGTAATTAGCCGTCTTAGTCTTCTTGGTTTTCCGGCAGCCACCACCCACAGGAACGTTACGCAAAGCACCACCCTCAGTCCAGTAACGTCTACAGTTCTTACAAAAGTAGCGCGGCTGAGTCAGGCTATAGTTATTGTAATAGCTCAGATAGTTGTACAAAGTCAATAACCTGGTAAATTTACCATTTAAATAAATATTAGAAACAAATTTTAAAGCTAAATTAAAAATAAAATAGATATACTTTTTGGTTTTATGTTTATTAATCAACATAATTATTTTCTCAAATTATTGATCTAATATTGATGATGTTTACGTATTTTCAGGTTATCTACTTTTTAAGAAGATTTGTGGAGTGGAAAACATCATCAATTGAAAGATACGTGTCAATGTGTCATCGTGAAGACTAATTAGTAGTACATAAGAAAATGAGTTATACCCTAGCCTTCCAAGTTTTATTAGGGTCGGGTACTGAAGTTTTAGTGGTCACTTTCCTTTGCCATTGTAATGATATGATGGAAAGAAAGTTTTGTAACTTTTGAAGTTAAATTAAATAAAATTTCTATAACTCTCTTCTAATTATGTGTAAACAGGATAGAATTTTGTTGAATTATGAATCTCTCATTATGAGTAGGGTTGAGCATTTCTTATACCCAAAACCGAAACTGGTGTTTTAATTACCCAAACCGATCCGAAATACTTGTTAAAATTACCTAGTTCAAAATACCATTGGGTTTACCTTTCTAATTTTCGGGCTCAAAATATTTACCAATGGGTTACCCAATATATTGGGTTGTCACTCAGCCTGACTTCGGTTTTCCCTATCGGTCCGACGAACCGAACCGTACCGTCAACTGCCGGCGACGAACCGAGACCGGTGGTGCTGCCTTGAACGGAACGGGACGAACCGCCGTCGCTCTTATCGGGCGTGTTTTCATATATTATTAAAAGCACCTCGGGCCGAACCGGTCCGAAACCGTTAATGACCGGAACCGGCCTCTAACTTTTTTTTATATAAAAGCTCAAACCCACAACATCATAAACCCAACATGTTTTAGCCCAAAGCCCCAAACCTTTTTTGTTCTTCAGCCCAACATGTTATCCCCCATTTTGTAGCCCAAATCATTAACCCAACCCAATCCACCACCAACCCAAAAAAAAATTAACAAAATAACCCAAATGATAAATAACCCAATCCCATACCAACCCTACCATTACACGGTTACATTGACGCGTGAATCGTGATTGCGATTTGCGAACCTTCATACGCCGTTACTCCGCTCACCCACCTCAGCCTGACTATTGGTTTTCCTTATCGGTAATCAATTACTCCCTCAAATTAATCACTCAATCTCTGTGATGATCCACGCGTGTTACCGTCTCTCCGTTGTTCCACTTCTGTGATTAATCTTAGAAGGTTGGGTTTTGGGTTTGGAAATATAGCTTTTTCTTTAATTGGTAAGAATATACTCTTCTGGTTTATATTTGTATGTATATATATATATATATATATATATATATATATTCAATTTCTAACTTAGTATGTGATTCTTATGACTTATTCTATTCTGCATGGTTGAATTGGTGATTTCTGATGTTGGAATTGCGAATATGGCTTGAAGATTGATGGTTAATCATATGAAATTGGATGGGTAATGTTATTCTAGGCTCTTTTGTTTGTGGAAATTGTTTAATTACTATGTTTGTTGGCCTAAATGGAAATTGAATGAGAACCTGAAATTGAGATAGACATTGAAATTGAAAGATTTTGGGGAAACTGAAGTTGTAATTGTTTGGTGAAATTGAAAGTGTAATTGTTTGTGATTCTGTACTTATGTTATTCGAAAATGTCCAAATTGAATACATGTCCCTGTTGTAAAATGATTTCCGAGTATAAGTTAGTAAGATCAAGTAGTTGAAGTGTTGAGTTTTGCTTTGAATTGATGGGAATTTTTGAATCGACGGATATAAACTTATGAAATTTGCAAAATAACCCCCTTTTGATACAAAAATGATGAAAACTCCTATTTATAAGATTAATATCTTTAATATTTTGTCCCATAGTTTTCGAATTTTGTAAAATTGGACCCAAACTTTTATAAAACATCTTGTGGGATTCTTTTTGATGATGAAAAACTTTCTGAAAAATGAAAATAAGGTCCTTATACGAATGGAAGATGTGTTTTTGTGGTCAAAATTTTCCTCCTCTTCTACATCTCTTCTTCTTTATTTAGGGTAATTAGCTATATATTTGTGGCTTAACCATATTTTTGAGCTTTGATTCTGTAAGTTTTATAATTAATTGTTTGGGTTATTATTTTGCTAAAATTTCATAATACTATTTGTTATTTTAAATGAGTTGAACTTAGCGTATATCTGTATTGTGTGCTTTGACTTATTGTTTTCATCCCTAAAATTGGCCAATATTAGGACTATCCTTAATAATTGAGTTAACACCCGAAGGGGGATTCAATCACTGACTACACCACATAATCGTCTAGTGTGCGGTAGTGATCCTAACAGGCTTGCCTAGCTAGATATCCATAAACGTTTGATTTAACCACTGATCATTACGCAGGGTCTCCTTACCCAAGTACCCTGGTAGTAGAGAGGTTGCTCCTAAGTCAACCATGACGGGGGTTAGGAAGAATTTAGAATCCCGGTTTATGTATAATGTTCAATTCACCCTTAAGATTAGAATAACAACTTAGTAAAATAGGCTCATATTAGTAACCCTAATTTATCTAACTTACATTCACATTTATTTATTAGTATTCTTATTTATTTATTCAAATCAGATAATTATTTATCTTATCTTTGTTTTAATCTAAACATCTAAATTTGTCTACGCTTATTGAATACAAGTAGATCTAACAGATTAAATCCATGGGAACGAACTTTACTTACTAACTGAACTTGCACCCGATCTGTAATATTTGCAGTGAGTTTCCCATGGTAGTCAAGGGTGTGTGTCCTTTATTATTATCTAATTTATCTATTTATTTATCACACCTTTGCACCCACCACTAGAATAAATACACTAGGACTAACAATGTAGTCCCCGGCAGCGTAGCCAAAAACTTGGTGGCTGGTAGGGTATGATAAAATAATGATAATAAAAGATAAGAACTATAACCCTAACCAATCACGTTACTCACTACAAGTATCACAATCGTATGCAAGTTTAATTGATAAGTAGAATTCGTTCGCAATGACTATGAAAGTTAGCTTAGGTTTAATGCAAATATAAAGTGAAAATGAATGAAGTTAGAAGAATAATACGCTAAAAGACTCTAAAATATTTATTTTGTTTTTAAGACTCTAAACAATTGATTAAAGAAAATAAATAGAAAGAAAGAAGTAGTATGAGAGTTTAGCTCGAGATATAGCAAGTAATCCCCACTAGCCTTGTGTTATGACCTATTTATGTAAAGGAGAATTGTGTGATATGCAATAGCCAGGATTCTATATTCCTTCCAACCCCCTTCTGGGTGGACTTAGGTGGCGACCTAACAATTACCAGCAGACTTGGGTAAGGGGACCCTGCACAATGATCGGTGGTTAATCTCAAACCCTAGTGACTGTCTAGTTAGGCAAGTCATTTCGAATCACTACCGCACACTAGACGTTTATGTGGTGTTTCAATAATTAGAAACCCCTTATGGGTGACCATCTAACTACTATTATGGGAATCCTATACGTTGGCCACCACAAGAACTACAGACAATACATCAATTCACATAAAAAAAGAGATAACACAACTAATTTCAATTAAATGTAAAATAACATCCCAAATTAATATAGATATAAAAAAGTCTAGGGTTCATACCCTTATGCTAATCTCAAGCTAAATAGAATTAGTTCATACTAGAGAAAGAAATAAAATAAATTACAAGGTTGAAGGGGTTGGAATGGCATGAATAGCGTCCAACTCCTTCTTGTCTTGTCTTCTCTTGATGTAAGCTTCCTATTGGGTTTTAAATGATTAAGGACTGACCAAGGATGATTTTTCTAAGGTAGGAATCGATATATATATAGTCCATTGGTCGAAATATGGAGTAAGCCCCAAGTTAATCTTACCAAAATTCGTATCTCTAAATTGTAGCTAACCATTACAGATATTGATTTGGTCATATTTCCTTAGTTACTTATCAGAATTTAATATTCTTTATATGGAAAATATATATCTGCTCATATAAAAAGCTCCTCCTAATTCCTAACCAATTTTCTGCGGCAATTAAATTAGTAGACGTATGTGCAGATTTGGTAGCTTCTTTACTTTCCAAATATTTCCAAAATTTTCCTTTTTGACTTTCTCTAAGGAGTTTCCTTTACTTTTCCTTTTCAAATCAGTTTCCATAGGTGTAATAGCTTCCATATACCTAAGTGCTATACAAATAACACACAAATTACGCGTAGAAGCTCACAAAATATCAAAACACCTAAAACTAGACAAGAAAGTGGAAAGTATAAATAAATGGGGGAAAATCCTAAAATTAAGTACTATATACCCCTAAAATGATGTTTCAAATATAGATTAATACATCACAAATATGGAGACATCATGATGTTTCAATTGAATGGGTCTTAGTACCAATGTTAAGAACTTATATCTTAATATTATCTTTTACCTTATCTTGACAATGGAAGTGCATGACATAATTTGAGGAACCATGAAACCCCTTTTGTATAGTTGCTATAATAGTCTAATGCTTATTATATCAATACCTACAATTCTATTTCTAATTAGCTACACAATAAGATAATTTATTGAATATCCATATAAATTAGAAATTCCTTCTTTAAATAATATACTAAATATTTTTTAATCATTATCCAGGTTAGGATAATTTTGGAAATGACCTTTAACTCAAGTTCCAATAATGCGATAGGGCCAAAATAGGAAATCAATAGGATTACTTAACATTCTCCCACTGAATCTAGTTTAGTATTGGTCGTCAGTATTTCACACTCTACTAGCTCATCTAAATAAATGACATCTCGTCTATAATCACATAGAGTAGAGGCATGATAAATAGTAATAGGCCATAGTAATAGAAATATTTTTTAAGACCTATATATATCCCTTGACAAGATAACTAACTAATTACAACAATCGTTCATATTATCACCCTAATGAGAATTTCCATACACAGTTCAAATGTGTAATTTCTTTTGAGTATTATTGCCCATAAAATATTAAAAGTCAACAAGTATTCTTTCTACAAACCATATAAAAAATACATAAATAATGTAATCTCATATTGGAATTTAAAAAACTCACATAATACAGAAAAATATATGTTTGATGTCTTATATGATATAATTAATTACCATTTTTAAATGGAAAGAAGTCTCATTTTATTCAGCATTCAAAAAAACTTTGTCGAACATAAGTTCACTTACATCATAATAAAAAAAACAAAGAGCCCACCCAAACAGTAACACATTCATTGAGTCCAAAACATATGCTAGTCTTAACATTTAACCCAACCCAAAACCTAAAAAACCCTAGTCTCACCATTATCAAAAGACTAATATGCCCTTTCCAATTAGAAGAAATCAGATTTATTACACAACCGAATACTAGAAACAACTTTGTTTTACCAAAACGACTCTTGAATTTGACGCAACAAGCGGTTCCTCAATAATCCAATTCACTTTCTAATAAGTATTTTCCAATTCTTTACATTAAACTATATCACCAAATATTCGTCTTACCATATTTGAGATGATCTCCTCATATTTAAGTTCACTGTCACAGGTTTTTTTCACTGCGTTCATACCACATGGTGTATACACAGGTAACAAGTAAGACATGAAATATCCGCAATTATTTCTTTTTACCACCACTTAGTTACCGATTTTTTTGCGAGAAAAGTTAAGGAATATATGGTTTAATTTCTTATATCGTGATATACTTGTATTACAAAAAGTTTAGAAATGATCAATTTTACTATATTCTGATACAGATCATGTATCCAGATGCAGACACATACTTCAGTAAAGGAAAAGATTGATGATCATTACATTTCAATACGGTATGATTAAATTATTGAGTTTTAATGATATTTATGAGAAATTCCTACATGAATATATGTCATATTTCATATCTTAATGATATCAATAACAAAATCAACCTATTATCTTGCTCAATTTTAATACAATGTTATGGTTATTTTTCACTATAAATTATAGATGAAATATGTAAGTCACCCAATAAACTTTAAATATTTACTAATTTTTAATGTAATATATTGATTATTTTCTAATATACATTTTTAGATGGAATATATTAGTTTCCAAATCAGGTTTGCATATTATTCAGATTCCTCTATTACATCAAGTCATGTCTTATAGAAGTAAAATATATTTTATTTATTTTGGTCATAAAGAATCAAAGAGAGAGACGGACAATGAGAAGTATATGATATATTAATAGTCATACATAATTTTATATGCAAATATTAATATGTTATGAGTCTAAAAACAATTAAATAAAATTAATATAGGAATGAAAGTATAGATTATTGGACTTTCGTTTTTGTTCACGCAACTGTCGTCTTAGCTTTTACTTTGGGTATGAGAGTCTGCTTCAAGTTGGTAACTACGGGAGTTCGTTATATGGTAGTCGATTTACTCCCCCTCGGTTCGAGGCTTGAGTTTGTCTTTCTTGAGGATCATGTTTCTTCGACCCTTTGTGGTCTTAGCCCGCTATTTCGGTGGCATTTACGTTTCTGGTTCACTTTGGCAAAGAGCTTTGGTTCGAGAGTGTTTTGTTGTTTACTTTATTCTAGTTATTGTAGTCTTTTCCTTGTTATCGTTTGTTTGTCTTTCTTTGGGTTTGGTTGGTCAAACCCGGACATTTTGTAAGCTTGGTTTTAATTTTATATATAAGCGTTTGGAACAAAAAAAAGAAAGTATAGACTATAGAAAGATTTACCAGCAACAACAAAATATACATATCTTTATATCGTTCTACAAATATGCGCTTTTTTCAGAGGATAAAAAGTGAATATATTAAGAGTTTAAGTAAAATAAGTCAGCAAGAGCATGGATAGTATTTTGGTTCAGACAGTAACATTTGTAATTTTTAAGGAAGATTGAGTTGATTCCAATACAATCATATCTCGTTGTTGCCTTTTGATACTCGAGATTCTTGAAAGTTTATGTATTGATCAAACAAAAAATGTGAGTTTTGAAAATTTTCCTATTACTTAACTTGTTGAGTTTTGAGAATTTTCTAAATCTCAAACTGTTTTTTTTAAACTTCTTTTTCTGATGCATAGTTGGTTGGAACTAACATGTATTTTTATCAGTAACTCATTTTTTGATTTTTGGGAATTTTCTTCCCATAACTCAACTTTTTGAGTTTTTTAAGAATTTTTTAAGAGATGGACGGAATTAATTAATATAGTTCAAACTGTAATACAAGAATATCCAAAACTAAAACTCACTCATGGAAATTTTTTAAATGATCTTGTGTTTATTTATTTATCGCTTAATAATTAGTCAAGTTTTATCATAACTTTTATTGCTAATTATAACAGGTTCTTGAAATTCGCCTCAACATTCATACAATGGTCGAAACGTGTATGTTGAAGTGAATGCAGGGGTAGGAGGGTTTGGTGCAGTTTGGTTTGGAGCCTCTCCAAAGGACGGTAATTAGCCGTCTTAGTCTTCTTGGTTTTTCGGCAGCCACCACCCACAGGAACGTTACGCAAAGCACCACCCTCAGTCCAGTAACGTCTACAGTTCTTACAAAAGTAGCGCGGCTGAGTCAGGCTATAGTTATTGTAATAGCTCAGATAGTTGTACAAAGTCAATAACCTGGTAAATTTACCATTTAAATAAATATTAGAAACAAATTTTAAAGCTAAATTAAAAATAAAATAGATATACTTTTTGGTTTTATGTTTATTAATCAACATAATTATTTTCTCAAATTATTGATCTAATATTGATGATGTTTACGTATTTTCAGGTTATCTACTTTTTAAGAAGATTTGTGGAGTGGAAAACATCATCAATTGAAAGATACGTGTCAATGTGTCATCGTGAAGACTAATTAGTAGTACATAGAAAAATGAGTTATACCCTAGCCTTCCAAGTTTTATTAGGGTCGGGTACTGAAGTTTTAGTGGTCACTTTCCTTTGCCATTGTAATGATATGATGGAAAGAAAGTTTTGTAACTTTTGAAGTTAAATTAAATAAAATTTCTATAACTCTCTTCTAATTATGTGTAAACAGGATAGAATTTTGTTGAATTATGAATCTCTCATTATGAGTAGGGTTGAGCATTTCTTATACCCAAAACCGAAACTGGTGTTTTAATTACCCAAACCGATCCGAAATACTTGTTAAAATTACCTAGTTCAAAATACCATTGGGTTTACCTTTCTAATTTTCGGGCTCAAAATATTTACCAATGGGTTACCCAATATATTGGGTTGTCACTCAGCCTGACTTCGGTTTTCCCTATCGGTCCGACGAACCGAACCGTACCGTCAACTGCCGGCGACGAACCGAGACCGGTGGTGCTGCCTTGAACGGAACGGGATGAACCGCCGTCGCTCTTATCGGGCGTGTTTTCATATATTATTAAAAACACCTCGGGCCGAACCGGTCCGAAACCGTTAATGACCGGAACCGACCTCTAACTTTTTTTTATATAAAAGCTCAAACCCACAACATCATAAACCCAACATGTTTTAGCCCAAAGCCCCAAACCTTTTTTGTTCTTCAGCCCAACATGTTATCCCCCATTTTGTAGCCCAAATCATTAACCCAACCCAATCCACCACCAACCCAAAAAAAAATTAACAAAATAACCCAAATGATAAATAACCCAATCCCATACCAACCCTACCATTACACGGTTACATTGACGCGTGAATCGTGATTGCGATTTGCGAACCTTCATACGCCGTTACTCCGCTCACCCACCTCAGCCTGACTATCGGTTTTCCTTATCGGTAATCAATTACTCCCTCAAATTAATCACTCAATCTCTGTGATGATCCACGCGTGTTACCGTCTCTCCGTTGTTCCACTTCTGTGATTAATCTTAGAAGGTTGGGTTTTGGGTTTGGAAATATAGCTTTTTCTTTAATTGGTAAGAATATACTCTTCTGGTTTATATTTGTATGTATATATATATATATATATATTCAATTTCTAACTTAGTATGTGATTCTTATGACTTATTCTATTCTGCATGGTTGAATTGGTGATTTCTGATGTTGGAATTGCGAATATGGCTTGAAGATTGATGGTTAATCATATGAAATTGGATGGGTAATGTTATTCTAGGCTCTTTTGTTTGTGGAAATTGTTTAATTACTATGTTTGTTGGCCTAAATGGAAATTGAATTAGAACTTGAAATTGAGATAGACATTGAAATTGTGGAAACTGAAATTGAAAGATTTTGGGGAAACTGAAATTGTAATTTTTTGGTGAAATTGAAAGTGTAATTGTTTGTGATTCTGTACTTATGTTATTTTGAAAATGTCCAAATTGAATACATGTCCCTGTTGTAAAATGATTTCCGAGTATAAGTTAGTAAGATCAAGTAGTTGAAGTGTTGAGTTTTGCTTTGAATTGACGGGAATTTTTTAATCGACGGATATAAACTTATGAAATTTGCAAAATAACCCCTTTTTTATACAAAAATGATGAAAACTCCTATTTATAAGATTAATATCTTTAATATTTTGTCCCATAGTTTTCGAATTTTGTAAAATTGGACCCAAACTTTTATAAAACATCTTGTGCGATTCTTTTTTATGATGAAAAACTTTCTGAAAAATGAAAATAAGGTCCTTATACGAATGGAAGATGTGTTTTTGTGGTCAAAATTTTCCTCTCTTCTACGTCTCTTCTTCTTTATTTAGGGTAATTAGCTATATATTTGTGGCTTAACCATATTTTTAAGCTTTGATTCTGTAAGTTTTATTATTAATTGTTTGGGTTCTTATTTTGCTAAAATTTCATAATACTATTTGTTATTTTAAATGAGTTGAACTTAGCGTATATCTGTATTGTGTGCTTTGACTTATTGTTTTCATCCCTAAAATCGGCCAATATTAGGACTATCCTTAATAATTGAGTTAACACCCGGAAGGGGGATTCAATCACTGACTACACCACATAATCGTCTAGTGTGCGGTAGTGATCCTAACAGGCTTGCCTAGCTAGATATCCATAAAGGTTTGATTTAACCACTGATCATTACGCAGGGTCTCCTTACCCAAGCACCCTGGTAGTAGAGAGGTTGCTCCTAAGTCAACCATGACGGGGGTTAGGAAGAATTTAGAATCCCGGTTTATGTATAATGCTCAATTCACCCTTAAGATTAGAATAACAACTTAGTAAAATAGGCTCATATTAGTAACCCTAATTTATCTAACTTACATTCACATTTATTTATTAGTATTCTTATTTATTTATTCAAATCAGATAATTATTCATCTTATCTTTGTTTTAATCTAAACATCTAAATTTGTCTACGCTTATTGAATACAAGTAGATCTAACAGATTAAATCCCTGGGAACAAACTTTACTTACTAACTGAACTTGCACCCGATCTGTAATACTTGCAGTGAGTTTCCCATGGTAGTCAAGGGTGTGTGTCCTTTATTATTATCTAATTTATCTATTTATTTATCACACCTTTGCACCCACCACTAGAATAAATACACTAGGACTAACAATGTAGTCCCCGGCAGCGTAGCCAAAAACTTGGTGGCTGGTAGGGTATGATAAAATAATGATAATAAAAGATAAGAACTATAACCCTAACCAATCACGCTACTCACTACAAGTATCACAGTCGTATGCAAGTTTAATTGATAAGTAGAATTCGTTCGCAATGACTATGAAAGTTAGCTTAGGTTTAATGCAAATATAAAGTGAAAATAAAAGAAGTTAGAAGAATAATACGCTAAAAGACTCTGAAATATTTATTTTGTTTTTAAGACTCTAAACAATTGATTAAAGAAAATAAATAGAAAGAAAGAAGTAGTATGAGAGTTTAGCTCGAGATATAGCAAGTAATCCCCACTAGCCTTGTGTTATGACCTATTTATGTAAAGGAGAATTGTGTGATATGCAATAGCCAGGATTCTATATTCCTTCCAACCCCCTTCTGGGTGGACTTAGGTGGCGACCTAACAATTACCAGCAGACTTGGGTAAGGGGACCCTGCATAATGATCGGTGGTTAATCTCAAACCCTAGTGACTGTCTAGTTAGGCAAGTCATTTCGAATCACTACCGCACACTAGACGTTTATGTGGTGTTTCAATGATTAGAAACCCATTATGGGTGACCATCTAACTACTATTATGGGAATCCTATACGTTGGCCACCACAAGAACTACAGACAATACATCAATTCACATAAAAATAGAGATAACACAACTAATTTCAATTAAATGTAAAATAACATCCCAAATTAATATAGATATAAAAAAGTCTAGGGTTCATACCCTTATGCTAATCTCAAGCTAAATAGAATTAGTTCATACTAGAGAAAGAAATAAAATAAATTACAAGGTTGAAGGGGTTGGAATGGCATGAATAGCGTCCAACTCCTTCTTGTCTTGTCTTCTCTTGATGTAAGTTTCCTATTGGGTTTTAAATGATTAAGGACTGACCAAGGATGATTTTTCTAAGGTAGGAATCGATATATATATAGTCCATTGGTCGTGTTAGCCTCACCTTGTTTTTATTCCCGTTTTAATATTCGACAAATCATCATTTAAACTAAAATTCATTTGGTATCACTTTTAAAGGTTTTCCAAAACCCCTCATTAGATTAGTTGTCTTTAAATCCTTTATCTTAGCTTGAGATTCAAAAGAGCAGCGTCGCGGTACACCGGACGAAAGCTGCGGTACACCGCAGTACCATGGATCAAAGGCGCGGTGCACAGGCTAGTCCGACCAGTAAGCTAAGAAAACATGCGGTACACCGGACAAAGGCGCGGTACACCGGACTGAGGCACGGACCAGGGACACGGTGCTTAGTATAGCCCGTAAGTCAGCAATGGATTTAAGACGAGGAGATTTGCGGTGCACCGGACAATACCCGCGGTACACCGCGAGATAGGGTTTCTGCGTTATTACTAGAGGACAAAGCTTATATCCGTTGGAGTTAAAATAGATCCGTTAGATAGAAGCCTTTTGACCGTTGGAAGATATTTTCAGCTATATATTGAAGCTCATTCAAGACACAACCCAAGCCTTCCATCTATCAATCTTAAGAGCAATTAATATTATCATTCAAGAAGGTTTCAAAGGAGCATTCAAGTCATATTCATTCTCAAGCTACTTAGTTTATATCCACTCATTTAGGAGTTTAGTTACAAAGCTTTTATAAGCACCCCTAAACACTTTTCCTTTCCTCTTAGTTCTTGTAATAGATTAAGAGAGTAGTGTGAGCATAGGTTTATGCTTGGTTCCTTGTGTTGGTGATAACACAAGTGTATTTCCTTCAAGGTTTTGAAGTGGTTGTAAAGGGTTTGTAATCTCACCCGGTTTAAGCGTTACGAAGATTAGTTGAGAATCTTGCAAATCCTAAGGAGGCTTCCTTAGGTAGTGGATGTAGGGAAACCGAACCACTATACATCGTTGTGTATCGTTTTCTATCCCTTCACTCTTTACATTTCCGCTCTCTATATGCTTGATAAAATGCTTACATGAATAGTTTGATAATATTGTCTTTTAGGATTATCTAGTTCTTAACTATTTAGTTTGCTAAAACAATAGGATTAAAATTAGCTTTTAATTTATTTACTTGAAATAAAATTAGCCGATTAATTTCCATTGTCCTATTCAACCCCCCTTCTAGGACGCATATAGTATATCAATTGGTATCAGAGCCTAGCTCTATTGTACTTAATCGTTTCTAGAGTTAATACGATATGGATTCTAATCAACCGGAAGGTTCATGTTCTACTAGACCTCCGCTTTGTGTAGGAAAAGACTACTTTGGATGGAAAAAGAAAATGGAGATTCATGTCAAAGGAATTGATTACTTTTTGTGGCTTGCTATCAAGAAGGGTCCTTACATTCCTTATGTTAATGGTAGTAAAACGGAGGTGAAAGATGAAGATGATTACAATGATCAAGACATAGCTAAACTCACCAAAAACAACAAAGCTATGAACATACTCATAAATGGGTTAAGTGTCACGGAATATGCTAGAGTTAGTGAATGCAATTCGACTCATGAAATGTGGCAACTCTTGGAGTTATCATATCAAGGAACGGAAGATATCAAAGAAACTAAGATTGGTCTTTTTATCACCAAGTATGAGCTATTTCGTATGGAGCCCGATGAAGCCTTAAATGCTATGCATCAAAGATTTTCTAACATTGTCAACACCTTGAAGACTCTTGGTCAAGAGTACACCAACAAAGAACAATGCCGAAAAATCTTATTTGCTCTTCCAAGGAAATACAAATCAAAGATCAACTCTATAAGAGACACTAAAGATCTTTCAAAAATGACGGTTCATGAACTCATTTGCAACCTCATGACGGAAGAGCTTGTGCTTGAAGAAGAAAAGATAAGAGATGATGAGGAGAAGAAGATTAAGAAATCCATTGCCTTCCATGCCTTGAGTACCAAGTTGAAAGAACGAAAAGAAAGGAAGGAAAGTGAAGAAGAAGAGAACTCACATGAAGAAGAAACTAGTGAAGATGAAGGAGTAGCTATGTTGGCAAGAGATATGAAAAAATTCATGAGATACAAACGATTTTCCAAGAAAGGAAGTTCTTCCTCACCCTATAAGAAGAATGTTAGAGCTATCAAACAAGATGAACCCACTTGCTATCATTGCAAGAAAGTTGGTCACATCAAAACTTATTGCCCTCTTCTTCAAAAGGAGAAACCTAAGAGAGCAATGCATGCTAATATCACTTGGGATACTCAAAATTCGGATGAAGAAGAAAGTGATAATGAAAATGTTAATCTTGTTGCTTTTATGGGAGAACTTGAAAATGATGAAGATGCTTCGTCGGATGATGATACCGGTTCAACTCACTTTGCCTTTATGGAAAATCATGATGAGGTAACTCCTAAATCTAAACTTTCTTTATCTAATGATGATGCTAGTGAACAAGATATTCATGAGGCATTTGATTCTCTCTACAATGATTTTTTAAACTCTATTGAAACAAACAAAGTTTTAACAAAAGATTTAGAATTTGAGAAAAATAGAACTAAAGAGGTTTTGAAAGCTTTGGAAGATTGTCAAAATCTTTGTGATGAATGTATAGATGAAAATGAGAAACTTCATCTTATTGAGAAAAATCTTTTGGAAGAAAAATCCTTGTTGGAGAAAAAGATTGTTGATCAAAATGCTATTATTTTAAAATTTACAAGTGGGCAAGAAAACTTGGATTTGATTTTAGGTTCTCAAAAAATGGCTTTTGAAAAAAGTAGTGTTGGATATGATCCATTCACTAAACAAAAACCCTTGAAAAATGTTTTTGTAAAATCAAAAATTTCAAATGCAATTCCATCTTCTTCAAAATCTTCTATCACTTGCACCTATTGTGAAAAACTTGGTCATGATGCATCTCATTGTTATTATCGTAAATTATTGGATTTGGGATCTCTTGTGCCACTTTGGAAAAGGCCTATATGGGCTATAAAAAGAAAATCCACTAACTCTCATGGACCCAAACCAAATTGGGTACCTAAAGCCTAAATTATTTTTGTGTGTAGGGATTGAGCATCAAGAAGCAAAATATATGGCTCATTGATAGTGGATGCTCAAGACATATGACCGGGAACCCATCATTATTTACACGGTTATATAAAACAAAAGGTGATAGAGTTACTTTTGCCGACAATACTAAAAAACGCGTTTTGGGTAAAGGTAACATCGGTAATATGAATTCTTTACTTATCTCTAATGTTTTACTTGTTGAGGGTCTATCTTTTAACTTGCTTAGTATAATTCAACTTTGTGATGTTGGTTATAGTGTTAAATTTGAAGCATCTAGATGCATTGTTTTCAAAAATGATGAGTTAGATACTATTTTTATTGCAAAAAGATCGGATAATATTTTTGTAGTTGATCTTGAGAGTATTATGTGTCAACGTATTAAATGCTTATCCGTGGTAAATGATAGTTGGCTTTGGCATAGACGTTTAGGACATGCTAGTATGGATTTGATTTCAAAATTGTCTAGAAAAAATCTTGTCGTTGGTTTGCCTATTTATAAGTTTGATAAAGATAAATTATGTGATGCATGTCAACTTGGTAAACAACATCGTTCATCTTTTAAATCCATAAACAAGGTCATCACCGTTAGGCCACTTCAATTATTGCATATGGATCTTTTTGTTCCCGTTGATGTCACTAGTCTAGGAGGATCTAGATATGTCTTTGTTGTTGTTGATGATTACACTAGATATACATGGGTGATGTTCCTTGCTTTAAAAAGTCATGCCTTCAATGAATTTGCAAAACTTTGTAGAAAGGTGCAAAATGAGAAAGGCTACTCTATTACATGCATTCGTAGTGATAATGGTAGTGAATATGTGAACTCTCCTTTTGTGCATTTTTGTGATGAATTTGGGATTGAGCATAATTTTTCGGCTCCTAGAACTCCCCAACAAAATGGGGTAGTGGAAAGGAAAAACCGAACTCTACAAGAAATGGCTAGAACAATGCTAAAAGAACATAGCTTGCCTACATACTTTTGGGGTGAAGCCGTTCATACGGCTTGTTATGTGTTAAATAGAGTTCTAATTAGACCCCTTATTAAGAAAACCCCTTATGAGCTTTGGAATGGTAGACCACCAACTATTGCTTATTTTCGTGTTTTTTGGTGCAAATGTTTTATCTTAAACACTAGGGACTATTTGGGAAAATTTGATGCTAAATCGGATGAAGGTATTTTTCTTGGTTATTCCACTAAGGGAAAAGCCTATCGCATTTTCAATAAACGTACTCGTACCATTGAAGAATCTATGCATGTTGACTTTGATGAGACTAACCCTTTTTGTATCAAGAAAGTAGTAGATGTTGATTTACATGAAGATACTCCACAAGATCAACCCTTAGAATCTCCTACTCAAGAATTAAACTCTCATGATGAATCTCTTAAGGAAAATGGTCAACTCTCAAATGAAGCTAGTACGGATTTACCAAAGTGTTGGAAAAATATCAAAGATCACCCAAGTGAATTAATTCTAGGTGATCCAAAAGAAGGTGTTACCACTCGTTCTCGTATTATTGCTCTATGTGCTCATCAAGCATTCTTATCTCAAATTGAGCCCAAGAATATTAAAGAAGCCTTGCTAGATGATCATTGGATAAACGCTATGCATGAGGAATTAAATCAATTTGAGCGTAGTAAAGTTTGGACATTAATTGAGAAACCAATTGGCCCTACTATTATTGGCACTAAGTGGGTATTTCGCAATAAGCTAGATGACACCGGTATTATCACTAGAAATAAAGCAAGGTTAGGTTCTCAAGGATACAATCAAGAAGAAGGTATTGATTTCGATGAAATTTTGCTCCGGTAGCTAGACTTGAATCTATTCGTATGCTACTTGCTTTTGCTTGTTATATGAATTTTAAACTTTACCAAATGGATGTCAAAAGTGCTTTTTTAAATGGTTTTATAGATGAGGAAGTCTTTGTTAAACAACCACCGGGTTTTGAGGATCCAAAATTTCCAAATCATGTTTTTAAACTTTCAAAGGCTTTATATGGTTTAAAACAAGCACCTCGTGCTTGGTATGAACGTTAAAGAAAAATTTTATTAGATGATGGTTTTAAAAGAGGAAATATTGACTCCACTTTATTTATAAAAAGGTCTTCAAAAGATATCCTTCTTGTTCAAATTTATGTGGATGATATAATATTTGGTGCTACTAATGAAAATCTTTGTGAGAATTTTTCTAAAAGCATGCATAGAGAATTTGAGATGAGCATGATGGGAGAATTGAATTACTTTCTTGGACTTCAAATCAAGCAAATGAAGGATGGCATCTTTGTCAATCAAGCCAAATACACAAAAGAATTGATCAAAAAATTTGGACTTGAAGATGCAAAGGAAATTGGAACTCCAATGAGCACATCCACAAAACTAGACAAAGATGAAGATGGTAAGGATGTTGATGAGAAAGCATATCGAGGTATGATTGGTAGCTTACTTTATTTAACCGCTTCTAGACCCGATATTATGTTCCCCGTGTGTCTTTGTGCTAGATTCCAATCCTCTCCTAAAGAATCCCATCTTAGTGCCGTTAAGCGTATTTTTAGGTATTTGAAAGGAACCCTAAGTCTAGGACTTTGGTACCCAAGATTTACCTCTTTTGAACTAATAGGTTATTCGGATGCCGATTATGCCGGTTGTAGACTTGATAGGAAGAGTACTAGTGGAAGTTTCCAATTCTTAGGTCAATCCCTTGTTTCTTGGTCTAGTAGAAAACAAAATAGTGTTGCTTTATCCACGGCCGAAGCCGAATATGTTGCGGCCGGGAATTGTGTGACTCAAATTCTTTGGATGAAACAAACCTTGCTAGATTTTGGCCTTGAATATGATTGTGTTCCCATTCGTTGTGATAACACTAGTGCTATCAACCTCACCAAAAATCCTATCCAACACTCTAGAACGAAACACATAGAAATCCGTCATCACTTTATCCGTGATCACACTCAAAAAGGGGATATTGTACTTGAATTTGTCACTTCGGAAAATCAACTAGCCGATATCTTTACTAAACCTCTACCCCAAGATCTTTTTGAGAAAATTCGTTGTGAGATTGGCATGCAAATTCTCTAACCATTCTTTCATGCCTTTATTGTTTAGTGCTTTTTGTGTTTATTATCTTGTTGCTAATATTTTCTTGATGTTATAGGGTCCTTGAAGCTTCTAATTGTTATCCATTTATTTCTTTAGCCTTTGTTTTTACTCATAATGTATTTTGACCCCTTTAAATTTTCAAAAATCGTATCATTGGTTCTTTTTGTTGTTGACAAAGGGGGAGAAATTTTAGTTAAACTTTTTCAAATGCATTTTGTGAGGGGGAGTTTTTATAAAAAATCTAGTGATTAGGTTGAGGGGGAGTTTTTAATCAAAACTTTATCTTAGGAATCTTCAAAAGTTTATGATTTGTCAAACATCAAAAAGGGGGAGATTGTTAGCCTCACCTTGTTTTTATTCCCGTTTTAATATTCGACAAATCATCATTTAAACTAAAATTCATTTGGTATCACTTTTAAAGGTTTTCCAAAACCCCTCATTAGATTAGTTGTCTTTAAATCCTTTATCTTAGCTTGAGATTCAAAAGAGCAGCGTCGCGGTACACCGGACGAAAGCTGCGGTACACCGCAGTACCACGGATCAAAGGCGCGGTGCACAGGCTAGTCTGACCAGTAAGCTAAGAAAACATGCGGTACACCGGACAAAGGCGCGGTACACCGGACTGAGGCACGGACCAGGGACACGGTGCTTAGTATAGCCCGTAAGTCAGCAATGGATTTAAGACGAGGAGATTTGCGGTGCACCGGACAATACCCGCGGTACACCGCGAGATAGGGTTTCTGCGTTATTACTAGAGGACAAAGCTTATATCCGTTGGAGTTAAAATAGATCCGTTAGATAGAAACCTTTTGACCGTTGGAAGATATTTTCAGCTATATATTGAAGCTTATTCAAGACACAACCCAAGCCTTCCATCTACCAATCTTAAGAGCAATTAATATTATCATTCAAGAACGTTTCAAAGGAGCATTCAAGTCATATTCATTCTCAAGCTACTTAGTTTATATCCACTCATTTAGGAGTTTAGTTACAAAGCTTTTATAAGGACCCCTAAACACTTTTCCTTTCATCTTAGTTCTTGTAATAGATTAAGAGAGTAGTGTGAGCATAGGTTTATGCTTGGTTCCTTGTGTTGGTGATAACACAAGTGTATTTCCTTCAAAGTTTTGAAGTGGTTGTAAAGGGTTTGTAATCTCACCCGGTTTAAGAGTTACGAAGATTAGTTGAGAATCTTGCAAATCCTAAGGAGGCTTCCTTAGGTAGTGGATGTAGGGAAACCGAACCACTATACATCGTTGTGTATCGTTTTCTATCCCTTCACTCTTTACATTTCCGCTCTCTATATGCTTGATAAAATGCTTACATGAATAGTTTGATAATATTGTCTTTTAGGATTATCTAGTTCTTAACTATTTAGTTTGATAAAACAATAGGATTCAAATTAGCCTTTAATTTTATTTACTTGAAATAAAATTAGCCGATTAATTTCCATTGTCCTATTCAACCCCCCTTCTAGGACGCATATAGTATATCAGGTCGAAATATGGAGTAAGCCCCAAGTTAATCTTACCAAAATTCGTATCTCTAAATTGTAGCTAACCATTACAGATATTGATTTGGTCATATCTCCTTAGTTACTTAGCAGAATTTAATATTCTTTATATGGAAAATATATATCTGCTCATATAAAAAGCTCCTCCTAATTCCTAACCAATTTTCTGCGGCAATTAAATTAGTAGACGTATGTGCAGTTTTGGTAGCTTCTTTACTTTCCAAATATTTCCAAAATTTTCCTTTTTGACTTTCTCTAAGGAGTTTCCTTTACTTTTCCTTTTCAAATCAGTTTCCATAGGTGTAATAGCTTCCATATACCTAAGTGCTATACAAATAACACACAAATTACGCGCAGAAGCTCACAAAATATCAAAACACCTAAAACTAGACAAGAAAGTGGAAAGTATAAATAAATGGGGGAAAATCCTAAAATTAAGTACTATATACCCCTAAAATGATGTTTCAAGTATAGATTAATACATCACAAATATGGAGACATCATGATGTTTCAATTTAATGGGTCTTAGTACCAATGTTAAGAACTTATATCTTAATATTATCTTTTACCTTATCTTGACAATGGAAGTGCATGACATAATTTGAGGAACCATGAAACCCCTTTTGTATAGTTGCTATAATAGTCTAATGCTTATTATATCAATACCTACAATTCTATTTCTAATTAGCTACACAATAAGATAATTTATTGAATATCCATATTAATTAGAAATTCCTTCTTTAAATAATATACTAAATATTTTTTAATCAATATCCAGGTTAGGATAATTTTGGGAATGACCTTTAACTTAAGTTCCAATAATGCGATAGGGCCAAAATAGGAAATCAATAGGATTACTTAACATTCTCCCACTGAATCTAGTTTAGTATTGGTCGTCAGTATTTCACACTCTACTAGCTCATCAAAATAAATGACATCTCGTCTATAATCACATAGAGTAGAGGCATGATAAATAGTAATAGGCCATAGTAATAGAAATATTTTTTAAGACCTATATATATCCCTTGACAAGACAACTAACTAATTACAACAATCGTTCATATTATCACCCTAATGAGAATTTCCATACACAGTTCAAATGTGTAATTTCTTTTGAGTATTATTGCCCATAAAATATTAAAAGTCAACAAGTATTCTTTCTACAAACCATATAAAAAATACATAAATAATGTCATCTCATATTAGAATTTAAAAAACTCACATAATACAGAAAAATATATGTTTGATGTCTTATATGATATAATTAATTACCATTTTTAAATGGAAAGAAGTCTCATTTTATTCAGCATTCAAAAAAACTTTGTCGAACATAAGTTCACTTACATCATAATAAAAAAAACAAAGAGCCCACCCAAACAGTAACACATTCATTGAGTCCAAAACATATGCTAGTCTTAACATTTAACCCAACCCAAAACCTAAAAAACCCTAGTCTCACCATTATCAAAAGACTAATATGCCCTTTACAATTAGAAGAAATCAGATTTATTACACAACCGAATACTAGAAACAACTTTGTTTTACCAAAACGACTCTTGAATTTGACGCAACAAGCGGTTCCTCAATAATCCAATTCACTTTCTAACAAGTATTTTCCAATTCTTTACATTAACCTATATCACCAAATATTCGTCTTACCATATTTGAGATGATCTCCTCATATTTAAGTTCACTGTCACAGGTTTTTTTCACTGCGTTCATACCACATGGTGTATACACAGGTAACAAGTAAGACATGAAATATCCGCAATTATTTCTTTTTACCACCACTTAGTTACCGATTTTTTTGCGAGAAAAGTTAAGGAATATATGGTTTAATTTCTTATATCGTGATATACTTGGATTACAAAAAGTTTAGAAATGATCAATTTTACTATATTCTGATACAGATCATGTATCCAGATGCAACACATACTTTAGTAAAGAAAAAGATTGATGATCATTACATTTCAATACGGTATGATTAAATTATTGAGTTTTAATGATATTTATGAGAAATTTCTACATGAATATTTGTCATATTTCATATCTTAATGATATCAATAACCAAATCAACCTATTATCTTGCTCAATTTTAATACAATGTTATGGTTATTTTTCACTATAAATTATAGATGAAATATGTAAGTCACCCAATAAACTTTAAATATTTACTAATTTTTAATGTAATATATTGATTATTTTCTAATATACATTTTTAGATGGAATATATTAGTTTCCAAATCAGGTTTGCATATTAATCAGATTTCTCTATTACATCAAGTCATGTCTTATAGAAGTAAAATATATTTTATTTATTTTGGTCATAAAGAATCAAAGAGAGAGACGGACAATGAGAAGTATAGGATATATTAATAGTCATACATAATTTTAAATGCAAATATTAATATGTTATGAGTCTAAAAACAATTAAATAAAATTAATATAGGAATGAAAGTATAGACTATAGAAAGATTTACCAGCAACAACAAAATATACATATCTTTATATCGTTCTACAAATATGCGCTTTTTTCAGAGGATAAAAAGTGAATATATTAAGAGTTTAAGTATAATAAGTCAGCAAGAGCATGGATAGTATTTTGGTTCAGATAGTAACATTTGTAATTTTTAAGGAAGATTGAGTTGATTCCAATACAATCATATCTCGTTGTTGCCTTTTGATACTCGAGATTCTTGAAAGTTTATGTATTGATCAAACAAAAAATGTGAGTTTTGAAAATTTTCCTATTACTTAACTTGTTGAGTTTTGAGAATTTTCTAAATCTCAAACTGTTTTTTTTAAACTTCTTTTTCTGATGCATAGTTGGTTGGAACTAACATGTATTTTTATCAGTAACTCATTTTTTGATTTTTGGGAATTTTCTTCCCATAACTCAACTTTTTGAGTATTGGGAATTTTTTAAGAGATGGACGGAATTAATTAATATAGTTCAAAATGTAATACAAGAATATCCAAAACTAAAACTCACTCATGGAAAATTTTTAAATGATCTTGTGTTTATTTATTTATTGCTTAATAATTAGTCAAGTTTTATCATAACTTTTATTGCTAATTATAACAGGTTCTTGAAATTCGCCTCAGCATTCGTACAATGGTCGAAACGTGTATGTTGAAGTGAATGCAGGGGTAGGAGGGTTTGGTGCAGTTGGGTTTGGAGCCTCTCCAAAGGACGGTAATAAGGTGAAAGTGTTGTTAACGTTGTTCACATTGTAGAGTTGAGCTATCGGATCGGTTGAAGTCGAAGCTTGATAGTGATTGTTATAATGATGGGACCTATTAAATCCAAACCCAGAAGTATCACCAAGCTGAAAAATCAATGCGGGTGTAAGAATACTTTCAATATACCTTAAACCACCTCCGATTTGATGACTAGAGTGAGTAGTTGTTGGTGGAGGAGGTGCCGCCGTCTTAGTCTTCTTGGTTTTTCGGCAGCCACCACCCACAGGAACGTTACACAAAGCACCACCCTCAGTCCAGTAACGTCTACAGTTCTTACAAAAGTAGCGCAGCTGAGTCAGGCTATAGTTATTGTAATAGCTCAGATAGTTGTACAAAGTCAATAACTTGGAAAATTTACCATTTAAATAAATATTAGAAACAAATTTTAAAGCTAAATTAAAAATAAAATAGATATACTTTTTGGTTTTATGTTTATTAATCAACATAATTATTTTCTCAAATTATTGATCTAATATTGATGATGTTTACGTATTTTCAGGTTATCTACTTTTTAAGAAGATTTTTGGAGTGGAAAACATCATCAATTGAAAGATACGTGTCAATGTGTCATCGTGAAGACTAATTAGTAGTACATAAGAAAATGAGTTATACCCTAGCCTTCCAAGTTTTATTAGGGTCGGGTACTGAAGTTTTAGTGGTCACTTTCTTTTGCCATTGTAATGATATGATGGAAAGAAAGTTTTGTAACTTTTGAAGTTAAATTAAATAAAATTTCTATAACTCTCTTCTAATTATGTGTAAACAGGATAGAATTCTGTCGAATTATGAATCTCTCATTATGAGTAGGGTTGAGCATTTCTTATACCCAAAACCGAAACTGGTGTTTTAATTACCCAAACCGATCCGAAATACTTGTTAAAATTACCTAGCCCAAAATACCATTGGGTTTACCTTTCTAATTTTCGGGCTCAAAATATTTACCAATGGGTTACCCAATATATTGGGTTGTCACTCAGCCTGACTTCGGTTTTCCCTATCGGTCCGACGAACCGAACCGTACCGTCAGCTGCCGGCGACGAACCGAGACCGGTGGTGCTGCCTTGAACGGAACGAGACGAACCGCCGTCGCTCTTATCGGGCGTGTTTTCATATATTATTAAAAACACCTCGGGCCGAACCGGTCCGAAACCGTTAATGACCGGAACCGGCCTCTAACTTTTTTTTATATAAAAGCCCAAACCCACAACATCATAAACCCAACATGTTTTAGCCCAAAGCCCCAAACCTTTTTTGTTCTTCAGCCCAACATGTTATCCCCTATTTTGTAGCCCAAATCATTAACCCAACCCAATCCACCACCAACCCAAAAAAAATTAACAAAATAACCCAAATGATAAATAACCCAATCCCATACCAACCCTACCATTACACGGTTACATTGACGCGTGAATCGTGATTGCGATTTGCGAACCTTCATACGCCGTTACTCCACTCACCCACCTCAACCTGACTATCGGTTTTCCTTATCGGTAATCAATTACTCCCTCAAATTAATCACTCAATCTCTGTGATGATCCACGCGTGTTACCGTCTCTCCGTTGTTCCACTTCTGTGATTAATCTAAGAAGGTTGGGTTTTGGGTTTGGAAATATAGCTTTTTCTTTAATTGGTAAGATTATACTCTTCTGGTTGATATTTGTATATATATTCAATTTCTGACTTAGTATGTGATTCTTATGACTTATTCTATTCTGCATGGTTGAATTGGTGATTTCTGGTGTTGGAATTGCGAATATGGCTTGAAGATTGATGGTTAATCATATGAAATTGGATGGGTAATGTTATTCTAGGCTCTTTTGTTTGTGGATATTGTTTAATTACTACGTTTGTTGGCCTAAATGGAAATTGAATTAGAACCTGAAATTGAGATAGACATTGAAATTGTGGAAACTAAAATTGAAAGATTTTGGGGAAACTGAAATTGTAATTGTTTGGTGAAATTGAAAGTGTAATTGTTTGTGGTTCTGTACTTCTGTTATTCTAAAATGTCCAAATTGAATACATGTCCCTGTTGTAAAATGATTTCCGAGTATAAGTTAGTAAGATCAAGTAGTTAAAGTGTTGAGTTTTGCTTTGAATTGACGGGAATTTTTTAATCGACGGATATAAACTTATGAAATTTGCAAAATAACCCCTTTTTATACAAAAATGATGAAAACTCCTATTTATAAGATTAATATCTTTAATATTTTGTCCCATAGTTTTCGAATTTTGTAAAATTGGACCCAAACTTTTATAAAACATCTTGTGCGATTCTTTTTTATGATGAAAAACTTTCTGAAAAATGAAAATAAGGTACTTATATGAATGGAAGATGTGTTTTTGTGGTCCAAATTTTCATCCTCTTCTACATCTCTTCTTCTTTATTTAGGGTAATTAGCTATATATTTGTGGCTTAACCATATTTTTAAGCTTTGATTCTGTAAGTTTTATTATTAATTGTTTGGGTTATTATTTTGCTAAAATTTCATAATACTATTTGTTATTTTAAATGAGTTGAACTTAGTGTATATCTGTATTGTGTTCTTTGACTTATTGTTTTCATCCCTAAAATTGGTCAATATTAGGACTATCCTTAATAATTGAGTTAACACCCGGAAGGGGGATTCAATCACTGACTACACCACATAATCGTCTAGTGTGCGGTAGTGATCCTAACAGGCTTGCCTAGCTAGATATCCATAAAGGTTTGATTTAACCACTGATCATTACGCAGGGTCTCCTTACCCAAGCACCCTGGTAGTAGAGAGGTTGCTCCTAAGTCAACCATGACGGGGGTTAGGAAGAATTTAGAATCCCGGTTTATGTATAATGCTCAATTCACCCTTAAGATTAGAATAACAACTTAGTAAAATAGGCTCATATTAGTAACCCTAATTTATCTAACTTACATTCACATTTATTTATTAGTATTCTTATTTATTTATTCAAATCAGATAATTATTCATCTTATCTTTGTTTTAATCTAAACATCTAAATTTGTCTACGCTTATTGAATACAAGTAGATCTAACAGATTAAATCCCTGGGAACGAACTTTACTTACTAACTGAGCTTGCACCTGATCTGTAATACTTGCAGTGAGTTTCCCATGGTAGTCAAGGGTGTGTGTCCTTTATTATTATCTAATTTATCTATTTATTTATCACACCTTTGCACCCACCACTAGAATAAATACACTAGGACTAACAATGTAGTCCCCGGCAGCGTAGCCAAAAACTTGGTGGCTGGTAGGGTATGATAAAATAATGATAATAAAAGATAAGAACTATAACCCTAACCAATCACGTTACTCACTACAAGTTTCACAGTCGTATGCAAGTTTAATTGATAAGTAGAATTCGTTCGCAATGACTATGAAAGTTAGCTTAGGTTTAATGCAAATATAAAGTTAAAATGAAAGAAGTTAGAAGAATAATACGCTAAAAGATTCTAAAATATTTATTTTGTTTTTAAGACTCTAAACAATTGATTAAAGAAAATAAATAGTAAGAAAGAAGTAGTATGAGAGTTTAGCTCGAGATATAGCAAGTAATCCCCACTAGCCTTGTGTTATGACCTATTTATGTAAAGGAGAATTGTGTGATATGCAATAGCCAGGATTCTATATTCCTTCCAACCCCCTTCTGGGTGGACTTAGGTGGCGACCTAACAATTACCAGCAGACTTGGGTAAGGGGACCCTGCACAATGATCGGTGGTTAATCTCAAACCCTAGTGACTGTCTAGTTAGGCAAGTCATTTCGAATCACTACCGCACACTAGACGTTTATGTGGTGTTTCAATAATTAGAAACCCCTTATGGGTGACCATCTAACTACTATTATGGGAATCCTATACGTTGGCCACCACAAGAACTACAGACAATACATCAATTCACATAAAAACAGAGATAACACAACTAATTTCAATTAAATGTAAAATAACATACCAAATTAATATAGATATAAAAAAGTCTAGGGTTCATACCCTTATGCTAATCTCAAGCTAAATAGAATTAGTTCATACTAGAGAAAGAAATAAAATAAATTACAAGGTTGAAGGGGTTGGAATGGCATGAATAGCGTCCAACTCCGTCTTGTCTTGTCTTCTCTTGATGTAAGCTTCCTATTGGGTTTTAAATGATTAAGGACTGACCAAGGATGATTTTTCTAAGGTAGGAATCGATATATATATATATATATATATATATATATATATATATATATATATATATATATAGTCCATTGGTCGAAATATGGAGTAAGCCCCAAGTTAATCTTACCAAAATTCGTATCTCTAAATTGTAGCTAACCATTACAGATATTGATTTGGTCATATCTCCTTAGTTACTTATCAGAATTTAATATTCTTTATATGGAAAATATATATCTGCTCATATAAAAAGCTCCTCCTAATTCCTAACCAATTTTCTGCGGCAATTAAATTAGTAGACGTATGTGCAGTTTTGGTAGCTTCTTTACTTTCCAAATACTTCCAAAATTTTCCTTTTTGACTTTCTCTAAGGAGTTTCCTTTACTTTTCCTTTTCAAATCAGTTTCCATAGGTGTAATAGCTTCCATATACCTAAGTGCTATACAAATAACACACAAATTACGCGCAGAAGCTCACAAAATATCAAAACACCTAAAACTAGACAAGAAAGTGGAAAGTATAAATAAATGGGGGAAAATCCTAAAATTAAGTACTATATACCCCTAAAATGATGTTTCAAGTATAGATTAATACATCACAAATATGGAGACATCATGATGTTTCAATTGAATGGGTCTTAGTACCAATGTTAAGAACTTATATCTTAATATTATCTTTTACCTTATCTTGACAATGGAAGTGCATGACATAATTTGAGGAACCATGAAACCCCTTTTGTATAGTTGCTATAATAGTCTAATGCTTATTATATCAATACCTACAATTCTATTTCTAATTAGCTACACAATAAGATAATTTATTGAATATCCATATTAATTAGAAATTCCTTCTTTAAATAATATACTAAATATTTTTTAATCATTATCCAGGTTAGGATAATTTTGGGAATGACCTTTAACTCAAGTTTCAATAATGCGATAGGGCCAAAATAGGAAATCAATAGGATTACTTAACATTCTCCCACTGAATCTAGTTTAGTATTGGTCGTCAGTATTTCACACTCTACTAGCTCATCAAAATAAATGACATCTCGTCTATAATCACATAGAGAAGAGGCATGATAAATAGTAATATGCCATAGTATTAGAAATATTTTTTAAGACCTATATATATCCCTTGACAAGACAACTAACTAATTACAACAATCGTTCATATTATCACCCTAATGAGAATTTCCATACACAGTTCAAATGTGTAATTTCTTTTGAGTATTATTGACCATAAAATATTAAAAGTCAACAAGTATTCTTTCTACAAACTATATAAAAAATACATAAATAATGTCATCTCATATTAGAATTTAAAAAACTCACATAGTACAGAAAAATATATGTTTGATGTCTTATATGATATAATTAATTACCATTTTTAAATGGAAAGAAGTCTCATTTTATTCAGCATTCAAAAAAACTTTTTCGAACATAAGTTCACTTACATCATAATAAAAAAAACAAAGAGCCCACCCAAACAGTAACACATTCATTGAGTCCAAACCATATGCTAGTCTTAACATTTAACCCAACCCAAAACCTAAAAAACCCTAGTCTCACCATTATCAAAAGACTAATATGCCCTTTACAATTAGAAGAAATCAGATTTATTACACAACCGAATACTAGAAACAACTTTGTTTTACCAAAACGACTCTTGAATTTGACGCAACAAGCGGTTCCTCAATAATCCAATTCACTTTCTAACAAGTATTTTCCAATTCTTTACATTAACCTATATCACCAAATATTCGTCTTACCATATTTGAGATGATCTCCTCATATTTAAGTTCACTGTCACAGGTTTTTTTCACTGCGTTCATACCACATGGTGTATACACAGGTAACAAGTAAGACATGAAATATCCGCAATTATTTCTTTTTACCACCACTTAGTTACCGATTTTTTTGCGAGAAAATTTAAGGAATATATGGTTTAATTTCTTATATCGCGATATACTTGTATTACAAAAAGTTTAGAAATGATCAATTTTACTATATTCTGATACAGATCATGTATCCAGATGCAGACACATACTTTAGTAAAGTAAAAGATTGATGATCATTACATTTCAATACGGTATGATTAAATTATTGAGTTTTAATGATATTTATGAGAAATTCCTACATGAATATATGTCATATTTCATATCTTAATGATATCAATAACCAAATCAACCTATTATCTTGCTCAATTTTAATACAATGTTATGGTTATTTTTCACTATAAATTATAGATGAAATATGTAAGTCACCCAATAAACTTTAAATATTTACTAATTTTTAATGTAATATATTGATTATTTTCTAATATACATTTTTAGATGGAATATATTAGTTTCCAAATCAGGTTTGCATATTAATCAGATTCCTCTATTACATCAAGTCATGTCTTATAGAAGTAAAATATATTTTATTTATTTTGGTCATAAAGAATCAAAGAGAGAGACGGACAATGAGAAGTATAGGATATATTAATAGTCATACATAATTTTAAATGCAAATATTAATATGCTATGAGTCTAAAAACAATTAAATAAAATTAATATGGGAATGAAAGTATAGACTATAGAAAGATTTACCAGCAACAACAAAATATACATATCTTTATATCGTTCTACAAATATGCGCTTTTTTCAGAGGATAAAAAGTGAATATATTAAGAGTTTAAGTATAATAAGTCAGCAAGAGCATGGATAGTATTTTGGTTCAGACAGTAACATCTGTAATTTTTAAGGAAGATTGAGTTGATTCCAATACAATCATATCTCGTTGTTGCCTTTTGATACTCGAGATTCTTGAAAGTTTATGTATTGATCAAACAAAAAATTTGAGTTTTGAAAATTTTCCTATTACTTAACATGTTGAGTTTTGAGAATTTTCTAAACCTCAAACTGTTTTTTTTTTAACTTCTTTTTCTGATGCATAGTTGGTTGGAACTGACATGTATTTTTATCAGTAACTCATTTTTTGATTTTTGGGAATTTTCTTCCCATAACTCAACTTTTTGAGTTTTGGGAATTTTTTAAGAGATGGACGGAATTAATTAATATAGTTCAAACTGTAATACAAGAATATCCAAAACTAAAACTCACTCATGGAAAATTTTTAAATGATCTTGTGTTTATTTATTTATCGCTTAATAATTAGTCAAGTTTTATCATAACTTTTATTGCTAATTATAACAGGTTCTTGAAATTCGCCTCAGCATTCGTACAATGGTCGAAACGTGTATGTTGAAGTGAATGCAGGGTAGGAGGGTTTGGTGCAGTTGGGTTTGGAGCCTCTCCAAAGGACGGTAATAAGGTGAAAGTGTTGTTAACGTTGTTCACATTGTAGAGTTGAGGTATCGGATCGGTTGAAGTCGAAGCTTGATAGTGATTGTTATAATGATGGGACCTATTAAATCCAAACCCAGAAGTATCACCAAGCTGAAAATTCAATGCGGGTGTAAGAATACTTTCGAAATACCTTAAACCACCTCCGATTTGATGACTAGAGTGAGTAGTTGTTGGAGGAGGAGGTGCCGCCGTCTTAGTCTTCTTGGTTTTCCGGCAGCCACCACCCACAGGAACGTTACGCAAAGCACCACCCTCAGTCCAGTAACGTCTACAGTTCTTACAAAAGTAGCGCGGCTGAGTCAGGCTATAGTTATTGTAATAGCTCAGATAGTTGTACAAAGTCAATAACCTGGAAAATTTACCATTTAAATAAATATTAGAAACAAATTTTAAAGCTAAATTAAAAATAAAGTAGATATACTTTTTGGTTTTATGTTTATTAATCAACATAATTATTTTCTCAAATTATTGATCTAATATTGATGATGTTTACGTATTTTCAGGTTATCTACTTTTTAAGAAGATTTGTGGTGTGGAAAACATCATCAATTGAAAGATACGTGTCAATGAAGACTAATTAGTAGTACATAAGAAAATGAGTTATACCCTAGCCTTCCAAGTTTTATTAGGGTCGGGTACTGAAGTTTTAGTGGTCACTTTCTTTTGCCATTGTAATGATATGATGGAAAGAAAGTTTTGTAACTTTTGAAGTTAAATTAAATAAAATTTCTATAACTCTCTTCTAATTATGTGTAAACAGGATAGAATTCAGTCGAATTATGAATCTCTCATTATGAGTAGGGTTGAGCATTTCTTATACCCAAAACCGAAATTGGTGTTTTAATAACCCAAACCGATCCGAAATACTTGTTAAAATTACCTAGCCCAAAATACCATTGGGTTTACCTTTCTAATTTTCGGGCTCAAAATATTTACCAATGGGTTACCCAATATATTGGGTTGTCACTCAGCCTGACTTCGGTTTTCCTTATCGGTCCGACGAACCGAACCGTACCGTCAGCTGCCGGCGACGAACCGAGACCGGTGGTGCTGCCTTGAACGGAACGAGACGAACCGCCGTCGCTCTTATCGGGCGTGTTTTCATATATTATTAAAAACACCTCGGGCCGAACCGGTCCGAAACCGTTAATGACCGGAACCGGCCTCTAACTTTTTTTTTATATAAAAGCCCAAACCCACAACATCATAAACCCAACATGTTTTAGCCCAAAGCCCCAAACCTTTTTTGTTCTTCAGCCCAACATGTTATCCCCCATTTTGTAGCCCAAATCATTAACCCAACCCAATCCACCACCAACCCAAAAAAAAAATTAACAAAATAACCCAAATGATAAATAACCCAATACCAAACCAACCCTACCATTACACGGTTTCATTGACGCGTGAATCGTGATTGCGATTTGCGAACCTTCATACGCCGTTACTCCGCTCACCCACCTCAGCCTGACTATCGGTTTTCCTTATCGGTAATCAATTACTCCCTCAAATTAATCACTCAATCTCTGTGATGATCCACGCGTGTTACCGTCTCTCCGTTGTTCCACTTCTGTGATTAATCTAAGAAGGTTGGGTTTTGGGTTTGGAAATATAGTTTTTTCTTTAATTGGTAAGATTATACTCTTCTGGTTGATATTTGTATATATATATATATATTCAATTTCTGACTTAATATGTGATTCTTATGACTTATTCTATTCTGCATGGTTGAATTGGTGATTTCTGATGTTGGAATTGCGAATATGGCTTGAAGAATGATGGTTAATCATATGAAATTGGATGGGTAATGTTATTCTAGGCTCTTTTGTTTGTGGAAATTGTTTAATTAATATGTTTGTTGGCCTAAATGGAAATTGAATTAGAACCTGAAATTGAGATAGACATTGAAATTGTGGAAACTGAAATTGAAAGATTTTGGGGAAACTGAAATTGTAATTGTTTGGTGAAATTGAAAGTGTGATTGTTTGTGGTTCTGTACTTCTGTTATTCTAAAATGTCCAAATTGAATACATGTCCCTGTTGTAAAATGATTTCCGAGTATAAGTTAGTAAGATCAAGTAGTTTAAGTGTTGAGTTTTGCTTTGAATTGACGGGAATTTTTGAATCGACGGATATAAACTTATGAAATTTGCCAAATAACCCCTTTCTGATACAAAAATGATGAAAACTCCTATTTATAAGATTAATATCTTTAATATTTTGTCCCATAGTTTTCGAATTTTGTAAAATTGGACCCAAACTTGTATAAAACATCATGTGCGATTCTTTTTTATGATGAAAAACTTTCTGAAAAATGAAAATAAGGTACTTATAAGAATGGAAGATGTGTTTTTGTGGTCCAAATTTTCATCCTCTTCTACATCTCTTCTTCTTTATTTAGGGTAATTAGCTATATATTTGTGGCTTAACCATATTTTTAAGGTTTGATTCTGTAAGTTTTATTATTAATTGTTTGGGTTATTATTTTGCTAAATTCCATAATACTATTTGTTATTTTAATTGAGTTGAACTTAGCGTATATATGTATTGTATGCTTTGACTTATTGTTTTCATCCCTATAATTGGCCAATATTAGGACTATCCTTAATAATTGAGTTAACACCCTGAAGGGGGATTCAATCACTGACTACACCACATAATCGTCTAGTGTGCGGTAGTGATCCTAACAGGCTTGCCTAGCTAGATATCCATAAAGGTTTGATTTAACCACTGATCATTACGCAGGGTCTCCTTACCCAAGTCCCCTGGTAGTAGAGAGGTTGCTCCTAAGTCAACCATGACGGGGGTTAGGAAGAATTTAGAATCCCGGTTTATGTATAATGCTCAATTCACCCTTAGGATTAGAATAACAACTTAGTAAAATAGGCTCATATTGGTAACCCTAATTTATCTAACTTCCATTCACATTCATTTATTAGTATTCTTATTTATTTATTCAAATCAGATAATTATTCATCTTATCTTTGTTTTAATCTAAACATCTAAATTTGTCTATGCTTATTGAATACATGTACATCTAATAGATTAAATCCCTACGAACGAACTTTACTTACTAACTGAACTTGCACCCGATATGTAATACTTGTAGTGAGTTTCCCATGGTAGTCAAGGGTGTGTGTCCTTTATTATTATTATCTAATTTATCTATTTATTTATCACACCTTTGCACCCACCACTAGAATAAATACACTAGGACTAACAATGTAGTCCCCGGCAGCGACGCCAAAAACTTGGTGGCTGGTAGGGTATGATAAAATAATGATAATAAAAGATAAGAACTATAACCCTAACCAATCACGTTACTCACTACAAGTATCACATATCGTATGCAAGTTTAATTGATAAGTAGAATTCGTTCGCAATGACTATGAAAGTTAGCTTAGGTTTAATGCAAATATAAAGTGCAAATAAAAGAAGTTAGAAAAATAATACGCTAAAAGACTCTGAAATATTTATTTGGTTTTTAAGACTCTAAACAATTGATTAAAGAAAATAAATAGAAAGAAAGAAGTAGTATGAGAGTTTAGCTCGAGATATAGCAAGTAATCCCCACTAGCCTTGTGTTATGACCTATTTATGTAAAGGAGAATTGTGTGATATGCAATAGCCAGGATTCTATATTCCTTCCAACCACCTTCTGGGTGGACTTAGGTGGCGACCTAACAATTACCAGCAGACTTGGGTAAGGGGACCCTGCACAATGATCGGTGGTTAATCTCAAACCCTAGTGACTGTCTAGTTAGGCAAGTCATTCCGAATCACTACCGCACACTAGATGTTTATGTGGTGTTTCAATAATTAGAAACCCCTTATGGGTGACCATCTAACTACTATTATGGGAATCCTATACGTTGGCCACCACAAGAACTACAGACAATACATCAATTCACATAAAAACAAAGATAACACAACTAATTTCAATTAAATGTAAAATAACATCCCAAATTAATATAGATATAAAAAAGTCTAGGGTTCATATCCTTATGCTAATCTCAAGCTAAATAGAATTAGTTCATACTAGAGAACGAAATAAAATAAATTACAAGGTTGAAGGGGTTGGAATGGCATGAATAGTGTCCAACTCCTTCTTGTCTTGTCTTGTCTTCTCTTGATGTAAGCTTCCTATTGGGTTTTAAATGATTAAGGACTGACCAAGGATGATTTTTTTAAGGTAGGAATCGATATATATAGTCCATTGGTCGAAATATGGAGTAAGCCCCAAGTTAATCTTACCAAAATTCGTATCTCTAAATTAGGGTCGGGTACTGAAGTTTTAGTGGTCACTTTCTTTTGCCATTGTAATGATATGATGGAAAGAAAGTTTTGTAACTTTTGAAGTTAAATTAACTATAATTTCTATAACTCTCTTCTAATTATGTGTAAACAGGATAGAATTCTGTCGAATTATGAATCTCTCATTATGAGTAGGGTTGAGCATTTCTTATACCCAAAACCGAAATTGGTGTTTTAATAACCCAAACCGATCCGAAATACTTGTTAAAATTACCTAGCCCAAAATACCATTGGGTTTACCTTTCTAATTTTCGGGCTCAAAATATTTACCAATGGGTTACCCAATATATTGGGTTGTCACTCAGCCTGACTTCGGTTTTCCTTATCGGTCCGACGAACCGAACCGTACCGTCAGCTGCCGGCGACGAACCGAGACCGGTGGTGCTGCCTTGAACGGAACGAGACGAACCGCCGTCGCTCTTATCGGGCATGTTTTCATATATTATTAAAAACACCTCGGGCCGAACCGGTCCGAAACCGTTAATGACCGGAACCGGCCTCTAACTTTTTTTTTATATAAAAGCCCAAACCCACAACATCATAAACCCAACATGTTTTAGCCCAAAGCCCCAAACCTTTTTTGTTCTTCAGCCCATCATGTTATCCCCCATTTTGTAGCCCAAATCATTAACCCAACCCAATCCACCACCAACCCAAAAAAAAAATTAACAAAATAACCCAAATGATAAATAACCCAATACCAAACCAACCCTACCATTACACGGTTTCATTGACGCGTGAATCGTGATTGCGATTTGCGAACCTTCATACGCCGTTACTCCGCTCACCCACCTCAGCCTGACTATCGGTTTTCCTTATCGGTAATCAATTACTCCCTCAAATTAATCACTCAATCTCTGTGATGATCCACGCGTGTTACCGTCTCTCCGTTGTTCCACTTCTGTGATTAATCTAAGAAGGTTGGGTTTTGGGTTTGGAAATATAGTTTTTTCTTTAATTGGTAAGATTATACTCTTCTGGTTGATATTTGTATATATATATATATATTCAATTTCTGACTTAATATGTGATTCTTATGACTTATTCTATTCTGCATGGTTGAATTGGTGATTTCTGATGTTGGAATTGCGAATATGGCTTGAAGAATGATGGTTAATCATATGAAATTGGATGGGTAATGTTATTCTAGGCTCTTTTGTTTGTGGAAATTGTTTAATTAATATGTTTGTTGGCCTAAATGGAAATTGAATTAGAACCTGAAATTGAGATAGACATTGAAATTGTGGAAACTGAAATTGAAAGATTTTGGGGAAACTGAAATTGTAATTGTTTGGTGAAATTGAAAGTGTGATTGTTTGTGGTTCTGTACTTCTGTTATTCTAAAATGTCCAAATTGAATACATGTCCCTGTTGTAAAATGATTTCCGAGTATAAGTTAGTAAGATCAAGTAGTTTAAGTGTTGAGTTTTGCTTTGAATTGATGGGAATTTTTGAATCGACGGATATAAACTTATGAAATTTGCCAAATAACCCCTTTCTGATACAAAAATGATGAAAACTCCTATTTATAAGATTAATATCTTTAATATTTTGTCCCATAGTTTTCGAATTTTGTAAAATTGGACCCAAACTTGTATAAAACATCATGTGCGATTCTTTTTTATGATGAAAAACTTTCTGAAAAATGAAAATAAGGTACTTATAAGAATGGAAGATGTGTTTTTGTGGTCCAAATTTTCATCCTCTTCTACATCTCTTCTTCTTTATTTAGGGTAATTAGCTATATATTTGTGGCTTAACAATATTTTTAAGGTTTGATTCTGTAAGTTTTATTATTAATTGTTTGGGTTATTATTTTGCTAAATTCCATAATACTATTTGTTATTTTAATTGAGTTGAACTTAGCGTATATATGTATTGTATGCTTTGACTTATTGTTTTCATCCCTAAAATTGGCCAATATTAGGACTATCCTTAATAATTGAGTTAACACCCTGAAGGGGGATTCAATCACTGACTACACCACATAATCGTCTAGTGTGCGGTAGTGATCCTAACAGGCTTGCCTAGCTAGATATCCATAAAGGTTTGATTTAACCACTGATCATTACGCAGGGTCTCCTTACCCAAGTCCCCTGGTAGTAGAGAGGTTGCTCCTAAGTCAACCATGACGGGGGTTAGGAAGAATTTAGAATCCCGGTTTATGTATAATGCTCAATTCACCCTTAGGATTAGAATAACAACTTAGTAAAATAGGCTCATATTAGTAACCCTAATTTATCTAACTTACATTCACATTCATTTATTAGTATTCTTATTTATTTATTCAAATCAGATAATTATTCATCTTATCTTTGTTTTAATCTAAACATCTAAATTTGTCTATGCTTATTGAATACATGTACATCTAACAGATTAAATCCCTACGAACGAACTTTACTTACTAACTGAACTTGCACCCGATATGTAATACTTGTAGTGAGTTTCCCATGGTAGTCAAGGGTGTGTGTCCTTTATTATTATTATCTAATTTATCTATTTATTTATCACACCTTTGCACCCACCACTAGAATAAATACACTAGGACTAACAATGTAGTCCCCAGCAGCGACGCCAAAAACTTGGTGGCTGGTAGGGTATGATAAAATAATGATAATAAAAGATAAGAACTATAACCCTAACCAATCACGTTACTCACTACAAGTATCACATATCGTATGCAAGTTTAATTGATAAGTAGAATTCGTTCGCAATGACTATGAAAGTTAGCTTAGGTTTAATGCAAATATAAAGTGCAAATAAAAGAAGTTAGAAAAATAATACGCTAAAAGACTCTGAAATATTTATTTGGTTTTTAAGACTCTAAACAATTGATTAAAGAAAATAAATAGAAAGAAAGAAGTAGTATGAGAGTTTAGCTCGAGATATAGCAAGTAATCCCCACTAGCCTTGTGTTATGACCTATTTATGTAAAGGAGAATTGTGTGATACGCAATAGCCAGGATTCTATATTCCTTCCAACCACCTTCTGGGTGGACTTAGGTGGCGACCTAACAATTACCAGCAGACTTGGGTAAGGGGACCCTGCACAATGATCGGTGGTTAATCTCAAACCCTAGTGACTGTCTAGTTAGGCAAGTCATTCCGAATCACTACCGCACACTAGATGTTTATGTGGTGTTTCAATAATTAGAAACCCCTTATGGGTGACCATCTAACTACTATTATGGGAATCCTATACGTTGGCCACCACAAGAACTACAGACAATACATCAATTCACATAAAAACAAAGATAACACAACTAATTTCAATTAAATGTAAAATAACATCCCAAATTAATATAGATATAAAAAAGTCTAGGGTTCATATCCTTATGCTAATCTCAAGCTAAATAGAATTAGTTCATACTAGAGAACGAAATAAAATAAATTACAAGGTTGAAGGGGTTGGAATGGCATGAATAGTGTCCAACTCCTTCTTGTCTTGTCTTGTCTTCTCTTGATGTAAGCTTCCTATTGGGTTTTAAATGATTAAGGACTGACCAAGGATGATTTTTCTAAGGTATGAATCGATATATATAGTCCATTGGTCGAAATATGGAGTAAGCCCCAAGTTAATCTTACCAAAATTCGTATCTCTAAATTAGGGTCGGGTACTGAAGTTTTAGTGGTCACTTTCTTTTGCCATTGTAATGATATGATGGAAAGAAAGTTTTGTAACTTTTGAAGTTAAATTAAATATAATTTCTATAACTCTCTTCTAATTATGTGTAAACAGGATAGAATTCAGTCGAATTATGAATCTCTCATTATGAGTAGGGTTGAGCATTTCTTATACCCAAAACCGAAATTGGTGTTTTAATAACCCAAACCGATCCGAAATACTTGTTAAAATTACCTAGCCCAAAATACCATTGGGTTTACCTTTCTAATTTTCGGGCTCAAAATATTTACCAATGGGTTACCCAATATATTGGGTTGTCACTCAGCCTGACTTCGGTTTTCCTTATCGGTCCGACGAACCGAACCGTACCGTCAGCTGCCGGCGACGAACCGAGACCGGTGGTGCTGCCTTGAACGGAACGAGACGAACCGCCGTCGCTCTTATCGGGCATGTTTTCATATATTATTAAAAACACCTCGGGCCGAACCGGTCCGAAACCGTTAATGACCGGAACCGGCCTCTAACTTTTTTTTTATATAAAAGCCCAAACCCACAACATCATAAACCCAACATGTTTTAGCCCAAAGCCCCAAACCTTTTTTGTTCTTCAGCCCAACATGTTATCCCCCATTTTGTAGCCAAAATCATTAACCCAACCCAATCCACCACCAACCCAAAAAAAAAATTAACAAAATAACCCAAATGATAAATAACCCAATACCAAACCAACCCTACCATTACACGGTTTTATTGACGCGTGAATCGTGATTGCGATTTGCGAACCTTCATACGCCGTTACTCCGCTCACCCACCTCAGCCTGACTATCGGTTTTCCTTATCGGTAATCAATTACTCCCTCAAATTAATCACTCAATCTCTGTGATCATCCACGCGTGTTACCGTCTCTCCGTTGTTCCACTTCTGTGATTAATCTAAGAAGGTTGGGTTTTGGGTTTGGAAATATAGTTTTTTCTTTAATTGGTAAGATTATACTCTTCTGGTTGATATTTTTATATATATATATATATTCAATTTCTGACTTAATATGTGATTCTTATGACTTATTCTATTCTGCATGGTTGAATTGGTGATTTCTGATGTTGGAATTGCGAATATGGCTTGAAGAATGATGGTTAATCATATGAAATTGGATGGGTAATGTTATTCTAGGCTCTTTTGTTTGTGGAAATTGTTTAATTAATATGTTTGTTGGCCTAAATGGAAATTGAATTAGAACCTGAAATTGAGATAGACATTGAAATTGTGGAAACTGAAATTGAAAGATTTTGGGGAAACTGAAATTGTAATTGTTTGGTGAAATTGAAAGTGTGATTGTTTGTGGTTCTGTACTTCTGTTATTCTAAAATGTCCAAATTGAATACATGTCCCTGTTGTAAAATGATTTCCGAGTATAAGTTAGTAAGATCAAGTAGTTTAAGTGTTGAGTTTTGCTTTGAATTGACGGGAATTTTTGAATCGACGGATATAAACTTATGAAATTTGCCAAATAACCCCTTTCTGATACAAAAATGATGAAAACTCCTATTTATAAGATTAATATCTTTAATATTTTGTCCCATAGTTTTCGAATTTTGTAAAATTGGACCCAAACTTGTATAAAACATCATGTGCGATTCTTTTTTATGATGAAAAACTTTCTGAAAAATGAAAATAAGGTACTTATAAGAATGGAAGATGTGTTTTTGTGGTCCAAATTTTCATCCTCTTCTACATCTCTTCTTCTTTATTTAGGGTAATTAGCTATATATTTGTGGCTTAACCATATTTTTAAGGTTTGATTCTGTAAGTTTTATTATTAATTGTTTGGGTTATTATTTTGCTAAATTCCATAATACTATTTGTTATTTTAATTGAGTTGAACTTAGCGTATATATGTATTGTATGCTTTGACTTATTGTTTTCATCCCTATAATTGGCCAATATTAGGACTATCCTTAATAATTGAGTTAACACCCTGAAGGGGGATTCAATCACTGACTACACCACATAATCGTCTAGTGTGCGGTAGTGATCCTAACAGGCTTGCCTAGCTAGATATCCATAAAGGTTTGATATAACCACTGATCATTACGCAGGGTCTCCTTACCCAAGTCCCCTGGTAGTAGAGAGGTTGCTCCTAAGTCAACCATGACGGGGGTTAGGAAGAATTTAGAATCCCGGTTTATGTATAATGCTCAATTCACCCTTAGGATTAGAATAACAACTTAGTAAAATAGGCTCATATTAGTAACCCTAATTTATCTAACTTACATTCACATTCATTTATTAGTATTCTTATTTATTTATTCAAATCAGATAATTATTCATCTTATCTTTGTTTTAATCTAAACATCTAAATTTGTCTATGCTTATTGAATACATGTACATCTAATAGATTAAATCCCTACGAACGAACTTTACTTACTAACTGAACTTGCACCAGATATGTAATACTTGTAGTGAGTTTCCCATGGTAGTCAAGGGTGTGTGTCCTTTATTATTATTATCTAATTTATCTATTTATTTATCACACCTTTGCACCCACCACTAGAATAAATACACTAGGACTAACAATGTAGTCCCCGGCAGCGACGCCAAAAACTTGGTGGCTGGTAGGGTATGATAAAATAATGATAATAAAAGATAAGAACTATAACCCTAACCAATCACGTTACTCACTACAAGTATCACATATCGTATGCAAGTTTAATTGATAAGTAGAATTCGTTCGCAATGACTATGAAAGTTAGCTTAGGTTTAATGCAAATATAAAGTGCAAATAAAAGAAGTTAGAAAAATAATACGCTAAAAGACTCTGAAATATTTATTTGGTTTTTAAGACTTTAAACAATTGATTAAAGAAAATAAATAGAAAGAAAGAAGTAGTATGAGAGTTTAGCTCGAGATATAGCAAGTAATCCCCACTAGCCTTGTGTTATGACCTATTTATGTAAAGGAGAATTGTGTGATATGCAATAGCCAGGATTCTATATTCCTTCCAACCACCTTCTGGGTGGACTTAGGTGGCGACCTAACAATTACCAGCAGACTTGGGTAAGGGGACCCTGCACAATGATCGGTGGTTAATCTCAAACCCTAGTGACTGTCTAGTTAGGCAAGTCATTCCGAATCACTACCGCACACTAGATGTTTATGTGGTGTTTCAATAATTAGAAACCCCTTATGGGTGACCATCTAACTACTATTATGGGAATCCTATACGTTGGCCACCACAAGAACTACAGACAATACATCAATTCACATAAAAACAAAGATAACACAACTAATTTCAATTAAATGTAAAATAACATCCCAAATTAATATAGATATAAAAAAGTCTAGGGTTCATATCCTTATGCTAATCTCAAGCTAAATAGAATTAGTTCATACTAGAGAACGAAATAAAATAAATTACAAGGTTGAAGGGGTTGGAATGGCATGAATAGTGTCCAACTCCTTCTTGTCTTGTCTTGTCTTCTCTTGATGTAAGCTTCCTATTGGGTTTTAAATGATTAAGGACTGACCAAGGATGATTTTTCTAAGGTAGGAATCGATATATATAGTCCATTGGTCGAAATATGGAGTAAGCCCCAAGTTAATCTTACCAAAATTCGTATCTCTAAATTAGGGTCGGGTACTGAAGTTTTAGTGGTCACTTTCTTTTGCCATTGTAATGATATGATGGAAAGAAAGTTTTGTAACTTTTGAAGTTAAATTAAATAAAATTTCTGTAACTCTCTTCTAATTATGTGTAAACAGGATAGAATTCTGTCGAATTATGAATCTCTCATTATGAGTAGGGTTGAGCATTTCTTATACCCAAAACCGAAATTGGTGTTTTAATAACCCAAACCGATCCGAAATACTTGTTAAAATTACCTAGCCCAAAATACCATTGGGTTTACCTTTCTAATTTTCGGGCTCAAAATATTTACCAATGGGTTACCCAATATATTGGGTTGTCACTCAGCCTGACTTCGGTTTTCCTTATCGGTCCGACGAACCGAACCGTACCGTCAGCTGCCGGCGACGAACCGAGACCGGTGGTGCTGCCTTGAACGGAACGAGACGAACCGCCGTCGCTCTTATCGGGCGTGTTTTCATATATTATTAAAAACACCTCGGGCCGAACCGGTCCGAAACCGTTAATGACCGGAACCGGCCTCTAACTTTTTTTTATATAAAAGCCCAAACCCACAACATCATAAACCCAACATGTTTTAGCCCAAGTCCCCAAACCTTTTTTGTTCTTCAGCCCAACATGTTATCCCCCATTTTGTAGCCCAAATCATTAACCCAACCCAATCCACCACCAACCCAAAAAAAAAATTAACAAAATAACCCAAATGATAAATAACCCAATACCAAACCAACCCTACCATTACACGGTTTCATTGACGCGTGAATCATGATTGCGATTTGCGAACCTTCATACGCCGTTACTCCGCTCACCCACCTCAGCCTGACTATCGGTTTTCCTTATCGGTAATCAATTACTCCCTCAAATTAATCACTCAATCTCTGTGATGATCCACGCGTGTTACCGTCTCTCCGTTGTTCCACTTCTGTGATTAATCTAAGAAGGTTGGGTTTTGGGTTTGGAAATATAGTTTTTTCTTTAATTGGTAAGATTATACTCTTCTGGTTGATATTTGTATATATATATATATATTCAATTTCTGACTTAGTATGTGATTCTTATGACTTATTCTATTCTGCATGGTTGAATTGGTGATTTCTGATGTTGGAATTGCGAATATGGCTTGAAGAATGATGGTTAATCATATGAAATTGGATGGGTAATGTTATTCTAGGCTCTTTTGTTTGTGGAAATTGTTTAATTAATATGTTTGTTGGCCTAAATGGAAATTGAATTAGAACCTGAAATTGAGATAGACATTGAAATTGTGGAAACTGAAATTGAAAGATTTTGGGGAAACTGAAATTGTAATTGTTTGGTGAAATTGAAAGTGTGATTGTTTGTGGTTCTGTACTTCTGTTATTCTAAAATGTCCAAATTGAATACATGTCCCTGTTGTAAAATGATTTCCGAGTATAAGTTAGTAAGATCAAGTAGTTTAAGTGTTGAGTTTTGCTTTGAATTGACGGGAATTTTTGAATCGACGGATATAAACTTATGAAATTTGCCAAATAACCCCTTTCTGATACAAAAATGATGAAAACTCCTATTTATAAGATTAATATATTTAATATTTTGTCCCATAGTTTTCGAATTTTGTAAAATTGGACCCAAACTTGTATAAAACAGCATGTGCGATTCTTTTTTATGATGAAAAACTTTCTGAAAAATAAATATAAGGTACTTATAAGAATGGAAGATGTGTTTTTGTGGTCCAAATTTTCATCCTCTTCTACATCTCTTCTTCTTTATTTAGGGTAATTAGCTATATATTTGTGGCTTAACAATATTTTTAAGGTTTGATTCTGTAAGTTTTATTATTAATTGTTTGGGTTATTATTTTGCTAAATTCCATAATACTATTTGTTATTTTAATTGAGTTGAACTTAGCGTATATATGTATTGTATGCTTTGACTTATTGTTTTCATCCCTAAAATTGGCCAATATTAGGACTATCCTTAATAATTGAGTTAACACCCTGAAGGGGGATTCAATCACTGACTACACCACATAATCGTCTAGTGTGCGGTAGTGATCCTAACAGGCTTGCCTAGCTAGATATCCATAAAGGTTTGATTTAACCACTGATCATTACGCAGGGTCTCCTTACCCAAGTCCCCTGGTAGTAGAGAGGTTGCTCCTAAGTCAACCATGACGGGGGTTAGGAAGAATTTAGAATCCCGGTTTATGTATAATGCTCAATTCACCCTTAGGATTAGAATAACAACTTAGTAAAATAGGCTCATATTAGTAACCCTAATTTATCTAACTTACATTCACATTCATTTATTAGTATTCTTATTTATTTATTCAAATCAGATAATTATTCATCTTATCTTTGTTTTAATCTAAACATCTAAATTTGTCTATGCTTATTGAATACATGTACATCTAACAGATTAAATCCCTACGAACGAACTTTACTTACTAACTGAACTTGCACCCGATATGTAATACTTGTAGTGAGTTTCCCATGGTAGTCAAGGGTGTGTGTCCTTTATTATTATTATCTAATTTATCTATTTATTTATCACACCTTTGCACCCACCACTAGAATAAATACACTAGGACTAACAATGTAGTCCCCAGCAGCGACGCCAAAAACTTGGTGGCTGGTAGGGTATGATAAAATAATGATAATAAAAGATAAGAACTATAACCCTAACCAATCACGTTACTCACTACAAGTATCACATATCGTATGCAAGTTTAATTGATAAGTAGAATTCGTTCGCAATGACTATGAAAGTTAGCTTAGGTTTAATGCAAATATAAAGTGCAAATAAAAGAAGTTAGAAAAATAATACGCTAAAAGACTCTGAAATATTTATTTGGTTTTTAAGACTCTAAACAATTGATTAAAGAAAATAAATAGAAAGAAAGAAGTAGTATGAGAGTTTAGCTCGAGATATAGCAAGTAATCCCCACTAGCCTTGTGTTATGACCTATTTATGTAAAGGAGAATTGTGTGATACGCAATAGCCAGGATTCTATATTCCTTCCAACCACCTTCTGGGTGGACTTAGATGGCGACCTAACAATTACCAGCAGACTTGGGTAAGGGGACCCTGCACAATGATCGGTGGTTAATCTCAAACCCTAGTGACTGTCTAGTTAGGCAAGTCATTCCGAATCACTACCGCACACTAGATGTTTATGTGGTGTTTCAATAATTAGAAACCCCTTATGGGTGACCATCTAACTACTATTATGGGAATCCTATACGTTGGCCACCACAAGAACTACAGACAATACATCAATTCACATAAAAACAAAGATAACACAACTAATTTCAATTAAATGTAAAATAACATCCCAAATTAATATAGATATAAAAAAGTCTAGGGTTCATATCCTTATGCTAATCTCAAGCTAAATAGAATTAGTTCATACTAGAGAACGAAATAAAATAAATTACAAGGTTGAAGGGGTTGGAATGGCATGAATAGTGTCCAACTCCTTCTTGTCTTGTCTTGTCTTCTCTTGATGTAAGCTTCCTATTGGGTTTTAAATGATTAAGGACTGACCAAGGATGATTTTTCTAAGGTAGGAATCGATATATATAGTCCATTGGTCGAAATATGGAGTAAGCCCCAAGTTAATCTTACCAAAATTCGTATCTCTAAATTGTAGCTAACCATTACAGATATTGATTTGGTCATATCTCCTTAGTTACTTATCAGAATTTAATATTCTTTATATGGAAAATATATATCTGCTCATATAAAAAGCTCCTCCTAATTCCTAACCAATTTTCTGCGGCAATTAAATTAGTAGACGTATGTGCAGTTTTGGTAGCTTCTTTACTTTCCAAATATATCCAAAACTTTCCTTTTTGACTTTCTCTAAGGAGTTTTCTTTACTTTTCCTTTTCAAATCAGTTTCCATAGGTGTAATAGCTTCCATATACCTAAGTACTATACAAATAACACACAAATTACGCGCAGAAGCTCACAAAATATCAAAACACCTAAAACTAGACAAGAAAGTGGAAAGTATAAATAAATGGGGGAAAATCCTAAAATTAAGTACTAAATACCCCTAAAATGATGTTTCAAGTATAGATTAATACATCACAAATATGGAGACATCATGATGTTTCAATTGAATGGGTCTTAGTACCAATGTTAAGAACTTATTTCTTAATATTATCTTTTACCTTATCTTGACAATGGAAGTGCATGACATAATTTGAGGAACCATGAAACCCCTTTTGTATAGTTGCTATAATAGTCTAATGCTTATTATATCAATACCTACAATTCTATTTCTAATTAGCTACACAATAAGATAATTTATTGAATATCCATATTAATTAGAAATTCCTTCTTTAAATAATATACTAAATATTTTTTAATCATTATCCAGGTTAGGATAATTTTGGGAATGACCTTTAACTCAAGTTCCAATAATGCGATAGGGCCAAAATAGGAAATCAATAGGATTACTTAACATTCTCCCACTGAATCTAGTTTAGTATTGGTCGTCAGTATTTCACACTCTACTAGCTCATCAAAATAAATGACATCTCGTCTATAATCACATAGAATAGAGGCATGATAAATAGTAATAGAAAATAGTAATAGAAATATTTTTTAAGACCTATATATATCCCTTGACAAGACAACTAACTAATTACAACAATCGTTCATATTATCACCCTAATGAGAATTTCCATACACAGTTCAAATGTGTAATTTCTTTTGAGTATTATTGACCATAAAATATTAAAAGTCAACAAGTATTCTTTCTACAAACTATGTAAAAAATACATAAATAATGTCATCTCATATTAGAATTTAAAAAACTCACATAGTACAGAAAAATATATGTTTGATGTCTTATATGATATAATTAATTACCATTTTTAAATGGAAAGAAGTCTCAGTTTATTCAGCATTCAAAAAAACTTTGTCGAACATAAGTTCACTTACATCATAATAAAAAAAACAAAGAGCCCACCCAAACAGTAACACATTCATTGAGTCCAAACCATATGCTAGTCTTAACATTTAACCCAACCCAAAACCTAAAAAACCCTAGTCTCACCATTATCAAAAGACTAATATGCCCTTTACAATTAGAAGAAATCAGATTTATTACACAACCGAATAGTAGAAACAACTTTGTTTTACCAAAACGACTCTTGAATTTGACGCAACAAGCGGTTCCTCAATAATCCAATTCACTTTCTAACAAGTATTTTCCAATTCTTTACATTAACCTATATCACCAAATATTCGTCATGAAAGACTTCTAAAACACTAAAAATGATGTCTCATCCTAATATTAATTTATCACAAATGAGGAGACATCACTAATCAAGTCGCATACCCAACATACACGAGATATAGGGCCATGATTGACCCGCACACATGGTATGTCAAAGTACACGTACTTGACTTCGTCATTGCATCCATATATACTCCAGGTTGAGAGTACTTAATCCCTTATAACCATGTCTCACTTTGGGGAAAACAATCATTTATAAGTCCATTCTATACATATCCAGATATAACGGTGAGTTTGACCACAAAGATATCTACCCCAATATAGGATATTAAGTGCAATTTTATCATAATATAGGGACATGCAGTGCATTTTAAGCATAATATATGGACATGTAGTGTAATATTAGTCTAATATAAGAGCTCAAATACAAATTTAGCCTGTTATAGGGGCTTTAAATGCAATTTAAGCATAGTATAAGGATATACATTACATTTATAGATTAATATATGGATATCAAATGCAATTTAAGTGTAATATAAGGAACCACAATGTAATTTTAGTTTAATATAGCCACCTAAAATGCACTTTTAGCATAATACAAGGACTTGAATTGTGAACTTAGCTTAATGTAGAGCCTTTGGTACAATTTTAACTTAATTTAAGGATATGTAGTGCAATTTTTACATAATATAGGTACCTACAATGCATTTAAAACATAAAACATAGGTATGAAGTGCAATTTTAGCATATGAATGGGCCTCAATTGCAATTTAAGCATAATATAAGTACCTACACAGTAATATTAGCTTAATATTGGGACCTAAATTGCAACTTTTCCATAATATATGGACATGCAATGTAATTTTGCGTATAAGGAACCTGTAATGTAATTTTTGCATGATACGGGACCCACAATGCAATTTTACGAATATATAAGGGCTTGTTGTGCAAATTTTTCATACTAAGGTACCTATAGTGTAATATTTGTATGATACCGAGACCTACAATGCAACTTTACAAATATATGTGGGCTTGTAGTCTATTTTGTTGATATTCCCGCCAAGGTGCTCCTAGGAGTTTTTGCCTAGTGCTTTAGGCATAGTGGAAGAGGCGCTTAGGCCTCCTAGGCACCAATTAATGGCAAAAAATGGCCACCTAGACCATCATTTTTAGTGATTCTCGAATTGGTATTATTACTCTAATCTAGTATTGTTAAACTTACTATATTGTTGTTAAATTTAATTTTATGAGTTAAAATAATTAAAATTCTTATAATCACTACTTCCTTCGTCCCAAAAATAATGTCCACTTAGTTTTTCACACAGATTATGAAACATATTTATTACATTCGACATTACTAAAATACCCTTAGTAAAGTGTTTTGATAATTTAAATATTAATTGGAAACATAAATATAAATACTTTAATAAAGGTAATAGTGGAAAAATGTGAGATAAAGTGTCTTGAAGTTCTAAGTGGATATTATTTTTGGGACACTATTTTTAGTAAGTGGACATCATTTTTGGGACGCGCGGAGGGGGGGGGGAGTATACATATATTACTAAATATATAAAATTACATAGCTTGATTCAAAATCGCCTTATCACGCCTTGGCTCGCTGTGATCTCGCCTAGGCGCTAAGTCTAGGATCGATCGCCTAGGCCCCAAAACTACATAATAGAATATAGCTTGCATTGAAATTTTCACATAATAAGGAATTGGCAGTGAAATTTTTGCTTAATACGGGGGATGTAGTGCAATTTTTGCATAAAGGAACAAGAAGTGCAATTTTTGCATGATACAAGAACCTATAATGCAATTTTACCAATATATAGGGTCATTCAAAGCAATTTTTGCATACTAGAGGAAACTACAATGCAAATTTCACATAATAAGTAGACTTCTAGTGCACTTGTAGCATAATCTAGGTACCTTTACTACAATTTCTTAGTCAATATAGGCTATTATAGAATAATACGGACCTATGAGGTTAAGGGGAATTGCCTTAAAAAAAGGAAAATGACGATAGACGGGGGATAAATCAAGCGACGAAGTATGGTGGTTGACGTAGCCCGACGACAACGAAGATGAACGGTGGTGTAGTTGCTTCGCGGGTGATAGTTGCAGGGGTAAGTGCTTGTAGTAAAATATTAGAACGTGATGGTAAAGAATCTGGTGTATGAGAAATTGTCTTTAGTGACTACAAAATGTAGTCACTATAGATGACAGGTAGTCACTAATTAAACACGGACTATCCATATCACCAATATGTAAAGGGTATGGGACTCCGTGTGAAACAGCTGCGATCCTATTCCGTGACTGTGAAAAATACGATGAACTTTGGGAAGGTTCACCGGAACTCGCGAAGTTGAGAAATATATCACGGGAAAGAGTTACAGCAAACGATCTGCTAAGAATGACGCATGGAACTCAGAATTTGGACAGTATTGTCTCTATCGATTTTGGCTTGGAGGATATAATAGAAGGGGGCCTGCGATGGGACAATACGCACAAGACTTCAGGGTCTGGTCTGCAATTAACGGTGGGACCGGCAGAGCACTAAATAATCAAAGTAGGCCTGATGTGATGATTTATGCAGGTCAAGGACCTAAAAGAAGATTCGGCTAGCACATAGAGTCTGGAACTGAAACCGAGATAGTACGCACGGGCCTTTTGATAGACTGGGCAGCTACTCTAATTTGTGGAATGAGTTAATTGTCTGCAAGGTTGTGGATAATGGCATGTGGTTATTTGCAATATCTATTTGTTGGCAAACATGGATTAACCAAAATGAAAATTAATTTGAGGAGAAGGGGCCAAAGTATTCAATGAAAATGTCAAGGTTTATGGAAAAAATGCAACTGAAAATTACATGTGTGCTTGGGGAAAGGAAATTGATGGGGGAGTGGTTGTCTCGGCAAGAAGTACGGTAGTCAAATGGATAAAAACGACATTAGGGATCAGGCTTAATATCGATGGTTGTTTAGCGAATGGGACTAATAGAGCGGGTGTTGGAGGACTTTTCCGAGATAGCAATGAAGAATATTAAGGAGGCTTTGCGAGCTCTTGTGAGGTTAAATCGACATTCCAAGCCGAACTTTTTGTCTTACATTTTAGACTATACATGGCGGTTAATCGAAGATATGAGACGCTAATCATCGAGGCTGGTTCGCTTGAGTTACACGCGCTAGTGAAGGGCAAGGAATTAAAGGGGATTGTTCGGATGAAATAATTGCGGATTGTAGAAGATTACTTATTGGTATAGGAATTTTGATATTATTCACGTGTATCGAGAGGCTAACTCATGCGCGAATTGGTTGGCAAAGATGTGAGCATCAATGGGGATGCACTGATTTTGTATATGGACCCCCAGAAGGACTTCGGAGATTATTAACGCGTGACAAGAGCAGATGAGCGACACCGCGCATTATAGTTATGGCTTTAGTAAATTTTTAGCTAGATTTACTTGTATTGTTTAGATCTCAGTTGTATTTAAAAAAAAAATACTATATATATTGAAAACAACTTTAAGACTTTCCTACCATATACCATCCTTGTTCACCATTATGGGCCATTGATCCAAGAATATAAATTAACTGACTAACGACTTTTGTGTCTCAAATATGGGCCATTGATCCAAGAAAAGGACTTATGGGCCAAATTCACTAACTGAGGCACAACTCTGGAGTCTTTAACTATAATTGATTCAAAAAAATATAAGGAATGGAGACATCTCTCGGTGAAGTTAGATTTAAAATGCTACATATAAAGTTTTTTTCCTAATTAAGGAGAGTTTCTAAAGTTTATATCTATCGATAGCTGTACAGTTTGATTAAGAGCCCGTTTGGGATTGATTATTTTGGAGTTAAAAGCGTTTTTTTGATTAAAATTAAAATATTTATAAAAAATATTAAAAAATATATTGACATCCAAAATCACTTTAAGTGATTATTTTAATAATCACTAATCTAGTACTTTTCCAAAAAGTGATTTTAAGGGCTCGTTTGGAAGTGCTTTTTTTAGAGTAGAAAAGTGCTTTTAGAATAAAATTTAAAATTTCAAAAAATTATTAAAAATAATTTTGCAATCTAAAATTATTTCAAGTGCTTTTTTCAAGAAGCACTAATTTGGTGCTTCTCAAAAAAGTGTTTTTCCAAATAAAAAAAAACTCTTAAAATAGTAGAAGCACTTTTAAGTGCTTTTCAAAAAAATCACTTCCAAACGGGCACTAAGAGTCTAAAATATTGTTTGGATCTAAAATCACTTTAAGTGATTATTTTAAAAAGCAATCCCAAACGGGCACTAAGAAAATAGAAAGATAATGATAGACATGTCTCTTTCCATGTTACTCATTAATCATTATTTTCATTTTTAATTAAAAAAAATTGCATTTCAATCAATTTCATTGTTTGACCATTCCTAGTTATCCACATTTAGTATTTGGTCCTTCGTATTAATTTTTTAAACTCAACCTTAATGCATCTCTGAAATTAGGGAAAACAATCACTACCGCTGTCATTTGTAACTACGAAGGCAAAATCATCACTGGCTTTGCCATGGAGATCGATGCCAACACCAGTTTTAAAACTGAAGTAAAGACGCTAAGAAGTTCTATTTTCTTTGTCATTGAAAAAACTCAATTTTACACTAGTATTGAAACTAATGCCGAAACAGTTCTGAAAACCATTTATTCCCCAAACATGAACTGTCCATAAAAGGTCAGAACTATCCTCGAGGATATCAGAAATTTGGTGAAGACTCACAACTCATCGTGCGTTTGTCATATTAGAAGGACAACTAACTCCTTGACAGATTGGCTAGCGAAGGCTCACTCTAATTTATTTTTACCAGTTAGTGATTTGCAAGCATCCCTCTAATTTACTTAAACTTTTGTGTATTGACTTTAATGGGCTTAGTTCCACTAGTGTAAAGTAATTCCCTTACCTTATATTGGTTTTAATATAAATCCTTATTTCGTCTAAAAAAATCAATAACCTGACTATTTGTTTTAAACTTTAGTCTAGTTTTATTTGTCTAGTTTTTCTAAAATGCATATAAAATAAAAATAAAATATTTAACTTTTTTTTTACAAAATTAGTATAAATACATATGAGATAATTTATTGTAATCTTTTTATTATTCAATTAAAAATAATATTAAAAAATAAAGAAAAATATCTTAGTGGTGAAAAAGAAACAATATTATACACATTTTTTTAAAGAAATTAAACAAATAAGATTGATCATAGAAAAAGTACAAGACAAACCTAATAGTATTTTTTCTATAACTCATAAACTAGGTAGGTGAGATCTTGAACACACTAAAAAGGAAAAGTGGATAAAATTGTTTCAATTTTAAATTTTAATGAGTTTTCATGCATTTTATTTTTGTATACGTTTTGATTTAATAAATCGATAATTAATTTTCCAAAATATCAAAATTCATGATTCCCCAACTTTAATAAATCTCTTTTCCAAAGGAAAATCCAAACAATTTGTAATATACCTACTTTACTTATAATATCACTAAGATTGTGTGAGTTTTTACATCTAATATAGAATCAAGGAACAAACCTTTAAAATTAAAATCTATAATTACGTAGTTATAACATGTTTTGTCAGACAAAACCAGTTATTTTGATTGTATGCGTGAATTCAAAAAATTGCGTACATATTGCGTAGACATTAGGGCAAGTAACTTTTTGAAAAAAATAGCTGTTTCGTTTATGTTCAAATCAAAATTACCTTTTAATAAACAATAAATTATCAAATAATAAACAATCAATAAATAAAAGAGATAATTATTAATTACTAGTTCATAATTCAACAAATTATGCTTAAAAAAGTTCAGCCTAAAAATTTACATAAATAAAATCCAAAATATTATTTTAGACTTATAATACACCTATTACAACCTTATAAAATAACATAATAAAATTTAAAAAAAAATACAACCAAAAATATTGAAAAACAATGAAACATAAAACCTAAAAGTCGTTTCTTCACATTTAGATTCAAACATAAAACAAAAATGAAATTTCTTCCCACCAAGCTGCTCTTCTGCACAAGAAATCGCCGCCACTTATGGACTAATCTCCACCATCTTCAACCCGGCTTGGCTACGCCATCAACAATCGAAGAACCCAAATTAAGGTAATTTTTTTTTACCATTTAAACTCTTAAAAATCGAATTTTTTAACCTAATCTCATCACTTTTACAATTTTTCAAAATTACCCGATTTAAGTATAATTATTGTCGTGATGTTTATTATATTTTTATACAAATCCTACAATGGTCATTTTATGACCGTTGGAAGCCTTTTACCGTATGAGAAATTATGCGCTGAGAACAGCGGTTATGGGGAAGGAATGTCGTGTGATTTTAGTGGGTCTCATGATTTGTCATGAGCAATTTGATCTTATATTGCATTTTTTGAATCATTTTGCAGTATATTCATTTGACGCAATTGCTAAAATTTGGTCATATACTGCATTTTTTGAATAGTTTTGCAGTTAATATTCATTTGACACAATTGCTGAAATTCGGTCTTATACTGCATTTTTTGAATTGTTTTGCAGTAAATATTCATTTGATGCAACTGTTGAAGATGGTTACACAACCCAGTGAATTGTGTGCATAACTCAGTGAATTATGTCTTTGTGTCGCACAAACCAGTGAATCGTGTCGCACAACCCAATTAATCGTGTCGCACAACCCATTAAATTGTGTCGTAGCTTAGTGAATTTTGTCGTAGTTGCAGCCAGTGAAGGATATTATAGATCTGGATTATTAAGGAATTAGATTAAATCTTATGAAAAATATTTTTTAGACGGTGAACCTTTTAGATTAATCACCCTAAATAATATAAGTAGTTAAATTTAGGGTAAAACCCTCGCCTGACCCTTTAACTATGCCCAAAGTGCACGGGCCGCCCCTGATCTTCAAAATTACCCTTTTACACCCCATATCTTAACCTTTTGTGACACCATGAACCCTTTTTCATTTTTCTGTCAGTTGACCGTTAGTCAACGCCACATGGCGCCACGTCAGTGCCACCTCAGCGCCACTTCAGCATGAGATCTTCTGAGTTTCCATGTCATCATTTTTTTTTTAAATTTCTTTTTAAATTTTTTTAATTTCTTTTTACTTTAATATATGCCTCCTTCCTTCAACGTCCCTCACACCAAGCCGTTCTCTGCACCATCCTTATCTGTCGAACCCAAAATAGCTCACTCCAACAGGGTCTCACACCAAGCCACTCTCTGCACAAGGAAACCGCCGTCCCTCATGATCCCTTCTCTACCATCATCAACCGGCTTCGATACGCCATCAACAATTGAAAAACCCAAAATAATATTTTCTTCTATGCACCATTGTGGATATTCTTGACAAGGAAGAAGTAAAATCCGATTAAGAATCAAATTAGCAGCGGAGGTTTTGAGAAGCTGCAAAGCCGCAAGACTAGCCGAGTTTGAATTGGATTCCGCGTCGGCATTGCGCATCGAAACATTTGATACACCATTGCAGAGGTGAACGATGAGACATTAGTGGTGGTGGAAGTGGAAGTTGCTCCGGTTGATACTGTTAAATCCACTAATATTAATGTTGATATTAATTCGAATTTCGATGGTGTTAAGGTGTCGGAAAATGATGATTACGTTTCTGACATGTTAAAGAAACTCAAGCTAAATCCAATGGCGAAAGAGTTCTTTCTAGGGGTGAGCAGAATTTTAACAAAACCGAAAAACCGAGTTAATTTTAACCAAACCGATCCAAAATATATGTTAATTTTACCAAGGTCAACCTTACCCATCGGGTTACCTTATGATTTTTCGGGTCCATATATTTTACCTATATATTACCCAAGTTATTGGGTTGGGTTTACCCAAACCGAAAAACCGTATAATATAAAAAGAAATACAAAACATGCATATTAGAGGAATCTTTTCATTTGACTTCTTGAATATTTCAAACATGCATAACTTACTTTGAAGTATTCGAATCACTACATCTTGATTTGTAATGTTAAAATTGTAACTTTAATCTTAAGAGATATAATAGTACCGGTTTTTTCAGATTTTGTCATTATTATAAACTTTTTTATGCGTTAAAAAAATTTGACTAATTTTAACTAACGCGGGTAAACCGAAGGGTAACCCGAATTAACCCGAGGGCAAACTTTTTTTTACCCTACCCTTGGGTTACCCGAGCAATTCCTTAAACCGACATATATTACCCTTGGTTTACCCTAACCTCAAAACCGGGTAAACCCGACCCGTGCTCTCCCCTAGTTCTTTCCTTCTTCGCAAAATCGTGATCCATCGGGTCTTAACAATTTTGTTATTATCTCACCTAATAAGATTTCAAACAACGATGATTCCCCGACTAATAACCGAATGGTATTAAACACAATTCTTATTACGTTAATATTCGCTATTGGATTTGATTCATGTTGATAATTCAATGTTTCCTTATTGAGCTCCATATGTTTGTTAATATGATTTTACCATTTTTCTATATTTTGTTGTTTCCAGAGAAGAAATAATTATAATCAGGGTAGAAAAAGATTGAATGGTCGAGTCTTTAGGGCTCAAAGAGAAGATAGTTATGGACCATTTGGGTAATTTTCCCTATTAATAATTACGGAAAATACCTAAAAGTGGTTCAAATGTAGTGCGGGGAATAACAGTGTGACAAAACAAAGTTCAAAGACCATTTGGGGTAACTTTCAAAGTTCTGGTCCTCGGCCAATAAATTGCCTATAGTTCTAAGAACTACACGGTAATTTACCCCTGGATAAGTATTTTCTTGAGTTCCCTTCGATTTTTTTTTTTCAAAATAAATTATCATGTATTTTTTTTTAATCTGATTAATGTATTAATTTCTTCTTACTTCATTTTTTTATCATAGGATGGTTCATGCAATGGCCTACAACACTATGCAGCTCTAGGAAGAGACCGTGTATGTTTGCATTTAATGTAGCAGTTGTATTTATTAACGCTAGAAAACATCTTTTTTTATTTTATTTTTAATTTTTTTTGTATCTTTTTAAGGTTTGTGTATAAGGTTTCCTTAAATATATGGTGTTTTTACAGATGGAGGCAGCTGATGTTTATTCAAAAATCGCTGTGAGGTAAGGGTAATTTTGTCATTTAAAAGATTGAGATATAATAATGATATGATAATTATCTTTGTTTCTTTAGGGTTCATGACATCATGATAAGAGATAGTATTAAAGACCCTGCAACTCATCCAAATTCTATACTAGCCAAACTCTTAGTTAATCAGGTACTTTTAACAAAATTCTTAGTTTTAACTTTTTTTACCTCGTAATTTAAAATAAAAAAAATTAATCCTTTGTGTCAATAAATATCAGGTAGATAGACAGTTATGACATCAGTATATGCATGGTGTCACTTATGTTGGAGCACGTGAACAAATTAAGAAAAGACTAGAAGAAAAAGGTCTTATAAAAGACGATAGATTGCTTTTCTCTGCTTCGTATTGTCAGGGGTAAATTGGTCATTTAATTATTTAAAGTTGTATTTTTTGTTGTGTTTTGAAAAGGTTACATTAGCTGCACTTGGAGAGATATTTGAAGCTGCAAGAAGTACAATGGCTTGGCTTGGTGACTGTGCTAAAGTTATTGCTCCATTAGGTTTACCTGTTTTACAACCCTACTTTAAAACTCAACGCCACGTGGTAATTTTTATTTATTTTTTTAAATTTTAAAACGAACGCTTTATGCTTAATTAATTAACGGTGTTGCAGATAAGAACTAACTTCTCTTCAGGTCTTGGCTTTACAGCGAGAAAGTGAATCCGTAAGTCATATATATTTAATTTTTAATGGGTGATTAATTTGATTTTACGTTATAATATATAATGAATATGTTATACTATAGGTTGATATGAGAAAACAAAGAACAGCATTCCCGCCAAATTTTGTGCATTCACTTGATGACTGCTATTGCTGGATTACGATTTGCAGTCAGTCAGTCATTTTATCAAACACCTTTTTACTTTATCAATTATTATTACTAATTTAGGAAATTTTTAATGTACAATGTAATTACAGGTGTGCACGATTCATTTTGGACACATGCATGTGATGTTGATAATATGAATAGAATACTTGGGGAAAAATTTGTGGATCTATATAATATACCGATCCTCGAAAATGTAAGTATTTTTACGCACTCGTTTCTGTATAAGGTAAATCGTGTTATGTGTCAAAAAAGTGGAGTATTAAAATATATATATATGTTTTTTTAAATTTCAATTTCTTAATATTTTACTAGTTTAATTTCTCGACCAAACAGTTCAAACAGTTTAATTTCTTCAATATGCGTGTGTTTGTGTATATATACTGTTATATTTTCACTTACCTTTTAATAAAATTGTTTATATTTACAGTTGTTAGAGAGCTTTGAGACACAATATCCAACATTAAACTTTCCATCTATACCCAAAAGAGGCAACTTCAATTTACAAGAAGTTCTGAATTCTCCATATTTCTTCAACTGATGAGTCTATTAAAGCATCATAGGAAGAAAAACTCAACTATTTCTTCTAATTCTAGCAAGGCATGAGAGATCCAATGATTCTTTGACATGGAGATGATCTTTTTTGCCTAGAATACCGCACTATTGGCACTATTGGGACTATTTCTCTTCTATTTGTTTTTTCCTTTCAAGGTCAGGAGTTATTTTCTTGCAATAAATTGAATTTATATTACACAAACTAATTAATTTCTATTAAGTGCATTGGATGATGAGAAAAAGAGGAAAAAAGGAGTTCACGTTCCGCTATTACAGGTAAAATCCAAGGAGTAATTTGCAATTAAAAATTTTCTGTATCTTGTTCTTTAGCTTATTAGATTTATAAAATTTGCAGGATTCTCTTGGTGGTGGCAATAGTAGGTAACTTTTTTATTTACACATTCACTCCTTTATCTTTTTCTGGACTGACAAAATGGCCACTTGTCTTAAGTTTCCAGCTTGTGTATTCAGGGGATAAAAGTTAAAACAACCAGTATGATTTTCACCATCGACTCAAATAAATTGGGGTTAATTTCTAGGACTAAACTCTAAAAGTTAATAAATTAATAGATTTATTAGTATATGAAGTTAGTTAATAGTGTGGGTAATTAAGTAGTAGTTATCATTATTATTATTATTATATTAACTTAAATAGTAGAGGATAAAAATCCAGATTACATTAACATACATATCTAATATGTTTATTTCTATTTTTCTGTTTTTTCTAAATATATTGAAAATTTGTTGGTATTATATAAAATCAGAACTTATACAATTCACGTGGTTACTTACAACAAGCAATATTTGGATAATTTGAAAAAACAGGAACTAAAGACTATTAATTAAACAAAATGAAAAAGTATTTAAGAGGGACCAAAGTGAAATTAATCAGATATAACATTAAAATACAATGAGTCAATGACATTACTATTAAGAACGGCCGAGAGTTTTTTGTTGTACTTCTCTTTTCTTTTGTTTCTTTACTTATAGTAATTATTAAAAGGCTGTTTTACTTTACTTTTCTTTTCTTTTTTGTTTTATCTTCTTTTTATATATTTTGAACGGTGTCATATCACATATACCAATTGTATTAAGAATTGTACTCTTATTTAATTATTACACCCCTTATAAAAATTAATAAAACTCCTATACTTTAACAATTTATTTATAAAGCGTAATAATTAATCTAAAATTTATAACGTCTCATTTCCTATGGATAAGAAATTACATGCTACATAGCAGCAAAGAAGTTAACATATTTCTTTTATGAGCCAATTATTGATTGATGCCTATTAAAAAACTTATTTAGAAAAAGGTGCCTAGAAAAAAATATTTATTGAAAACAGCCCCTTATAATTAACAATTAAAAAATATGAAAAAAACTAATAAATACGCGCGCGCGTCCGTGAAATTTTTTTAAAATCGTCATAACTAATTAAAAAAAAATCAAAAAAATCAAAAAAAATTATATTTGGATAAATCAAATTAATATTTACGTCTATGATTTTTTTCGGAATTTTCTGAATTTTTTGATTTCTTTTGATTTTTTTTGATTTTTTTAATTTTTTTTTTTCGCAGACACGAAATTCCATGTTTAAAACATGGAATTTCATGTTTGAAACATGGAATTTCATGTTTAAAACATGGAATTTCATGTTTAAAACATGGAATTTAAAACATGGAATTCCGTGTCTGCGAAAAAAAAATTAAAAAAATTCGAAAAAATTAAAAAAATTCAAAAAAAATCAAAAAAATTCATAGACGTAAATATTAATTAGATTTATTCAAAAATATTTTTTTTTTTAATTTTCTGATTTTTTTTGAATTAGTTATGACGATTTTAAAAAAATTTCACGGACGCGCGCATGTGATGGAATTAATAAAGGTATAGAAAATATAAAGGGGATGTTTTCTATAAATAATTATTTCATTAGGCATTTTTTTATAAATAAGATTATTGAAGGCATAAAAAAACAATTAGAGAGTTTAAGGAGGATGTTTTCAACAATAACCCCTTCTTTTATTATCTGATTTAGTTGAATTATTTCTCATCTTCACATGGTGAGTGAAACAATTCAGTTTTAAAACCAAACAAGATTGTAACAAAACAAAAATGAAGTAAAGATTTTTCACATGTACCATCCCTCATAATCAATCCATCGTGTTACCCTACCACCTTCTCATTACTATTCTCTTTCCCTTTTTTTTTATTTTTTTTATTTTTTTTTTTTACGATGGCAAACTATTCTATAAATGATACCATATACAACTCAAGTGAGCATCCATTTATACAATATGAATCTCAAAACTGCAGAAAAACAAAGAGCTTCTTCGTCCACACTAAACATTACAAATAAACTTATCAGCAACCTTCATTTCATCAATGCTTCAAAAGGAAAAGAAATTGTAATGTTTCTTGACTACGATGGAACTCTTTCCCCAATAGTTGAAGACCCTGAGCAAGCATTCATGACTCCTGAGGTTTTTCTATTAACCACTTTAAATTTTCTTCACAATTTCAATACATTTTTCTTCATTTTTTGAAGTTTTCATTGTTTGTTATAATATAGATGAAAGAAACCGTAAGAGATGTTGCTAAATATTTCCGAACGGTTATAGTAAGTGGAAGAAGCAGAGCTAAGGTATATTAATTTTTAATGCAGAAAAAAAATATAAGTTATATCTATTTTATTTTTAATTTAGCTTTAAAATTTGTTTTTAATATTTATTTAAATGGTAAATTTTCCAGGTTATTAACTTTGTACAACTATCTGAGCTATATTATGCTGGAAGTCATGGCATGGATATCGAAGGACCATCCGAAGGAGTGAGCAATCTTTAACCATTCTTGTGTATATTACTGTTTGTGTATATTAAATAATGATTTAATTTGTGATCTATATAGGGAAATCAAGCTGTTCTATGTCAACCTGCTAAAGAATATTTACCAATGATTGATGAGGTAATAAGGTGAAAGTGTTGTTAACGTTGTTCACATTGTAGAGTTGAGCTATCGGATCGGTTGAAGTCGAAGCTTGATAGTGATTGTTATAATGATGGGACCTATTAAATCCAAACCCTCAGAAGTATCACCAAGCTGAAAATTCAATGCGGGTGTAAGAATACTTTCGAAATACCTTAAACCACCTCCGATTTGATGACTAGAGTGAGTAGTTGTTGGTGGAGGAGGTGCCGCCGTCTTAGTCTTCTTGGTTTTCCAGCAGCCACCACCCACAGGAACGTTACGCAAAGCACCACCCTCAGTCCAGTAACGTCTACGGTTCTTACAAAAGTAGCGCGGCTATAGTTATTGTTATAGCTAGATAGTTGTACAAAGTCAATAACCTGGAAAATTTACCATTTAAATAAATATTAGAAACAAATTTTAAAGCTAAATTAAAAATAAAATAGATATACTTTTTGGTTTTATGTTTATTAATCAACATAATTATTTTCTCAAATTATTGATCTAATATTGATGATGTTTACGTATTTTCAGGTTATCTACTTTTTAAGAAGATTTGTGGAGTGGAAAACATCATCAATTGAAAGATACGTGTCAATGTGTCATCGTGAAGACTAATTAGTAGTACATAAGAAAATGAGTTATACCCTAGCCTTCCAAGTTTTATTAGGGCCGGGTACTGAAGTTTTAGTGGTCAGTTTCTTTTGCCATTGTAATGATATGATGGAAAGAAAGTTTTGTAACTTTTGAAGTTAAATAAAATAAAATTTCTATAACTCTCTTCTAATTATGTATAAATAGGATAGAATTCTGTCGAATTATGAATCTCTCATTATGAGTAGGGCTGAGCATTTCTTATACCCAAAACCGAAACTGGTGTTTTAATTACCCAAACCGATACGAAATACTTGTTAAAATTACCTAGCCCAAATTATCATTGGGTTTACCTTTCTAATTTTCGGGCCCAAAATATTTACCAATGGGTTACCCAATATATTGGGTTGTCACTTAGCCTGACTATCGGTTTTCCTTATCGGTCCGACGAACCGAACCGTACCGTCAGCTGCCGGCGACGAAACGAGACCGGTGGTGCTGCCTTGAACGGAACGAGACGAACCGCCGTCGCTCTTATCGGGCGTGTTTTCATATATTATTAAAAACAACTCGGGCCGAACCGGTCCGAAACCGTTAATGACCAAAACCGGCCTCTAACTTTTTTTTTATATAAAAGCCTAAACTCACAACATCATAAACCCAACATGTTTTAGCCCAAAGCCCCAAACCTTTTTTGTTCTTCAGCCCAACATGTTATCCCCCATTTTGTAGCCCAAATCATTAACCCAACCCAATCCACCACCAACCCAAAAAAAAATTAACAAAATAACCCAAATGATAAATAACCCAATACCATACCAACCCTACCATTACACGGTTACATTGACGCGTGAATCGTGATTGCGATTTGCGAACCTTCATACGCCGTTACTCCGCTCACCCACCTCAGCCTGACTATCGGTTTTCCTTATCGGTAATCAATTACTCCCTCAAATTAATCACTCAATCTCTGTGATGATCCACGCGTGTTACCGTCTCTCCGTTGTTCCACTTCTGTGATTAATCTAAGAAGGTTGGGTTTTGGGTTTGGAAATATAGCTTTTTCTTTAATTGGTAAGATTATACTCTTCTGGTTGATATTTGTATATATATATATATTCAATTTCTGACTTAGTATGCGATTCTTATGACTTATTCTATTCTGCATGGTTGAATTGGTGATTTCTGATGTTGGAATTGCGAATATGGCTTGAAGATTGATGGTTAATCATATGAAATTGGATGGGTAATGTTATTCTAGGCTCTTTTGTTTGTGGAAATTGTTTAATTACTATGTTTGTTGGCCTAAATGGAAATTGAATTAGAACCTGAAATTGAGATAGACATTGAAATTGTGGAAACTGAAATTGAAAGATTTTGGGGAAACTGAAATTGTAATTGTTTGGTGAAATTGAAAGTGTAATTGTTTGTGATTCTGTACTTATGTTATTCGAAAATGTCCAAATTGAATACATGTCCCTGTTGTAAAATGATTTCCGAGTATAAGTTAGTAAGATCAAGTAGTTGAAGTGTTGAGTTTTGCTTTGACTTGACGGGAATTTTTGAATCGACGGATATAAACTTATGAAATTTGCAAAATAACCCCTTTTTGATACAAAAATGATGAAAACTCCTATTTATAAGATTAATATCTTTAATATTTTGTCCCATAGTTTTCGAATTTTGTAAAATTGGACCCAAACTTTTATAAAACATCTTGTGCGATTCTTTTTGATGATGAAAAACTTTCTGAAAAATGAAAATAAGGTCCTTATACGAATGGAAGATGTGTTTTTGTGGTCAAAATTTTCCTCCTCTTCTACATCTCTTCTTCTTTATTTAGGGTAATTAGCTATATATTTGTGGCTTAACCATATTTTTAAGCTTTGATTCTGTAAGTTTTATTATTAATTGTTTGGGTTATTATTTTGCTAGAATTTCATAATACTATTTGTTATTTTAAATGAGTTGAACTTAGCGTATATCTGTATTGTGTGCTTTGACTTACTGTTTTCATCCCTAAAATTGGCCAATATTAGGACTATCCTTAATAATTGAGTTAACACCCGGAAGGGGGATTCAATCACTGACTACACCACATAATCGTCTAGTGTGCGGTAGTGATCCTAACAGGCTTGCCTAGCTAGATATCCATAAAGGTTTGATTTAACCACTGATCATTACGCAGGGTTTCCTTACCCAAGTACCCTGGTAGTAGAGAGGTTGCTCCTAAGTCAAACATGACGGGGGTTAGGAAGAATTTAGAATCCCGGTTTATGTATAATGCTCAATTCACCCTTAAGATTAGAATAACAACTTAGTAAAATAGGCTCATATTAGTAACCCTAATTTATCTAACTTACATTCACATTTATTTATTAGTATTCTTATTTATTTATTCAAATCAGATAATTATTCATCTTATCTTTGTTTTAATCTAAACATCTAAATTTGTCTACGCTTATTGAATACAAGTAGATCTAACAGATTAAATCCCTAGGAACGAACTTTACTTACTAACTGAACTTGCACCCGATCTGTAATACTTGCAGTGAGTTTCCCATGGTAGTCAAGGGTGTGTGTCCTTTATTATTATCTAATTTATCTATTTATTTATCACACCTTTGCACCGACCACTAGAATAAATACACTAGGACTAACAATGTAGTCCCCGACAGCGTAGCCAAAAACTTGGTGGCTAGTAGGGTATGATAAAATAATGATAATAAAAGATAAGAACTATAACCCTAACCAATCACGTTACTCACTACAAGTATCACAGTCGTATGCAAGTTTAATTGATAAGTAGAATTCGTTCGCAATGACTATGAAAGTTAGCTTAGGTTTAATGCAAATATAAAGTGAAAATAAAATAAGTTAGAAGAATAATACGCTAAAAGACTCTGAAATATTTATTTGGTTTTTAAGACTCTAAATAATTGATTAAAGAAAATAAATAGAAAGAAAGAAGTTGTATGAGAGTTTAGCTCGAGATATAGCAAGTAATCCCCACTAGCCTTGTGTTATGACCTATTTATGTAAAGGAGAATTGTGTGATATGCAATAGCCAGGATTCTATATTCCTTCCAACCCCCTTCTGGGTGGACTTAGGTGGCGACCTAACAATTACCAGCAGACTTGGGTAAGGGGACCCTGCACAATGATCGGTGGTTAATCTCAAACCCTAGTGACTGTCTAGTTAGGCATGTCATTTCGAATCACTACCGCACACTAGACGTTTATGTGGTGTTTCAATAATTAGAAACCCCTTATGGGTGACCATCTAACTACTATTATGGGAATCCTATACGTTGGCCACCACAAGAACTACAGACAATACATCAATTAACATAAAAACAGAGATAACACAACTAATTTCAATTAAATGTAAAATAACATCCCAAATTAATATAGATATAAAAAAGTCTAGGGTTCATACCCTTATGCTAATCTCAAGCTAAATAGAATTAGTTCATACTAGAGAAAGAAATAAAATAAATTACAAGGTTGAAGGGGTTGGAATGGCATGAATAGCGTCCAACTCCTTCTTGTCTTGTCTTCTCTTGATGTAAGCTTCCTATTGGGTTTTAAATGATTAAGGACTGACCAAGGATGATTTTTCTAAGGTAGGAATCGATATATATATATAGTCCATTGGTCGAAATATGGAGTAAGCCCCAAGTTAATCTTACCAAAATTCGTATCTCTAAATTGTAGCTAACCATTACAGATATTGATTTGGTCATATCTCCTTAGTTACTTATCAGAATTTAATATTCTTTATATGGAAAATATATATCTGCTCATATAAAAAGCTCCTCCTAATTCCTAACCAATTTTCTGCGGCAATTAAATTAGTAGACGTATGTGCAGTTTTGGTAGCTTCTTTACTTTCCAAATATTTCCAAAATTTTCCTTTTTGACTTTCTCTAAGGAGTTTCCTTTACTTTTCCTTTTCAAATCAGTTTCCATAGGTGTAATAGCTTCCATATACCTAAGTGCTATACAAATAACACACAAATTACGCGCAGAAGCTCAAAAAATATCAAAACACCTAAAACTAGACAAGAAAGTGGAAAGTATAAATAAATGGGGGAAAAGTCCTAAAATTAAGTACTATATACCCCTAAAATGATGTTTCAAGTATAGATTAATACATCACAAATATGGAGACATCATGATGTTTCAGTTGAATGGGTCTTAGTACCAATGTTAAGAACTTATATCTTAATATTATCTTTTACCTTATCTTGACAATGGAAGTGCATGACATAATTTGAGGAACCATGAAACCCCTTTTGTATAGTTTCTATAATAGTCTAATGCTTATTATATCAATACCTACAATTCTATTTCTAATTAGCTACACAATAAGATAATTTATTGAATAACCATATTAATTAGAAATTCCTTCTTTAAATAATATACTAAATATTTTTTAATCATTATCCAGGTTAGGATAATTTTGGGAATGACCTTTAACTCAAGTTCCAATAATGCGATAGGGCCAAAATAGGAAATCAATAGGATTACTTAACATTCTCCCACTGAATCTAGTTAAGTATTGGTCGTCAGTATTTCACACTCTACTAGCTCATCAAAATAAATGACATCTCGTCTATAATCACATAGAGTAGAGGCATGATAAATAGTAATAGGACATAGTAATAGAAATATTTTTTAAGACCTATATATATACCTTGACAAGACAACTAACTAATTACAACAATCGTTCATATTATCACCCTAATGAGAATTTCCATACACAGTTCAAATGTGTAATTTCTTTTGAGTATTATTGACCATAAAATATTAAAAGTCAGCAAGTATTCTTTCTACAAACCATATAAAAAATACATAAATAATGTCATCTCATATTAGAATTTAAAAAACTCACATAGTACAAAAAAATATATGTTTGATGTCTTATATGATATAATTAATTACCATTTTTAAATGGAAAGAAGTCTCATTTTATTCAGCATTCAAAAAAACTTTGTCGAACATAAGTTCACTTACATCATAATAAAAAAACAAAGAGCCCACCCAAACAATAACACATTCATTGAGTCCAAACCATATGCTAGTCTTAACATTTATCCCAACCCAAAACCTAAAAAACCCTAGTCTCACCATTATTAAAAGACTAATATGCCCTTTCCAATTAGAAGAAATCAGATTTATTACACAACCAAATCCTAGAAACAACTTTGTTTTACCAAAACGACTCTTGAATTTGACGCAACAAGCGGTTCCTCAATAATCCAATTCACTTTCTAACAAGTATTTTCCAATTCTTTACATTAAACTATATCACCAAATATTCGTCTTACCATATTTGAGATGATCTCCTCATATTTAAGTTCACTGTCACAGGTTTTTTTCACTGCGTTCCTACCACATGGTGTATACACACGTAACAAGTAAGACATGAAATATCCGCAATTATTTCTTTTCACCACCACTTAGTTACCGATTTATATATGGTTTAATTTCTTATATCGTGATATACTTGTATTACAAAAAGTTTAGAAATGATCAATTTTACTATATTCTGATACAGATCATGTATCCAGATGCAGACACATACTTTAGTAAAGGAAAAGATTGATGATCATTACATTTCAATACGGTATGATTAAATTATTGAGTTTTAATGATATTTATGAGAAATTTCTACATGAATATATGTCATATTTCATATCTTAATGATATCAATAACCAAATCAACCTATTATCTTGCTCAATTTTAATACAATGTTATGGTTATTTTTCACTATAAATTATAGGTGTAATATGTAAGTCACCCAATAAACTTTAAATATTTACTAATTTTTAATGTAATATATTGATTATTTTCTAATATACATTTTTAGATGGAATATATTAGTTTCCAAATCAGGTTTGCATATTAATCAGATTCCTCTATTACATCAAGTCATGTCTTATAGAAGTAAAATATATTTTATTTATTTTGGTCATAAAGAATCAAAGAGAGAGACGGACAATGAGAAGTATAGGATATATTAATAGTCATACATAATTTTAAATTCAAATATTAATATGTTATGAGTCTAAAAACAATTAAATAAAATTAATATGGGAATGAAAGTATAGACTATAGAAAGATTTACCAGCAACAACAAAATATACATATCTTTATATCGTTCTACAAATATGCGCTTTTTTCAGAGGATAAAAAGTGAATATATTAAGAGTTTAAGTATAATAAGTCAGCAAGAGCATGGATAGTATTTTGGTTCAGACAGTAACATTTGTAATTTTTAAGGAAGATTGAGTTGATTCCAATACAATCATATCTCGTTGTTGCCTTTTGATACTCGAGATTCTTGAAAGTTTATGTATTGATCAAACAAAAAATGTGAGTTTTGAAAATTTTCCTATTACTTAACTTGTTGAGTTTTGAGAATTTTCTAAATCTCAAACTGTTTTTTTTAAACTTCTTTTTCTGATGCATAGTTGGTTGGAACTAACATGTATTTTTATCAGTAACTCATTTTTTGATTTTTGGGAATTTTCTTCCCATAACTCAACTTTTTGAGTTTTAAGAATTTTTTAAGAGATGGACGGAATTAATTAATATAGTTCAACTGTAATACAAGAATATCCAAAACTAAAACTCACTCATGGAAATTTTTTAAATGATCTTGTGTTTATTTATTTATCGCTTAATAATTAGTCAAGTTTTATCATAACTTTTATTGCTAATTATAACAGGTTCTTGAAATTCGCCTCAGCATTCATACAATGGTCGAAACGTGTATGTTGAAGTGAATGCAGGGGTAGGAGGGTTTGGTGCAGTTGGGTTTGGAGCCTCTCCAAAGGACGGTAATTAGCCGTCTTAGTCTTCTTGGTTTTCCGGCAGCCACCACCCACAGGAACGTTACGCAAAGCACCACCCTCAGTCCAGTAACGTCTACAGTTCTTACAAAAGTAGCGCGGCTGAGTCAGGCTATAGTTATTGTAATAGCTCAGATAGTTGTACAAAGTCAATAACCTGGTAAATTTACCATTTAAATAAATATTAGAAACAAATTTTAAAGCTAAATTAAAAATAAAATAGATATACTTTTTGGTTTTATGTTTATTAATCAACATAATTATTTTCTCAAATTATTGATCTAATATTGATGATGTTTACGTATTTTCAGGTTATCTACTTTTTAAGAAGATTTGTGGAGTGGAAAACATCATCAATTGAAAGATACGTGTCAATGTGTCATCGTTAAGACTAATTAGTAGTACATAAGAAAATGAGTTATACCCTAGCCTTCCAAGTTTTATTAGGGTCGGGTACTGAAGTTTTAGTGGTCACTTTCTTTTGCCATTGTAATGATATGATGGAAAGAAAGTTTTGTAACTTTTGAAGTTAAATTAAATAAAATTTCTATAACTCTCTTCTAATTATGTGTAAACAGGATAGAATTTTGTCGAATTATGAATCTCTCATTATGAGTAGGGTTGAGCATTTCTTATACCCAAAACCGAAACTGGTGTTTTAATTACCCAAACCGATCCGAAATACTTGTTAAAATTACCTAGTTAAAAATACCATAGGGTTTACCTTTCTAATTTTCGGGCTCAAAATATTTACCAATGGGTTACCCAATATATTGGGTTGTCACTCAGCCTGACTTCGGTTTTCCCTATCGGTCCGACGAACCGAACCGTACCGTCAGCTGCCGGCGACGAACCGAGACCGGTGGTGCTGCCTTGAACGGAACGAGACGAACCGCCGTCGCTCTTATCGGGCGTGTTTTCATATATTATTAAAAACACCTCGGGCCGAACCGGTCCGAAACCGTTAATGACCGGAACCGGCCTCTAACTTTTTTTTTATATAAAAGCTCAAACCCACAACATCATAAACCCAACATGTTTTAGCCCAAAGCCCCAAACCTTTTTTGTTCTTCAGCCCAACATGTTATCCCCCATTTTGTAGCCCAAATCATTAACCCAACCCAATCCACCACCAACCCAAAAAAAAAATTAACAAAATAACCCAAATGATAAATAACCCAATCCCATACCAACCCTACCATTACACGGTTACATTGACGCGTGAATCATGATTGCGATTTGCGAACCTTCATACGCCGTTACTCCGCTCACCCACCTCAGCCTGACTATCGGTTTTCCTTATCGGTAATCACTTACTTCCTCAAATTAATCACTCAATCTCTGTGATGATCCACGCGTGTTACCGTCTCTCCGTTGTTCCACTTTTGTGATTAATCTAAGAAGGTTGGGTTTTGGATTTGGAAATATAGCTTTTTCTTTAATTGGTAAGATTATACTCTTCTGGTTGATATTTGTATGTATATATATATATTCAATTTCTGACTTAGTATGTGATTCTTATGACTTATTCTATTCTGCATGGTTGAATTGGTGATTTCTGATGTTGGAATTGCGAATATGGCTTGAAGATTGATGGTTAATCATATGAAATTGGATGGGTAATGTTATTCTAGGCTCTTTTGTTTGTGGAAATTGTTTAATTACTATGTTTGTTGGCCTAAATGGAAATTGAATTAGAACCTGAAATTGAGATAGACATTGAAATTGTGGAAACTGAAATTGAAAGATTTTGGGGAAACTGAAGTTGTAATTGTTTGGTGAAATTGAAAGTGTAATTGTTTGTGATTCTGTACTTATGTTATTCGAAAATGTCCAAATTGAATACATGTCCCTGTTGTAAAATGATTTCCGAGTATAAGTTAGTAAGATCAAGTAGTTGAAGTGTTGAGTTTTGCTTTGAATTGATGGGAATTTTTGAATCGACGGATATAAACTTATGAAATTTGCAAAATAACCCCCTTTTGATACAAAAATGATGAAAACTCCTATTTATAAGATTAATATCTTTAATATTTTGTCCCATAGTTTTCGAATTTTGTAAAATTGGACCCAAACTTTTATAAAACATCTTGTGGGATTCTTTTTGATGATGAAAAACTTTCTGAAAAATGAAAATAAGGTCCTTATACCAATGGAAGATGTGTTTTTGTGGTCAAAATTTTCCTCCTCTTCTACATCTCTTCTTCTTTATTTAGGGTAATTAGCTACATATTTGTGGCTTAACCATATTTTTGAGCTTTGATTCTGTAAGTTTTATAATTAATTGTTTAGGTTATTATTTTGCTAAAATTTCATAATACTATTTGTTATTTTAAATGAGTTGAACTTAGCGTATATCTGTATTGTGTGCTTTGACTTATTGTTTTCATCCCTAAAATTGGCCAATATTAGGACTATCCTTAATAATTGAGTTAACACCCGGAAGGGGGATTCAATCACTGACTACACCACATAATCGTCTAGTGTGCGGTAGTGATCCTAACAGGCTTGCCTAGCTAGATATCCATAAAGGTTTGATTTAACCACTGATCATTACGCAGGGTCTCCTTACTCAAGTACCCTGGTAGTAGAGAGGTTGCTCCTAAGTCAACCATGACGGGGGTTAGGAAGAATTTAGAATCCCGGTTTATGTATAATGCTCAATTCACCCTTAATATTAGAATAACAACTTAGTAAAATAGGCTCATATTAGTAACCCTAATTTATCTAACTTACATTCACATTTATTTATTAGTATTCTTATTTATTTATTCAAATAAGATAATTATTCATCTTATCTTTGTTTTAATCTAAACATCTAAATTTGTCTACGCTTATTGAATACAAGTAGATCTAACAGATTAAATCCCTGGGAACGAACTTTACTTACTAACTGAACTTGCACCCGATCTGTAATACTTGCAGTGAGTTTCCCATGGTAGTCAAGGGTGTGTGTCCTTTATTATTATCTAATTTATCTATTAATTACCTTTGCACCCACCACTAGAATAAATACACTAGGACTAACAATGTAGTCCCCGGCAGCGTAGCCAAAAACTTGGTGGCTGGTAGGTTATGATAAAATAATGATAATAAAAGATAAGAACTATAACCCTAACCAATCACGTTACGCACTACAAGTATCACAGTCGTATGCAAGTTTAATTGATAAGTAGAATTCGTTCGCAATGACTATGAAAGTTAGCTTAGGTTTAATGCAAATATAAAGTGAAAATAAAAGAAGTTAGAAGAATAATACGCTAAAAGACTCTAAAATATTTATTTTGTTTTTAAGACTCTAAACAATTGATTAAAGAAAATAAATAGAAAGAAAGAAGTAGTATGAGAGTTTAGCTCGAGATATAGCAAGTAATCCCCACTAGCCTTGTGTTATGACCTATTTATGTAAAGGAGAATTGTGTGATATGCAATAGCCAGGATTCTATATTCCTTCCAACCCCCTTCTGGGTGGACTTAGGTGGCGACCTAACAATTACCAGCAGACTTGGGTAAGGGGACCCTGCACAATGATCGGTGGTTAATCTCAAACCCTAGTGACTGTCTAGTTAGGCAAGTCATTTCGAATCACTACCGCACACTAGACGTTTATGTGGTGTTTCAATAATTAGAAACCCCTTATGGGTGACCATCTAACTACTATTATGGGAATCCTATACGTTGGCCACCACAAGAACTACAGACAATACATCAATTCACATAAAAACAGAGATAACACAACTATTTTCAATTAAATGTAAAATAACATCCCAAATTAATATAGATATAAAAAAGTCTAGGGTTCATACCCTTATGCTAATCTCAAGCTAAATAGAATTAGTTCATACTAGAGAAAGAAATAAAATAAATTACAAGGTTGAAGGGGTTGGAATGGCATGAATAGCGTCCAACTCCTTCTTGTCTTGTCTTCTTTTGATGTAAGCTTCCTATTGGGTTTTAAATGATTAAGGACTGACCAAGGATGATTTTTCTAAGGCAGGAATCGATATATATATAGTCCATTGGTCGAAATATGGAGTAAGCCCCAAGTTAATCTTACCAAAATTCGTATCTCTAAACTGTAGCTAACCATAACAGATATTGATTTGGTCATATATCCTTAGTTACTTATCAGAATTTAATATTCTTTATATGGAAAATATATATCTGCTCATATAAAAAGCTCCTCCTAATTCCTAACCAATTTTCTGCGGCAATTAAATTAGTAGACGTATGTGCAGATTTAGTAGCTTCTTTACTTTCCAAATATTTCCAAAATTTTCCTTTTTGACTTTCTCTAAGGAGTTTCCTTTACTTTTCCTTTTCAAATCAGTTTCCATAGGTGTAATAGCTTCCATATACCTAAGTGTTATACAAATAACACACAAATTACGCGCAGAAGCTCACAAAATATCAAAACACCTAAAACTAGACAAGAAAGTGGAAAGTATAAATAAATGGGGGAAAAATCCTAAAATTAAGTACTATATACCCCTGAAATGATGTTTCAAGTATAGATTAATACATCACAAATATGGAGACATCATGATGTTTCAATTGAATGGGTCTTAGTACCAATGTTAAGAACTTATATCTTAATATTATCTTTTACCTTATCTTGACAATGGAAGTGCATGACATAATTTGAGGAACCATGAAACCCCTTTTGTATAGTTGCTATAATAGTCTAATGCTTATTATATCAATACCTACAATTCTATTTCTAATTAGCTACACAATAAGATAATTTATTGAATATCCATATTAATTAGAAATTCCTTCTTTAAATAATATACTAAATATTTTTTAATCATTATCCAGGTTAGGATAATTTTGGGAATGACCTTTAATTCAAGTTCCAATAATGCGATAGGGCCAAAATAGAAAAATCAATAGGATCACTTAACATTCTCCCACTGAATCTAGTTTAGTATTGGTCGTCAGTATTTCACACTCTACTAGCTCATCAAAATAAATGACATCTCGTCTATAATCACATAGAGTAGAGGCATGATAAATAGTAATAGGCCATAGTAATAGAAATATTTTTTAAGACCTATATATATCCCTTGACAAGACAACTAACTAATTACAACAATCGTTCATATTATCACCCTAATGAGATTTTCCATACACAGTTCAAATGTGTAATTTCTTTTGAGTATTATTGCCCATAAAATATTAAAAGTCAACAAGTATTCTTTCTACAAACCATATAAAAAATACATAAATAATGTCATCTCATATTAGAATTTAAAAAACTCACATAATACAGAAAAATATATGTTTGATGTCTTATATGATATAATTAATTACCATTTTTAAATGGAAAGAAGTCTCATTTTATTCAGCATTCAAAAAAACTTTGTCGAACATAAGTTCACTTACATCATAATAAAAAAAACAAAGAGCCCACCCAAACAGTAACACATTCATTGAGTCCAAAACATATGCTAGTCTTAACATTTAACCCAGCCCAAAACCTAAAAAACCCTAGTCTCACCATTATCAAAAGACTAATATGCCCTTTACAATTAGAAGAAATCAGATTTATTACACAACCGAATACTAGAAACAACTTTGTTTTACCAAAACGACTCTTGAATTTGACGCAACAAGCGGTTCCTCAATAATCCAATTCACTTTCTAACAAGTATTTTCCAATTCTTTACATTAAACTATATCACCAAATATTCGTCTTACCATATTTGAGATGATCTCCTCATATTTAAGTTCACTGTCACAGGTTTTTTTCACTGCGTCCATACCACATGGTGTATACACACGTAACAAGTAAGACATGAAATATCCGCAATTATTTCTTTTCACCACCACTTAGTTACCGATTTATATATGGTTTAATTTCTTATATCGTGATATACTTGTATTACAAAAAGTTTAGAAATGATCAATTTTACTATATTCTGATACAGATCATGTATCCAGATGCAGACACATACTTTAGTAAAGGAAAAGATTGATGATCATTACATTTCAGTACGGTATGATTAAATTATTGAGTTTTAATGATATTTATGAGAAATTTCTACATGAATATATGTCATATTTCATATCTTAATGATATCAATAACCAAATCAACCTATTATCTTGCTCAATTTTAATACAATGTTATGGTTATTTTTCACTATAAATTATAGGTGTAATATGTAAGTCACCCAATAAACTTTAAATATTTACCAATTTTTAATGTAATATATTGATTATTTTCTAATATACATTTTTAGATGGAATATATTAGTTTCCAAATCAGGTTTGCATATTAATCAGATTCCTCTATTACATCAAGTCATGTCTTATAGAAGTAAAATATATTTTATTTATTTTGGTCATAAAGAATCAAAGAGAGAGACGGACAATGAGAAGTATAGGATATATTAATAGTCATACATAATTTTAAATTCAAATATTAATATGTTATGAGTCTAAAAACAATTAAATAAAATTAATATGGGAATGAAAGTATAGACTATAGAAAGATTTACCAGCAACAACAAAATATACATATCTTTATATCGTTCTACAAATATGCGCTTTTTTCAGAGGATAAAAAGTGAATATATTAAGAGTTTAAGTATAATAAGTCAGCAAGAGCATGGATAGTATTTTGGTTCAGACAGTAACATTTGTAATTTTTAAGGAAGATTGAGTTGATTCCAATACAATCATATCTCGTTGTTGCCTTTTGATACTCGAGATTCTTGAAAGTTTATGTATTGATCAAACAAAAAATGTGAGTTTTGAAAATTTTCCTATTACTTAACTTGTTGAGTTTTGAGAATTTTCTAAATCTCAAACTGTTTTTTTTAAACTTCTTTTTCTGATGCATAGTTGGTTGGAACTAACATGTATTTTTATCAGTAACTCATTTTTTGATTTTTGGGAATTTTCTTCCCATAACTCAACTTTTTGAGTTTTAAGAATTTTTTAAGAGATGGACGGAATTAATTAATATAGTTCAACTGTAATACAAGAATATCCAAAACTAAAACTCACTCATGGAAATTTTTTAAATGATCTTGTGTTTATTTATTTATCGCTTAATAATTAGTCAAGTTTTATCATAACTTTTATTGCTAATTATAACAGGTTCTTGAAATTCGCCTCAGCATTCATACAATGGTCGAAACGTGTATGTTGAAGTGAATGCAGGGGTAGGAGGGTTTGGTGCAGTTGGGTTTGGAGCCTCTCCAAAGGACGGTAATTAGCCGTCTTAGTCTTCTTGGTTTTCCGGCAGCCACCACCCACAGGAACGTTACGCAAAGCACCACCCTCAGTCCAGTAACGTCTACAGTTCTTACAAAAGTAGCGCGGCTGAGTCAGGCTATAGTTATTGTAATAGCTCAGATAGTTGTACAAAGTCAATAACCTGGTAAATTTACCATTTAAATAAATATTAGAAACAAATTTTAAAGCTAAATTAAAAATAAAATAGATATACTTTTTTGTTTTATGTTTATTAATCAACATAATTATTTTCTCAAATTATTGATCTAATATTGATGATGTTTACGTATTTTCAGGTTATCTACTTTTTAAGAAGATTTGTGGAGTGGAAAACATCATCAATTGAAAGATACGTGTCAATGTGTCATCGTGAAGACTAATTAGTAGTACATAAGAAAATGAGTTATACCCTAGCCTTCCAAGTTTTATTAGGGTCGGGTACTGAAGTTTTAGTGGTCACTTTCTTTTGCCATTGTAATGATATGATGGAAAGAAAGTTTTGTAACTTTTGAAGTTAAATTAAATAAAATTTCTATAACTCTCTTCTAATTATGTGTAAACAGGATAGAATTTTGTCGAATTATGAATCTCTCATTATGAGTAGGGTTGAGCATTTCTTATTCCCAAAACCGAAACTGGTGTTTTAATTACCCAAACCGATCCGAAATACTTGTTAAAATTACCTAGTTCAAAATACCATAGGGTTTACCTTTCTAATTTTCGGGCTCAAAATATTTACCAATGGGTTACCCAATATATTGGGTTGTCACTCAGCCTGACTTCGGTTTTCCCTATCGGTCCGACGAACCGAACCGTACCGTCAGCTGCCGGCGACGAACCGAGACCGGTGGTGCTGCCTTGAACGGAACGAGACGAACCGCCGTCGCTCTTATCGGGCGTGTTTTCATATATTATTAAAAACACCTCGGGCCGAACCGGTCCGAAACCGTTAATGACCGGAACCGGCCTCTAACTTTTTTTTTATATAAAAGCTCAAACCCACAACATCATAAACCCAACATGTTTTAGCCCAAAGCCCCAAACCTTTTTCGTTCTTCAGCCCAACATGTTATCCCCCATTTTGTAGCCCAAATCATTAACCCAACCCAATCCACCACCAACCCAAAAAAAAAATTAACAAAATAACCCAAATGATAAATAACCCAATCCCATACCAACCCTACCATTACACGGTTACATTGACGCGTGAATCGTGATTGCGATTTGCGAACCTTCATACGCCGTTACTCCGCTCACCCACCTCAGCCTGACTATCGGTTTTCCTTATCGGTAATCACTTACTCCCTCAAATTAATCACTCAATCTCTGTGATGATCCACGCGTGTTACCGTCTCTCCGTTGTTCCACTTTTGTGATTAATCTAAGAAGGTTGGGTTTTGGGTTTGGAAATATAGCTTTTTCTTTAATTGGTAAGATTATACTCTTCTGGTTGATATTTGTATGTATATATATATATATTCAATTTCTGACTTAGTATGTGATTCTTATGACTTATTCTATTCTGCATGGTTGAATTGGTGATTTCTGATGTTGGAATTGCGAATATGGCTTGAAGATTGATGGTTAATCATATGAAATTGGATGGGTAATGTTATTCTAGGCTCTTTTGTTTGTGGAAATTGTTTAATTACTATGTTTGTTGGCCTAAATGGAAATTGAATTAGAACCTGAAATTGAGATAGACATTGAAATTGTGGAAACTGAAATTGAAAGATTTTGGGGAAACTGAAGTTGTAATTGTCTGGTGAAATTGAAAGTGTAATTGTTTGTGATTCTGTACTTATGTTATTCGAAAATGTCCAAATTGAATACATGTCCCTGTTGTAAAATGATTTCCGAGTATAAGTTAGTAAGATCAAGTAGTTGAAGTGTTGAGATTTGCTTTGAATTGATGGGAATTTTTGAATCGACGGATATAAACTTATGAAATTTGCAAAATAACCCCCTTTTGATACAAAAATGATGAAAACTCCTATTTATAAGATTAATATCTTTAATATTTTGTCCCATAGTTTTCGAATTTTGTAAAATTGGACCCAAACTTTTATAAAACATCTTGTGGGATTCTTTTTGATGATGAAAAACTTTCTGAAAAATGAAAATAAGGTCCTTATACGAATGGAAGATGTGTTTTTGTGGTCAAATTTTTCCTCCTCTTCTACATCTCTTCTTCTTTATTTAGGGTAATTAGCTATATATTTGTGGCTTAACCATATTTTTGAGCTTTGATTCTGTAAGTTTTATAATTAATTGTTTGGGTTATTATTTTGCTAAAATTTTATAATACTATTTGTTATTTTAAATGAGTTGAACTTAGCGTATATCTGTATTGTGTGCTTTGACTTATTGTTTTCATCCCTAAAATTGGCCAATATTAGGACTATCCTTAATAATTGAGTTAACACCCGGAAGGGGGATTCAATCACTGACTACACCACATAATCGTCTAGTGTGCGGTAGTGATCCTAACAGGCTTGCCTAGCTAGATATCCATAAAGGTTTAATTTAACCACTGATCATTACGCAGGGTCTCCTTACCCAAGTACCCTGGTAGTAGAGAGGTTGCTCCTAAGTCAACCATGACGGGGGTTAGGAAGAATTTAGAATCCCGGTTTATGTATAATGCTCAATTCACCCTTAAGATTAGAATAACAACTTAGTAAAATAGGCTCATATTAGTAACCCTAATTTATCTAACTTACATTCACATTTATTTATTAGTATTCTTATTTATTTATTCAAATCAGATAATTATTCATCTTATCTTTGTTTTAATTTAAACATCTAAATTTGTCTACGCTTATTGAATACAAGTAGATCTAACAGATTAAATCCCTGGGAACGAACTTTACTTACTAACTGAACTTGCACCCGATCTGTAATACTTGCAGTGAGTTTCCCATGGTAGTCAAGGGTGTGTGTCCTTTATTATTATCTAATTTATCTATTAATTACCTTTGCACCCACCACTAGAATAAATACACTAGGACTAACAATGTAGTCCCCGGCAGCGTAGCCAAAAACTTGGTGGCTGGTAGGTTATGATAAAATAATGATAATAAAAGATAAGAACTATAACCCTAACCAATCACGTTACGCACTACAAGTATCACAGTCGTATGCAAGTTTAATTGATAAGTAGAATTCGTTCGCAATGACTATGAAAGTTAGCTTAGGTTTAATGCAAATATAAAGTGAAAATAAAAGAAGTTAGAAGAATAATACGCTAAAAGACTCTAAAATATTTATTTTGTTTTTAAGACTCTAAACAATTGATTAAAGAAAATAAATAGAAAGAAAGAAGTAGTATGAGAGTTTAGCTCGAGATATAGCAAGTAATCCCCACTAGCCTTGTGTTATGACCTATTTATGTAAAGGAGAATTGTGTGATATGCAATAGCCAGGATTCTATATTCCTTCCAACCCCCTTCTGGGTGGACTTAGGTGGCGACCTAACAATTACCAGCAGACTTGGGTAAGGGGACCCTGCACAATGATCGGTGGTTAATCTCAAACCCTAGTGACTGTCTAGTTAGGCAAGTCATTTCGAATCACTACCGCACACTAGACGTTTATGTGGTGTTTCAATAATTAGAAACCCCTTATGGGTGACCATCTAACTACTATTATGGGAATCCTATACGTTGGCCACCACAAGAACTACAGACAATACATCAATTCACATAAAAACAGAGATAACACAACTATTTTCAATTAAATGTAAAATAACATCCCAAATTAATATAGATATAAAAAAGTCTAGGGTTCATACCCTTATGCTAATCTCAAGCTAAATAGAATTAGTTCATACTAGAGAAAGAAATAAAATAAATTACAAGGTTGAAGGGGTTGGAATGGCATGAATAGCGTCCAACTCCTTCTTGTCTTGTCTTCTTTTGATGTAAGCTTCCTATTGGGTTTTAAATGATTAAGGACTGACCAAGGATGATTTTTCTAAGGCAGGAATCGATATATATATAGTCCATTGGTCGAAATATGGAGTAAGCCCCAAGTTAATCTTACCAAAATTCGTATCTCTAAACTGTAGCTAACCATAACAGATATTGATTTGGTCATATATCCTTAGTTACTTATCAGAATTTAATATTCTTTATATGGAAAATATATATCTGCTCATATAAAAAGCTCCTCCTAATTCCTAACCAATTTTCTGCGGCAATTAAATTAGTAGACGTATGTGCAGATTTAGTAGCTTCTTTACTTTCCAAATATTTCCAAAATTTTCCTTTTTGACTTTCTCTAAGGAGTTTCCTTTACTTTTCCTTTTCAAATCAGTTTCCATAGGTGTAATAGCTTCCATATACCTAAGTGTTATACAAATAACACACAAATTACGCGCAGAAGCTCACAAAATATCAAAACACCTAAAACTAGACAAGAAAGTGGAAAGTATAAATAAATGGGGGAAAAATCCTAAAATTAAGTACTATATACCCCTGAAATGATGTTTCAAGTATAGATTAATACATCACAAATATGGAGACATCATGATGTTTCAATTGAATGGGTCTTAGTACCAATGTTAAGAACTTATATCTTAATATTATCTTTTACCTTATCTTGACAATGGAAGTGCATGACATAATTTGAGGAACCATGAAACCCCTTTTGTATAGTTGCTATAATAGTCTAATGCTTATTATATCAATACCTACAATTCTATTTCTAATTAGCTACACAATAAGATAATTTATTGAATATCCATATTAATTAGAAATTTCTTCTTTAAATAATATACTAAATATTTTTTAATCATTATCCAGGTTAGGATAATTTCGGAATGACCTTTAACTCAAGTTCCAATAATGCGATAGGGCCAAAATAGGAAATCAATAGGATTACTTAACATTCTCCCACTGAATCTAGTTTAGTATTGGTCGTCAGTATTTCACACTCTACTAGCTCATCAAAATAAATGACATCTCGTCTATAATCACATAGAGTAGAGGCATGATAAATAGTAATAGGCCATAGTAATAGAAATATTTTTTAAGACCTATATATATCCCTTGACAAGACAACTAACTAATTACAACAATCGTTCATATTATCACCCTAATGAGAATTTCCATACACAGTTCAAATGTGTAATTTCTTTTGAGTATTATTGCCCATAAATATTAAAAGTCAACAAGTATTCTTTCTACAAACCATATAAAAAATACATAAATAATGTCATCTCATATTAGAATTTAAAAAACTCACATAATACAGAAAAATATATGTTTGATGTCTTATATGATATAATTAATTACCATTTTTAAATGGAAAGAAGTCTCATTTTATTCAGCATTCAAAAAAACTTTGTCGAACATAAGTTCACTTACATCATAATAAAAAAAACAAAGAGCCCACCCAAACAGTAACACATTCATTGAGTCCAAAACATATGCTAGTCTTAACATTTAACCCAACCCAAAACCTAAAAAACCCTAGTCTCACCATTATCAAAAGACTAATATGCCCTTTACAATTAGAAGAAATCTGGTTTATTACACAACCGAATACTAGAAACAACTTTGTTTTACCAAAACGACTCTTGAATTTGACGCAACAAGCGGTTCCTCAATAATCCAATTCACTTTCTAACAAGTATTTTCCAATTCTTTACATTAAACTATATCACCAAATATTCGTCTTACCATATTTGAGATGATCTCCTCATATTTAAGTTCACTGTCACAGGTTTTTTTCACTGCGTTCCTACCACATGGTGTATACACACGTAACAAGTAAGACATGAAATATCCGCAATTATTTCTTTTCACCACCACTTAGTTACCGATTTATATATGGTTTAATTTCTTATATCGTGATATACTTGTATTACAAAAAGTTTAGAAATGATCAATTTTACTATATTCTGATACAGATCATGTATCCAGATGCAGACACATACTTTAGTAAAGGAAAAGATTGATGATCATTACATTTCAATACGGTATGATTAAATTATTGAGTTTTAATGATATTTATGAGAAATTTCTACATGAATATATGTCATATTTCATATCTTAATGATATCAATAACCAAATCAACCTATTATCTTGCTCAATTTTAATACAATGTTATGGTTATTTTTCACTATAAATTATAGGTGTAATATGTAAGTCACCCAATAAACTTTAAATATTTACTAATTTTTAATGTAATATATTGATTATTTTCTAATATACATTTTTAGATGGAATATATTAGTTTCCAAATCAGGTTTGCATATTAATCAGATTCCTCTATTACATCAAGTCATGTCTTATAGAAGTAAAATATATTTTATTTATTTTGGTCATAAAGAATCAAAGAGAGAGACGGACAATGAGAAGTATAGGATATATTAATAGTCATACATAATTTTAAATTCAAATATTAATATGTTATGAGTCTAAAAACAATTAAATAAAATTAATATGGGAATGAAAGTATAGACTATAGAAAGATTTACCAGCAACAACAAAATATACATATCTTTATATCGTTCTACAAATATGCGCTTTTTTCAGAGGATAAAAAGTGAATATATTAAGAGTTTAAGTATAATAAGTCAGCAAGAGAATGGATAGTATTTTGGTTCAGACAGTAACATTTGTAATTTTTAAGGAAGATTGAGTTGATTCCAATACAATCATATCTCGTTGTTGCCTTTTGATACTCGAGATTCTTGAAAGTTTATGTATTGATCAAACAAAAAATGTGAGTTTTGAAAATTTTCCTATTACTTAACTTGTTGAGTTTTGAAAATTTTCCTATTACTTAACTTGTTGAGTTTTGAGAATTTTCTAAATCTCAAACTGTTTTTTTTTAAACTTCTTTTTATGATGCATAGTTGGTTGGAACTAACATATATTTTTATCAGTAACTCATTTTTTGATTTTTGGGAATTTTCTTCCCATAACTCAACTTTTTGAGTTTTAAGAATTTTTTAAGAGATGGACGGAATTAATTAATATAGTTCAAACTGTAATACAAGAATATCCAAAACTAAAACTCACTCATGGAAATTTTTTAAATGATCTTGTGTTTATTTATTTATCGCTTAATAATTAGTCAAGTTTTATCATAACTTTTATTGCTAATTATAACAGGCTCTTGAAATTCGCCTCAGCATTCATACAATGGTCGAAACGTGTATGTTGAAGTGAATGCAGGGGTAGGAGGGTTTGGTGCAGTTGGGTTTGGAGCCTCTCCAAAGGACGGTAATTAGCCGTCTTAGTCTTCTTGGTTTTCCGGCAGCCACCACCCACAGGAACTTTACGCAAAGCACCACCCTCAGTCCAGTAACGTCTACAGTTCTTACAAAAGTAGCGCGGCTGAGTCAGGCTATAGTTATTGTAATAGCTCAGATAGTTGTACAAAGTCAATAACCTGGTAAATTTACCATTTAAATAAATATTAGAAACAAATTTTAAAGCTAAATTAAAAATAAAATAGATATACTTTTTGGTTTTATGTTTATTAATCAACATAATTATTTTCTCAAATTATTGATCTAATATTGATGATTTTTACGTATTTTCAGGTTATCTACTTTTTAAGAAGATTTGTGGAGTGGAAAACATCATCAATTGAAAGATACGTGTCAATGTGTCATCGTGAAGACTAATTAGTAGTACATAAGAAAATGAGTTATACCCTAGCCTTCCAAGTTTTATTAGGGTCGGGTACTGAAGTTTTAGTGGTCACTTTATTTTGCCATTGTAATGATATGATGGAAAGAAAGTTTTGTAACTGTTGAAGTTAAATTAAATAAAATTTCTATAACTCTCTTCTAATTATGTGTAAACAGGATAGAATTTTATCGAATTATGAATCTCTCATTATGAGTAGCGTTGAGCATTTCTTATACCCAAAACCGAAACTGGTGTTTTAATTACCCAAACCGATCCGAAATACTTGTTAAAATTACCTAGTTCAAAATACCATTGGGTTTACCTTTCTAATTTTCGGGCTCAAAATATTTACCAATGGGTTACCCAATATATTGGGTTGTCACTCAGTCTGACTTCGGTTTTCCCTATCGGTCCGACGAACCGAACCGTACCGTCAGCTGCCGGCGACGAACCGAGACCGGTGGTGCTGCCTTGAACGGAACGAGACGAACCGCCGTCGCTCTTATCGGGCGTGTTTTCATATATTATTAAAAACACCTCGGGCCGAACCGGTCCGAAACCGTTAATGACCGGAACCGGCCTCTAACTTTTTCTTTATACAAAAGCTCAAACCCACAACATCATAAACCCAACATGTTTTAGCCCAAAGCCCCAAACCTTTTTTGTTCTTCAGCCCAACATGTTATCCCCCATTTTGTAGCCCAAATCATTAACCCAACCCAATCCACCACCAACCCAAAAAAAAAAATTAACAAAATAACCCAAATGATAAATAACCCAATCCCATACCAACCCTATCATTACACGGTTACATTGACGCGTGAATCGTGATTGCGATTTGCAAACCTTCATACGCCGTTACTCCGCTCACCCACCTCAGCCTGACTATCGGTTTTCCTTATCGGTAATCAATTACTCCCTCAAATTAATCACTCAATCTCTGTGATGATCCACGCGTGTTACCGTCTCTCCGTTGTTCCACTTTTGTGATTAATCTAAGAAGGTTGGGTTTTGGGTTTGGAAATATAGCTTTTTCTTTAATTGGTAAGATTATACTCTTCTGGTTGATATTTGTATGTATATATATATATTCAATTTCTGACTTAGTATGTGATTCTTATGACTTATTCTATTCTGCATGGTTGAATTGGTGATTTCTGATGTTGGAATTGCGAATATGGCTTGAAGATTGATGGTTAATCATATGAAATTGAATGGGTAATGTTATTCTAGGCTCTTTTGTTTGTGGAAATTGTTTAATTACTATGTTTATTGGCCTAAATGGAAATTGAATTAGAACCTGAAATTGAGATAGACATTGAAATTGTGGAAACTGAAATTGAAAGATTTTGGGGAAACTGAAGTTGTAATTGTTTGGTGAAATTGAAAGTGTAATTGTTTGTGATTCTGTACTTATGTTATTCGAAAATGTCCAAATTGAATACATGTCCCTGTTGTAAAATGATTTCCGAGTATAAGTTAGTAAGATCAAGTAGTTGAAGTGTTGAGTTTTGCTTTGAATTGATGGGAATTTTTGAATCGACGGATATAAACTTATGAAATTTGCAAAATAACCCCCTTTTGATATAAAAATGATGAAAACTCCTATTTATAAGATTAATATCTTTAATATTTTGTCCCATAGTTTTCGAATTTTGTAAAATTGGACCCAAACTTTTATAAAACATCTTGTGGGATTCTTTTTGATGATGAAAAACTTTCTGAAAAATGAAAATAAGGTCCTTATACGAATGGAAGATGTGTTTTTGTGGTCAAATTTTTCCTCCTCTTCTACATCTCTTCTTCTTTATTTAGGGTAATTAGCTATATATTTGTGGCTTAACCATATTTTTGAGCTTTGATTCTGTAAGTTTTATAATTAATTGTTTGGGTTATTATTTTGCTAAAATTTCATAATACTATTTGTTATTTTAAATGAGTTGAACTTAGCGTATATCTGTATTGTGTGCTTTGACTTATTGTTTTCATCCCTAAAATTAGCCAATATTAGGACTATCCTTAATAATTGAGTTAACACCCGGAAGGGGGATTCAATCACTGACTACACCACATAATCGTCTAGTGTGCGGTAGTGATCCTAACAGGCTTGCCTAGCTAGATATCCATAAAGGTTTGATTTAACCACTGATCATTACGCAGGGTCTCCTTACCCAAGTACCCTGGTAGTAGAGAGGTTGCTCCTAAGTCAACCATGACGGGGGTTAGGAAGAATTTAGAATCCCGGTTTATGTATAATGGTCAATTCACCCTTAAGATTAGAATAACAACTTAGTAAAATAGGCTCATATTAGTAACCCTAATTTATCTAACTTACATTCACATTTATTTATTAGTATTCTTATTTATTTATTAGTATTCTTATTTATTTATTCAAATCAGATAATTATTCATCTTGTCTTTGTTTTAATCTAAACATCTAAATTTGTCTACGCTTATTGAATACAAGTAGATCTAACAGATTAAATCCCAGGGAACGAACTTTACTTACTAACTGAACTTGCACCCGATCTGTAATACTTGCAGTGAGTTTCCCATGGTAGTCAAGGGTGTGTGTCCTTTATTATTATCTAATTTATCTATTAATTACCTTTGCACCCACCACTAGAATAAATACACTAGGTCTAACAATGTAGTCCCCGGCAGCGTAGCCAAAAACTTGGTGGCTGGTAGGTTATGATAAAATAATGATAATAAAAGATAAGAACTATAACCCTAACCAATCACGTTACTCACTACAAGTATCACAGTCGTATGCAAGTTTAATTGATAAGTAGAATTCGTTCGCAATGACTATGAAAGTTAGCTTAGGTTTAATGCAAATATAAAGTGAAAATAAAAGAAGTTAGAAGAATAATACGCTAAAAGACTCTAAAATATTTATTTTGTTTTTAAGACTCTAAACAATTGATTAAAGAAAATAAATAGAAAGAAAGAAGTAGTATGAGAGTTTAGCTCGAGATATAGCAAGTAATCCCCACTAGCCTTGTGTTATGACCTATTTATGTAAAGGAGAATTGTGTGATATGCAATAGCCAGGATTCTATATTCCTTCCAACCCCCTTCTGGGTGGACTTAGGTGGCGACCTAACAATTACCAGCAGACTTGGGTAAGGGGACCCTGCACAATGATCGGTGGTTAATCTCAAACCCTAGTGACTGTCTAGTTAGGCAAGTCATTTCGAATCACTACCGCACACTAGACGTTTATGTGGTGTTTCAATAATTAGAAACCCCTTATGGGTGACCATCTAACTACTATTATGGGAATCCTATACGTTGGCCACCACAAGAACTACAGACAATACATCAATTCACATAAAAACAGAGATAACACAACTATTTTCAATTAAATGTAAAATAACATCCAAAATTAATATAGATATAAAAAAGTCTAGGGTTCATACCCTTATGCTAATCTCAAGCTAAATAGAATTAGTTCATACTAGAGAAAGAAATAAAATAAATTACAAGGTTGAAGGGGTTGGAATGGCATGAATAGCGTCCAACTCCTTCTTGTCTTGTCTTCTCTTGATGTAAGCTTCCTATTGGGTTTTAAATGATTAAGGACTGACCAAGGATGATTTTTCTAAGGCAGGAATCGATATATATATAGTCCATTGGTCGAAATATGGAGTAAGCCCCAAGTTAATCTTACCAAAATTCGTATCTCTAAATTGTAGCTAACCATAAAAGATATTGATTTGGTCATATCTCCTTAGTTACTTATCAGAATTTAATATTCTTTATATGGAAAATATATATCTGCTCATATAAAAAGCTCCTCCTAATTCCTAACCAATTTTCTGCGGCAATTAAATTAGTAGACGTATGTGCAGATTTGGTAGCTTCTTTACTTTCCAAATATTTCCAAAATTTTCCTTTTTGACTTTCTCTAAGGAGTTTCCTTTACTTTTCCTTTTCAAATCAGATTCCATAGGTGTAATAGCTTCCATATACCTAAGTGTTATACAAATAACACACAAATTACGCGCAGAAGCTCACAAAATATCAAAACACCTAAAACTAGACAAGAAAGTGGAAAGTATAAATAAATGGGGGAAAAATCCTAAAATTAAGTACTATATACCCCTAAAATGATGTTTCAAGTATAGATTAATACATCACAAATATGGAGACATCATGATGTTTCAATTGAATGGGTCTTAGTACCAATGTTAAGAACTTATATCTTAATATTATCTTTTACCTTATCTTGACAATGGAAGTGCATGACATAATTTGAGGAACCATGAAACCCATTTTGTATAGTTGCTATAATAGTCTAATGCTTATTATATCAATACCTACAATTCTATTTCTAATTAGCTACACAATAAGATAATTTATTGAATATCCATATTAATTAGAAATTCCTTCTTTAAATAATATACTAAATATTTTTTAATCATTATCCAGGTTAGGATAATTTTGGGAATGACCTTTAACTCAAGTTTCAATAATGCGATAGGGCCAAAATAGGAAATCAATAGGATTACTTAACATTCTCCCACTGAATCTAGTTTAGTATTGGTCGTCAGTATTTCACACTCTACTAGCTCATCAAAATAAATGACATCTCGTCTATAATCACATAGAGTAGAGGCATGATAAATAGTAATAGGCCATAGTAATAGAAATATTTTTTAAGACCTATATATATCCCTTGACAAGACAACTAACTAATTACAACAATCGTTCATATTATCACCCTAATGAGAATTTCCATACACAGTTCAAATGTGTAATTTCTTTTGAGTATTATTGCCCATAAAATATTAAAAGTCAACAAGTATTCTTTCTACAAACCATATAAAAAATACATAAATAATGTCATCTCATATTAGAATTTAAAAAACTCACATAATACAAAAAAATATATGTTTGATGTCTTATATGATATAATTAATTACCATTTTTAAATGGAAAGAAGTCTCATTTTATTCAGCATTCAAAAAAACTTTGTCGAATATAAGTTCACTTACATCATAATAAAAAAAAAACAAAGAGTCCACCCAAACAGTAACACATTCATTGAGTCCAAAACATATGCTAGTCTTAACATTTAACCCAACCCAAAACCTAAAAAACCCTAGTCTCACCATTATCAAAAGACTAATATGCCCTTTACAATTAGAAGAAATCTGGTTTATTACACAATCGAATACTAGAAACAACTTTGTTTTACCAAAACGACTCTTGAATTTGACGCAACAAGCGGTTCCTCAATAATCCAATTCACTTTCTAACAAGTATTTTCCAATTCTTTACATTAAACTATATCACCAAATATTCGTCTTACCATATTTGAGATGATCTCCTCATATTTAAGTTCACTGTCACAGGTTTTTTTCACTGCGTTCATACCACATGGTGTATACACAGGTAACAAGTAAGACATGAAATATCCGCAATTATTTCTTTTCAGCACCACTTAGTTACCGATTTATATATGGTTTAATTTCTTTTATCGTGATATACTTGTATTACAAAAAGTTTAGAAATGATCAATTTTACTATATTCTGATACAGATCATGTATCCAGATGCAGACACATACTTTAGTAAAGGAAAAGATTGATGATCATTACATTTCAATACGGTATGATTAAATTATTGAGTTTTAATGATATTTATGAGAAATTTCTACATGAATATATGTCATATTTCATATCTTAATGATATCAATAACCAAATCAACCTATTATCTTGCTCAATTTTAATACAATGTTATGGTTATTTTTCACTATAAATTATAGGTGAAATATGTAAGTCACCCAATAAACTTTAAATATTTACTAATTTTTAATGTAATATATTGATTATTTTATAATATACATTTTTAGATGGAATATATTAGTTTCCAAATCAGGTTTGCATATTAATCAGATTCCTCTATTACATCAAGTCATGTCTTATAGAAGTAAAATATATTTTATTTATTTTGGTCATAAAGAATCAAAGAGAGAGACGGACAATGAGAAGTATAGGGTATATTAATAGTCATACATAATTTTAAATTCAAATATTAATATGTTATGAGTCTAAAAACAATTAAATAAAATTAATATGGGAATGAAAGTATAGACTATAGAAAGATTTACCAGCAACAACAAAATATACATATCTTTATATCGTTCTACAAATATGCGCTTTTTTCAGAGGATAAAAAGTGAATATATTAAGAGTTTAAGTATAATAAGTCAGCAAGAGCATGGATAGTATTTTGGTTCAGACAGTAACATTTGTAATTTTTAAGGAAGATTGAGTTGATTCCAATACAATCATATCTCGTTGTTGCCTTTTGATACTCGAGATTCTTGAAAGTTTATGTATTGATCAAACAAAAAATGTGAGTTTTGAAAATTTTCCTATTACTTAACTTGTTGAGTTTTGAGAATTTTCTAAATCTCAAACTGTTTTTTTTAAACTTCTTTTTCTGATGCATAGTTGGTTGGAACTAACATGTATTTTTATCAGTAACTCATTTTTTGATTTTTGGGAATTTTCTTCCCATAACTTAACTTTTTGAGTTTTAAGAATTTTTTAAGAGATGGACGGAATTAATTAATATAGTTCAAACTGTAATACAAGAATATCCAAAACTAAAACTCACTCATGGAAATTTTTTAAATGATCTTGTGTTTATTTATTTATCGCTTAATAATTAGTCAAGTTTTATCATAACTTTTATTGCTAATTATAACAGGTTCTTGAAATTCGCCTCAGCATTCATACAATGGTCGAAACGTGTATGTTGACGTGAATGCACGGGTAGGAGGGTTTGGTGCAGTTGGGTTTGGAGCCTCTCCAAAGGACGGTAATTAGCCGTCTTAGTCTTCTTGGTTTTCCGGCAACCACCACCCACAGGAACGTTACGCAAAGCACCACCCTCAGTCCAGTAACGTCTACAGTTCTTACAAAAGTAGCGCGGCTGAGTCAGGCTATAGTTATTGTAATAGCTCAGATAGTTGTACAAAGTCAATAACCTGGTAAATTTACCATTTAAATAAATATTAGAAACAAATTTTAAAGCTAAATTAAAAATAAAATAGATATACTTTTTGGTTTTATGTTTATTAATCAACATAATTATTTTCTCAAATTATTGATCTAATATTGATGATGTTTACGTATTTTCAGGTTATCTACTTTTTAAGAAGATTTGTGGAGTGGAAAACATCATCAATTGAAAGATACGTGTCAATGTGTCATCGTGAAGACTAATTAGTAAGTAGTACATAAGAAAATGAGTTATACCCTAGCCTTCCAAGTTTTATTAGGGTCAGGTGAAGTTTTAGTGGTCACTTTCTTTTGCCATTGTAATGATATGATGGAAAGAAAGTTTTGTAACTTTTGAAGTTAAATTAAATAAAATTTCTATAACTCTCTTCTAATTATGTGTAAACAGGATAGAATTTTGTCGAATTATGAATCTCTCATTATGAGTAGGGTTGAGCATTTCTTATACCCAAAACCGAAACTGGTGTTTTAATTACCCAAACCGATCCGAAATACTTGTTAAAATTACCTAGTATAAAATACCATAGGGTTTACCTTTCTAATTTTCAGGCTCAAAATATTTACCAATGGGTTACCCAATATATTGGGTTGTCACTCAGCCTGACTTCGGTTTTCCCTATCGGTCCGACGAACCGAACCGTACCGTCAGCTGCCGGCGACGTACCGAGACCGGTGGTGCTGCCTTGAACGGAACGAGACGAACCGCCGTCGCTCTTATCGGGCGTGTTTTCATATATTATTAAAAACACCTCGGGCAGAACCGGTCCGAAACCGTTAATGACCGGAACCGGCCTCTAACTTTTTTTTTATATAAAAGCTCAAACACACAACATCATAAACCCAACATGTTTTAGCCCAAAGCCCCAAACCTTTTTTGTTCTTCAGCCCAACATGTTATCCCCCATTTTGTAGCCCAAATCATTAACCTAACCCAATCCACCACCAACCCAAAAAAAAAATTAACAAAATAACCCAATCCCATACCAACCCTACCATTACACGGTTACATTGACGCGTGAATCGTGATTGCGATTTGCGAACCTTCATACGCCGTTACTCCGCTCACCCACCTCAGCCTGACTATCGGTTTTCCTTATCGGTAATCAATTACTCCCTCAAATTAATCACTCAATCTCTGTGATGATCCACGCGTGTTACCGTCTCTCCGTTGTTCCACTTTTGTGATTAATCTAAGAAGGTTGGGTTTTGGGTTTGGAAATATAGCTTTTTCTTTAATTGGTAAGATTATACTCTTCTGGTTGATATTTGTATGTGTATATATATATATATATATATATATATATATATATATATATATTTAATTTCTGACTTAGTATGTGATTCTTATGACTTATTCTATTCTGCATGGTTGAATTGGTGACTTCTGATGTTGGAATTGCGAATATGGCTTGAAGATTGATGGTTAATCATATGAAATTGGATGGGTAATGTTATTCTAGGCTCTTTTGTTTGTGGAAATTGTTTAATTACTATGTTTGTTGGCCTAAATGGAAATTGAAATAGAACCTGAAATTGAGATAGACATTGAAATTGTGGAAACTGAAATTGAAAGATTTTGGGGAAACTGAAGTTGTAATTGTTTGGTGAAATTGAAAGTGTAATTGTTTGTGATTCTGTACTTATGTTATTCGAAAATGTCCAAATTGAATACATGTCCCTGTTGTAAAATGATTTCCGAGTATAAGTTAGTAAGATCAAGTAGTTGAAGTGTTGAGTTTTGCTTTGAATTGATGGGAATTTTTGAATCGACGGATATAAACTTATGAAATTTGCAAAATAACCCCCTTTTGATACAAAAATGATGAAAACTCCTATTTATAAGATTAATATCTTTAATATTTTGTCCCATAGTTTTCGAATTTTGTAAAATTGGACCCAAACTTTTATAAAACATCTTGTGGGATTCTTTTTGATGATGAAAAACTTTCTGAAAAATGAAAATAAGGTCCTTATACGAATGGAAGATGTGTTTTTGTGGTCAAATTTTTCCTCCTCTTCTACATCTCTTCTTCTTTATTTAGGGTAATTAGCTATATATTTGTGGCTTAACCATATTTTTGAGCTTTGATTCTGTAAGTTTTATAATTAATTGTTTGGGTTATTATTTTGCTAAAATTTCATAATACTATTTGTTATTTTAAATGAGTTGAACTTAGCGTATATCTGTATTGTGTGCTTTGACTTATTGTTTTCATCCCTAAAATTGGCCAATATTAGGACTATCCTTAATAATTGAGTTAACACCCGGAAGGGGGATTCAATCACTGACTACACCACATAATCGTCTAGTGTGCGGTAGTGTCCTAACAGGCTTGCCTAGCTAGATATCCATACAGGTTTGATTTAACCACTGATCATTACGCAGGGTCTCCTTACCCAAGTACCCTGGTAGTAGAGAGGTTGCTCCTAAGTCAACCATGACGGGGGTTAGGAAGAATTTAGAATCCCGGTTTATGTATAATGCTCAATTCACCCTTAATATTAGAATAACAACTTAGTAAAATAGGCTCATATTAGTAACCCTAATTTATCTAACTTACATTCACATTTATTTATTAGTATTCTTATTTATTTATTCAAATCAGATAATTATTCATCTTATCTTTGTTTTAATCTAAACATCTAAATTTGTCTACGCTTATTGAATACAAGTAGATCTAACAGATTAAATCCCTGGGAACGAACTTTACTTACTAACTGAACTTGCACCCGATCTGTAATACTTGCAGTGAGTTTCCCATGGTAGTCAAGGGTGTGTGTCCTTTATTATTATCTAATTTATCTATTTATTTATCACACCTTTGCACCCACCACTAGAATAAATACACTAAGACTAACAATGTAGTCCCCGGCAGCGTAGCCAAAAACTTGGTGGCTGGTAGGGTATGATAAAATAATGATAATAAAAGATAAGAACTATAACCCTAACCAATCACGTTACTCACTACAAGTATCACAGTCGTATGCAAGTTTAATTGATAAGTAGAATTCGTTCGCAATGACTATGAAAGTTAGCTTAGGTTTAATGCAAATATAAAGTGAAAATAAAAGAAGTTAGAAGAATAATACGCTAAAAGACTCTAAAATATTTATTTTGTTTTTAAGACTCTAAACAATTGATTAAAGAAAATAAATAGAAAGAAAGAAGTAGTATGAGAGTTTAGCTCGAGATATAGCAAGTAATCCCCACTAGCATTGTGTTATGACCTATTTATGTAAAGGAGAATTGTGTGATATGCAATAGCCAGGATTCTATATTCCTTCCAACCCCCTTCTGGGTGGACTTAGGTGGCGACCTAACAATTACCAGCAGACTTGGGTAAGGGGACCCTGCACAATGATCGGTGGTTAATCTCAAACCCTAGTGACTGTCTAGTTAGGCAAGTCATTTCGAATCACTACCGCACACTAGACGTTTATGTGGTGTTTCAATAATTAGAAACCCCTTATGGGTGACCATCTAACTACTATTATGGGAATCCTATACGTTGGCCACCACAAGGAGTACAGACAATACATCAATTCACATAAAAACAGAGATAACACAACTAATTTCAATTAAATGTAAAATAACATCCCAAATTAATATAAATATAAAAAAGTCTAGGGTTCATACCCTTATGCTAATCTCAAGCTAAATAGAATTAGTTCATACTAGAGAAAGAAATAAAATAAATTACAAGGTTGAAGGGGTTGGAATGGCATGAATAGCGTCCAACTCCTTCTTGTCTTGTCTTCTCTTGATGTAAGCTTCCTATTGGGTTTTAAATGATTAAGGACTGACCAAGGATGATTTTTCTAAGGTAGGAATCGATATATATATAGTCCATTGGTCGAAATATGGAGTAAGCCCCAAGTTAATCTTAACAAAATTCGTATCTCTAAATTGTAGCTAACCATTACAGATATTGATTTGGTCATATCTCCTTAGTTACTTATCAGAATTTAATATTCTTTATATGGAAAATATATATCTGCTCATATAAAAAGCTCCTCCTAATTCCTAACCAATTTTCTGCGGCAATTAAATTAGTAGACGTATGTGCAGATTTGGTAGCTTCTTTACTTTCCAAATATTTCCAAAATTTTCCTTTTTGACTTTCTCTAAGGAGTTTCCTTTACTTTTCCTTTTCAAATCAGTTTCCATAGGTGTAATAGCTTCCATATACCTAAGTGCTATACAAATAACACACAAATTACGCGCAGAAGCTCACAAAATATCAAAACACCTAAAACTAGACAAGAAAGTGGAAAGTATAAATAAATGGGGGAAAAATCCTAAAATTAAGTACTATATACCCCTGAAATGATGTTTCAAGTATAGATTAATACATCACAAATATGGAGACATCATGATGTTTCAATTGAATGGGTCTTAGTACCAATGTTAAGAACTTATATCTTAATATTATCTTTTACCTTATCTTGACAATGGAAGTGCATGACATAATTTGAGGAACCATGAAACCCCTTTTGTATAGTTGCTATAATAGTCTAATGCTTATTATATCAATACCTACAATTCTATTTCTAATTAGCTACACAATAAGATAATTTATTGAATATCCATATTAATTAGAAATTCCTTCTTTAAATAATATACTAAATATTTTTTAATCATTATCCAGGTTAGGATAATTTTGGGAATGACCTTTAATTCAAGTTCCAATAATGCGATAGGGCCAAAATAGAAAAATCAATAGGATCACTTAACATTCTCCCACTGAATCTAGTTTAGTATTGGTCGTCAGTATTTCACACTCTACTAGCTCATCAAAATAAATGACATCTCGTCTATAATCACATAGAGTAGAGGCATGATAAATAGTAATAGGCCATAGTAATAGAAATATTTTTTAAGACCTATATATATCCCTTGACAAGACAACTAACTAATTACAACAATCGTTCATATTATCACCCTAATGAGATTTTCCATACACAGTTCAAATGTGTAATTTCTTTTGAGTATTATTGCCCATAAAATATTAAAAGTCAACAAGTATTCTTTCTACAAACCATATAAAAAATACATAAATAATGTCATCTCATATTAGAATTTAAAAAACTCACATAATACAGAAAAATATATGTTTGATGTCTTATATGATATAATTAATTACCATTTTTAAATGGAAAGAAGTCTCATTTTATTCAGCATTCAAAAAAACTTTGTCGAATATAAGTTCACTTACATCATAATAAAAAAAACAAAGAGCCCACCCAAACAGTAACACATTCATTGAGTCCAAAACATATGCTAGTCTTAACATTTAACCCAACCCAAAACCTAAAAAACCCTAGTCTCACCATTATCAAAAGACTAATATGCCCTTTACAATTAGAAGAAATCAGATTTATTACACAACCGAATACTAGAAACAACTTTGTTTTACCAAAACGACTCTTGAATTTGACGCAACAAGCGGTTCCTCAATAATCCAATTCACTTTCTAACAAGTATTTTCCAATTCTTTACATTAAACTATATCACCAAATATTCGTCTTACCATATTTGAGATGATCTCCTCATATTTAAGTTCACTGTCACAGGTTTTTTTCACTGCGTTCATACCACATGGTGTATACATAGGTAACAAGTAAGACATGAAATATCCGCAATTATTTCTTTTCACCACCACTTAGTTACCGATTTATATATGGTTTAATTTCTTATATCGTGATATACTTGTATTACAAAAAGTTTAGAAATGATCAATTTTACTATATTCTGATACAGATCATGTATCCAGATGCAGACACATACTTTAGTAAAGGAAAAGATTGATGATCATTACATTTCAATACGGTATGATTAAATTATTGAGTTTTAATGATATTTATGAGAAATTTCTACATGAATATATGTCATATTTCATATCTTAATGATATCAATAACCAAATCAACCTATTATCTTGCTCAATTTTAATACAATGTTATGGTTATTTTTCACTATAAATTATAGGTGAAATATGTAAGTCACCCAATAAACTTTAAATATTTACTAATTTTTAATGTAATATATTGATTATTTTCTAATATACATTTTTAGATGGAATATATTAGTTTCCAAATCAGGTTTGCATATTAATCAGATTCCTCTATTACATCAAGTCATGTCTTATAGAAGTAAAATATATTTTATTTATTTTGGTCATAAAGAATCAAAGAGAGAGACGGACAATGAGAAGTATAGGATATATTAATAGTCATACATAATTTTAAATTCAAATATTAATATGTTATGAGTCTAAAAAAAATTAAATAAAATTAATATGGGAATGAAAGTATAGACTATAGAAAGATTTACCAGCAACAACAAAATATACATATCTTTATATCGTTCTACAAATATGCGCTTTTTTCAGAGGATAAAAAGTGAATATATTAAGAGTTTAAGTATAATAAGTCAGCAAGAGCATGGATAGTATTTTGGTTCAGACAGTAACATTTGTAATTTTTAAGGAAGATTGAGTTGATTCCAATACAATCATATCTCGTTGTTGCCTTTTGATACTCGAGATTCTTGAAAGTTTATGTATTGATCAAACAAAAAATGTGAGTTTTGAAAATTTTCCTATTACTTAACTTGTTGAGTTTTGAGAATTTTCTAAATCTCAAATTGTTTTTTTTAAACTTCTTTTTCTGATGCATAGTTGGTTGGAACTAACATGTATTTTTATCAGTAACTCATTTTTTGATTTTTGGGAATTTTCTTCCCATAACTCAACTTTTTGAGTTTTAAGAATTTTTTAAGAGATGGACGGAATTAATTAATATAGTTCAAACTGTAATACAAGAATATCCAAAACTAAAACTCACTCATGGAAATTTTTTAAATGATCTTGTGTTTATTTATTTATCGCTTAATAATTAGTCAAGTTTTATCATAACTTTTATTGCTAATTATAACAGGTTCTTGAAATTCGCCTCAGCATTCGTACAATGGTCGAAACGTGTATGTTGAAGTGAATGCAGGGGTAGGAGGGTTTGGTGCAGTTGGGTTTGGAGCCTCTCCAAAGGACGGTAATTATCCGTCTTAGTCTTCTTGGTTTTCCGGCAGCCACGACCCACAGGAACGTTACGCAAAGCACCACCCTCAGTCCAGTAACGTCTACAGTTCTTACAAAAGTAGCGCGGCTGAGTCAGGCTATAGTTATTGTAATAGCTCAGATAGTTGTACAAAGTCAATAACCTGGTAAATTTACCATTTAAATAAATATTAGAAACAAATTTTAAAGCTAAATTAAAAATAAAATAGATATACTTTTTGGTTTTATGTTTATTAATCAACATAATTATTTTCTCAAATTATTGATCTAATATTGATGATGTTTACGTATTTTCAGGTTATCTACTTTTTAAGAAGATTTGTGGAGTGGAAAACATCATCAATTGAAAGATACGTGTCAATGTGTCATCGTGAAGACTAATTAGTAGTACATAAGAAAAGGAGTTATACCCTAGCCTTCCAAGTTTTATTAGGGTCGGGTACTAAAGTTTTAGTGTTCACTTTCTTTTTCCATTGTAATGATATGATGGAAAGAAAGTTTTGTAACTTTTGAAGTTAAATTAAATAAAATTTCTATAACTTTCTTCTAATTATGTGTAAACAGGATAGAATTCTGTCGAATGATGAATCTCTCATTATGAGTAGGGTTGAGCATTTCTTATACCCAAAACCGAAACTGGTGTTTTAATTACCCAAACCGATCCGAAATACTTGTTAAAATTACCTAGCCCAAAATACCATTGGGTTAAATTTCTAATTTTTGGGCTCAAAATATTTACCAATGGGTTACCCAATATATTGGGTTGTCACTCAGCCTGACTTCGGTTTTCCCTATCGGTCCGACGAACCGAACCGTACCGTCAGCTGCCGGCGACGAACCGAGACCGGTGGTGCTGCCTTGAACGGAACGAGACGAACCGCCGTCGCTCTTATCGGGCGTGTTTTCATATATTATTAAAAACACCTCGGGCCGAACCGGTCCGAAACCGTTAATGACCGGAACCGGCCTCTAACTTTTTTTTTTATATTAAAGCCCAAACCCACAACATCATAAACCCAACATGTTTTAGCCCAAAGCCCCAAACCTTTTTTTTTCTTCAGCCCAACATGTTATCCCCCATTTTGTAGCCCAAATCATTAACCCAACCCAATCCACCACCAACCCAAAAAAAAATTAACAAAATAACCCAAATGATAAATAACCCAATCCCATACCAACCCTACCATTACACGGTTACATTGACGCGTGAATCGTGATTGCGATTTGCGAACCTTCATACGCCGTTACTCCGCTCACCCACCTCAGCCTGACTATCGGTTTTCCTTATCGTTAATCAATTACTCCCTCAAATTAATCACTCAATCTATGTGATGATCCACGCGTGTTACCGTCTCTCCGTTGTTCCACTTCTGTGATTAATCTAAGAAGGTTGGGTTTTGGGTTTGGAAATATAGCTTAATCTTTAATTGGTAAGATTATACTCTTCTGGTTGATATTTGTATATATATATATATATATATATATATATATATATATATATTCAATTTCTGACTTAGTATGTGATTCTTATGACTTATTCTATTCTGCATGGTTGAATTGGTGATTTCTGATGTTGGAATTGCGAATATGGCTTGAAGATTGATGGTTAATCATATGAAATTGGATGGGTAATGTTATTCTAGGCTCTTTTGTTTATGGAAATTGTTTAATTACTATGTTTGTTGGCCTAAATGGAAATTGAATTAGAACCTGAAATTGAGATAGACATTGAAATTGTGGAAACTGAAATTGAAAGATTTTGGGGAAACTGAAGTTGTAATTGTTTGGTGAAATTGAAAGTGTAATTGTTTGTGATTCTGTACTTATGTTATTCGAAAATGTCCAAATTGAATACATGTCCCTGTTGTAAAATGATTTCCGAGTATAAGTTAGTAAGATCAAGTAGTTGAAGTGTTGAGTTTTGCTTTGAATTGACGGGAATTTTTGAATCGACGGATATAAACTTATGAAATTTGCAAAATAACCCCTTTTTTATACAAAAATGATGAAAACTCCTATTTATAAGATTAATATCTTTAATATTTTGTCCCATAGTTTTCGAATTTTGTAAAATTGGACCCAAACTTTTATAAAACATCTTGTGCGATTCTTTTTTATGATGAAAAACTTTCTGAAAAATGAAAATAAGGTCCTTATACGAATGGAAGATGTGTTTTTGTGGTCAAAATTTTCCTCCTCTTCTACGTCTCTTCTTCTTTATTTAGGGTAATTAGCTATATATTTGTGGCTTAACCATATTTTTGAGCTTTGATTCTGTAAGTTTTATAATTAATTGTTTGGGTTATTATTTTGCTAAAATTTCATAATACTATTTGTTATTTTAAATGAGTTGAACTTAGCGTATATCTGTATTGTGTGCTTTGACTTATTGTTTTCATCCCTAAAATTGGCCAATATTAGGACTATCCTTAATAATTGAGTTAACACCCGGAAGGGGGATTCAATCACTGACTACACCACATAATCGTCTAGTGTGCGGTAGTGATCCTAACAGGCTTGCCTAGCTAGATATCCATAAAGGTTTGATTTAACCACTGATCATTACGCAGGGTCTCCTTACCCAAGTACCCTGGTAGTAGAGAGGTTGCTCCTAAGTCAACCATGACGGGGGTTAGGAAGAATTTTGAATCCCGGTTTATGTATAATGCTCAATTCACCCTTAAGATTAGAATAACAACTTAGTAAAATAGCCTCATATTAGTAACCCTAATTTATCTAACTTACATTCACATTTATTTATTAGTATTCTTATTTATTTATTCAAATCAGATAATTATTCATCTTATCTTTTTTTTAATCTAAACATCTAAATTTGTCTACGCTTATTGAATACAAGTAGATCTAACAGATTAAATCCCTGGGAACGAACTTTACTTACTAACTGAACTTGCACCCGATCTGTAATACTTGCAGTGAGTTTCCCATGGTAGTCAAGGGTGTGTGTCCTTTATTATTATTATCTAATTTATCTATTTATTTATCACACCTTTGCACCCACCACTAGAATAAATACACTAGGACTAACAATGTAGTCCCCGGCAGCGTAGCCAAAAACTTGGTGGCTGGTAGGGTATGATAAAATAATGATAATAAAAGATAAGAACTATAACCCTAACCAATCACGCTACTCACTACAAGTATCACAGTCTTATGCAAGTTTAATTGATAAGTAGAATTCGTTCGCAATGACTATGAAAGTTAGCTTAGGTTTAATGCAAATATAAAGTGAAAATAAAAGAAGTTAGAAGAATAATACGCTAAAAGACTCTAAAATATTTGTTTTGTTTTTAAGACTCTAAACAATTGATTAAAGAAAATAAATAGAAAGAAAGAAGTAGTATGAGAGTTTAGCTCGAGATATAGCAAGTAATCCCCACTAGCCTTGTGTTATGACCTATTTATGTAAAGGAGAATTGTGTGATATGCAATAGCCAGGATTCTATATTCCTTCCAACCCCCTTCTGGGTGGACTTAGGTGGCGACCTAACAATTACCAGCAGACTTGGGTAAGGGGACCCTGCACAATGATCGGTGGTTAATCTCAAACCCTAGTGACTGCTTAGTTAGGCAAGTCATTTCGAATCACTACCGCACACTAAACGTTTATGTGGTGTTTAAATAATTAGAAACCCCTTATGGGTGACCATCTAACTACTATTATGGGAATTCTATACGTTGGCCACCACAAGAACTACAGACAATACATCAATTCACATAAAAACAAAGATAACACAACTAATTTCAATTAAATGTAAAATAACATCCCAAATTAATATAGATATAAAAAAGTCTAGGGTTCATACCCTTTTGCTAATCTCAAGCTAAATAGAATTAGTTCATACTAGAGAAAGAAATAAAATAAATTACAAGGTTGAAGGGGTTGGAATGGCATGAATAGCGTCCAACACCTTCTTGTCTTGTGATGTCTCCTCATTTGTGATAGATTTATGTTAAGATGAGACATCATTTTTAGTGTTTTAGAAGTCAATAATGTCGATTTTCTTGAGTTTTAGTGCACTTTCCTGTTTTGTGCCTTGATTTGTAGAATTATTGTTTTTAGAGCATATTGGGTTTAATTGTTTATTTAGTGTGTAGCTTTAAAGATAATTATGGAGCTTAATTAGAGTCCAAGTCAAAGACAACAACTTATGGAAAGAGATATGCATGGTAATTGGAGATAAGGAAGGAATTGCTAAAAAGATGGAAAAGGAAAAGCTGCCTAAATCTGGGATTCTGCAAAGATAGGCGTTTTTACCTAATAAAGAGGCCGAATTTGGTAGATTACTCCTAAAGGGCGTAGGAAATTCTGTTGCGATTCTTTTGGTATCTTGTGGAGCAAAATCGGACCAATAATAAAGAAGTTATGACCAAAACAACGCAGCAGTGTTTATCTTTATTTCCATACGAATTTGAGTTGGGCTAGAAGTCCATTACCTTAACTCTTCCTCAAGAAAACGAATTAGGTCTTCTAAACACCTATAAATACACCGTTATATCACTTGTAAATCATCCTTGCCTCATAGTAATTAGTTCTTAAGGTTTTATTCTTCCAGTTTATTGTAGAGAGCAAGATGATGTCTTTTATTATTTCTTTTAGTTTATTTCCTTCAGGTATGAACTAAACCTCCCATAGCTTGGGTTTTGCATATGTATAATCTATGAATTCTAATTCTTCTATCTAAGTTTCTTTGGGAATTATATGTTTTAATCTGATATTAGCTTCTTACTTTATATTTGCTTATGTGTTTTGATTTAATGTCTTTCCTAGAACTGATCACTTTAGGATTGTTTTAAGAGTAGTTAGATGGTCACCTTGTAAGGGTGTTTAACTATTGAACCACCACATAATGTCTAGTGTCGATAGCAGTTCTGACAAAACATACTTCTAACTAGATAGTCATTAAGGTTTGTTTTAACCACAGTATCACCAAGACTTGCAGTATTTGCTTAGGGCCTTAGTGGCGTTTGATAACCCTATTTTAAATCACTTCTTGGTTGTGACGTAGCCCCCTTAGTCGCTCTCAAGGTCTAAGGTAGTGGAATTTAGAATCCTGACTAAGTATTACCAAGAGCTAATATTCTCCCTTATGAACTAGATTTATAGATAGAATTAGAAGGATTAGTACATACTAGCAAAAACCTAAGCTATACTTCTCATCTCATATTCTTAATCTTTTACTTTATTGTCTTTATTTTCTTAGTTTTAATTTAGTTTTAATTCATAAATTCGAAAAACCAAATATTTTATTTACTGTCTTCTAGTTATTTACTTTTACTCGTTATCTGTTCCTACGCGTTTAACACACTTAAGTCCCTGAGAACGAACTCTACTTATCATTAAAACTTGCATACGTCCTGTAATACTTGCAGTACTGTGCCTGTCTAGGGTGAGAGTGCATAGTTTTCCATACTTAAATTGATCTTATTTTTATCACACCCTAGGCGACACCAAGTTTTTGGCGCCGCTGCCGGGGACTTGTGTTTCGTTAGCGTGTGGGTTATCTATTTCGAGTTTTAGTCTTTAATTAGTTTTTACTTTTCAGTTTTTAGTTTAGTTTTAGTTTTTATTTTTCCAGATTTACGCTTGTGGTTTGCTTTAGTCTTTTTCAGGTTTCACAGTGTTTAATTCTTGGCCTCCCTTACCGGAGCCTGAGAGGAGCTTCAGAGCTTATAACAAACGAATTCGTGAGGAAAGAGCCTTGAAAAGAGCTATGGCAGACATACATGATAACGATCCGGAGTTAGTTTACTTTGCACCAGGAGGACCTCCAGCATACATTCCACCTGGTGTACAATTACCAGTAGGAGAAGGTAATGGGCAGAATAATCTCAATAATCAACAAAACCGAGTTGAACAAGATCTACCTGGCCTTAACATACCATTCCATGTTCAACCCATCGGTTACCGCCCTCCTGAGATTCCGAACATCAAATTTAGACCCGATCCGGGTATGCTTAGTCAATTTCAAAGTTTCGGACTATATACTGGTACTGCAATTCAAGATCCGGTAAAAGCGATTCAGAAGTTCATGCAGATTTGTGATGCCTACATTACTCCTGGCATTACACGCGAGCAACTGTATTGTCATATGTTTTCGTTTTTCTTGACCGGAAGAGCTAGCGATTGGCTAGAAAGACAACCACATGGAACCATTCACTCTTGGAGAGAGCTTCAAGCCGCATTCTTTAACCGATTTTATCCGAAGAGCATGAGACTTAAAGATCAAACCGAGCTTGCAAGATTTTCTCAAGAAGATGGAGAAACAGTGGGAGAAGCATGGACAAGGTTTCAACAAAAATTAGCTAGATGCCCGCTCCATGGTTATACACCTGCTATACAACTTGCTATATTCTATGAAGGTCTTGATGACAAGGGTAGAGACAAGGTGGATAACATTGGAAAGGGTAATTTTGTGTCCATGAATCACAATGAAGCTTCCGAGGTGTTAGAGAATATTATGGAACAAGAAAGAAGTTGGCCTTCAACGCGAGCTTCTGCAGCAAAGACCCGAGGAACGCTTCGTTTAGATGCAGAAACTGCGAACTCAGCTCAAATATCCTCATTAGAAAATCAAATCAAGGAGCTGAGAATCGCGATGGAGAAGAATTTAGCTGCTACAAAGGTAGTTCAAGAGGCACAAGGTTGTCAACAATGTGGAGTTAACGATCATTCATGGGAAGAGTGCGAAACAAATCCGCAATCTGTTTACTTTATATCTAATCGATGGGGCAACCGCAACCATCCGGGTATGCAGTATTCAAATCCACAAGGGGCCGCTAATCCTGGTCAATATAAATCGCGACCCCAGAACAACTCTTACCAACAGAGAGGTCAGTACCAAAACCAATATCAGAATCAACCTACTCCTCCACAACAACCTGCTCAAGACGCCTATACCGATACCTTAGATCAAAAAGCTTTACCTCAGTATCTGCAAGAAGGATCTATGGACAATACACAGATAGTACAAGCTCTAGAACGTTTGAACACCACTGTAAACGCTCAAGAAGAAAAGGTCAGAGGACACGATGCCATACTTCAGATGCTAAATACTCAATTAGCCCAAATAAACAAGCATCTAACAGAACAAAAGGAAGTAAAGGCAATCGAAGGAGGTGAAAACAATGTTGGGTTCGAAGCTTGCAAGGCTATATGCCTTGAAATCGAAAAAGAAAAAGAGGAAGCACCACATGCTGCCATTAGTGCCGTGGAAGTTCCCAGTATTGAAGAAGAGCCAACCGAGTCTAACCCCGAGGAGTCCGACTGTCTAGAAGTTTATCATCTGGAAAGCGATGAAGAGAGAGACGAGTTCATAGAGCTACTGAGAAAGGTGCAAGAGGAGATGCGATCGATGGTAGAGTATGCAGCGGAGTTAGCGAGAGAGAAAGAGGAAGAAGCCTCAAAAGAAGAATCGAAAGAAGATGAAGTGGCACCTGCTGTGCTAGAGGAGAAAGAAGAAGAGAAGGTGGAAGCGCCACCTAGGGTTCAACCAGTGTCATCAACTATTCCTGATACAAATCCTAAAGATGACACTGCTCTCAAAACATTTGTAGAGGCGTACCAACCTGAAAATATCAACGCCCAAATGCTTGAGATTGCGAAGAGAGGACTTACACCGCAACAAGTTTTTACGCAAGTTATTCCTGAGAAAGAGGCGAGTGTAGAGATCCCAAGAGAGAACCTGAGGGTTTCGAGAAGAAGTGAGAAAGAGCTACCTACTAAGCTTAAAGATCCGGGAAGTTTCAACCTTCCTATTCAATTACATGGTAGGCTCAAGGTGAAAGCGATGTACGATGTGGGTTCTGGTGTAAATCTTATGCCTAAGTCCGTGTTCGAGAGACTTGGACTTCAAAAATCAGAGAAAACTCCAGTGAAGTTGCAGTTTGCTGACAACTCAGTGAAGAGGACATGGGGAACAGTGGAGGACGTCTTAGTCCGAGCAGGTAATATCGCCATCCCTACTGACTTTGTTATTCTTGAGTTTGATGCAGATAAGCAGGTTCCGATCATACTCGGACGGCCCTTCATGGCCACAAGTCAAAGTGTGATCAACTTCCAAGATGGGACCATCACCCTTCATGCTAAAAACGTATCTGAGACCTTCTATGTCTTGGGTAAAAAACCAAGGAAGTTGGATCCCACCGTGCCTATCATCCACAGCCTTTCACATCACAAAGTCCCTCCTGAAGAAATCCACTTAAAACCTGTGGATACTGAGCCAAACATTAAGTTTGGGGTTGGCCATGAAGTCCTATGGAAAGCCCACAAACGCGAGAACAGGCCACGAAGTTTCAAAGACTCGTGGATGGGACCATTCATTGTCACTAAGGTTGTTTCAGCCAAGGTGATAGAAATTCGCCCCAAAACTGGGGTCAAGCGCAGATTAGTTGACGTTCATAGCCTTACTCGTTGTTGGGGAGGCTATATTCGCAAATCTTGACAGAGGTAACACGTCTAACTTTGAAAGACGTTAAACAAAAGTGCTGTTCGGGAGACAACCCGAAGTTTTTTTATGTTTTCATGTCTTTTACATTCTTAGTTTAAGTTTATTTTAGTTGTTTTTAGTTGATAATGCATATTTGAGAAAGGTATCAGTGTTTTTGGTGTGTAGGAATCGGAGAAATCAAGTTAGGGAACGCGAGGAAAATTTTTGGAGCGAAAGAAAGTACCCCGCGGACTACCCCCACGGACTACCCCATGGTCCGCACGGATGGTCCGCGAGGTCAAAACCCGTACCACGGGTTGCTACCGCGGGTTTGATCCAGAAACACGGAAAAATTCCACGGACTACCCCACGGTGCACCGCGCCATGGTCCGGGCCCCAAAAACCCGTACCACGGGGTGAGTACCACGGGTATTTTGACGGAGTCTACAACAAGCCGCGGTGTACCCTCCGTTACACCGGACCCTAGTCCGCGAGCCAAAACCCGTACCACGGGGTCCTACCACGGGTTTAGGTCAGTGAGCAAAAATTTTCGAGCATCAGATGTCACGGACTACCCTGTTGTGCACCCCATGGTCCGCAGGGGTAGTCCGCAGCGCCGCCAGAGGAGAGAGAAAGTTACGGGATTAAGTTATAAAGGAGGTATTGAGCCTATTATTCCGAATTTATTAAACCTTAACCCTCTCTTTCTTCTCCACAACTCTCCTAACTCCATTGAAGCTCATCAAAACCTTCACCAATCACCAAAACACTACCCAATCATCAAGAAAAACACATCAAACCTTCTCTCCACATCATTACAAGAGAAAATCAAGCTACCAATCATCACCAAATTCATTCAGATTGAAGAATCAAAGAGCCAAATTTCACAAATTCATCACACAATTTCTAAACATCCTAGCCTACCCATTACAAATCATCCTCACCCACATAGAGATTCATCACCAATTCACCCATCCTAGGACAAATCAAGCTTGTTCATCCATTAATTCAAAAGTTAAAATTTAAAGGGTTGCTAAAGCTTTGAGTTGGGGGTTAATTGAAGATGACTAATAGAACATCAATCTTATCTAGCAAGAGGGAGGTGAAGAGTAATAAGGGAGTGGATTTAAACAAGAAGAAATCAATTGACAAAGGAGCTAGTTCTAAATCAAAGGGTAAAGATAAATTGAAGAGTGGGAAACCTTCGTATGATAGTAATGGTAAAAAGCTTTATTTTTATACAAAGGAAAGAACACTACCTCAACAAAATCCTATACCTATAGAGAAAGTGGATACTTCAAAGGCCTTGAAGATTTCTGCAGAGAAACAATTAAAAGAACTACCTTTTGCCTATGAAAAAGTATTCAAGGAGGAAATTAGAGATGGAGAATACAAGAGATTCTTTGAGCTTGGTGAGAAATTGGGTTGGTCTACGTTCATGGTAAGCCGTTCTGAATTATGTCACGAATTAGTTTTTGAGTTCTATCTAGGCCTCTTTAGCCAAGATAGTGATTGTGTTCCGATTAGAGGAAAATTAGTTCCTTTCACAGTTGAGGAGATTAGGAACCACTTCAAGTTTAAGAAACTGAAAGGTTTTTGCAAATTTGAGGAAGCAGTTGTGGTGGGGGCAAAGGTGTGATAAAATAATAGATAAATAAAGAGTCACACACCCTTGATAACCACGGAACTCACTGCAAGTATCACAGATCGTATGCAAGTTTTAATGATAAGTCAAGTTCGTTCGCAGGGATTGTATCCGTTAGATCACTTTATGTTTACAAGCGTAGATGAATATGAATAAAGATGAATAACTATCTAATGCAAATAAATAAATAAAACAAATAAACAAAACAGATAACTAAATATGAAAGTAAGTCAAATAGATTAGGATTACTACGTCTATTACTAAATTGTTATTCTAACCTGTCACATTAAGCATTATATATTAACCAGGATTGCAACAAACCTTAGTGGCTATCTAGTTAAACTAGACGATTATGTGGTGTGTCAATAACTAAGAATAATCCTAAGATTGATCAGATCTAGGAAATAGGTCAAAACACATAATACAATATACGCCAAGCTTAACCAATTAAAATAACAAATAGTATTTAAAGATCAAAATAATAATCCAACAATTAAAAGTAAACTTACAGAATAAAAGCTTAGAAATATGGTTGAGAATAGATCTATAGCTAATTACTCTAAATATAGAGAAGGTGAGATGTAGAAGAGGAGTTGTCAGTCTCCAATCTTCTTCTTCTTGTCTTCTTCTATAGGTCAACTTGCTTCTTGGATGAATAGCTTGATTCTAAGGATGAATATTTAACTAAAGGACTAAGCTATTGTTTAAAACTAAGAAAATATAAGTAAAGACTAAGCCTATACTTTGCAATTGAGCAAGGACATGTTTACAATGATAAGAGGGTGTATTTATAGGTCTCTTGGAAGCCCTAATTCGTTTTCTTGAAGGAGAAGTAAGTAGTGGACTCCAAGCCCAACTCAAATTCGTAACCCTAAAAACATGAAATCAGGTCCGTTTTTCTTTTGGCTCTAACAGCTTCAATACTCATCCGTTTGATGCGTATGAGTACACCAAATTGATCGTCTCGGAAAGCTCTTCAACTTTGCTCTTGACCATTTCTCCAAATTCCACACCGTTCTTGAGATATAAGCTGATTTGTGGTCGTAGGTGCAGAAATTCAGGATTAAGGCAGGTTTTCCTTTTCCATATTTTTAGCTTTTATTTCCTTATCTCCAATTACCATGCTTATCTCTTTCCATAAGTTGTAGTCTTTGACTTGGAATCTAATTAATCTCCATAATTATCTTTAAAGCTTCACACTAAATAAATAATTAAACCCAATATGCTCTAAAAATATTATTTTACTAAATCAAGACTCAAAACAGGAAAGTGTAGCATTTCTCAAGAAAATCGGCTATAATGACTTCTAAATTACTAAAAATGATGTCTCATCCTAATATAAATCTATCACAAATGAGGAGACATCAAGACCCCCAACTCAAAGTTGTATCGTCCCGATACATTAAAGATAAAAACAAAGGGAAGTCTCTAAATACACACCTAGGTCAATTAAGCACAGAAGACAGAAGATGGAAGAATATGGAGAATAGACTCAAAGCAACTACTCAGAAAATTTCATGTAATAATATTTAAAAACTACATACCTGTACACTTCTCATATCAACAGTCAACACGGCTTGAATTCAAGATCAGATTAGTTTCGCAATGTAAGAAGGATTGGGACTTTACTCAGTTCCCAAGGAAGCTATAGATTGTTCATCGACCTTTACTAGTGTCCAAAGATCCATTTAACTACTCTCTATTGGCTCAATCACTTCTCAATTACATAGCAAAGAATCAAAAGGTCTTTAAGGTTGTAATGTAGGCTTAGGGATGGTATGATAAGTATATTTGGATAATTTAGAGTGAGCTTTTGGCTCTCTCCTCACTAGCCATCAACGAATCGCCCTAGAGCTTGAGTTACTCTCATAAAACGTTTCTCACTTAACCCAATGATTTCTTTGATGCATAATTTAGCATCCCCAATAACCCAATTAAAGCATAAGATGTTCACATAAAAATTCCACTTTGCCGGTCCGAATATATATATTTTCTTTTCTTTTCAAATCAATTTCTTTTCTATAGCTATGACTCTCTTTTAATGTTGAGATATCACGCTAATTTTCTCATATATATATTTCTATGCCCTTATTGGCAAAATTAGCTCATAGCTTCTTTTTCATTCACTATTACCCCGGCAAAGGGTTACAATAAAAATCCGTGAATCATCATCAATTTTAAGAACAGAGCACAATTAATAAGCTCAAAATCCCATCCCAATAATATTTCCCATAATGGTGGACCCACCACCCCAAACTCAAGCTCTAAAACAACTGTCTATGCATCGCGATTCGAGTGCGGGTCATATGGAAAAGTCCTATAATCTAAAGGGATATGGCTTATAATGTGTTTAAATAAAAAGGCTTTAGAAAGGCTAGAAGGGGCTGAGAAGGATAAAAATAACATGGTGAGAAGGTATAAAAAGGCTTCAAAGGCTTCAAATATGAAAGAACCGCCTTAATCACTTTCTACACTATGTAATTTCGTTATTCTCTTACCTTTAGCACTTTTATCAAATGGGTTTGTCAACTAGCTTGGATCTCACGGCCTACACACTTCTCAAGGTTCCCTGAGATCGAACATACTTTCTATCGCATTACTCACTAATCTTCTCTTTACTATCAATGTGTGTTTTCCTGCAAATACTTCAAAGCATACAAAATAAAATAGCTCATAAACATACTACTTTCTATCATCAATTTACTGAGTTTATGCTTTCAAGCTATTAAACACACTCTACATACATCTAAACCTTCTCAAAAATTTTAATTTTACCTAAAAACAGAAAAATGGAGATGAGAGACAACGAATCCCCACACCCCCAACTCAAAAATGAGCCGTGTCCCCACGACTCGAAAAGACTCAAAAATAAAATAAAATTAAAATTTCACAGATATTGCACATAAAGAAAAGGTAAGGAAGAAAGAAAACATACTCTTCGAGGCTATTTACCTCGCCTGATCAATACCCGGAATAGGGTGCAGTGCTTTCATGTACGTAAATTTCTAGTATCACCAATTTCGCTTTCCCTTACATCTTCTTATGCTCCATACCAATCAATCACACTCTAGAAATCTCTTGTTTATCTTCTTCCAACTTTGCTCTTTGAATTATCTCTCATGTGACAGTTGTTCATCCAGGAATATGTTTTGAACACAGCTACTAGCGTCCCAGAAGCTTTTATTCATCTTTGATATAGAGTTCTTTGATTAGAAGAGGTATTGGCATCTTCTGCTCCCTAATTACAATTGCTTGCTTTTTAGGATTTGAATCCACCAAAAACCAGTTCCTCTCTAATTGCTTGACTCCAATTATCTTGTAATTATTCCCAAACTAGTATCCATCTCATTTGATTTCATATAGAACTTACCCAATATCTTTCTTTGATTCTTTATATCCCATACACTTGATAATATCTCTATACTCTTTATCATCTCTTTTGACCCCCAACTCAAAGCCTTGAACACTCTTGAAATTTGTACTTTATGATCATAGGTGGAACAAGCTTTATTTTGGTTAGGAAAGGTGTTAGGATGACAATTCTCCATGTGGGTATGATGTAATCAAGCTTTAATGGTGTGGGTTTAAGGATTTTTAGAAAAAGATGTTGAGATTCATGGCTTTGATTCTTGGTTTCTAGGTGTTTTGATATGATTCGGGTGCTTGAATCTTCTTTGTAATGATGCAGGGAAGGATTTGGATGAGAATTCATGGTGATTTGGTGATGTTTTGATGTTAGGTGAAGGTTTGTTGGAGCTTTAATGGAGTTGGGAGAGTTCTGGAGAGGAGAAAGAGGCTTGAGGTTTATGAAATTCGGAATTAATAGCTCTATATCTCTTTTATAAGCTCAACCCGTAACTTTCTCTCTCTGGCGGCGTGGCGCGGTATACCGGGCATATCCTCCGGTATACCGGAACATCTGATGATCAAAAATTTTTAGCTTCTGGATAAAACCCGTGGTAGGACCCCGTGGTACGGGTTTTTGAGCTGCGGACCATGGTCCGGTGTACCGCGGGGGTGCTCCGCACCTCCTACGTCAAAAAACCCGTGGTAGGACCCCGTGGTACGTGTTTGTGCGGTGCATGGCGCGGTATAGGGTCCGGTATACCGGACCCATCAGCTATTTTTTTTTTCGTTACTGGATAAAACCCGTGGCTCTACCCCGTGGCACGGGTTTTTACCGTGCGGTGCACCGCGGCTGAGGTCCGGTGTACCGCACCAGGCAAAAACCTCCCCATCAGCTAGATCTCGAAAAGTTATGCAGTTTAGGCTCAAAAATCACCTGATTCCGACATCCGAGCGCAAAGATATGACTTTCCGAAGTTTCTCCGTTCGAAAAATTTTGCTCGCTTCCCTAACTCGATTTCTCCAATACCTAATCATCAAAAACACTAATACCTTTCTCAAATATGCAATATCAACTAAGAACAACTAAATTAAACATAAATTAAAAACGTAAAAGACATGAATATTATGAAAAAACTACGGGTTGTCTCCCGTACAGCACTTTTGTTTAACGTCTTTCAAAGTTAGACGTGTTACCTCGATTAAGGCTTGCGTACATAACCTCCCCAATAACGGGTTAGGTCGTGCTCATCTACTATCCGAAGTTTGTGACCCTTCTTAGCTTGTATCTCAATCCGTTTTGACGAAATAACTCTCGTAACTACAAACGGACCCATCCACGAATCCTTGAATCCCCGTGGTCTATTCTCTTGTTTGGGGGCTTTCCATGCAACCATGTCACCAACCCCAAACTCACTTTTAATTCTCTTTTTCACGGGTTGACTGTGGACTTTCTTTTTAATTTCTTTTGTCACAACTCGGAGTGTCGGGGCTTCTATACGTGATTCCTCATGCTTTTTATCCACCAAGTGGAATATTTTAGATTCTTTTCCCACTTGGAAAGTCACGGTTCCCCTATGCATATCAATTATACTGTGACTTGTCGCCAAGAATGGGCGTCCAAGTATCAATGGAACATGTTGACCTGCAATGCTATCAAGGATAACAAAATCTGTAGGTATAGTTAAAGTACCTACTTGGACAAGCACGTCTTCAATGACTCCCCATGGCTTTTTCGTTGAATTATCTAGGAGCAGCAAATCAATATCTTTTCTTTTGGCATCTCCCATGCCTAACTTCTCGAACAGACTCTTGGGCATGATATTCCTTCCTGAGCCCAAGTCACACATCGCTTTAGCTTTGAAATTACCACCTATATTAATGTGGAGATATAAAGCTCCAAGATCTTGCATCTTTTGTGGTAGTTTCTTTGGAATGGTTGTCAAGCTTTCTTTAGTACGGTTCCTATTCTCACTCTCAACTTCTACACTATCACTCTTTTTAGACAGATCTTCCTTGCAGACTATCGGTGGTGTAGGCTCTTTATATGCGATTACGTCCTCTATGCATATCGTGCTTTGTTCTTCTAGCTCATTAAGTGGAACTTGTGATGATTCCACTTCCTCCTCTTCTTGAAGGCTGAACTCTTCAACAACATCGAACCAAACATCGCTATCGATTTCAATGGCATCATCATCAATTTGTTTACCTAGGCCAGTTTGCATGTATGGGACGTCGAGTATAGGAACAATGATTTCTTCTGGGCTTGACGTTTTAGTTTTAGTATCACCACTAGGATAAGTAATTCTTTGTAGATGAAGTGGTGATAGTAACGGATGTGTAGGTGGTGGTTTCACCTTACTTCCTTCTTTTTGCACCTCTTGTGCGGCTGTCTCTTCTTTATTGGTTTCTTTTTCTTCTTCCACATACTTGAATTCTGGTTCAACCTCCTTTGTAATTTGATCTTTAACAATTACTTCTTCTAAGCTAAGCTTGGTTGGTTCTTCTACGGTTGAAATTTCGAACCCAACATTGCTATAACCCAGTTTCTTATGTAATTCTTGTTGTAACTGTTGATTGAACGTAGTGAGGTCCGTTAATCTTTGCTTCATTGCTTGATATTTTTGGTGCATCGAACGTATTAAGGTTGTATTAGCATCTATCTTTGCCGCATGTTGCTTTTCCATACTCTCCAGATAACTTATACTTTCAAAAACTCGGTGAGATGGAAATGCTTGTCGAACCTGTTCTTCTATGATGCTTCGGATTAACGGTGGAGTCTCTTGCTGATATTTTAGAGAAGAATTGGTCACTTGCGTGACTTGTGTCTCCAAGGCCTCCACTTTTGCAGTTTGCTCATTGTGGAGCTGCACAACATTTTGAACCAGATTCACTAAATTACCCATCAGTCCTTCGAGCTTGGTTATAGCTTCTTCTTGTGGATTATGCATGGGTTGTGGTGGAGCTTGCAGTTGATAGCTCGAACCTTCTTGATAAAAATTTTGACTTTGGGCCCCATGCATATTTTGTGCGTAATAATTCTCCATACCTAATAAACCTGAGAAGAGACTAAAAAGAAAACGCGTAAAACTGAAAACAAATAAAAACTTCTACACTAAATAAACACCAAATAGATTTAACTTAAAGATAAATCCCCGGCAGCGGCGCCAAAAACTTGGTGGGGGCAAAGGTGTGATAAAATAATAGATAAATAAAGAGTCACACACCCTTGATAACCACGGAACTCACTGCAAGTATCACAGATCGTATGCAAGTTTTAATGATAAGTCAAGTTCGTTCGCAGGGATTGTATCCGTTAGATCACTTTATGTTTACAAGCGTAGATGAATATGAATAAAGATGAATAACTATCTAATGCAAATAAATAAATAAAACAAATAAACAAAACAGATAACTAAATATGAAAGTAAGTCAAATAGATTAGGATTACTACGTCTATTACTAAATTGTTATTCTAACCTGTCACATTAAGCATTATATATTAACCAGGATTGCAACAAACCTTAGTGGCTATCTAGTTAAACTAGACGATTATGTGGTGTGTCAATAACTAAGAATAATCCTAAGATTGATCAGATCTAGGAAATAGGTCAAAACACATAATACAATATACGCCAAGCTTAACCAATTAAAATAACAAATAGTATTTAAAGATCAAAATAATAATCCAACAATTAAAAGTAAACTTACAGAATAAAAGCTTAGAAATATGGTTGAGAATAGATCTATAGCTAATTACTCTAAATATAGAGAAGGTGAGATGTAGAAGAGGAGTTGTCAGTCTCCAATCTTCTTCTTCTTGTCTTCTTCTATAGGTCAACTTGCTTCTTGGATGAATAGCTTGATTCTAAGGATGAATATTTAACTAAAGGACTAAGCTATTGTTTAAAACTAAGAAAATATAAGTAAAGACTAAGCCTATACTTTGCAATTGAGCAAGGACATGTTTACAATGATAAGAGGGTGTATTTATAGGTCTCTTGGAAGCCCTAATTCGTTTTCTTGAAGGAGAAGTAAGTAGTGGACTCCAAGCCCAACTCAAATTCGTAACCCTAAAAACATGAAATCAGGTCCGTTTTTCTTTTGGCTCTAACAGCTTCAATACTCATCCGTTTGATGCGTATGAGTACACCAAATTGATCGTCTCGGAAAGCTCTTCAACTTTGCTCTTGACCATTTCTCCAAATTCCACACCGTTCTTGAGATATAAGCTGATTTGTGGTCGTAGGTGCAGAAATTCAGGATTAAGGCAGGTTTTCCTTTTCCATATTTTTAGCTTTTATTTCCTTATCTCCAATTACCATGCTTATCTCTTTCCATAAGTTGTAGTCTTTGACTTGGAATCTAATTAATCTCCATAATTATCTTTAAAGCTTCACACTAAATAAATAATTAAACCCAATATGCTCTAAAAATATTATTTTACTAAATCAAGACTCAAAACAGGAAAGTGTAGCATTTCTCAAGAAAATCGGCTATAATGACTTCTAAATTACTAAAAATGATGTCTCATCCTAATATAAATCTATCACAAATGAGGAGACATCAAGTTGCTAAACGAAAAATCTTTGATAAGGAATTACTTTTTGAGCATGTTTTAGACAAGGAGAAAGTGCAATTACATAAGGGAGAATTGAAGGCACCTTGGCCTTACAAATATCTTCAAGCAGATGCTAGAATTTGGCACAATTTTCTTATCCCTAATGTCTTTGGAAACACACGAACTTTGGAGGTGACCATGAAGAACGCGCTACTGTTGGACTGTATTTTGAGAGGAGAAGAAGTTGATGTGGCACAGTTGATCTATGAGGAGGTGATACGATTCTCGGTCTCTCCTAAATCGGTTTATAACGTTAAATTTCCAACTATGATCACGTGTCTTGTGCGAAAAGCGAATGTAGTATTGGGTGAAGAAGAGAAACTCGAGTTTAAGACGAGTTATATTGATAATGCTTGGATCAAAGAAAGTCTTCGAAGAGCGGGTTCTACTCAAGTTTCGAAGGAAGAAAAGGAGCAATCTTGGCAAGAGAAGATGGAGGAGCGTTTAACGAAATTTGAAGCAGCTCAAACTTCCTTAGTCAATGATGTGGCACATATCAACGCTAATCAAGTGCACATCATGAAACTCCTTGAGCAATTAACGAAAGGTCCAGCAATTCCAACCTTGGATATCAATGATGCGAGGCAATAGCCTCGAGAGTATGTTCTCTTTCTTCCTTACCATTTCTGTAAATATGCCTATCTGCTAATTTTAATTTCTGTTTTCGAGTCTTTTTTCGAGTCGTGGGGACACGGCTCATTTTTGAGTTGGGGGTGTGGGGATTCGTTGTCTCTCATCTCCATTTTTCTGTTTTTGGGTGAAATTAAAATTTTTGATGCATGGGAATTAGATGTAGAGTGTGTTTAATAGCTTGAAAGCATGAGCTCAGTAGATTAATGATAGTAAGTGATATGTTTATGAGCTATGTATTTGTATGCTTTGAGTATTTGCAAGAAAACACACACTGATAGTAAAGAAAAGATTAGTGAGCAATGCGATAGAAAGTATGTTCGATCTCAGGGAACCTTGAAAGTGTGTAGGCCGTGAGATCCAAGCTAGTTGAAAAACCATTTGATGAAAGTGCTAAAGGTAAGAAATTTTCTGAATTACATAGTGTAGAAAGTGATCAAGGCGGTTCTTTCATATTTTGAAGCCTTTGAAGCCTTTTTATACCTTCTCACCTTGTGATTTTTGAGTTTAAAAGTTATATCCTTCTTAGCCCCTTCTAGCCTTTCTAAAGCCTTTTTATTGAAACACATTATAAGCCATATCCTTTAGATTTTTAGGACTTTTCCATATGACCCGCACTCGAATCGCGATGCTTAGACAGTTGTTTTAGAGCTTGAGTTTGGGGTGGTGGGTCCACCATTATGGGAGTTATTATGTTGGGATTTTTGAGCTTATAAATTGTGCTTTGTGCTTTATATTGATGATGATTCACAGAATTGTATTGTAACCCTTTGCCGGGGTAATAGTGAATGAAAAAGAAGCTTCGAGCTAATTTTGCCAACAAGGGCATTAAAAGAAAAAATATATATATGAGAAAATTAGCGTGATATCTCAACATTAAAAGAGAGTCATAGCTATAGAAAAGAAAATTGATTTGAAAAGAAAAGAAAATATATATATTCGGACCGGCAAAGTGGATTTTTATGTGAACATCTTAAGCTTTAATTAGGTTATTGGGGATGCTAAATTGTGCATCAAGGAATTCATTGGGTTGAGTGAGAAACGTTTTATGAGAGTAACTCAAGCTCTAGGGCGATTCGTTGATGGCTAGTGAGGAGAGAGCCAAAAGCTCACTCCAAATTATCCAAATATACTATGATACCGTCCCTAAGCCTACATTACAACCTTAAAGACCTTGTGATTCTTTGTTATGTAATTGAGAAGTGATTGAGCCATTAGAGATTAGTTAAGTGGATTCTTGGATACTAGTAAGGTTTGATGAACAATCTATAGCTCTCAAGGGGAACTGAGTAAAGTCCCAATCCTTCTTACATTGCGAAACTAATCTGATCTTGAATTCAAGCCGTGTTGACTGTGGATATGAGAAGTGTACAGGTATGTAGTTTACAAATATTATTGCATGAAATTTTCTGAGTTATGTGCTTTAGGTTTATTCTATATATTCTGCTATGTTTTTCCCTTGTGTTGAGAATTTTATAAGTGTGTATTTCTAGACTTCCCTATGTTTTTATCTTTTATTGTATCGGGACGATACAACTTTGAGTTGGGGGTCTTGATGTCTCCTCATTTGTGATAGATTTATGTTAAGATGAGACATCATTTTTAGTGTTTTAGAAGTCAATAATGTCGATTTTCTTGAGTTTTAGTGCACTTTCCTGTTTTGTGCCTTGATTTGTAGAATTATTGTTTTTAGAGCATATTGGGTTTAATTGTTTATTTAGTGTGTAGCTTTAAAGATAATTATGGAGCTTAATTAGAGTCCAAGTCAAAGACAACAACTTATGGAAAGAGATATGCATGGTAATTGGAGATAAGGAAGGAATTGCTAAAAAGATGGAAAAGGAAAAGCTGCCTAAATCTGGGATTCTGCAAAGATAGGCGTTTTTACCTAATAAAGAGGCCGAATTTGGTAGATTACTCCTAAAGGGCGTAGGAAATTCTGTTGCGATTCTTTTGGTATCTTGTGGAGCAAAATCGGACCAATAATAAAGAAGTTATGACCAAAACAACGCAGCAGTGTTTATCTTTATTTCCATACGAATTTGAGTTGGGCTAGAAGTCCATTACCTTAACTCTTCCTCAAGAAAACGAATTAGGTCTTCTAAACACCTATAAATACACCGTTATATCACTTGTAAATCATCCTTGCCTCATAGTAATTAGTTCTTAAGGTTTTATTCTTCCAGTTTATTGTAGAGAGCAAGATGATGTCTTTTATTATTTCTTTTAGTTTATTTCCTTCAGGTATGAACTAAACCTCCCATAGCTTGGGTTTTGCATATGTATAATCTATGAATTCTAATTCTTCTATCTAAGTTTCTTTGGGAATTATATGTTTTAATCTGATATTAGCTTCTTACTTTATATTTGCTTATGTGTTTTGATTTAATGTCTTTCCTAGAACTGATCACTTTAGGATTGTTTTAAGAGTAGTTAGATGGTCACCTTGTAAGGGTGTTTAACTATTGAACCACCACATAATGTCTAGTGTCGATAGCAGTTCTGACAAAACATACTTCTAACTAGATAGTCATTAAGGTTTGTTTTAACCACAGTATCACCAAGACTTGCAGTATTTGCTTAGGGCCTTAGTGGCGTTTGATAACCCTATTTTAAATCACTTCTTGGTTGTGACGTAGCCCCCTTAGTCGCTCTCAAGGTCTAAGGTAGTGGAATTTAGAATCCTGACTAAGTATTACCAAGAGCTAATATTCTCCCTTATGAACTAGATTTATAGATAGAATTAGAAGGATTAGTACATACTAGCAAAAACCTAAGCTATACTTCTCATCTCATATTCTTAATCTTTTACTTTATTGTCTTTATTTTCTTAGTTTTAATTTAGTTTTAATTCATAAATTCGAAAAACCAAATATTTTATTTACTGTCTTCTAGTTATTTACTTTTACTCGTTATCTGTTCCTACGCGTTTAACACACTTAAGTCCCTGAGAACGAACTCTACTTATCATTAAAACTTGCATACGTCCTGTAATACTTGCAGTACTGTGCCTGTCTAGGGTGAGAGTGCATAGTTTTCCATACTTAAATTGATCTTATTTTTATCACACCCTAGGCGACACCATCTTGTCTTCTCTTGATGTAAGCTTCCTATTGGGTTTTAAATGATTAAGGACTGACCAAGGGTGATTTTTCTAAGGTAGGAATCGATATATATATATAGTCCATTGGTCGTGTTAGCCTCACCTTGTTTTTATTCCCGTTTTAATATTCGACAAATCATCATTTAAACTAAAATTCATTTGGTATCACTTTTAAAGGTTTTCCAAAACCCCTCATTAGATTAGTTGTCTTTAAATCCTTTATCTTAGCTTGAGATTCAAAAGAGCAGCGTCGCGGTACACCGGACGAAAGCTGCGGTACACCGCAGTACCACGGATCAAAGGCGCGGTGCACAGGCTAGTCCGACCAGTAAGCTAAAAAAACATGCGGTACACCGGACAAAGGCGCGGTACACCGGACTGAGGCACGGACCAGGGACACGGTGCTTAGTATAGCCCGTAAGTCAGCAATGGATTTAAGACGAGGAGATTTGCGGTGCACCGGACAATACCCGCGGTACACCGCGAGATAGGGTTTCTGCGTTATTACTAGAGGACAAAGCTTATATCTGTTGGAGTTAAAATAGATCCGTTAGATAGAAGCCTTTTGACCGTTGGAAGATATTTTCAGCTATATATTGAAGCTCATTCAAGACACAACCCAAGCCTTCCATCTACCAATCTTAAGAGCAATTAATATTATCATTCAAGAAGGTTTCAAAGGAGCATTCAAGTCATATTCATTCTCAAGCTACTTAGTTTATATCCACTCATTTAGGAGTTTAGTTACAAAGCTTTTATAAGCACCCCTAAACACTTTTCCTTTCCTCTTAGTTCTTGTAATAGATTAAGAGAGTAGTGTGAGCATAGGTTTATGCTTGGTTCCTTGTGTTGGTGATAACACAAGTGTATTTCCTTCAAGGTTTTGAAGTGGTTGTAAAGGGTTTGTAATCTCACCCGGTTTAAGAGTTACGAAGATTAGTTGAGAATCTTGCAAATCCTAAGGAGGCTTCCTTAGGTAGTGGATGTAGGGAAACCGAACCACTATACATCGTTGTGTATCGTTTTCTATCCCTTCACTCTTTACATTTCCGCTCTCTATATGCTTGATAAAATGCTTACATGAATAGTTTGATAATATTGTCTTTTAGGATTATCTAGTTCTTAACTATTTAGTTTGCTAAAACAATAGGATTCAAATTAGCTTTTAATTTATTTACTTGAAATAAAATTAGCCGATTAATTTCCATTGTCCTATTCAACCCCCCTTCTAGGACGCATATAGTATATCAATTGGTATCAGAGCCTAGCTCTATTGTACTTAATCGTTTCTAGAGTTAATACGATATGGATTCTAATCAACCGGAAGGTTCATGTTCTACTAGACCTCCGCTTTGTGTAGGAAAAGACTACTTTGGATGGAAAAAGAAAATGGAGATTCATGTCTAAGGAATTGATTACTTTTTGTGGCTTGCTATCAAGAAGGGTCCTTACATTCCTTATGTAAATGGTAGTAAAACGGAGGTGAAAGATGAAGATGATTACAATGATCAAGACATAGCTAAACTCACCAAAAACAACAAAGCTATGAACATACTCATAAATGGGTTAAGTGTCACGGAATATGCTAGAGTTAGTGAATGCAATTCGGCTCATGAAATGTGGCAACTCTTGGAGTTATCATATCAAGGAACGGAAGATATCAAAGAAACTAAGATTGGTCTTTTTATCACCAAGTATGAGCTATTTCGTATGGAGCCCGATGAAGCCTTAAATGCTATGCATCAAAGATTTTCTAACATTGTCAACACCTTGAAGACTCTTGGTCAAGAGTACACCAACAAAGAACAATGCCGAAAAATCTTATTTGCTCTTCCAAGGAAATACAAATCAAAGATCAACTCTATAAGAGACACTAAAGATCTTTCAAAAATGACGGTTCATGAACTCATTTGCAACCTCATGACGGAAGAGCTTGTGCTTGAAGAAGAAAAGATAAGAGATGATGAGGAGAAGAAGATTAAGAAATCCATTGCCTTCCATGCCTTGAGTACCAAGTTGAAAGAACGAAAAGAAAGGAAGGAAAGTGAAGAAGAAGAGAACTCACATGAAGAAGAAACTAGTGAAGATGAAGGAGTAGCTATGTTGGCAAGAGATATGAAAAAATTCATGAGATACAAACAATTTTCCAAGAAAGGAAGTTCTTCCTCACCCTATAAGAAGAATGTTAGAGCTATCAAACAAGATGAACCCACTTGCTATCATTGCAAGAAAGTTGGTCACATCAAAACTTATTGCCCTCTTCTTCAAAAGGAGAAACCTAAGAGAGCAATGCATGCTAATATCACTTGGGATACTCAAAATTCGGATGAAGAAGAAAGTGATAATGAAAATGTTAATCTTGTTGCTTTTATGGGAGAACTTGAAAATGATGAAGATGCTTCGTCGGATGATGATACCGGTTCAACTCACTTTGCCTTTATGGCAAATCATGATGAGGTAACTCCTAAATCTAAACTTTCTTTATCTAATGATGATGCTAGTGAACAAGATATTCATGAGGCATTTGATTCTCTCTACAATGATTTTTTAAACTCTATTGAAACAAACAAAGTTTTAACAAAAGATTTAGAATTTGAGAAAAATAGAACTAAAGAGGTTTTGAAAGCTTTGGAAGATTGTCAAAATCTTTGTGATGAATGTATAGATGAAAATGAGAAACTTCATCTTATTGAGGAAAATCTTTTGGAAGAAAAATCCTTGTTGGAGAAAAAGATTGTTGATCAAAATGCTATTATTTTAAAATTTACAAGTGGGCAAGAAAACTTGGATTTGATTTTAGGTTCTCAAAAAATGGCTTTTGAAAAAAGTGGTGTTGGATATGATCCATTCACTAAACAAAAACCCTTGAAAAATGTTTTTGTAAAATCAAAAATTTCAAATGCAATTCCATCTTCTTCAAAATCTTCTATCACTTGCACCTATTGTGAAAAACTTGGTCATGATGCATCTCATTGTTATTATCGTAAATTATTGGATTTGGGATCTCTTGTGCCACTTTGGAAAAGGCCTATATGGGCTATAAAAAGAAAATCCACTAACTCTCATGGACCCAAACCAAATTGGGTACCTAAAGCCTAAATTATTTTTGTGTGTAGGGATTGAGCATCAAGAAGCAAAATATATGGCTCCTTGATAGTGGATGCTCAAGACATATGACCGGGAACCCATCATTATTTACACGGTTATATAAAACAAAAGGTGATAGAGTTACTTTTGCCGACAATACTAAAAAACGCGTTTTGGGTAAAGGTAACATCGGTAATATGAATTCTTTACTTATCTCTAATGTTTTACTTGTTGAGGGTCTATCTTTTAACTTGCTCAGTATAAGTCAATTTTGTGATGTTGGTTATAGTGTTAAATTTGAAGCATCTAGATGCATTGTTTTCAAAAATGATGAGTTAGATACTATGTTTATTGCAAAAAGATCGGATAATGTTTTTGTAGTTGATCTTGAGAGTATTATGTGTCAACGTATTAAATGCTTATCCGTGGTAAATGATAGTTGGCTTTGGCATAGATGTTTAGGACATGCTAGTATGGACTTTATTTCAAAATTGTCTAGAAAAACTCTTGTCGTTGGTTTGCCTATTTATAAGTTTGATAAAGATAAATTATGTGATGCATGTCAACTTCGTAAACAACATCGTTCATCTTTTAAATCCATAAACAAGGTCATCACCGTTAGGCCACTTCAATTATTGCATATGGATCTTTTTGGTCCCGTTGATGTCACTAGTCTAGGAGGATCTAGATATGTCTTTGTTGTTGTTGATGATTACACTAGATATACATGGATGATGTTCCTTGCTTTAAAAAGTCATGCCTTCAATGAATTTGCAAAACTTTGTAGAAAGGTGCAAAATGAGAAAGGCTACTCTATTACATGCATTCGTAGTGATAATGGTAGTGAATATGTGAACTCTCCTTTTGTGCATTTTTGTGATGAATTTGGGATTGAGCATAATTTTTCGGCTCCTAGAACTCCCCAACAAAATGGGGTAGTGGAAAGGAAAAACCGAACTCTACAAGAAATGGCTAGAACAATGCTAAAAGAACATAGCTTGCCTACATACTTTTGGGGTGAAGCCGTTCATACGGCTTGTTATGTGTTAAATAGAGTTCTAATTAGACCCCTTATTAATAAAACCCCTTATGAGCTTTGGAATGGTAGACCACCAACTATTGCTTATTTCGTGTTTTTGGGTGCAAATGTTTTATCTTAAACACTAGGGACTATTTGGGAAAATTTGATGCTAAATCGGATGAAGGTATTTTTCTTGGTTATTCCACTAAGGAAAAGCCTATCACATTTTCAATAAACGTACTCGTACCATTGAAGAATCTATGCATGTTGACTTTGATGAGACTAACCCTTTTTGTATCAAGAAAGTAGTAGATGTTGATTTACATGAAGATACTCCACAAGATCAACCCTTAGAATCTCCTACTCAAGAATTAAACTCTCATGATGAATCTCTTAAGGAAAATGGTCAACTCTCAAATGAAGCTAGTACGGATTTACCAAAGTGTTGGAAAAATATCAAAGATCACCCAAGTGAATTAATTCTAGGTGATCCAAAAGAAGGTGTTACCACTCGTTCTCGTATTATTGCTCTATGTGCTCATCAAGCATTCTTATCTCAAATTGAGCCCAAGAATATTAAAGAAGCCTTGCTAGATGATCATTGGATAAACGCTATGCATGAGGAATTAAATCAATTTGAGCGTAGTAAAGTTTGGACATTAATTGAGAAACCAATTGGCCCTACTATTATTGGCACTAAGTGGGTATTTCGCAATAAGCTAGATGACACCGGTATTATCACTAGAAATAAAGCAAAGTTAGTTGCTCAAGGATACAATCAAGAAGAAGGTATTGATTTCGATGAAACTTTTGCTCCGGTAGCTAGACTTGAATCTATCCGTATGCTACTTGCTTTTGCTTGTTATATGAATTTTAAAATTTACCAAATGGATGTCAAAAGTGCTTTTTTAAATGGTTTTATAGATGAGGAAGTCTTTGTTAAACAACCACCGGGTTTTGAGGATCCAAAATTTCCAAATCATGTTTTTAAACTTTCAAAGGCTTTATATGGTTTAAAACAAGCACCGCGTGCTTGGTATGAACGTTTAAGCAAATTTTTATTAGATGATGGTTTTAAAAGAGGAAATATTGACTCCACTTTATTTATAAAAAGGTCTTCAAAAGATATCCTTCTTGTTCAAATTTATGTGGATGATATAATATTTGGTGCTACTAATGAAAATCTTTGTGAGAATTTTTCTAAAAGCATGCATAGAGAATTTGAGATGAGCATGATGGGAGAATTGAATTACTTTCTTGGACTTCAAATCAAGCAAATGAAGGATGGCATCTTTGTCAATCAAGCCAAATACACAAAAGAATTGATCAAAAAATTTGGACTTGAAGATGCAAAGGAAATTGGAACTCCAATGAGCACATCCACAAAACTAGACAAAGATGAAGATGGTAAGGATGTTGATGAGAAAGCATATCGAGGTATGATTGGTAGCTTACTTTATTTAACCGCTTCTAGACCCGATATTATGTTCCCCGTGTGTCTTTGTGCTAGATTCCAATCCTCTCCTAAAGAATCCCATCATAGTGCCGTTAAGCGTATTTTTAGGTATTTGAAAGGAACCCTAAGTCTAGGACTTTGGTACCCAAGATTTACCTCTTTTGAACTAATAGGTTATTCGGATGCCGATTATGCCGGTTGTAGACTTGATAGGAAGAGTACTAGTGGAAGTTGCCAATTCTTAGGTCAATCCCTTGTTTCTTGGTCTAGTAGAAAACAAAATAGTGTTGCTTTATCCACGGCCGAAGCCGAATATGTTGCGGCCGGGAATTGTGTGACTCAAATTCTTTGGATGAAACAAACCTTGCTAGATTTTGGCCTTGAATATGATTGTGTTCCCATTCGTTGTGATAACACTAGTGCTATCAACCTCACCAAAAATCCTATCCAACACTCTAGAACGAAACACATAGAAATCCGTCATCACTTTATCCGTCATCACACTCAAAAAGGGGATATTGTACTTGAATTTGTCACTTCGGAAAATCAACTAGCCGATATCTTTACTAAACCTCTACCCCAAGATCTTTTTGAGAAAATTCGTTGTGAGATTGGCATGCAAATTCTCTAACCATTCTTTCATGCCTTTATTGTTTAGTGCTTTTTGTGTTTATTATCTTGTTGCTAATATTTTCTTGATGTTATAGGGTCCTTGAAGCTTCTAATTGTTATCCATTTATTTCTTTAGCCTTTGTTTTTACTCAAAATGTATTTTGAACCCTTAAAATTTTCAAAAATCGTATCATTGGTTCTTTTTGTTGTTGACAAAGGGGGAGAAATTTTAGTTAAACTTTTTCAAATGCATTTTGTGACGGGGAGTTTTTATAAAAACTCTAGTGATTAGGTTGAGGGGGAGTTTTTAATCAAAACTTTATCTTAGGCATCTTCAAAAGTTTATGATTTGTCAAACATCAAAAAGGGGGAGATTGTTAGCCTCACCTTGTTTTTATTCCCGTTTTAATATTCGACAAATCATCATTTAAACTAAAATTCATTTGGTATCACTTTTAAAGGTTTTCCAAAACCCCTCATTAGATTAGTTGTCTTTAAATCCTTTATCTTAGCTTGAGATTCAAAAGAGCAGCGTCGCGGTACACCGGACGAAAGCTGCGGTACACCGCAGTACCACGGATCAAAGGCGCGGTGCACAGGCTAGTCCGACCAGTAAGCTAAGAAAACATGCGATACACCAGACAAAGGCGCGGTACACCGGACTGAGGCACGGACCTGGGACACGGTGCTTAGTATAGCCCGTAAGTCAGCAATGGATTTAAGACGAGGAGATTTGCGGTGCACCGGACAATACCCGCGGTACACCGCGAGATAGGGTTTCTGCGTTATTACTAGAGGACAAAGCTTATATCCGTTGGAGTTAAAATAGATCCGTTAGATAGAAGCCTTTTGACCGTTGGAAGATATTTTCAGCTATATATTGAAGCTCATTCAAGACACAACCCAAGCCTTCCATCTACCAATCTTAAGAGCAATAAATATTATCATTCAAGAAGGTTTCAAAGGAGCATTCAAGTCATATTCATTCTCAAGCTACTTAGTTTATATCCACTCATTTAGGAGTTTAGTTACAAAGCTTTTATAAGCACCCCTAAACACTTTTCCTTTCCTCTTAGTTCTTGTAATAGATTAAGAGAGTAGTGTGAGCATAGGTTTATGCTTGGTTCCTTGTGTTGGTGATAACACAAGTGTATTTCCTTCAAGGTTTTGAAGTGGTTGTAAAGGGTTTGTAATCTCACCCGGTTTAAGAGTTACGAAGATTAGTTGAGAATCTTGCAAATCCTAAGGAGGCTTCCTTAGGTAGTGGATGTAGGGAAACCGAACCACTATACATCGTTGTGTATCGTTTTCTATCCCTTCACTCTTTACATTTCCGCTCTCTATATGCTTGATAAAATGCTTACATGAATAGTTTGATAATATTGTCTTTTAGGATTATCTAGTTCTTAACTATTTAGTTTGCTAAAACAATAGGATTCAAATTAGCTTTTAATTTTATTTACTTGAAATAAAATTAGCCGATTAATTTCCATTGTCCTATTCAAACCCCCTTCTAGGACGCATATAGTATATCAGGTCGAAATATGGAGTAAGCCCCAAGTTAATCTTACCAAAATTCGTATCTCTAAATTGTAGCTTACCATTACAGATATTGATTTGGTCATATCTCCTTAGTTACTTATCAGAATTTAATATTCTTTATACGGAAAATATATATCTGCTCATATAAAAAGCTCCTCATAATTCCTAACCAATTTTCTGCGGCAATTAAATTAGTAGACGTATGTGCAGTTTTGGTAGCTTCTTTACTTTCCAAATATTTCCAAAATTTTCCTTTTTGACTTTCTCTAAGGAGTTTCCTTTACTTTTCCTTTTCAAATCAGTTTCCATAGGTGTAATAGCTTCCATATACCTAAGTGTTATACAAATAACACACAAATTACGCGCAGAAGCTCACAAAATATCAAAACACCTAAAACTAGACAAGAAAGTGGAAAGTATAAATAAATGGGGGAAAATCCTAAAATGATGTTTCAAGTATAGATTAATACATCACAAATATGGAGACATCATGATGTTTCAATTGAATGGGTCTTAGTACCAATGTTAAGAACTTATATCTTAATATTATCTTTTACCTTATCTTGACAATGGAAGTGCATGACATAATTTGAGGAACCATGAAACCCCTTTTGTATAGTTGCTATATTAGTCTAATGCTTATTATATCAATACCTACAATTCTATTTCTAATTAGCTACACAATAAGATAATTTATTGAATATCCATATTAATTAGAAATTCCTTCTTTAAATAATATACTAAATATTTTTTAATCATTATCCAGGTTAGGATAATTTTGGGAATGACCTTTAACTCAAGTTCCAATAATGCGATAGGGCCAAAATAGGAAATCAATAGGATTACTTAACATTCTCCCACTGAATCTAGTTTAGTATTGGTCGTCAGTATTTCACACTCTACTAGCTCATCAAAATAAATGACATCTCGTCTATAATCACATAGAGTAGAGGCATGATAAATAGTAATAGGCCATAGTAATAGAAATATTTTTTAAGACCTATATATATCCCTTGACAAGACAACTAACTAATTACAACAATCGTTCATATTATCACCCTAATGAGAATTTCCATACACAGTTCAAATGTGTAATTTCTTTTGAGTATTATTGACCATAAAATATTAAAAGTCAACAAGTATTCTTTCTACAAACTATATAAAAAATACATAAATAATGTCATCTCATATTAGAATTTAAAAAACTCACATAGTACAGAAAAATATATGTTTGATGTCTTATATGATATAATTAATTACCATTTTTAAATGGAAAGAAGTCTCAGTTTATTCAGCATTCAAAAAAACTTTGTCGAACATAAGTTCACTTACATCATAATAAAAAAAACAAAGAGCCCACCCAAACAGTAACACATTCATTGAGTCCAAACCATATGCTAGTCTTAACATTTAACCCAACCCAAAACCTAAAAAACCCTAGTCTCACCATTATCAAAAGACTAATATGCCCTTTACAATTAGAAGAAATCAGATTTATTACACAACCGAATAATAGAAACAACTTTGTTTTACCAAAACGACTCTTGAATTTGACGCAACAAGCGGTTCCTCAATAATCCAATTCACTTTCTAATAAGCATTTTCCAATTCTTTACATTAACCTATATCACCAAATATTCATCTTACCATATTTGAGATGATCTCCTCATATTTAAGTTCACTGTCACAGGTTTTTTTCACTGCGTTCATACCACATGGTGTATACACAGGTAACAAGTAAGACATGAAATATCCGCAATTATTTCTTTTTACCACCACTTAGTTACCGATTTTTTTGCGAGAAAAGTTAAGGAATATATGGTTTAATTTTTTATATCGTGATATACTTGTATTACAAAAAGTTTAGAAATGATCAATTTTACTATATTCTGATACAGATCATGTATCCAGATGCAACACATACTTTAGTAAAGAAAAAGATTGATGATCATTACATTTCAATACGGTATGATTAAATTATTGAGTTTTAATGATATTTATGATAAATTTCTATATGAATATTTGTCATATTTCATATCTTAATGATATCAATAACCAAATCAACCTATTATCTTGCTCAATTTTAATACAATGTTATGGTTATTTTTCACTATAAATTATAGATGAAATATGTAAGTCACCCAATAAACTTTAAATATTTACTAATTTTTAATGTAATATATTGATTATTTTCTAATATACATTTTTAGATGGAATATATTAGTTTCCAAATCAGGTTTGCATATTAATCAGATTCCTCTATTACATCAAGTCATGTCTTATAGAAGTAAAATATATTTTATTTATTTTGGTCATAAAGAAACAAAGAGAGAGACGGGCAATGAGAAGTATAGGATATATTAATAGTCATACATAATTTTAAATTCAAATATTAATATGTTATGAGTCTAAAAACAATTAAATAAAATTAATATGGGAATGAAAGTATAGACTATAGAAAGATTTACCAGCAACAACAAAATATACATATCTTTATATCGTTCTACAAATATGCGCTTTTTTCAGAGGATAAAAAGTGAATATATTAAGAGTTTAAGTATAATAAGTCAGCAAGAGCATGGATAGTATTTTGGTTCAGACAGTAACATTTGTAATTTTTAAGGAAGATTGAGTTGATTCCAATACAATCATATCTCGTTGTTGCCTTTTGATACTCGAGATTCTTGAAAGTGTATGTATTGATCAAACAAAAAATTTGAGTTTTGAAAATTTTCCTATTACTTAACTTGTTGAGTTTTGAGAATTTTCTAAACCTCAAACTGTTTTTTTTTAAACTTCTTTTTCTGATGCATAGTTGGTTGGAACTAACATGTATTTTTATCAGTAACTCATTTTTTGATTTTTGGGAATTTTCTTCCCCTAACTCAACTTTTTGAGTTTTGGGAATTTTTCAAGAGATGGACGGAATTAATTAATATAGTTCAAACTGTAATACAAGAATATCCAAAACTAAAACTCACTCATGGAAATTTTTTAAATGATCTTGTGTTTATTTATTTATCGCTTAATAATTAGTCAAGTTTTATCATAACTTTTATTGCTAATTATAACAGGTTCTTGAAATTCGCCTCAGCATTCGTACAATGGTCGAAACGTGTATGTTGAAGTGAATGCAGGGGTAGGAGGGTTTGGTGCAGTTGGGTTTGGAGCCTCTCCAAAGGACGGTAATTAGCCGTCTTAGTCTTCTTGGTTTTCCGGCAGCCACCACCCACAGGAACGTTACGCAAAGCACCACCATCAGTCCAGTAACGTCTACAGTTCTTACAAAAGTAGCGCGGCTGAGTCAGGCTATAGTTATTGTAATAGCTCAGATAGTTGTACAAAGTCAATAACCTGGTAAATTTACCATTTAAATAAATATTAGAAACAAATTTTAAAGCTAAATTAAAAATTAAATAGATATACTTTTTGGTTTTATGTTTATTAATCAACATAATTATTTTCTCAAATTATTGATCTAATATTGATGATGTTTACGTATTTTCAGGTTATCTACTTTTTAAGAAGATTTGTGGAGTGGAAAACATCATCAATTGAAAGATACGTGTCAATGTGTCATCGTGAAGACTAATTAGTAGTACATAAGAAAATGAGTTATACCCTAGCCTTCCAAGTTTTATTAGGGTCGGGTACTGAAGTTTTAGTGGTCACTTTCTTTTGCCATTGTAATGATATGATGGAAAGAAAGTTTTGTAACTTTTGAAGTTAAATTAAATAAAATTTCTATAACTCTCTTCTAATTATGTGTAAACAGGATAGAATTCTGTCAAATTATGAATCTCTCATTATGAGTAGGGTTGAGCATTTCTTATACCCAAAACCGAAACTGGTGTTTTAATTACCCGAACCGATCCGAAATACTTGTTAAAATTACCTAGTTCAAAATACCATAGGGTTTACCTTTCTAATTTTCGGGCTCAAAATATTTACCAATGGGTTACCCAATATATTGGGTTGTCACTCAGCCTGACTTCGGTTTTCCCTATCGGTCCGACGAACCGAACCGTACCGTCAGCTGCCGGCGACGAACCGAGACCGGTGGTGCTGCCTTGAACGGAACGAGACGAACCGCCGTCGCTCTTATCGGGCGTGTTTTCATATATTATTAAAAACACCTCGGGCCGAACCGGTCCGAAACCGTTAATGACCGGAACCGGCCTCTAACTTTTTTTTATATAAAAGCTCAAACCCACAACATCATAAACCCAACATGTTTTAGCCCAAAGCCCCAAACCTTTTTTGTTCTTCAGCCCAACATGTTATCCCCCATTTTGTAGCCCAAATCATTAACCCAACCCAATCCACCACCAACCCAAAAAAAAAATTAACAAAATAACCCAAATGATAAATAACCCAATCCCATACCAACCCTACCATTACACGGTTACATTGACGCGTGAATCGTGATTGCGATTTGCGAACCTTCATACGCCGTTACTCCGCTCACCCACCTCAGCCTGACTATCGGTTTTCCTTATCGGTAATCACTTACTCCCTCAAATTAATCACTCAATCTCTGTGATGATCCACGCGTGTTACCGTCTCTCCGTTGTTCCACTTTTGTGATTAATCTAAGAAGGTTGGGTTTTGGGTTTGGAAATATAGCTTTTTCTTTAATTGGTAAGATTATACTCTTCTGGTTGATATTTGTATGTATATATATATATATATATATATATATATATATATATTCAATTTCTGACTTAGTATGTGATTCTTATGACTTATTCTATTCTGCATGGTTGAATTGGTGATTTCTGATGTTGGAATTGCGAATATGGCTTGAAGATTGATGGTTAATCATATGAAATTGGATGGGTAATGTTATTCTAGACTCTTTTATTTGTGGAAATTGTTTAATTACTATGTTTGTTGGCCTAAATGGAAATTGAATTAGAACCTGAAATTGAGATAGACATTGAAATTGTGGAAACTGAAATTGAAAGATTTTGGGGAAACTGAAGTTGTAATTGTTTGGTGAAATTGAAAGTGTAATTGTTTGTGATTCTGTACTTATGTTATTCGAAAATGTCCAAATTGAATACATGTCCCTGCTGTAAAATGATTTCCGAGTATAAGTTAGTAAGATCAAGTAGTTGAAGTGTTGAGTTTTGCTTTGAATTTATGGGAATTTTTGAATCGACGGATATAAACTTATGAAATTTGCAAAATAACCCCCTTTTGATACAAAAATGATGAAAACTCCTATTTATAAGATTAATATCTTTAATATTTTGTCCCATAGTTTTCGAATTTTGTAAAATTGGACCCAAACTTTTATAAAACATCTTGTGGGATTCTTTTTGATGATGAAAAACTTTCTGAAAAATGAAAATAAGGTCCTTATACGAATGGAAGATGTGTTTTTGTGGTCAAAATTTTCCTCCTCTTCTACATCTCTTCTTCTTTATTTAGGGTAATTAGCTATATATTTGTGGCTTAACCATATTTTTGAGCTTTGATTCTGTAAGTTTTATAATTAATTGTTTAGGTTATTATTTTGCTAAAATTTCATAATACTATTTGTTATTTTAAATGAGTTGAACTTAGCGTATATCTGTATTGTGTGCTTTGACTTATTGTTTTCATCCCTAAAATTGGCCAATATTAGGACTATCCTTAATAATTGAGTTAACACCCGGAAGGGGGATTCAATCACTGACTACACCACATAATCGTCTAGTGTGCGGTAGTGATCCTAACAGGCTTGCCTAGCTAGATATCCATAAAGGTTTGATTTAACCACTGATCATTACGCAGGGTCTCCTTACCCAAGTACCCTGGTAGTAGAGAGGTTGCTCCTAAGTCAACCATGACGGGGGTTAGGAAGAATTTAGAATCCCGGTTTATGTATAATGCTCAATTCACCCTTAAGATTAGAATAACAACTTAGTAAAATAGGCTCATATTAGTGACCCTAATTTATCTAACTTACATTCACATTTATTTATTAGTAATCTTATTTATTTATTCAAATCAGATAATTATTCATCTTATCTTTTTTTTAATCTAAACATCTAAATTTGTCTACGCTTATTGAATACAAGTAGATCTAACAGATTAAATCCCTGGGAACGAACTTTACTTACTAACTGAACTTGCACCCGATCTGTAATACTTGCAGTGAGTTTCCCATGGTAGTCAAGGGTGTGTGTCCTTTATTATTATCTAATTTATCTATTTATTTATCACACCTTTGCACCCACAACTAGAATAAATAAACTAGGATTAACAATGTAGTCCCCGGCAGCGTAGCCAAAAACTTGGTGGCTGGTAGGGTATGATAAAATAATGATAATAAAAGATAAGAACTATAACCCTAACCAATCACGTTACTCACTAAAAGTATCACAGTCGTATGCAAGTTTAATTGATAAGTAGAATTCGTTCGCAATGACTATGAAAGTTAGCTTAGGTTTAATGCAAATATAAAGTGAAAATAAAAGAAGTTAGAAGAATAATACGCTAAAAGACTCTAAAATGTTTATTTTGTTTTTAAGACTCTAAACAATTGATTAAAGAAAATAAATAGAAAGAAAGAAGTAGTATGAGAGTTTAGCTCGAGATATAGCAAGTAATCCCCACTAGCCTTGTCTTATGACCTATTTATGTAAAGGAGAATTGTGTGATATGCAATAGCCAGGATTCTATATTCCTTCCAACCCCCTTCTGGGTGGACTTAGGTGGCGACCTAACAATTACCAGCAGACTTGGGTAAGGGGACCCTGCACAATGATCGGTGGTTAATCTCAAACCCTAGTGACTGTCTAGTTAGGCAAGTCATTTCGAATCACTACCGCACACTAGACGTTTATGTGGTGTTTCAATAATTAGAAACCCCTTATGGGTGACCATCTAACTACTATTATGGGAATCCTATACGTTGGCCACCACAAGAACTACAGACAATACATCAATTCACATAAAAACAGAGATAACACAACTATTTTCAATCAAATGTAAAATAACATCCCAAATTAATATAGATATAAAAAAGTCTAGGGTTCATACCCTTATGCTAATCTCAAGCTAAATAGAATTAATTCACACTAGAGAAAGAAATAAAATAAATTACAAGGTTGAAGGGGTTGGAATGGCATGAATAGCATCCAACTCCTTCTTGTCTTGTCTTCTCTTGATGTAAGCTTCCTATTGGGTTTTAAATGATTAAGGACTGACCAAGGATGATTTTTCTAAGGTAGGAATCGATATATATATAGTCCATTGGTCGAAATATGGAGTAAGCCCCAAGTTAATCTTACCAAAATTCGTATCTCTAAATTGTAGCTAACCATTACAGATATTGATTTGGTCATATCTCCTTAGTTACTTATCAGAATTTAATATTCTTTATATGGAAAATATATATCTGCTCATATAAAAAGCTCCTCCTAATTCCTAACCAATTTTCTGCGGCAATTAAATTAGTAGACGTATGTGCAGATTTGGTAGCTTCTTTACTTTCCAAATATTTCCAAAATTTTCCTTTTTGACTTTCTCTAAGGAGTTTCCTTTACTTTTCCTTTTCAAATCAGTTTCCATAGGTGTAATAGCTTCCATATACCTAAGTGTTATACAAATAACACACAAATTACGTGTAGAAGCTCACAAAATATCAAAACACCTAAAACTAGACAAGAAAGTGGAAAGTATAAATAAATGGGGGAAAAATCCTAAAATTAAGTACTATATACCCCTAAAATGATGTTTCAAGTATAGATTAATACATCACAAATATGGAGACATCATGATGTTTCAATTGAATGGGTCTTAGTACCAATGTTAAGAACTTATATCTTAATATTATCTTTTACCTTATCTTGACAATGGAAGTGCATGACATAATTTGAGGAACCATGAAACCCCTTTTGTATAGTTGCTATAATAGTCTAATGCTTATTATATCAATACCTACAATTCTATTTCTAATTAGCTACACAATAAGATAATTTATTGAATATCCATATTAATTAGAAATTCCTTCTTTAAATAATATACTAAATATTTTTTAATCATTATCCAGGTTAGGATAATTTTGGGAATGACCTTTAACTCAAGTTCCAATAATTCGATAGGGCCAAAATAGGAAATCAATAGGATTACTTAACATTCTCCCACTGAATCTAGTTTAGTATTGGTCGTCAGTATTTCACACTCTACTAGCTCATCAAAATAAATGACATCTCGTCTATAATCACATAGAGTAGAGGCATGATAAATAGTAATAGGCCATAGTAATAGAAATGTTTTTTAAGACCTATATATATCCCTTGACAAGACAACTAACTAATTACAACAATCGTTCATATTATCACCCTAATGAGAATTTCCATACACAGTTCAAATGTGTAATTTCTTTTGAGTATTATTGCCCATAAAATATTAAAAGTCAACAAGTATTCTTTCTACAAACCATATAAAAAATACATAAATAATGTCATCTCATATTAGAATTTAAAAAACTCACATAATACAGAAAAATATATGTTTGATGTCTTATATGATATAATTAATTACCATTTTTAAATGGAAAGAAGTCTCATTTTATTCAGCATTCAAAAAAACTTTGTCGAACATAAGTTCACTTACATCATAATAAAAAAAAACAAAGAGCCCACCCAAACAGTAACACATTCATTGAGTCCAAAACATATGCTAGTCTTAACATTTAACCCAACCCAAAACCTAAAAAACCCTAGTCTCACCATTATCAAAAGACTAATATGCCCTTTACAATTAGAAGAAATCAGATTTATTACACAACCGAATACTAGAAACAACTTTGTTTTACCAAAACGACTCTTGAATTTGACGCAACAAGCGGTTCCTCAATAATCCAATTCACTTTCTAACAAGTATTTTCCAATTCTTTACATTAAACTATATCACCAAATATTCGTCTTACCATATTTGAGATGATCTCCTCATATTTAAGTTCACTGTCACAGGTTTTTTTCACTGCGTTCATACCACATGGTGTATACACAGGTAACAAGTAAGACATGAAATATCCGCAATTATTTCTTTTCACCACCACTTAGTTACCGATTTATATATGGTTTAATTTCTTATATCGTGATATACTTGTATTACAAAAAGTTTAGAAATGATCAATTTTACTATATTCTGATACAGATCATGTATCCAGATGCAGACACATACTTTAGTAAAAGAAAAGATTGATGATCATTACATTTCAATACGGTATGATTAAATTATTGAGTTTTAATGATATTTATGAGAAATTTCTACATGAATATATGTCATATTTCATATCTTAATGATATCAATAACCAAATCAACCTATTATCTTGCTCAATTTTAATACAATGTTATGGTTATTTTTCACTATAAATTATAGGTGAAATATGTAAGTCACCCAATAAACTTTAAATATTTACTAATTTTTAATGTAATATATTGATTATTTTCTAATATACATTTTTAGATGGAATATATTAGTTTCCAAATCAGGTTTGCATATTAATCAGATTCCTCTATTACATCAAGTCATGTCTTATAGAAGTAAAATATATTTTATTTATTTTGGTCATAAAGAATCAAAGAGAGAGACGGACAATGAGAAGTATAGGATATATTAATAGTCATACATAATTTTAAATTCAAATATTAATATGTTATGAGTCTAAAAACAATTAAATAAAATTAATATGGGAATGAAAGTATAGACTATAGAAAGATTTACCAGCAACAACAAAATATACATATCTTTATATCGTTCTACAAATATGCGCTTTTTTCAGAGGATAAAAAGTGAATATATTAAGAGTTTAAGTATAATAAGTCAGCAAGAGCATGGATAGTATTTTGGTTCAGACAGTAACATTTGTAATTTTTAAGGAAGATTGAGTTGATTCCAATACAATCATATCTCGTTGTTGCCTTTTGATACTCGAGATTCTTGAAAGTGTATGTATTGATCAAACAAAAAATTTGAGTTTTGAAAATTTTCCTATTACTTAACTTGTTGAGTTTTGAGAATTTTCTAAACCTCAAACTGTTTTTTTTTAAACTTCTTTTTCTGATGCATAGTTGGTTGGAACTAACATGTATTTTTATCAGTAACTCATTTTTTGATTTTTGGGAATTTTCTTCCCATAACTCAACTTTTTGAGTTTTAAGAATTTTTTAAGAGATGGACGGAATTAATTAATATAGTTCAAACTGTAATACAAGAATATCCAAAACTAAAACTCACTCATGGAAATTTTTTAAATGATCTTGTGTTTATTTATTTATCGCTTAATAATTAGTCAAGTTTTATCATAACTTTTATTGCTAATTATAACAGGTTCTTGAAATTCGCCTCAGCATTCATACAATGGTCGAAACGTGTATGTTGAAGTGAATGCAGGGGTAGGAGGGTTTGGTGCAGTTGGGTTTGGAGCCTCTCCAAAGGACGGTAATTAGCCGTCTTAGTCTTCTTGGTTTTCCGGCAGCCACCACCCACAGGAACGTTACGCAAAGCACCACCCTCAGTCCAGTAACGTCTACAGTTCTTACAAAAGTAGCGCGGCTGAGTCAGGCTATAGTTATTGTAATAGCTCAGATAGTTGTACAAAGTCAATAACCTGGTAAATTTACCATTTAAATAAATATTAGAAACAAATTTTAAAGCTAAATTAAAAATAAAATAGATATACTTTTTGGTTTTATGTTTATTAATCAACATAATTATTTTCTCAAATTATTGATCTAATATTGATGATGTTTACGTATTTTCAGGTTATCTACTTTTTAAGAAGATTTGTGGAGTGGAAAACATCATCAATTGAAAGATACGTGTCAATGTGTCATCGTGAAGACTAATTAGTAGTACATAAGAAAATGAGTTATACCCTAGCCTTCCAAGTTTTATTAGGGTCGGGTACTGAAGTTTTAGTGGTCACTTTCTTTTGCCATTGTAATGATATGATGGAAAGAAAGTTTTGTAACTTTTGAAGTTAAATTAAATAAAATTTCTATAACTCTCTTCTAATTATGTGTAAACAGGATAGAATTTTGTCGAATTATGAATCTCTCATTATAAGTAGGGTTGAGCATTTCTTATACCCAAAACCGAAACTGGTGTTTTAATTACCCAAACCGATCCGAAATACTTGTTAAAATTACCTAGTTCAAAATACCATAGGGTTTACCTTTCTAATTTTCGGGCTCAAAATATTTACCAATGGGTTACCCAATATATTGGGTTGTCACTCAGCCTGACTTCGGTTTTCCCTATCGGTCCGACGAACCGAACCGTACCGTCAGCTGCCGGGGACGAACCGAGACCGGTGGTGCTGCCTTGAACGGAACGAGACGAACCGCCGTCGCTCTTATCGGGCGTGTTTTCATATATTATTAAAAACACCTCGGGCCGAACCGGTCCGAAACCGTTAATGACCGGAACCGGCCTCTAACTTTTTTTTTATACAAAAGCTCAAACCCACAACATCATAAACCCAACATGTTTTAGCCCAAAGCCCCAAACCTTTTTTGTTCTTCAGCCCAACATGTTATCCCCCATTTTGTAGCCCAAATCATTAACCCAACCCAATCCACCACCAACCCAAAAAAAAATTAACAAAATAACCCAAATGATAAATAACCCAATCCCATACCAACCCTACCATTACACGGTTACATTGACGCGTGAATCGTGATTGCGATTTGCAAACCTTCATACGCCGTTACTCCGCTCACCCACCTCAGCCTGACTATCGGTTTTCCTTATCGGTAATCAATTACTCCCTCAAATTAATCACTCAATCTCTGTGATGATCCACGCGTGTTACCGTCTCTCCGTTGTTCCACTTTTGTGATTAATCTAAGAAGGTTGGGTTTTGGGTTTGGAAATATAGCTTTTTCTTTAATTGGTAAGATTATACTCTTCTGATTGATATTTGTATGTATATATATATATATTCAATTTCTGACTTAGTATGTGATTCTTATGACTTATTCTATTCTGCATGGTTGAATTGGTGATTTCTGATGTTGGAATTGCGAATATGGCTTGAAGATTGATGGTTAATCATATGAAATTGGATGGGTAATGTTATTCTAGGCTCTTTTGTTTGTGTAAATTGTTTAATTACTATGTTTGTTGGCCTAAATGGAAATTGAATTAGAACCTGAAATTGAGATAGACATTGAAATTGTGGAAACTGAAATTGAAAGATTTTGGGGAAACTAAAGTTGTAATTGTTTGGTGAAATTGAAAGTGTAATTGTTTGTGATTCTGTACTTATGTTATTCGAAAATGTCCAAATTGAATACATGTCCCTGTTGTAAAATGATTTCCGAGTATAAGTTAGTAAGATCAAGTAGTTGAAGTGTTGAGTTTTGCTTTGAATTGATGGGAATTTTTGAATCGACTGATATAAACTTATGAAATTTGCAAAATAACCCCCTTTTGATACAAAAATGATGAAAACTCCTATTTATAAGATTAATATCTTTAATATTTTGTCCCATAGTTTTCGAATTTTGTAAAATTGGACCCAAACTTTTATAAAACATCTTGTGGGATTCTTTTTGATGATGAAAAACTTTCTGAAAAATGAAAATAAGGTCCTTATACGAATGGAAGATGTGTTTTTGTGGTCAAAATTTTCCTCCGCTTCTACATCTCTTCTTCTTCATTTAGGGTAATTAGCTATATATTTGTGGCTTAACCATATTTTTGAGCTTTGATTCTGTAAGTTTTATAATTAATTGTTTGGGTTATTATTTTGCTAAAATTTCATAATACTATTTGTTATTTTAAATGAGTTGAACTTAGCGTATATTTGTATTGTGTGCTTTGACTTATTGTTTTCATCCCTAAAATTGGCCAATATTAGGACTATCCTTAATAATTGAGTTAACACCCGGAAGGGGGATTCAATCACTGACTACACCACATAATCGTCTAGTGTGCGGTAGTGATCCTAACAGGCTTGCCTAGCTAGATATCCATAAAGGTTTGATTTAACCACTGATCATTACGCAGGGTCTCCTTACCCAAGTACCCTGGTAGTAGAGAGGTTGCTCCTAAGTCAACCATGACGGGGGTTAGGAAGAATTTAGAATCCCGGTTTATGTATAATGCTCAATTCACCCTTAAGATTAGAATAACAACTTAGTAAAATAGGCTCATATTAGTAACCCTAATTTATCTAACTTACATTCACATTTATTTATTAGTATTCTTATTTATTTATTCAAATCAGATAATTATTCATCTTATCTTTGTTTTAATCTAAACATCTAAATTTGTCTACGCTTATTGAATACAAGTAGATCTAACAGATTAAATCCCTCGGAACGAACTTTACTTACTAACTGAACTAGCACCCGATCTGTAATACTTGCAGTGAGTTTCCCATGGTAGTCAAGGGTGTGTGTCCTTTATTATTATCTAATTTATCTATTTATTTACCTTTGCACCCACCACTAGAATAAATACACTAGGACTAACAATGTAGTCCCCGGCAGCGTAGCCAAAAACTTGGTGGCTGGTAGGGTATGATAAAATAATGATAATAAAAGATAAGAACTATAACCCTAACCAATCACGTTACTCACTACAAGTATCACAGTCGTATGCAAGTTTAATTGATAAGTAGAATTCGTTCGCAATGACTATGAAAGTTAGCTTAGGTTTAATGCAAATATAAAGTGAAAATAAAAGAAGTTAGAAGAATAATACGCTAAAAGACTCTAAAATATTTATTTTGTTTTTAAGACTCTAAACAATTGATTAAAGAAAATAAATAGAAAGAAAGAAGTAGTATGAGAGTTTAGCTCGAGATATAGCAAGTAATCCCCACTAGCCTTGTGTTATGACCTATTTATGTAAAGGAGAATTGTGTGATATGCAATAGCCAGGATTCTATATTCCTTCCAACCCCCTTCTGGGTGGACTTAGGTGGCGACCTAACAATTACCAGCAGACTTGGGTAAGGGGACCCTGCACAATGATCGGTGGTTAATCTCAAACCCTAGTGACTGTCTAGTTAGGCAAGTCATTTCGAATCACTACCGCACACTAGACGTTTATGTGGTGTTTCAATAATTAGAAACCCCTTATGGGTGACCATCTAACTACTATTATGGGAATCCTATACGTTGGCCACCACAAGAACTACAGACAATACATCAATTCACATAAAAACAGAGATAACACAACTATTTTCAATTAAATGTAAAATAACATCCCAAATTAATATAGATATAAAAAAGTCTAGGGTTCATACCCTTATGCTAATCTCAAGCTAAATAGAATTAGTTCATACTAGAGAAAGAAATAAAATAAATTACAAGGTTGAAGGGGTTGGAATGGCATGAATAGCGTCCAACTCCTTCTTGTCTTGTCTTCTCTTGATGTAAGCTTCCTATTGGGTTTTAAATGATTAAGGACTGACCAAGGATGATTTTTCTAAGGTAGGAATCGATATATATATATAGTCCATTGGTCGAAATATGGAGTAAGCCCCAAGTTAATCTTACCAAAATTCGTATCTCTAAATTGTAGCTAACCATTACAGATATTGATTTGGTCATATCTCCTTAGTTACTTATCAGAATTTAATATTCTTTATATGGAAAATATATATCTGCTCATATAAAAAGCTCCTCCTAATTCCTAACCAATTTTCTGCGGCAATTAAATTAGTAGACGTATGTGCAGATTTGGTAGCTTCTTTACTTTCCAAATATTTCCAAAATTTTCCTTTTTGACTTTCTCAAAGGAGTTTCCTTTACTTTTCCTTTTCAAATCAGTTTCCATAGGTGTAATAGCTTCCATATACCTAAGTGCTATACAAATAACACACAAATTACGCGCAGAAGCTCACAAAATATCAAAACACCTAAAACTAGACAAGAAAGTGGAAAGTATAAATAAATGGGGGAAAATCCTAAAATTAAGTACTATATACCCCTAAAATGATGTTTCAAGTATAGATTAATACATCACAAATATGGAGACATCATGATGTTTCAATTGAATGGGTCTTAGTACCAATGTTAAGAACTTATATCTTAATATTATCTTTTACCTTATCTTGACAATGGAAGTGCATGACATAATTTGAGGAACCATGAAACCCCTTTTGTATAGTTGCTATAATAGTCTAATGCTTATTATATCAATACCTACAATTCTATTTCTAATTAGCTACACAATAAGATAATTTATTGAATATCCATATTAATTAGAAATTCCTTCTTTAAATAATATACTAAATATTTTTTAATCATTATCCAGGTTAGGATAATTTTGGGAATGACCTTTAACTCAAGTTCCAATAATGCGATAGGGCCAAAATAGGAAATCAATAGGATTACTTAACATTCTCCCACTGAATCTAGTTTAGTATTGGTCGTCAGTATTTCACACTCTACTAGCTCATCAAAATAAATGACATCTCGTCTATAATCACATAGAGTAGAGGCATGATAAATAGTAATAGGCCATAGTAATAGAAATATTTTTTAAGACCTATATATATCCCTTGACAAGACAACTAACTAATTACAACAATCGTTCATATTATCACCCTAATGAGAATTTCCATACACAGTTCAAATGTGTAATTTCTTTTGAGTATTATTGCCCATAAAATATTAAAAGTCAACAAGTATTCTTTCTACAAACCATATAAAAAATACATAAATAATGTCATCTCATATTAGAATTTAAAAAACTCACATAATACAAAAAAATATATGTTTGATGTCTTATATGATATAATTAATTACCATTTTTAAATGGAAAGAAGTCTCATTTTATTCAGCATTCAAAAAAACTTTGTCGAACATAAGTTCACTTACATCATAATAAAAAAAACAAAGAGCCCACCCAAACAGTAACACATTCATTGAGTCCAAAACATATGCTAGTCTTAACATTTAACCCAACCCAAAACCTAAAAAACCCTAGTCTCACCATTATCAAAAGACTAATATGCCCTTTACAATTAGAAGAAATCAGATTTATTACACAACCGAATACTAGAAACAACTTTGTTTTACCAAAACGACTCTTGAATTTGACGCAACAAGCGGTTCCTCAATAATCCAATTCACTTTCTAACAAGTATTTTCCAATTATTTACATTAAACTATATCACCAAATATTCGTCTTACCATATTTGAGATGATCTCCTCATATTTAAGTTCACTGTCACAGGTTTTTTTCACTGCGTTCATACCACATGGTGTATACACAGGTAACAAGTAAGACATGAAATATCCGCAATTATTTCTTTTCACCACCACTTAGTTACCGATTTATATATGGTTTAATTTCTTATATCGTGATATACTTGTATTACAAAAAGTTTAGAAATGATCAATTTTACTATATTCTGATACAGATCATGTATCCAGATGCAGACACATACTTTAGTAAAGGAAAAGATTGATGATCATTACATTTCAATACGGTATGATTAAATTATTGAGTTTTAATGATATTTATGAGAAATTTCTACATGAATATATGTCATATTTCATATCTTAATGATATCAATAACCAAATCAACCTATTATCTTGCTCAATTTTAATACAATGTTATGGTTATTTTTCACTATAAATTATAGGTGAAATATGTAAGTCACCCAATAAACTTTAAATATTTACTAATTTTTAATGTAATATATTGATTATTTTCTAATATACATTTTTAGATGGAATATATTAGTTTCCAAATCAGGTTTGCATATTAATCAGATTCCTCTATTACATCAAGTCATGTCTTATAGAAGTAAAATATATTTTATTTATTTTGGTCATAAAGAATCAATGAGAGAGACGGACAATGAGAAGTATAGGATATATTAATAGTCATACATAATTTTAAATTCAAATATTAATATGTTATGAGTCTAAAAACAATTAAATAAAATTAATATGGGAATGAAAGTATAGACTATAGAAAGATTTACCAGCAACAACAAAATATACATATCTTTATATCGTTCTACAAATATGCGCTTTTTTCAGAGGATAAAAAGTGAATATATTAAGAGTTTAAGTATAATAAGTCAGCAAGAGCATGGATAGTATTTTGGTTCAGACAGTAACATTTGTAATTTTTAAGGAAGATTGAGTTGATTCCAATACAATCATATCTCGTTGTTGCCTTTTGATACTCGAGATTCTTGAAAGTTTATGTATTGATCAAACAAAAAATGTGAGTTTTGAAAATTTTCCTATTACTTAACTTGTTGAGTTTTGAGAATTTCTAAATCTCAAACTGTTTTTTTTAAACTTCTTTTTCTGATGCATAGTTGGTTGGAACTAACATGTATTTTTATCAGTAACTCATTTTTTGATTTTTGGGAATTTTCTTCCCATAACTCAACTTTTTGAGTTTTAAGAATTTTTTAAGAGATGGACGGAATTAATTAATATAGTTCAAACTGTAATACAAGAATATCCAAAACTAAAACTCACTCATGGAAATTTTTTAAATGATCTTGTGTTTATTTATTTATCGCTTAATAATTAGTCAAGTTTTATCATAACTTTTATTGCTAATTATAACAGGTTCTTGAAATTCGCCTCAGCATTCATACAATGGTCGAAACGTGTATGTTGAAGTGAATGCAGGGGTAGGAGGGTTTGGTGCAGTTGGGTTTGGAGCCTCTCCAAAGGACGGTAATTAGCCGTCTTAGTCTTCTTGGTTTTCCGGCAGCCACCACCCACAGGAACGTTACGCAAAGCACCACCCTCAGTCCAGTAACGTCTACAGTTCTTACAAAAGTAGCGCGGCTAAGTCAGGCTATAGTTATTGTAATAGCTCAGATAGTTGTACAAAGTCAATAACCTGGTAAATTTACCATTTAAATAAATATTAGAAACAAATTTTAAAGCTAAATTAAAAATAAAATAGATATACTTTTTGGTTTTATGTTTATTAATCAACATAATTATTTTCTCAAATTATTGATCTAATATTGATGATGTTTACGTATTTTCAGGTTATCTACTTTTTAAGAAGATTTGTAGAGTGGAAAACATCATCAATTGAAAGATACGTGTCAATGTGTCATCGTGAAGACTAATTAGTAGTACATAAGAAAATGAGTTATACCCTAGCCTTCCAAGTTTTATTAGGGTCGGGTACTGAAGTTTTAGTGGTCACTTTCTTTTGCCATTGTAATGATATGATGGAAAGAAAGTTTTGTAACTTTTGAAGTTAAATTAAATAAAATTTCTATAACTCTCTTCTAATTATGTGTAAACAGGATAGAATTTTGTCGAATTATGAATCTCTCATTATGAGTAGGGTTGAGCATTTCTTATACCCAAAACCGAAACTGGTGTTTTAATTACCCAAACCGATCCGAAATACTTGTTAAAATTACCTAGTTCAAAATACCATAGGGTTTACCTTTCTAATTTTCGGGCTCAAAATATTTACCAATGGGTTACCCAATATATTGGGTTGTCACTCAGCCTGACTTCGGTTTTCCCTATCGGTCCGACGAACCGAACCGTACCGTCAGCTGCCGGCGACGAACCGAGACCGGTGGTGCTGCCTTGAACGGAACGAGACGAACCGCCGTCGCTCTTATCGGGCGTGTTTTCATATATTATTAAAAACACCTCGGGCCGAACCGATCCGAAACCGTTAATGACCGGAACCGGCCTCTAACTTTTTTTTTATATAAAAGCTCAAACCCACAACATCATAAACCCAACATGTTTTAGCCCAAAGCCCCAAACCTTTTTTGTTCTTCAGCCCAACATGTTATCCCCCATTTTGTAGCCCAAATCATTAACCCAACCCAATCCACCACCAACCCAAAAAAAAAATTAACAAAATAACCCAAATGATAAATAACCCAATCCCATACCAACCCTACCATTACACGGTTACATTGACGCGTGAATCGTGATTGCGATTTGCGAACCTTCATACGCCGTTACTCCGCTCACCCACCTCAGCCTGACTATCGGTTTTCCTTATCGGTAATCACTTACTCCCTCAAATTAATCACTCAATCTCTGTGATGATCCACACGTGTTACCGTCTCTCCGTTGTTCCACTTTTGTGATTAATCTAAGAAGGTTGGGTTTTGGGTTTGGAAATATAGCTTTTTCTTTAATTGGTAAGATTATACTCTTCTGGTTGATATTTGTATGTATATATATATATTCTGAATTCTATTCTGCATGGTTGAATTGGTGATTTCTGATGTTAGAATTGGGAATATGGCTTGAAGATTGATGGTTAATCATATGAAATTGGATGGGTAATGTTATTCTAGGCTCTTTTGTTTGTGGAAATTGTTTAATTACTATGTTTGTTGTCCTAAATGGAAATTGAATTAGAACCTGAAATTGAGATAGACATTGAAATTGTGGAAACTGAAATTGAAAGATTTTGGGGAAACTGAAGTTGTAATTGTTTGGTGAAATTGAAAGTGTAATTGTTTGTGATTCTGTACTTATGTTATTCGAAAATGTCCAAGTTGAATACATGTCCCTGTTGTAAAATGATTTCCGAGTATAAGTTAGTAAGATCAAGTAGTTGAAGTGTTGAGTTTTGCTTTGAATTGATGGGAATTTTTGAATCGACGGATATAAACTTATGAAATTTGCAAAATAACCCCCTTTTGATACAAAAATGATGAAAACTCCTATTTATAAGATTAATATCTTTAATATTTTGTCCCATAGTTTTTGAATTTTGTAAAATTGGACCCAAACTTTTATAAAACATCTTGTGGGATTCTTTTTGATGATGAAAAACTTTCTGAAAAATGAAAATAAGGTCCTTATACGAATGGAAGATGTGTTTTTGTGGTCAAAATTTTCCTCCTCTTCTACATCTCTTCTTCTTTATTTAGGGTAATTAGCTATATATTTGTGGCTTAACCATATTTTTGAGCTTTGATTCTGTAAGTTTTATAATTAATTGTTTGGGTTATTATTTTGCTAAAATTTCATAATACTATTTGTTATTTTAAATGAGTTGAACTTAGCGTATATCTGTATTGTGTGCTTTGACTTATTGTTTTCATCCCTAAAATTGGTCAATATTAGGACTATCCTTAATAATTGAGTTAACACCCGGAAGGGGGATTCAATCACTGACTACACCACATAATCGTCTAGTGTGCGGTAGTGATCCTAACAGGCTTGCCTAGCTAGATATCCATAAAGGTTTGATTTAACCACTGATCATTACGCAGGGTCTCCTTACCCAAGTACCCTGGTAGTAGAGAGGTTGCTCCTAAGTCAACCATGACGGGGGTTAGGAAGAATTTAGAATCCCGGTTTATGTATAATGCTCATTTCACCCTTAATATTAGAATAACAACTTAGTAAAGTAGGCTCATATTAGTTACCCTAATTTATCTAACTTACATTCACATTTATTTATTAGTATTCTTATTTATTTATTCAAATCAGATAATTATTCATCTTATCTTTGTTTTAATCTAAACATCTAAATTTGTCTACGCTTATTGAATACAAGTAGATCTAACAGATTAAATCCCTGGGAACGAACTTTACTTACTAACTGAACTTGCACCCGATCTGTAATACTTGCAGTGAGTTTCCCATGGTAGTCAAGGGTGTGTGTCCTTTATTATTATCTAATTTATCTATTTATTTATCACACCTTTGCACCCACCACTAGAATAAATACACTAGGACTAACAATGTAGTCCCCGGCAGCGTAGCCAAAAACTTGGTGGCTGGTAGGGTATGATAAAATAATGATAATTAAAGATAAGAACTATAACCCTAACCAATCACGTTACTCACTACAAGTATCACAGTCGTATGCAAGTTTAATTGATAAGTAGAATTCGTTCGCAATGACTATGAAAGTTAGCTTAGGTTTAATGCAAATATAAAGTGAAAATAAAAGAAGTTAGAAGAATAATACGCTAAAAGACTCTAAAATATTTATTTTGTTTTTAAGACTCTAAACAATTGATTAAAGAAAATAAATAGAAAGAAAGAAGTAGTATGAGAGTTTAGCTCGAGATATAGCAAGTAATCCCCACTAGCCTTGTGTTATGACCTATTTATGTAAAGGAGAATTGTGTGATATGCAATAGCCAGGATTCTATATTCCTTCCAACCCCCTTCTGGGTGGACTTAGGTGGCGACCTAACAATTACCAGCAGACTTGGGTAAGGGGACCCTGCACAATGATCGGTGGTTAATCTCAAACCCTAGTGACTGTCTAGTTAGGCAAGTCATTTCGAATCACTACCGCACACTAGACGTTTATGTGGTGTTTCAATAATTAGAAACCCCTTATGGGTGACCATCTAACTACTATTATGGGAATCCTATACGTTGGCCACCACAAGAACTACAGACAATACATCAATTCACATAAAAACAGAGATAACACAACTAATTTCAGTTAAATGTAAAATAACATCCCAAATTAATATAGATATAAAAAAGTCTAGGGTTCATACCCTTATGCTAATCTCAAGCTAAATAGAATTAGTTCATACTAGAGAAAGAAATAAAATAAATTACAAGGTTGAAGGGGTTGGAATGGCATGAATAGCGTCCAACTCCTTCTTGTCTTGTCTTCTCTTGATGTAAGCTTCCTATTGGGTTTTAAATGATTAAGGACTGACCAAGGATGATTTTTCTAAGGTAGGAATCGATATATATATAGTCCATTGGTCGAAATATGGAGTAAGCCCCAAGTTAATCTTACCAAAATTCGTATCTCTAAATTGTAGCTAACCATTACAGATATTGATTTGGTCATATCTCCTTAGTTACTTATCAGAATTTAATATTCTTTATATGGAAAATATATATCTGTTCATATAAAAAGCTCCTCCTAATTCCTAACCAATTTTCAGTGGCAATTAAATTAGTAGACGTATGTGCAGATTTGGTAGCTTCTTTACTTTCCAAATATTTCCAAAATTTTCCTTTTTGACTTTCTCTAAGGAGTTTCCTTTACTTTTCCTTTTCAAATCAGTTTCCATAGGTGTAATAGCTTCCATATACCTAAGTGTTATACAAATAACACACAAATTACGCGTAGAAGCTCACAAAATATCAAAACACCTAAAACTAGACAAGAAAGTGGAAAGTATAAATAAATGGGGGAAAAATCCTAAAATTAAGTAATATATACCCCTAAAATGATGTTTCAAGTATAGATTAATACATCATAAATATGGAGACATCATGATGTTTCAATTGAATGGGTCTTAGTACCAATGTTAAGAACTTATATCTTAATATTATCTTTTACCTTATCTTGACAATGGAAGTGCATGACATAATTTGAGGAACCATGAAACCCCTTTTGTATAGTTGCTATAATAGTCTAATGCTTATTATATCAATACCTACAATTCTATTTCTAATTAGCTACACAATAAGATAATTTATTGAATATCCATATTAATTAGAAATTCCTTCTTTAAATAATATACTAAATATTTTTTAATCATTATCCAGGTTAGGATAATTTTGGGAATGACCTTTAACTCAAGTTCCAATAATGCGATAGGGCCAAAATAGGAAATCAATAGGATTACTTAACATTCTCCCACTGAATCTAGTTTAGTATTGGTCGTCAGTATTTCACACTCTACTAGCTCATCAAAATAAATGACATCTCGTCTATAATCACATAGAGTAGAGGCATGATAAATAGTAATAGGCCATAGCAATAGAAATATTTTTTAAGACCTATATATATCCCTTGACAAGACAACTAACTAATTACAACAATCGTTCATATTATCACCCTAATGAGAATTTCCATACACAGTTCAAATGTGTAATTTCTTTTGAGTATTATTGCCCATAAAATATTAAAAGTCAACAAGTATTCTTTCTACAAACCATATAAAAAATACATAAATAATGTCATCTCATATTAGAATTTAAAAAACTCACATAATACAGAAAAATATATGTTTGATGTCTTATATGATATAATTAATTACCATTTTTAAATGGAAAGAAGTCTCATTTTATTCAGCATTCAAAAAAACTTTGTCGAACATAAGTTCACTTACATCATAATAAAAAAAACAAAGAGCCCACACAAACAGTAACACATTCATTGAGTCCAAAACATATGCTAGTCTTAACATTTAACCCAACCCAAAACCTAAAAAACCCTAGTCTCACCATTATCAAAAGACTAATATGCCCTTTACAATTAGAAGAAATCAGATTTATTACACAACCGAATACTAGAAACAACTTTGTTTTACCAAAACGACTCTTGAATTTGACGTAACAAGCGGTTCCTCAATAATCCAATTCACTTTCTAACAAGTATTTTCCAATTCTTTACATTAAACTATATCACCAAATATTCGTCTTACCATATTTGAGATGATCTCCTCATATTTAAGTTCACTGTCACAGGTTTTTTTCACTGCGTTCATACCACATGGTGTATACACAGGTAACAAGTAAGACATGAAATATCCGCAATTATTTCTTTTCACCACCACTTAGTTACCGATTTATATATGGTTTAATTTCTTTTATCGTGATATACTTGTATTACAAAAAGTTTAGAAATGATCAATTTTACTATATTCTGATACAGATCATGTATCCAGATGCAGACACATACTTTAGTAAAGGAAAAGATTGATGATCATTACATTTCAATACGGTATGATTAAATTATTGAGTTTTAATGATATTTATGAGAAATTTCTACATGAATATATGTCATATTTCATATCTTAATGATATCAATAACCAAATCAACCTATTATCTTGCTCAATTTTAATACAATTTTATGGTTATTTTTCACTATAAATTATAGGTGAAATATGTAAGTCACCCAATAAACTTTAAATATTTACTAATTTTTAATGTAATATATCGATTATTTTCTAATATACATTTTTAGATGGAATATATTAGTTTCAAATCAGGTTTGCATATTAATCAGATTCCTCTATTACATCAAGTCATGTCTTATAGAAGTAAAATATATTTTATTTATTTTGGTCATAAAGAATCAAAGAGAGAGACGGACAATGAGAAGTATAGGGTATATTAATAGTCATACATAATTTTAAATTCAAATATTAATATGTTATGAGTCTAAAAACAATTAAATAAAATTAATATGGGAATGAAAGTATAGACTATAGAAAGATTTACCAGCAACAACAAAATATACATATCTTTATATCGTTCTACAAATATGCGCTTTTTTCAGAGGATAAAAAGTGAATATATTAAGAGTTTAAGTATAATAAGTCAGCAAGAGCATGGATAGTATTTTGGTTCAGACAGTAACATTTGTAATTTTTAAGGAAGATTGAGTTGATTCCAATACAATCATATCTCGTTGTTGCCTTTTGATACTCGAGATTCTTGAAAGTTTATGTATTGATCAAACAAAAAATGTGAGTTTTGAAAATTTTCCTATTACTTAACTTGTTGAGTTTTGAGAATTTTCTAAATCTCAAACTGTTTTTTTTAAACTTCTTTTTCTGATGCATAGTTGGTTGGAACTAACATGTATTTTTATCAGTAACTCATTTTTTGATTTTTGGGAATTTTCTTCCCATAACTCAACTTTTTGAGTTTTAAGAATTTTTTAAGAGATGGACGGAATTAATTAATATAGTTCAAACTGTAATACAAGAATATCCAAAACTAAAACTCACTCATGGAAATTTTTTAAATGATCTTGTGTTTATTTTTTTATCGCTTAATAATTAGTCAAGTTTTATCATAACTTTTATTGCTAATTATAACAGGTTCTTGAAATTCGCCTCAGCATTCATACAATGGTCGAAACGTGTATGTTGAAGTGAATGCAGGGGTAGGAGGGTTTGGTGCAGTTGGTTTTGGAGCCTCTCCAAAGGACGGTAATTAGCCGTCTTAGTCTTCTTGGTTTTCCGGCAGCCACGACCCACAGGAACGTTACGCAAAGCACCACCCTCAGTCCAGTAACGTCTACAGTTCTTACAAAAGTAGCGCGGCTGAGTCAGGCTATAGTTATTGTAATAGCTCAGATAGTTGTACAAAGTCAATAACCTGGTAAATTTACCATTTAAATAAATATTAGAAACAAATTTTAAAGCTAAATTAAAAATAAAATAGATATACTTTTTGGTTTTATGTTTATTAATCAACATAATTATTTTCTCAAATTATTGATCTAATATTGATGATGTTTACGTATTTTCAGGTTATCTACTTTTTAAGAAGATTTGTGGAGTGGAAAACATCATCAATTGAAAGATACGTGTCAATGTGTCATCGTGAAGACTAATTAGTAGTACATAAGAAAATGAGTTATACCCTAGCCTTCCAAGTTTTATTAGGGTCGGGTACTGAAGTTTTAGTGGTCACTTTCTTTTGCCATTGTAATGATATGATGGAAAGAAAGTTTTGTAACTTTTGAAGTTAAATTAAATAAAATTTCTATAACTCTCTTCTAATTATGTGTAAGCAGGATAGAATTTTGTCGAATTATGAATCTCTCATTATGAGTAGGGTTGAGCATTTCTTATACCCAAAACCGAAACTGGTGTTTTAATTACCCAAACCGATCCGAAATACTTGTTAAAATTACCTAGTTCAAAATACCATAGGGTTTACCTTTCTAATTTTCGGGCTCAAAATATTTACCAATGGGTTACCCAATATATTGGGTTGTCACTCAGCCTGACTTCGGTTTTCCCTATCGGTCCGACGAACCAAACCGTACCGTCAGCTGCCGGCGACGAACCGAGACCGGTGGTGCTGCCTTGAACGGAACGATACGAACCGCCGTCGCTCTTATCGGGCGTGTTTTCATATATTATAAAAACACCTCGGGCCGAACCGGTCCGAAACCGTTAATGACCGGAACCGGCCTCTAACTTTTTTTTTATATAAAAGCTCAAACCCACAACATCATAAACCCAACATGTTTTAGCCCAAAGCCCCAAACCTTTTTTGTTCTTCAGCCCAACATGTTATCCCCCATTTTGTAGCCCAAATCATTAACCCAACCCAACCCAATCCACCACCAACCCAAAAAAAAATTAACAAAATAACCCAAATGATAAATAACCCAATCCCATACCAACCCTACCATTACACGGTTACATTGACGCGTGAATCGTGATTGCGATTTGCGAACCTTCATAAGCCGTTACTCCGCTCACCCACCTCAGCCTGACTATCGGTTTTCCTTATCGGTAATCAATTACTCCCTCAAATTAATCACTCAATCTCTGTGATGATCCACGCGTGTTACCGTCTCTCCGTTGTTCCACTTTTGTCATTAATCTAAGAAGGTTGGGTTTTGGGTTAGGAAATATAGCTTTTTCATTAATTGGTAAGATTATACTCTTCTGGTTGATATTTGTATGTATATATATATATATATATATATATATATATATATATATATATATATTCAATTTTCTGACTTAGTATGTGATTCTTATGACTTATTCTATTCTGCATGGTTGAATTGGTGACTTCTGATGTTGGAATTGCGAATATGGCTTGAAGATTGATGGTTAATCATATGAAATTGGATGGGTAATGTTATTCTAGGCTCTTTTGTTTATGGAAATTGTTTAATTACTATGTTTGTTGGCCTAAATGGAAATTGAATTAGAACCTGAAATTGAGATAGACATTGAAATTGTGGAAACTGAAATTGAAAGATTTTGGGGAAACTGAAGTTGTAATTGTTTGGTGAAACTGAAAGTGTAATTGTTTGTGATTCTGTACTTATGTTATTCGAAAATGTCCAAATTGAATACATGTCCCTGTTGTAAAATGATTTCCGAGTATAAGTTAGTAAGATCAAGTAGTTGAAGTGTTGAGTTTTGCTTTGAATTGATGGGAATTTTTGAATCGACGGATATAAACTTATGAAATTTGCAAAATAACCCCCTTTTGATACAAAAATGATGAAAACTCCTATTTATAAGATTAATATCTTTAATATTTTGTCCCATAGTTTTCGAATTTTGTAAAATTGGACCCAAACTTTTATAAAACATCTTGTGGGATTCTTTTTGATGATGAAAAACTTTCTGAAAAATGAAAATAAGGTCCTTATACGAATGGAAGATGTGTTTTTGTGGTCAAAATTTTCCTCCTCTTCTACATCTCTTCTTCTTTATTTAGAGTAATTAGCTATATATTTGTGGCTTAACCATATTTTTGAGCTTTGATTCTGTAAGTTTTATAATTAATTGTTTGGGTTATTATTTTGCTAAAATTTCATAATACTATTTGTTATTTTAAATTAGTTGAACTTAGCGTATATCTGTATTGTGTGCTTTGACTTATTGTTTTCATCCCTAAAATTGGCCAATATTAGGACTATCCTTAATAATTGAGTTAACACCCGGAAGGGGGATTCAATCACTGACTACACCACATAATCGTCTAGTGTGCGGTTGTGATCCTAACAGGCTTGCCTAGCTAGATATCCATAAAGGTTTGATTTAACCACTGATCATTACGCAGGGTCTCCTTACCCAAGTACCCTGGTAGTAGAGAGGTTGCTCCTAAGTCAACCATGACGGGGGTTAGGAAGAATTTAGAATCCCGGTTTATGTATAATGCTCAATTCACCCTTAAGATTAGAATAACAACTTAGTAAAATAGGCTCATATTAGTAACCCTAATTTATCTAACTTACATTCACATTTATTTATTAGTATTCTTATTTATTTATTCAAATCAGATAATTATTCATCTTATCTTTTTTTTAATCTAAACATCTAAATTTGTCTACGCTTATTGAATACAAGTAGATCTAACAGATTAAATCCCTGGGAACGAACTTTACTTACTAACTGAACTTGCACCCGATCTGTAATACTTGCAGTGAGTTTCCCATGGTAGTCAAGGGTGTGTGTCCTTTATTATTATCTAATTTATCTATTTATTTATCACACCTTTGCACCCACCACTAGAATAAATACACTAGGACTAACAATGTAGTCCCCGGCAGCGTAGCCAAAAACTTGGTGGCTGGTAGGGTATGATAAAATAATGATAATAAAAGATAAGAACTATAACCCTAACCAATCACGTTACTCACTACAAGTATCACAGTCGTATGCAAGTTTAATTGATAAGTAGAATTCGTTCGCAATGACTATGAAAGTTAGCTTAGGTTTAATGCAAATATAAAGTGAAAATAAAAGAAGTTAGAAGAATAATACGCTAAAAGACTCTAAAATATTTATTTTGTTTTTAAGACTCTAAACAATTGATTAAAGAAAATAAATAGAAAGAAAGAAGTAGTATGAGAGTTTAGCTCGAGATATAGCAAGTAATCCCCACTAGCCTTGTGTTATGACCTATTTATGTAAAGGAAAATTGTGTGATATGCAATAGCCAGGATTCTATATTCCTTCCAACCCCCTTCTGGGTGGACTTAGGTGGCGACCTAACAATTACCAGCAGACTTGGGTAAGGGGACCCAGCACAATGATCGGTGGTTAATCTCAAACCCTAGTGACTGTCTGGTTAGGCAAGTCATTTCGAATCACTACCGCACACTAGACGTTTATGTGGTGTTTCAATAATTAGAAACCCCTTATGGGTGACCATCTAACTACTATTATGGGAATCCTATACGTTGGCCACCACAAGAACTACAGACAATACATCAATTCACATAAAAACAGAGATAACACAACTAATTTCAATTAAATGTAAAATAACATCCCAAATTAATATAGATATAAAAAAGTCTAGGGTTTATACCCTTATGCTAATCTCAAGCTAAATAGAATTAGTTCATACTAGAGAAAGAAATAAAATAAATTACAAGGTTGAAGGGGTTGGAATGGCATGAATAGCGTCCAACTCCTTCTTGTCTTGTCTTCTCTTGATGTAAGCTTCCTATTGGGTTTTAAATGATTAAGGACTGACCAAGGATGATTTTTCTAAGGTAGGAATCGATATATATATAGTCCATTGGTCGAAATATGGAGTAAGCCCCAAGTTAATCTTACCAAAATTCGTATCTCTAAATTGTAGCTAACCATTACAGATATTGATTTGGTCATATCTCCTTAGTTACTTATCAGAATTTAATATTCTTTATATGGAAAATATATATCTGCTCATATAAAAAGCTCCTCCTAATTCCTAACCAATTTTCTGCGGCAATTAAATTAGTAGACGTATGTGCAGTTTTGGTAGCTTCTTTACTTTCCAAATATTTCCAAAATTTTCCTTTTTGACTTTCTCTAAGGAGTTTCCTTTACTTTTCCTTTTCAAATCAGTTTCCATAGATGTAATAGCTTCCATATACCAGCAGGAGTTAGACGTAGTTCTTCTTCGCTGCCTTTGGCCAAAAGCAAGCTCCGATCCCCTCCATCCAGAATTGGTGAGAGCTCCTCACGCTCCACATAATCTAGTGCTCGTTTAGAAGACTTATGGCCTCCACCTACCTCACTACCTTTCTTCTCTTTACCGCCGGACATACCCTCCTTCCCCGCCCCTATTGGTTGAGAAAAAAGTCTAATTCTCTTAGCAGATAACGGCTTCATCCCTTGGACACCATCCTTGACTGCTACTGTCTTGGTGCTCGGTGTAGAAGGAAGAGAAGATGAAGTCCGCGGTGTCGAGTGAGCAGGACGCCATGCTTTGCTGCCTTGTGTTTCCGGTGGTAGAGGCGGCGGTGGCCGCCCCTAGCCGCCCATTTTTTACCGTTATATGTTAAACAAGGAAATAAAAGAACCAGAAAGGAAAGAATAATGTTTAATATGGTAAAAGGAAAGATATCAGGTTTCTAATTTGGTAAGGAAAGTACTAGCATAGACGTGAGTCTAGAGAGAACAAAATTATATCATTGAGATAAAATGTGTTGCTATATCATTGATTAGGAAATTTGATATCCAAATTGCCATACCAGATCAAGCATTAGAGTAAGCATTTCTTATCATTTGAAGCTCTACGGCTCTACTACTTCTCGAATGGTTACTTTTTTCTTAGAGTTGCATATTCATTGTCAAACTTAATTAACTACTTCAGCTTGCTAATTAATGGGGGAACAAAAAGAGTATCGCAGCGCCACGCTCATTTATGGGACCATGGCCCTTGATTTTATTTTATTTTAATAATTTTGCTATCCCTAAAAGAAAAATTGTAGTAGAGTAATAAAGCTATGACTAGAGAGAGAAGCTCTCTTTTCTCTCTTAGGGTTTGTTCGTTAATCTTTCCAATTTCATCAAAAAAAAATCTCTCTGCTACTGCTCCTTTTTAATCTCTTCCTATTTCGATGGCCATGGCAGACAGCCGTGAGCCTTTTTTTGAGTTTGGACGTTTCTCGACTGATATTAGAACTTCGATATTGAGATGGAGGCTGGTCATAGGCGCTGCAGATGGAAGGAAAGATGGAGCTTCCGTTGGGTCTGTGGGGTTTGGTGGCTTGACAGGGGATGGTGAGTCTCGGACCTCCGTTCGTCTTGGTGGCGGCGGTTTTTTGATTGGACAGATACGGTGGATTAGGAGTAAGGGTTGGTTGAAAGCGATGGCTGATGGGCTGGGCCTAGCTGAAACGCAGGTTTGTGATTGTGGTCTCTGTAAATTTCTGCCCATGGATACAGTGGTAAACGTTATTAGACTTGGATATCTGTTAATTTACAGTCTTATATATAACCTACTGCTAGTACTGTTCGAATTAATAGTGACACAGGATTTGGACAATTCTGAAATTACAGTGATGATACAAGGTTCTATTTGGTGTTACAGGGATAAACATGAGATATCTGATGAAATGAACCTTATACTATTGATCATATATTGGTTGAAAATATCGTTTGTGATAATAGAACACCTGAATTAGATTTTGTTCCAATTTAGAATATATTGTGGTATAGGGATAATCGGTAAAAACTATACTATTCAGTTCAAGTGCGAGTATCATCCTCGGCCTGTCATATCCTCCGTGGTTCAAACCCATCTTTGGGTTATGTTTAATTGGGAGGACTTCCGGTGTTTTACACTGGGGCAAGTCACGGTAGCGATGCTAATCGTGATTAAGTACCTTCTTTTGGGTCTTGGTTTCTTTATGTGTGGTGTTGTTGCTGCTGTTCTTTTCACGGGGATTTGGAAAGGTGTGAGAGGGTATCAGACTTGCAATAGGCGAACAGATTGGTGCTTTTTATCGACGACTAGCACATCTTGCAATCTACAATGGTTACAATGGGATAGTTTGATGGTAGATGTTTTAATGAATAGGTTGATTAGTTCCTTTTATGGTACAGTAGATAGTGGTTGTAATAAGGGTTGTTATAACTCAGTTTGATGTAATACAAGGTTTTTTTGACAAAAAAAAAAAAAAAATAAAGCTATGACTTTTCTTAAAATTTCCAGAATTTTTCTTTTAACTTGTAAAATTTATATTACTAAACTTATAGCTATTCTTTTTATATGGATATTTATTTTTTTATCTAACAAACAGGCCCGGCCCAGTGCATGGGCGGTCCGGGCGACCGCTCAAGGCCCCGAGTTTAGTAGGGGCCCCTAATTTTCTAGGTATATATAAATATATATATATATGTTTTTGAATAAAAACAAACTGCTTAATTGAATAAACAAAGTCTTAACTTGGCTTACATGGTAAGTATTGATCAAGTTTCGAGCCCCCCATGCAGCATTTGTTTTACAGTCTAACATATTAATATTTCTTTTGTTTTTTTTTTGTTGTTTAAGAAAATAATAGTTTTCCCTATATCTATTTTTTGTGTGCAATTAAATAATACATGATAATTCTTTATAGAAATTAACATAAATTTTTATATTACTTTTTTATATATTTTAATCATAAATATTCTTTTACTCAAATTCAAATTCTTATATCTATTAAATAAATAAAATATTTTAATTATGTTAATTACAATAGGTATGTATAAAAAATATCAATAGACTATAAATTATTACTTAATAAATATTAGATTTATTCATTTCTCATATAAGTTTTATTGGTATTAGTTAATATATTTTATATTATATTATATATATTGAATTTATTCGAATCTATTCGAATATGTGCATTTATTACCATTTTAGGTTTATATTAAATAAATTAAAACCAAATTTATATTTCCATTGTTCACTGATATAAAGTTGTTATATTGTGATTTATTGTTATTTCTGATTTAATTTTTAATTCACTATTATAAGGGTAAAATCTTGACTGGGTTAAGTTAAGAGTAGAGGCGGATCCCTGGTCCTAGAAACCGTATAAAAAACAAAGTCCCGTCTCCCTCAAATCCCTCCCTGATCTAGAAATTATCCTAATTTTTTTTCGGGGCGCTGCCCCCAACCCTATTGGATTTTCAAACTTTTCATTTTAGAATATAAGTCCCGGATCCGTCACTAGTAAAGAGATGGGAAATAGGAGTTACAATCAACATTCCCCCTCCTTCCCGAGATGCATTATGAATTTGTCAAATATTTAGATAATATATTTTTTTACATTTTATGTTCACCACATAATAAATGAAAAAAATTAATGTATATTTTAACTATTTCGCTCAAATCTTATGGTTATTATGATATATTTATTAAATACTTGAAGTGTTGATTCCTTTGAAAAAAATTCACCTTCAAATATTTTTTAAACTAACAGTCTTAGGGTCTAATTTGAAGTTTCGCCCAGAGCCACCAAATAGTCAGGACCGGCCCTGATAACAAAATATAGATAGTTTTATATAGTATAGAGATTTATAGTGTAATTAAATTTTAAAATAAGAAATATCAGAGCCGTTCAATTTTCATATAATATAGAAACCTATATTGTAATTTTAGCATAATATATGGACCTATAATGCAAATAAGGAGAAAAAAATTAGATAGTTACCTCTTATAACTTTTAACAAAAAATCCTGACTCTATCCCTGGACCCCCCACTAACCATTCTAACCTGGTTTTTTCTTATAATTTATATATAATATTAAAGATTTTTACCAAATATTTCTATTAGTTTGACATATAGTTTCATCAATCTAAAAATAGAGTAATACATTCCAATACACGAATTAATATGTATATAAGCTAAATCTCTATATCATTTTGAATGAAGTACAATGTCTTGCTATTTTTGATAGATTTTAGTTGCAAGACATCTTTCTTATGAGTTTATAGCATAAAGTCAGGATTTATCCCATTGATTTAATACATTTGAAAAAATATTCTTACTTATATATTGTTACTTGTGGTTTTTTTTCCGGGATATTTTGAGGTGTTTGTATTTTGCATGATTAGACATGATGAGAATGCAAAGTTCAGAGGTTCAAGCGAGATCTAAGAAGTGATGTAAATCCTAGAAGGGGCATGTGGGATGCTCAGAAGGAGGCACGGAAATATGGAGAAAGTCACGAGAAAGTACCAAGAGGACCAAAGTCCTAATCCAAATTTTTTAGTTGACTTCAACGGATTGTTGAAAAAATTTGGAGAAGAATCAAGTAGTGTGCAATATCGATTGGAAAGCCCCAAAGGTCTAGTTTCTAAGGCCGCAAACCGCGAGTCATTTGAAGTTTTGATGACAAAAGTTATGTCATTTCCGTAGGACAACGCGAGCTGGTAGTTGTTGCGGGAAAATACTTTTTACTCACTTAACTTAATATTTTGAGTCGGGTTTAAGCCCACTCAAGTTGGAGCAACTATATAATGTTTTGTTAGACTTAAATTCGTGATCGTTTATTTTATTCTTTACTTTTACATTAGACAAGAGTTTTTTATCAAGGGGAAATATCAAATTTAACTTGACTACAATATTTTCTTTTGGTAATTATTAGATTTACACCTAGTATGGATTTGTTAAATTAAATATGAGCTAAACTCCTTTATAGTTTGGATGTCACTATGTAAATCGAGTATATTGCTTATGATTATTGCATGATTTTAGGATTATAATTCTTTAACTGAATTGGTGTTACTAGTCATTGTTCTTATATCTTGTTTTATTATTTCAATTCCTTAGAAAGTACATGTAAGGAATTGCCCTAGTTCATAACTTATCACCCGAGAGGGGGGGTCATGAATAAAATAAGGTATGTAAATTTGTTAGGTTGTCTAGGTTTGGGAGAGCAATAGAAATCAACATAACAAATTAGGGTTAGAATTTAGCACGTTTTATACACCTGTGGGTCACTCGTGAGAGGTTTCTAGATTTAGGAAGTAACTCCCAACGTACTTGAAAGAGACTTAGGTGGACTCTCGAATCCTGACTAATTAATGCATCAAATCTAATTCACCTTATACAAGAGTAACCATTTGCATAATAATTAGCGAAACTAGACAATATAAGCTATATTAATCTATACGCATTGATCACAATCTTTTCCATTCTTTCTTTTATTGTTGCGTTAGTTAATAATCGAAACCTCAAATATATCATTATTCCTGTTTTTCCTACAACTATTACTAGAGATGGATTCAAAACACTTTACATTTCTCTTGGAGAACGAATTTTCTTATCATTAATTACTTGTAACGACATGTGCACTTGCATGTGATGAAAGCACCGGATGTATATTTTATCTTATATTCTCACTTATTGAATATTTTATGTTTACCACGTAGAATATTAGCTAAGGGATCATTTGAAAATGCTATATATAAGAACGAACATAACTTTGTTTCGTTTAGGATTAAACTATTTATATCCCTTTTTATTCATGAACTAATCCTGGTATTACATGAAATCGTACATATATATTATTTAAAAATAGGAAATTCACAATAATTGTATACCTATTTCAATTTCGAACCAGGTTGGTGTTAAAATGTTTCTATGTTGACTTTTTTGACGTGCACTCAAGGTTTCTCGGTTATGTCCAAAATTAAATGTAATATTATACCATTTATGTCGATGAGATTCGTTGTGGGTTGGTTCCTCATTAATGGAAGACAACCCATGACTTGGTAAATGAATATCTTATTGGAAACGATGTAAGAGTGTATTGCAAAATACAAAAGTGTAGTTTGATAACTTCATTCAATTAATCATGTGTTGAATGACTGCTCTTCTCCTTTTTTGAATCATTTATAGAGAGGATAGTGGGATATAATTTGGTAAGATGCAAGACACAAGATCGATATACTTATAGAGTGGTCAGAGTGCACAAAAAGAGAAAAATTTGCATAAGATTAAAATAGGAAATCTGGTAAGTTTCTCTACAATTGAATATTAAGACTCTCGGTTGGATGGTCAAATACAATCCGACATTGAAATTCAGCTCCAATGGTGGAATTATCGTTCTAATAGCTGGAAACAAAGTTATAGTCTTGTTTCAAAACTTATGAGTTCATTTTAAATTTGTGTATTCTATTAGTTGATGTATTTGGTAAGCCTCTGAAGTTGTCTAGAGAGAACTTCTTGTAATCCCATTATCATATTATTAGTGGCAGACTTAAGGCCAACAAAAGGTGGCTTAAGCCCACCTAAAAAAAGATACATATACTTTACTTAATTTAACAACGGAATTATTCCATTATTAGGCACCAATCTCTATTATAAAATTAGGCTACCTAAATATTAATTCCTATTATTAGCCTTTATACTAAATTACCCTTAAATAACCACGAATAAACGAAAACAAAATAAAAAACAGACTACCTCCACGCTATTTCCTTTATCTTATTTTATAAAAAACTTAAAAAACTTATTCTCTCTCTCTCACACACACACATACACACCAGGAGACTAACACCTTCACCACAAGCGCTACCTTATCCACCTCTTCCATTCCTCGCTGTTTTGTTGTGTTTTCACCTAAACACATCGGAGAAGAAAGGATACCGTACTTCAATTTAGCTAAAGCAAATGCCTCTTTTGTGGTGTGTCTCATTATATCATTATTCCACTGGGTGTCGTCGGAAGGAAGACCGACGAACCCAAGAAGAAGTGAGTCGCCCCGTTCCGTCAAAGTTGTCACCAATTTCCAGTCAGAAGAACCAACCTTTGTTAAATCGTTTCCAATTAGTAGTCGCTGATGTGTTTCGTGCTCTGAGGTACCCTTCATTCCTTTGTGTAATGGTCGGAGATGGAGTTCAAAGCCTAGGGATGTCAGTTATAACAATGCTATTTGCTGCTCTAGGGTTTATGACCCCTACTTCAGCCTGGCTAATGGTCCGGTTCGGACCGGTTCTTACCGAATCTCGACCTTACCGGTCTGTTCCGGTCCAACGGCCCCCTCCCAACTGGTCTGATTCTTAGGTGGAATATTGGAGGACCGATCTGGTTATAACCCATTATCATACTATTAGTGGCAGACTTAAGACCAACAAACCGGTTCTAACCAGTTCCAAACCGGTTCCCATATATATATTAAACTTTTTTTTTTAGTTATGTGTATTTTTTTAGTAGAACTTTGTTTGTTAAGTGTTTTTGTATTGGGTTAGGTTTTGTGCAAATTTTTTATAATAGAGAAGATGTAAAAACCTTGTTTTATTCTAACTTTGTGCCTAAACAACTTGCTTGATAAAATGTAATTAATCTTATAATTTCAATTGCACAACTAATTACATTTACTTATAAAATAAATTACAAAGGATAATGGAATAACTTATTATAAATATAATGTAGCTAAGGAATAAATTATTATAATTCAACTTCGCCAAAAGAATGACTTTTAAATTCTAAGATTGAATAACTTTGTGGGAAAAAAGGGGGTTGGTGACTGTGCCCGTGGAATTTAGGTTGCTTGCAAACCCAGAAAAGGATCAAACCACCACGTATTTCTTTGAACACCCTTGGTAAAACTGTTAGCAAGTTTTTTGAAAAATAACTTTAAAGAGATAAATATACAAGAAAGTGCTCACCATTCATCTTCATCGGGTTGGTATGATGTTGAAGGAGTTGAAGGGTCACCGAAACTAGAAAGGTTGAACGCTAATTCCTCTTCGTCTGATAAAGCATCCAACATATTTAAAAATCATTATCCATTTTGATGTCTCCCTAATTGTTCTTATATTCGACCCTTGGGAGACATCATTTTTTATGTTTAATTGAATATTTTGATAGACTTTTGAGTTAAAAATGCAATAATCCGGAATTCCTATTTTATTTCTAGTATTTTTGATTTATTAAACTTTTGCGCGTAATCTTGTGTATTTTAGTGGAAAGTTTGTAGGTTTTGAATATTATCTAGGAATGGAATCTGAGAAGAGGGTCAAAGATCGTGATATGAGGTCAAGACTTGAAGATAAATCCCGAAAGAATTTGATTTTAGAGCTGCAAATCTGGAAAACAGGCCAAAGATTGCTGATTTCAAGGCGCTTAAGAGATGATTTAGCCGCTGACCCTTGAAGAGAAAACATTCCTTATCGAGTTACAGAAATTTATCAACTAGAATCAAGTCAATCGGAGTCATAACGAAGCGGGAAAAGCCGTTTTAGTGAAGGTGCTGCAGCGGTTACGGGATTTTGGGCTTAGAAATTGGGTTTGGACATTTAATTAGTGTTTTATTCTTAGGTCCAACCCTAATCCGTTTTTTCACATATAAAAGGAGCCTTTGACTTCTATTTAAAAACAATTCATTCTTTACAAATTAAAACATCAGAGAGAAGCAACAGAAGGAAGAAAGAAGAAGCTGCAAGAGTTGGAGAGGGTCTATATCTCCGTTCTCAGTCATTCAAATTCCGGAAATTAGGTTTTCTTTATCTTTAATTTTGTAAGACAATATGAATTCCATTTTATTTAATTTAGTTTTCTTTCTAATTAGTATGAGCTAAACACATTTTAGTGCTTGAGAATGCTTTATGGGTGAACCCCAATTCTATTGAATTTCGTATGTTGAATTTGGGATTCTGTTAAATTAAATTAGATTGGGACTTTTACTCTTTTCGATAATTTGGGATTATTTACTATTTTTGGAGTCATGAACTAAGAACAGGTGTTAGTATCTAGGTTATTCCACATATGTGGCGTGTGGATCATCCTGACGGAGGGTTTAGGTACGGAACCAATTAATCAATCTAAAATAGAAGCTATTGATTCTGACGAACTTAGCTAATTTTAGGGCCAATGAGGTAAAATACTTAATCATCTAAAAGTGGATCATATTTACCCTGGCGGGATTAGTGACACTCTAGGATAGCCTTGTAGTCCACCCTGACGGGGGTATAAGGAATTTAGAATCCCGACCATTGTAATTGACCAATTTAATTCTTAAACAGCATAAGTTATGATATAGGATTAGGAGGATCCTTTGCGTTCTCAAGTGCTACCTTCTCATACTTGCGTTTCACATTTATTTACTTGCGTCTTAGTATTTAATTGCATTTTCCATTTAGTCTTTTATTACTTAGAATTAATAAAAACAACCAATCAATCATTATATCTTTATTTGCTTTCCTAAGTGCAACCATTCATTATTTGATAAGCATTGTAGTTAACCAAACCGTCCCTACGAACGATCCTAGCATCACTTATTACTACTTGGGACAACCGTACACTTGCGGTTGTGGTTCGATTACATTTGCATTTATTTTAGAACACACAAAGGACCACCAAGTTTTTGGCGCCGCTGCCGGGGATGGTAGCGTGTGACCACGGTGTTTATCCTTTAGTGATAGTTGCATTTATTTTTATTTCAGTTTTACGCTTTTTGTTTGTCCATTTTTTTTTCAGGTTTTTAGGTTTGGTGTATGCGAAGGAGACTCTTTAAGGATCTAGAGCCAACACCTCCGATCTTTAGTAATCCATAATCATTAATCAGACTTGCTAACAAGAGAAGGAAAGAACAAAAAGCTAGAGAGGTAGAAGAATTAATTAACAGAATGGAGAACGTTGATATTCAGAACCAACAAAATAACGGACAAGGTCAGCTAGACGCAAATAGCCAACCAATAGCGCCACCAGGCATTCCTAATCCTCAAGTCCAAGCCCAAGCTCAGATAGTAATTAATCAAGATCCATGGTTTGTTAATGGTCCGGAAGAAGTTCCTTTTCGTGCTCCTGCTCTAGGAGTAGGTGCTCCAAATATAAATGTTCCAAGATTTCGTTCATATTCGGGTATGTTAGCTCAGTTCCAAATTTTTGGAAATTTTCGCGGAAGAGTTGGAGAAGATCCTATCCGAGCAGTACAGAAATTCAAGCAGATATGTGATTCTTACATCACACAAGGGGTTTCAAGAGAACAGATGTATTTTGCTGCGTTTCGATTTTTTGTTATTGATGGATGGTGGGGCCTAGGGTGTGATAAAATAAGATAAAAATAAAGTGCAAAAACACCCTAGAACTACACGGTTCTGCAAGTATACAGATCGTATGCAAGTTTTAGATAAAGATTCGTTCCGCAGAGACTACAGAGGTTAGGAGAATCTTATGCAAATACCAAGTGTAAATAATTAAAGCTAGAACAACTAAACGCAAATAAAAGTAAAGACAAATAGATTTTTGTTTGATTTTCTAATAAACTAAATTAAAACTAAGGAATTAAAGACAGAAAATTAAATATGAAAGAGAAGTGATATGAGAATATAGCTTAAGTTATTAGCATGTAATCCCCACTAGTTTTGACGTTCTAAACATGTAAGGGTGAATTATGTAGTATTTCCCTAATCAGTCCCAATATGCTATCGGTAGTTTCAAATAGGATTTACCTGTGTCAATAAGGCTTCCTAAGCAAACTTTTCCTGTAATTGGTAAATAGTCAAAGACTAAACCATAGTGATTATCCAGTTAGGTTGGGTTGTCAGATCATACCTACTACTAGACGTTATGTGCTAAACATGCAATTAAACACTGTTGTCAATGGTATCCTAATTACTAGATGGTAATTCTAATGGCGGCGGTCCACAAGAACACAGCATATAAATCCAAACACATAAACAGAGAATAAAAACTATAATTCTATTTAAAACATTAAATTCACAAATTAGATAGATGTAAATCAAAACTAGGGTTCATACATTAATGCTAAAACTCAAGCTAAAGAAAATTAGTTCATGCAAGAAAAGAAAGAAATTACAAATCTAAAGGTAGAAGAAGACATTGTTGATGACAGCTCCTTCCAGACTTCTCTCTTGTGTTCTAAGCTTCCTCTTGGTTTAAGGTTTTACCAAGGATGATTTAAGAGTGTTAAGAGGCTGTATTTATTGTGTAGAGGTTGACCTAATTCGTTTCTTTAGAGATAACTTAAGTAATGGACTTCTAGCCCAACTCAAATTCGTAAGGAAATAAAGATAAACACTGATGCGCTATTTTGAGTGTATCTTCTTCGTTATTGGTCGGATTGAGCTCCATAAGATACCAAAAGAATCGCAACAGAATTATCTAGACCCTTAAGAAGGAAATCACCAAATTCGGCCTGTTTCTTAGGTAAAAACACCAATTTTTAGACGTGTGTGCAGAATCCCAGATTTAGGCAGCTTTTTCTTTTCCATCTTTTTAGCTTTTATTTCCTTATCTCCAATTTCCATGCATATCTCCTTCCATAAGTTGTTGTCTTTGACTTGGACTCTAATTAATCTCCATTATTATCTTTAAAGCTTCACACTAAATAAACAATTAAACCTATATGCTCTAAAAATAATAATTCTACAAATCAAGACTCAAAATAGGAAAGTGCACTAAAATAAGCTAAAATCAACCTATAAACTAATAAATAAGCCTAAAATGATGTCTCATGAGTATATTTTACTATCACAAATGAGGAGACATCAAGACCCCCAACTCAAAGTTGTATCGTCCCGATACAATAAAAGTAAAGAACAGTAGGGTAGTCAAAATAAACAAGAAGAAGTCGGAGGAGAACAAGAAAAAATATAATGAATGATCCTAGAGCATAAAATCCAAAAAATCTCATGTAGTAATGCTCAAGAAATAATGCACAAATATGCTTAATATACATGTAATCAACATTCCATAACTTCAAGTTAAGATTAATTTCGCAATGCCAGAAGGAGAGGATGATAACTTAGTTCAGGTTAATGGCTATAGGTTGTTCATAGGTCCCAAATAAAGCATCCAATGGTCCACTTACCTACTACCTAATAGCTCAATTGTTTCTCCATCTAGTAGTTAAAAATCCTAAGGTCTTGGTTATAACTTGGCTTAAGGACGGGTGTGGTATATTTGGATAATGAAAAGTGAGCTTTTGGCTCTCTCCTCACTAGCCATCAACGAATCGCCCTAGAGCTTGAGTTTTCACTCGAACATGTTCTCACTCAACCCAATTTATTGATGCTTTTTAATGTGCGTCCCCAATAATCCCAATTAAAACCTTTGATGATATAAAATCCACTTTGCCGGTCCGAATATATATTTCCTTTTCACATCAATTTTTCTTTTGTATAGTTATGATTCTCTTTTGATGTTGAGATATCACACTATTTTTTTCATATATATATTCTTTTTCTTTTTTATGCCCTTGTTGGCAAAATTAGCTCGTAGCTTCTTTTCCATTCACTATTACCCCGGCAAAGGGTTACAATAATAACAATTCATCATCAATAAAATCACAAAGATAATTCCCAAATTCCCAAAGTTCCCTAATTATGAAACCCACCACCCCAAACTCAAGCTCTAAAACGAGTGTCTCAGGTTTTGCGATTCGAGTGCGGGTCATATAGATAAGTCCTAAAAACTAGGGTATGGATCATAATGTGGTTAAATAAAAGGCTTTAGAAAGGCTCAGAGGGGCTAAGACGGATAAATAACAATAATATCAAACAAAAGGGTGAGAAAGTCTAAAGGCTTCAAGTGTTTTATCATGAAAGAACTGCCTTAGTTATTTTTCTAACTACCGGATTTCGTTACGTTTTCATTATTAGTTCATAAACAAGTGGGTTTTCAACTAATTTTAAACCTCACGTTCTACACACCAAATAACTATTCCTAAGTTTCAACGTGTTTTCTTAGCATTGCTCATTAACTTTTCTATCCTTTATTTCCTGTTTTCATACATGCATCTAAACAAACTTGTTTGCATCTTTCAAAAACATACTACTTACTATCATTGACCTAATAAAATCATGCTCAATAGGTACATTCAAAGATATTCTATGCCTTAATTCAACCTAAAAATTTTAAATTTTATGCAAAAACGAAAAGAAGATTAGGACAACGAATCCCCACCCCCAACTCAAAAGTGAGTCGTGTCCCCACGACTCGAAAAAGACTCAAGCATGAAATAAAATTTAAAATAAAACTAACTCAACTACCTAATGCATACAATCTATTGAGAAAAATTAGAATGACCTACCTGGCTGGCCATAGAGATCCATCATGTCATCCTCATCTTCTGAAGCTGAGGGATCGGTGTAATCATCTATATCCTTGTACAAGGTCGAATTCTCTACCTTTGTTTCCAACTGCATGATTTCTACCCAAAGGTCTTTGTTATCTTCACGTAATCTTTCAACTTCGTTCTGTAACTGAATAGCCCAAGGAGGAAGATCATAAGCAATTTTAGAAGAAGAGGTAGAAGAACCTTGGTCTTGGATTTTTATTTTGTCTAAAGGCCTCCTTGATGGTGTGGACATTCTAGCAGTTAATCTCTTCTTTGGTAGTGGTTGTTCAGGTGCCTGATCTTTTGATTCTTCAGAAACCTCATCAAGATTGATGGGTTTTTCAATGGTGGCTCCAGGCAATTTCTTATTCTTCCCAAGGATTGAACACTTTCTCTTGTATTCCATAGCTTCAGATCTGTTAGTCATACTTGTTTCACCCACAACTCAAGTTATACCAAGGATGGATTAAAAGTTTAAGGAAAATTTGGTTTAGCTTGATGTTGTTGCTTGGAATTGATGGAAGAGAAAGGTTATTGGATTGATCTTGGAAGAACTCTTTAAAGCTTGTTGGATTTGATGGTGTTATGATGGTGTAGTGTGATGAATTTGATGAAGGATTGTGTTTATGGAAGATGATGGAGAGGATTTGATGAGTTGTTGTGTTAATTGTGAAGGTTTGCACAAGCTTTAAGATGTATATATAGGGTTTGGGTATGAAAAATCTGTGTATGGAAGGATAGGGTTAATCTCATAAGGTAAGAATTTGATTAGGAAAAGAATTCCTTCACAAACCGCCTCCTGTGGTGCACCGGACGAAACCTGCGGTGTACCGCAGCTTCTGCTACTCCAAATTTTTGCCCACTGGATAATACCCGAGCTAGCACCCCGTGGCACGTGTTTTGGGCATGCGGAACAGGGGTGCGGTGCAGGGGGTGGTCCGCGCCATGTCCGTCAAAAAACCCGTGGTACCCGACCCCGTGGCACGCGTTTTGGGCGTGCGGACCAGGGTCCGGTGTACCGCGCCTATCAGGTCGAAATTTTTCTTCTTTCTAGATAAAACCCGTGGTACCCGACCGTGGTACGGGTTTTCTGGGCACGGTGCATCCCTGCGGACCAGGGGGTAGTTCGCGGGGTAGTCCGCGCCAGGCTTTGAGTTCCTCCAGATTTTTCCTTTTGACCCCAAACTCGTTTCCTGCACAATAACACACTACCTTTCTCTCCTATTAGCTTGTAAATACAATTAAAAATATACACTTACTTAAAATTAAACACTACAAAGCAAAAACAACTAATCTAAAAAGCAATTTTAAAACAAGGGGTGTCTCCCAAGAGCACTTTTGTTTAACGTCTTTGAGTTAGACGTGTACCTCAGGCTAAGCGCATTCGACAAGGTAGATTTTCTCCCCTTGCTCAAAGTCCTCACTGTCATAGTATCTCTTCAAACGCTGGCCATTCACCATGAATGTCCGTTGCTCGGTCGGATTTTCAATCTCAATCGCTCCATGAGGTGTGACTTTGGTAACAATGTAAGGTCCTCCCCAACGGGATTTAAGCTTTCCTAGGTAGTTCGAAAATCGAGAATTGTATAATAAAACCTTTTGTCCTATCTCGAAATGTTTTGGGCGGAGCCGTTTATCATGCCATCGCTTTGTTTTCTCTTTATAGAGACGTGAATTTTCATAGGCAAGATAACGAAGCTCCTCCAACTCGTTCAACTGCATCATCCTTTGCTTCCCGGCCAAGTCTGGGTCTAGATTCAGAGTTTTAATAGCCCAGTAGGCTCGAGCTTCAAGTTCAATCGGTAGATGACACGCTTTGCCGTAGACCATGCGATATGGAGATGCCCCAACTGGTGTTTTAAATGCTGTTCTGTATGCCCAGAGAGCATCATCTAGCTTTAAAGACCAATCTTTCCTCGATTTGTTCACGGTCTTCTCAAGAATAGATTTGATTTCCCGGTTAGAAACTTCAGCTTGACCGTTAGTTTGTGGGTGATAACCGGTTGAAGTACGGTGTTTCACTCCAAACTTTTGAAGAAAATGTCTCAGGGGAGCATTAAGAAAATGGGTACCTTTATCACTGATTAGCACACGTGGCGTACCATGTCTTGAAAAGATGTTTGATTTTAAGAACTTAATCACAGTTTGAGCATCGTTCTTCGGTGTTGCCACTGCTTCTACCCATTTTGACACATAATCTACCGCAAGCAAAATATATAGATTTCCATAGGAAGTGACGAAAGGTCCCATGAAATCTATTCCCCATACATCAAAGATTTCGACTTCAAGAATGTTATTAAGCGGCATCGCGTCTCTTTTTGATATATTGCCAGTGTGCTGGCATCTGTCACATGACTGGACAAAACGATGACAATCTTTGTGTATGGTGGGCCAATAGAACCCGGATTGAAGAATTTTAGCTGCGGTTCTATCGCCTTTAAAGTGACCTCCATAAGGTGAACTATGACAACCTTCAATGATTTTCTCCATTTCACCTTCATGTACACATCTTCTAACCACATGGTCACTACATATCTTCCAGAGGTACGGTTCATCCCAATAATACTGTTTGGCCTGGTGACTCAATCTTTGTCTTTGTTGTGGGTGGAAATCTTTGGGAAAGACACCACTCACAATGAGGTTGACTAGATCTGCATACCATGGCACAAAAGCACGTTTAATAGCAAAAAGTTGTTCATCAGGAAATACCTCTTTAACCAACAATGGTTCTTTGTTCGCATCAGATCCTTCGAGCCTTGATAAATGATCAGCAACTTGATTATCGCATCCTTTTCGGTCTCGAATATCTATGTTGAATTCTTGAAGCAACAGTACCCATCTAATGAGACGCGGCTTAGCGTCCTTTTTCTCCATGAGGTACCTAATAGCTGAATGGTCCGTGTATACAATAGTTTTCTTCCCAACCAGATAGGGACGAAATTTATCGAAAGCATAAACCACGGCTAACATCTCTTTCTCCGTTACTGTATAGTTCATCTAGGCAGCGTTGAAAGTCTTACTTGCATAATAAATCGTGTGGAAAATCTTGTCTTTCCTCTGTCCCAACACAACACCCATAGCGTGATCACTAGCATCGCACATAAGTTCAAATGGAGCTTTCCAATCAGGAGGTATAACGATCGGTGTAGAAATCAGTTTTTCCTTAATCGTCAAAAACGCTTGAAGACATTCTTCAGTAAAATTAAAAGGAGTATCGTTTTCAAGTAAAGAGCAAAGCGGTTTGGCGATCTTGGAGAAATCTTTAATAAATCGTCGATAAAATCCTGCGTGACCCAAGAAACTTCTCACTCCTTTGACAGAAACCGGAGGTGGTAGTGTTTTGATAACTTCAATTTTAGCACGATCAACCTCCATCCCTGCCTTTGAAACTTTATGTCCCAACACAATTCCCTCTTGAACCATGAAGTGGCATTTTTCCCAATTAAGCACAAGATCTTTTTCTCTACATCTCACAAGGACTTTCTCAAGATTATTCAAACAATCGTCAAAACTATCTCCAAACACCGAAAAATCATCCATAAAAACCTCCAAGTATTTATCGATCATGTCCCAAAATATAGCCATCATGCACCTCTGGAACGTGGCAGGTGCATTGCATAAACCAAACGGCATTCTTCTATAAGCAAAAGTACCAAACGGACATGTAAAAGTTGTTTTGTGTTGATCAAGGGGATCCACACAAATCTGATTATAACCCGAATATCCGTCAAGGAAACAGTAATATTCTTTCCCTGCAAGTTTGTCTAGCATCTGATCAATGAATGGTAGCGGGAAGTGATCTTTCTTCGTTGCTTTGTTCAGTCTTCGGTAATCCATGCACACTCGCCACCCCACAACTGGTCTTGATGGTATGGCTTCGCCTTGATCATTAAGGATGGTTGTGAAACCTCCTTTCTTTGGAACACATTGCACTGGACTAACCCAATCACTGCTAGCAATCAGATAGATAATTCCTGCGTCTAACAACTTGATAACTTCCTTCCTCACCACTTCTTTCATAGCTGGCATGAGTCTTCTCTGTCCCTCTATAGATCGCCCACCTTCGTTCTCAAGAATGATTTTGTGTTTGCAAATGGAAGGACTAATTCCTTTGATGTCGGCAATAGTCCATCCGATTGCTTCTTTGTTTGCGCGAAGTACTTGAAGTAGCTTCTCCTTTTGAGGACCTGAAAGGTTAGCAGAAATAATAACAGGCAAAGTTTTGTTCGTACCTAGATATGCATAGCGTAGGTGGTCTGGAAGGGGTTTTTCTTCGAGAACAGGTGGACATATTATAGATGGTTGTTTCATTGGTTCAATGTCACCTGGTTCCCGAAGTAGTTCTTGCACGTTTAATGCAGCAACTTCTTCAGGGGAAATCTCGAGTTCCTCGGGTGTTTCAGGTGTTAAGGCTTCGTCAAGATCATCATCTAAGTTTTCTTCATTGAAGACTTCTTGCGTAATTTTTTCGATGACATCTACTTTGAAGCACTCGTCTTTCGCTTTAGGATATTTCATTGCCTGAAACACATTGAATCGTATATGTCCGCCTTGTACTCTCATGATCAACTCACCATTCTCAACATCAATTAGTGTACGCCCCGTGGCTAAGAATGGTCTACCCAAAATGATGGGGACATTCTTATCCGCGTCGTAGTCAAGGATAATAAAATCACAAGGAAAAATAAAAGAGCCAGCTTTAACTAAAACATCTTCAATTTTACCTATTGGTCGTGAGAGGGAGCGATCCGCCATTTGTAATACCACAGATGTGGGTACTACTTCTCCGATATTAAGCTTCTCGAACAGGGATCTAGGCATGAGATTGATGCTCGCGCCTAAATCACATAATGCCTTCCCGGTCCAACTATCTCCAATGCCGATGGGAAATGTAAAACTTCTGGGATCTTCTAGTTTCGGTGGCAACTCACTTTGACATATAGCACTGCACTCCCTAGGTAATCCAATTGGTTCCCCAGTCTCTATACTTCGCTTGTTGGAGAGGATATCTTTCATGAATTTCATATAGGTTGGCATCCTCTTGAGAGCTTCAACAAGTGGTATATTAACTTCCAACTTTTTCAACATGTCAATGAACTTCTTGAATTCCAGGTCATTGTCCTTCTTTCTGACACGTGAAGGGTATGGTGGCGGAGGGCGTGTATTGAGTTCCACTGGTTTTCTTGTCGTTTCAGGTGTCTCGGCTTGGACACTCTTTGGTTTAACTACCTCCTCGATTGTATCTTTAATTATCTCTTCCCTCCTTTGTTCTGGAATAGGAATTTGTTCTGGTCTTGGTGGAGGTAGTTGTTTTCCACTTCGCAATTCAACTGCATGGCAAGAGTCATCTCTAGGAGCAATAGTATCACTTGGGAGTTGCCCTTTCGGCCTAGTTTGTAATGTACTCGCCATCTGTGATATAGTATGCTCTAGTTGCTTGATAATCTTCTCCTGGGTTCGAACTTTCTGTTGGCTATGACTCATTTTTTTCTCAACTGTTTGCATTAATTTAGTCATGCTCGAAGTCAAACTCAGGAGTTGTTCCTGTTTTGCCAATTGCATTGATTGTTTAGGTGGATCTTTCGTTGGTTTTTGACAAGCTTTAACAATGGGTGCCTTTTTCTGAGTAGGTTGTGGTGGATGATAAGGTTGAAGTTGGGATTGCTGATCAATTTCTTGCTTTCTGACCCAACTTGTTTGTTGTGGCGGTTGTTGATAATTAGTGTAGCTTTCTTGAGGATAATCATAACCATCAGAGTGATAGTTATCTTGAGGATTTTGAACGGAAGCTACTGCTGGATTATTCATACATCCTGCCCACACAAGATTTCTTGATCCACAACCAAGACACGAAGGAATTGTGCGTACCGTATTCACCTGAGCAATTATTCGGGCTTGTTCCTTAAGTTCTTCGAGTTGTTTAGCCAATTCTTCAAGTTTCAGAGATGCTGATGTGTTCTCCTTTGCTGATTTCCTTGGCCAACTTCTCTCGTTCTCAAGAATTCTCTCCATCCCCAACTCAGCTTCTTCCGAATCTAGTAACACAAAACCTGCGTTTCCTAACGAATCTGCTTTTTCTCTTGAATTATCATTAAGGCCTCCATAAAAGAAGGTTAAGTAATATTCCGGCGAGGATCTATGATATGGACATCTCGCCTTCTTGTCTGTAAATCGTAACCATGCTTCACCCAAACTCTCTTCCTCTTTCTGAATAAATTGTTCAAGCTCCAACATGTCTTTTAAACGTCTACTAACCGGATAAAAACGGTCTAGGAATCTTGCTTGAAGCTTGTCCCAATCTGGAATAACATGAGGGTATTGGGTATCATACCAATCGCTTGCACATCCGGTCAAGAAGAACTGGAACATCAGGTAATATACTTGCTCCCTAGTAACTCCTCTTACGATATAAGCATCACAGATCTGCATGAATTTCTGAATATATCGGATCGGATCTTGATGTGCAACTCCGCTGAATAATCCATGAGATACAAATTGAGTTAGCATCCCTGGATCAGGTTTAAATTTAGCGGCTTGGATTTCTGGAGCGCGAATTCCTCGTGGCTCCACTCTGAACTCGATGGGTAGCTCAAGTCTCCTTGGGTTCTCCATCTGTAACTAAATCTGAAAAACAAAGACTAAAAACAAAAGCGTAAAATAGAACTAACTAAAAATAAAAGCACAAGATATATGCACAAGGACTAACGATGTAGTCCCCGGCAGCGGCGCCAAAAACTTGGTGGGGCCTAGGGTGTGATAAAATAAGATAAAAATAAAGTGCAGAAACACCCTAGAACTACACGGTTCTGCAAGTATACAGATCGTATGCAAGTTTTAGATAAAGATTTGTTCCGCAGAGACTACAGAGGTTAGGAGAATCTTATGCAAATACCAAGTGTAAATAATTAAAGCTAGAAAACCTGAACGCAAATAAAAGTAAAGACAAATAGATTTTTGTTTGATTTTCTAATAAACTAAATTAAAACTAAGGAATTAAAGACAGAAAAATAAATATGAAAGAGAAGTGATATGAGAATATAGCTTAAGTTATTAGCATGTAATCCCCACTAGTTTTGCCGTTCTAAACATGTAAGGGTGAATTATGTAGTATTTCCCTAATCGGTCCCAATATGCTATCGGTAGTTTCAAATAGGATTTACCTGTGTCAATAAGGCTTCCTAAGCAAACTTTTCCTGTAATTGGTAAATAGTCAAAGACTAAACCATAGTGATTATCTAGTTAGGTTGGGTTGTCAGATCATACCTACTACTAGACGTTATGTGCTAAACATGCAAGTAAACACCGTTGTCAATGGTATCCTAATTACTAGATGGTAATTCTAATGGCGGCCGTCCACAAGAACACAGAATATAAATCCAAACACATAAACAGAGAATAAAAACTATAATTCTATTTAAAACATTAAATTCCCAAATTAGATAGATGTAAATCAAAACTAGGGTTCATACATTAATGCTAAAAAAGAAAATTAGTTCATGCAAGAAAAGAAAGAAATTACAAATCTAAAGGTAGAAGAAGACATTGTTGATGACAGCTCCTTCCAGACTTCTCTCTTGTGTTCTAAGCTTCCTCTTGGTTTAAGGTTTCACCAAGGATGATTTAAGAGTGTTAAGAGGCTGTATTTATAGTGTAGAGGTTGACCTAATTCGTTTCTTTAGAGATAACTTAAGTAATGGACTTCTAGCCCAACTCAAATTCGTAAGGAAATAAAGATAAACACCGCTGCGCTATTTTGAGTGTATCTTCTTCGTTATTGGTCGGATTGAGCTCCATAAGATACCAAAAGAATCGCAACAGAATTATCTAGACCCTATAGAAGGAAATCACCAAATTCGGCCTATTTCTTAGGTAAAAACACCAATCTTTAGACGTGTGTGCAGAATCCCAGATTTAGGCAGCTTTTCCTTTTCCATCTTTTTAGCTTTTATTTCCTTATCTCCAATTTCCATGCATATCTCCTTCCATAAGTTGTTGTCTTTGACTTGGACTCTAATTAATCTCCATAATTATCTTTAAAGCTTCACACTAAATAAACAATTAAACCCAATATGCTCTAAAAATAATAATTCTACAAATCAAGACTCAAAATAGGAAAGTGCACTAAAATAAGCTAAAATCAACCTATAAACTAATAAATAAGCCTAAAATGATGTCTCATGAGTATATTTTACTATCACAAATGAGGAGACATCAATGGAGCAAGTGAATGGCACGATATGCAAGAACCTACGAAGATAACAAACTAGGACCAATTAGAAACTGCTTTCTTTGAGAGATATTACCCAAGTAACATGAGGTTAGATGATCAACTTGAATTAACACATTTCCGTCAAGAATATGATGAAACTTTGGGTAAGAGCTGGACAAGATTTCAGATGTGTTTACGAAGGGTTCCCGGTCATGGCTTTACAGAACAACAACAGCTAAAAATATTTTACAAAGGCCTTGATGGGACTTCAAGAGAAAAATTGGATTTGCTATGTGGTGCGGGATTTCTTCAAGTTCAACCCGTTCATGCTAAAATCATTTTGGAAAGAACAATAAAGAATGAAGTTGGGTGGACTTCGGTGAGAACCCCGGTTAAAGGAGTGAATAATGTTAATATCGAAGAAAAGTTTGCTACGCTTGAGAATAAGATTCAAACCACAATAGAGCAACAATTGAAACATCTTACACTAGCTGTAAAAGAGGGATTTTCGGGTAAGAAGGTAGCTGTGCAAGCTGCACAAGAGGTTTATATGTGTTCGATTTGCAGGGTAGATGATCAGGATGAGGAAAGTTGTTTGAATAATCAAGAGCTTGTGATGTTTGTCTCCAATAGAGGTAACTTTAATTCAAGTGGTAATGGATATCAGCCTAACAGAAACCATCCTGGGTTTCAATACTCAAATCCTAATGGGGCAGCCAATCCTACATATGCGTATCAACCGCGTCCCCAAGGTAACACCTACAATCCAAGACCACACAATAATTATCAAGGAGGACAGAATCAGGGAAATTATGTGCAAAGACAAGCTCCTCAAGACACTTACAATGAAACCATGAACCAAAAAGCCTTACCTGCCCATCCACAAGAAGGTGTAGTTACTCTTCAGAAAACCGTAGAAAGTTTAATTGCTCTTCATACGCAAGCTATGGAACGTCAACAAGCGTCTGACGCAAACATGAAGTTATTACAGAATCAATTGAATCAAATGTCAAAACAGCTTAATCAACGTCCACAAGGGCAACTCCCTAGTGACACAGAGAATCCGGGACAGCATGAAGAGTGCAAAGCCGTTACATTAAGAAGTGGTAAGAACCTTCCTCCACCTCCTTTTCCTGTTATGAAAGAGAAAGAAGTTCCGAGAAAAGAAAAAGAAGTGGGTGAGAAAGAGAAAGAAAAAGATAGTGAGGTCGAAGAAATAGAAAGGCCAAGTGAGATTCCGAAGAAGAAAGATGATATCGTGAGTAATAGCCCTCCACCACCGTTCCCATCTCGAGTTCAGAAAAAGGGTGACTTGGCCGATTTTCAGAAATTCTTTAATAGAGTGAAGGGCCTTAGTATTAATATTCCGTTGTTAGAGGCGATTCGAGATATTCCTAAGTATACGAAGATTCTAAAGAGAACCCTCACTAATAAAAGGCTGTATTGTGATAATGAGATGATTGGTCTTCCTGAAGAATGTAGTGCGATTTGTCAGAGTAAATTACCTCCAAAGTTAGTTGATCCTGGGAGTTTGACTATTCCGATATCGATTGGAGAAGAATGGAAAGGAAAAGCACTATGTGATTTGGGTGCGAGCATCAATTTGATGCCCAAGTCGATCTTTGATAAGCTAAAAATTGGAGAAGCAAGACCTACTTCCATGGTCTTGCAAATGGCAGACAGGTCTCTTGCACATCCAGAAGGACGAATTGAGGATGTCCTCGTTAAGGCAGGTACACTTATATTTCCCGTTGATTTCGTTATACTTGAATACGACGCGGATAGAAATGTCCCCATTATTTTGGGAAGACCATTTCTAGCCACGGGGCATACATTGATTGATGTAGAGAATGGTGAATTAAAGATGAGGATACAAGACGAGGAGGTCAAATTTAATGTGTTTCGAGCTATGAAATTTCCAGATTCTCAAGAATATTGCTTCCGAATGGATGTAGTTGAGCAGGCATCGCAAGAGGTATTTGATTGTTTTAATTATGATGATATTTTGCAGGCCGCTTTAACATTAGACATACCTGAGATGATGGAAGAGCTTGCCGAAACAGTGGAAGCTCTCAATTCTGAAAATCCAAAATATAGGCGTCTTGCCTATGAACCTGTGAGAGAACCGGGGGAGATTATTCCTAAAAATAAGCCTTCAATTGAATATCCTCCGGAATTAGAAGAAAAGCCCTTGCCAGCACACTTGAGGTATGCGTATTTAGGTACTAATGAAACTCTACCTGTTATTGTTTCAGCTAATTTAACAGGTCCTCAAGAAGATAAACTGTTGCGTGTGTTAAGAGCCAACAAAGAGGCAATAGGTTGGACAATTGCTGACATCAAAGGCATTATTCCATCCTATTGTCAACACAAAATCATACTTGAAGATGATAACGCACGCTCAGTTGAAGGTCAAAGGAGATTAATGTCCGTTATGAAAGATGTAGTGAAGAAAGAGGTGATCAAGCTTTTAGATGCGGGGATTATCTATCCCATTTCGAGTAGTGAATGGGTGAGCCCAGTTCAGTGTGTACTGAAGAAAGGAGGAATGACAACAGTTCTTAATGATAAAAATGAAGCGATTCCTTCAAGAACGGTAGTTGGTTGGAGAGTTTGCATGGATTACCAAAAGCTGAACAAAGCCACCAGAAAAGATCACTTCCCTTTGCCCTTCATTGATCAAATGTTAGATAAATTAGACGGAAAAGAATACTACTGTTTCTTGGATGGTTATTCTGGGTATAATCAGATTTACGTGGCTCCAGAAGATCAACATAAAACAACATTTACATGCCCCTTTGGTACTTTTGCATATCGCAGAATGCCATTTGGGTTGTGTAATGCTCCTGCTACCTTTCAAAGATGTATGATGGCCATCTTCTGGGATATGATCGATAATTTTCTTGAAGTTTCTATGGACGATTTCTCCGTGTTTGGTGATGATTTTGATAAATGTTTAGATAACTTGGAGAAAGTGTTAATCAGATGCAAAGAAACAGATTTGGTCTTAAACTGGGAGAAGTGTCATTTCATGGTTCACGAAGGTATTGTTCTGTGTCACAAAGTTTCGAGTGCTGGATTAGAGGTCGATAGAGCAAAGATAGAGGTAATTAAAACTCTTCCCCCTCCTGTTTCTGTTAAAGGGGTAAGAAGTTTTCTTGGCCATGCTGGCTTTTATAGGCGTTTTATTAAAGACTTTTCTAAGATTGCTAAACCGCTATGCAACTTACTCGAAAAGGATTCCAAATTCCTTTTTGATGAAGCTTGTTTAGCGGCCTTCAAAGCAATCAAGGAAAAGCTTATTTCTGCTCCTATAGTATTACCTCCAGATTGGAGATTACCGTTTGAGGTTATGTGTGATGCGAGTGATTTGTGTATGGGAGCTGTATTAGGACAGAGAAAAGAGAAAGTTTTTCATTCAATTTATTATGCTAGTAAAACTTTTAATGGTGCCCAAGTTAATTATACAGTTACAGAAAAAGAATTGCTTGCAGTTTTGTATTCATTTGATAAATTTCGCTCTTATCTTCTTGGAGCAAAAGTTATTGTTTATACAGATCATTCAGCAATTCGATATTGTATGGAGAAGAAGGATGCTAAACCGAGGTTAATCAGATGGGTTTTATTGCTTCAAGAGTTCGATTTAGAGATCAAGGATAGAAAGGGGTGTGTGAATCAGGTTGCAGATCATCTATCGCGTCTTGAAGGTTCAGAGATGAATAGTGGTACTTAAGTAGTTAGAGAAGAATTCCCTGATGAGAGTTTATTTGTTGTTCGTGATTATGAAGCTCCTTGTTATGCAGATATTGAAAATTTAGTGGTAAGTGGTTCTTTTCCTGAAGGTTCAACTTATCAAGAGAGAAAAAGATTAGCTCACCGTGCAAGACAATTCTTTTGGGAGGACCCTTTCCTCTACAAAGTGTGTGTTGATCAAATGGTGAGAAGATGTGTAGCCAAGGAGGAAATTGAGGCGATTATAGCTGGGTGTCACGATTCACCTTATGGTGGACATTTTAAAGGAGATCGAACTGCTGCTAAGGTATTACAATTTGGTTTCTATTGGCCTTCTATTATGAAAGATTGTCATGAATATGTTAAAAGATGTGAAAGATGTCAAGTTACCGGAAACATATCCAAGAGGGATGAGATGCCACGTAATAATGTGTTAGAAGTAGAAATATTCGATGTTTGGGGTATAGACTTTATGGGTCCTTTCGTTCCTTCAAATGGTAACCTTTACATTAATTAGCTGTTGATTACGTGTCTAAGTGGGTAGAAGCGGTGGCTTTACCTACCAATGATTCACGAGTGGTGATTAAGTTCTTGAAGTCGCATATTTTCACTAGACATGGCACTACGAGGGTAATTATTAGCGATGGAGGTACTCATTTCGTTAATAGGTATTTGAAGACAGTCTTAGAGAAGTATGGGGTGAGACATCGTGTATCTACCGCTTATCATCCACAAGCCAATGGTCAAGCCAAATTCTCAAATCGTGAGGTGAAATCTATCTTAGAGAAAACCGTTGGTCCTACAAGAAAAGATTGGTCAATGAAATTAGATGATGCATTATGGGCCTATCGCACTGCGTTCAAAACTCCAGTTGGTGCATCTCCGTATCGAATGGTATATGGTAAGGCTTATCACTTGCCTCTTGAGCTTGAGATGGGTGCATATTGGGCTATTGCAAAATTAAACTTAGATCCTACTCTAGCTGGTCAGAATCGAATGATGAAACTTAATGAGCTTGATGAATTTCGATTACATGCTTATGAAAACGCTAAACTTTACAAAGAAAATACCAAGAGATGGCATGATAATCGGATTCGAGAGAAGAACTTTGTAGTGGGACAAAGGGTATTGAAATATAATTCAAAGTTCAGTAATTATCCGGGTAAGTTAAGATCGAAGTGGTCGGGTCCTTACATTGTGACAAAAGTTACACCTCATGGAGCTATAGAGATAGAACACCCACTTGAAAACCGTACATTCATGGTGAACGGTCATCGTTTAAAGATATATCATGGAGGTGAAGATACCGATCGTGCAAAAAACCCACATCCCGGAGAGGTCATGTACCTCCTCGAAGCTCCTTAGAAGCACGAGGTAACCCGTCGAGCTTAACGACGTTAAACAAAAGCCAATTTCTTGTATATTAGTTTAAGTATTTCAATTTTTGTAGTGTAAATTAGTTTAATTTTCGTTGAATTTAGTGTTTATTATTAAGAAATGAGGAAGGGTGTTTGTTTTTGATGATTTCAGGGGCAAAATTGTCATGAGTTTGGGGTCAAAACGATGAGAAAACGAAAAAATTTGGAGTCCACAGCAGGTTTGACCGGCTAGCCGGCGAGCTGGCCGGCATACCGGCCAAAAGAGCTGAAGAACCCCAACTCTCTGACCACTACATCAGCAATGACGCAGCATAGCTGCGTCTCGATTTGCGCCAGCGAGGAACCGCCGGCATGCCGGTCAGATGACCGGCTAGCCGGCCGATGATGATGATGTTTCTGACCACTGCGTCAGCAACGACTTAATAACGCTGCGTCTCGAATTGCGCCAGCGACATGTCGCCGGCAATGCCGGTCAGATGACCGGCTAGCCGGCCAAAGAAGGCGAAGGTTCTGATCACTGCGTCAGCAATGACGCAAGGTGCTTGCGTCTGAGGTAAAAAAAAGAATTTAGTAATTTTTTTCGCCGCCCTCGCGACCGGCATGCCGGCGAATCCGCCGGCTAGCCGGTGAGCTGTTGCGAGAGGCGGTTTTGAGCATATTAAACCTAGTTTTTTGCCTCCTTTTCCAAGCCAACCTCGTATTCCGAATCCTTGCCTCCTCCTACTCCGAAAATCATCATTAAACGACTATAAAATCATCAAATCAAGCCTTCTTTCATCACAAAAACACACAATCAACTCATATCTTCTTCAAAACATCACCAAATTTTATCTTTTCTCCAAAAATTTCTTCTTCCTAACCTTGAAATTAAACCCAATTCTTCCACAATCCCCTTTAATTAACCTTAACCCATCTCATATTCCATAATATTCTTCAAGTTTTAAGCCTCAAAACATCAAATTGCTAAGCTTTTATCTAGCTTTTTCACTATTTGAAGTTTTGAGTTTGGGGTGAAAAGAGATGACTAACATAACTGCTTCCATGTGTAACTATCGAAGAACATTACCAAGAAACAGGAACAATGTTGGAGCTAGCCCAGACCAAGCAATTGAGATTCCAGATTCGCGATCCAAAAAGACTGAACGAATCCCAATTGCTCCGAAAAGAAAGGAAAATCCAAGTAAGGCTAATCCGAAAAAGAGTAGGTTAATTGATGAAAGTGATGAAGAAAGTGACGAAGAAGTTGAGGAAGAACTTGAGGAAGAATCAGAACAAGAAGTTCCCGAAGAACCCGTGCAACAACAGAAACCTCCGCGTAGGAAAACATGGGCTCAAAAGCCAAAGAGAGTCTTCATTCCGTGGGATACTCAGATTTGTGATAGAATTCAATTTTTGAAGTTTGGTGAGGAGATGAATCTTCCTAAGGGTATTATGACTAGTGCTTATAAAGATTATGGTATTACTTGTGACAAATTGGGTTGGAAAGAATTGAGAGAAAGAAAGCTTGAGTATATTCCTACCTTGGTGCGAGATTTTTATGAAGGAATTGCCTTCTCAAAAGAAGCAGTTGTGATTCGCAAAAAGGTAGTTCCTTTCTCCGTTGAGCTTATTCGTAAATCGTTGAAATTACCCAAATTTGCTGGGGTATGTCCTTTCCAAGAATCTCTTAAAGAACCTTCTTTTGATTATGAAGCCCTTTGGGGAAAAGTGTTTGTTGATGGGGCCCGTCCAATTCCCGAAGGAGAGAGATATCCTGGACAGATGTATAGTAGTAATTTGTTACCATGTGCTAAGGTATGGTCCCGTTTCATAATCCCTACCTTCTTCGGAATTAAACACATATCAGAAGTGAAGAAGGAACATCTTTGGTTTATCAAGTGTATTGTTGAGGAGAAACCTATGGATGTTGCTCGCGTAATTTATGATACCATCATGGAATTTGCTAGAATTCCGACTTCGCAACAAAATCTCAAATTCCCTTGTACCATCACTACTTTATGCTAAGACGCAAAGGTTCCGCGTAAAGACGCAGAGATTGACCGTGTTGTAGTTGGTGAGAACATGGGTATAGCTTTGGTCCAAAATATTCATGATGAAGTGTTAAGAGCAGTGAGAAATCCTAGAGCTCCCCCAAAGAAGAAGATGCATACCGCTAACGAGTTGGAAGCGAAAGTGAAGGTGGTAGAAGAGAACCAAGTGAAGATGATTGCGTCTTTGGGAAACGTTACAAAAGAGCTAGAACTTCTCCGGAACATGTTAATGGGGGTGAGCACAATTCAACACGCCACCTATGGTTTACTCACCAAGGAGAAAGTTCATGGACGCAACACCGATGACCAGCCACGCGCTGGTTGAGATACGTTTTCTATCCCTTCCGCGTTTTAGTTTAGTTTAGTTTATTTTATTGCGTTGAGTCTTTTTCGAGTCGTGGGGACACGGCTCATTTTTGAGTTTGGGGTGGGGTTCGTTGCCTCATCCCAGTTTTTATGTGTTATGTGTTTTACTTGCTTTCAATAAAATAATTTTCGGAGTTGCGTTTGACTATAGAAGATTTTAAATGTCCCTTTAAGCATACTTTTGATAAATTAATGCTAGTAAATAGTGGACTTTAGGGAATAATATAAAACGCACTTAGAATTGCATGCGAACATAGGTAATTGATAGGAAAAATTAATGAACAATGCAAATGAAGTAAGCTTGTACTTAAGGAATATGTTTGGTGTGTATAACGTGAGATCCTAATTAGTAGAGAACCCACCTAGATATGAACTAAAAACGAACTATGTACTTAGGAAAATGATAGGGGCAGTTCTTTGTTAGCCATTTGAAGCCTTTTAGCTTGCTATCCCTTATTATAATTTTATCCGTCTTAGCCCAAGTTTGAGCCTTAAGCCTTTTCTTTTGTAGCCACGATATAAGCCCATTATCCTTTAGATTATTAGGCATGACCAAATGACCCGCACTTGAATCACGATCCTGAGACTTGTCTCGAGCTTGAGTTTGGGGTGGAGGGTCCACATTTGGGAATTTACATTGGGAGGGGATTTATGTGTTTATATTGAGGCACAAAAATGTAGATGATATTATTATTTGTAACCCTTTGCCGGGAATTAAAAAAATGAAAAGAAAGAATAAAAAGAAAGAATAAAATAAACCGGCAAAGTGGAATATTTTTGGAAATCATCTTAGTTTTTATTGGGTTGACATGGGGACACAACATTAGTGCGTCAAATGGGTGAGTGAGAACATTTTTTAGCGTAAACTCAAGCTCGAGGACATTGTTGATGGTAAGTGAGGAGAGAGCCAAAAGCTCACTTCAAATTTACCAAATATACATCCACACCGTCCTTAAGCCATTATTAAAACCGTAAAGTCCTCGTGATTCCTAAGCACATAGTGAATTTATGATTCTGTTGATAGGGAATATACTAGGTGGAGCGTTCAAAGCGAGTTAGGATTAATGACCACCCTATAGCCATCATAAAGAGATGAGTACAAGTGTAACCTTCAAGCATTGCAACTTTAATTTTATGATTGATATTATTTATGTTCGATTTTGTATGATAAGAGTATGTATATATTAGTTCCTAGAGTTTTGCTATATGATATTTATCTTAAGAATTTCTTTAGGTGTATTTGCTAGCTTCTATTTGTTCTTACGTTTACTTCTACCCCTTTGTTTTGTTTTGTTTTACTTTGTCGGGACGACAAAGGTTTGAGTTGGGGGTCTTGATGTCTCCCTAATTGTTCTTATTTTCGACCCTTGGGAGACATCATTTTTTATGTTTAATTGAATATTTTGATAGACTTTTGAGTTAAAAATGCAATAATCCGGAATTCCTATTTTATTTCTAGTATTTTTGATTTATTAAACTTTTGCGCGTAATCTTGTGTATTTTAGTGGAAAGTTTGTAGGTTTTGAATATTATCTAGGAATGGAATCCGAGAAGAGGGTCAAATATCGTGATATAAAGTCAAGACTTGAAGATAAATCCCGAAAGAATTTGATTTTAGAGCTGCAAATCTGGAAAACAGGCCAAAGATTGCTGATTTCAAGGTGCTTAAGAGATGATTTAGCCGCTGACCCTTGAAGAGAAAACATACAGAACTTTATCAACTGGAATCAAGTCAATCGGAGTCATAACGAAGCGGGAAAAGCCGTTTTAGTGAAGGTGCTGCAGCAGTTACGGGACTTTGGGCTTAGAAATTGGGCTTGGACATTTAATTAGTGTTTTATTCTTAGGTCCAAGCCCTAATCCGTTTTTTCACATATAAAAGGAGCCTTTGACTTCTATTTTAAAAACAATTCATTCTTTACAAATTAAAACATCAGAGAGAAGCAACAGGAGGAAGAAAGAAGAAGCTGCAAGAGTTGGAGAGGGTCTATATCTCCGTTCTCAGTTATTCAAATTCCGGAAATTAGGTTTTCTTTATCTTTAATTTTGTAAGACAATATGAATTCCATTTTATTTAATTTAGTTTTCTTTTTAATTAGTATGAGCTAAACACATTTTAGTGCTTGAGAATGCTTTATGGGTGAACCCCAATTCTATTGAATTTCGTATGTTGAATTTGGGTTTCTGTTAAATTAAATTAGATTGGGACTTTTACTCTTTTCGATAATTTGGGATTATTTACTGTTTTTGGAGTCATGAACTAAGAACAGGTGTTAGTATCTAGGCTATTCCACATATGTGGCGTGTGGATCATTCTGACGGAGGGTTTAGGTACGGAACCAATTATTCAATCTAAAATAGAAGCTATTGATTCTGACGAACTTCGCTAATTTTAGGGCGAATGAGGTAAAATACTTAATCATCTAAAAGTGGATCATATTTACCCTGACGGGATTAGTGACACTCTAGGATAGCCTTATAGTCCACCCTGACGGGGGTATAAGGAATTTAGAATCCCGACCATTGTAATTGACCAATTTAATTCTTAAACAGCATAAGTTATGATATAGGATTAGGAGGATCCTTTGCGTTCTCAAGTGCTACCTTCTCATACTTGCGTTTCACATTTATTTACTTGCGTCTTAGTATTTAATTGCATTTTCCATTTAGTCTTTTATTACTTAGAATTAATAAAAACAACCAATCAATCATTATATCTTTATTTGCTTTCCTAAGTGCAACCATTCATTATTTGATAAGCATTGTAGTTAACCAAACCGTCCCTGCGAACAATCCTAGCATCACTTATTACTACTTGGGACAACCGTACACTTGCGGTTGTGGTTCGATTACATTTGCATTTATTTTAGAACACACAAAGGACCGCCACATTTCATAAAGTGCAAAAAAAAACCCTTCCTTTTTTCACAAAGCATAATATTTTTCCCAATCCGCAATAACTTTAAGTACTAAAACTTGGAAATTACATGTTACTTTGCAAATAATACAAACTTACAAGTATATATATTACTGCAATGTCATCACACAACCACACCAGAGCACTTTGGACCAAAAACATCATCTAATACAAGTTCAGGCTCCATTTTGTATTTTTTCAAATTTAAAATCATCAATAAAATCTTTATTAGGATTTTTTTCACTTCCTTTTGGTCCACAAAATCCATTTTCGAAAACTTTGGGGCAATTTTGGCAAGAAAATTGTTTCCTATTAATTATTTTCAGTATTTTTGTATAAAGAAGGGTTTTTGGCAGTATTCTAAAACTTTCGTCTCATTTTCGAAAACCTTCATTTAAATCCGTCAATTCAAATATTCCATCAACTAATTTTCTAAATACAACACACAAATCCGTCAATTCCAAAACTCCCACAACTCATTCCATCAATTCAAAAAACACATCAACTACTTGATCTTAACAAAACAAATTTTCCAAAACCATTACTGAAGAATAACTACATGCGAATTTGATACTTTAAGTCCCTGAGTTACGTCAAAAACCAATTTCGCATCACACATTGAGGACTAAAATAAAATTTACAAATACTCTCAAATTCGCACCATAAAGGGAGCCATACAAAAAATCATTCTCACCAAGACTTCTAGGATCAAATTCGCATAATACAAGGACTTAAAGTCTCAAATTCTCATACCAAAGGGACTATTATTTCCAATTTCTCAAAACAAAGGGATTTATGGTATAAATATCACATAACTCATGGATTTAAAGTGTAAATTTTGAAAAATCCAACAACTTATTCCGTCAATTCAGAAAACCCATCAACTACTTGATCTTAACAAAACAAATTTTTCAAAAACATTACCAAAGAATAACTACATGTGAAACTGATACTATAAAAAATATTTTCGCATAAAACACTAAGGACTAAAAATAAAATTTAAAAAAACACTCAATTTCGCAACACTAAGGAAGCCATACGAAAATTCATTTTCACCAAGGACTTCTAGTATCAAATTCACATAATTCATGGAATTACACATTCAACTTCACATAAATCGTAGAATTAGTGTATCGTATACGCATAACTCAAGGACTTATACTATCAAATTTGCATAACACAATGAATTGCACAATCTAATTCACACAAGTTAGGGACTTATAGTATCAATTTCTCGTAAAAAAGGGACTTATAGTATCAATTTCGCGTAAAAGGGGACTTATAGTATCATTTTAGCATAATCAGGGACTTAAAGTATATTTTCCACATAGCACATACACTTACATAAACAAATTCACATTGCTCGAGGACTTATAGTATCAATTTCGCATAACATATGGACTTCCCTTATCAACACAAAAATTAGGGAGTTTTAGGGTCAATTTCTCATATCAAAGGGGCTTGTAGTACCTATTTCACATAACTTAGGGACTTATAATAATATTACCCAGAACTCCATCAACATTCCATCAATCCTTCAATGGATCATTGATCTAATCCAGAAAATCAACCATACACAAGACAAAATCAACATAAGTATATTAATCTTCAATACAACATATGGATATAAACAGAAAATACATTCACATACTTACAATTTTCAATCAATTGATGGCTACTTAGCAAGAAAATACCATAACAATAACCTTTATGATCAAGAATACCAACAAAAATCCATGTAAAAAACCCTTCTGATGAAGAATAAAAATAACTATCATGGATGAAGAATAGAAGAGATTAGAGAGAACAAGAGTAACATGCGACGGTGATTCGTGAGAACAGGAGATTAGGAGATTGTGAGAAGTAAAGAGATTAGAGAGAACAAGCGTAAAGTTAAGGCGGTGAGGTGGGTGGGTTTGAGTAAATGAGACGAGTGATGGGTGAGAATAAATGAGACGGGTGGGGTGGGGTGGGGTAAAGATATTAAAGGCTAATAAAAAAATATACATATTATCGGTCCGGTCCGGTCCATAAGCAAGGTTATTTTAGAGGAACCAGACCAATATGAACTGGACCGGTTCGGTTTGTTTCGGTTCCGTATTGCTTACACGTCTCGGTTCCGGTTCTAGAACTGGCCGGTCCGATCCGTAGGAACGGTCCGATAGCCACTTTGACCCCTACTTCACGTGGAACTTCAACCACATGTTTTTTCTTCTACATGTTCTTTGGTATAGCAGCTGGTTATGTAATTACTCGAATGTGGAGATCTATTTTTGTGGTTGTTGATAAAGGATTGGTCGATGTTCGAACATTTTACATGGCTTATACAGATTATAATGATTTGATGAGTCTTACTGAAGAAATGCTTAGTGGTATGGTTAAGGAATTAACTGGTGGTTGTAAGATTAAGTATCATGCTAATGGATATAAGAATGATCTGATTGAGATTGACTTTACTCCACCAGGTATGATTTTGCTTTTTTGATTTTATTTACAACTTTTGTCCCTAAAATTGATCCAATTTTATTCTTGTTTTGTCTTAAAATTGCCTGTTTTGTGTTCTTCAGGTTCTAGATCTGTGGTCAGATCCAAAATCTATCTAAGGTAAGGACCTATAGTGCAATTATGCATACTGTCTAATCTTTTTGTACTCTAATTGATTTGAATATAGATGAGTGGTTACAAGTTAGGACTTTATTACAATATATTCTGTGTAATTGCGTATTTAGTCCTTATAGTATTATTATTTAACTCGTTCTATCTGTTTTTATTCAGGAAAACATCGAGCAAATCGAAGAAGACGTAGAGGACAAGGGTTTTGGGTTTTTAATGTATGATTACAAAAAGGTGAGGCAATTGTGTTACAAAATGATATATGTAGACATGCTTTTACTGTTGTAGCATGATGGAAAAACATTTGAGTTTCTATTATTTAGAACTTTGGACACTATAATGATAAATTTAATTGTGATACGAATTTCAGATCAATTAAATAGACTGGAATTTTGTTAAACATGAGTTTTCTTTTTTAAACTATATGATAATCATAAACTCTTTATTTTTGCATTTCGATTTACTTTAGATGGCATTAAATCTCATTTTTGAAAAAATATATTGTCTATGAAGGTTCTTGGTAACTTGTCAAGATACCATAGTTAATTACTTGCAATATTGTAGTTTTACAGCTACAATTGTACTTGCGAAACTACACTTTTGTAGTTATACAACTACACTTTTGTATTGAAACTATAATATATTAATATCACACAACAATATTTTTGTAGTTGTACAACTACACTTTTGTAGTTGCAGCCAGTACAGCTATTCGCCGAAATCTATTGGAGCTGGAAAATAAAAAAATCAGAGTAATTCGAAAAAAATTACATTGATATATTTTTATCGATAATTGTAAAAAAAAATTAAAAAAGTCTCGTCGAAGTTGACCGTCGCTGATTGTTGGAGTTGACTGTCCGGCAGTTATGGTGGTGATAAAATAAATAATTAATTTATTAATTATAATAAATTCAAATGAAAAAAAGGGTATTTAAGAAAAGGAAATTATTATTTGTCTAAATTTAGAAAAAAAGATGGTAAATAAGGCTTAGTTAGAATTAAGATCATAATAGGCCTAATTTTTAAAAGGAGATGAATGCTTAGACTTACAAATGTAATTATTCCTTTAACTATAAATTCATTATAGAGTAATGATATATACAACTTAAATTCATACTATCCAATTATCATTCATGACGTGGTGTGAATTGGTTGGAAGTAAATTTTTAATCAAATTAAAAAAATAAATTGATTAATAACTTTTAACCAACCAATTCATATCACGTCATAAGTGGTATACTTGAATGGTATGAATTTAGATGGTATATATAATTACTCATTATTATTGTGGAGTATTGATTTTTGATTCACTTATGATTTTTACCTTTTGATTGGCGGGTTTACCAGTATCAAAATGGTAGTTGACTTTGAGCTTAAGTTAATTTTTCTTATCTATTTATAGAAGCATAACATTTCTCCTTACCACCACCCTCCCACTCCCTCCCGCCTTTCCCCACCCCACCATTAAAAGAAGAAAAAGTAAAACGTCCCCATTTTGTGTGTGAAAAAAGTTCACGGATGACACATGAATTGATAGGAAACTATGAATAAAGACAATAAGAACTCAAGACTTTAATTAATTAAGAGATTCATTTTCCTCTTTTTGGGATAATGACAGATTTATGGTAGACCAGGCATATGCATAGGGTTTTGACAAAAAAAAAAAAAAAATGCATATATGCATACTTGCATAGGAATACGATAGCTGAGAAACTGGATTATCCGAACCAAAAAAAAAAACTTAATTATCAAATTTGTCATGGTTAGGTTACTCTGCCAAGACCAAGAGGTCTTAGAATCAAATCTCATTAGAGTTATTTACTCTGAGTTCAAAGTGACTCTCATGTATTAAAAAAAAGATATATATCACCTTTTTTTTGTTTCATCCATGAAGGTTTTAAACACCAATAAAAATGTTTTTCTCTCTTAATTATTTATTTTCTCTTTTCTTTATTTAATGCCACATTAGATGACACATAGGAGGTAATAAATAGGTGACGCAAAAAGAAGTGATATATAGCAATGCTTTTTGCCTAATATTTTTAGAGTGTATATTTATTTTTGAGATAATGACCCATATCTACATGGATTAATATAAAATTTTATATTATACTATATCCCAAATTTTTTCTTAATTTTTTTGGACGGGAAAAACGAGACATAAACTTCCTAATTATCCTATTTAACATATTTACATCATAACAAACCAAACATCTACATTAGTGTGCGTTATTAAAAAAATTTATGTGACCGTATGTTTAGCATGTTTTGCAAACTTGTCTGCATGACTATTAAGACGTTTTGGAATATGTTTGAACGTGACTGAACCAAAAGTGTCTGCCATTTGCGTGATATTCTGTAGTATCAGCTGTACATTTCAGCTTGCTGGCAACGATCGTCTAATACCTTGGATCAACTCAAAGTTGTCTGAGAAGATAATATTCTCTTCATTTTAAAATTATTTACAAATTTGCATGACTTCTAGAACAACTTGTACTTCCGCTTCAATAACCGAGATACAAAAATTTGTTTTACAACGGTCAATTTTGACACCATTTTGTTTATGTACTTGTACAGTTACAATTCATGTTGGTTCGTAATAGGATTGAGCACGGTCCAGATCGAATTGATTTTCGGCTGAAACCAAAACAAAATAGTTCAGTTTTTAAAGGTGTTGCTGTCGACCTGACTGATTTTCATCGATTAAGTTTTGTCGGTTTTTTTGTTATACGTTCGTTTTGATTCTTCAGTTTTTGTAAGTATTTGGTTCGGTAACGTGATAAGTTTTAAGGACGTCAACTTGAAACATTTTGTTATTAAACATATTCATGTATTATGAAGTGTATGCTTTTTATGTTGTTGACCGATGTAGAAAAGTTGTTTTCTTGGAACTGAAATATTATATATTAACTTGTAAACAATTAACTACAAAGAAATATCTCTATAGTTTAATGTGTACTCTTTAGTTTCAAGAATTTTCAGTAAACGAAAGATCTCTTTAGATATATATACAGTTTAGTTGTGATATTTTATTAGTCAAAAAAATCCTTCATTCAATTCAAAAAATTACATAGGAGACTATCCAATGCCTATGCATTATAGTCATCAAGCACTAGCTTTGCTAACTGAGGAGAATGTGAAACATTCCAAAGCAAAACAACGTGCCTCTACACCTTTGTTTCGCTACCCAATCCGCAACCATGTTCTTTTTTCTCGAAATCAAGAAAAAATTTAAGTTACAATTCTTACTACAATTTTTTAATCTCTTCTACCAAATATTTGATGTTTTGAGATGGTTTAGCATTATTACAAATTTAATAATTCATCAAAGATGAGCTATCATTTTCTATAGTGACTAATTCTTCTAGAAAAGACGTCAATTTACAAGTTCTTTTGTTTCAGCCTCCAAAGGTGATAAAATACTCACACATGTAGCAATCTCATCAAGAATATTACATGTGTGATCCCTAACAATTAAAGCAATACAAATATCAGATTTTTTTGAGTCCTAAGCTGCATCAATATCTATCTTGACTTTATTAAAACAAGGTGGAGACCAACATATTTTAAACTCATGTAAAAATGAGTGTGTAACATCACACCTCATAATTGATTGTTCTTTAACAACTTCAACTTGTTGAGTTTTTAAAATTTCAGAATCTTTGTTATTAGCAAATAAAATTATTGGAGTCCAACATAAAGAGTATATTAGGGAATTGTTAGAAAACATGGCTTGGAATATACGGAAGAAAAGAAATAATTTTATATTCAAAGATCGAACCAAATGTTCAATCCAAATGGATATTTTGATAGTGGGACCAATACATGAAAGAAAAATTAAAAGGAGGCTAACCAAACAACCCTATCCCAATCGTTACATTCACTATCTACACAGAAGTATAGTTATATTTATGTAAATATCTTGAAATAAACCTACATATTATATACTTGCTTCCAAAAGAACAAATTGCCATTAACAAAAAAAACTATGGATAATACTTGGTGAATTTCTTCTTGCTTTTTTCGGAGAAGGTGTGATTGATATGCTTGCTTTCCGAGTTGTAGTGTTTCCACCTGTCTTTAGCATAGTCTTGTGGTTCAAACACAAGAAACGTCTAGTGCGCGTCTTTCAAGTCATCCTCATCCTCAACCGTTTGTTTTGGTATCAAGATAATTCTGTTCTTGTTCTTGAGAGCTTCGGAGAATATGGTTCTTACATGGTTTTCCATGATTACCGCGTCATTTCCATTCACATACCCCTACATAAATTGAACATTTTCAAAATTAATCTTTTTTACTATTTTTCTTTTCCATATGATAGTTTATATGTACATAATTAAAACTATGTTTTACTTACCATGGTATTCGTTGACCAGGAAGGACACCTTGTACTTGAAGGCATATAAATTATTTATAGTTGACAGGTGTTTACTTTTCTAATCAAAGACTGTCTGTAACAGTGTGAAGTATGCTTCTATAACCTGCATATACAGTTGTTTATATTATAATTAGTTTTTAATTATCACTTTTTATACTTATTCTTACTTACATTGCTTTCGATTGCCTTCTCCTCGACAATTGCTTACGTATCATCCATTATTACTGGGCAAATCATTTCAAATCCCCACACTCCAAACCTGTAAATGAATATATTTTCAAATGTTATTATATATAACTTTTAAATAAATATATATGTTCAGTTTTTCTTACAATTTGTCTTTTTGTATATCGAATATATTGTTGATCGTCTAAACATATTTCTTGTCGAGCAACTCGTAAGGCGTCTTCTTATTGTTTCTTCTTCTGTACACCATATTTCTCCACCGTTTTTCGTCTTCATCAGTCCTTTATTTTCCTTTTCCTGTATCTTGTTTTTGCTTCTTTCGAATCTCTCTTTTGTTCTCTACTTGTGTTACATGCTCCTCTATCTCGAATTATATTTCTTTACTCACTTTCCTTCTTTTTGTTTTTTGTGTTGTGAATTCAGAGTCGATCTTCTTCTTTGCATTTGTCGGTTGATTCTTCAACTGTGTTAACATCGAACTTACTTTCACGCCATATGTTTTTCCCCTGTTACCACAACTTCTGCTTCATCCGTGCCGATATGAGTGTTTTCTGTTTCTGCATTTTTCTCTACAACCAGATCATTCTCCTTTTTGACAGGTTGTTTGGTCTCCTTCTCTTGTTCCTTTCATATTCCTTTCATGTTCCTTTTCCACTACCACCTCAGTTTCTGTTTCCATGTTCACCTCCGTCTCTGTTTCTTTCTCGTTCTGTGGTGGTGTGTTTTCGTTCATTTCATAGTGTACTTCTCGGTCTATATTTTCGTTCATTTATTTTTCTTCCTCAAGCTCCTTTATTCTTGAATTTATATCCACTAGTTGTACCTCAAGCTCGGTATTATTTATCTTCAATTGCTTGACTTTTTCTCTCAATTTTGTAACGGTTTTTCCAACTTTTTCTTTTTTTTTTCTCTTCTTTTTTGTTTCTTTCTTTTAACAGCTTCTCCAACCTGTATTTATCCTTTTCTAGGCCATGATATTTCTTGTAAGCCTCATCTAACATTTCATGTAAGTCTTTTATAGTAGTACTTCTTCATCGTCTTCACCTGCAGACTGCATCCATCAAGACAAAAAAAATTAGTTAGTCTATTAAAAGGGAACATGAATTTTCATAGTTATATTCATGAAATTCACAGTTATTAACATGAATAACATTGTGTCAAACATGGTATTTCATGTTTAAAACTGTGAATTTGATGCAATTCTATATCTTTTTTTCTATCTTTTTCTTCTTCTTCCTCCTCGCCTTCTTCCTCATCCTCCTCCTCTTCCCCCATCTTCTTCATCTTATGAGTCTATTTGTGTCAGAGATACAAGACTATTGTCATCCTCATCGTCTTCTTCTTCATCTTCTTCTTGTAAACCAAGTTTTTCTCTTTCCTCAACATTTATGACCATCTTTTTTTAACCTGTGTAATATATGTACAGTTTTATATATTTATATATATATCAATATCTTATGTTCATTTACCTCTTTTTTCTGAGCTTATCAATTAGTGTTGATTTAAATTTGTTGTCTCTATCATCTAGCTTCTATCTTTGAATTCTTGTCCAAGCTTTTGGCCTTATTTTAGTCCCTAGTTTGGTGTATTTGTATAACCAAGGTTGTGAAACATAAAAAAGTAATATATTAGTACAAGTTATATACTTATATATAATAGATTGTTGTTGTTTCTTACAATTAGGACTGTGACGCATCCTATTACTTTCTTTGGATTTTGACTACTAAAAATTTCTAAGGAATCCTCGAACAAGTCGACCAGTCTCTCTGTCCAGTCATATCATCCATTTTTTCTCATATTAATTCTATTGTCCTAACATCACTTTTACTAACTACAGTTCCTGTAGTTTAGTACATTACAGTCCCCATCAGGTAAAGTGTAATTAAGAGAGGGGAATCTGTTTTTTTTTTTTTCTATCTCAAGTCTTTATCTTCTTTCCTTCCTTTCTTCTTCACCTTCTCCCTCCACATCTAGAATGTCTTCAATCATATTCTTCAACAATTCTCTTATTTCTTTGGTAGTCACCATTTTGTTCTCTCCAAAGTACTTCATATGCCATTCTGTGATCTCGCCGGCTTGTTTGTTTGACAGAGTAGGGAATTCTTCATCTCCATCTTTTATTCCCAGTATGACAACTACATCTTGTCTTCCCAATTTGATTACTCTTTCTCCTAATACAAATCCTTTTTTCTCTTTTGAGTAGCATTTTATGATTTCTTGACAAAATAAATCACCCTTTCTTAGTATTATCTTCCCTTTTCTTTTTATCAGTTTAAATAATTTGTTCACTAACTCGTAGAATGATGTTTCCTTACACCATTCTATGTTTTGTTCCGTAAATTTATCTTGACTTATTAACTTTACTAGTGAACTCAGACTTGATTTGTACGTTTCTTTAAATGTCCAACTTTGTGGTTGTACTTCATCTTCTTCTTCATCATTCACTGTTCTCCTTGGTGCCATTTTTACCTGATTTTACCCAAACTCTAACCATAAGAAACATATTAGTATTCTAAACTAACACCATCATATTAAATTCACTATTTAATACAGTTCTCCAAACATGAAATTCACTGTTTAATTAACTGAATTTCATGTTTTGTTCAGTGAAATTTGTAAAATACACATGTTTACAGTCCAAGCCTCTATATTATGCAGTAATTACACTCAAACCCTAAATTACACAGATTGTCTATAATTTACACCGTATTGACCAAAAAATCACTGTAAGTCCTTGTTTTTGTATATTTGACAGTTATTTTTCAAACTTTTTGAAATAATTGCACTATAGGTCCTTGTTTTACAGATTACTTACGTTTTAGGATTCTAATGCAATTTTCGTTCATGTTGATCATAGTATTTGATGACATTCATCATAAAATTCTATTTTAAACCCTAAAAACTTCAACATTTGCCTTTTATAGAAGAAAAAGAAATCAGTAACAAATCAAACAAAATCAACATGCATTTTATTTGTTGTGTTTTTTCTTCATGAATCACGCAAAAAACAGTACTTAATCCAAAAAACACTTTCGAAAACCTTAAAATAAACATAAAAGTAGGATTATATTTTCACTTACGTATGCTTTTCTTTTGGATTTTGAAGTTGAATCTTTGCTTTGGACGCTAGATGTTGTTTCCTACTTTGCTTCGTCAGATTAGACTTTCCTATTTCGCCATTCACCGCCGATTGATTTCGCCGTTCATCTCCCGCTCTCTCAAAGACCTTTCGTTTTTTTAGTCTGTGTCTTGTGTGTGTTGTGTATCGCGTGTGTGTTTTTTGGTTTTTGTTTTTTTTTTCTTTTCTTTTCTTTTTGGGTAAAGCCCTCATCTGGCCCTTTATCTTGTAGCGAAATGCGCAAACCGCCCTGTATCTTTTTTTGACGCTGAAAGCCCTTTATTAACGTTTTTTTGTCACCGTTAGCCCTTTTGTCTATTTTCTGTCAGTTGACCGTTAGTCAATGACAGTTGGCGCCACGTATACGCCACCTCACTGCCATGTGTGATCCACGTCACTTCTGCTGGACATTTTTTTCCGACGTGGCAGGGGTAAAATTGTCATTCCACACAAATGTTTACCTTTTACCATTTGAGAACCCTAAATCCATCACACCCGATCCCCAATCTCGCCCCCCTCTCTACTCTCTCGTCGTCTCTTCACCTTCGATCGTGAACTGTGATGGCCGGTTCCAGTTACACAACGGCTTCGTCTCCGATGGACGATCCAGGTAAGGAAGAATGGGTTTGCTACTGTGGTCTTCGATGCAAGGTGAGCACCTCATGGACGGCCATGAACCCTGGACGACGCTTCATCGGATGCTCGAAGTATAAATCGCCCGAGAAAAAGTGTTCGTTTTTCAGCTGGTTAGATCCTCCTATATGCGATAGAAGTAGGGTTGTAATTTTCGGATTACTTAGCTCAATGTCCAGGAAGGATGAAGAAATTGAAGGTTTGAAATCCCGTGAAGGTAATTATCTAAAGATTTGGCAAATCTGTTTAGTTTTTTTGTTAGGTTATTTAGTCGGTAAGTTCGTTTAGGTGTTGGATTTGGTGTTTATTCGTGTGTTTGTTCTTGTTTTTGTGTATTCGATTGTTGATTGTCTCGTTGTATTGCTTGTAACCTAGAAATTAGACATATTTTGATGTTCTGGTTAAGTGTTATTGTGTTTTTTGTTAAGTATTGTTGAATCTATGTGTTTTTATTTAGGTTCCTGTAGAAACTGTTTGGAGATGGTGAAGTTGTGGCCCCTTATCTTATTTGTTTGTCCATATGTGGCCCTAAAGTATATTTTTATCATTAGTTTTGGCCCAGTTAGTCTATCAATTCTACGTGGGTTGGCCCATTAATTTTTATTAAGTTACACCTTCTGGCCCAGGCCCATTACGTATTAGACGTTTCTAATTTTTAATTAAGTTGTAAGTTTAAAGTAATTTTTTTATTTCGGTTCATAGTTTCAAGACTAGAATACGAAACGGTTTTCTCTGGGAATAACAAAAGTGCATTGTGAATACAAAAACAGAGTAAAAGTGTCATGATTACGGTTAATCCCCTTAGTATATATACACTACTCAATAGGTAATGACCTTAACACTTCTATTTTACAATCGAGAGCATATCACTGATAACGACGAAATTCAAAATGGCTGGCCAAGTAGGACAACAAGACAAGGGAAAACAGAGTAAGTTTTGTATTCCTTTCTTATCACTTTGTTTTCATAGTATAGAACGAATCCCTGTTTATTTTTTTGTTGCCGAAATGTTTTATTAAAGTAATTTTTATTTATTCACATGTGATTTAATTCGTTTCAGAAGTCTCGAGTGGGTCAACCTCTGCTCCGGTGGTGAACCGTCCAAAGCCCAAATCATATAAAAGCCATAAACCCGCTTATAGGTGAAGAGGAGGTCCTTCGCGAGGAGGTGAAGACCAAGGTCCTTCGATTACCTTATGGCCAAAAAATGGTTGTGGTGCAAGCTCTGAAGGTGAGGACACTCCAAGTCCTAAAAGAAGGAAGATTGTGAAACCAGTTCCAATCGTGATGATGTCGCCAAAGTCAATGAAGGTCGAGGAAGACGAACCCATGGATTGATTTGAATTGTTTGGTGTTTTTAATTTGGTGTTTTTAATATATGTTTAGAATTGTCGTTTGTTTTTTGTAGCATCGTTGTGTTTGTGTTTTGTTACGATTGGTTGTTAATCCTCTGGTTTTGTTATGATTTGAACTACTTTGGACTATTTCGTAAGTTATCCTCCATAGTTGTAGTCTTCCTTGCCTCTTTCTTCTCATTTCCCTTTAAATCTTTCTTTTCAACTACTTCCATTTGTTTTGAAGTTGAGCCACGGTTCTTCAAACCTTGAATATATATCTCCATGTTCTTGTCAAACTCCTTGAAAACTTCATCCAAACCAGCAATCTTTATGACTTTGTCCTTAGCCTTAGCATCTACTGGAACACCTAATTTGTGTATGTCATTGGCAGAGTAACTTACCCCCTTAAGAGCGTCTAGACTAACATTTCTTCTCCCCTTGTATAAGTATGGGTTACCCTCAATTTTCCTTGATCCTATTTTAACTGCTCCTGGTGTACTCAATGGGGTAGGTGCCCTAGTGTAGACCCCCATACCCCCTGGTCTAAAATGTGGCCTCTTAGACATATCCTGAAAGTCAAAGTAAACGCATTAATGAAGTATAAACTGCTAAAAGATAGGTAATTAACTAGACACTTACACTTGGTTGACCAAGTTTCTCCACTCCACTGGGTAAAAAACCATATTTCAACTTAGGAACGCAAAACTTATTAATCTCCACACAAGGCCGCTTGTTAGGTGTAAACTACAAATGACAATATCAATTCAAAATAAACAAATCTATCAAAAAACAAATTGAATAATTAAACACCAACCTTATTTATTGTAGTTAAGGTTTCTCCCATTACACGCTTTTTAGTTGACTTTTCAACCACCAAATTAACAGAATCTGTAGTACTTGCTTGAGTTAACACACCCACTAAGCTATCATCACCAATAGCATCCTGTAGAAATAAGTACTGGTTATGTCTGTTTGTTTTATTGAATTACTACTTCAAACTTTACCTTAGAAACCTGACTGCTTGGTTCATCTTGAAACGAGAATCTTGTTTCAGAATCTTCTTTTTTGTCATCTTCCTTGGTGGGTGTAGTAACCCTCTGAGCTTTGGACTTTGGTCTCCTACCTGATGGACTAACAACTTGAGTACTCACCACAATGTTGTTGTCATTAACATTTAGGTGAACCGCACTAGCATCAATATCAACCTCAACTTTACTTTTAGACCCCTTCAATTGTAGCTCGCTACTTAACGCATCCACATGCACATCACTATTGGCAACGTTAATATGTACATCACTATTTGAAGCTGTAACTATCACATTATTTTCAACTGGATTCTTTCTTTGTCTATAAGACCTTCTCTTCACTGCCTTGACAACACTGCTTCCTTGACTTTGAGACTCCACAAATGCCATGTTTGGTGTACCTGGAAGTTGTTGTTCCAAAACAGATTCAACTGGATCATTTACACCACTCTCAGCTGCACTTTGACCTTGACTTACGCGCGAACAACTCCTTTTGTTATGTCCAACTTGTTTACATTGACTACACTTACCCTTTAAACCGCTTCTTCCAAATTTTTCAACTTCAACACGAACTTCAGCATTCACTTTAGCTTTACCCTTTTTGTTGGCTTTCGTTACACTCTCTTCAATATCTTCTCCTTCTGCCCTATCTCTTTTCTTTTTAGGTCTCCCACAAAGTTTAACACCCTTTGGAGCTATTACTTTAAGCCCATTTGTCTGAGGCCACAAATCAGGCCCATTTATTGGGCCTATGAAAGGCTCATATGCTTTTTTAAACGTGCTAGTTTTAAAGAATTGGGAAGTATAGTCTTCTGGCTCCAAACCCACTGAGGATAGTGCATATATGACGTGGACACATGGTATACCAGATAAATCCCAACCTCTACACGCACAACTAAATGTTGTTAAATCCACCGCAAATTGCGACCCACTAGTCCCTTTGACTTGGAAACAGTTAGAGCCACAATGTAGAGGAATCCATTTAGAAGACCATTTTTTTTAAATTAATAATTTTGCGGATTTTAGGACATATGTCCCCTTGCCACCTAGAAATCCACCTTCTTCGTTTTTCAAGTCTCTCAACTAAATATAACCTAATCCTCTCTAAACAAACTATCACAGGAGAGTCCCTAGCATCCAACAATTTTTTATTCCACGATTCACACATATTAATCAACAACACATCACAATGGGTGTTGGTCCTAAAGTGAGACCTACTCCAATACCTCGGGTGTTCTTTCGCCAACCACTCATACGCTTCCACATCCATCCCTTTAATTATCTCCATCACATTCGTGAATCTCTCAACATAAGTAGCTCTTGCGGCCTCCCACATCTTATCTTTTAGCGCAAACGAGCCATGTTTCTTTTTAAAATTCTGATGTAGATGTCTAACACAATGCCTGTGTTCAACGTTAGGCAACAACTCTTCAATGGCTATACCTAATCCCTGTGCACACAAACATAGAAACAAAGATATAAACACTAATAAACTAGAACTAAGTATTCACAAGAGGAATTCAGTATACCTTTTGCTTATCAGTTATAAAGACCCACATCTCAGGTTCGTTAATTTCTAAATCCTCGACTAACAGACTAACAAACCACCTCCATGTCTCCAAGTTCTCAGTTTCAACCAAACTATAACAAATGGGATAAATGCAATTGTTTGCATCCATCCCCACCGCAGTCAAAATCACCCCAGCATGAGATCCTTTGAGATGACACCCATCCAACCCGACCACCCTTCTACAACCATTAATAAACCCCCTTTTCAAAGGTTCTAAACAACAGTAAAACCTCAGAAATCTGTGTTCACCAGTTACTTCATCTTCAGCAGTTTTTACAAACACTGTTGACCCAGGATTAGTCCTTATTAACCCAGCGCAATAATTGTTAAGCAAACTATATTGATCTAAAAAGTGAACTTCATCTAATTTTCTTCCCTTCTTAATAGTCCTATATGCTTGTCTCCTACTTATGCTAACATGAAGGTCATGCAAGACTAGCTCTTGTAAATCAATGGCCTTAATATGTGAGTTCATCCTCAACTGATGTGCATATCTCCTAGACAAAACAGTCGAATTCACGTGCTTACTATTTAGTGCACAACCACATGTATGCTTCTTGTTTAAGGTCCTGATTAGAAAACTACCATCTTGACAAACGGTTGCATATATAAACCAATCACAATTCTTACCTCTACACCTCGCTCTAACTCTACCAGGTTCATTACATGGGAACCAAACGTTCCTAATATCGGAAATAGCTCTAGCTTTAACGGCATCCTTGAATTCACGACCGTCGGAGAAAATTTTACCAACCGCTAACTTCGGATCATGAACGTCTTCAGAAACATTAAACCTCGAAACAGTCCTCCTTCGAACACCAGAACTGTCACATACTTCATCTTCCGACGTCCCTTCCAAGCTAATCAATTTATCAGAATCGCCAGTAGAACCCTCGTTGAAATCTTCATCATTTATTACAGGTAGTAATTTAGGGCACGGAAGATCTAACCATTCACGTTAACGAATGGAGAAGAACCAACACCAGCGAATTCAATTCCAATATCGACATTGTCTTGGTACAATATATCGTCTTCATCATCGTCAAGATTGTTATCACTATCGTGAAAGGAGAAATCGGAGCCACCACTATCACTACCCTCGTCATAATTAACGTTATTTAAAACAAATACAACATTAAACGCATTATTAAGATCCTACGCACAAAAAATAAAACCCTAATCATAAACTACATATCTCGATGAAATGGGTAACGTAAATATTTACCTGAATCGCTTAGTATTTCGTTCAAAATCGCCATTCGAACGGAGTAGAGTAAGTTGGTTTAATTTTCTCTACCGATCTCGAAAGTTTGACGTGATTTCCAGCCCAGATTTTGACGAACACCAAGAACACGCTCCACTGTGTGTTTTGGTTTTGATTTTGATCGGGTTATGTTTGACGGGAAGTCAACGGTTTGTGAGATAGTAAAGGGTAAAAGGTAAACATTTGGGTGGAATGACAATTTTACCCCTGCCACGTCGGAAAAAAATGTCCAGCAGAAGTGACATGGATCACACATGACAGTGAGGTGGCGTATACGTGGCGCCAACTGTCATTGACTAACGGTCAACTGACAGAAAATAGACAAAAGGGCTAACGGTGACAAAAAAACGTTAATAAAGGGCTTTTAGCGTAAAAAAAAAAGATACAGGGCGGTTTGCGCATTTCGCTACAAGATAAAGGGCCAGATGAGGGCTTTACCCTTTCTTTTCTTAGTAGGCTGAATAACCGTTATTGTAGATTTAGTAAGATTTTAATTTTTTAATTACTATGTATAGGGGTATTTTGGGGTGAAACTTTTTTTTTTATAAAGAGTCTTATTTTAGGTTTTTTTTTATTAATAATTTTTTAATAGTCATTTCTTAATTATTAGCTCTTCTTTAATCTAAGATATATTCTTCTTTAATCTATAATATATTACACAATATTTGAAATTATTTAATTATCTTCCTTATCATATTTATAAACCTGTTTTCTCTTTAGAAGTTTAGTTCCAGGAAGCAAGCAATCCCGTGTTTGAGGAATATAATACTTTTCGTATTATACAAGTTGATTTGGAAACTATCTCAATTCTAAACTTGCTTGCTTTCATTTATGAAATGTTAGATCACTTTATTTCTATCAGAAGATGTGCATGCACTATTATTATACCTCATATATAATTTTACATCGAACATATAATCATTTTTCCTATTCAACATATTTGTGTCATTTATATATATATTGTTTTGTTACATAAGAGAGGCACTATGAATTTAGAGTCGTTGACTTGGTTCGAATGTACACCATTAGATTGATTGAAACCAAGGATCTGGCGAGTAAGCTAATCTCAATTGGTTATTCATATCTTATTTTACTTTACAACGTTAGTAATAACTCTAAAAGATTGTCATTTGAAGTATTGTTACTAATTAATTAATATTGTTTATTTTTGTTCAAAAAATAATTAACATTATCGTGTTGTACAACTTATAACTTCTGTCTCGAGACAAGTCAACTAAAAATATAAATATTGTATGCATATCTTAAGAGTTTTTATCCACTTATTAGATACATTATTATATATTCATTATTGATGATCCCTATTCCCTACCCTTGTTTTGAGACAAGTCAACTAAAAATATAAATATTATATGCATATCTGAAGAAATTTTATCCACTTATAAGATACATTATTTTATATTCATTATTGAAGATCCCTACCCTTTCAGCTACATTTCGATACTATTGTTTATACATATGAGAGTAAATACCTTATTGATTCGCCGGCCGGTTAATTCTATGTTTTTTTTGGTTCAAATGTTTAATTCTATGTTAGATTCAACGGGAATCTCAACCGTTTTTTTTTACTTATCTCATTCTACTCTTAGGTATTGTTTGTTTTTTTAAGGGATAAGTACTTAATACTGAATGAACAACTGAATAGAACTTATTCGATTAAAAGGTAGTGTCTGAATCATTCAGACTTAGGGTTAGGGGGTGTTTGTTTGCACTTAATGAGATCTGAATCTGACTCTGGATCAATCACACTGTTTGTTTTTCCTAACCAATTCAGATCTGAATGGCTCTTAACTGGTCTGTTTCATTAAGATTTTAAACTAAGTCTGAATCATTCAGACACCGCCTCTTAACAGAATAAGTTCTATTCAGTTGTTTATTCAGCACTTATTACTTAAAAAAACAAACGACACCTTAGTTTCAAATCTTAATGAAACAGACCAATTAAGAGCCATTCAGATCTGAATTGGCCAAGAAAAACAAACTATCTTGTAGATTCGATGTTTTAATGAACCAGATTAAGATCTCATTAAGTGCAAACAAACACCCTATTATACTTTTTCTTTTTGACAGGTAAGGAAAGTACATAATAATAAAAAATTTAACCAATTCTTAATCTAAAAAATTGACATATATAGAACATTGCCCATTGATTACTCAACTTCCATTTTCTTGTGTCTGACTTGTTTTGCTAATACATTTGCACTGCCATTGAAACAACGTGGAATGTGTTTAATATAGACGGGCCTTACTTCCATAGTCGGCCTTCGAATATGTCTTATTCATGGTCTGAGCCTCCAACTAGCAGCCGACACTTGCTAAATACTTTGAATTATTTCAAGGTTGTCTGAGAAGATAGTTCAATTAAAAGCCATTCAGATCTGAATTGGCCAAGAAAAACAAGTTGTCTTGTAGATTCGATGTTTTAATGAACCAGATTAAGATCTCATTAAGTGCAAACAAACACCCTCTTATACTTTTTCTTTTTGACAGGTAAGGAAAGTACATAATAATAATAAAAATTAACCAATTCTTAATCTAAAAAATTGACATATATAGAACATTGCCCATTGATTACTCAACTTCCATTTTCTTGTGTCAGACTTGTTTTGCTAATACATTTGCTCTGCCATTGAAACAACGTGGAATGTGTTTAAAATAGACGGGCCTTACTTCCATAGACGGCCTTCGAATATGTCGTATTCATGGTCTGAGCCTCCAACTAGCAGCCGACACTTGCTAAATACTTTGAATTATTTCAAGGTTGTCTGAGAAGATAGTCTTCTCTTCATTTGGGTATATATCTGGTATATATAGTTCCCAAAAATGTTTCCCCTTAGTTAGGCCAACTTAAGTGAGTCAAAAGTGGTTTAGTGGTCTCTTGACAAATTCTGGATAACTTGAATCTTTATAGCATAACGCCCATAACTTCTTCAGTTTGAACTCTGATTTTTGTACCATTTTTTCTCACACGATCTACACTCCAATTAATATCTTGTGTGTAAGTTTCATGATCAGAATTCTCACCAATCATTTGTAGTAAATTTTCAAAGTTGACATTGGCAATTTTTATTGAGCTTCAAGTGAAAGTTTTGGCTTCTTTGCAACTTGAGTCGGGGTTTCCTTGACCTTTTGACTTCTTGGCTTCATCTTGGGTTCTAATATCATCCATGTACCTAAGATCTTCACACTTGACACACAATTTATCTTAAATTGCTCAAAAAATGCATATATCATCAAGGTTAGCTAAAAATTCAAATATAATCAAACAAAGGGATAAACCCCACAATCAATCTCCAAAATCCCCCTAAGTGATATCTCATGAGTCTCATAATCTAACACATAAGACGAGACATTAATAGTTTTCGAGAAATTTTGTTAGAAAAGACGAATAAGCCACACATAGATGCAAATAGTAGTCGAAAGTGTTGTTGATGATGAATTAAATCCATTGAAGCGATTGGTTTTTATCCAGTACACCTGGTGGGTATGTCGAGCAAACACTTTGTTTATTGGTAATCTGAAAGGTAGTTGATTTTCCAAAGAATCATGCCTATTTTTTAGACTCTTCCCCAAAAGAAATCTTTTCGTAATTGATTGATTCTGATATATTAATAACAAAAATGATTATATTTTATATATTTTTCAAAAATTTTGATTTTTTTATATACTTGCTTAAAATAAAAGTGGTTGTTAGGGGTGGAATCGGTAAGAATGGATCGGAAAAAGGGTTAATTGGAAATTACAATTTTTTTTGGCAATTGGAAAATCTATTCCAATTCATATCCTAAATTTTTTGGAATACAAAATTTAGTTCATGTTTCGCAACACTCTAAAAAATTTGAATTTAGGAATTTTTGAAACATATTTAGTTTTGGAATTTTTCTCGAAATTCATGTTCAAAACTTTCGGAATTCGGATTTTCATTATCTTTTTTAAAAAACTAAAAAAAAATTAAAGCACTTTATTTTCATCATCACATCTATTAACGTGCAATTTGTAGATTTTAATTATAATTGTTCTTAAGTTTTTCTATATCTCTTTACTTTTTAAATAACATATTCATACAATTCTTTAACATATTCATATATTAACGGGTGTAAAGTAAGAGGTACAAGGCTCGAACCCCTCCCTGAACATAGGCAACCTAATTCTGATTTACCATGAGAATATATATGGGGAGGCATGTATATCTCCGTGGGATTAGTCGGATGCGCGCAAGCTAGCCTGGAACCCATGTAACCAAAAAAAAAAAAGATTTTATTACTTCAACTTACCAATGTGGGAAAATTTACGGATTATCGCAATTAGTATAGAATTAGAGATTTGAAATGTCCTTTTAAAATTAGCACAAGATTTGTGTGTATTATAAGTTTGGAAAAGAAGAGAATCATATATTGAATTTGATTTGATTATAATTTAAGTTTGGATGTTGTTTGTTAGACTATTAATATAAAAATTAATGTATATCTTATAATTAATAAATATAAAAATTATTCAAATATTGATTTTTGAATATAAATTTGGAATTGGGAAAGAAAAATTAAGATTGGAAATCGTGGATATTAATTCTTGATTATTAATTCCAATTTCTATCTTATTTTGTTTTTGGAAAATTCGGAAATCAAACATAAAAATACTATTCCTAATTCAGAATTTTTGAATCAGTATCGGCCAAAATTTGAAAATTTCGGGTCCGATTTCTACCTGTAATGGTTATAATGAAAAGACTAGAAATGGAGGATTAAAAAAAAGCAAAAAGAAAAATTATATATGTATACAAATAAATAGAGAGGAGAGAAAAACTATAAATAAAAAAAGAAAAAAGATCCTAGAGATACTCACCATTTCCAATTAAACAAATAGATATCTAATATTTTCAATATGGAGAAACATTACTACCTAAGATTTCATTTTTATCCAACCATGGTTACCCACCATTAAATAACATTATATGTTGATATGACAGATTTGGAAAAACGTTAAACTTCAAAAAAAGGTTAATATAATCCTATAGCATTAAATATACTTTACTAATACCCCAAAAAATTTAAAAGTTTCAGAACCCCTTTTCATTTTTTCTCTATTTTGTTTCATCATCATCAATATTGTTTGTATGCCATTAACCAGATTAGAAAAAAAATTCCAAACTAATCTTTTCACACCCAGTTTGAGTAGAGTGTATCACAAAGTCAAATGAGACAACTAAACTCGTTTTTTTCATCATCGCAACAGTAACCACCACCCTACAACATGCCATCAAGACCTGATTCCACCACCATACCACTTACCCTGCCATAGACTTCACCTTCCAGCTCCACGATTAGTCACGGACCAAACTAGGACTATTTCACCACTGACCCAACAAAATTTTGATTTAACAAAAATAAAAGGGAAATTGAACATATCGTAATAGTCAGTCTATTGGAAAAGAGGCTAGAGTAATGTATAATTCAAGTCAAGCAATATGGAAGACATATCAGGCACAACCAACATATTTAGGGATCTAAGATAAGGTAGAGGCCAACAAAACCCTAGCGAAGATCCACTAATGGTGGTAAAAAAATATACAATTTTATATGTTAGAGGAATTAAAGGGAACAACTTTGAAGATAGGCACCTTAAGGACGTGGAAATTCAAGCCTGACTTGACGTAAACACTTCACCTATCAAGATTTTGAGAATTGGGATGGTATTAAGCGTTGCACTTTCAATGCTATGTAAGCAAGCAAGATCTGGAAGATACATATCAACCACCATTTAGGGGTTGTGTACAACATAGGAAAGCTACTAGCTTAATGTGTACTTATAATCACATCAATGGTGTACCAAATTGTAGTACTTACTATCAGTTTGAGGTTTTATGTTTTGTTATTTTTCGACGTTTTTTGGTTATATACTATCTAATTTTCTGGAAATTTAGTGAGTGTTCTTGGTGTTAACCAAGAACACCAAGAACACAAACGAAATTTTCAGAAAAATTGATAAAAGTTAAGATATTATATAACCAAAAATATTTAAAATTGATGAAACATACAACCTGAAACTCATCTCTTAGACATAATCGACACTGCTTGCTACTTCTATTAACAAAAATAGACCATCAAACCATATTATTAAATAAAAATGAAAAAAATCTATTAAAACATTGAAATATAAGCCTATATGGAGCTTCCGAATACATTTACCTCTCTTCAATTGCTTGATTCTTTGATGATATGTTTTCCGATTTCTTTAACTTTGCGGAGGCACTGTTGTGCTTGTATCGTCTAAGTCTCTTGAGAATTTGATGAATTGTTTGCTTGAATCCTCTTGAATAAGCCTTTAATGAAGATGAGTAGTAGAGAAAGACACTATCTAGCCTTATAAATAGATGAAATCAGATATTTGAATTATGGAAAGTAATAGTTTGGGGGCTTTAAATTTTTTATAAGTCTGGTAGTCTTTTTCCTATAAAAATATATGGTTGATTGAGAGGAGGAGAAAGTATAGAATGTTTTTTTGTAATTTATTTATTTTTAATTAAATTTTGAAAAATACTTAGTATATCATCCAACACACAAAATGAGTCTCACTACTGAGACTTTTATAGAGAATTTACCCTTGTTTTTAATAAGATAGCATATATATTATTTAGTTTAAAAATAAATATTTAATTTTGGTTTTAGAAAATAAATATATATTTTTTTACCTAAATTGTTACAAAATATAATAATAAAAATGTTTTGATCATTCAATTTAATTTTCTATCTAAAATTATAATTTAACGATTTTAACCATAAATTATAATTTCAAAAATCATAATCTAATAATTTTAATAAATAATTAAGAAAATGACAATGTTTCGGTAATTGGACAAATGATACATTATCTGATTGTAAATGTATCTTGTATCGGAATAGAAATTTTAAATTACGACAAATATGAAATTGATAGTTGTGCTGATTGGATGACAAGAAAGAAAAAAAGATCGATAGAAAAATCGATAAAATATAAAGATCCACTAGATAAATTATGTAACTGATACCGAAAGATAAATTACTCCTAAAACAGTTAGAGCGTTGATAAGAATATAGGGTAACCTACCGGTCTAGGGCTCAAATCTATATAAAAATCAGTACACTTTATCTCTACTAAGAGCATCTCCAGTGGTTGTCTAAAACAACCGCTATCTGCAAAATTTTGCAGAAAAGTAATTTTATTTCTTTAGTGGTGTGGTATATTTGCCTGCAAAATACAAGCTCTTTCCATATCTATGCATTTTCCTGCATAAATAGAGAAACACTATTCATTTGGCAAAAAAGTTTTAATCAAAAAAATAAAATAATAAATCCAGCTGGTTTGGCTGATGATAAAAAAATTAATTAAATAAAATTTGATTTTAATTATTCATATATAATAATTCTAATTTTTAATTAGAATAAAATTTATTTAGTAAAATATATTTTTCAATTAATTTTTAAAATATAATATTTGTAACATTAGAATAAAATTTATTTAATCAAAATTATTTTTATATTAATTTTTTATAATATACTTTGATCAACATTAAGATAAATTAAGTTAATCAAATTAATTTTTTTAATATAATTTTATTTACGTTAGAATAAAATTAAGTAAGATAGATTTGTCAAAATTATTTTTATATAATAAAATATGTAATGACATATAAAAAGATAGTTTTAAAAAGGGAAAATGACCCAAAAAATCAAAATAATATTATTTTCAGCCCAATAACATCAATGACAAAATTTCTGCCCAATAACATCATTAACTAAATTTTGTCCTTGATGGGAATCGTCCTTGACGGGAATCGTCCTTGACGGGAATCGTCCTTGATGGGAATCGTCCTTGACGGGAATCGTCCTTGATGGGAATCGTCCTTGACGGGAATCGTCCTTGACGGGTAAACATGTAATCTTATAATAGTAAGTTAATGGATGATTCTTTGGGGCAAGTATAATATTATTTTGATTTTTTGGGTCATTGACCCTTTTAAAAATATACAAATTTGGTAAAATATTTTTGCATTTTTTTATTTTGAAAGCACTATTTTAGTATTTTGCTATTCTCTATTTTAAAAAACACCACTAAATAGCTATCTTCAAAAAATAATATTTTTTTCAAATTTACTATTTAAATTGCCATTTTGTCAAAAAAAAAATTCCATTATACCACACCGCGGAGATGCTTAAGACTGTGATCTTAGTCATGTATGCTCGAGTAGTTAGTTAGCTAGTGGACAATAAATTTCATTTATTTAGGATAATTATGTTATATAAGGTCACTTGGACTATGCTAAAAAAAAAAGACATTGATATAGGAAATAAAATTGAAATATTAACGCGTATTTCTTAAAAAAGATGATGAAATATAATGCTGGTACGTTTCACATTCAACATTTCCTAAAAAGTCACTCCATATAAATTTGTCTATTTTCAATGGTTACAAACTTACAATACACCACCATCTATTAAATTCTCAACTTAAAAAGGAAAAAGAAAATGTGATGCGCAATCGTGTGGTGACTTAAACAAAATGTGAAATTACCTTATTGTGGCCACAAGATCTTTTTTTTTTTTTTTTTAAACAATTGGCCACAAGACGAATGTGAGTTATTACCACAAAGAATTTCCCTGAACTTGCTCAGGGTCCATGTGACTTGAGAAAATAACTGCACCAGTTAACTTTAGGTTGGTGAAGGTTCCGTGTTAAATTAGAGGGGTTATAGCACTTCTCTGATTTTTCAAATAATAAATAGATTAACTTATTTCAAAAAAAAATTATCAGATATTGGCTCACATGATTTTTCAGAATTTTCATTTTACTCTCTTAATTTTAAAATTTATTTATTAGACCTGTAAATTTTATATATATTTATATATTTTTTTTTTGTTTTTATAATAAAATAAATATTATTTTGTATAATATAGAAACTTATAAAATAATTAATTTTAAAAAAATTATATAAAGACTTACCATGCAACCTTTGCATAATATAGAAATATAAAGTGCTATTCTGTGTGGTTTATGTGCTTGGTTTGGAGAAGTCTTTTGACCTCTTCCTTGACAATCGAGTTATTTTAGTAAGATACATTGTTTGCTTCTCCATAATAGTCCTTGTATATAGATCGACATTCAATAGATATAGGGTCAATTACCCAAGGAGACTTGAGAAGAATCAATGTGCCATATAGGAACCAAGTGATTCCTCTCTTCTACCTAGAGGCCAATAAGATGTTCAATGTCATAACTACCCTTATAGTGTATATAAGACAAAAAAATAGATTTCTCTCTCCTCCACTACCATTACACTCTCTCAGCCACTACCATTAATCTCTCTCCTCTTTTATCACTCCTTCTTCATTAATTATCAAATAATTTCCAGCTCCGACCACAACCACCGATCACAGCCGACCACCGCTGACCACCACTGGCCACCGCCGGAAAAAGTTCTGAGTATGGAAAAAAGTTCTGAGTCTGGAAAATAGTTCTGAGTCTGGAAAAAAGTTCTGAGTCTTAAAAATAGTTCTGCTGAGCGTGGAAAATAGTTCTGAGCGTAGAAAATAGTTCTGAGCATGGGGTGCTGAGCATGGAAAAAGTTCTGAGCGTTGGGTACTGAGCGTGAAAAAAAGTACTGAGCATGAAAAAAAGTACTGAGCATGGGCTACTGAGCATGGAAAAAGTTGTCGAGTATCGGAAAAAAGTTCTGAGTGTCGAAAAAAGTTCTGAGTATTCGAATTTTTTTGTTGTTTGACTTTACTGAGGATTCTTGTTTGCTCAGTAACTTGCTGAGCGTGTTCAATAACTTGCTGAGCGTGCTCAGTAAAATTACTGAGTATGTAAAAAAATCAATGCATTTTTGGGTTTTTACGAGGCATTAGTCTTCTTAGGACAACTTTAATTGAGAAATAAAATCAATAATTTAAATTAATATACCAAAGGACAATAATTATTTAAGTGCCAACGTTTCAAGAAAATGATATAGAAAATTCAAAAATGATGAGAAAGAAAGAATTTATACAATACACAAATAATAATAATAATAATTATTATAATGATCTGAAAAGTGAAACCATTATACAGTACACAAAGCAAGACTTGAAACCGTTCCAAAATAAAAAAGAAAAAGCACGCCTGAAAAGTGCAGCTCAAAGTGCAACTCTCATTTACCTTGATATTGATGAGATCTACATAGATAGAATATTAGAGCGTATCCTTACTTCAACTCAACATAAACAAACAATAAAATGCAACTTCATAAGAAGACTAACAAAAAGCTGTTTCCGGCGAGCGAAGACCAACAAATTGCAGCTTCATAAGTAGACCCACTTATTTCCGGCGAGCTTCATAAGTAGACCAACAAGCAGCCATGGTTCGCAACTCTTCTCCTGTCATACTCGAAACACCCTCCAACCTTTCGTGACCTAGCTCCTTTCGTGACTGTATACTCCGGCGAGGCAACCATGGTTACCGGCGAGGTAGCTCGATAAGAACAACAGGGGTTGTGTGAATATTCCGGTAGATCTGCTTCATACTCGAACCACCAACGGCCGTGAGAAGATCTGCTCCGGTAAATCGGTTCGAGCTTCGCTGTTGTGTACTCATCCAAAGGCTAGAGAGGAGATCTTCGCTGCTGCCGTTTCCATGGCTTTAGGAGAGAGAGAAAAAGACAGAAAAAGAGGAAAGAGGAGAGATGAGGCAAATAATTAGGGTTTTTTAAATAATTAATTCTAAAACAGAAATAGTATATATAGGTAAATAAAAAACAAAAGAGGGTAAGAAGGTAATTGAGTTTTTGGTTTATAGTGTTAAAATTAGTTTGTGGCCTTTAGTAAGAAGAGGCTAAAGAGCCGGTCTTGTTAGGTCACGAAGTGGTGTTTTCAAGACCCTTTAGGTAATAATCTCATAGATATATCATGGTTAACATGTTAATGCCAACTATTTCTTTAGTCTTCCAAGAAAATATGCATTGTTTTTTTTTTTTGGTTTACATGGGTTCCGGGCTAGCTTACGCACACCCGACTAATCCCACGGAGATATACATACCTCCCCATATATATTCTTATGGTAAATCAGAACTAGGTGACCCATGTTCAGGGAGGGGTTCGAGCCTTGTACCTCTCACTTTACACCCGTTAGGGAGGGGATTCGAACCTTGGAGGGATACATGCTGATGTCTCCCGATTTGTTCTAATTATTAGCCCTTTGGGGACATCCTTTTAGGTGAATAAATGACTTGTTTGTTAGACTTTTAGGCCTATTTGATCATATTGCACTTTCTCCCCTTGGAAATTAACTATTTGCAGAATCTGAGCTTTTGTGCATAAATTTGACTGTTTTTAATGCAAAGTTAATAGGTTCTTGAAAGACCAATCCAAGGAGAAAAAGTGAGAATAAAGTCTTAGTGTATTTTAGAGTGTTAGGAAATGATTTTGAGTCGAGTTTCTATTTTTAGAGTACACTTTCCTATTTTGATTTCTTGATTTATTGATTTATTCTTTTTAAGCATATGCGGTTTAATTATTTATTTAATGTGAAGCTTTTAAAGATAAATGGTAATTACTTAGAGGCCAAGTCAAGATAAAGATGAAAGGAAAGAAGATTTACATGGAAATAAGAAGATTTGGTAAAGATTTATTTAAAGGAGGAAAAGATAAAGCTGCCTTTTGAAATCTGAAATCTAGCCACGTTTTAGGAATTAAATCATAATAAAAGATTGGCATGGATTCTGGACGAATGGTCTGCACCAATAGAAAGAGCTTTCCAAGACAAGCAGTTTCATATATTGGAACTTCTCAAACGGATAAGTATTGAAAAAGATATGATCAAATCAAATCAGCAGAATCTTACCTTTTAAAGAGCTACGAATCTGAGAGTCTTTGACTTGTCTTCCACTCCAAGCAAAATTCGACCTAGACTCCTCCAACACCTATAAATACACCCCTTAACCTCCTACTTTCACACACTTCAGAGAATATACAAGAGGCTTAAGGTTTTCAAGTCAGAGCACGAAGGAGAGAAGAAGCTAGACGCTGGAGGAATCCTGTTCTTCCATCCATAGTCATTCTACCCTTTAGGTTTTTCATTTATCTTTTGTATTTGAACATGAATTCCTTTTATTTAATGTTAGTTTTTAATTCCATCATGAGCTAAATTTCTTTATACTTGAGAATCGCATAAAAGGGATGAACCTTAATTAATGTTTTCTATGTTTTGCATTTGGGATTGTTAGATTTAAATTGAATTGAGTTTTAGGTATTGGATATTACTTTGTTTCATTACTAATTCTTTTAGGAACAACTAGAATTAGCTGTTAGTATTTGGGCTATTCCATATAGTGGCGTATGGATCATCCGACAGGGGGGTTTGAATACAGATCTAGGTAATACCCGTGTAATGTCCGTTATTGACCGACAGGCTTAACTAGTTACATAGCCAAAGAGGTAAAATCATATCATCCGACGAGCCATATTCGACCATACAGGTGTTTATGATACTTTAGGATAGCTTCTAGGTCCACCCGACAGGGGGCTAGGAGATATTAGAGTCCCGACTAATATTATAATTCCAATTCTACCCTTAAACATAGCATAGATTACATTGATTAGGTGGATTCCTTTGCGAGGATCAAGTATATCTCTCTTATCTGAAGTTAGTCTTTTATTTGCTTTATTTCCTTTCTGTTTATTTAATTTAGTCTTTATGTTATTTGCATCTTTTAATTTACAAAAACCAAACAAAAATTATTATCTTTTCTTTTCTGTTTAACAATTATCTCTACTATCTGATTAATATTTGGGTTGAACCTAATCCGTCCCTGAGAACGAACTTGATTATCATATATTACTTGGGACAACCGTACACTTGCGGTTAAGTGGTTCCTTTTATTTGCACTTTATTTTATAACACCCTAGGACCCACCAAGTTTTTGGCGCCGCTGCCGGGGACGGTAGCGTGTGACCCCGGTGTTAATCTCTTAGTTTTTTAATTGTTAGTTTAGTTTTAGTTTTATTTTTCAGTTTTACGCTTTGGGTTTTCTTTCTTTCTCAGGTTTACAGGTTTTGGTTTATGCGTGAAGATATTGTGATTCTTGCAGACCCCGAAAGCCTAGTTCGTGAAGCAAACAAAAGAAAGAGAAACGCTAAAGCAAAAGAGTTAGAGGAACAATTAGCAAGAGAAACAATGGCCGAAGACCCAGTTGACAATCGTCAAGTTGGAAATCAACTCAACCCTCCAGCTGCTCCTGTTGCTCAGAATCAAGATCCGTGGTTTACTAATGGCCCACCAGAAGTTCCATTCCGTGCTCCTGCTATAGGAGTAGGTGCTCCAGATATTAATGTTCCCCGATTCCGTCCAGATTCAGGAATGTTAGCTCAATTCCAAAATTTTGGCAATTTTCGTGGAAGACCATCAGAAGATCCTCTTAGAGCAGTACAGAAGTTTAAACAAATATGTGATTCTTATATCACACAAGGAGTCTCAAGAGAACAGATGTATTTTGCTGCGTTTAAATTTTTTGTGACTGAGGGAGCGAGTGAATGGCACGATACGCAAGATCCTACGAAGATAACCAACTGGGACCAATTAGAGACTGCTTTCTTTGACAGGTATTACCCAAGTAACATGAGATTAGATGCTGAATTAGACTTGACGCATTTCCTTCAAGAATATGATGAAACTGTGGGTAAGAGTTGGACAAGATTTCAGATGTGTTTACGTAAAGTTCCCACTCATGGCTTGTCAGAACAACAACAGCTGAAAATCTTCTATAGAGGCCTTGATGGAACTTCGAGAGAGAAATTGGATACGCTATGTGGTGCAGGTTTTCTTCAAGTTCAACCCGCTCACGCTAAAATTATCTTGGAAAGAACAGTCAAGAATGAAGTGGGGTGGAATTCAGTAAGAACACCGGTTAAAGGAGTGAACAAAGTTGATATGGAAGAAAAGTTTGCTACGCTTGAGAATAAGATTCAGAGTACTATAGAACAACAATTGAAGCAGCTTACTCTAGCTATAAAAGAAGGGTTTTCGGGAAAGAAAATAGCTGTACAAGCTACACAAGAGGTTTATATGTGTTCAATTTGCAGAGTAGATGATCATGATGAGGAAAGCTGTCCGAATAACCAAGAATCCGTGATGTTTATGTCCAATAGAGGTAACTTCAATTCAAGTGCTAATGGATATCAGCCTAACAGAAACCATCCTGGGTTTCAATACTCAAATCCTAATGGGGCAGCCAATCCTACATACGCATATCAGCCGCGTCCCCAAGGTAACAACTACAATCCAAGACCACACAACAATTATCAAGGAGGACAGAATCAGGGTAATTATGTGCAAAGGCAAGCTCCCCAGGATACCTATGATGAAACTTTAAACCAGAAAGCCTTACCTGCCCATCCACAAGAAGGAGTAGTTACCCTTCAGAAAACAGTGGACAGTTTAATTGCTCTTCAGACACAAGCTACGGAACGTCAAAATGCAGTCGAAGCAAATATGAAGATAGTCCAGAATCAGCTAAGTCAAATTAGCAAACAACTGAGTCAGCGTCCACAAGGGCAACTTCCTAGTGATACTGAGGAACCCAAACCATATGAATGTAACGCGATCTCCCTTAGAAGTGGTAAAAATCTTCCACCACCACCTTTTCCCGTAATGAAAGAAAAAGAAACAACTATGAAAGAGAAACCGGCAAAAGAGGTGGAAGAGAAAGAAGATGAGCCTGAGATAATTGAAGTGGAGAAGATTCCGGAAAAGCCAAAATCCAAAGATGTTACAGAAACCCGTCCTCCTCCACCTTTTCCCTCAAGAGTTCAGAAGAAAGGAGACATGGCCGAATATCAGAAGTTCTTGAATATGGTACGTGGTCTCAATATTAACGTTCCGTTCTTAGATGCTATACGCGATGTTCCGAAGTACGTTAAATTCCTGAAAAGAGCCATTACCAACAAGAGACCATACCGTGAGAATGAGATGATAGGATTGCCAGAAGAATGCAGCGCTATATGCCAAAGTAAGTTGCCACCTAAACTACTTGATCCTGGGAGTTTCACGATTCCTATTTCTATTGGTAATGAGTGGCAAGGAAAAGCTTTGTGTGATTTGGGTGCGAGTATCAATTTGATGCCCAAGTCAATTTTTGAAAAATTGAAGATAGGAAACGCTAGACCAACTTCCATGATCCTACAGATGGCTGATAGATCCCTCGCTCATCCAGAGGGACGAATTGAAGATGTCCTCGTCAAGGCGGGTACGTTAATCTTTCCAGTTGATTTCGTTATTCTTGAATACGACGCGGATAGGAATGTCCCCATCATCTTGGGCCGACCATTCCTAGCCACGGGGCGTACTGTTATTGATGTAGAAAACGGCGAATTAACCATGCGAATCCAAGACGAGAAGGTAAAGTTCAACGTGTTTAGGGCTATGAAGTTTCCAGATATTCCTGAAGAGTGTTTCCGCATGGATATACTTGATTTAGCTACGCAAGAAACGTTTGACTGTATGAATTTTAATGATATCTTGCGAGCAGCCCTAACACTTGACTTACCGGAATTGATGGAAGAATTAACCGAAACCGTAGCTGCTTTGAATTCCGGAACTACAAAACATAGGCATCTCGCCTACGAGCCATTCCGAGAACCTGGGGAGATAGTATCTAAAAAGAAACCATCTATCGAGTCTCCCCCACAACTAGAAGAAAAGCCGCTTCCATCACACTTGAGGTATGCGTATTTAGGTACTAACAACACTTTACCTGTTATTGTTTCAGCTACTTTAACAGGTCCTCAAGAAGACAAACTGTTGCGCATACTAAGAGCTAACAAAGAGGCGATTGGTTGGACTATTGCTGACATCAAAGGTATTAGTCCTTCCTATTGCCAACACAAAATCATTCTAGACGATGAAAACGCGCGCTCAGTTGAAGGACAAAGAAGATTGATGCCAGCTATGAAGGAAGTAGTGAAGAAAGAGGTTATCAAGTTGCTAGATGCGGGAATCATTTATCCCATAGCTAGCAGCGAATGGGTGAGCCCAGTTCAATGCGTACCAAAGAAGGGTGGTATTACTACCATCTTGAACGAGCAAAATGAAGCCATTCCCTCAAGGACCGTTGTTGGTTGGAGAGTGTGTATGGATTATCGGAAGTTGAACAAGGCCACCAGAAAAGATCACTTCCCTCTTCCGTTTATTGATCAGATGTTAGACAAGCTAGCTGGTAGAGAATATTATTGCTTTTTGGATGGATATTCAGGATACAATCAGATTTATGTAGACCCAAAAGACCAACACAAGACAACCTTTACATGTCCTTTTGGTACCTTTGCCTTCCGAAGGATGCCATTTGGATTATGTAATGCACCCGCTACTTTTCAAAGATGTATGATGGCAATTTTCTGGGACATGATTGATGACTTCCTTGAGGTATTTATGGATGACTTTTCTGTGTTTGGTGATAACTTTGAGGAGTGTTTACGGAACTTGGAGAAGGTATTGATTAGATGCAAGGAGACTGACTTGGTTTTGAACTGGGAGAAATGTCACTTTATGGTTCGAGAGGGTATAGTGTTGGGTCACAAGGTTTCAAGTGCTGGTTTGGAAGTTGATCGTGCGAAGATTGAGGTAATCAAGACTCTACCCCCTCCTATTTCTGTAAAAGGAGTAAGAAGCTTTTTGGGTCACGCTGGTTTTTACCGACGTTTTATCAAGGACTTCTCCAAAATCTCTAAGCCATTGTGCAACTTACTTGAGAAGGACACCAAATTCCTTTTTGATGAAGCTTGCATGAAGGCATTCAACGAGATTAAGGAGAAGCTTATTTCTGCACCTATTGTATTACCTCCTGACTGGAAGATTCCGTTTGAAGTTATGTGTGATGCTAGTGATCTGGCAATGGGTGCTGTTCTGGGTCAAAGAAAAGAAAAGGTATTTCATTCCATCTACTATGCTAGTAAGGTCTTTACAAGTGCTCAAGTGAATTATACCGTAACTGAAAAAGAGTTACTAGCAGTAGTATATGCATTCGACAAATTTCGTTCCTATCTTCTTGGGGCGAAAGTTGTTGTTTTTACTGACCATTCTGCGATTAAATACCTTATGGAGAAGAAAGATGCGAAGCCGAGGTTAATTAGATGGGTTTTACTGTTGCAAGAGTTTGATTTAGAGATTCGGGATCGAAAGGGTTGTGATAATCAGGTTGCTGATCATTTGTCACGTCTTGAAGGTTCTGAATCTAATGGAGGACCTGAGTTGGTTAGAGAAGAGTTTCCTGACGAGAGTTTGTTTTCAGTTTATTCATTAGAAACTCCTTGGTATGCGGATATTGCAAATCTTATTGTGAGTGGTTCTTTTCCTCAAGGAGCTACTTCACAAGAGAAAAAGAGACTAGCCCACCGTGCTAAACAATTCTTTTGGGAGGATCCTTTCCTCTACAAAGTATGCAGTGATCAGATGGTGAGGAGATGCATCCCAGATAAAGATATTTTATCCATTATTATGGGTTGTCATGATTCACCATACGGAGGGCACTTCAAAGGAGACCGTACAGCTGCAAAGGTACTACAATCCGGTTTTTATTGGCCCACTTTACATAAGGATTGTCATGAGTATGTCAAGAAATGTCACAGATGCCAGTTTACTGGTAATATATCTAAGAGAGATGAGATGCCGCGTAATAATGTTTTGGAAGTTGAGATATTCGATGTATGGGGTATTGATTTCATGGGTCCTTTTGTACCTTCTAACGGAAACCTGTACATCCTACTAGCTGTTGATTACGTGTCTAAATGGGTAGAGGCTGTAGCTCTACCAACTAACGATTCGCGAGTAGTGATTAAATTCTTAAAATCACACATCTTCACTAGACATGGAACACCTCGAGTTATAATCAGTGATGGAGGTTCACACTTTGTGAACAAATATCTGAAGAAAGTTCTAGAGAAGTATGATGTGAGACATCGTGTATCTACCGCGTATCATCCACAAGCCAATGGTCAAGCTGAGGTCTCTAATCGAGAGATCAAATCCATTCTTGAGAAGACAGTTGGTTCCACACGCAAGGATTGGTCAATGAAATTAGATGATGCGTTGTGGGCATATCGTACTGCGTTCAAGACGCCTGTGGGTGCATCTCCGTATCGTATTGTGTATGGTAAGGCTTGTCACTTACCTCTTGAGCTTGAAATGGGTGCCTATTGGGCAATTGCGGAGATGAATATGGATCCAACCTTAGCTGCGGAGAATCGTATGATGAAGTTGAATGAACTTGACGAGTTTCGATTTCATGCCTATGAGAATGCCAAGCTTTACAAAGAAAAAACGAAGAGATGGCATGACAATCGGATTCGTGAGAAGAAATTCAAAGTGGGACAGATGGTCCTCAAATATAACTCCAAGTTCAGCAACTATCCGGGCAAGTTGAGATCAAAGTGGTCTGGTCCGTTCGTGGTGACCAAAGTTACGCCTCATGGAGCGATAGAGATAGAGAATCCAGACGAGCAACGCACCTTTATGGTGAATGGGCATCGTCTAAAACTGTACCATGTAGGCGAAGATACCAATCGCAGAATTGATCCACATCCGGGGGAGGTCATGTACCTCCTTGAAGCTGAATAGATGCGAGAGGTAACCCGTCGAGCTTAACGACGTTAAACAAAAGCCATTTCATTGTATATTAGTTTATTGCTTTCAGTTTTTCAATTCCTAGTGTATAATTCTAAGTTAGTGTCAAGTTTTAGTGTCTACTTTTAAAGAAATGAGAAGGGTATTGTGTTAATGGTGCAGGAATCGAGTTTGGATTGCTTGGAGAAATTTTCTGGAAAATCAAAGGCTGGCGCGGACTACCCCCGCGGTGTACTCCCTATACCGTATGGATGTACCGCGCCCCAAAAAACCCGTACCACGGGTCTGTACCACGGGTTTTATCCAGAAGCAAGAAAAAAATGAAGCTGATAGCCGCGGTGCACCGCGCCCTATACCGCGCCTCAAAAACCCGTACCACGGGTTGTGTACCGCGGGTTTTTTGACGGAGTATGTGCGGACTACCCCATGCACCGCACCCCTACACCGCAGGGCAAAAACCCGTACCACGGGGTGCTAGCTCGGGGTCAAGACAGAAGCGAAAAAAATCAATAGCTGTTGCGCGCGGACTACCCCCGCGGACTACCCCGCGGACTACCCCCTGCACCGCAGGGATGCACCGCGGACTGGCGGTTTGTGAAGAATTCGAAGCCCAGTCAACTTCTAACCTTAAGGAGATAAACCCTAGCCTCTTCCACACGAATTTTCCAGCTCCCAACCCTATAAAAACACCTTGAAGCTTGATTAAACCTCTACAACAAACCCATTAACATCATCAAATCTCTCCTCCATCCTCCATAAACACATCCTCTACATCAAATTCACCATTAAACACAATCAAGATCATCAAGCTTTCAAGAGTTCTTCCAAGATTCATCAAGAAAACAGCTTCCTTCATCTAATCCAAGCAAGAAACTCAAGTTATACCAAGTTTTCTTAACTTTATTCTATCCTTGGTATAAACTTGAGTTTGGGGTCAATTCAACCATGACAAACAGAACAGATGCTTTGGATTATAAGAGAAGGTGTTGTATCCTAGGGAAGAACAAGAGTTTGCCTGGTTCCACAATTGAAAAGGCCATCAATCTTGATGAGCCTACTGAAGAAACACAAGAGAAGGCACCTGCACCACCACAACACGGGAAATTAACAGCAAGGATGAGGGTATCATCAAAGCCTGAAGACAAGCTACAATTTCAAGTTCAAGGTTCTTCTTCTTCTTCTCAAACTGATTCTGGAATTCCTCCATGGGCTCACAATTTGCAACAAGAGTTCGAACTTTTACGATTAGACATCGGAGCACTTTGGAAGGAAATTACACAGATTAAGTCAACACTGGAAGAGGTAACTTTATTCATGGATATTGATAATTATACTCCCCCTTTGGAGGAGGACACTATGGATCTTCATGGCCAGGTACCCCGTTCTAATTCTTCTTCTTCTTAATTGATGGTAGACACTAGTTAGGTAGTTTAGTTTAATTTTATTGCTTTAATTGAGTCTTTTTTCGAGTCGTGGGGACACGACTCACTTTTGAGTTTGGGGTGGGGTTCGTTGCCTCATCCCAATTTTTTGTGATTTACATGCTTTCAATAAAATTAACCATAGGGTTGCATGACTGTAGAGAATTTTAAATACCCCCATCAAGCATGCTTTTTGTGAATTAATGATAGAAAATAGTTGACTTTAGGAGTTAGTATGAGCTGAACTTTAATTGCATGCAAGTATGAAGTGATTGATAGGAAAAATTAATGAACAATGCAAAAGAAGTAAACGTGTGCTTAAGGATAATGGGTGGTTTGTAGAACGTGAGATCTAAATGAGTAGAGAACCCACTTAGGTATGAACTAGAGACAAGTTGTGTAAATAGGAAGATGATAGAGGCAGTTCTTTGTTAGCCCTTTGAATCCTTTTTGGCTGTCTATCCCTGAATTATTTTTATCCTTCTTAGACAAATTTTTAGCCTTTAAGCCTTTCTTTTGACGCCACATTATAAGCCAATTTCCCTTTAGATTGTTAGGCATGACCATATGACCCGCACTTGAATCACGATCCTGAGACTTCCTGTCTTGAGCTTGAGTTTGGGGTGGTGGGTCCACTATATGGGAATTTACATTGGGTTGGGATTTTTGAGCTTATCAATGATGCTTTGTGCTTTACATGATGATGATTCACAGGTTTATTGTATTGTAACCCTTTGCCGGGGTAATAGTGAATGGAAAAGAAGCCTCGAGCTCAAGTTATGAATAGGCATAACTATGAAAAATAGCATGATATCTCAACATCATAAAGAGAGTCATAGCTATAAGAAAAGAAAAAAACGAATGATTTGAAAAGATTATATATTCGGACCGGCAAAGTAGAAATTTTTATGTGAGTCATCCTTAGTGCTTATTGGGTTAACTTGGGGACGCTAATTAAGCGCGTTAATTGGGTTGAGTGAGAACGTTATTCGAGTGTAAACTCAAGCTCTTGGACAGTTTTGTTGATGGTAAGTGAGGAGAGAGCCAAAAGCTCACTTCAAATTTATCAAATATACATACCATACCGTCCTTCAGCCTATGCTAAAACCGTAAAGACCTCGTGATTCCTAGATGCACAGTGAGTTAATAGGGATTATTCTAAGTGGAACATTCAACACAAGTAAGGATCGAGGAACACCCTATAGCCACCATCTTGAGATAAGTAATAAGCGTAACCTTCTAGCATTGTGAAATTAATTTTGAATTGATATTGTTTTGTATTTGATTTTGCATGATAAGTGTAGGTGTATATTAATTCTTAAGTTAGACTATATGAAATTTGTTTTAAGCTTTGCTTTGGGATCATTTTCTAGATTCTACCTTCTGCATTCACCTAAAAGATCCTTTGTTTTTTTTTTTTTTTTTTTTGCTTTGTCGGGACGACAAAGGTTTGAGTTTGGGGTCTTGATGTCTCCCGATTTGTTCTAATTATTAGCCCTTTGGGGACATCCTTTTAGGTGAATAAATGACTTGTTTGTTAGACTTTTAGGCCTATTTGATCATATTGCACTTTCTCCCCTTGGAAATTAACTATTTGCAGAATCTGAGCTTTTGTGCATAAATTTGACTGTTTTTAATGCAAAGTTAATAGGTTCTTGAAAGACCAATCCAAGGAGAAAAAGTGAGAATAAAGTCTTAGTGTATTTTAGAGTGTTAGGAAATGATTTTGAGTCGAGTTTCTATTTTTAGAGTACACTTTCCTATTTTGATTTCTTGATTTATTGATTTATTCTTTTTAAGCATATGCGGTTTAATTATTTATTTAATGTGAAGCTTTTAAAGATAAATGGTAATTACTTAGAGGCCAAGTCAAGATAAAGATGAAAGGAAAGAAGATTTACATGGAAATAAGAAGATTTGGTAAAGATTTATTTAAAGGAGGAAAAGATAAAGCTGCCTTTTGAAATCTGAAATCTAGCCACGTTTTAGGAATTAAATCATAATAAAAGATTGGCATGGATTCTGGACGAATGGTCTGCACCAATAGAAAGAGCTTTCCAAGACAAGCAGTTTCATATATTGGAACTTCTCAAACGGATAAGTATTGAAAAAGATATGATCAAATCAAATCAGCAGAATCTTACCTTTTAAAGAGCTACGAATCTGAGAGTCTTTGACTTGTCTTCCACTCCAAGCAAAATTCGACCTAGACTCCTCCAACACCTATAAATACACCCCTTAACCTCCTACTTTCACACACTTCAGAGAATATACAAGAGGCTTAAGGTTTTCAAGTCAGAGCACGAAGGAGAGAAGAAGCTAGACGCTGGAGGAATCCTGTTCTTCCATCCATAGTCATTCTACCCTTTAGGTTTTTCATTTATCTTTTGTATTTGAACATGAATTCCTTTTATTTAATGTTAGTTTTTAATTCCATCATGAGCTAAATTTCTTTATACTTGAGAATCGCATAAAAGGGATGAACCTTAATTAATGTTTTCTATGTTTTGCATTTGGGATTGTTAGATTTAAATTGAATTGAGTTTTAGGTATTGGATATTACTTTGTTTCATTACTAATTCTTTTAGGAACAACTAGAATTAGCTGTTAGTATTTGGGCTATTCCATATAGTGGCGTATGGATCATCCGACAGGGGGGTTTGAATACAGATCTAGGTAATACCCGTGTAATGTCCGTTATTGACCGACAGGCTTAACTAGTTACATAGCCAAAGAGGTAAAATCATATCATCCGACGAGCCATATTCGACCATACAGGTGTTTATGATACTTTAGGATAGCTTCTAGGTCCACCCGACAGGGGGCTAGGAGATATTAGAGTCCCGACTAATATTATAATTCCAATTCTACCCTTAAACATAGCATAGATTACATTGATTAGGTGGATTCCTTTGCGAGGATCAAGTATATCTCTCTTATCTGAAGTTAGTCTTTTATTTGCTTTATTTCCTTTCTGTTTATTTAATTTAGTCTTTATGTTATTTGCATCTTTTAATTTACAAAAACCAAACAAAAATTATTATCTTTTCTTTTCTGTTTAACAATTATCTCTACTATCTGATTAATATTTGGGTTGAACCTAATCCGTCCCTGAGAACGAACTTGATTATCATATATTACTTGGGACAACCGTACACTTGCGGTTAAGTGGTTCCTTTTATTTGCACTTTATTTTATAACACCCTAGGACCCACCACATGCCTCCCCATAAGATACATTGTCGCTCTTCTAACCTTTGGTGGAGGGGTTCCATTTTTCTATATTAACCAGGGCATTTATTATGATATTACAACCTAGTAGATTCCAATTGATTATCCTAATCGTTTCTCTACAAACTCTATTTTCACCCATGTCTAGTCCTATAAAACATTGATAAAACATAATTTTAGCTTAGTACTTTAAATTAGGCAGATCTATATCCATGTCCACCAACATCGCGATAAAGGAGATTTAATCTGACTTCACACAATCAACTGCAAAATGGTTTCTAGATGTTGGTGAGTCAAAATATGAGGTCCATACTCGGCCTAACTAAAAGGAACCCCAATGATCCCAAAGTCGAGGATGTAGATATGTGCTCCGGAGGAAGAACGCAAACACTTGAAGAAGAGAGCAACCAAACCCATTTTGTGCCAACCTCCTTAGGGTTAGTATTGCGCGCAAGCATCATGAGGTGGTCATGCAGCAGTGGCAGAATAACTTCCCACCAAGTTCGGGGTAGCATATTCCCGCACTAGAAAGACTCAAGTTACTCTCACTTTATTTGCAATTTAGTCCCCGTTCCTTCTATATTATTGCTTAAATTTTATTATTTTACTCTTTAGTCCCTTTGTAGTATTTTAATTGTTGAAAATCAAAACCCAACGCTCATTTACTTTATTTTTCCCAACTAAAACCCTAATCACTTTATAAAACGAAAACATTTAACCTCATAGTCCTTCGAGAACGATTAACAATACTTACTCTTATTACTTAGTACAACTCGTACACTTACGAGCAGTATTTTCCTGGGTGTGGTTTTTATCCACGCCTCGGGACCCACTAGCTATTAAACTCATCTATAAAGACCAACTTAGTTCTTGAGAAACACATCTTCGGAAAAACCCGACATAAGAGTTCAACCTCGAATCTGCTAAACAGAATTGATGGATTCTTTTCGATCACATCCTGACAATGAATATTGATCTCAAAAATTCAAAGAGGTATTGATGAGAAAAAAAATATGATGTCGATAACTAAAAGGAATCCCGATGATCCCAAAGACGATGATGTAGTGTTGTGCCCCAGAGGGAGAACACAAACACCTGAAGAAGAGAGAAATTAGACCCTATTTTGGGCCAACCTCCCGAGGGTTAGGATCGCGCGCAAGAATCATGAGGTGGGCATTCCATAAAAACATAATAGCTTCCCACTATGCTTATGTTGTGCACTCGTCTTTGACTTAAAATACACTCAAGTAGTAATTCACACGCCTATCGACATATATAAATACTCCTCTCTCTAGCAGAATCGACGCACTGGGTACTCACTAAAGAAACTTTCTCTAAATAATTGTAGTTATTATATAGTGAACTTAAGTCTCCAAAACTCCTTGTTTTAAGTGATTCCCGATAGCAAAAATGCTAATATTGAGCGTTAGAGTGCCACCAGGAGTGCACCTCTCTTTGATCCTAACATAGTGTTTGGTTTCAAAAAGTTTGAGAGAAGCGAGCAGATCCTCAGAACTTTATCTAGATCTCAGAAGGACTAAGATAAAGCTCCTTGATCGATCATCGGGAGTAAGGAACAAATTTATTTACTCTTCTCATTGTCTAAGTTCACTATTCCAAGCTCTTCTTATCTTTTGCTTGTACACACACATCACCTTTATTTTGTTTTGGTTTTGTTCGTATCCCTAGGCCGAGTGTTATCTGAGGTTGATGATGGCATTTCATGCTCAATCAGTTGCTAACTGCATCTCCTGGTTTGTCTGTGGGGTGAGATCCAGTTCAAGATTGGGATACAACAATCAAGTTGTGTCTCTGATTAGAGTGGTAAGATTTGTCCATCGTTAGATAGCGAAACTATTGAGGTTAAATCTCTAAAACCCCTTATCAGGGTGATAAAAATGTAAACCCTGTTAAACAATGTTTTAAAAAAAGTGAGTGAGATAGAGGGATTAACGTGTTGGTGTGATGCAATGGTATCTCTCTTGGTTCCATTATCAGTTGGTATGTTTCTTAGGTGGGTATATTATTTTTTATTGAAAAACATTTTTGACTCTAAAATAATAAATCTCAAATGGTCCCTTAAAGTATTTCGAAACCCTTAAAAGTGATATAAACCCTAGTTTTAGGAGATATAACATATATATATATATATATATATTTTTTAAAACACTCAAAGTAGTTTTAGATACTTTTTTTTAATACATATGAGAGCCACTTTGGACTCGGATTCATTTAGTCAAATAAAATTCGATCTCAGGACCTCTTGGTCACTGGAGAGTACTCTAACCACTAGAACAACTAGATTAAGCCACCTCAAACCGGTCCTTTAGGTGATTTATAGGTAATTAAAACACCTTCAAACTTCTTTTTTAGTTTTTTTTTGTTCCAAACTCCTTTTTTAGTTCATTCCTCATAAAAGGTTTATACATTTATAAGGAAACTTAATTTAGGAAAAGATAATTTCTTAAAAGAAAAAAAAAATTACTAACATTTTTTTTAACAGAAATTAATTACCGTTAAAATATATCTATACAAAAGTTAAGTTAAAGGGTAAGACTTCCATCCAATATTGGATGGTCCAATATTCACATCGTAACCATTGATTATTATAACAAAACACATGTTATTAGATTAATAAGTTAGTTACTTTTGTAAGTTTAAAACTTGGGTAGGTGTATTAATATGATTGGTGTAGGACCATCCAATATTAGATGGAAGAATTTTCCTAATTAAAGGATAAGCTGACCGGTATTATTATAACGATTAACTACAATCTCTATTAAAAAAGTAATGACTTATCCATATCCATGTTTAACTTAATGATGTGTTCTTTTGGTTGAAATTATGGTTTGATAAATATAAAATAAACGATGTGCAATACAAAAAAGTTCTAAGGTCAACAATTAAAAGGAATAGTTTATCTATTCCATAACTCAATGGATTAGTAATAATAATTTCAATATCATACAAGATTATAATTTGATTGAAGATATATTTATTTATTAATTTATTTATTTTTTGAGATTTTTTTATATTATTTTTTTAATCAAATATCAATTTCTTTCCTAGCAAATTTTACTATTAGTAATAGATCGGGGATAATTACATAATTTTGGATATATTACTCCTATTTGAACATATCTAATCTAATGAATGTAACGATAAAAAACCCTTCCCTATTCTATAAATATTGAACAATGGAAGAAGGTGCTTATTCCCAAGCTTCAAAATTTCCTCTCTCCCTCTCTCACTCACTCTCTCTCTCTCTCTCTCTCTCTCTCTCTCTCTCTCTCTACTCCTCTACCGTTCAACCTCTCCAAGACATCACACATAGACTCAAATTAAAATTTATTTAATCATCAGAAGTGTATAGGTGCTTGTGCTGATGGAAAACCCTGCTTGATTTATCTGAGATTTTAGGTATGTTTTTTAGATCTTTGTCTATGAGCTTGTCTTTTTTCTTTTGGGTCTTCTATCTTATAGAAGACGATTGATTAGCACAAACTTATATATAAACATATACTATGTACATGCATTGATTATATGCTCTTGTTCTAATGATGCATAAATCAAAATTCACGATATAAACAATTAATCTAATTTCAGTCTTTGAAAAGTTCGTCTCAATTGTTTTAGGCAAATTATACACAAATTAATTTATTTTATGTTAAACCTCTAAATAGGAGATATGGTAATATAAAAGCATTCATGGGAAAAAAGTTGCATGTTTTATTGATTTTGCTATCTAACAATTAACAAGAAGTGGGAAAGATCGAACTTTTAGGGTGGTATGGTGTTATTGTAACTTTAAGGAGTGTTAAGGGCACCATTGTCATTCATGAGATAATTGAACACGTGTGAGTCGTAGATTCTAGTAGCATGCAGCTTTTGAATTGAATTTTCTGGTTCCTAAAAGACAAAAATGGTGATGACGTTTGCAGTTATTAACAGATTTGGTATTTTTGACAAAGTCATGACCATTGAATACCAAATCTGATTTTTTAATCGTTTTAAAAAAAAACAGAGATTTGGTATTCAAGGTTTGTTGTCGAAAATATAGTGATAAAATGCTTTATTTTTTTTCTTCTACATAAATCTTTAATACTCTTTTCCAAAATCTAAAATTTACTCTTTAATCCAAAAGTATTTTAAAATATTTTCCGGAGATGTCACCACAAACTATTTAGTTTTTTGCTCCTAACATTCATCTGGAATCTGTTCCTCTCCGTGAGCTTTACATTTTACTAATAAATCTTCAGGTATTACCTACAAATAAAAAGTTAAATTTCATTTAATTATCTATTTTAGTATTTAATAAAGTAAGTTTAATTATTTACGTAGAACTTGCTCTGGATTTTTAAACCTTATTTTACTCGGCTGTCCCCAAGTTTTGAAATCAAAATACCCCGTCCACAATTTTGAAAGTATTCATTTGACCTTCAATTTTTTTGTAATTATCAATCTTCAGTTATTTTACATTACACAGGGATTATAATGTAATATTTGAAAAGATATAAGTTTTTTCACTAGAAACCTAGTGCAATAGTTAGTTTACATAATAATGGAACATATAATGATTTTTTACATTATAAAGAAATTCATAGATTTCTTTTTCATAGTAGAAGCTAATGTGGATGGGCTGTCCAAATATTTTTGTTAATAAAAACAACTCTGACTAAATATTAATCTTTCTTTGACCTAAAAATTAACCCTCACCATATTTTTAATCTATCCTAGATTAAAAATTAATTTCAAATTTTAACTTTTAGTCCTTGTAAAATAAATTCTTAAATCTACCAAAAATAAACATTTATAATGCAATTAAACAAAAAAATTCACAATTTTTTTCCCTGAAATCCACATGGTTCCCGAATAAAAGTTTCTGACCACCCCTTCCACGATCCTAATGAGACGAGACGTGTGAACCATATACTATGATTATAAATAGAATTATTTTATAGGTTAACGTGAACATATAGTAGTATTTAAGGCATTTGGAATATGTGGAGTTGACATTTATAGGTGTAACTTTGTAGTACTAGTAAGTCTTGAATGTGAATTGTTGTTAGTTGGTGTGGAAAGTTGTGAGAATAAATAATGTGAGATCATCATGTGATATCTTTTTGAAAAAGGAACATTTTCTTTAGATCATACACTTCCAAATGCATGCAAATTACACTTTTCATGATATTGATGTTTACTTTTAAATGAGATTCCTGAGATCAGGCACAATCTAGTCACCCTTTTGTTAACTTTTGAGTATGTCTCAATATATTGATCGGGACTTAAATTTTTGTTTGTAGGGATTAAAGCTTAGGGAACCCAGTGATTTTTTTTTTTTGTTTAATTTGTATATTTATGTTATTAAATAAAATTTAAAATCTTAAATTACTTTTTTGAGGCCGAAGCAAGGTTGTATAGATTTTTTTTATATATATTAACAATATAATTTCTAAAGATATTGATAATATATAAATAAAAGGTCATTTTTTGTATTTGTTGAAACAAATTGAAATGATTCTTGTTGAGGTGTTAGCCAGATCAAGAGTTATTCACTTGTCTAAAATCTAAATCAACTAAAGAAATGGAAGACTTATTCTTAATAGAATAATGTTTTAATCTCCATGGAGTAGTCTTAGAATTACATCTATCTTCTTAAATAAATAGATAAATTAACGACTAAGTCTTCATTTAATTTAAATTGTTTCATGTTAGCATGATCATCATATATAAAAATTGTTTCAATTTTGCAGGCCGTGAAGGTTTGAACAACCAGTTTCGGTTTATTTGAGGTTATACGGTAGTGAAAATGGCGACAAACACTACCATAAAGTGTCCACCACCTATGAAGGCCACCTCTAATGGAGTCTTCCAAGATGATAATCCTCTTGATTATGCGCTTCCTCTTATAATTGTTCAGATATGCTTAGTGGTTGCTCTTACCCGAATACTCGCTTATTTTCTCAAACCATTGAGACAACCTCGTGTTATTGCCGAGATTATTGTAAGTACACTACACATATATTATTTCCGTTGTTTCGACTTTTTGCGTATGTTTCCTTATGGTTTGATAAAATATCACTCTAACTTTATTACATTTTTGCAGGGAGGAATTTTGCTCGGTCCATCAGCGTTAGGTCGGAACACAGATTATTTAAATGCTATATTTCCTAAGAAGAGTCTACCCGTGTTGGACACCATTGCTAATTTGGGACTCCTTTTCTTTTTATTTCTTGTCGGTCTTGAGCTTGACCCGAAATCTCTTCGCCGGACAGGGAAAAAAGCTTTGTGCATCGCTCTAGCTGGAATAACTTTTCCTTTCGCTTTAGGGATCGGTACATCCTTCGTTCTCCGAGGTTCAGTCGCGAAAGGTGTGAATGAAGCTCCGTTTCTCGTATTCATGGGAGTGGCTCTTTCAATCACGGCTTTTCCTGTCTTGGCTCGTATATTAGCCGAGTTAAAGCTTTTAACAACCGACGTTGGTCGAATGGCTATGTCGGCCGCAGCCGTTAATGATGTAGCGGCTTGGGTTTTACTCGCTTTAGCTATTTCCCTCTCGGGTTCCGGTTCAGCGATTGTTTCGTTATGGGTGTTTTTAAGTGGGACCGGTTTTGTAGTTCTTTGCGCGTTAATTGCCCCTCGGATATTCAAATGGATGGCTCAACGGTGCCCCGAGGGCGAGCCGGTGAGTGAGCTTTACGTGTGCGCGACACTGACAGCGGTTTTAGCAGCCGGTTTTGTAACCGATATGATCGGTATTCATGCTCTTTTTGGGGCGTTTATACTCGGAATACTCGTTCCGAAAGAGGGACCCTTCGCCGGAGCTCTAGTGGAGAAAGTTGAGGATTTGATTTCCGGTTTGTTTCTTCCGTTGTATTTCGTCTCAAGTGGGTTAAAAACTAATGTAGCCACTATTCAAGGGGCTCAATCATGGGGACTTCTTGGTTTGGTTATATTTAACGCGTGTTTCGGAAAGATCGTTGGTACTGTCGCTGTGTCGATGCTATGTAAGATCCCCTTTACCGAGGCACTAACTTTAGGTTTCTTGATGAACACAAAGGGTTTGGTGGAACTCATCGTCCTCAACATCGGAAAAGATCGAGGGGTAAGTTTAGTAAATAATATCATTATTTACAATTATGTTTAGACAACATAAAATATTTCGTACTAAACGGTTGTTTAATTATGCAGGTTTTGAACGATCAGACATTCGCTATAATGGTGATGATGGCGCTTTTCACGACGTTCATCACAACACCGATAGTTATAGCTATATACAAACCGGCAAAAATGGCAGTAACTAAATACAAACATAGAACGGTTCAGCGTAAGGATCAAACCTCTCAAATGCGAATGTTAACTTGTTTCTACGGGTCAAGAAATGTTCCTACTTTAATCAACCTCATGGAGATTTCACGTGGAACCGAGAAAAAAGGTGGACTTCGTGTTTTCGCTATGCACCTCATGGAACTAACCGAGAGATCCTCGGCTATACTCATGGTTCACAAGGCGCGAAACAACGGTCTACCCTTTTGGAATAAAGATCGCGAGTCCGATGCAAACCAAATTGTGGTTGCTTTCGAGGCATTCCAACAACTTAGCCACGTTTCAATCCGTCCAACTACAGCTATCTCAAATTTATCCAACATGGACGAAGATATATGCTCAAGTGCCGAGAGTAAACGAGTATCAATGATTATTCTTCCGTTTCATAAACATCAAAGACTCGACGGACATTTTGAAACGACTAGAAATGATTTTCGTGTGGTTAACCGAAAGGTTCTTGAGCGTGCACCTTGCTCTGTTGGAATATTGGTGGATCGTGGACTCGGTGGAACGTCTCATGTACCAGCGAGTAACGTTGACTATACAATAACGGTATTGTTTTTCGGTGGACACGATGATCGTGAAGCTCTCGCATATGGAATACACATGGCGGAACATCCCGGGATCAAGTTAGTCATTGTCCGTTTCTTAGTTGACCCTAAAGTTAACGGCAAACCGGTTAACCTAAAAGTGGATGAGAATTCGGGGTCTGTAGTGAAATCCGACGATGAAGTGTGTATTGATGGGTTTAAAGAGAGTATTTCGAAGAACGACTTAATCAAGTACGAAGAGAGGATCGTGAGCGATGGGGCTGAAGCTATTGAAGCAATTCGAGAGTATATTCGATGCAATTTGTTCTTGATTGGACGCATTCCAGAGGGTCAATTAGCTTCTGCGTTGATGAACAAGAAGAGCGAATGCCCGGAAATAGGACCAGTTGGGAATTTATTGATTTCGCAGGATTTTCACTCATCTGCTTCTGTTTTGGTGGTGCAGCAATATCGTGGTCAGTTATCAGATAGTGCATTGGCTTCTTTGAAGGAAGATGAATTAACTGAAGAAGATTATGATTCATCTGCTTGATTTAATCTGAATTGTTATATTTTGTATATTGAATGTTTGTGAAGAAGCATATGTTAAAGCTATGCTTTAATTTCTCATGGCAAATGTTACATAATGTATTGGCCACTTATAAATAATTGATGATCTCTGGTTTGATTTTATGATTTAACATTTTTACCTTTTCAAATTGATATCCTAGTGTTGGTTATTGTAGAAAACCTCGTCGTTTATAACGGCAAAATGATTACCAAATTGATAAAGAAGATTTTGAAATTTAAAATGAAAAATACCTAAATATGAAAAAAATGCTTCTAATATGCTATTCCATTCCACTTATGTGACTTATTGGTCATAGGAGTGTTGTGTTCGAGGCTTAATTGCTCGAGAGGTGCAAAGATAAACCTATTGACAGATTATTAATCAGGTTGGATGGACAATTAAAATAAGAAAATACGATATAATAAAATCAATCCGATGATGAATCATTGTCTTCTTCAGTTGGCTCATCTTCCTTTAAAGAAGCCAATGCAGTATCAGATAATTGACCACGATATTGTTGCACCACTAGAACAGAAGCTGTCGTTGAAAAACCCTTTGAAATCAACAAATTCCCAATGGGTCCCATCTCTGGGCATTCACTCTTCTTGTTCATCGCAGAAGCTAATTGACCCTCTGGAATTCGTCCGACTAAGAATAGATTACACCGAATATACTCCCGAATCGCTTCAACAGCCTCGGCACCATCACTCACAGTCTTCTCCTCAAACTTTATCGAGTCGTTTTTTGAAATCCTCCCTCTAAACCCATCAATACACACTTCATCGTCGGATTTAGCTACAGACCCGGAATTCTCATCCATTTTTAGGCCAACTGGTTCGCCGTTAACTTTAGGGTCAACCAAGAAACGGACGATGACTAAATTGATCCCGGGATGTTCCGCCATGCGTATACCATATGCAAGAGCTTCACGATCATCATGTCCACCGAAAAACAAAACTGTAATCGCATAGTCAACGTTACTTGCCGATACATGAGTCGTACCACCGAGTCCACGGTCCACCAATAATCCGACAGAGCACGGAGCACGTTCAAGAACCTTTCGATTTACCATACGAAAATCATTTCTAGTCGTTTCAAAATGTCCGTCAAGTCTTTGATGTTTATGAAACGGAAGAATGATCATCGATACTCGTTTATTCTCGGCGCTCGAGCATATATCTTCGTCCATGGTGGATAAATTCGAGATTTCTGTTGTTGGACGGATCGAAACGTGGCTAAGCTGTTGGAACGCTTCAAAAGCGACCACAATTTGGTTCGCATCGGACTCGCGATTTTTATTCCAAAAGGGTAGACCATTGTTTCGCGCCTTATGAACCATGAGTATAGCCGAGGTTCTCTCGGTTAGTTCCATGAGGTGCATAGCGAATACGCGAAGTCCACCTTTTTTCTCGGTCCCACGTGAAATCTCTATGAGATTGATTAATGTAGGAATGTTTCTTGAACCGTAGAAACAAGTTAACATTCGCAGTTGAGAGGTATGATCCTTACGTTCAATGGTTCTATGTTTGTATTTAGTTACGGCCATCTTTGCTGGTTTGTAGATTGCTATAACTACTGGTGTTGTTATGAACGTGGTGAAAAGTGCCATCATTACCATAATTGCGAATGTCTGATCGTTTAGAACCTGCATAATTAAACAACTGTTTAATACCAGAAATATTGTCTACTATCTAAATACAATGGGTTAATTGCATAGTTCTTGTGGTTCCCCGAAATAAGGTGTTGTTTGATTTTTTTTTAAGTGATAACTACTGAATGATGAATAGCAGATGAATAAAAATTATTTTTTTAAGAAGCAGTTGGTAGAGTCTTATAGTTTCTGTGGTCCCTAAGACTTACCAGAATATTGCTGTGTAATGAATAAATACCCCTAAAGGGTTTGAGCAGTCTCTGGGGTCTGTAATTTCAATTTTGTTAGATAATGAGAAATGAAAAATGTTCACATATTTAGTTAGTAGGGTATTTTAGTCCATTAACCCTTGAAAGAATGTTAAAATGTCCCGTTTATTCTTTCTCATCCTAACAGAGACTTATTGTACCCTAACATAATAGAAAAACTTTTGTGACAACTTTTTAACACAAAGACTATAAGACATTTGAACAAAAAAAAAAAAAGACTATAAGACTACTAATACGGAAACCAAACGGACTAAAGATGCAATTAACTCAAATATAATTTGCAAATAACAAAATAGTTTACTATCTTACCCCTCGATCTCTTCCGATGTTGAGGACGATGAGTTCAACCAAACCCTTTGTGTTCATCAAGACACCTAAAGTTAGCGCCTCGATAAACGGGATCTTACATAGCATTGAAATGATAACAGTACCCGCAATCTTTCCGAAACACGCGGTAAAAATAACCAAACCAAGAAGTCCCCATGATTGAGCCCCTTGCATAGTGGCCACATCAGTCTTTAACCCACTCGAGACGAAATACAAAGGAAGAAACAAACCGGAAATCAAATCCTCGACTTTTTCCACTAGAGCTCCGGCAAAAGGTCCCTCTTTCGGAACGAGTACTCCAAGTATAAACGCCCCAAAAAGAGCATGAATACCGATTGCATCGGTGACAAAAGAAGAAGCTAAAACGGACGCGAGTGTCACGCACACATATAGCTCACTCACTGGCTCACCCTCGGGGCATCGTTTAGCCATCTGCTTGAATATCGGAGGGGCGAATAACACGCAAAGAACTACGAAACCGGTCCCACTTAAGAACACCCATAATGAAACAATTGCTGAACCGGAACCCGATAGGGAAACAGCTAAAGCGAGTAATATCCATGCCGCTACATCATTAACAGCTGCCGCTGACATAGCCATTCGACCAACGTCTGTTGTTAAAAGCTTTAACTCAGCTAAAATACGAGCCAAGACAGGAAAGGCTGTGATCGAAAGAGCCACTCCCATGAACACGAGAAATGGAGCTTCACTAACTCCTTTCGCGACTGTACCTCGGAGAACGAAAGATGTACCGATCCCTAAAACAAAGGGAAACGTGATTCCGACTAGAGCAATGCACATCGCTTTTGCTCCTGTTCGGCGAAGAGATTTCGGGTCAAGCTCAAGGCCGACAAGGAACAAAAAGAATAGGAGTCCGAGGTTAGCGATTGCATCCAATACAGTTAGACTCTTCTTAGGAAATATAGCGTTTAAATAAACTGTGTTGCGACCAAACGCTGATGGACCGAGCAAAATTCCTCCCTGCAAAAAAGAAGTAAATTTAATACAGTTTTTTTTGCATTTTACCTCCCTATGGTTTTGGTAAAAAGTGTGCCCTACCCCCGACTGATCTTAAAAGTTGTGCAGGCATAGCTCAGTTTATCCGAAATATTAACTTTGTTAAGCATGATTTATTTGCACGCACATGGGGCATATGCATAACAGAGTTAGAATTGGACAGATCGATTGTGTGTCCAAAACATAATCACAGGGATAGTAGAACACACTTTTATTAAACCATAGGGATGCAAAAGGTTGAAACAACTAACATATTTATACGAGGGTATTTACAATAACTTCGGCAACAACACGAGGTTGTCTCAACTTTTTGAGAAAATAAGCGAGCACTCGTGTAAGAACAACCACTATGCATATCTGAACAATTATAAGAGGAAGCGCATAATCAAGAGGATTATCTCCTTGGAAGATTCCATGAGAGGTCGCCTTCATAGGTGGCGGACACGTGGTGGGAGTGTTTTCCTTTTCCACCATTTTTGCTTCCAAACAACCTCAAAAAGACAAAAAATGGTCGATCAATCCTTCACTGCCTGCAAAATTGTGATCATGGTAACATCAAACATGATTAACGATAAAGGAAGACTTAGTCATTAATTTATCAATTTATTTAACAAGTATCAAATATCGAATATCTATAAAAGTAATACAATCTTGCCACTGGATTAAAAAATTATATGAGTTGATAATATGAAAATCTGAATAATATATATATCTCACGGACCTCAAAGTAAAACTTGATGGAAAACCAATCAAATTAGTACCATCTTCTTCTTTATTAAAACCAACGCCATCCAAGATCCAAAAAATCAAATATAAATATTTTTCTTCCAATTTACTATTATTGTGGTTATGACTATGGATCATTATATTCAACGCCATTGTATTCTCACCAAGGAGTCAGGTACCAAACATGCCCTTGGATCGACAAGGAGTGCAGACTATGGATCAAGAACTGGGTGATGCAGACATGATTACAACCTTGCCTTGAAAGCGTGAAATGGTTAGTAGAATTTTACATTATTATAATTAGTTTATTCATGTATACATCAGATAGGAGAGCTCAAAACAACCATTAATTATACTTGTTTGGAATTGTTATGGGGCTACTACTCTTAGGTTTTGTAGAGTGGTCAAAGAAATGATGATCAAACAAAAAGTCTGGCTAACAGTTGTAGAATCACGGGTTAATAGGATTAAGGTGAATGTGGTTATTCATGCGTTTCATAAGGATAATTCAGTTAGAATCGATTTAGAGTGTTATAGAATAATTCAGATACAAGCGTTCGAGTTCTTTCCGTTTGTATCCAGGTTATCAACATAGAGGTTAGACAACAAGGGTGTAGTTTGTGGATATTCTCGGCTAATTGCTGGTGACCAGCCTTCTTAAATAAGGCTGCTAGCCCCTAGGCGCTCCATCTAGACGTTCCAAAGTGTGATTCGTCTAGAACTTTTTTCGAAGATGGCTCGAAGGTTCGTCTACGCATATAATCAAAACTAGCTAATCAGATTAATGGGTCGTCCGACTCAATACTAACTAGCTAGCCCATAAGTAACTAATTCAATTTAGTCTAACCCAACACATAAACAAAATATAAAGAAAAAACTACTTAGGTTTGATTTTGAACGCGCAAGACAAAAAATGTAGGATTTTTCAAATTTCAAGTCTAGGTTTTTTGAATTGGACATTTTTTAGGTTAATAATAATGAATTATTATTATTTCATAGTTAAATATATGTTATTTATGTAAAATTGATCTACTTTAAATATATTTGGATGTAAATATTATTCAAATTAATGTAATAGTAATATATACTTAATATAAAAATAATATAAACTGCCTAGATAACAACAACCCAAATCCTGATAAATGGGTTGCCTAGTCATCTAAGGTGGTCGACCGCCCTAGTAGCGCCTACCACTTTTTAGAACCATGCTGATAACTGTAATTGAATGTACCTTGGTCAGTTTTTGGTGACTTTAATAAGGTGGGAAAGGAGGAATACAAGCATTGAGGTACCCCAAAAGTTTCTAGGTGTATGGAGAAATTTGAACGAAATGGAGGCAAAGTTGTGGTCTGATATATCTTGGATTCGAGGGATTACGTTTTACTTGGTATGATTTTTGGAATTCAGGACAAAAAATCATACAAAGGCTGGGTAGAGCGTATGATAATGTCGAGTGGCAAACGTTATTTCCAAAAGGGAAGGTTTTACATCTTACCCGAATTTACTCAAATCATACCTATTTTTCTCTAGGTATGCTTGGGGGCTATGATGTAGATCTCGGTTTTGCAGTCTATGCGGTCGACCGGGGTCTAGCACCTAGGTGGGATTACACGTGGCCTAGGCGAGATTAGGCGGTTTTGAATCTCGTGGTGTAATTTAGTATATTCAGTGATATATACATAGCAATTATGAAAAATTTAACTATTTTAAGTCATAAAATTAATTTAAAAACACTATAGTAAATATAAAAATACTAAAATTTGAGATATAATATCAAATCAAGAATTCTCAAGAATAAGAAAAATGAAAAGAGGGCCTAGGCGGATATTTTTTGCCATTAATCGGCGCCTATGCTGGATAAGCGCCTCTTCCACGGTGACTAAAGCGTTAGGAAAAATGCCTAGAATTTTTACTAGGCGTAGGCAGCGATTTCTACATCATAGTTTGTGGGTGAGACATAAAGTTAAAACGAGATGCTTTCGGTTTGAAATGGCTTGGTGTTTCCAAAAAGGGTTTCAAGAATTTGTGAGAAAGTCATAAGGAGAATTAGGAGACAATATTAAATCCATTCAAGATCACAGTAAAAAATGGAAGTTTGATAGCTATGGGGATTTGAACCGCAAGAAATGGGCACTAGTGACGAGACTGGGGGGTATTCAAAAGGAGATTCAAAATTCTCATAATTCATCTCGCGTTGATTGGGTAGTCGTTTAATGAATGCGATAAATTACTTTCAAATATCCAGTGAGGAGAGGATAATATCTAGGGAACGTAATACGCGGTTCCACCATCTCTATACGGTTGTGAGGAAGAAGAAATCAAAATGTTCAATATTTCTTGACGAGGGAGACTAATGTCTCGTCTTTTGGTATTTGAGATATCGATTCTTGGGGGTTTTTGAGTCTAAAGTTGTGTTTTTGTCCCCTTATTTGATATATTTTAAGTCTTAGGCTTATGATAATGATTCTCGTATTTTTGAAGCATTTTGAGTTGTTTTGTGCTTTATAAGTGAAACTCATAAGAACACGTGGGGTCTTACAACTTATGGATTGGAAAAGGATTCAGAAAAGTGAAGATAAACCTCCAAGGAAGTTAAAAGAGACCAAAAAAAAACCGAGAAGTCAAGAGTTGACTTAATGCTCAAGAAAGAAATATTTTACGATTAGGCAGAAACCTTGGAATTGATGCCCAGGTTGATCCGAGAAGAGTATGGAACTTATTTATAGACCGTTGGAAATCTCTCGGAAAGACAAACGTGTGGAAAAAACCGAGCGCAATTCGGAGTTCGGAAGGTCAAGTTATTCACGTTTAGTGACCTACGAGGGACATACATGCTAAAACCAGAAATTCTCCATATTTAAGTAATTTTATCCCATGGAGTAAGCCCATATAATATGGGTCACGAATTTAGGAGCTATAAAAGCCTTTTTCTTTCATTTCTTCCAAAATAACTCATAACAACAAATCAAGGGGAGCTAAAGCTTGTGAAGAGGAGATTGGGAAGAAGGCTTCATCTCACCTTCAAGTTTCATCTCTCTATCTTATATTGAATTTTGATAGATTGATTTGTCCAATTGATTGATTGTCTTTTATCCTTGAATTACACCTGGGAGAGGGGGTTAGATCTAGGTAAATTGAGAGTGTATTATTCTATTGAATCGTGAGATCTTAGATGATGCATAGCCGTGATATGTAATGGGTTTTTAGAACTTAAAGGGTATCTTGGTCAACCCGGGTATCCTTGAGAGTAGAACAATAATCACAAGGGAGGGGTTTATTGTTAATGTTGAATCCCGTTTAATATACACTTATATATCTTCCCCTTATTAGATAGAATTGCCCAATTAGTGAATTTAGTTGAATTCAATTATCCCAAACTCAACTTCTCACCTTATAATCTAGTTTTTGCATATCTAGTTCTTTACTTTTGTGGTAGTTAAGTGCAATCCAATCTATATTTCCTATTTAGTTTATTTTCGCAAACAAATTATTCTTAACCAAATTAAAGCACAAGATTAACATTTCTAATCCCTTGGGACACGAATCTCGATTTTTCGAATTACTACTTGGTCAAATTTTGTACACTTGCGAATTGACAACAGAGACGAGTGGGTAGAAGAAGATGGGTAAAAAACTACAGTTCGTAAATAATTCAAGGATTTTTATTCAGTTTCACTAGACCAAGTTAGTGAGATTTCTATTGGGTATCGTTTGTGGGTGCAGAAAGTGCTCGATTTTTGGAAAATCCTTTCTCGGACAAGGAGATTAAGTGTGTTGTCTTTCATTCTAACCCCACGAAGGCCCCGAGACCCAATGGTATGTCAGTGAAGTTTTATAAAAAATGTTGGGGAATTGTGGGGTTGTCGATTTCATCTATCGTTTATGAGGCGGTTGAGTTGGGGTCGCTTCCCACTAGCTTGAAATCTCATCCATCTTATTTCAAAGGTTACATATCCGACCAGGTTACGTCTGTTTAGACCTATTAGTCTCATAAGTTCACTTTGTAATTTTATTATGAAGACGATGTTCAATGGACTTAAACCTTTGCTCGCTGATATTATTGGACCTTGTCAAAGTAATTTTCATCCAGGTCGATCCACTTTGGATAACATAGTGTTGATTTGAGAAGTGGACTACCGAATAAGGCAGATCAAGGAGCTGCGAGGAATCATGGAGGCGAAGATAGACCTAGAAAAACCATACAATAAGTTACGGTGGGATTTTATTAAAGATACAATATGTCATTTTAGCTTCACTGTTACTTGGATATCCCTAATTATGTCAAGCATGGCCACTAAAGAGATGTAGGTGGTTTGGAATGGGGAACCTATGAATCCTTCAATCCATTTCGAGGCATTCGTCAAGGATATCTGATTTCACCATACATATTTATTATGTGTAAAGATAGCTTATCTTTACTTATATAGGTATCATGTAGTAAAGGAAGCTGGAAGCCTCTCTGTGTTGGTCGACAAGGACCGGAATAATCTCATATCTTCTTTGCTTATGATTAAATTATCTTTGGGAAAGCGTCTTTGCCACAGGTTATGCTTATATAAGAGACCATGGAGACATTTTGTGGAGAGGCTAGCCAGACCATAAGTGCAGATAAATCTCTTATTTACTTCTCGAGGAATGTAATGGGGGTTTAAATGGAGTTAGCGATGCAAAGTGGTTTTTGTCTTAGGAGTTTTGCAAGAAAATCATGGAGCGCATGAGAGATAAGTTGTCAGTAGGCAAAGACATTGTCGTTAGCTAGGCGAATCGCATTGGTACAGTTCGTGGTATGTGCAATCCCAATATATTTGATGGAAGTTATGAAGTTTCTGTTTTATGTGTGTGAAGGGATTGACTGTATCTTCCTAGACTTCATTTTGGGATCATCGACTAAAAAGAGAAACATACAACGAATTGTGTAGGATCAAATTTGTAGACCAAAAATGGAGGAAGAATTGAGGTTGAGAGACTCAAAGAGTTATAATATAGCCCTAATGACTACATATATATTTTGCAAAGGGACTAAGCACAAAGATACGAATTCAGACATGTGTAAAAATATACTAGTTGGGGAGAAATTACTCAGAAAATGTGTCGTTGAAATGATTGATTTTGGGGAGAGCTATCACAAGTGGAATCAAAAGGTTTCAGGACTTTTCTCATGAAATCAGCGTATAAGTGTCTCGTGCCACCAAGAGTGTACATGGAATTCAATTAGGAATGGACTTGGGTGCTAAAGAGCTCACACAAGATTAGGTTGTTTCTACGGATGCTTACAAAAAAGAGATTAACTACAACGAAAAAATTGTGTAAAAGGGGTGTGGGAGACGGAGGAATGTAACCTATGTGGTGCAGCGAAGGAGGACTTATTTCACATGTTAATGAAATGAAATGTTGATGCATCCATATGGAGGAATTAGAAGGAAACATGGGGCTCAAACATCTTCAACAGGTGCTAGGAAGCCAAAGTATAACCTCTGATCACATGGAACAACATGGAGGATGTTCATGTGGGCCTGCAAATGGTGCTCTGTACACTCCTGAATGCAGTAGCAAACAAATCTTATTTTAGTGGTAGACCAATATAGTGAATATATGTGGATAGATGGAACGCCTGTATTGGAGTGACTGGGAGCAAAGTCTACATCAACAAAACTAAAGTTGGTATTGAGTGTGCGTTGGTTTTTGCTGTTGTTGTATGGAAGATTTGGGTCCAAAGAAACTAAGTGACTTTTAATGAAATAGTAACAACACCGCGGGTTGATCACTTGAGGTCGGATAGTGATATTATGGAGATTGAGGGTGGTTTTGGGTGTGCATGGGGAAAGAAAAAGATGGTGGTATTATAGTTCCAACAAGAAATCAATTAATTAAACGGGGTAAGACACATGGCCAGCGTAAACTTGACGTGGATGATTGCTTTAAAAAGCTAAACACGCTGTCAGAATAGGAAAGATTCTAAGAGTTGGGGGGGTTTCCTATTTGGGTTCGGGTGCTTGTGTAGCGGAATCACCATTCTATTTGGGGCTTTTGATGTTACATAATGGATTGAGGTAGGCTGAGAAGCGAGGGTTTCCTGATATGTGTATAGAGACCGATTTGCGAAAACTTTATGTGCTAGTAAAGGACGATGGTGGTTCTTGGAATCGGGCTTGTCACATTGGGTGACAGTATACAGAGATTCGAGAGGAACCTGAGTTATGAGGTAGTCCTTATTTATCGAGAAGGTAACTTCTGTACAGATCTATTGTTTAAGAAAATGGCAGAGACGAATGCAAAACTGATGGAGCTAGAAATCTACCGAGTTACTTGTGGAGCAACATTTTACACGAGACAAATGTAGGTATTATATTGTCTTAGTATTTTTTCTAAGTCGTAGAATCTTGATGAGAGTGTTAATATGTTATGACTAATAGCCTTTGATGTATTAAAAAAAATTACAAAATAAATAAAACATGTAATTTTTTTTTCCATGAATGCGCTTATATTTCTATATATTTTTTTAGATGTATAAATAATATTCTAATTAAATTTTTTAACTTTTTTCTAATATTATATATATATATATATATATATATATATATATATATATATATATATTTATTTTAGTTAACCTTCTCATCAAATTAAACAACTCTTAATATTTTTCTACCAATTTTTTATATATAAATTATCTTTATTTAATATTTTATTAAAATATATATTTATTTCTTATTATTGAATAAATATAAGGTCATCACTACCACAACCACCACTACCAACTCCAGCCACCACCACTAATGACCATCGTGGCCAACTCCAGACAACATGTGATTTCCTTCGAATAACATCTCCAACCTTTCATAGTCAATTTTTTTAAAATCATAATTAATAAAAGAAAAATAAAAAAACAGGTTAACGAATTTGAACTCGTAATTATGTAAGAAACTTGGGTAAAAGATTTAAAATTTTTGGAAAAAAGTCTGATGTCGGCCAACAATTCTGCTACACATGAAATTTCATGTTCTATAAGTTGTTGATCGTAGATTTGATTAAAATATTCAATTTATTTTTAAAAACTTATAATTTCAGTAAATGATTATACGATAATAACGAATGCAAATCTCTCAAAACAGTTAATTATTTACGATTTTTAAAAATTTGATCGACGATAGTGGTGGTTGAAAATGATGGGGCGGTTACTAACAGCAGCGAATGGAGGAGGTTGTAGTCAGGATCGGTTGTAGTTAGAGATGGGGTTAATGAGATCTGCGGTTTGGAGGTTAGGGTTGATTAAAGTAAAAAAAAACTATAGATGAGTAGATGACAAAATATTTTCAATAATTAAATAAAGGTAATCTTATCCAAGGTTGTTTTAAGTGATATTTTAAAGAAAATTAATTATTAGAATTGTTTTTTGTAATTAAATCTTTCAATAAATTTTATTTGACAATTGACTTGATAAAAAAAATTATTTCACAAATCGTTGTGAAGAACTTTTTAGAGAATGTGATAAAATTAATCATGCAAATTCCGATCGTAGTTCTTTTCGAAAAGGGTTTCGTATTGCGTGAAATTCGATATACGAATAAGGAAAACAAGAACATATAATAAGCATGCATGTTCAAATACTACGAAAATTGAGTAGTATTTCATATTTTTCATTTTAAGTGTCGTTTTTTACTATCACATACACATTAATTAACTTAATAATTTTTACATAACTAACTTAAAATAACTTGTTTAACTATATTAATTATTTTTAAAAAAAATTCTTAAAAACCTCCATGAATATTAAAGACAATAATAAAATAAAATAAATCACAATTAATATTATATTAGTTTTGTAAAATAACATATATTATGAAAAAAAAAGTTAGCAAAAAGAGACAATTAAAAAAGAAAATGTGAGTGTTAATCAATAACTTTTTATACAGTAGACCTCCCCCAAAAAGGATGAGCTCATAGGCAAGATTTTGATAAACATACCTAAAATCTCAGATAGTTTGGAGAAAAATTAAGAGTGTTTTCCATCAACACACGTAGCTATACATTTCAGAAGAAAAAATAAGTACACCATTGTTTTTTTATTTTTGTTGGTATAGATATATTTTACTCGATTGTGTTTGTCTATTACACTGGGGAAAAAAGTTTGTCTGCTACATTGGAAAAAAATTAGTTTTTCTGTTACATTAATTTCGTTCAACTCTCTTAAATGCATATTTTTCGGTCAATATCCATTAAAAGCTTGGTGCAGGGTGAATTCATGAATACTTCTTACGAGATAAAGCAGGATATATATTTCAATAAATTTGTTATGAAATCCATCTAGAATCATATACAATATCTTTTTTAGGAGCGCCTAGTATATATTTTAGCTCCTTACTCAACAGTTTTAGGACTTTTTATATTAAAAAAGAAAAGCAAATTTAAAATTTGATTTTTTTTTCTTTTTTCATTTTTGAATTTGATGTTATTATTTTTTATAAATACTATAATTAGAGTAAAGTATCATTTCATATATAATATTATTTTTACTATTTTTTTTAATTTACTCATATCTTTTATTTTTCTTCAATTTAATAAGTATATTTTACTTTTGATATTAGCCACAAATATATAACAATCATGTATGAAAAATCAATTCTATATATAGAAGTTCCCAAAATTAGGGTCAACTTAAAAAAAATGAAAGATTTAGTCAAAATTAAGATAAGACAATAGTGTCTAATGTTATTTTACTCTTAAAATTACCTCATACAATTATACTCTTTTTTGTTTTAAAATATTGGTCCATTTTACTTTTTACCAGAAATATAATTATCACATTTTATATTATAAAACTATCTCCATAAATGTCTTGATATTTTAAATATGTATTGAAAACATAAACTATATATTTTAATAGGGAATAGTAGAACAAAGAGAGAAAAAGTGTCTTCATATACTAACGGGACATATATTCTGAAACTACGTTTTTAGTAAATGGACAAACATTATGAAAGAAAGGATGTGTAAAACCTACAAAGTGAGTATGCGTGATACATTTGTGAGAAAACACAAGATTGATTCTTGTAGAACATAGAACAGGTTGTTCTTCTTGTTCAAGGTTTTCTATATCATAATAAAATGACGTGAACCTCAGTGGATGTAGACAATTAGTTAGAACCACGTAAATATTGTGTATCATTTTTATGTCATTATTCTCGTTGTTTTATACAATATACGTGTTTTTTATTCCCTGATAACTGGTATTAGAGTTAAGGCTTGAGAGGAAGCAATGGCAAAAAAATTTGAACCGAGGGAGGAGTCGTATGACAAGACTTCATGAAAACTGAATATTAAAGTTTTTAAAATGCAGACGTTGTAAGAAATGAATATTTCTCTTGCGGGAGGGATCTAGAATTTTACCTACCGGGAAGAGGTTCACATATATTGTTGTGAAGATTGCTATCGAGCAAACGTTCTTGCATGAGTAAACTTGAAAGAGATTCAAGTTGCTATGAATATTCTTGACACTTCTCACCAAAAGAGAAATTGTTGGGTTGTAACTTGAATTCTAAACCCAAAAAAAAACTAATTAAATTTGAAGACCAAGAAATAGATTATTTGACTTGATATTCAAGTAATGATGGGATACACACACAAATATATATATATATATATATATATATATATATATATATATATATATATATATATATATATATATATATATATATATATATATATATATATATATTCCACAATTTATCTGAATTAGTCGTTCCACTTCTTCTCTTTCTCATACACCCTAATCATTCTTATTCTGCACGATCCAAATCATCACACACCATAACTATCGCATCGCTAGAGATCCTCAGTCGCATCACCATTGGTTCATCGTTCCATCATCGTTTGAAGGTTTGGTTGAAATTTTAAACTATATTGTTATTTGTTGAAACACTCTCATTTGAATGCAATTATTTTATTTTAACTTAATTTTTGACAACTAATTAAATATAACATGGATAGTGGTGGTTGAAAATGATGGGGCGGTTACTAACGGTAGCGGATGGAGGAGGTTGTAGTCAGGATCGGTTGTAGTTAGAGATGGGGTTAATGAGATCTGCGGTTTGGAGGTTAGGGTTGATTAAAGTAAAAAAAAACTATAGATGAGTAGATGACAAAATATTTTCAATAATTAAATAAAGGTAATCTTATCCAAGGTTGTTTTAAGTGATATTTTAAAGAAAATTAATTATTAGAATTGTTTTTTGTAATTAAATCTTTCAATAAATTTTATTTGACAATTGACTTGATAAAAAAAATTATTTCACAAATCGTTGTGAAGAACTTTTTAGAGAATGTGATAAAATTAATCATGCAAATTCCGATCGTAGTTCTTTTCGAAAAGGGTTTCGTATTGCGTGAAATTCGATATACGAATAAGGAAAACAAGAACATATAATAAGCATGCATGTTCAAATACTACGAAAATTGAGTAGTATTTCATATTTTTCATTTCAAGTGTCGTTTTTACTAACACATACACATTAATTAACTTAGTAATTTTTACATAACTAACTTAAAATAACTTGTTTAACTATATTAATTATTTTTTGAAAAAATTCTTAAAAACTTCCATGAATATTAAAGACAATAATAAAAGAAAATAAATCAAAATCAATGTTATATTAGTTTTGTAAAATAACATATATTATGAAAAAAAAAAGTTAGCAAAAAGAGACAATTAAAAAAAAATGTGAGTGTTAATCAATAACTTTTTATACAGTAGACCTCCCCCAAAAAGGATGAGCTCATAGGCAAGATCTTGATAAACGTACCTAAAATCTCAGATAGTTTGGAGAAGAATTAAGAGTGTTTTCCATCAGTACACGTTGCTAATTTCAGAAGAAAAAATAAGTACACCATTGTTTTTTTATTTTTGTTGGTATAGATATATTTTACTCGATTGTGTTTGTCTGTTACATTGGGAAAAAAAAGTTTGACTGCTACATTGGAATAAAATAAGTTTTTCTGTTACATTAATTTCTTTCAACTCTCTTAAATGCATATTTTTTCGGTCAATATCCATTAAAAGCTTGGTGCAGGGTGAATTCATGAATACTTCTTACGAGATAAAGCAGGATATATATTTCAACAAATTTGTTATGAAATCCATTTAGAATCATATACAATATCTTTTTTAGGGGAGCCTAGTATATATTTTAGCTCCTTACTCCACAGTTTTAGGACTTTTTATATTAGAAAAGAAAAGCAAATTTAAAATTTAGTTTTTTTTCTTTTTTATTTTTTCATTTTTGAATTTGATGTTATTATTTTTTATAAGTACTATAATTAGAGTAAAGTATCATTTCATATATAATATTATTTTTACTATTTTTTTTTTAATTTACTCACATCTTTTTTTTTTCTTCAGTTTAATAAGTATATTTTACTTTTGATATTAGCCACAAATATATAACAATCATGTATGAAAAATCAATTCTATATATAGAAATTCCCAAAATTATAGGTCCACTTAAAAAATGAAAGATTTAGTCAAAATTAAGATAAGACAATAGTGTCTAATGTTCTTTTACTCTTAAAATTACTCTTTATTTATACTTTTTCTTTGTTTTAAAATATTGGTCTATTTTACTTTTTACCAGAAATATAATTATCACATTTTATATTATAAAACTATCTTCCATAAAGTGTCTTGATATTTTAAATATGTATTGAAAACATACACTATAATATTTTAATAGGGATAGTAATAGAACAAAGAGAGAAAAAGTGTCTTCATATACTAACAGGACATATATTCTGAAACTACGTTTTTAGTAAATGGACAAACATTATGAAAGAAAGGATGTGTAAAACCTACAAAGTGAGTATGCGTGATACACTTGTGAGAAAACACAAGATTAATTCTTGTAGAACATAGAACAAGTTGTTCTTCTTGTTCAATGTTTTCTATATCATAATAAAATGACGTGAACCTCAGTGGATGTAGTCAATTAGTCGAACCACGTAAATATTGTGTATCATTTTTATGTCATTATTCTCGTTGTTTTATACAATATACGTGTTTTTTCTTCCCTGATAACTGGTATTAGAGTTAAGGCTTGAGAGGAAGCAATGGCAAACAAATTTGAACTGAGGGAGGAGTCGTATGACAAGACTTCATGAAAACTGAATATCAAAGTTCCTAAATGCAGACGTTGTAAGAAATGAATATTTTTCTCGCGGGAGGGATCTAGCATTTTACCGACCGGGAAGAGGTTCACATATATTGTTGTGAAGATTGCTATCGAGCAAACATTCTTGCATGAGTAAACTTGAAAGAGGTTCAAGTTGCTATGAATATTCTTGACACTTCTCACCAAAAGAGAAATTGTTGGGTTGTAACTTGAATTCTAAACCCAAAAAAAAACTAATTAAATTTGAAGACCAAGAAATAGATTATTTGACTTGATATTCAAGTAATGATGGGATACGCGCTCGCACACACACACACACACACACACACACACACACACACACACACACACACACACACACACACATATATATATATATATTCCATAATTTATCTGAATTAGTCTTTCCACTTCTTCTCTTTCTCATACACCCTAATAATTCTTCTTCTGCACGATCCAAATCATCACACACCATAACTATCGCATCGCTAGAGATTCACAGTCGCATCACCATTGGTTCATCGTTCCATCATCGTTTGAAGGTTTGGTTGAAATTTTAAACTATATTGTTATTTGTTGAAACACTCTCTTTTGAATGCAATTATTTTATTTTAAACTTAATTTTTGACAAGTAATTAAATATAACATGGACAGTGGTGGTTGAAAATGATGGGGCGGTTACTAACGGTAGCGGATGAAGAAGGTTGTGGTCAGAAACGGTGGTAGTTAGAGATAGGGGTTAGTGAGATCTGCGGTTGGAGGTTAGGGTTGATTAAAGTTTAAAAAAAAACTATGGATAAGTAGATGACAAAATATTTTTCAATGATTAAATAAGGGTAATTTCATGCAAGGTTGTTTTAAGTGATATTTTAAAGAAATTTTTTATTGGAATTGTTTTTTGTAATTAAATTTTTCAATAAATTGTATTTGATAATTGACTTGATAAAAAAAATTATTTGTCTTAAATCATTGTGAAGAACTTTTTGGAGAATGTGATAAAATCAATCAGGCATATTCCTATCATAGCCCCCGAAAAGGATTTCGCGTGAAATTCGATATATGCACAAGAGGAACAAGAACATAAAATAAACATGCATGTTCAAATACGACGAAAGCTGGGTAGTATTTCACATTTTTTATTTTTAAGTTTCGTTTTTTACTAACACATACATATTGATTAACTTAATGATTTTCACATAACTAACTTAAAATAACTTGTTTAACTATATTAATTATTTTTGAAAAAAATCTAAAAACTTCCATGAATAACAAAGATAATAATAAAATAAAAAACTCATAATTCATGTTATATCAGTTTGTAAAATAACATATATTATGAAAAGAAAAAAGTTAGCAAAAAGAGACAATTAAAAAAGAAAATGTGAGTATATATTTTCATATAAATTGTGCTAATCAATAACTTTTTATACAGTAGACCGCCCCTAAAAAGGATGAGCTCATAGGACAAGATCTTGATAAACATACCTAAAATCTCAGTTAGTTTGGAGAAGAATTAAGAGTGTTTTCCATCAGCACACGTAGCTATACATTTCAGAAGAAAAAATAAGTACACCATTGTTTTCTTTTCTTTTGTTGGTAGATATATTTTACTCGATTGTGTTTGTCTATTACATTCGGAAAAAAAAGTTTGTCTACTACATTGAAAAAAAATAAGTTTGTCTGTTACACTAATTTCGTTCAACTTGTCTCTTAAATGCATATTTTTCGGTCAATATCCATTAAAAGCTTGGTGCAGGGTGAATTCATGAATATTTCTTACGAGATAAAGAAGGATATATATTTCAACAAATTTGTTATGAAATCCATCTAGAATCATATACAATATCTTTTTTTAGGGGCGCCTAGTATTTTAGCTCCTTACTCCACAGTTTTAGGACTTTTTATATTAAAAAAGAAAAGCAAATTTTTTTCTTTTTTCTTTTTTTCTTTTTTTATTACATCTGAGGTCTTAGAAAAGACCAGTAAATCTAATCTAGACTTACTAAACTCTAGTTAAGTACTTCCAAAGTCTTTCGGAAGGGTCCCTATACGGACTCGAAGTCGCACTTTGTCCCGCTTCCCATCTTTGCCATCCAATCGGAACAATGGTTCGCCTCTCGATACACACGAACAGGCTCGAAATTTTCCTTGCGTTCCATGATATTCCTGCAATCCACTAGTATTTCATCAAACCAATCCCCCTTGGTCCCTCCGCCCTTCACTAGCGCGTGTAACTCGAGCGAATCTGTTTCGATCATGACCGTATTATAATCACGATTAACCGCCATATCAAGCCCGAAACGTAGTGCCAATAGTTCAGCCTGGAAGGCCGTCTTACCCACACAGGTACCCGCAAAACTACCTACATAGTCCCCGTTAATATCCCTGAACAGACCTCCCACTCCCTCGCTATTGGTCACCTGTGAAAAGCACCCATCTATATTAAATTTAAGACCTACCAAAGGTTTAACCCATTTAATTAACGTGCTTTTTGCTGACATAATCACACCACCATCCCGTTCTCTTCCCCAAGCTCGGACATACCCACTAGCCGTGTATTTAACTAAATCTCGATGAATCCCTCCCGGTTTAATTACTCCTTTTTCCTCATTAAGCAGTGTGTTACGCGATATCCATATGATCCAGCAGACTGAAGGGCTATTATTTTCAATTCGAGCCTGTTTTTTTTTTTGTCAATTCAAGCCTGTTACTAACCTCTTTGCGCTTCAGGATCGATGACCACCACCTACGGTCAGTAGCTGCTGTAGCAAGGTCATGCGCCACTGATGTGTTGTATTTATGTACAATAAAGGATTCTCCACCGTGGACCTATTGTGCAATTACTGGAGTTTCGCTAGAACCACCTGCTTGTATATTTGGGCTTCGCATACCATCAATTCATAAAATAAAACTTTTTTTCTTTTTCTTTTTTCGTTTTTGAATTTGATGTTATTATTTTTTATATTCCTTCTGTTTTGAAATGTCTGTTCACTTTTTTCTACACATATTAAGAAAAGTAATTATTACATTTCCTATTACAAAAGTACTTTTTATAAAGTGTCTTGATATTTTACATGTTTATTGGAAATATAAATTTTAATTTTTTAATGGAGGTAATAATGGGAAAAGAAAAGAAAAAGATGTCTTAATATTCTAAGTGGACAAATATTTTGAAACTAAATTTTTAGTAAGTGGACAAATATCTTAAAACAAAAGGAATACTATAATTAGAGTAAAGTATCATTTCATACTATTATTTTTACTAATTTTTTTTGATCTAGTCACATCTTTTATTTTTTTTTCAATTTAATAAGTATATTTTATTTTTCAATTTTAGCCACAAATATATAAGAATCATGCATGAAAAATAAATACTATATATAGAAGTTTCCAAAATTAGGGTCAATTTAAAAATATGAAAGATTTTGTCAAAATTAAGATAAGACAATAGTGTCGAATGTTATTTTACTCTTAAAATTACCTTATACATTTATATTTTTATGTTTAAAAATAGGGTCAATGACCCAAAAAATCAAAATAATATTATACTTGCCCCAAAGAATCATCCATTAACTTACTATTATAAGATTACATGTTTACCCGTCAAGGACTATTCCCGTCAAGGACGATTCCCATCAAGGACGATTCCCGTCAAGGACGATTCCCATCAAGGACGATTCCCGTCAAGGACGAGTCCCGTCAAGGACGATTCCCATCAAGGACAAAATTTAGTTAATGATGTTATTGGGAAGAAATTTTGTCATTGATGTTATTGGGCTGAAAATAATATTATTTTGATTTTTTGGGTCATTTTCCCTTAAAAATATTGGTCTATTTTATTTTTTATCAAAAATATAATCATCACATTTCATGTTATAAAACTACCTTTCATAAAGTGTCTTGATATTTTCAATGTGTAAACATAAATTATAATAGAAATAATAGAGGAACAGAGCGAAAAAAAAGTGTCTTTATATACTAATAGGACATATATTCTGAAACTACGTTTTTAATAAGTGGATCAACATTATAAAACAGAGGAAATACTACTTTTTTGAGCAATGACTAAAATAATATCAATTAGGATTTTGAAGATGTCTCAGTTAGGGGTGTTTATGCTAAAAAGCCCCCAACCCGTTCAGTCAACAAAATCTCATCCAAAACTACATCGATTGTTATTTTATAAGGTGGGTTGCGATATGAGAATATATAAAATACTTTTTTTTTACAGGTCACGGGTTTTAAAGGTAAAACACGCAGAACCTAAACTACCCCTGTAGTATAAAAAGTAATAAACCTTTACTGTTTATTTTACATGGAAATCGATAAGCTACTTTATTACTTTTGATGCTAACAAAGAAAAATAGTAGATTACAAATCTCCACAGTATCGTAAATCGACTTAAAAATATTGCAACATTTAAAAATATTTATAAGAGCTCCGAATTGGAGCAACCTCAACCATGTCATTTCTTTATGCTATAAATGGAGCTTAAGCTGTAAGGTTATATAGCAGCAGCCATATCGTTGTTTAGTATGTCATTAACGGAGCTTAAGTAACTAAATCCATGTTAGCATTGCGAGTAAAGTTAAAACCGCCCAAAAAACCAAAACATATGCTTACTTACTTAAAACAAAATTGAATTTATATTTATAAACTTCTAACTATATAGAATTTATTTTGATAACATTTAAAACTTTTTTTATCAAAGAAATAGGAGACCTAAAATGGCCGTGTTATTAAGTTGTCTCAAGGAGCAGCCTGTTTAAAGCACCATCACCCCTTGAAAGCCTTCAAGCTCCAGAGCAAGCCTCATCACCATTATTAGAGCTATGGGACTTGTTGAGTTGCTCCGTTCAACTTCAGCCTTAGCTGTGAGCTCCATCACGTGTGTATTTTATGAATGTATATGTTCTATAGGATTTAGAATGCGATATTTAATATATAATAATTAATAAGAGAGAATATTTGGTAGATTTTTATTCATTTTAAGGTAAGTTAACTTTAAGTTAGTTAAACCCAATAAAAATGTACTGTAGTTGTAGTTTTTACTCAGGAAAGAAAATTATCCCTTTTTTAGGTGAAAATATTTCAAAATGTAAACCAGACATGAAAATTCTTGTTACAGATTATTTAATCTTCATCACTCACTTCCTCTTCCATTTGCAAAGTAAAATTGGCTGATTTATCATAATACTGCTGCACCACCAAAACCGAAGCATTCGTAACAAAATCTCGCGAGATCAATAAACTCCCAACCGGCCCAAGCTCCGGACATTCACTTCTTCTATTTAAACCCATCGCCACATCACCTTCCGGAGCACGACCCACTAAAAACAAGTTACATCTACACTCTTCCTTTATCGCTTCCACAGTTTCTTCACTATCCCTAATCTTCACCTCCTTATACCTAATCGAACTATCTCCGGACTTCTTATTATTAAATTCCTCGAGTATCCGATCATCTTCCGAAGCGGGGCCCGCTTCGATTTCCCCAACGAACAACGGTGAGACTAATACCGGGATGCTCCGCCATACGCGGACCATACGCTAACGCTTCGCGATCATCGCGACCACCGAAAAACAAAACGACGACTTTATACGAAACGTTACTCGCCGAAACATGCGAGTTTCCGCCAAGTCCACGATCGATGAAAATCGCGACGGAACACCCCGCGTGCTCCAAAACTCTCCGGTTAACCCATCGGAAATCCGCTCGCGTCGTCTCTAACGTCCCGTCCAATCTTAAATGCTTATGAAACGGAAGGACCACTAAGGCGACACGTTTCCTCTCCGCCGTCGCGCAAATATCTTCATGCATCGACGCTAAAGGTGAGATCGAAGTCATCGATCTCACCGACACTTGACTAAGTTGTTGGAACGCTTCAAACGCGACTATAACATGATTCGCTTCCTTACGCGGGCCTTTATTCCAAAACGGAAGCCCGTTTTTTCGGGCTTTATGTACCATTAATATAGCGGATGATCTTTCGGAAAATTCCATGAGGTGGAGTCCGTAGACACGGAGACCTTCACGCTTTTGGGTCCCACGAGAGGATTCGAGAAGATTTATTATAGATGGGATATTTCTTGAACTATGGAAACAAGCTAATATTCGAAGCTGAGAATTCGAATTTTCTCTTTCGATTTTTCGATGTTTATAATCGGATTTACTTGCTTGTTTTGCTGGCTTATATACTGCTGTTACTAATGGTGTTGTAATAAAGGTGGTAAATAGCGCCATTAGGACCATAATAGCAAATGTTTGATCATTCAGTACCTGTAGAATATAAAGGGTAATATCCCATCAGATTTTTAATTACATAGGGACCTATAGTGCAATTATTGTATAATATAAGGATCTATAGTACAATTATTTGCATAATGCAGAAACCTGCAATATTTGCATTATATATGGACACAGTTCAATTTTTGCATTATATTGGAACCTATAGTACAATTTTTGCTTAATATAGGGACCTATAGTGCAATTTTTGTATAATATGAGGATCTATAGTACAATTTTTGCATAAAAATGTAACCTGCAATATTTGCATTATACATGGACACATAGTTCAATTTTTGCATAATATTGGGACCTATAGTACAATATTTGCTTAATATAGGGACCTATATTGCAATTTTTGTGTTATACAGGGACCTAGAGTGTAATTTTACAAAAGATTGATAATACATATATAACACAACAAAAATACAGAGAAGGGATTAATTTATCACAAAATAGTAAACTAAGGGATTAAAATGTAACTTTTGCAAGATAAGGGACCAAACTGTCAAAATATGCAAATATAAAGGACAAAACATATTATTTGTTCATTTATTATCTTTGACCTTTTTATTAATTTAGTACCTTAACTCTTTATTTTCTGACTTCATGAGTTCTTTTTTATCATCAAAGTGATAAAAGACTAAAATACCCTTATGTCAAAAGATTACAATACTTATAACACAATAGAAATACAGACAGGGGATTAAAATGTCACTAAAATGTCAAAATAACTAAATAGATTATTTACTCTAAATATAGACATTAATTTAAAAAATTACCTTTCGATCCTTTTCGATATTAAGCACGATAAGTTCAACCAATCCTTTAGTATTCATCAGAAACCCAAGAGCAAGAGCTTCCCTAACAGGAAACTTACAAATTTTCGCGACAACAAAAGTACCAAGAATCTTCCCAACACAAGCCGTCACTATAACTAAAACAAGTAAACCCCATGATTGTGCTCCTTGAATAGTCGCTACATTAGTTTTTAACCCACTTGAAACAAAATATAACGGTAAAAAAAGCCCTGATACTAGATCCTCAACTTTCTCAACTAATGCCCCTGCGAAAGGTCCTTCTTTAGGTACAAGTACCCCAAACACGAATGCACCAAACATTGCATGTATACCTATAGCGTCGGTTATAAACCCTGCACCAAGTACCGCCGCTAAAGTGAAACAAATGTATATCTCGTTTACTTGTTCACCTTCGTGAGAATTAATCGCCATTGATTTAAAGATCGGACGGCTGATAATAACTGAACATATCACAAATCCACAACCGGAGAGAAAAACCCAGAAGGAGATGATCGGAGAGACATTTTTATCTCCGGAGAGGGAGATAGCTAAAGCGAGTAGGACCCACGCTGCCACGTCATTAACAGCTGCTGCTGACTAATAGAAAGAGAGAAAGAGAGATTTTATTATATTGAGTTTGTTAAATGTTTACAAGAGCTGGAGTGTATATATATACTACTCAACACACATCTTATACATACACATACATACACCTATACATACACATATTATTCTAACTGTCTTGTAACAACTTTGAGAGCTTGTGTTTAGTTTGTTGGAGTTATATTCTTTTTTATCTTATCATCCCCCCTCAAGCTGAGCACTGAGATTAGTGGAAGCTTGGAAACATTCGAAACAAACAAAGTGGAGCTTAAACCTTTAGTGAGAAGGTCAGCTAATTGATTTTCTGATGGAACATGATAGAGCACAAGGGTCTTTGACTTTACTTGTTCTCTAACAAAGTGGAAGTCGACATCAATATGTCTTGTTCGAGTATGAAACACAGGGTTATTAGCAAGAGCTAATGCAGAAAGATTATCACACGCAATCGATGGAGTTTGAATCGAAACATGTAAACTCTGCAACAAGAAAGTGAACCACTTTAGTTCAGCAGCAACATGAGCTAAAGCACGATACTCCGCTTCAGTTGATGATCGTGATACTGTGGACTGTTTCTTCGAACCCCAAGACACTAAATTATGTCCCAAGAATATGCAATAACCAGTCACAGAAGGTCTATCAATCGAGCAACTAGCCCAATCCGAGTCAGAGAATGCTTTAAGATGAGGAAGGGATGGCTTGAAATAGAGACCATAACTGACTGTGCCTTTTATATAACGCAACAATTTCTTCAAAGCTTCATAATTAGCGTTTGTGGGGTGATGCATTGACTGACATAGCTGATTAACTACATAAGCAATGTCTGGTCTAGAGATAGTCAAATATTGAAGTGCACCAGTTAGACTTCGAAACAAGGTTGGATCTTCAAAAGGTTGCAAGCCATGTTCAGAAATAACTGAGTATTTATTTAAGCTTGGTGTAGCAGAAGACTTACACTCGCTTAAGCCAGCTTTACTTAGAATAGATTGAGCATAATTCGATTGTGTTACAATTGTATATTCATTTGTTTTCATAATTTCTAAACCCAGAAAATAAGACAACTCACCCAAGTCCTTCATCTCAAAACGACTCTTAAGGTCATATATAATAGATGAGATAGAGTTTGAATCAGCACCTGTAATCAGTATATCATCAACATAGACTAAAATAATAGTGAGGGAAGAGTCTGAACCTCGAGTAAACATAGATGTATCTGTAGAGCTGATGACAAAACCATGAGCAGTGAGAAAAGTAGCAAGTAAATCATACCAAGCACGAGGTGCTTGTTTTAATCCATATAATGAACGTTTAAGTTTACAAACATAATCCGGATATTTTGAATCTATAAAGCCTGCTGGTTGAACCATGTACACTTCTTCATTCAACATACCATGAAGAAAGGCGTTTGAGACATCCAATTGTCTAATTTTCCAATTATATGTTACAGCTAAAGAGAGTATAACACGTATAGTTTGATGCTTTATAACCGGACTAAATGTTTCTGTATAGTCAAGACCAAACTCTTGAAGAAAACCACGAGCAACAAGCCTTGCTTTATAACGAGCTACATCACCATTTGCATTTCGTTTAATCTTGTAAACCCATTTGCACGTAATGGGATTTCGCCCAAGTGGAGGAGGAACTAATTCCCAAGTTTGTTGATGAATTAGTGCAGTATATTCATCAACCATTGCATCTTGCCAACACTGATATTTAGAAGCTTCTTTAAAGGAGTTTGGTTCAGATAGAGAAGGTTGAAGAATTAGAGCCTGACACTTGTAAAAGGGTTTAAGTGAACCTGTTTGCCTACGAGTTATCATAGGATGAGATAAAGTGGGAACAGAAAGAGGAGGAGTAGAAGTAGAATTTGAAGTGGAAGTAGAAGCTTCAGTAGAGGAAGAAGCTACAGGAGGCAAACTAGCAGTAAGATCAATAGAGAGAGGCTCAGAAATGGAGTTTAAATTTATGGAGTTTGGTAGTAAATCAACAAAAGAAGTGAGAGTTGATTCTAAATTGGATGAGGAGGTGGAAGAGATATGTGAATTGTAGGGAAAAACACTCTCATTGAACCTCACATGTCTTGAGATAAAAAATTTATGAGATTCCAAAGAAAAACACTTATATCCTTTCGAGTTAGATCAATAGCCCAAGAATATACAAGCATCTGATCTTGGAGACAATTTGTGAGCTGAGTAAGGTCTGAGCCAAGGGTAACACAAACACCCAAAGATTCTGAGATGATCATATGTAGGGGGCTGATTATATAATAGAGAAAATGGGGATTTATTTGATAAATTTGGGGTAGGCAAGATGTTAATCAAGTAAACTGCAGTAGCTAAGGCTTCAAGCCAAAAGGTGGAAGGCAACTGACTATGGGAAAGTAAAGAAAGTGTAGTTTCAATAAGGTGTCTATGTTTCCTTTCTGAAACACCATTTTGTTCAGGTGTGTGGGGGCATGAGGTTTGATGAATTACACCATGGTCTTGAAGAAATAGTTTGAACAAATGAGACAAGAATTCTCCACCATTATCTGATCTAAGGATCTTAATAGAGGTATTGAACTGTGTGAGTATCATTTTATAAAAGGATTTGAATACTTCACACACTTGTGACTTCAAAGATAAAGGATAAACCCAAGAATAGCGCGTAAAATCATCAATAAACACAATATAATAACGAAAAGAAGTAGTGGATGATTCAACAGGTGAGGGGCCCCACACATCTGTGTGCACTAATTCAAAAGGTTTACAAGTTTTCCTACTAGACAAATTAAAAGGTAGTTTATGAGCTTTGGATATAGAACAAGCTCTACATTGAACACCATGAAAATCAAGTCTAGAACCTATTACATTTGCTAGAGAAGTTGAAGACTGAGAGGATGGATGTCCAAGCCTGTAATGCCAGACTTGAGCAGAAGAAATAGCTGAAGATGAAGGTGAAACAACAGTTGAAGACAAACACAAAATGGATGAAGATGAACTTGAACAAGAGTTGTTTGACACACCAAAATGAAGAGGATAAAGGCCATCTTTACAAGGGCCCTGAAAGAGAATATGCTTAGAAGTTAAATCAACAATTGACACTGAATTTGCAGTGAAAATGATAGAACAGTTATTATCTTGAGTAAGTCTAGAAATAGAGAGCAAATTGGATTTGATAGAAGGCACATGAAGTATAGACTTAAGTAATAAAGAGGCTGAAGGAGAAGAAAGCTTACTATCACCAATGTTTGCAATATTCAACGGCTGACCATTACCAACTGCAACTGAGTTTGATCCATTGTAAGGTGTTTGAGTTTGAATTAAAGAAGGATCATGAGTGACATGACTGTTAGCTCCTGAATCAAGATACCACAGCTCAGGGTCATATGAATTTGACTGAGATGTGTGAGCAGCTAATGCAACACGATTCTGAGCCTTTGGTGATGGATAGTTATTAAAATCAGCTCTAAACCAACAGTCCAAAGCAATATGACCAAACTTCGAGCAAATTTGACATGTAGGTGAAGCAGTCATACCAAAAGAAGCTTGATTAGGAGGAGGTCCTAAGATTGATTGAAAAGAATTTCGACCTCTTCCTCGATAATTATTATGAGAGCCTCGATTATTAGTATTACCTCTATGTTGATTTGAGTTGCCTCGAGCATAATTTCCACGGCCTTGAGTGTTATTGTGAGAAACACCAGAAGATGGAGGACCAGAAGATGTAAATAAAGCAGAGTGAGATGTGGTAGAATTTTCAGAAGACTCACTCATTTTCATGTGATGTTCTTCAGATACTAATAAACTTCCCAATGAGTGAAAAGTGAGTGTTGAGGTTTGAGCATTTGTAATCCTAATGCTCGACTTAAATTGATTAAATTCAGATGGAAGACCTTTGAGTGTGTACATGATAATGTCCTCAAGTGGAAGAGATTCACCAGCTGTAACTAATCCATCACACAGTTCTTGAATTTCATTCAAATACGTTGTCATCGATCGATCATTCTTCTTTATGTTACACAGTCGCATTTTTAGACCATGAACATGTGTGCGGCATTGAGTGATGAATATCTCTTCGAGTTTAGCCCATACATCATGAGCATGAACTAATCTAACTACTTGAGATAAAATTGAAGGTATCATTGAAGAATTTAGCGATACCTTGAGTTGTTGATCAACAATTAGCCAAGTAGAGTAAGCTGAAGAAGATGAAGCAGGAGTAGGTGAAGTTCCATTAACATGAGCAAGATAACCATGCGCTTCCAGAACTGATTCCATCTGTGCACGCCATAGCACATAGTTTGTTGAATCCAGCTTGATTTGGACAAGAGAAGCCCAATTTTGACGAAGAAGAAGAAGGCCAGCTGGTATTTCCGAGCTGGATTGAATGTTTGGTGTAGTGTTTGTATGAGTAGAAGAGGAAGAAGCCATTGAAATATGAAAGCGGAAGATCAATTTATAGGAACGGAGGTCTGAAAAGCTTCAAGACGCCATTAATGGCGATGAAAAATTTGAGCTAAATACCTCCTAAGCTCTGATACCATAATAGAAAGAGAGAAAGAGAGATTTTATTATATTGAGTTTGTTAAATGTTTACAAGAGCTGGAGTGTATATATATACTACTCAACACACATCTTATACATACACATACATACACCTATACATACACATATTATTCTAACTGTCTTGTAACAACTTTGACAGCTTGTATTTAGTTTGTTGGAGTTATATTCTTCTTTATCTTATCACTGACATGGCCATACGTCCTATATCAGTTGTTAAGAGTTTTAACTCAGCGAGAATACGCGCTAAAACTGGGAAAGCTGTTATGGAAAGTGCTACACCAATGAATACTAGAAATGCGGTTGAGTCAACGCCATGTGAGATTGTTTTTTTTAAAATGAAGGATGTACCGATACCTAATGTGAATGGGACGGTTATTCCGGCTAATGCGATGGCTAAAGCGGATTTTCCGGTACGTCGGAGTGATTTAACGTCGAGTTCTAGTCCGACGAGGAATAGAAAGAAGAGTAATCAGATGACGTAAGAACATCCTTAATGAGTCCCTTCGATACAGATCTAAAATAACATCTTGTTGTACTTACTGTTTACTTATTTTTTTCCTATATCAGGTTATGGGAATATTTCCGTCGACATTTTACTACTTGTTGATGAGTCATTCCTTGATGCATCAGATCATATTAATTTGTTAACGCCGACAAGATTTGAATACAGTGTGTTTTAACAGAGTAAAAGAATTATTGGCGTATACTGGATTCAAACTCAAGTCTCTTAAGAAGGGTAAAAAGACCATGTCTTTTAAAGAATTGTACAAATGATTGGAGGGGTCTGTTAGAAATTTACCCGATTTATATTTTACTACTTATTGATGTGCCATTTCTTGATGCATCAGATCATATTAATTTTTCAGTTGTATTATGTCTATATGTAGGTTATTTTGGACAGGTAAGGTGCCTAAAGGCACAAGAGATTGGAAAACATCAAAACAATTAATATATCCCGTCCTACTGAAGTCCTCATCAACTCAAATAGATTGTTGTCAGTCGTACACCTCCGAGTGGCTCCGTGCCTAGCCTCTTTTGCGAGTTTATCCACTTGTCCGTTGAGCCTTCTAGGAATATATCTGAAGGTGATAGGACCAAACACAATGACCATCTGATTGCTCTCTAATAATCGGTTGAATTTTCCAACTCACGACTGACACTTGCCTAATACCTTGAATAAGTCCAAGATTATCGGAAAGTATTGTTTTGCTTTCATTAGGGAAATCTTTGCATATTTTTGAAGCTTTTAGGATAGCTAAGTCTTTTCCTTCTACAATCGAGACGCAAAGAACCATAATTTTCAGCCGAACTCTACTCCTGGCTCTTTGCGTAATTGTAGAATCCATATTCTTGTTTTTTCATATTTTTGATTGAAAAAAGAGCGTCGCATGAGAATATGATTTTAGTACATATGTAAATTTATTTATGACCTCTAAGAAGAATATATTTCTCTTCTCTTCTTATTGACTATTAAATTGTCTCCAAAATCCATTGAATCAATCACCCTTTTTTATCTCATTTTCTCTTTATCTTAATAATAATGGTAAGTTATATAACACGTTACTACCAAATTACTACATAAAATTAAGAGGTTATTGTTGATAATATCCTCATTAAACTATCTAATTGTTCTTTTATGCCTTTAATAATTTATTTTATAAAAAAATGCCTAATGAAGTAAATATTTATAGATTACATCCCCTTTATATTTTCTATACTTTTACTACCCTTATTATTAAATATATTATTTTATTTTAATACAATATTAATTTTTAAATATTAAACAAATAATAGGGTACTTCTTTCTCCACCACCACCACCACCACCACCATCACCACCACAACCACCACCACAACCACCATGTATGTAACCACCACAACCATCACCACCTCCACCACCACAACCACCACCACCTACTACTACTACTAATTCCATCGCACGCGCGCGTCCGTGAATTTTTTTTTAAAATCGTCATAACTAATTCAAAAAAAATAAAAAAATAAAAAAAATTGTATTTTTGAATAAAGCAAATTAATATTTACGTCTATGAATATTTTTGATTTTTTTTTGAATTTTTTCGAATTTTTTTAATTTTTTTATTTCGCAGACACGGAATTCCATGTTTTAAACACGGATTTTCATGTTTTAAACATGAAATTACGTGTTTAAAACATGAAATTTCGTGTCTGCGAAAAAAAAAATTACAAAATAAAAAAAAATCAAAACATTCAGAAAATTCCGAAAAAAATCATAGACGTAAATGTTAATTTGATTTATCCAAATATAAATTTTTTTTATTTTTTTGATTTTTTTTGAATTAGTTATGACGATTTTAAAAAAAATTCACGGACGCGCGCGTGTGTTTATTAGTTTTTTTATTATTTTTTAATTGTTAATTATAAGGGTAATTTGGGATGGGGCTGTTTTCAATAAATATTTTATTCTAGGCACCTTTTTCTAAATAAGTTTTTTAATAGGCATCAATCAACAATTGACTCTAAAATTAAATGATTTTTCAACTGGCCAGAGCCTTGCTATTTCTTCAGCACTTAAAGGGGAGGTCCAAGGTTCGAATCCCCTCCCTAACGGGTGTAAAGTGAGAGGTACAAGACTCGAACCCCTCCTTGAACATGGGTCACCTAGTTCTGATTTACCATGAGAATATATATGGGGAGGCATGTATATCTCCGTAGGATTAGTTGGGTGCGCGTAAGCTAGCCCGAAACCCATGTAACCAAAAAAAATTTAATGGATTTTGATATATATATATATATATATATATATATATATATATATATATATATATATATATATATATATATATATATATATATATATATATATATATATATATATACTGTCATCACTAGTCACTGATCACCGACGTTGTTGCGCCGTCGTGGGCACCACTCAGAACTCATAGAGTTTTTAAGTAACTAAAATCACAGAGTAGAAAAAGTCTTTGAGTATCCTCAAAAAGTCATTGAGTGAACTTAGAAATCATCGAGTATGTTCAAAAAATCACTAAACATGTTCGAAAAATCACTAAGTGTGTCTTTTATATTACGTATTTAGTTAATTAGCATTTTTTATTATAATATTAGCGAAAATAAAATATAACACATATTTATAGATAATTAATTGCACAATTCAACAAATAATTTTATTAGAGTTGAGTTTCATAATAAATAAAAATTGAATTTTACAATAATTAGATATTAAATAAAAGAAAAATAATATAAAGAACAAAAAATTGAGATTCTCAAATTAAGCATGTCGTGAACCTTTCAAATCCGTTTGCATGAAAGCGTCATGAATAATATAACGATTCTGGCATGAAACCTCTGTAACTGCATATAAGATTCGAAACAAAAAATGTTGACTTCTTTGTCGTCTTAGATTCAAAAAAATGACTGCTCATCTTCGAACTGATATATATATATATATATATATATATCTAAAGATATAAAGATAATTTGAGGATATACTTCAAGATTTTTATTAGTTTTAATTCTTTTGCTATATTTTATAAGGACAATGCTAGGATTAGGTTGTTTATGTCTTAGAAATAAGTTGTTTAAGGATTATTGTTCAAGAAATACCTCAAGTTATAATTAATTCCCTCTCACTCCAACCATCATTTTTTTGCCAATAAAAGGCTACATATATTTTTCTTTTTCATTTTCTTTCCCATAAAAAAAATCGCGCATTCTCCCCTATCGATTCCGTTATACTAGGTGTTGGACTCATATGATTCATGCCCTCTAAGCTCCCTTAATGTATCTATCTAGATTGCCAATAACTTGCACAATATTCTCCCATTCACTTTCTCCAAATGGCTCATAAGATTCAACTTCAGTTGGATCATAATGATCCACATACCCAAGGTTATGATTGCTTTATATTTTTTTTTGAACTAGAAGACTTAGACTCTACCTCCACCTGAGTCACATGCACAATAAATACCCTTACCATAGCATGGTAAATGATCATTAAGTCTATGAGTGCTCCCTTTCTCTCTGCTGTATACTCCTTAGGTTGGGGCGAATTGTCTCGCCATGACATTGGCAAAAGGACCGCTGGCGAGTTTGGTTGGGGAAATTATAGATAGGGCTCCCTCTCCTGGTATTTCCAGAGTTATTCAATTTATGCATATGTTGGGAAGTTATTCCTTTATCATTAATGTTATTCAATCCGTTGGTGTGCCAAGTGAGGGAGATTGTTGTTATTTCTTCTTGGAAGCTCACTTTTGTTTTTGTTGATTGCACTAAAAAACTTATGGTTTACCTCAAAGTTTGGATTTAGGCCCTCTGATGGAAAGGATTGGTCAGTTAGCCACTAATACGAACATACACCACCCATTACTCAACCCCCCCCCCCCCCCCCAAAACTCTCCCAATTATTATCACTAATCCTCAAATAACTTCCTGCCATTACTAACGAAACTTCTCCGCTACATCATACACGTGTGGGTCACACTTTCAATAAAAAATATCCATCAAATTCTCCAAACAATTCGTATTTTCTAAATTTTAAATTTTTTTTATTTTTGTTTAAATTATATAACTGTTGTATTTTTTTTGATAAATGCAATATGTAGTATTGAGTGTCTTTTAGGTGATATAATGTTATTTTTTTGTTATATAATTTTTATTTTTTAATTTTGTGCTAGTATTTTTATTTGGTTATAATTTAGACTAATTTTAGGTGTTAAAGTGTAATTTAACAAATAATTTAGGGGTTTTAGTGAACTATTTAGATAACTTAGGGGTATTTTAGTAATTTATAATAATTTTAAGTGCTAAAGTTTAGTTTATAACATAATTTAGGGCCTTAGTTAACTATTTAGGTAACTTAGGGGAATTTTAGTAAATTAGAATAAATTTAGGGGTTTAAATATAATTAAAAAAAATTAAGGCCTTAATGAACTACTTTGATAACTTAGGGGCATTTCAATAATTTAGAATAACTGGGTGTTATTTTTTAGTGATATAGTTGTTATTGATTAATTTTGTTTAATTTTTTTCGGTTATAATTATAAGAAATTGTTTAATTTAATTTAGATAATGGACGCAGTAATGGACAAGAGTTGGACTAAATCAAATGATTTTGTTACGAGGGAATATATGTAGAGTATAATAGAATTTATTAATTTTGCGAGCAAACAAATGGATTCAAGCGGTAAAATATTTTGTTTGTGTAATCATTGTTTCACTAATCGCAAATTTCCAATTGACGAGGTTCAAGGGAATTTTTTTTAAATGATGGTATTTGTCCATCCTATAAGGTTTGGACGAAACACGGGGAAGAAGTAGTAATTCTCGTGAATGAACCAAACATAGATAATGAAATGTTTAATGTGATGGATGATTTAAGACCCACTATTGAAGTTGGTTGCCACTCCGGTGACACCGAGAAAGGTAATGAGAATATTAATGGACAGTCTCGTGGGTGTTTCGACGCGTTGTTCAAGGAAATGAAGACAGATTTGTACGCCAGTTCTACTAAGATGAGTTCATTGGATTTAATATCCAAGCTAATGCATGTGAAAGTGAAGAACAATTGGACACACACCTCTTTTACCAAACTTCTTCAATTGTTGGGTCGTGTTTTGCCTGAAGGTCATAATTTACCTAGTTCTTATGCGGACTGTAATAGAAAGTTGAAAAGTTTGGCATGGGATACATCTCGATTGGCGTGTGTTTGAATGATTGTGTTTTATATTATAAAGAGAATAAAAATCATGAGAAATGTCCAGTTTGTGGAGAATCAAGGTGGGACCCGAAGAAGGAGAAGAAAGTGCCACATAAGATACTGCGCTATTTTCCGATTGCGCCAAACTTACAGAGAATATATGCTTCGACGCATATCGCCAAAGATATGATTTGGCATCATACCGGAAAGAGTACATACAAAGATGTGTTGCGTCATCTCGTCGATGGTTCTAGTTGAAAAAAAAATTGAGGAGATGAATCCCTAGTTTGCTAGTGAACCAAGAAATGTACGCCTTGGTTTGAGGATTGATGGTTTTTGTCCTTTCTCTATGCAAAACAATTCATATAGTGTGTGACCGGTTATATTGACAATTTACAACTTGCCGTCTTGGTTATGCATGAAAGAATCAACCTTCATTCTTACTTTGTTGATATCGGGTCCTCGTTCACCTGCAAAGGATATGGACGTATATCTACGTCCTCTTATAGATGAGTTGAAAATGTTGTGGGGCACGAGGATCGTTATATGATGCAAATATGAAGAAGGGATCTGTAATGAAGGTTTGTTTGTTGTTCATTATTAACTATTACCCGGCTAGATCATACATTTCCGGATGGTCCGGTCAAGGTTACTTAACTTACCCCGAATGCATGAATTATACTCCACTCGTGCGGGTGAATAAAGGTCTTGTTTATTTTGATCATAGACGGTGGTTACCTCTGAACCATCGTTTTAGGAGAGACGCATCTTCGTACATGAAAGTCGATCATAGGCCCCCGCCTAGGAAACATAGTCCCACCGATATTCAGACACAGTTAGATGATGATGTACATGATAACACGATACATGAGTACGATACTGATGAGTATATATCGATAGTGATGATGATAACGTCATAATTGTTGATGGATATGAGACTGGTTAGTTGTTTAGTGAGTTTTTATCATTTTTAATAATTGAAATTTGAATATTTTTTATTTTGATTTTGGATTGTTATGGGTATTTTTGAGTTAGAAGATGGTTAAATTTTATGTTTGGTTTGGTATTATAACAAGTAAAAAATGTTTTGTTTGATCTATATTGATTTTTAGAGAAAAAAAGTGAAAAAAATGTAAATCCGAGTCTTGCAATGACATTGTCCTCGCAAAATACAATTATCCTTTTGCGAGGATAATGTCCTCGCGTATGTTTAATTTTGATTTTTTTCCAAAATAAATAAGGTGGTGTAAGTTACCGCCCCTTCATTCATGGCAATATTGCGAGGACACTTGTCTTTAGCGAGGACATTTCTCCTCGCTTATGAATTTTACGCACAATATAAATACCGCGACCTTTCTTCTTCTTCTTCTTCTTCTTCTTCTTCTTCTTCTTCTTCTTCTTCTTCTTCTTCTTCTTCTTCTTCTTCTTCTTCTTCTTCTTCTTCTTCTTCTTCTTCTTCTTCTTCTTCTTCTTCTTCTTCTTTGTTTTTAGCAGCAAACCCCACCTCCGATTCACCGAAAAACCGTCGCCACTACAAAACCATAACAACTGCCGCCATTACATCTCCTAATTCCCGTCAAAATGTCACCCGAATCACCGCCGACTCCAAGCCTTCTCCCACTTATTCTCCACTTATTCTCCATTACAGATCCTTCTTCATTACACCTTCTATTAATCGTTACACCACCAATGAATCCCAGAGCACATCAAACATCTACAAACATCTACAAACAACCAAATCAAAGAATTTCTAATCTAATTTTTTTCTCAAGACCCTTAAACTTTCAAATATTATCAAACTTGTTTTTATTTGTTTGAATATTCATTGTGGTGATCCTTTAACAACAACTCGACACTAAAATCCACCAATCTAGGTATGTAATCCCTCGATTTTTTTTTTTGATTTTTTTCCATTTCTAGAAAATTAAAATTTATATTCCTATTTCTTTTATATGATTAAATCTGAACTGTATTTGGCAAGTTGGTAATGGTTCAAAAATTAATATTTGGAAGCATTGTTGGATTAGCAAAGGGAGATATGTGGAGAAGCCGACAAACTGTTCTTTGGAAATGGTGAGCGGATTAATTAATAAGCAAAGTAATGACTGGGATCTTAATGTCCTTAGTAGCTTATTTTCTGATAAGAGGGTCTCATATATTCAAGAGATTCCTATTATCAAATATAATACGGAAGACAAAATTATTTGGCCATTTTCAAAGAATGTGGAATACTCGAAGAAATCGATGTATCATGCTATTATTGATGAAGATATTGCCAATGAATCTCAATCGTCAAATGTGCAAGCTAAGATTAAAAATTTCGGGTGGAAAGTATTTAATAACGCGATTCCCACAAAAAATAATTTAGTTAGACGAAGGTGCTTGAAGAAAGATCTATGCGAGTGGTGTGAAATGGAAGGAGAGAGTGTATCCCATTTTATTCTTAAATGTCCATTCAGTATGGAGGTTTGGGCTCGTTCTCCTCTACAAATTAAAATTGACCCTAACATCCAGGATAATATGGCAGAATGGTTAGTTAATACTGTGAATAGTTTCTCAATGAACGGATGGGATAAAAAAGTTGTTGCAGCATATATTTTGTCTATTATGTGGAATATATGGAAGGAAAGGATGAAACTCTTTCATGAGAGGAAAAAATGGTGTATTGATGATATCTTTTACCGCGTCAAAGATAGTATAAGTAGACTGTTTGGTGAAAAGTTGATGACTCGTCAAGGCGACGAGGTGGATAATGTGGAGGCAAATATAGAATTAGACAACCCAGATGTGAATGATACGGCCGATATGGTTTGGATGTATGACACCTCGTTTAAAGATAATAATAGCATCTCTTCGGTGGCTGCGATTGGGAGTAATACTAAGGGGTTCATTGACAGAAAAGTGAATATAAGATGTAAGATCAGTACCGTGATTACTGGTGAAGCGTGGGCCATGTTATTGGCCATGAGATCTTCTTATGATTTCTCTAATCAGAGGGTTTCGTTCTACTATGACAACCTTGAACTTATTCAAGGAATTAAAAAATTGACCGGGCTTCATTGGAGCCCTAAACACATTCTTTTTGAAATAGAAAGTTGGCTAGGTCGATGTCCACAATGGGATATTAGGCATATTAGCAGGCGGTTTAACACTACGACGGATGCCCTGGCAAGGTGTATTAGAAGAAATATTGATCTGTCAGGATGGACGAATTTCTCCTTAATCGATTCAGATAGGTTTCTTAATAGTATTTGTATGTATTAAGTGTTGTTTATTTTCAATTTGACAAAAAAAAAAGCGTATGATTTTTTTTTTTTTTTTTTGGACGCAAAAAGCGTATGATATTCACAAAATATCTCTACATGTGTATATGTAAGTAGTCAAAGAATGTCATGAAATTTATCCCATAGTATTTTATTCTTCTTTTGCTGTTTTTACTTTTTTTTGTCACTCAATACTGATTTTACTAGTTTTTTTTTGTCGAAAACAAACTTCAATAAACTAAAAAATTACAAATAAGTCAATACCAGTTTGTTCAATATCCAAAAAAAAAAAAGCAACTTAGCTAATTGGGGGGAGGAAAATCACTCCAAAGACCAAACAAACCTCCTCGAAGTTTTTGTTTAGCCACCCAATCAACTATCCTATTGTTGGATCTCTTAACATAAGAGATTTTCAACTTATACAAAGCTTTAAAAAAAATGTTCTTAACCAAAACATTAGTTAAATTATCAATTTTACATTTAACATTGATCTGGTTAATAATAAAACTGTCATAATTCTCAGTTTTCACGCATCCAGAGGATTACGTTGAAGCCATCTCACAAACAACAAATATTCCTCTTCCTTCTGCATCTTCAACTGAGTTTTTATAAATCTCCTTTGCAAAACCTTCCACTAAGTGTCCTGTTGAATCCCTTAAAACACAAGCAAATGCAGCTTTATTAGAGTTTAAACTAACCGAGGCATCACAGTTAATCTTAAACTTGCCACTATCTTGGGGAATCTATTTTATCTTTTGACAAATACCATCATCACAAGAGTTAAACAAAATATTTTCAACTCTTGTGTCATTCAAGTTATTTTGGTTACCAATTCTCATTCTCCCAATGTTTCTCCCAGATATGAGATTAATATTTGAGGCTATATTTAGCTCACTAAAAGCCTCAATAGTGTTTTCATTAGCCTGAATGTACTCATCATAGGCTATAATAGATTTTTGTAAAGTATTTAAGGGGTCAGGGACAATTCCTTTTTATTTCTCCCTTTCCAAATAAACCAAGTTATGAAGAAAGTAAGTTCTCCCAAGTCAGAGATCATATCATCTCTTTCTTTTGAGCTAAGTCTAACAAAGTTTATCCATTTCTGAATATTACAAGATGGTTCAATAATTGAGTTAAAGCTGAGTGGAATAGCCAGCCAAACAGCCCTAACCCACGAGCATTGAAAAAGTAAGTGTTCAATAGATTCATCTTGTTCACACAAATTTCATAGATTGGAGATTCTATAGACCTCCTTTTGTACCTATTCTCATTTGTTGCTAAGCCATTTTTACAACATTTCCATAAGAAAAAATTGATTTTTGGCAAGACTTTGAATTGCCGAATAAATTTCCAATCTTGAGTTTCCAAAATAAAAGAACTACTGCCCTTCTTATTATTCTTTCTCATTTCATTTAACCGTTGAGCCCTCCAAAGTTTGTTATAACATTCCTTAACTATAACATCTCCACTTTTGGAACAAGTCCAATAGGGGGAATCATAACAGCAGTAAAGAGGAATGTCTAACTCACAAATAGTTGTTGCAACATTATTATTGAATATCTCTTAAACAAGATTCTTATTCCAACTCGTATGGTCAAGAAGAATCAATTTAGAAACAAACTCATTTAAACAACCTGAAGTTTAATTATTTCTTTTGAATCTGTGATTTTAAAATTCTCCTAAATTCTAATTTTTGTTCCATTTCCCACATATCAAAATATCTTTTTTAAAAAAGTTTTTACCTTCAATTAAACTTTTATAACCCTAGGAGTAGTTACAATTCGAAGAGGCATTTAAAAAATCTGAATTAGGAACCTATGGGCTACTCTTTGTTAAAGATAACATGGTTTATTTTCTAAATAGGGAAGATCCTCAGAACAAAACAGAGTAAGCAGGTCACACAATCGACAGATTTGTTGGTTTCTTATGTATCTACATATAATCTCACTAAGAATAAGTTCTCTTTTTATACAATTCTATGAATTTTGACTTGTGTAAGTTACATTTATCTTGTACCAGGACAACGCGATAAATGGGTACCTAAATAGATTTTTAGTTACATTTGGTTTAATTTATGTCTTTACTTCTCGTCACCCAATTAGCCAAAACTTTGTATGTAGAGTATCCATTATTAGTGATTGACTAACTATTAGTAATATATTAGGTATATTTCCAAAAATAAAATAAAATAAAAGTCTTACTATATTTTTGATACTCAAAGGACTTTAAGTGTGATCCACTTACTCTAGTATTAGAATATATTCCCACAAACTATTATAAAAGTTTTACTAGTATAAAAATTCTAGTAAAACTTAATATGGTTTTAGGCGCGATCCTTCGAGATGATATGGCCCAAAAAACAACAACATAAATCCTACTACTAAATTTCTAAATGGGCTAGATACTACCCTAAACGTGATCCACTCACTATGATTATACGGACCCATAAATAATAAATATAATTCTATTACTAAATTTTTAAAAGGATTAGATACGACCCTAGATGTGATCCATTCACTATGTTGATACGACCCCACTTCTATCAAAATTTTATGTTAACCCGGCAGGCGTGATCCATTAGGTAAGTCTGGAGATAGATCCCATATAATATAAATTACACTCGCATCTTCTAATATTTAAGTTACTTTTATCGAAAAAGGAAATCCAAACACTCTCTATACTACTCTTTCTCTCTCCCCCTCTCTCTCACAAACTTTTCAAGCCGGATACTTCAAAACCCTAAAAACACGATATCATTTGAAAGTTCTTTGACCCATCAACTTATGTAAGTATCTCGATCTATGGATCTTGTAGTTTTTTGTGATGTTATCTAATGTTATTTAGTGATTTTGATGATAATGAGTCCTCATATTATGTGAATCTATGAGGGTTGCATTATAGGTAATAATTGTGATGGATACTTAGATCTGATGGGTAAATCGGCGACAAGGGGGCTCAGATCAACAACCCATTTCCCATAATTAATTGCATTATGGATCCTTATATTGTGCACAAATTGTATTATATCTACCTATATTATGCAAAATTTTCACCACATGTCCTTATATTATGTAAAATAACCCTATAAACTAGAAGATTAGTTGTATTAAATTTTAGACAAAACTTAATACAACTTCCATTATGACCCATTTACACCAATATCTAATTGGGGTAGGTGGCGACGACAAGGGGGTTTGCTGCAACGACCCACTTCTTTTTGAGAGTTAATTGTACTATAAGTCCCTAAATTATGCAAATATTGCATTTTAAGCCCTAAAATTAGCAATATATATCCATATATCATATAAAATTTGGAATATAGGTCCCTATATTATGCATAATAACCTAAATGATACGACCCCACAAATGATAAGACAAATCTTACTAAATGTTTGACAAAACTTAATACGACTGACTATTCACATTGATAACACGATCCCACAAATTATAAGAAAAAAAATCTTATTTTACATCTGTCATAATTTAATACTATTTTAGATGTGGTTCTTTTTTTTTTTTGTCTTTGTTATTTTTTGTTTTGTTTTTTGTTATTCAATAAGTGCTTATTGTGATAATGGTTCCTCATATTATAATAAAATTGCTTGCTTCTCAACTCTCAGCTCAACTTCGAAGGGTTGCATTTTAGACATAATTGTGATTGATATCATAACTATTGAGAGGAGAAATCGACGACAAGAAGGTTTGGTTTAACGATTCAATTTTTTCTAGAGGTTATATTACTATAGGTCTTTATATTACACAAGAAGTGCATTATATGTCCTTATATTATTACGCAATTCAATATAACCTAAATAATAGAATCCCATAAACAATAATATAAGTCATGACAACTTAATATTGTTCTAGAAGTATATTATTCACACCCATAATATATTATATTTTGAGTAATGCTCAATACGTCCCCTCACATGCAAACTAGATTCATGTCATTTTGTTGTATGTCTAGTCTTAGTTACGTGAAATTTTAAATTAGGTGACAACGGCAAGACTCGAACCCATGACCTCTTACCACGTTAGACTACCAATTATTTACTCTTCTTATTTAAGTATTGCATGTAGTAATTTTTCTTGTAATGGTCCTCATATTATGATATAATCCATGAGTAAATAATAACATGTAGTTACAATCATGCATTTTTTTTGTATTTCGTGTTTTATAAAACACTACTTTTTGTATTTCATTTCGGGTTTTCTGCAAATGGGTAAAATTGTTCAATGCATGTCCTCTTTTCACCCCTGTTTTTGGGTATTTCTGATTTTTTGTTGTTTCTGTAAGGAGATTCATCACTATCGGTGTTTCAGAAAGTATTCAATATACATTAATGTTTCAAATATAGTCCTGCACAGGGGTTATGTTTGTTACTTTTTGGACTACATATTTGCTACTTCAAATTGGTATTGTTTACTAAACCTCTGATATTACCACATTTTGCAGAACCATGGTTTCTTCAGATAACATGAAAACTTCAGGGGCTACTTCAAGCAAAGCAAACACATCAAACAGAGCAACAAGAATGGATCTAGACTCAAGTGATGATGACATGGACACAATTTCTCTTCACGATTTAGGAGAAGATTATCTCAAAACTTTCTGCAAAAAAGCTTCAACTTCATTTTTCGAACAGTACGGATTAATCAGTCATCAGATTAATTCATACAATGATTTCATAAAACATGGAATTCAAAGAGTTTTCGATTCTATTGAAGAAATCGTGGTGGAGCCTGGTTATGATCCATCTAAAAGAGATGAAACTGGTGAATGGAGACATGCTTCAGTTAAGTTTGGAAAAGTCACACTTGACCCCCCAACTTTATTTACTGGTGATAAATTCTCTAATGAAACTGGAAAAGAGTATCTTGAGCTTTTACCTAGGCATGCTCGGTTACAAAATATGACTTACTCTGCTAGGATCAAAGTTGAAGCTCATATGAGGGTTAGTTTTATACTTTTATGAATGTTTTGGTGTTTTCAGGATGAAATTTGGGTTATTCTTGCATTATATAGGACTTATATAGTGTAATATATGAACTTGTATAGTGAATTTTTGTGCATAATATAGTGACCTATAGTGCCATTAACTCAAAAATGGATTTCATATAGTGCATGTTTTTTGCTTTAATGTTTCTTTTTAGTAGATTTGCTTTTAATAAATGCTTTTTATTTTGAATATTAATATAAACAAAAGTAAAGTATAATAAAATTTCAGAAGTGGAAGTAAAGAAATGAATCATTAATCTTACCATTTTTTCCTAATTCAAAACAAAATATTTGAGTGACAAATTAATATAGTAAAATTAACAACTAGATAGGTAATATGTTTGAAATACATTAGATGGAACTTAGTGCATTTAACTCAGAAACAGATGTAATATAGTGACTTGTAATGCACTTTTTCCCCAATCTAGGGACTTGTATTGTAACTTTTGCATAATAATTAATTGCGACCTATACTGCAATTAACTCAATAAATTCTAAAATTTGTACCCTGTAGTGATGTAATATTTGCATAAATATAGGGACCTAAAGTGCAATTATTTACCTAATTGGACAGATTTACACGGAAAAGCGTGTACGAAGTGACAAGCTGAAAACTGGAAAAGACGATGCAACAGTTGAAAAAGTGTTTGAAAGTGATGATACTGAAACTCGTGAAATTATCATTGGAAGAATGCCTATTATGGTTAAATCTGACCTTTGTTGGATGAGTAAAATCAATAAAAATGACTGTGAATATGATCATGGAGGCTATTTTATTGTTAAGGGTGCTGAAAAGGTTAACATAGATATACTGCATTTAACTCTATAAATTTTAATACAGGGGACTTACTATGCAATTAACATAAAAAATTATAATGTTTGGTTTCAGACTTTCATTGCTCAAGAACAAGTGTGTTTACGAAGACTCTGGATCACAAATAACCCAACATGGATGGTTTCATATCGATCAGCATACAAAAGAATGCGTGTTTACGTAAAGCTACTGGATACACCAAACATGGAACAAATCCAAGGTAGCGAAAAGTACTTAACCGTCTTTTTCTCGGTATCCGAAATCCCAATCTGGATACTCTTCTTTGCACTCGGTGTCTCCTCTGATAAAGAAGTTATTGATTTAATCGAAACCGATACATCGGACACACGTATCGTTAACATACTAGTCGCTTCAATTCACGACGCCGATACCAAATGCGATAACTTCCGTAATCGAAAAACCGCGTTAAAATACATCGAAACGCAATCAAAAAACTGCCAACACCCTCCAAAAGAAAGTGTCGAGGAAGTAATAAGTAAATTCCTTTTCCCGAGCTTATCCGGAGTCAAGCAAAAAGCGAGGTATTTAGGTTACATGGTGAAGACGATATTGCAAGGGTATATTGGGAAATGGAAGGTTGATAATCGAGATGATTTTAGGAATAAGAGGTTGGATTTAGCGGGGGAGTTATTGGAGAGGGAGTTACGAGCGCTCTTGAAACATGCGGAGAGAAAGATGGTGAAGGCATTACAAAGGGATTTGTATGGTGATAGAGTTGTGCATGCGATTGAGCATTATTTAGATGGATCGGTAGTTACAAATGGGTTGAATAGGGCGTTTAGTACCGGGGGATGGTGTCATCCTTATAAAAAGAATGAGAGGATATCCGGAGTTGTAGCCACTTTAAGGAGGACTAATCCGTTACAGATGACGTCTGATATGAGGAAACTTAGACAACAAGTTTCCTATACTGGAAGAGTTGGTGATGCTAGATACCCGTAAGTTTTTTATTTACGATTTTTTTTTATGAATATCTGACTTTTCTATATTTACACTAACTGTCCTTAATTTGTTGTATGTTACGCAGACACCCTTCACACTGGGGAAGAATATGCTACCTCTCAACCCCAGATGGAGAAAATTGCGGGCTTGTGAAGAATCTTGCAAGTTTGGGCCTTGTTAGTACTGAATTATTGGAGCCCATTAAGGATTTATTACTTGAATGGGGCATGGAAGAATTAGTTGATGATACTTCGAGTGTTTTAATCGGAAAGCATAAAGTCTTTGTTAATGGTGATTGGGTTGGTGTTTGTGATGATTCTCTTTCCTTTGCTGCTCAGTTGAGATATAGGCGTAGGAGAAATCAACTTCCACATCAGGTTTTTTGCTTTTTAGTCCCTGCTTTTTTCTGTACTTGGTTGGTTTATTTATTGGTTGGTTTCTAGTACTTGCTGATTTATGGTGTGTTTGTTTGCATAAAATAGGTGACCTTTAGTGTTATTAACTAAATAGACTTGTAGTGCAATTTTTGCATAATATAGGGAACCTTTAATGCATTTTTTGCCTAATATAGGGACCTTTAGTGCAATCAACTCAATAACAGATTCAATTTTGTAAAATGACCATATTACCCTTGCAGGTGGAGATAAAACGAGACGAGAAACGCGAAGGAGAAATCCGTATTTTCACCGACCAAGGAAGAATACTCCGTCCACTACTAGTAGTAGAAAACATCAAAAAAATAAGAAACATAAAAGGCGGAAACTTTTCATTTCAGTCCTTTTTAGACAACGGAATAATCGAGCTTGTGGGACCCGAAGAAGAAGAAGATTTACGAACAGCTTGGAATATCAAATACCTCTTTAACGAAAATCAAGAAAATCCACCTGTCAAATATACCCATTGTGAACTTGACATGTCATTTTTACTCGGTTTAAGTTGTGGACTTATCCCTTTTGCTAATCATGATCATGCTCGAAGAGTACTTTATCAATCAGAAAAACACTCACAACAAGCTATGGGTTATTGCACTTTAAACCCCGGAATACGAGTTGACACAAATACCCATCAACTATACTATCCACAAAAGCCTCTCTTCAAAACTATGTTATCGGATTGTTTAGGAAAGGGTAAAACCGGAATGATTCCTCGTCCAGAGTATTACAACGGACAATGTGCTATAGTAGCTGTTAATGTTCATCTAGGGTATAATCAAGAGGACTCATTAGTGATGAATCGTTCTTCATTAGAACGTGGAATGTTTAGATCTCAACATATTAGAAGCTATAAATCAGAAGTTGAAAACTCAGATGGAGCTTCGAAGAAGATTAAACCTAAAGATGATGTGAAATTTGGGAAAACTCTGAGTAAAATTGGAAGAGTTGATAGTTTAGATGATGATGGGTTTCCATTTATAGGTGCAAATTTACAGTGTGGTGATATAGTAATTGGTAAATATGCTGAATCTGGAGTGGATCATAGTGTTAAATTAAAACATACGGAAGGTGGTATGGTTCACAAAGTTGTGCTTTCTGCTAACGATGATGGGACTAATCTCGCTGTTGTGTCTCTTAGACAGGTTAAGTATTTACACTTTTAGTCCCTCTTTTTTATTTACACGACAATGTTGACTTTATGGTCCCTTTAGTTTGGAAAAAGCAAATTTTGACCCTCCTGCCCCATATACTTGGTATTAGGGTTGAGCAGAATAGTGGTAAATGGTAAACCGACCCGTTAGGGTAATAAAAACCGACCTAAAACAGGGTAAAAATTACCCTAGCCCATTTTATAACATACCTTACCCTTCAATTTTGGGCATGTTAATTTTTTTACCACGGGTTTACCTTCTATACATTACCACACGGGTTGGACCCGTCCAACCCGTATACTGTTCATTTAATATATATATATGTGTGTGTGTGTGTGTGTATATATGGTCAAGACCTGGCCATTTGACACATTTGGCTACTTCGTTCACCGAAATCTTATCCTCGTCTCTTCTTTGAATTTTACCTAATATGTACTTTATTTTGAAGAACAAAAATTCTTTTAATTGAATAGTAGCATTTAAACTTTGTTTCGTTTTATGTTTTTTATTGTGATTAAATTATGAATTTTACCAAGAGTAAAACCCGGGTAACCCGTTAGTTAACTCGTCTTAACCCGTGGTAATTTTTATTTTACCATTAACACGGGTTTACCCTCCAACATTTACCGCTTTCCAATATTACCCTACCCTTACCCTAGACCCCAACCCGGGTAAGCCCGACCCGTGCTCACCCCTACTTGGTATTATGTTTTTTTTGTATTTGGTAATTTTACCCTTTTAGAAAACACAAAAATGTGGAGTATATGATAATAATAATAATAATAATAACGTGTAGGTACGTTCACCATGTCTAGGAGATAAGTTCTCTAGTATGCATGGGCAGAAGGGTGTTGTAGGGTTTTTGGAATCTCAGGAGAATTTTCCATTCACAAATCAAGGGATAGTTCCAGATATTGTCATAAATCCACATGCTTTTCCGTCTCGTCAGACGCCAGGTCAGCTTCTAGAGTCAGCTTTAGGGAAAGGTATTGCTCTTGGAGGGCCTAAAAAGTACGCTACTCCCTTCTCTACTACTTCTGTTGAAGACATATCAGCTCAGCTTCACAGGTAATCCTGTTTTTTTCTATCAATATAATTTATGCCATCTTTATTTATTTAATATATGGTTGAACAGCCTAGGGTTCTCAAAATGGGGAAAGGAAAGGGTCTACAATGGACGAACAGGTGAAATGATGAAACAGCTAATCTTCATGGGCCCCACTTTTTACCAACGTTTGACCCACATGGCAGAAGACAAAGTCAAATTCAGAAACACGGGTCCCGTTCACCCTTTGACACGTCAGCCAGTAGCTGATAAAAAAAGATTTGGCGGAATCAAATTCGGTGAAATGGAACGTGACTGTTTGATCGCTCATGGAGCTGCTGATAATTTGCATGAGCGTCTTTTCACTTTAAGTGACTCAGCAATTATGCATATCTGTAGGAAATGTGCCAACATGGCAAATGTTATTCAAAGAGCTGTGCCACGTGGCAGGAAAGTGAGGGGTCCGTATTGTAGGTTTTGTGAATCGGTTGAAGATATTGTGAAAGTTAATGTTCCGTATGGTGCTAAGCTTTTGTATCAGGAGCTTTTTAGTATGGGGATTTCTTTGAAGTTTGATGCGGAGGTTTGTTGAGAAGGTTTGGTTTGTGTGGATTTGTAAAGGGTTTAAGGTTGTTTTGAATATTTTGTTTGTTTGTTTTATTTATGTTTTTTGTTTTATGGGGATTTGGATTATGTCGATGATGACTATCTGTTAAACGTTTTCGTTAATGGTATATTGTCGTTATTACCCTTTTAATGTTATGATCCTTTTGTGTTTGTGTATGTGAGAGGTGGTTTAATTTATGTCTTCTTATACCATTTAACAAATTAGGATATATTCTTAGATTTTCTCAACACAACACTTCATCTATAACGTTGCCCAGAGTTTTATAAAATTCTTTATTTGCAACATTGGTCCTTGTGTTATTACAAAATGTTGCAGATGGTCGTCGATCATTAACTATTAAAGCTTTTGCAAATAACATTAATAGAGACCAAACAACTCAATTTTTATCTATAATAATAAAAGTGTCTTTTTCAAGGCTACAAAACTACTTAAAAAACAAACACTATATATTACTAAATTGCTTGAATGCTCTGATTAATAAAATTAATAAATTAGAATTAAAATTAACTAATACTAACTAGTACCCATAAAACTAATTAAAAACAAACACTGTATATTCTTATCGTTTCCCATCTCATATGGGATTTTAACGACTTGAAAACCTGTAAATGATCCGTATGTATATTCAGTACAGCCAGTCATAAAGGGAGCTTTGATTATATCCCCGTTGAGAAGGTAAAAGTCTTTATCTTCAGTCTGATTGGACTTGAACTGTTCAACCCACGAGCCCTTAAAGTAGAAAGCCTTTCCGAGAAGAAGTTTCGTGTCATTCGTAATATCAGATGACGTAAGAACATCCTTAATGAGTCCCTTCGATGCAGATTTTGCCCATTTATTCACTTCTTTCACCACTTGGCTAGATTGGAGAAAAGGATGAGATTTGAACCTAAGGATAAACAGAAGGCTTTAATGAACTTGAGAAATATCAGACCGAGGCTAAAACTAAGAGACTTGGGATGTGGGAGTATGGAGATATACGGTTGGATGATGAAGATACGGGCCCACCAGCTAGGAAACCTGCTGGGAAACGCTAAATATGGGCCTATAAAAGCGGGCCTTGAGTGAGGTGTTAATTAGTGATAAAACGGAAGAGAAGGTTAAGCTAGGGACAAATTTTGAGTTATAAAGTTGCTGTTGGGGAATAGGGACAAATTTTGCTTTCATTTTTACTTTCTTTGAATTATTATACAACTAAACAATAAGGCGGATATTTACTAGGGGTGAGCACGGGCCGGGTTTACCCCGGGTTGGGGTCTAGGGTAAGGGTAGGGTAAGAAAGCCGGGTCCATGATTTGTGAAGGGTAAGGGTAGGGTTAAATTTTACCCTACCCTCGGGTTACCCAAACACGGGTTACCCTCGGGTTTACCCGGGTTTACCCAAGGGTAATTAAACCTGTAAATATGAAATGCAATTATAATATAAAGCTAAAAAATTAATTTAAATTGCAAATTTCTCCCATATAATTGAGTTAAGTCACAAAATACCCTCTGATTCATAAAATCTTACAACTTAACTATTACAAATTGCAATTTAACCCCTAGAATTACTCAAGTTCACAAAAGAAAAGGTATAACTTAATGAAATTCTTCCAAAATATTACAACACAATCAAATTCTTACAAATAATACAACACATTCAATCAAAATCAACATACAAAAGCTTCAACTTCAAATTCATCACAATCACTTCCTGGAGCATTCAAATTCCATTTTCCTGTTACTAAAAAGCATTCTGAAATATATCAGTAAGTTAAACATAATAAATTTAACCCTTAAGCCTCAGAACAGTGTCATCACAGGCTTGTAATAGCAGATAGCTTATAATTAAGTAGATCATCATAGGCCTCGTGTTATAAACACTTTCATCGGCCTCAGATATAGTTGGAAAATAGCACGGGATTCCCGGAAAACCAACTACACCTCATCACCTGATTGTGTTTTAAACAAGTAGGCAACTCACTACAATAGGCGGCTACCATTACAAGTTTATATAAAACACAATGATAACAAGGTTAGGGTTTAGCTTACCCAAAAGAATTTGTTACTTAGGCTATTTTATCCAACATTTCCAGGTGGTGTAATGTCAAATGCACCTAAAATACACAAGTAAATACACAAAAAATTGCCTAAATATCTGTCACAAAAAAATCCATCAAAATTCTGTTTTACTTAAAAATAGACCAAAGAATTAACATACATTCTCAACTTGACATTGGACACGGAAAATAGCTTGATTAGCTGGAGTCCTTAAGTCAATGACTCTGTAATGTAAACGAGTGTCCTGTTGTACAGTGGGAAGTTGCACTCCAGCCTGGAAATTCGACATAAATTATATATTGATACAATTATTATTTAAAAATTTATTGATTTTTCAAGAAATGGATGCATCTAATAATACCTGTGCAGCGTTGTTTATATCCGCTTCACTTCTAGCAGCATCTTCAATGTTAATAGGTAGTGGTGTCATAGCCTTGCTCACACAATATAGTTTCCTAACTTGAATCTCCACCTTTAACAAGAAATTGGGAACTTATATTAATGGAATAAGGATAAAATAATTGCACCATTGGTCTGTATAATTTTTGAAAAGGGAAAATAGAACCAATTGTGCTATTTACAAATCCGTGAATTATATATTCATCTTCAAAATTGACACTTGTTATGAATTGTTCTAGAAATACACATATATGTACCTGTTGAGTAGCGCCTGTGATAGCAACATTAGGCACCGAGACGACACCTTCTATATCACAAGAACACTAATAGAAAATACAAACACCAGAAAATTAATTAAATTATTACCTTAAATTGATTCGTATCTGTGACAAAAAAAAATTGAAACAAATTAAAATCGGGTAAAACAATTAACAGAAAATGAAATAGAAATAAATTGAGAAGAGGGTTTAGAAATACCTTTGAATGGTGTGGCTTTTCTCGATCTGAAAAATCCCCAATATATAGCCAAAAACCCATGGCTAATCGAATGAGAATAAGGCAACACGTTAGTGAATCAATCAACAACGGCTACATCAGACCTCAAAGAGGGTTTTTTCAGGCCACATTAAATGCAAGCTCTCGAATCCAACAACCAAACGCGGCTACATTAAATGATGACCCAGAAATCGGCAGAGAAGAGAAGAAGATTAATAATATAGTACAAGATATAGGCATCTAGCATACAGAAATCGGCAGAGAAGATAGAGATTTGATGGCTTAGGGTTCGCCTTTTTCGTGTTTCAGAAGAGAGAAGGTGAAAAGCAGCGAAGGAACCAAACTGAGAAGGGAAAGAAATGAAAGTTCGGATAAGATTTCACACGTTTTGTATATTTTTTTTTTTTTTTTTTATTGATGAACAGTGTCGGGTTGGTCGGGTCCAACCCGCGTGTTAAGAAGCAAAAGGGAGGCCCGTGGTAATTTGAACGGGTCCAGCTTCTCAAATGTTAGGCCCAAGTTAACATTGGACCATTGTTAAAAATACCCAAAATCCCCTTTTTTTTATCCTCTTTTTTACCCAAATTACCCAAACCCATTTTCTTGCTCAGCCCTAATATTTACTGTGTTGTGTTTCTTGTCTCCTTTTGGAGTTGTACTTTAGCAGAAAGTGAGCCAAAAGGATTTTTTTAATACATTTTGTTTTGGTTTTTATATGTGTTTACTTTTAGATATTTACACAATGAATATTTTGCTAATTTCTGAGATAAATCTGAAAAATGTTTAAATTGTTTTAATGTATTGTTTTTCTTTCCAGATTTTCAGATCTGGTTTGACCAGGTCAAACGAGTTTAAGTAGGTTGTTTGTATTTTTTTTCTTTTTTATCTTTTAATTATAATGTAATAATTTTATTTTTGTAATGTAAATTAGATTTTTGTATTAAACTTCATACTTTTGTCTAAATGCTCAACACTTTTACTGATTATACGAGAAATACTCAGTACTTTTACTGATTTTACGAGAAACACTCGGCAAGTTACTGAGCATGCTCAGTAAAGATACTGAGAAAACGAGCATGCTCAGTAAAGTCAGTCAATAAAAAAAATTTGAATACTCATCAACTTTCTTCGACACTCAGAACTTTTTTCCGATAATCAGCAATTTTTTTCATGCTCAGTAGCCCATGCTCAGTACTTTTTTCTATGCCCAGTACCGCAGACTCAGAACTTTTTTTCACGCTCAGAACTTTATTCTACGCTCAGAACTTTATTCTACACTCAGAACTTTATTCTACGATCAGAACTTTATTCCACGCTCAAAACTTTATTCTACGCTCAGAACTTTATTCCACGCTCAGAACTTTTTCTGGCGGTGGCCGGAGGTGGCCGGCGGTGATCGGTGGTTGTGGTCGGAGTTGAAAATTATTTGATAATTAATGAAAAAGGAGAGAGAAAAAATGATAAAGGAGGAGAGAGATTAATGGTAATGGAAGAGAGAGAGTAATGGTAGTGAAGGAGAGAGAAACAAATCTATTTTTTTGTTTTATATGCACTAAAAGGGTAGTTATGACATTGGATATCTTATTGGCTCTAAGAAGGAGAGATGAATTGACTAGCTTCTATGTGACACTATAATATTTTTAAGACCCTTTAGGTAATTGATCCTAAAATTAATCATGCATATTGCGATCGTAGTTCTTTTCGAAAAGGGTTTCGTATTGCGTGAAATTCGATATACGAATAAGGAAAACAAGAACATATAATAAGCATGCATGTTCAAATACTACGAAAATTGAGTAGTATTTCATATTTTTCATTTTAAGTGTCGTTTTTACTAACACATACACATTAATTAACTTAATAATTTTTACATAACTAACTTAAAATAACTTGTTTAACTATATTAATTATTTTAAAAAAAAAATCTTAAAAATATCCATGAATATTAAAGACAATAATAAAATAAAATAAATCACAATTAATGTTATATTAGTTTTGTAAAATAACATATATTATGAAAAAAAAAAAGTTAGCAAAAAAAGACAATTAAAAAAGAAAATATGAGTGTTAATCAATAACTTTTTATACAGTAGACCTCCCCCAAAAAGGATGAGCTCATAGGCAAGATCTTGATAAACATACCTAAAATCTCAGATAGTTTGGAGAAAAATTAAGAGTGTTTTCCATCAACACACGTAGCTATACATTTCAGAAGAAAAAATAAGTACACCATTGTTTTTTATTTTTGTTGGTATAGATATATTTTACTCGATTGTGTTTGTCTGTTACACTGGGGAAAAAAAGTTTGTATGCTACATTGGAAAAAAATTAGTTTTTCTGATACATTAATTTCGTTCAACTCTCTTAAATGCATATTTTTTGGTCAATATCCATTAAAAGCTTGGTGCAGGATGAATTCATGAATACTTCTTACGAGATAAAGCGGGATATATATTTCAACAAATTTGTTATGAAATCCATCTAGAATCATATACAATATCTTTTTTTAGGAGCGCCTAGTATATATTTTAGCTCCTTACTCCACAGTTTTAGGACTTTTTATATTAAAAAAGAAACGCAAATTTAAAATTTGATTTTTTTTCTTTTTTCTTTTTTCATTTTTGAATTTGATGTTATTATTTGTTATAAATACTATAATTAGAGTAAAGTATCATTTCATATATAATATTATTTTTACTATTTTTTTTTAATTTACTCATATCTTTTATTTTTCTTCAATTTAATAAGTATATTTTACTTTTGATATTAGCCACAAATATATAACAATCATGTATGAAAAATCAATTCTATGTATAGAAGTTCCCAAAATTAGGGTCAACTTAAAAAAATGAAAGATTTAGTCAAAATTAAGATAAGGCAATAGTGTCTAATGTTATTTTACTCTTAAAATTACCTCATACATTTATATTTTTTTTTGTTTTAAAATATTGGTCCATTTTACTTTTTACCAGAAATATAATTATCACATTTTATATTATAAAACTATCTCCATAAATGTCTTGATATTTTAAATATGTATTGAAAACATAAACTATAATATTTTAATAGGGATAATAGTAGAACAAAGAGAGAGAAAGTGTCTTCATATACTAACGGGACATATATTCTGAAACTACGTTTTTAGTAAATTGACAAACATTATGAAAGAAAGGATGTGTAAAACCTACAAAGTGAGTATGCGTGATACATTTGTGAGAAAACACAAGATTGATTCTTGTAGAACATAGAACAGGTTGTTCTTCTTGTTCAAGGTTTTCTATATCATAATAAAATGACGTGAACCAGTGGATGTAGGCAATTAGTCGAACCACGTAAATATTGTTTATCATTTTTATGTCATTATTCTCGTTGTTTTATACAATATACGTGTTTTTTCTTCCCTGATAACTGGTATTAGAGTTAAAGCTTGAGAGGAAGCAATGGCAAAAAAATTTGAACCGAGGGAGGAGTCGTATGACAAGACTTCATGAAAATCGAATATCAAAGTTCCTAAATGCAGACGTTGTAAGAAATGAATATTTCTCTTGCGGGAGGGATCTAGAATTTTACCGACCGGGAAGAGGTTCACATATATTGTTGTGAAGATTGCTATCGAGCAAACGTTCTTGCATGAGTAAACTTGAAAGAGATTCAAGTTGTTATGAATATTCTTGACACTTCTCACCAAAAGAGAAATTGTTGGGTTGTAACTTGAATTCTAAACCCAAAAAAAACTAATTAAATTTGAAGACCAAGAAATAGATTATTTGACTTGATATTCAAGTAATGATGGGATACACACACAAATATATATATATATATATATATATATATATATATATATATATATATATATATATATATTCCACAATTTATCTGAATTAGTCGTTCCACTTCTTCTCTTTTTCATACACCCTAATCATTCTTATTCTGCACGATCCAAATCATCACACACCATAACTATCGCATCGCTAGAGATCCACAGTCGCATCACCATTGGTTCATCGTTCCATCATCGTTTGAAACTTTGGTTGAAATTTTAAACTATATTGTTATTTGTTGAAACACTCTCATTTGAATGCAATTATTTTATTTTAACTTAATTTTTGACAACTAATTAAATATAACATGGATAGTGGTGGTTGAAAATGATGGGGCGGTTACTAACGGTAGCGGATGGAGGAGGTTGTAGTCAGAAACGGTTGTAGTTAGAGATGGGGTTAATGAGATTTGCGGTTTGGAGGTTAGGGTTGATTAAAGTAAAAAAAACTATAGATGAGTAGATGACAAAATATTTTCAATAACTAAATAAAGGTAATCTTATCCAAGGTTGTTTTAAGTGATATTTTAAAGAAAATTAATTATTAGAATTGTTTTTTGTAATTAAATCTTTCAATAAATTCTATTTGACAATTGACTTGATAAAAAAAATTATTTGTCACAAATCGTTGTGAAGAACTTTTTAGAGAATGTGATAAAATTAATCATGCATATTCCGATCGTAGTTCTTTTCGAAAAGGGTTTCGTATTGCGTGAAATTCGATATACGAATAAGGAAAACAAGAACATATAATAAGCATGTATGTTCAAATACTACGAAAATTGAGTAGTATTTCATATTTTTCATTTTAAGTGTCGTTTTTTTACTAACACATACGCATTAATTAACTTAATAATTTTTACATAACTAACTTGAAATAACTTGTTTAACTATATTAATTATTTTTAGAAAAAATTCTTAAAAACTTCCATGAATATTAAAGACAATAATAAAATAAAATAAATCACAATTAATGTTATATTAGTTTTGTAAAATAACATATATTATGAAAAAAAAAAGTTAGCAAAAAGAGACAATCAATAACTTTTTATACAGTAGACCTCCCCCAAAAAGGATGAGCTCATAGGCAAGATCTTGATAAACATACCTAAAATCTCAGATAGTTTGGAGAAGAATTAAGAGTGTTTTCCATCAGTACACGTTGCTATACATTTCAGAAGAAAAAATAAGTACACCATTGTTTTTTTATTTTTGTTGGTATAGATATATTTTACTCGATTGTGTTTGTCTGTTACATTGGGAAAAAAAGTTTGTCCGCTACATTGGAATAAAATAAGTTTTTCTGTTACATTAATTTCTTTCAACTCTCTTAAATGCATATTTTTCGGTCAATATCCATTAAAAGCTTGGTGCAGGGTGAATTCATGAATACTTTTTACGAGATAAAGAAGGATATATATTTCAACAAATTTGTTATGAAATCCATTTAGAATCATATACAATATCTTTTTTAGGGGCGCCTAGTATATATTTTAGCTCCTTACTCCACAGTTTTAGGACTTTTTATATTAAAAAAGAAAAGCAAATTTAAAATTTAGTTTTTTTTCTTTTTTTTTTCATTTTTGAATTTGATGTTATAATTTTTTATAAGTACTATAATTAGAGTAAAGTATCATTTCATATATAATATTATTTTTACTATTTTTTTTTTTTGATTTACTCACATCTTTTATTTTTCTTCAATTTAATAAGTATATTTTACTTTTGATATTAGCCACAAATATATAACAATCATGTATGAAAAATCAATTCTATATATAGAAGATCCCAAAATTAGGTCAACTTAAAAAAATGAAAGATTTAGTCAAAATTAAGATAAGACAATAGTGTCTAATGTTATTTTACTTTTAAAGTTACCTCATACATTTATACTTTTTTTTTTTTAAAATATTGGTCCATTTTACTTTTTACTAGAAATATAATTACCACATATTATATTATAAAACTATCTTCCATAAAGTGTCTTGATATTTTAAATATGTATTGAAAACATAAACTATAATATTTTAATAGGGATAATAGTAGAACAAAGAGATAAAAAGTGTCTTCATATACTAACGGGACATATATTCTGAAACTACGTTTTTAGTAAATGGATAAACATTATGAAAGAAAGGATGTGTAAAACCTACAAAGTGAGTATGCGTGATACACTTGTGAGAAAACACAAGATTGATTCTTGTAGAACATAGAACAGGTTGTTATTCTTGTTCAAGGTTTTCCATATCATAATAAAATGACATGAACCTCAGTGGATGTAGTCAATTAGTCGAACCACGTAAATATTGTGTATCATTTTTATGTCATTATTCTCGTTGTTTTATACAATATACGTGTTTTTTCTTCCCTGATAACTGGTATTAGAGTTAAGGCTTGAGATGAAGCAATGGCAAACAAATTTGAACTGAGGGAGGAGTCGTATGACAAGACTTCATGAAAACTGAATATCAAAGTTCCTAAATGCAGACGTTGTAAGAAATGAATATTTTTCTCGCAGGAGGGATCTAGCATTTTACCGACCGGGAAGAGGTTCACATATATTGTTGTGAAGATTGCTATCGAGCAAACATTCTTGCATGAGTAAACTTGAAAGAGGTTCAAGTTGCTATGAATATTCTTGACACTTCTCACCAAAAGAGAAATTGTTGGGTTGTAACTTGAATTCTAAACCCAAAAAAACTAATTAAATTTGAAGACCAAGAAATAGATTATTTGACTTGATATTCAAGTAATGATGGGATACGCACGCACACACACACACACACACACACACACACACACACACACACGTATATATATATATATATTCCATAATTTATCTGAATTAGTCGTTCCACTTCTTCTCTTTCTCATACACCCTAATCATTCTTCTTCTGCACGATCCAAATCATCACACACCATAACTATCGCATCGCTAGAGATTCACAGTCGCATCACCATTGGTTCATCGTTCCATCATCGTTTGAAGGTTTGGCTGAAATTTTAAACTATATTGTTATTTGTTGAAACACTCTCATTTGAATGCAATTATTTTATTTTAACTTAATTTTTGACAACTAATTAAATATAACATGGACAGTGGTGGTTGAAAATGAAGGGGCGGTTACTAACGGTAGCGGATGGAGAAGGTTGTGGTCAGAAACGGTGGTAGTTAGAGATGGGGGTTAGTGAGATCTGCGGTTGGAGGTTAGGGTTGATTAAAGTTTTAAAAAAAAACTATGGATAAGTAGATGACAAAATATTTTTCAATGATTAAATAAGGGTAATTTTATGCAAGGTTATTTTAAGTGATATTTTAAAGAAATTTTTTTATTGGAATTGTTTTTTGTAATTAAATTTTTCAATAAATTGTATTTGATAATTGACTTGATAAAAAAAATTATTTGTCTTAAATCATTGTGAAGAACTTTTTGGAGAATGTGATAAAATCAATCAGGCATATTTCGATCATAGCCCCCGAAAAGGATTTCGCGTGAAATTCGATATGCACAAGAGGAACAAGAACATATAATAAACATGCATGTTCAAATACGACGAAAGCTGGGTAGTATTTCACATTTTTCATTTTTGAGTTTCGTTTTTTACTAACACATACATATTGATTAACTTAATGATTTTACATAACTAACTTAAAATAACTTGTTTAACTATATTAATTATTTTTGAAAAAAATCTAAAAACTTCCATGAATATCAAAGATAATAATATAATAAAAAACTCATAATTCATGTTATATCAGTTTGTAAAATAACATATATTATGAAAAGAAAAAAGTTAGCAAAAAGAGACAATTAAAAAAGAAAATGTGAGTATATATTTTTATATAAATTGTGCTAATCAATAACTTTTTATACAGTAGACCGCCCCCAAAAGGATGAGCTCATCGGACAAGATCTTGATAAACATACCTAAAATCTCAGATAGTTTGGAGAAGAATTAAGAGTGTTTTCTATCAGCACACGTAGCTATACATTTCAGAAGAAAAAATAAGTACACCATTGTTTTTTTTCTTTTGTTGGTAGATATATTTTACTCGATTGTGTTTTTCTGTTACATTGGGAAAAAAAAGTTTGTCTGCTACATTGAAAAAAAATAAGTTTGTCTGTTACACTAATTTCGTTCAACTTGTCTCTTAAATGCATATTTTTCGGTCAATATCCATTAAAAGCTTGGTGCAGGAGGAATTCATGAATATTTCTTACGAAATAAAGAAGGATATATATTTCAACAATTTTGTTATGAAATCCATCTAGAATCATATACAATATCTTTTTTTAGGGGCGCCTAGTATTTTAGCTCCTTACTCCACAGTTTTAGGACTTTTTATATTAAAAAAGAAAAGCAAAGTTTTTTTCTTTTTTCTTTTTTATTTTTTATTACATCTGAGGTCTAAGAAAAGACCAGTAAATCTAATCTAGACTTACTAAACTCTAGTTAAGTACTTCCAAAGCCTTTCCGAAGGGTCCCTATACGGACTCGAAGTCGCACTTTGTCCCGCTACCCATCTTTGCCATCCAATCGGAACAATGGTTCGCCTCTCGATACACACGAACAAACTCGAAATTTTCCTTGCGTTCCATGATATTCCTGCAATCCACTAGTATTTCATCAAACCAATCCCCCTTGTTCCCTCCGCCCTTCACTAGCGCGTGTAACTCGAGCGAATCTGTTTCGATCATGACCGTATTATAATCACGATTAACCGCCATATCAAGCCCGAAACGTAGTGCCAATAGTTCATCCTGGAAGGCCGTCTTACCCACACAGGTACCCGCAAAACTACCTACATAGTCCCCGTTAATATCCCTGAACAGACCTCCCACTCCCTCTCTATTGGTCACATATGAAAAGCACCCATCTATATTAAGTTTAAGACCTACCAAAGGTTTAACCCATTTAATTAACGTGCTTTTTGCTGACATAATCACACCACCATCCCGTTCTCTTCCCCAAGCTCGGACATACCCACTAGCCGTGTATTTAACTAAATCTCGATGAATCCCTACCGGTTTAATTACTCCTTTTTCCTCATAGAGCAGTGCGTTACGCGATATCCATATGATCCAGCAGACTAAAGGGCTTTTATTTTCAATTCGAACCTGATTTTTTGTCAACTCAAGCCTGTTACTAACCTCTTTGCGCTTCAGGATCGATGACCACCACTCACGGTCAGTAGCTGCTGTAGCAAGGTCATGCGCCACTGATGTGTTGTATTTATGTACAATAAAGATTCTCCACCGTGGACCTGTTGTGCAATTACTGGAGTTTCGCTAGAACCACCTGCTTGTACATTTGGGCTTCGCATCCCATCAATTCATAAAATAAAACTTTTTTTCTTTTTCCTTTTTTCGTTTTTGAATTTGATGTTATTATTTTTTAAATTCCTTCTGTTTTGAAATGTCTGTTCACTTTTTTCTACACATATTAAGAAAAGTAATTATTACATTTCCTATTACAAAAGTACTTTTTATAAAGTGTCTTGATATTTTAAATGTTTGTTGGAAATATAAATTTTAATTTTTTAATGGAGGTAATAATGGGAAAAGAAAAGAAAAATGTCTTAATATTCTAAGTGGACAAATATTTTGAAACTACATTTTTAGTAAGTGGACAAATATCTTAAAACAAAAGGAATACTATAATTAGAGTAAAGTATCATTTCATACTATTATTTTTACTATTTTTTTAATCTAGGCTCATCTTTTATTTTATTTCAATATAATAAGTATATTTTATTTCTCAATTTTAGCCACAAATATATAACAATCATGCATGAAAAATAAATTCTATATATAGAAGTTTATTAGGGTCAAATTAAAAAAATGAAAGATTTTGTCAAAATTAAGATAAGATAATAGTGTCGAATATTATTTTACTCTTAAAATTACCTTATACATTTATATTTTTTTGTTTAAAAATATTGGTCTATTTTATTTTTACCAATAATATAATCATCACATTTCATGTTATAAAACTACCTTTCATAAAGTGTCTTGATATTTTCAATGTGTATTAAAAACATAAATTATAATAAAAATAATAGTGGAACAGAGCGAAAAAAAAGTGTCTTTACATACTAACAGGACATATATTCTGAAACTACGTTTTTAGTAAGTGGATCAACATTATGAAACAGAGGAAATACTATTTTTTTGAGCAATGACTAAAATAATATCAATTAGGATTTTGAAGATGTCTCAGTTAGGGGTGTTTATGCTAAAGAGCCCCCAACCCGTTCAGTCAACAAAATCTCATCCAAAACTACATCGATTGTTATTTTATAAGGTGTGTTGCGATTTGAGAATATACAAAATACTTTTTTTTACAAGTCACGGGTTTTAAAGGTAAAACACGCAAAACCTAAACTACCCTTGTAGTATAAAAAATAATAAACCTATACTGTTTATTTTACATGGATATGAGCTACTCTATTATCTTTGCTGCTAACAAAAAAAATAGCAGATTACAAATCTCCACAGTATCGTAAATCGACTTAAAAATATTGCTAACATTCAAAATCATGTTCTTTCAAATTTAACAATTTATGTTTTCTAGCTATTGATGGGTTATCTTACAACATGTCCGCATAGACCTTTTTGTTATTTTTCTTATTCTCGATAATTCTTTAGTTGATATTATAACTCAATTTTTAGTATTTTTATATTTACTATAGTGATGTTATATGAATTGTATGACTTAAATAGTTAAAATTGCTATAATTACTACATATATATTACTAAATATACAAAATTATACATCAGGATTCAAACCGTATAATTCCGTCTAGGCCCCGTGTAATCTCGCCTAGGCGCTAGGCCCCGATCGACCGCCTAGCGCCCTAAATCAAGATCTACAACATAGTCTAACAATTAGAGTATTTCGCAATGACCAAAAGATCTTGAATCAAATTTTAATGGAATAAAAAAATCAAATAAAAAATAACTCTCTCATGTATTAGAAAGATGCTACATTTGATTTCAATTTTAAAAAAACAATTTAAGCTTTTTTTCAAGGAATTGATTAGTTAACTTAAAAAAAAAAAAAGTAGTACTAGTTTGATTCTTAATTAATACCTAAGATTCTAGAATATAGTAAGAGTAAATTGCAAGAGGTGTCCAACTAAGTAAGGATTCTAAGAGTTGCCAATAATGCTTTTAAAAAAGATGTTCTTAAAGAAAGTATCATCCTAAAAAATTTAATAATTTTTTTAAGATTTTAATAATTTATTTAATAAAAAAAATGTATAATAGAACAATTATTTATAGATAATATTTTCTTTATATTATTTATACCTTTATTATTTTTATTATTAAATATATTATTTTATTTTTAATATAATATTTATTTTTAAATATTAAAGAAATAATAGGGTACTTCTACCACCACCACCACCATGTATATAACCACCACTACAGCTACCACAACCATCACCACCTCCACCACCACAACAACCACCACCACCTACTACTACTAATTCCACACGAGCGCGTCCGTAATTTTTTTTTAAAAATCGTCATAATTAATTAAAAAAAAAATCAGAAAATTAAAAAAATTGTATTTTTAGATAAAACAAATTAATATTTATGTCTATAATTTTTTTCAGAATTTTTTGAATTTTTTATGACGTAATAAATTAAAAATGTGATTTGTAATAAATTAAAAATGCATAATGTTGACATAAGTTGTAAAAGACACATGATTTTTTTAATGATATACCATTTAAGTGAAGATGCTTAAATTGCTTCCTTACCAAAGAGGCTATTTATGACTATAAAAAAATATCGTTGTTTAGTATGTCATTAACGGAGCTTAAGTAACTACATCCATGTTAGCATTGCGAGTAAAGTTAAAACCGCCCAAAAAACCAAAACATATGCTTACTTACTTAAAACAAAATTGAATTTATATTTATAAACTTCTATCTATATAAAATTTATTTTGATAAAATTTAAAACTTTTTTTATCAAAGAAATAGGAGACCTAAAATGGCCGTGTTATTAAGTTGTCACCATCACCCCTTGAAAGCCTTCAAGCTCCAGAGCAAGCCTCATTACCATTACTAAAGCTATGGGACTCGACTTGTTGAGTTGCTCCGTTTAACTTCACCCTTATCTGTGAGCTCCATCACGTGTGTATTTTATGAATGTATATGTTCTATAGGATTTAGAATGCGATATTTAATATATAATAATTAATAGGGACAATGACCCAAAAAATCAAAATAATATTATACTTGCTCCAAAGAATCATCCATTAACTTACTATTATAAGATTACATGTTTACCCGTCAAGGACGATTCCCGTCAAGGACGATTCCCATCAAGGACGATTCCCGTCAAGGACGATTCCCATCAAGGACGATTCCCGTCAAGGACGATTCCCGTCAAGGACGATTCCCATCAAGGACAAAATTTAGTTAATGATGTTATTGGGAAGAAATTTTGTCATTGATGTTATTGGGCTGAAAATAATATTATTTTGATTTTTTGGGTCATTTTCCCTAATTAGTAAGAGAGAATATTTGGTAGATTTTTATTCACTTTAAGGTAAGTAACTTTAAGTTAGTTAAACCCAATAAAAATGAACTGTTATTGTAGTTTTTACTCAGGAAAGAAAATTATCCCTTTTTTGGGTGAAAATATTTCAAAAGGTAAACCATACATGAAAATTCTTGTTACAGATTATTTAATCTTCATCACTCACTTCCTCCTCTTCCATTTGCAAAGTAAAATTAGCCGATTTATCATAATACTGCTGCACCACCAAAACCGAAGCATTCGTAACAAAATCTCGCGAGATCAATAAACTCCCAACCGGCCCAAGCTCCGGACATTCACTTCTTCTATTTAAACCCATTGCCACATCACCTTCCGGCGCACGACCCACTAAAAACAAGTTACATCTACACTCTTCCTTTATCGCTTCCACAGTTTCTTCACTATCCCTAATCTTCACCTCCTTATACCTAATCGAACTATCTCCGGACTTCTTACTATTAAACTCCTCAAGTATCCGATCATCTTCCGAAGCGGGGTCCGCTTCGATTTCCCCAACGCCGTTAGGGTCCACTAGAAAACGAACAACGGTGAGACTAATACCGGGATGCTCCGCCATACGTGCACCATACGCTAACGCTTCACGATCATCGCGACCACCGAAAAACAAAACGACGACACGATACGAAACGTTACTCGCCGAAACATGCGAGTTTCCGCCAAGTCCACGGTCGATAAAAATCGCGACAGAACACCCCGCGTGCTCCAAAACTCTCCGGTTAACCCATCGGAAATCCGCTCGTGTCGTCTCTAATGTCCCGTCCAATCTTAAATGCTTATGAAACGGAAGCACCACTAACGCGACACGTTTTCTCTCCGCCGTCGCGCAAATATCTTCATGCATCGTCGCTAAAGGTGAGATCGAAGTCATCGATCTCACCGACACTTGACTAAGTTGTTGGAACGCTTCAAACGCGACTATAACATGATTCGCTTCCTTACGCGGGCCTTTATTCCAAAACGGAAGCCCGTTTTTTCGGGCTTTATGTACCATTAATATAGCCGATGATCTTTCGGAAAATTCCATGAGGTGGAGTCCGTAGACACGGAGACCTTCACGCTTTTGGGTCCCACGAGAGGATTCGAGAAGATTTATTATAGATGGGATATTTCTTGAACTATGGAAACAAGCTAATATTCGAAGCTGAGAATTCGAATTTTCTCTTTCGATTTTTCGATGTTTATAATCGTATTTACTTGCTTGTTTTGCTGGCTTATATACAGCTGTTACTAATGGGGTTGTAATAAAGGTGGTAAATAGCGCCATTAGGACCATAATAGCGAATGTTTGATCGTTAAGTACCTGTAGAATATAAAGGGTAATATCCCATTAGATTTTTAGTTACACAGGGACTAATATAGGGACCTATAGTGCAATTATTGTATAATATAAGGATCTATAGTACAATTATTTGCATAATGAAGGTACCTGCAATATTTGCATTATACATGGACACAGTCAATTTTTGCATTATATTGGAACCTATAGTACAATTTTTGCTTAATATAGGGACCTACAGTGCAATTTTTGTATAATATAAGAATCTATAGTACAATCTTTGCATAAAAAGGTAACCTGCAATATTTGCATTTACATGGACATATAGTTCAATTTTTGCATAATATAGGGAGCTAGTATAATATTTGCTTAATATAGGGACCTATATTGCAATTTTTGTGTTATACAGGGACCTAGAGTGTAATTTTACAAAAGAATGATAATACATATATAACACAACAAAAATACAGAGAAGAGATTAATTTATCACAAAATAGTAAACTAAGGGATTAAAATGTAACTTTTGCAAGATAAGGGACTAAACTGTCAAAATATGCAAATATAAAGGACAAAACATGTTATTTTTTTATTTATCTTTAACCTTTTTAACAATTTAGCCTCTTGACTCTTTATTTTCTGACTTCATGACTTTCTTTTTATATACATATCATCAAAGTGATAAAAGACTAAAATACCCTAAATATAGAAATACAGACGGGGATCAAAATGTCACTAAACTGTCAAGTAAATAGATTATCTACCTTAAATATAGACATTAGTTTAAAAAATTACCTTTCTATCCTTTCCAATATTAAGCACGATAAGTTCAACCAATCCTTTAGTATTCATAAGAAAACCAAGAGCAAGAGCTTCCCTAACAGGAAACTTACAAATTTTCGCGACAACAAAAGTTCCAAGAATCTTCCCAACACAAGCCGTCACTATAACTAAAACAAGTAAACCCCATGATTGTGCTCCTTGAATAGTCGCTACATTAGTTTTTAACCCACTTGAAACAAAATACAACGGTAAAAAAAGCCCTGATACAAGATCTTCAACTTTCTCAACTAATGCCCCTGCGAAAGGTCCTTCTTTAGGTACAAGTACCCCAAACACAAACGCTCCAAACATTGCATGTATACCTATAGCGTCGGTTATAAACCCTGCACCAAGTACCGCCGCTAAAGTGAAACAAATGTATATCTCGTTTACTTGTTCACCTTCGTGAGAATTAATCGCCATTGATTTAAAGATCGGACGGCTGATAATTACTGAACATATAACAAATCCACAACCGGAGAGAAAAACCCAGAAGGAGACGATAGGGGAGAGATTATCTCCGGATAAAGAGATAGCTAAAGCGAGTAGGACCCACGCTGCCACGTCATTAACAGCTGCTGCTGACATGGCCATACGTCCGATATCAGTTGTTAATAGTTTTAATTCAGCGAGAATACGCGCTAAAACTGGGAAAGCAGTTATGGAAAGTGCTACACCCATGAATACTAGAAATGCGGTTGAGTCAACGCCATGTGAGATTGTTTTCTTTAGAATGAAGGATGTACCGATACCTAATGTGAATGGGACGGTTATTCCGGCTAATGCGATAGCTAAAGCGGATTTTCCGGTACGTCGGAGTGATTTAACGTCGAGTTCTAGTCCGACGAGGAATAGAAAGAAGAGTAATCCGATGTTTGCTAGTGTATCTAATACTGTGGACCCCGCTTTTGGAAATATTGCGTTTAGATAGTTTTTGTTTCGTCCTAAAGCTGATGGACCGAGTAATATTCCTCCCTGTAAATATGGGATAGTTTAGGGGTGTAATTGTAAATAAGATTGAGAAGAAGGACTTACGATAATCTCGGCGATGACACGTGGTTGACGTAATGGACGTAGTAGAAAAGCGAGACCTCTTGTGACGGCAAGGACTAAACATATCTGTAAAATGATGAGAGGGAGAGCAAAATCTAATGGATTATCGCCTTGGAAAAGACCGTTCGATGTGGCCTTCATTGGAGAAGGACATGTTTTCGAAGCCATGGATCTTCAATCCCTGTAAATCAAAGCACGTTATTTAAGGTCCTGATCTAACTGAGCAATTAACCCATAAAAAGACTCATGGATCCGACACTTTTCTTTAAGTTTAACAATGGTAAACACGATTTATAAATCTAGATTAGCCCAATACACAAACATGATATATGTATATATAGAGAAAGAGAGAAAGAGGGTATTACCAAAAGATGTTTGATAGTAGTAGTGATGATGATGAGACCATTAAAATGGAAGAATACTCTGTTCTGTGCTTTGGAGCTGAGACACTTATATAGAATTGAATCGGCGGCCTAAGTGATAAGTAAAAGAAGCGTGTGTATGTGTCTCACTCGGTCATGATGGGGAAAAAAGTCAACTTTGTCCTTTTGTTGGACTTTATTTCGTATTCTTTCGTCATTCTATTTAATTATCATTTTTATAATTGCGCCGCTTTCTTGTTCCTATACAGCAGACCCATACACTTAACCAGCATCTACCTTTTTGGATAATTATAAGGGTACTTTATTTTATAAAAGCCTAAACTCCACTCCATTTTCTATTGAGTAAATAGCACTTTTGTCCCCTGCGTTTATACCCGATTGACAGGTTGCCCCCTAAGGTTTAAAATGCGACTCGTTCCCCTTAACTTTTACTTTTGTGCCCCGTTACCCCCTGGGCGTGTTTTCCGTCCATTTTTTCGTTAAATCCGACGTGGCATTTCCATGTCATTTTTTTTCTTTTTTTTTAATCCTAATCTTAATTAATTATTTAATTAACTTAACCCCTCTTTTTAAAAGGTAAAATAGGTTTTTTATAATAATTTTAATATTATTAATAAAAAAAACCATCCCCCCACCCCACCCCCCCGAGACACCCCTACCCCTTCTTCTTCTTCCCCATTCGACCTGGTTCTTCTAAAAAAAATCTTCACATAAAATCTCAAACTCATCTCTTGATTTAAATGCCTAAAATTCATCTTCTTCACGTCATAACACTCCCCCATTTTCATTGAAAAAATGTGAAACATAAAACCTCAAACCTCAAACCTCAAACTTTACTGTTTATGGTAAAAGCTTCAATCCCAAGTGCAATACATTGGGCATAAATGGACGGAATTGGGTTCTTTGATGTTGTATAAGTACACACAAGTTCAATCTGAAACTAGGTCCTTCGATTGTGTATGAATGCAATACACACAATTGTAATCAATTGGTGTATTAATCCTAATACTAATTGGAATCTACGCGTGCAAACTCATCGCCAATCCCTCGAGAGTTTCAGCAAAAACGGGCCGAGATCGGGGTTATCGAGTGAAGATTCATCGAGTAAATTCTTTTCAGGTGGAGATTTCTTCTTACCGGAGCTCCGATCTGGATAAGGTTTAGCGCGTGAGGTTGATGGAGAAGGTGAAGAAGGTATGCGTTGAAGGTTTAGCGCGTGAGGTTGATGGAGAAGGTGAAGAAGGTCTGCGTTGAGCTGGAGAGTTGTTCTTCGGGTTTGTGGACTCGGATCGATCTACATTTGGACGGATCTGGTTCGGGCTTTCGTCAGGAACAGTAATTCTCAACAGCGGAGCTTCTGGTGGCGTTTTTACTGAAACTAAACCAGGCATATTGTTGTTTAACCGATCAAATGCTCTCAAAATATGTATATATCTGTATATATGTATGTAAATGTTTGTGTATAATTATATAAAGTTTGTTATATAATGATAAGAAGTAATAAAAAGGTAATTGGATTTGAGTTATAACACCTTGTTCTGGTCTTGTTTTCTAAATCAATCGAATAGAAGTTCAATATCTTTTCTTTGTCTTGTCTTGTGTTTTGTTTTTAGCAGGTGAAGAATCATGAATGCATTAGCAGCAACCAATCGCAACTTCAAGCTTATGTTGCTTGATTTTTTATTTTTTTTTAAGAACCAGAGGTTTAGTCGGGGAAGAAGAAGAAGAACGGGGAAGAAGAATAAGAGCGGGGAAGAAGAAGAAGGGGAAGAGGGGGGTAGGGGGTGCGGTGGGGTGTTGGGGGGGGGGGGTTGGAGGAGGTTATTTTATTATTTATATTTAATATTATAAAAACTATTCATAAAATTTCTTTTTTACCCTTGTTTTAACTTAATTAAATGGTTAATTGGTATTAGGATTTAAAAAAAGAAAAAATATGACATGGAATTGCCACGTCGAATTTAACGGAAAAAATAGACGGAAAACACGCCCAGGGGGTAACGGGGCACAAAAGTAACTCTTAGGGGGCAACGAGTCGCATTTTAAAACTTAGGAGGCAACCTATCAATCGGGTATAAACGCAGGGGGAAAAAGTGCTATTTACTCTTTTCTATTATAAGTCCTAAATCCAACCAACTCCTAACTAGTCCAATTAGATGGTGGATTGTACCAAAATACTCCTAAGCCCATGCTCACAATAAAACACAAAAATCTCACCCCCAAACCCATTAATAAAACGAAACCCCCTCTCCACCCCATCTCATTCTGCTCTATCTCTCTCACTCTCTTCTCTGTGTTCTTTCCCCTCATCTCTGAAATGCCCCCCCCCCAAACCAGTGACGACCAACATCACCACCACCAGCTTCCCGTTCATCATCTCCGTCAACTAGCCCCTACCATCATCACCACCGCTGAAGCACTCCCCAGCATCTGAGCTTCATCTCGTATCTGCACCCCCTTCGATCTGTGCAACGCCTCCACTTCCCGGACACCAGCTATGAAGACCGACGCCGCCTCTGCTGCGATCTCACCTTCATCACCATCACCCCATGTAGCAGTTGAATACCTCCGCCCCCCCTGTACCGACGTCGCCTCTGCTGAGATCTCACCTCCGCCCCCTGTACCGCCGCCGCCTCTGCTGAGATCTCACTTCAGCACCACTATTGCTCAAAACGCGAAACCCACCACCACCATATTTGCTCTCTAGCTAAACCCACCACCACCAACAATCTTGATCAAAACGCGAATCATCCCCACCGCCATCGAGTTCGTCTTCGATTACAGATCTAGTTCGTTTTTTTTTTGTTGCTCATATATAGGGCCAGACCGTGATTGTAGTATTGTTTGTATTGGGTCTAGACCCATCAATTTTTTGTATTGTTGGTATTGGGCCTAGACCCTTTTTTTGTTTTGTTTTCGTAAGTCCTAATGGGGCCAGCCCCAGGTTGGAGATTGTTGATGATGGTTCATTTTAGTATACTTTTTTGTTGTAATGGGGCTGGCCCAATATGGGTCTAAGTTGTAGAGTATTTTTTTGGAGAGTATGGGTACATCCCATTAAACATTATGAATAGGCAGCCTATGTGTTTCGTTCTATATGGGGCCAACCCCTTATTTGTTGTGTTCATTATGGGTACAACCCATGTGATTTAAAAAGTATTGTGTTCAAAACCCAGATTTGTTGTGTATGGGTACAATCCCATTTGATTTATGTTCTTGATGGGGTCAGTCCATATAAGCATTAACTTGACATGGGTCCTAATGTAGCTAATAGCCGATATGGGTTCGTACCTACATGGACAAAAAAAAGAAAAAATCAATACCCCAAAACCAACTTGAATCAGAGAATTGAAAACAAAAAACGAGTATGGGTCTGTACCCAGTATGAATGAGGGTAAGAGTAAAAAGACAAACCAGGAAGTTAAAATTGGGACTTAAAAAGAATTTTTTTCTAACTAGGATTTAAAGAGAAAGTTGGGGGATTTGGGGCCTTGGATTGTATTATCCTCTAATTATAATCTTTTTAAGACCATTAGGTAAAAGACTGTAGATTTAACTGAAATTTGCATAATTTCGATCGTCCAATGAGTAAGAATTTAATTGTAAAGCGATCTAAATTGTTTTTTTATAAACCAATTCAAAGAATATAGATATGAGACGACATATTTATGGAATAGATAAAAATATTTGAAGGCTCTATAAAGATAAGAAATAGAAAAATTATAATAATATAGGTTACATATTCTATATTCTTAACGGTTCAAGAAGCATATGAGAATAATGGATGGAATGTTAAAGTTATCAAATTTTATGTCTTACTTATGATTATGAATATTTGAAAGTTAAAATGAAGGCATACAAGGAACAGAGAGATTGATATATATGTGGTGATTATTTGTGACAGACAGAATGGTCACTGACTAGTTTGGAATAGAGTGGTCATCACAAGATGCAAGTCGAATAACAAACTCTGAGCATACGACTATTAATTTGACAGATCACCGATTACTGGGTGAGGTTTCATTTTTATGTGATGCAGCATTCACTAATATTTGGGAACCCATGAGATTGGGAATCGTGGACATCCACAAACGTATTGGGGCTTGTCTTGCCCATTCAAGGACAAATACTTGGTTCTTCATCTTTATAAAGGGAAGCTGCTGCTGTTCTGGAAACAGTAAATATGTGTCAGCATTTTTATGATGAGGAGAAAACTATTTTCTCGTATAACCTTGATGTAATTCAGGATTTAGGCTACCGTCAGTTGAAAGGTTGTTAGTGTAGTCGATGTTATGGAGGATTGTTGTTGTGGAGGAACGATATGGCCCTGTGCACTTCTGTCACGTTTCAAGAGTTCTCAACGTTCAAACGAACAACATTGTGAAGAAAGTTAGGCAAAGGTCCAGTGGATGAGGTCTTTCAGTAGACATAGACCTACTATTCTCACAACCAGGAATCAAATAATCTCATGACAGCGATCTGGTAGTTTAAATTTTTGAACAAAAAAATTCAAATATAAAAAAATATGCCTATATATTGATTATGTTTTGGTTGATTTAAACGGAGAGAAAACAATATATAATATAGCACATGCTCCTTCATTTGAGTTTTATTCGTCCATATTATTTGTCACTTTACATTTTCAAAACTAATATTTTCTCTGTTACTTTTTTATTTTTTATATTTCTAGAGTTATTAATAATTTGTTTAGAAAGGATGTAGTATTTAACTATAATAATGCAAATAAAAGAAACTATAATGATGTACAGGGATGGATCCAGGATGAGCCTTTGAGGAGGCAAAAAGTTATAACAATATGGGGGTTCGGGACGACAGGCTCAGATTCTTTTGGGGTAATTTCTTATTTAGGGGCGAATTTTAGACTCGGGGTGAGCGGATTTTAGGTTGGGGAGGAAACAGAATTTTTTTTCTTTTTAGGATTTTTCACTAAAAGAATTTAGACATTTTTTCACTGTATCCTGAATCTAGAGACGGTCGTCCCGAAACCCTCCTCGCATCCTACCCCTAATGAAGTATATCTTGAATTACATAATACTTGTACGTAACTTGATCTTCTATCGTTTGTTTCTTTTTGTTAAAGTGAGATCCAGAGGATCGTGAGATTACTAAACTAGTACATCATTAATCAAACCGGGACTATAAATCAATCTCGGCGTTTCCAACCCATCCTATCACGTGTGAGGATACTCCAAATTCTACTGGGAGAATCTATATGTGTGTTATACTACTCTGCTTGTGATAAGGCAGCATGAGCTAACTATTCGGCACAAGAGTTAGATTCTTTACAAATGCCCTCAAATGTGACGATCTATTTCTCGCGAGAATATCTCGAATCCGTTGAATCCACATTGTCGCGGGTCTCGACTATAATCAACATTGCGAATTACCTTATTGACTTCTTCAGAGTCCGTCCCCCGCCCCATCCTATAAATCATTAATCAAACCGGGGCTATAAATCAATCTCGGCATTTTCCAGCCCATCTTATCATGGGTGAAAATACTCCAAATTCTACTAGGAGAATCTATATGCGTGCTATACGGCTCTGCTTGTGATAAGGCAGCATGAGCTAACTAATCGGAATAAGAGTAAGATTCTTAACAAATGCCCTCAAGTGTGAACGATCTATTTCTCGCGAGAATATCTCGAATCCGTTGAATCCACATTGTCGCGGGTTTCGACTATCGTCAACATTGCGAATTACCTTATTGAATTCTTCAGAGTCCGTCCCCGCCCCATCCTATAAATCATTAATCAAACCGGGGCTATAAAGCAATCTCGGCATTTTCCAGCCCATCCTATCACGGGTGAAGATACTCCAAATTCTACTAAGAGAATCTATATGCGTGCTATACGGCTCTGCTTGTGATAAGGCAGCATGAGCTAACTAATCGGCATAAGAGTAAGATTCTTAACAAATGCCCTCAAGTGTGAACGATCTATTTCTCACGAGAATATCTCGAATCCGTTGAATCCACATTGTCACGGGTCTTGACTATCATCTACATTACGAATTACCTTAATGACTTCTTAAGACTCCGTCCTCCCTCCCCCCCCCCCCTACACACACAATCTCTCATACCTAACACTTTTAACATTCATAATCCTTCAGTCACAGCGATGAGCTTAGTGATAATAGACATGTCATGATCTATCTTCATTTGTTGTACACATTTATGTTTGTTAAGTAAACTTACTTTTTCTTTCGGTTATCTGTCAAGTGAAAAGTGGGGTATTAGGACCAAAGAAAAAGAGTCCTATATTTAGTTTTCACTATCAATGAACTCATAAAAAAATCGATGTTAGTCCAAAAGTGGCTCTCCTATGTAACAAAAAAAAAATCGATGTTACGTGACTTTTAAGTACCTATTAAAATATACATTACTTATCAGGTAAGATCATTGCTACATTATATTTATCTTACTTATGTGTGGGACTAATACTCGACTGTAACATAAACTTTTTGGGTTAGTGGATTTAATATTTATATACAAGGAATCTTTTTAAAACATTTATAGGATTCTTTTATAAACTATTTTAAAAAATATAAGCTTTTTCTTTTTTGAATATAAGCTTTTTTGTACTAGTGTATTTAATATTACACAATGAACTTTATATCGACCAAAAGAAAAAAAAATCAATGAACTTTTCAATATTTTCTTAAGATTCTTTCTTAAATTATAGTATAACTATATTACAAGTGACGAAAGATATACCTATTAAAATCACTAAATTGTTAACTTCTCAAATGGTTTGGAACTAAAGAAAAATTATATGGTTAATTCTTAGCATTTTTCTAATATGAACTTAACTAAAATCCATATACATAAACATTTATGTATACTTTTGGTTGGAAATTAAACATATTACCGATTTAAAAGAAAATACAATCTATACTATTTACACAAAAGTAAACACACCCAACATCTATCTCTTCTTCGATCGCAACTCACTCGTAAAATTTATCCAAGATAAACCGTTTTTAGTCAACAAATTCCTAAACCTATATATCTTCGTCGTTGAAACAATAACAACATCGGATAAACAAACTTCAAAAACCAGAGTTAACAGAAATATTTAATCACAGTTAACTTCTGTAACCGTAATATGTAACCGTGTAAAATACCACAATTCCTTCTAAATAACCCACAAATAGGTTTCGACTACAAAAGTCGGCCAGCCAAAAGATAGATTTCACCTTAATCCTTCCATAAATGGACAAGTACCTTATCTTATAAATCATCCTAGGTTGTAAGTAAAGCCACATCTCGTAACCATCCATTTCAAAGAGACACCCATCTCGTAACCATCCATTTCAAAGAGATACCCATCTAACCATATCCCACTTTTCCACCTATTCATGTTGTATTCGAAAATACATCCAACCAAGCCCCTACCTAAACTCCTTAAACTTATTCAACCTCTGCATCCGATAAGGTCCACACCATTCACACTGGCCCATCAAATATATTGGGCTAACATCTTGTGCACCAACCTAAGTCTCATAACAATCCAATTCAACCACATATGACTCAATCAAAATCGATACAATTTTCACAAAATCATGTTGACAAGATCAATTTCTGCCACGTTTACCCTGAAAAATCCATATTATCCAAATGCGAAAGAAAATTCCAAAAAAGAATTTTTTATAACCTTCTCGATATCCGGTTATTGTCGTGATTTTTTTTAAATAGTCATCGTCTTGACACCTTCCATTTCAATCTACAAGATCACTGTCACGCCCCAAAATTTATCAAACTAACTCTTGGGACGAGACTGCCACATACCTAAATATCAATATTCTAGATCGTTAAGGCGACATAGTAATATTAGGTACAACAGAACATTATCAAATCACTAAACTTCACATTTCGACTAAAAAAAAATAAGCTTCACACAAACGATCAATCCATTCCTAAACCTCGTGAACCAACCCTTCGACCATGACATTTTTATTCTCGTACTGGTGGAGAAAGGAAATGTAATGGGGTGGATGCATTGCTAATGTGAGAAAGGAATTGGACTGAGATGACAATTGGTATGTATGACAATTCATTTACGTGTTAAAATCAACATGGGTATGCAATTGAGCTAAGTTAGAAATAAAGAAAAAGAAACAAATAAGCAATACTTAACGGACTTTATAAGTTTTTCTAGTGAAAAAGCAACAGAGTAAACTCCCAAGTTGACCAAAAAACCTAATCTTCAAAATGTGCTCTCCGGCACATTTATCAAAAAAACCTAATATTCACCTCTGTTGGCCTCCACAGACGGCCAGCCTACCAACCCAACCATCCTCACAATATTGTCATCTCCTTCACCCCACCAAGTTACCAGTCCTCCACTTCCACCACCAAACTACCCCAGTCCCTGCCGACCATCTTTTTCCATCACTGAATCATCCAAACCCATTTCTTCTGTTCATCAAGGCCTCACCTCCTTCTCCATCCCTAAGCCTCTCCAACCAGGCCGCCGATCTTTTACCGCTGCCATACCTTTCACAGCCTAGACAAAAAACGGTTGTCCAAACCCTAGCCGATGGATCATCTTCTTGGGCCCTTTCAAATTTTGGACGGCCGACTACAGCCCATATCAGGGAACAGCGGCTCCAATCCCATCATCGAAGAAGCAAGGACATCATTTTCTTCACACTGCCCAAAATCGAATCAAGGCCTTTTGGGCCTTTGGTGAGATTTCTAATTTCTTTGTATTTATGTCTGCTAGTATTTATTACTCAGTAGATAATTTTATAAATTTCAAAAATAAGGATAATACTTTAATTTTTGAAATCTGTAAGAACAAATTGTCTCTTAATGTTTGTTTACATCAACACGCTGATAAGCAGAATGCGTGTTAAAGTATTGTTGTCCGAACAGGTACTTCCTAGGACTTTGTACTATTACAATTATATGATTGAGAAAGAGCAGATGAGTTTGGTTGTTAAAAACTTATTAGCTATTTCTATTCATAAGACAATATTTTGTGAAGTGAATGGGTCTTATGACACCAAAATTTACTTGGTTAAGTTGGTTTTTAAAACCAATTGCTTAGACTTTACAAACAGAATTTTAGAAGAAATTTTATGTATTGTTAATTATGGTGCTAACCCAATTCAAAGATTCAGATTTTCTGGACTTAGTAGCGCTTATTTGACTTCGTTTTCTTGGGCTAAACTCTTTGTGTTTTTGGCTAAACAGAGAAATTGTTTTAACCTTCCTTCTCACTTAGGTACAGTTATTAAAAATCAAGTATGGTTTGATTTGGAACGTATTAAAATTAGAGTATTCCTCTAACTTAAAGGATAAAATGTAGTTTTGTGTTGCTGTAAGTTTGATTTTGATCAAATTAATTTGTTTTGATGCATTAATTCTTTATAATAGTTCATGGCTTGATTTTATTGTCAAGACGGGAGTTAGTATATTCTACTTTTATGTTCACTGTTTTGTTTTTATAGATCATGAGGCAGGAAGAATGGTAGAAGACTATGCTAATAACCTGAAAGACAATTCAGATAACAAAGCAGAGGCTAGAGGAAAGATAGGAAAGAATGCAGCTTCAGCTTTTATTTCAGACTTTGTGGAAATTGTTTGCAACAACTTAAGTTTCCAAACTAGTACTGTTAGAGTGTTAGTTAAGAAGTTTAGAAATTGTAAGGTTTCGTATAACTTGAAAATCTCTTGTGTTAAGAGATCCAAAATCTTGAATGCTGATGGAGTTGCTAAACAAAAGCCTAGAGCCTCTTTGTTTAGCATTTGGAGATTCACTCTTCTTCTCCTATCAGCAAACTTCTATGTTGTTACTTTCGTCTAATAGGGATTGACTAATTTGTAAGAATATTTTTATTAATGCATTTTATTTTCGACTAAAAAAATAAGTTTTTCTAGTGGACTATATCTGTTTTTCTTTTTTGGAGTTCTTAGAAGGCTTGTCCTTAATGGACCAGACTGTAGCTGTTAATTTTTTTTTTTAAATCGGTCTGGTCCAAACCCTAGAAGTCAGGTCCAAATGTGAACGGTAAATTAGCGGTTCAAACAGGTTCCCTAACCGTCAGACCGATCCAATTAAGGAACCGGTTTAGACCGGTCTGATAGCCAGGTTGAATTTATCCTTACCTTAAAAAAAAAGAAAAAACACATACTCTTATCTTTAAAAAAAAGGAAAAACACATGCGAATGAATAAATAGAGTACTTATCAACTCCTGTTTAAAAGAAAATTTCAATCATTTCCTTTTTGATATTGAAAGTTTGGGAGTGAGCAGTGTTGCACTATTATGCTTATGCTTAAGTTACTACGGGCTCCAAAGTTGAGCAAGTTCGTTAATGAGAAACGAAATTATTAAATTTATAAATAGATTGACGTACATAGCTTTATTGAATTTCAAGATACATACATTTTAGGCAAGTTTAACTCCTTTCACCATGGAAGATGATTGACTTAATGCCTAATCACGACATTTTCTTTTATCGCTCGTATCAATAAGACCAAAACGGTATATAGTTAGATTAGAACAATCGTCATCGTCATCTTTCCCACTATCTTGATTATCATCACTAGAAATATGAAAATCCTTTTCATCGGAGGCCTCCGACTCGGTTTCGCTTTCGCTGTCCCTTTCATTACAACTTTCGCTAATGGTTTCACGAACCCACTCAAGAGATGTGGATGTATTTCCCCGCTCACAAATCTTTTTTTTACCCTTTTCACGAGAAGTGGAAGGTTGCACTCTACACATTTCTTTAATCTCTACGTAAATTTCAATAACATGGTATTGCCCGTTTTTTGCCCTACCTATCATCGCTTTGATCGTGTCATCCCTAACTACTAGAGCATGAAACCGTGGAAGGTTTGACGAAATCAGACATCGCCATATCAAATCGAAATTTACTTCATGTACATTCTAATTGTAATTCAAACACACTGCTTGTTCTAAACCATTTAATCCAACATCTCCTCCGGTCATAAACGGTTTACAATCTCCCCCGGTATATTCAACAACATCGTTACCACTCCGAACAATATTACCTCCATAAAAACATAACCACGTATAACTCATATTAACCTAAAAACACAATAAAACAACATAATCAATACTAAATGAAAGACAACAAACACATTATAATCAATATGAGAACAAACTTCTACAAAATACTCTGAATACTGTAAATTATACCAATAAAACCTATAACAAATGAATAGAATATTTACCTTTAAGATGAAATGTCTAAGGATTTGATGGAAAAATAAAAAAATTGGATGAGTTTTTAGTTGGTGTTGGTATAAAAGAAAAAACGGTATTGAAATGGGGTAGAAATAAGAAGGTTTCTATTTTAACTCTTAAATCCTGTTATTTTTTACCAAAATCGTGAAGAAGGCGGTGGTCAAATGTCCCCCTTTAATTAAGCGATCGGATTAGGTAAAAGACGGTCATTCGACGACCGCCTTATAAGGGAGGCGGCAAACGGACCGCGGCCAGAATGCTAGACTCCCAATTTCTTTTCCATGTGTGTTTTTTTGTCTATTATTTTTTTTAAAGCTAAAAACAATAAAAAACTCCTTACTTTGTGAATAGTTAAATACTTTTAAAAGCAATTTTTTAGTTGATGGGTGGATGACCGCCTTTTAAGGGAGGCGGCAAACAGACCGCGGCCAAGTTAGTGGACTTCCAATTTCTATCTGCATGTGTGCTTTTTTGTCTACTATTTTTTTAAAGGTTAAAATTTATAAATTACTCCTTACTTTGTGAATATTTAAATACTTTAAAAGCACTTTTTTTTGTTGATGGGTGTAATGTATTTTTTAGGAATAGTTTAGGGGCAATATGTAATAACTCCTTTCTTTTTTTTACGAAAAGCGTGGAAGATAAACGTCAAATCAAGTTGGAGACATGGCAGGGGGAATTATGATTTAAAGCCTCAACAATTTGGGATTCCATTTTAAAGGCTCAACCCTAACTAAGCCCCAACTATCTATCAGAACCCAACTAAAGAAGAGCAAAAAGACCAAAAAACCACCCTAAACCCTCTTATACACTAAAAATATTTTACCCAAAACAAAAACCCATATAAGTTTGGATCAACCCAAACCTTCTTTCTCTCGGTGACTTTCCTGTGACCCCCCCCCCTGTGCACAATACTCACGCCACCGTTCCCCTCCCTCCTCCCCTTCCTTCTTCACCCCACCCATGGCCTTCCACCTCCACCTCGAACGCTCCCTCTCTACTCTAAAAAACAGCAGCACCTTCCCACCATTTCCCTGTGGCATTCTCCACCATCACCTGCATCAAATTTGTTCCGCCCAAGAAAACCCTCACCGCCGCGAACTGCAGAGAAGCCTCTTCCCACCTCCTTTCCGTTCGTTAAGAAACCAGGACCTCCGTTCGTGATGACATCCGTTCGTGGACCTTCGTTCGTGAAGAAGAGCAGGACCTCGCCGTTCCATATATCTGGAGAAGGAGACCACCGAACCCCACCACCGCCGCTCGTTGATCCACCAGAATACCGCGTTTATCTTCTCCGATCTCATATTAGCTCCATATCCGGTCAACGCCACCCTCCGTGGACCATCACTGCCTCACCAACGTCGACCATCCTCTGCCTCCCCACCACCATCTCCTCCAGAACAAGAAAACCGCGTCGACTATCAGCGCCATCAACTGTTCAGATCTACTCCATTTCGAAACAACCAGATCTGTTCTGTTAATTTTTTTTTCTTACACCGCGTGTCTTGTTGGATCCAGCCCATTATGGGCTCTAGCTCATTTTTAAAAAAAAATGTTACTTTGTTGGTCCAGTCTTGATGGGTTTAGCCCTTGTTGGACTTGCTTTTTGTTGTACAACCCAAACTTGGCTCCTTGTCTTTTCAAACCGTGGTCTAGCCTTTCATGTTGTATTTTTTTAAACATAATTTTGTTTTTGTTTTTTTTGTTTGTGACCAGACCATTAGGGCCCGCCCTTTGGGTCTAGACATTAGAGACCAGTAGCATTTGTTGGTTTAATTTTTAAAAATTAAACCCTAATCTAGTTTGTTAATTTTGCAGGTGAAAATTAAACAGCAATGAAACACTAATTAAACACTATTGTGAAAATTTTAAAAGCTTGAAAAATTAATGTATGAAAAATAATTGGACTTCATAGGACATGCACTTGGACAAAACCGGAACATTTGACATATACAAACAACGAGAATTGAGTACAACCCCTAATGTATTTGGACTATTATATGAACAAAGACTAACGGCAATTATATATATATATATATATTTTTTTTTTCAAGAACGGCAATTATATAATTACCGTTCTTGAAAAAAAAAAACATAGGTTCGTATCCATAAAAAAACGTTAAAAACCATAGGTTCGTATCCATAAAAAATGTAGGTATGTACCTTGTGAATGTACCGAAAATGTATATCTGGGAAGTTAAAAGAATAAAAACTCAGAAATTAAATTAATAAAAAAAATAAAAATAAAAATAAAAAAAATTGAAAAGGGTAGAAAATAAAAACGTTAACCAAAAAATTGAAATTGAGTTAAGTTTTACAAAGAAATATTTTTCAATTAGGCTTTAAAAGTTAAGAATTATGAAAATTAAGCTCTAATTTGTGGAATCTCGTAACAGGAGTCTTGTAAAATTCATAATCATACATGCAAGAGGTAGTGAGCTTTATAGCAACAAAATTATTTATTATATAATCCAAAATAAGAAAAGATAACAGAGGTAGTGAGCTTTATAGCAACAAGATTATTTATTATATAAACCAAAATAAGAAAAGATAACGTGGTCTTTATAACAACAAGATTTCTCTATCCAACCTTCTAACTTGTTTAATAAAAATCGTAAACTCTAAGCAAATGATGTTGTTATGTTCAATAGTCACTAGTTAACTTACTTTTAAGACTCATCGTCCAATGCCGTAAAAGCGAAGCTTTAAGGACTATTTCGTCACGAATGATCCATCAAACCACATACAATGTAGATTCTCCTCCAACCAACCCCCAAATTAGAGGAAAGTTATCTAATATATCTTCACATTTCATAAATGATTTGTCTTTGGAAATTGTTTTTTTCACTTTTAAATAAAAATTATATACAAATTTATATAGAGATTTTTCCATAGCACAATATATTTCAAAAAACAATGATATATACCACACCAAATTATATCACCGCTAACTTAACAGTGGTTTAAAAAAATACCAAGACTAAAAAAACGAGATCTCTTCGAATTACATCCGACCAACGACCATCGATGATCACGTTATACAAATAATGGTGGTATCCCTATAGAATTTGTAATCATCTTTCTATGTGTAGGATAACAAATGTAAATTAAAGGGTTTACATCCGGATGGTGATGTTCAAAAGTTGTTATCACTTATTTCACTTATACAGGTATGTCTTTATAATATTCAAACCCCTATATCGTTGATAGGATAAAAACATTTTCTGCAAGTGTCGTGTTTGAGGGTTGTCACGTAAACTCTTTCGAAGTCCTTCGTCTACTTGTACTATAAGCTATGCAGTAGATCTCAATTTCGCGGCCTAGGCGGTCGACCCAGGCCTAGCGCCTAGGTGGGATTACACGGGCCTAGACGGGATTATACGGTTTTTAATCCCGCTATGTAATTTTGTATGTTTAGTAATATATATGTAGTAATAACAAATATTTTAACAATCTAAGTAATAAAATTCATCTAACAACATTATAGTATGTATAAAAAATACTAGATTTTGAGTTATAATATCAATTAAAAAATTCTCGAGAACAAGAAAAATAACAAGAAGACCTATGCGAGCATGTTTTGCAATTAATCGGTGTCTAGGCGGCCATTTTTTGCCATTAATCGTCCCTAGACGGGCTAGGCGCCTATTCCACGGCGACTAAGACGCTACGCAAAAACGCCTAGAATTTTGACTAGCGTAAACGGCTGAGGGGGAAGTTGACGTCTAGGCGCGCCTAGGCAGGGAGATCTACAACATAGACTATAAGTGAGCCTATAAAATTCAGTAAGAACGATTGTACACCTAGGACTCTCAGAGGTATTGTGACACTCAAGACAACCAAGGTCTAGAGATGAACTCTTAAATAGGATTTGGTGAGATAAGTTATATAGAAAACTTGTAAGCAATGTAAAGAAAATGATTGATAATCTATCAACTATCTTAAGCATAAAGAAGATAATGACGCTTTATAATGTAAACCGAATACGTCAAATAACCGTTGACAATGTACAAAAACGTGTGTCAATGAGATCAAAGATCACACGATAGTTGAACTCAGGTTAATTTTCTTGTGGATCACATACGCCGTGTTTGATGTCTTTAGATCGTGTCTTAAGTTAGTGCATACCATAAAATCTGAAGATTATGGTGAAAGAGTTGATAGAGACGGATCAAGGATTGATCTTTGGGGAGAGAGGTGCGGGTGAAAAGTTTGAACAATATTGCGGCGACGTTCTGAGAGGACAATAGTCTATTTTTACCATGAGTTTTCACTAAAAAAATTCGGACAAATTATCACGACAACACGGGACCGGGGGACGACTGCCCATCCCAGCCCTAGCTTCGCACTTGGACATGAAAGTTATTCTTATATGACAACACTCAGTACATCCGGTTCCGAGACCTTATGAAAATTTTGTCTTGAATTTTATAGCGAAATCATATAAAAAATAAAGTCCCCTTCCCAAATATATTTTTCATCTCTTAATTCTTTTCCAAATTAGAAAATGGCTTAATTATTTTCGTGACAATATCTTAAATTTACTGATTTTTATTTTTATTTTTCATCTTTGAAAATAAAAGTAAGACTTTTATCCTATATTCGATGGTCTAATATTTACATTACGTCATAACCTTTGATTATATTAATAAAATACATGTCATAAGATTAACTAGATAGTTAATATAATTAACTTTTGTATGATTAAAATATGAGATATGTGTTATTATATTATATGATTGGTCAACATCTAAGGTTGGATGAAAGTATTTTTCTAAAAATATTTCCTGCATTCATCACGATCATATCTGTTCGAAACATGTGTTGCGTCTCAATATGACTGAAATATTACTGTAGATTATCTTTAGTATCTTTAGATATTTCTTTTTTGTTTTTGGTCAAAGTATCTTAGATAATTGAATTGTATCTAACGCCATGACAACAATATATAAAGAGATTCAAATAATGCAACGCAAACAGTTAATGTGGCTTCTTCCAAACCATGGAAGCTAAAAACTCCATTCTTCTTCCCTTCTTCTTCCTCCTCTTTACCTTCCATTTTCCACCTACAATCACAAAAATTATCACTCCACAACCATGCAAAACCCTAGTTTTCTACTTCCACGACATCATCTTCAACGGCGAAAACAAAAACAATGCAACTTCCGTCATCGCCGGAGCTCCGCTTTGGGGAAACACTACCATCTTAGCTACACAAAACCATTTTGGAAACATCGTTGTCTTTGACGATCCGATCACTCTGGACAACAATCTGCATTCACCAGCAGTTGGTAGAGCACAGGGGTTTTATATATATGACAAGAAAGATGTATTCACTTCCTGGCTTGGATTTAGCTTCGTGTTTAATTCTACTGAGCATAAAGGTAGTATTAATTTTGCAGGAGCTGATCCATTGATGAATAAGACACGAGATATTTCTGTTGTTGGTGGTACTGGTGATTTCTTCATGACTAGAGGGATTGCTACGCTCATAACGGATGCTTATGAAGGCGAAGTTTATTTTCGACTCCGTGTTGATATCAAGTTATACGAGTGTTGGTGACGAGAATTTTAGTTACAATTGATGAACTTTACCAACTTTTTACGTTTAAATTTCCTTTTCTAGTTAGTTTGTGATTCTTTTGGAAATCCGCTCATGTTTCGACTTATGTTAGTGATTGCGAAACTCCCTGTAATATCTGGGTTTATTATTCATGTGGGTGCTTTTGCAAATTTATCAATTGATTTGAGAAAATGGTGAATTGTTCAAATAATTGATTGTTTGAAAGTGGGATCTGTTAATCGTTTGTTCTGTTTTTAGTCTTAGTTAGAATATTCTATTAGGGCCCGTAATTTCCTTCTATCTCTTTTCTAATTAATTTGGAGTCAATTTGCAATGTTGGTATTATTTTTTACATACATATGAGTTAAAGATAACGGGTCGTAGATCAAATATCATTGGAGTAAAAAAGACTTCAAATCTAAAGTGGCTCTCCGATATATTAAAAAAAGGATTTCTAATAAAGACAGGTAAGTTCAACTAAAACATACATACCAAACCCCGAGCTATCGGACAAGAAAACTCCTTTTCGCACCTGCTTGCTAGTGAGCAGAGTCTCTTTGAAGAGCTCATTGAGAGCAAGAAAAGGCTTGCCTCAGAGTTTAAATTCGATTTGTTTATATAAATTACCAAAGATCCCATGGAAGCGTAAAATATAATACGAGGTGTATCCCATCCATATCTATTTCGCGTTAATAACTTCCATAATTTTTCAAGAGGGTCCATATACGGGATCAGTTTACCATTCGATTTAGTACCAGTTTGCCATCCAATCAACACAAAAATTCGCCTCCTGATATACATAGGAGATTTCGAAGTTAACATAATTTTTAAATATAGTTTGACAATCTCTGAGTACTTCATTCGACCAACCTCTTTACTCCCGCCGTCATTCACTAGCGCATGTACCTCAAGCGAATCATTCTCAATGAAAAGCATCTCATACTTATGAGTAAATGTCATATACAAATCAAAATGCTCTGCTTGAAATGCTGAGTTTACCAAATAAGAGCCTGCGAATCCTCCTAAGAGAACTCCTTTACTATCACTGGAAAAGGCCCGGAACTCCCGATTTACTAGCCCCTTATGCTAAACAACCATCTATGTTGAGTTTAAACCAAAAACCAGTTTAACCCACTTAACTAGTGTACTTCTCGCTGTGGTAATTATCCCCCCGTCTCGCTCTCTTCCTCAAGCCTAGACATAACCCACATATGTATTTTTTACAATAGATTTAATTGTTCCAATCGAATTTTCATTGGTATTTTCTTCAAAATAATTTTTGTTTCGATCAATTTAAATGTGCCAGCATAAATCAATCGCGACAGTTTTCTAGCCCTTTCTTCGTTTCTTTGCAACCAAGCAATTCTTTCCACCATTCAAGATTTACGAAGGTTGTTGTCACAATGGATTTAATAATTTGGTTTCTTTATCTTCCCGTTGTTATGGGAAAATGATATTTGATCAAAGGTTTTATAGTTGTTGATGTTTTTTTACAATACTTTAAAAAAAAAAAGGCAGTTAGACGATTCTCTACTGTTTGAAGGTCTCCTAAATATCTACCGTGATTAATTGATCGCCTATTCCAATAAGCCAATTAATCGGTCTATTACATTGGTGAAACTGGGAGCAAAGGGGATGTAGTTTCTCGGACCCCTTCCTTGCAAACCCCAACATACAATTACAAAATTTCTTGTATAATTTTTTGGAACAACATGAGCTAAAATATATAGTATTAGCTAGCCTACAAAAACCCAACGAGACGAAATAACCCTTATAATTATTTTTTGTAACTTTTATCCTCGAGAAGCTCTTATTGAACGTAAATTAACCCTTGAAATTTACTTATTTTGTCAATTTACCTAATTCAATAATAGGGGTATGTATGAGTCCAACACCGGAATTTTTGGCAAGGTTCAATCTAGTAGCAGCCCTATCTTTTTAAGACCCGATTCAACAAGGTTTTGACCGACAGACTTTTGGCGGGGTTTCATTTAACTATTTTCTTTTTATATCTACAGATTTGTTAGCAATTGAGTTTATTTTTGTACTAAATGACTTTTTATACTATAATTTTATTCTCTAATATTATTTTATCAAATCATGACACACAACACATACACTTTGAAGGTATTTATATATATTATATATAAAAGATAATAAAGAATAAATATTTATCTTTATCTCATACGAATTTATAATGCCTTTTATTTCTTATTATATCACCAAGTATACAATCACATTGAAATAATATTATTAGGCTGATTTACCTATGGGGTTTTGGAGACAAGTTTAGTGACCTATAAAGAATACGTGGCTAGGTTATTCTTCAAAGCGGCCACCACCCAATTTTATGGGTAACCAAATACTAAAATACCTCAAATAAAATAATAACCACCTAAAGACAAAAATCAAGTGGCAGTTTGTATGAATGACCAAATTAGTACCAACTCACTGAGTAACGATACTTTTCAGATCTGACCACCACTAATCGACCACCGCAGAGATTTTACTGAGTGCTAAACTTTTTTAATGAGTGTTTGAAAATTTTACTGAGTGCTCGGATATTCTACTGAGTACTTAGACAAATTCATTGAGTACGAAAAAAATCACATAGAATACTCAGCAGGGTCTTTGAGTATACTCAAAATTTCATTGAGTATGCTCAGTAAATTATTGAGTATTTATAGTAAAAAATCTAACTAACAAATATTAAACAAAAAAAGGGAGTAATAACACAATTTTTTTTATATAAATTGAAAAAAATTACAAACTTAATGAAAAATATAACAAATTACAAACAATCAAAATTACTAAAAAAACAAAAAACAAAACAAAACTATCATCTCATACAAAAACCGAAAAAGAAAAATTACAGAGAAATAACTAGTTTCTCAAGATCTCCGTTGATGGCTACGAAGATCGAAACAAATCTCACTGCTACGAAAACAAATATTTGCCGGAGTTGTTCTTCTAAGCCACAAACGCACCACGTCGGAGGTCTTGAAAGCTTCACTGACAAATCACAAACCACGAAGCTTCCTCGCCAAACCGTTGTCAACTCACGAACCACAAAGCTTCCTCACCAGAATCGTTACTTTCACGAAGATTCCTCGCCTGAGCCATGAAGCTTCCTCTTCAGATCTCCGAGCAAACTCACGAATCACGAAGCTTCCTCGCCTGAACCGTTGTTTCCATGAAGTTTCATTACCTGAGCCATGAAGCTTCCTTGCCTTTCCGAGTGAACTCACAAAGCACGAAGATTCTTTGCCTAAATCGTTGCTTCCACGAAGCTTCCTCGCCAGATCTCCGAGCCAACTCACAAACCACGAAACTTCCGCGCCTGAACCATTGCTAAGCTCAATTTGAGAATTGTTTCCAACCGTGAAGCTTCGTTTGGATGTTGAAGACCCTGACTTCATTAATGGATCTGATCTCTGGTCTTGCTTCAATGGTTGCTACAAGTGTTGTGTCTTTTTAGGGATGTGAGGAGAGGAGAGAGGAAGGGTTGTGTTTTGTAGGGTTAAAATGAAAAAAAATATAATTCAGTATATACAATATTCAAAAAACAAATGGGGATATAATGGATAGTGGGAAAATATGGGAAAATAGGCATATAGTGTTAAATCTTAATTGTGGTCTTTAGAAAGAAGGATGGATTGGGTAGGGTAAAAATCCCTATTATTTATCATGTAAAAGTCATATAAGTTAAAATGTGACACTAATATAATATTAGATTTTAATACTGGCAAAAGTCATATTAGTTACTGTGAGATATTTATACTAAAAATATTATTAGTGACACTATTTTTAGTTAAGCAAACTTAAATTATTGAAATAATTAGACATAATCCAAGAAATTTCTTTAAATAATCAAATGATAATATTAATAAGTTAAAAGATTATATTCTATACATAAAATATATTATAAAAATGAAACAATTATTTGAATGACGGGTAGGGTTGAATCGAGTAAGTATTGTCAACATGAAAACTCTGTATAGGTCTAAACCCGCAAGTTTTACTAAAACTAAGATTCAGTGTAGATCCAAACCTATGCAAACGGACAATAAAAGTCGGAATATGACGATCAAGCGACCCAAACAATGCACTTGCTCACCCCTATTCAGTAATATTTGTTAATTCTAATCTACTCAAACTAATAAGGATGGAGTTATAAGTTTTACCAGAAAATGACGTTTCTTTAGATATTTTTGTTCGATTAAAATTATCTAAACAAAAGTATCTCTTTCCAACTCGCCACCATCTTAAATTTTTATAATAAAATTATAAAAAAAAACATGAAATATACAACAATGATAATCAAGAGACTTGTCACATTCTACATATTTTATATACAACATCTTAATTTGACAAAAAATAAACTATTTCACATTTTATTTCCAAAATAAAAATGAAAATGTAAAGGAGTAAAGAGCAATTAAAAGAAAAAATAAAGGTCTAGTTTGCAAAAACCACTTCACGAGGTGCTAAAAGCAATATTCCGAAAAGGATATAGAAACCAACGGCCTTAACTGGCGCGCTATATTATGATATCTTTATCTTCTTAGCTTATCTATATCAGATCAACAAACACTAAATCCTTCATAGGACTTGCAAGCAAAATGAGAAGCATAACGCTCTCATCAAACAGTGTCCTCCTAAGAACAACCTTAAATTCATCAAAGCCTCTCAAACTCTTTCACTTTTGCTCTCCCTTCAACCTTCCTTCTCCTCTATCCAGGTGAATTTTGATTCTGTAGTTTCCACTTCTTTTTTTTATCCAACAAATTGTATAAGGTTTCGTATTTTCTCAAAGTTGGTAGTTAACATTTTCTCGAATTCTTGGGTCATTTTAGGAATTCAAGGAAGTTATATATAGACATCAATGATGCAAAGTCTAGCAATTTCAGATATCAAGCTTACAACAAGTCACAAACAAGTGAATACACCACCATTTCAGATAGTACACGATCAAACAATTCAAGAATCGAACATATTCAAGTTTCGAATATTCCATTTCAAAAATATCTGAAATTTATAATGCTTAGTGGAATTTTCACACTTCAAAACACTCAACATGCTATTGCCGCCTCGGATATCGCAGCTGATTTGTCATTTTTTGGGGACCTTGGTGATATTAGCACAGGTTTTGCTTCAGTTAGGGAAATCTCCATTTTTTAAGTCTTCAAGAATTATTATTTTCTGTTAATCATGGAGGTTTTATTTGCAGGCGTTTTTGTTGATATTTTTCTCTGAACTTGGGGACAAGACCTTCTTCATTGCAGTAAGAATTTTTAGAGATATATATTCAAAAATCTCGGCTTAATGTTTGTTTAAATAAATTACATTGCGTTTCATATTAGTGTCTTAGTACAATATTTGTTTATTCATATAGAAATAATTTCAATTCATTATTGTTCTGATTAGGCTCTATTAGCGGCAAGAAATTCTGCTGGTATTGTTTTTCTTGGGACTTTTGGCGCGCTCGGGTATGTCTCTTAAAATGATTTTAGTTGAGTAAATTGCACAATTAGTCCTTGTGGTTTCCAAAACTATAGTCCTATAGTCCTTGTGCTCTAAAAATGCCGCTAAAGGTTCCTTTTTGCGTCATTTTTAGCGAAACTATAGTTTTGGAGATCACAAGGAGGGACTAGTAATGCAATTAACCGTTATTAGTGTTACTCTCGAACACAAAGTACGACTATTTAGAATGTCGTATCTTGTATGGACAGGGTTATGACAATAATCTCTGTAGCTCTTGGACGAACTTTTCACTATGTTGACGATATCATACCGTTCAGGTTTATTTCCCTTCGTACTAGAATATTACTTTGTCATATTTCAATCTAGCTAAACTTCGAAAATGTAGATTAGGCGACACCGATTTACCGGTGGATGATATAGCGGCAGTTCTCCTTTTGGTATACTTTGGTGTTTCTACATTGCTCGAAGCCTCCTCTAGTGATGGCCAAAAAACCGAGGAAGAACAAAAGGAGGTAATATCCTAAAACAGTTTAGGGTTATTTGATCAAAGGTTTCTTCCTGTTGTTATGGGAAAAATGATATTTGATCAAAGGTTTTATAGTTGTTGATGTTTTTTTAACAATACTTAAAAAAAGGCAGTTAGGCGATTCTCTAGGTGTTTGAAGGTATCCTAAATATCTACCGTGATTAATTGATCGCCTATTCCAATAAGTCAATTACTCGGTTTATTACGTTGGTGAAACCGGGAGTAGAGGGGATGTAGTTTCTCGGACCCCTTCCTTGTAGACCCCAACATACAATGACAAATTTTCCTGTATAATGTTTTGGAACAACAAAAACCCAACGAGACGAAATAACCCCTATAATTATTTTTTGTAACTTTTATCCTCGAGAAGCTCTTATTGAACGTAAATTAACCCTTGAAATTTACTTATTTTGTGAGATTTATCATAATTCAATGATAAGGGTATGTACGGGTCCAACTCATTATAAATTCACAAATTACAGATGCTGTTCAATAGCAATGGGAGGTATAATCTTAAGAAAAATCTACCGAAAGGCCTTGTTCTTGCCGCCACAACGGTGGATAGGACGATGTTGGAGTATCGGGGAAGGGGCTTAACTTAGCATTATAGAGTAAGCACCTTCATGAAGTCATCCTTGACCACTTTTTGTGGAATACGAGTCGAAGCAATAACAATAACTCGAACACGTTCGGTCTGTTTTTTGAGAGCGGAATTTTCGGCAAGGTTCAATCTACTAGCAGACCTATTTTTTTAAGACCGAATTTAACATAGTTTTGACCGATGGACATTTGGCGGGTTCGTGGTAGGTTTTTATTTAAGTATTTCTTTTTTATATCTACGGATTTGTTAGTAATTAAGTTTAATTTTGTACTAAATGACTTTTTATACTATAATTTTTTTTTTTTTTGCATACAAATGAGGCGTTAAAGCCGGTGTTACATAGTAACTATATTGATCTAAGAGGCTAAGGCTCGGTACTGCACAACCGCTCTTGTCCTTCGTGATATGATCCTATAGAAAATCCGGGGGGTCAACATGAACACATATATCCCCTCCTAGTTCCGCTCCTCTCTTTGCCAAAGAGTCCGCACATCATTTAGCTTCTCGGAAGATACAATTTAGTTCGAAACCCCTATGATTGGCTAACATATCCATGCACTCCCGCCCAATATTACACGCCCAATTCTTGGAACTACCACAGCCCTTCACTAGCGCGTGAAGTTCCCCATAATCTGTTTCAATATAAAGCTCCTCATAACCCCGATCTATTGCCCATTTTAACCCAAAGTGTAAGGCTAAAAGTTCGGACCTAAAAGCGGATTCCAATTCACACGAAGATATACTATAATTTTATCCTCTAATATTATCTTATTAAATCATGGCACACAACACACATACTTTGAAAATATTAATATAAATTATATTTAAAAGATAATAAAGAATAAATATTTATCTTTATCTTGTCGGAATTTATAATGCCTTTATTTTTTATTATATCACCAAGTATACAATTACATTGAAATAATATTATTTAGGTGATTAACCTATGGGGTTTCAGAGACAAGTTTAGTGGCCTATAAAGAATATGTGGCTAGGTTATTCTTCAAAGCAGCCACCACTAGAGGTGGAAATCGGAAGGAACGGATCGGAAAAAGGGTCTTTCGAAAAAATTCCTATTTTTTTTGGAATAGATTTTTTCTGTTCCAATTCCTATCCAATTTTTCGGAACTGGGAAAAATAATTCCGAATTCGGAATTTTGGAATTTGCCGGAAATTCGGAAATTTCGGCACGGAAATTTCGGAACTTTTTGTTCGGAAATTTTGGAATTTTGGGTTCGGAATTTTTGTTTCAGAAATTGCAGGACTAAGGGTTGAAAATCAGAGCAATAGTTTATCACTTACACGAAGATAGTTAAAAAACAAAACTTATAAAACTTTTCATGTAACCGTAGTTAAAAAGCTTAACTTATAAACTTCATGAACAGTAACAAAATTAACATAAGTAACAAAAAGTAAAAAAACAATGACCAAAGTAACATAAGTAACAGAAGGTAAAAAAAACTATGACTGTAAATTACTTTTCAAATTACATAAAAAAAACAGATATTGGATTTCGTGGGAAGGTAATGTGAAATATGAAGAAATAGGTTAGCCTTAAGGTTTTATCAGGTTTGTTGTTTTTCTTTATTTTCCTAACATAAAAGAAAATGTATCAGTGTGTTTCAAGTTTTCAACGTTTACATTTTCTTTTCTTCTTTTGTTATGTAAATTTTCAACATTTCTGATTGTATACTTTTTTTTTCTTTATATTAATATTTATTATTTATTTAATATAGGAAATGTAAAATCGGATCAAAAAATCCGAAAATTTCGAAAATTTATATGTAGTTCCAATTTCGATCCAATTTTTTTCGGAAAAATCGGAAATCGGAATTTCATAACCGTAGAAAAAGTTCCGAATTGGAAATCGGAAATTTCGGATCCGATTTCAACCCCTAGCCACCACCCAATCTTATAGGTAACCAAATACTAAAATACCTCAAATAAAACAATAATCCCCTAAAGACAAATAACAAGTGGCAGTAAGTATAAATAACCAAATTAGTATCAACTCACTGAGTATCGATACTTTTCAGATTTGGCCACCACTGATCGACCACCACAGAGATTTTACTGAGTGCTAAATTTTTTTACTGAATGCTAGAAAAGTTTACTGAGTGCTCGGAATTATAATGAGTACTCAGACAAATTCACTGAGCACAAAAAAAATCACGGACAATACTCAGCAGGGTATTTGAGTATACTCAAAATTTCATTGAGCGTGCTCTGTATATATTGAGTATTTATAGTAAAAAAATCTAAGTAACAAAATTAAACAATAAAAATGGGAGTAATAACACAATTTTTTTATATAAATCTAAAAATTTAAAAACTTAATGAAAAATATAACAAAATTACAATTATTACTAACAAACAAAATTACTAAAAAAAAAGAAAGAAAAACATAACTCTCCTCTCATACAGAAATCGGAAAAGAAAAATTACAAAAAAATAACTCGTTTCTCGAGATCTCCATTGATGGATACGAAGATCGAAACAAATCTCACTGCTACGGAAACAAAGATTTGCCGGAGCTGTTCTTCAAAGCCACGAACGCGCCACGTCGGAGGTCTTGAAAGCTTCACTGCCAAACCACGAACTACGAAGCTTCCTCGCCTAAAGTTGTCAACTCACGTACCATAAAGCTTCCTCGCCAGAACCGTTACTTTCACGAAGCTTCCTCGCCTGAGCCATGAAGCTTCCTCTTCAGATCTCCAACAAACTCACGAATCACGAAGCTTCCTCGCCTGAACCGTTGTTCCAACAAAGTTTCCTTGCCTGAGCCACGAATATTCCTCGCCTCTCCGAGACAACTCACGAACCACGAAGCTTTTTTGCCTAAATCGTTGCTTCCACGAAGCTTCCTCGCCAGATCTTTGAGCTAACTCATAAACCACGAAGCTTCCTTGCCTGAACCATTGCTAAGCTCCATTTGAGATTTCTTGCCAACCGTGAAGCTTCTTTTGGATGTTGAAGACCCCGACTTCATTAATGACTCTGATTTCTGATCTTGCTTCCATGGTTGCTATAATTGTTGTCTTTTTAGGGTTAGGAAGGCTGTTGTGGGGGAGAGGGGTGAGGAGAGAGGAAGGGCTGTGTTTTGTAGGGTTAAAATGAAAAGTGTATAATTTAGTATATACAAAATTTTAAAAACAAACGTGGATATAATGGGTAGTGGAAAAATATAGGAAAATAGGCATATAGTGTTAAATCTTAATTGTGGCCTTTAGTAAGAAAGATGGATTGGGTAGGGTAATAATATCTATTATTATCATGTAAAAGTCATATAAGTTAAAATATGACACTAATATAATATTAGATTCTAATACTGGTAAAAGTCATATTAGTTACTGTGAGACATTTATACTAAAAATTATTATTAATGACATTATTAGTGACACTATTTTTAGTTAAACAAACTTAAATTATTGAAATAATTTAACATAATCCAAGAAATTTCTTTATATAATCAAATGATAATATTAATAAGTTAAAAGATTATATTGTATACATAAAATATATTATAAAAATGAAAATAAATATTTGAATGACAGGTAGGGTTGAATCGAGTGGGAATTGTCAACATGAAAACTCTGTATAGATCTAAACCCGCAAGTTTTACTAAAACTAAGATCCAGTGTAGATCCAAACCTATGCAAACGAACAATAAAAGTCGGAATATGACGAATCAAGCGATCCTAACAATGCATTTGCTCACCCCTATTCAGTAATATTTGTTAATTTTAAATCTACTCAAACTAATAAGGACGTAGTTATAAGTTTTACCAGAAAATGATTATGAAAATAATCACGTTACTTTAGATATTTTTGTTCAATTAAAATTATCTAAACAAAAGTATCTCTTTCCAACTCGCCACCATCTTAAATTTTTATAATAAAATTATCAAAAAAAAAAACATGAAATATACAACAATGATAATCAAGAGACTTGTCACATTCTACATATTTTATATACAACATCTTAATTTGACAAAAAATAAACTATTTCACATTTTATTCTCCAAAATAAAAATGAAAATGTAAAGGAGTAAAGAGTAATTAAAAGAAAAAATAAAGGTCTAGTTTGCAAAAACCACTTCACGAGGTGCTAAAAGCAATATTCCGAAAAGGATATAGAAACCAACGGCCTTAACTGGCGCGCTATATTATAATATCTTCTTAGCTTATCTATATCAAATCAACAAACACTAAATCCTTCATAGGACTTGCAAGCAAAATGAGAAGCATAACGCTCTCATCAAACACTGTCCTCCTAAGAACAACCTTAAATTCATCAAAGCCTCTCAAATTATCTCACTTTTGCACTACCTTCAAGCTTCCTTCTCCTCTGTCCAGGTGAATTTTGATTCTGTAGTTTCCACTTCTTTTTATCCGAACCCAAAATTCCAAAATTTCCGAACAAAAAGTTCCGAAATTTCCGTGCCGAAATTTCTGAATTTCCGGCAAATTCCAAAATTCCGAATCGGAATTATTTTTCCCAGTTCCGAAAAATTGGATAGGAATTGGAACAGAAAAAATCTATTCCAAAAAAATAAGAATTTTTTCGAAAGACCCTTTTTCCGATCCGTTCCTTCCGATTTCCACCTCTAGTGGTGGCTGCTTTGAAGAATAACCTAGCCACATATTCTTTATAGGCCACTAAACTTGTCTCTGAAACCCCATAGGTTAATCACCTAAATAATATTATTTCAATATAATTGTATACTTGGTGATATAATAAAAAATAAAGGCATTATAAATTCTGACAAGATAAAGATAAATATTTATTCTTTATTATCTTTTAAATATAATTTATATAAATATTTTCAAAGTATGTGTGTTGTGTGCCATGATTTAATAAGATAATATTAGAGGATAAAATTATAGTATATCTTCGTGTGAATTGGAATCCGCTTTTAGGTCCGAACTTTTAGCCTTACACTTTGGGTTAAAATGGGCAATAGATCGGGGTTATGAGGAGCTTTATATTGAAACAGATTCTGGGGAACTTCACGCGCTAGTGAAGGGCAGTGGTAGTTCCAAGAATTGGGCGTGTAATATTGGGCGGGAGTGCATGGATATGTTAGCCAATCATAGGGGTTTCGAACTAAATTGTATCTTCCGAGAAGCTAATAGATGTGCGGACTCTTTGGCAAAGAGAGGAGCGGAACTAGGAGGGGATATATGTGTTCATGTTGACCCCCCGGATTTTCTATAGGATCATATCACGAAGGACAAGAGCGGTTGTGCGGTACCGAGCCTTAGCCTCTTAGATTAATATAGTTACTATGTAACACCGGCTTTAACGCCTCATTTGTATGCAAAAAAAAAAATTATAGTATAAAAAGTCATTTAGTACAAAATTAAACTTAATTACTAACAAATCCGTCGATATAAAAAAGAAATACTTAAATAAAAACCTACCACGAACCCGCCAAATGTCCATCGGTCAAAACTATGTTAAATTCGGTCTTAAAAAAATAGGTCTGCTAGTAGATTGAACCTTGCCGAAAATTCCGCTCTCAAAAAACAGACCGAACGTGTTCGAGTTATTGTTATTGCTTCGACTCGTATTCCACAAAAAGTGGTCAAGGATGACTTCATGAAGGTGCTTACTCTATAATGCTAAGTTAAGCCCCTTCCCCGATACTCCAACATCGTCCTATCCACCGTTGTGGCGGCAAGAACAAGGCCTTTCGGTAGATTTTTCTTAAGATTATACCTCCCATTGCTATTGAACAGCATCTGTAATTTGTGAATTTATAATGAGTTGGACCCGTACATACCCTTATCATTGAATTATGATAAATCTCACAAAATAAGTAAATTTCAAGGGTTAATTTACGTTCAATAAGAGCTTCTCGAGGATAAAAGTTACAAAATATGAATTATAGGGGTTATTTCGTCTCGTTGGGTTTTTGTTGTTCCAAAACATTATACAGGAAAATTTGTCATTGTATGTTGGGGTCTGCAAGGAAGGGGTCCGAGAAACTACATCCCCTCTACTCCCGGTTTCACCAACGTAATAAACCGAGTAATTGACTTATTGGAATAGGCGATCAATTAATCACGGTAGATATTTAGGATACCTTCAAACACCTAGAGAATCGCCTAACTGCCTTTTTTTAAGTATTGTTAAAAAAACATCAACAACTATAAAACCTTTGATCAAATATCATTTTTCCCATAACAACAGGAAGAAACCTTTGATCAAATACCCCTAAACTGTTTTAGGATATTACCTCCTTTTGTTCTTCCTCGGTTTTTTGGCCATCACTAGAGGAGGCTTCGAGCAATGTAGAAACACCAAAGTATACCAAAAGGAGAACTGCCGCAATATCATCCACCGGTAAATCGGTGTCGCCTAATCTACATTTTCGAAGTTTAGCTAGATTGAAATATGACAAAGTAATATTCTAGTACGAAGGGAAATAAACCTGAACGGTATGATATCGTCAACATAGTGAAAAGTTCGTCCAAGAGCTACAGAGATTATTGTCATAACCCTGTCCATACAAGATACGACATTCTAAATAGTCGTACTTTGTGTTCGAGAGTAACACTAATAACGGTTAATTGCATTACTAGTCCCTCCTTGTGATCTCCAAAACTATAGTTTCGCTAAAAATGACGCAAAAAGGAACCTTTAGCGGCATTTTTAGAGCACAAGGACTATAGGACTATAGTTTTGGAAACCACAAGGACTAATTGTGCAATTTACTCAACTAAAATCATTTTAAGAGACATACCCGAGCGCGCCAAAAGTCCCAAGAAAAACAATACCAGCAGAATTTCTTGCCGCTAATAGAGCCTAATCAGAACAATAATGAATTGAAATTATATATATGAATAAAAAAATATTGTACTAAGAGTCTAAGACACTAGTATGAAACGCAAATGTAATTTATTTAAACAAATTATTACTTTTTAGAGAAGTTAGTAAATTACTAGTTGCATATGGATCAAGACTTTTGTCTCTCCCAAAGTTTACTGATATATATGGGTACAAGTATAAAGGAATTTGGATTTCCTTAACAATTGTATCTAGAGGTAACATAATTACTTGTAAATGTGTTATGATTATCAATTAATTTCTTAAACCCATTATGTATGATTTTTTGTATTTGCAGCTTTGGCTGGGAATTATGTGAACTTTGGTGTGTTTGAATTGTATGGGGATAGAGCACTTGCTGATGCAATGGATATTACTCTTAAAATGACACTTTCAATTCCACTCGCTGATGTTTTAGCTTACAGAAAGGTCTCTCATTTATTGAATTATTTCTTACCCTTTCTCTCTTAAGGTTTTAATGACTAGTGCTAAATGTAATAGTTGTTGTTTTATTTGCAGTTAACAAGGGCTTTATTTTGCGTTTGTGGAGGTTCTATTTAATAGCCATATTAATTTTGTGTTAAATCTTGATACAAACACATTTGTGCATATAGTTGGTTCTCTTGACTCAGGCTTAAAAGCTTTGGATGGAGGTATATCTTCACAGGTATATTCCACGTTGATCCTATATTATATGTTGTATTAAGTCCTTCATTATTTCGATTCTAATGATATATTAGCATAGCATGAATGTAAGTAAGTAAATGTAACAAGGTGTTGTGTGTTTTTGTTAGTGTGCTTCTGCAATTGATAATTTGGGTGCTTACTATTTTAACCACGTGACTATGGGAGAGTCTCCTACTTCAACAGCTGCTATTAATCTTGCTAGGCATATTGCTGAATACCCCAATTTACTTCCTGAAGTAAGTCTTGTGTAGTTTTCATGTATTTTGAACTTATCTTAATCTCATTATATTCATTCATTCTCTTTCTTTTCAGATTCTCAAAACTCTCTTTGAGATTGTTTTATTCGAAGATCATGGAAATCAATGGAGTCTCAGTAGACCAATGCTTAGCTTGATACTCATAAATGAACAGGTCACCTCATTTTTCCACTATTTAATCCTTTATTTACTAGTCATGAATTTTGTTGACCAGTCATTAATAAAATGATATATGTTTGATGTGCAGATATATTCAGACTTGAAGGGTCACATTTTGGCTACACAGGTAAAATGATAATTAATATATATATATATATATATATATATATATATAATAAATAGCGTTGACTTGACTTGACATGATTTGTTATTATATTGTAGCCTGTGGAACAGCATCAACGTCTTGCATTATGCTTTGATAATTTAATGGCTGATGTAGCAAGAAGCTTGGATTCTAAAAATAGGGATAAGTTCACCCAAAATCTTACTATTTTTAGGAATGGTTTCCGTGTTAAATAAGGGTGGTGAATGAATCTACTTTTACATAATTTTGCATGGAATACAAAACTAAACTAACTCTCTCCTGCTCTGGTGAAATTGTATATTCTTTTAAAAAGCAGATAAAGGTTGGTATATTTGTAGCATAGACAAGTGTTTCTCATAAATTTGCAGGTCTGTGATTGATAGATGATTCGGATTTCTGAATTTCATTTTTCTTTTTGTTGTATATGACCTGTCAGATTTTGCAATCTAATTTTACAAACATGTAATCCAATTACATAAGTCATTACTTATCCATAGATAATTATGTCTTTTCCTTCTTTAAGGCTAATAACTATCGTTAAAAGTCATACGATATGGTAATTTTAGTCAAAACATAACTTACATGTTTGTGTTTATGTGGCGATAAATACCACTTCACACGAGAAAAATCGTGGTCTATAACACTGTATTGCTTAATAAAATCTTTTAGACCATGCAAAAAAATAAGAAAGTGTAGGATTCAAATTTTATTGAGTAAATAACAATCAAATAGATCTAGAAAAGGAATATTATCTAGATTATTAAATATAAATCATCAATAAGTCAATCATATTTAATTTCATTAATGTAATTCAAATTTAAAAATTATACATATTTATCTTTCGCGAAATATGTGTATTTTATCGAAATCAAGGAACCATTATATTTTTAGTCCAAAGGAACCATTATGAACAATAGATATAATTAACTATGAAGAAAAGCAAAAAAAAAAAATTCAAATATAATATCAAAGGCTTCTCGGATAACCTTGACTTGGTTCGGGGTATTCAGCAGGTGTCGGCTGCTAATTGGAGGCTTCGACCGTGGATTCGGCAGATTAACAGACTGGCAGCGTTGGTAGCCCCAGTCTTTTTCAAGCACATCCCAAGGCAGTTCAACGGTCGTGCAGACAACTTAGCTAAGAAAGCCAGACACAGGGCACAGCAAGAGGGAGGAAATAACTCTAAGCTACTCATTTCTCAATTTTCTCGATTAGGAATCGGATAATAGGATTGTTATTTTGTTTAAATGTATTACGCGCCCAAAAAAAAAAAAAATATAATATCAAAGGCTATGACTAAGTTCCATCTTTTATAGCAAGTCATCTTCAAAATAATTAATTCTTGAATCCATTAACAAAGTTGTCAAAATTACAAAGTTAAAAAAAAATTACACTGCCTTCTAGAATCCATCAACATAGTCGCGTAAGAATATACAAGATAAAATTTAAGTACCAAACGAGAATACCATTATCAATAAAAAATTGATACAATCGATATATGACATCTAATAGTACAAATGTGCAATGCATCACAATTTCTCTATCATATCCACCATCTTAGGAGTTTTGATCTCGAAGGACAAAGAATTAATCTATACAAGGACATTATATCTGGCTTTACAAAGACTAAAACACAACCACAAATTCGGCAAGCAACATTCTATCAAGGAGTTTAAAAGCGACATTTAGTTTTTAAGGCCCAAGCTATACCCATAATACTCACAAAGATCTTAACCTAACCCGTTTATTAGATTCTAACTAAAAATCCAAAAAAGACCAAAAATACCACCCTCCCACTTCTTACACTGAAACAACTCAAACCAAAACACAAACCCTCACTCTCTTCTCTGGCGATCCCACCCCATTCCTCTCTCTCTTCTCTGGCGATCCCACCCCATCTCCTACCCTCCCTTTCTCTTCTCTCTAACGATCCCACCTTCCTACCTTCGGGGCCATTCTCCACCATCATCAAGCCTCCATTCTCCACCATCAACAAGGCCAAGAAAAACGTAGCCATTGTTGCGCTGTTGTGCACCAGAAAACTGCCGCCCTAAAGCCTCACCTTCACACCATCAACAAGGCCAACATAACTGTCGCCGGCCTCACCGTCTTTCGTTCCCCTGCCGCCGCCATTAATGGACCATCATCAAGCCCTAAAAACCGACACCAACAGATCTCCTCCCACCAACAGATCTCTTCCCAACCAGATCTCTTTCCACCAACTAGTTTAGAAGAGATCTCTTCATAGTCGCACTCCTGCAACAAAAAACCACCACTAGACCATTCTTGACCTCAGTTCTCAACTTCAAACCGTGGGTACAGCCTATGTTGTAGATCTTGGTTTCGGACATTAGGCGGTCGACCGGGACCTAGCGCCTAGGCAGGATTACACGGGGCCTAAGCGGAATTATACAGTTTTGAATCCCGATGTGTAATTTTGTATATTTAGTAATATATATGTAGTTATTATAGAAATTTTAACCTATTTAACTCATAAAATTCATCTAACAACACTATAGTAAATATAAAAATACAAAAAATTGAGTTATAATACCAATTACAGAATTATCGAGAATAAGATAAATAACAAAAAAGTTTATGCGGGCATGTTTTTCCATTAATTGGCGCCTAAGCGGCCATTATTTGTCATTAATCGGTGCCTAGACGGGCTAGACGCCTATTCCACGACGACTAAGGCGCTATGCAAAAACGCCTAGAATTTTAACTAGGCGTAAGCGGCTTAGGGGGAAGTTGACGCCTAGGCGGCGCCTAGGCGGGGAGATCTACAGCATAGGGTACAGCCCAAGTCAACCATTGCCACGGGTACAAGCCAAGAACCATTGGGCCATGGGTACAACCCACTGGTCCATTGTTAAGAAAACCGCCGCCTCCCTTCTAGAGGTGAGTTAGAAGAGATTTCGTTTTGTTTTATGTATGTTGCAATGTGAGGAGGATTCGTTTTGTTTTGTGTTCTGTTGAATGTGAAGAGATGTGGTGTTGTTTTTGTTCCAATTAAGCGAGTGTGAAGAGATTTGTTTTAGTTTTTTTGATCCAATGTTGTGAATAGGTTTCTATTTTTTTTGTACTTGATGGGTACAACCCAAGAACCATAGAGGGCGAAGTGATTTGTGTTTGTTATTGGACCTTGGATACAACCCACTGTTATGAAGATAATTAGTTTAGGCTACAGGTACAACCAACTGCACATAGCTACGGGAGATAGTCTAATTGGGCCTGTACCTATATAGTCATTGTTCTATATGGGCCTGTACTCATCTAACTATTGTTCGAGAGGGGTCCGTACCCACATAGAATTTTACATGGACAAAACTATGAATGACTTAATAACAATTAATAAACGAATTAATAAAAAATGTAAAAAACGAAAAGGGTTCGTACCCGTTATGGTTTTATTTACAAAAATAGTGTGTGAACGTTCATGGGTCTGTACCTATCGAAAAACAATAAAAATCTCTCTTCAGACCAACAAAAGGTAAAAAAGTAAAAATCCAAACCTGAAAATTAGAAATAGGACTTTTATAGAACAATTTTTTAGTTAAGATTTAAAACATAAAGTTGGGGGTTTTTAGGCCTCAAATTGTATTTTCCTCACTTCAAAATTAGCTAATTCGCAACTTACTAAAATTTTCAAATAACAAAAAACTCGTGATAAAAGAACCATCCGTGTGAATCTTAGGGTATGTTTGGATTAAGGGATTAGAAGGGGAAGGAAGGTATTATAAAGGATAATAGTTATCTTTCTTTTGTTTGTTTTATAAATTTTTGAAGGGATAAGTTATTAAAGGATTAAGATTATACCTTCTAATCCTTTATATCTTATCCCTCCAATTTGGAGTCATTAGAAGGAAGGGATTAACTTTAATAGTAAAATATCTTTGTTACCCTTATGTTCTATTTAAAATATAATATATTAGGGGTATAAAAGTAATTTAGTTATAAAATAATCCTTTCCTTTCCTTTATTTATACAATCCAAACACAAACTTCAACCAATCCTTTACTAATACTTTCCTTTCTTTTTCTACTCAATCCAAACAAGATTAATACTCTCCTCTCCTTTCCTTTAATATACTATCATTTCCTATCCTTTAATAATTAATCCTCTCTATATCCAAACAAACCCTTACCCATCGTTGTTGTTTTGATATCTTCAATCAATCTTAATCACAAGTAACAAAATAAATCGAGAAACGGAACAACTCTGATCAAATTGGACAAACCTATGGTAAAATCAATCATAACTAAATTTACTGGCAATTAAATTGGAAGAACTTTCATAAAGAGATAAAGAGATAAAGAGTAAATATCATAAATATTTAAAATTTATAAAATTATTTTATGAATTTATAAGAGTAATGTTGGTATCATCCAAAAAAAATAAAAGCATCCATATATTATTTTGTTAATTTAAAATGATTCGAAGAAAGAAAAAAATTAAGAAAGAAAAATAACATGATAAAATTACTTTAAATCTACCTAGATGATATTTAGATGATCTATTTTAATTTTAAGGGTATGTTTGTATTCAGGGAGGAAAAAATAGTAAAAGAAAAGAAGAGAAAATATATAAAAGAAAAGTAAGGGAAAGAAAAATCTTGTTTGGATTAGAAAATTTAGATAAGAAAAAATTCATAAAAGAATTTTGGATATTTTTTGTTTGGACTGTAAAAATATAAAGAAAGAAAAATAAATGTAATTATATATTTCTATTTTTATCATTGTTTGTAATATGCCAAAGTTATTTTGTGTTAGTTAGTTTTAAAAAAATCATTTCCTTCCATTTGACCCCGATTTTGAGTGATTATAAAATGTGACTTATTGGTGATTTTAAAAATCACCCAAATTACTTTCCTTTCAAAAATTCTCTAATACAAACGATAAAAAAATATTAAAAATCACTTTCTTTCTTTCCTTTTCTTCTCAATACCATCAATCCAAATAGACCCTAAGTGATACCCAACACTATTCAATTTATAATTAGTCAATGAAAGTATATAAAGAAAATTATAATTCATACAAAAAATTATATTACAAAAAAAAATTAAATTGAAACACATTGAATTTTTTATACAAAATTAAACAAATTAAAAATAAAGTAAGATTCTACCACTCTATTTTATTCCCCGATCATAAAAATTATTATTTAAACCAGTTGAATTAGTCAACCAACAAGAGTCTTGCTACTTATTCTATCCTCTAAAGGTGTAAATAAAAAGTATCGCGTTTAAGATCGATAGTTGGTTTAGTGGTTAGACTATTTCGCGGAAGAGGTCATCGGAAATCTCCCTGTTAACATGAGTAACCTAGTTATGATTTATTTATGTATGGTTTGGATTCAGATTTTTAAAGTTAAAGAAAGAAAATGATAGGAATCAGTTTTCATTTCCTTTGTTTGAAGATGTTATTGCTAAAAAACTGTCTAATAAAAGTAGCTAATTGTTAAAAGTAGCCTCTAATTATTTATTTTATAAAAAAATATGCTTAATGAAATAATTATTTATAAAAAACACCCCTTCTATCTTTTTATACCTTTATTACCCTTATTATTGAATTTATTATTTTATTTTTAATACAATGTTTATTTTTTAATATTAACAAAATAATGTGGCTTCGACCACCATTACCATCACCACCACCACGACCACCACAACCACCACAACCACCACTACCACCACTACCATGTAAAAAAAAAAATTAACCACCGCTACAGCCACCACGCTCCACCACCACCTACTACTAATTTCATCATATACGCACGCACCCGTCTAATTTTTTTTAAATTGTCATAACTAATTCTAAAAAAAATTGAAAATAAAAAATTTGTATTTTTAAATTTTTTTTGATTTTTTTAGAATTAATTATGATAATTTTAAAATAATTTTTTAAACACACGCGTGTGATGGAATTATTTTAGGTGGTGGTTGTGGTTGTTGATATGGTGGTGGTGGTGGTTGTGGTAGTGGTTGAGGTTGTAGTGGTGGTAGTAATAGGATGGTGGTGGTAGCGGCGGCGGAGGCGGCGGCGGTGGTGGTGGTGGAAAGTTGTAATAGGGTGGTTAAATTTAAATGATAAATAATATAATAATTAAAAAAAATTATATAAGTGTATTTTTGTCAAGAAATGTTTTTAATAAATAATTTTATTGAGAAAATTATTAACGAATAAGTTTTTTAGTGAGATGTTTTTAATTCATGGTTTTTGTTTGAATTAAATTTTTAATGAAATGAAAGTAATTCAATAGATTGCACACAATTCTTTGTTTTTCTTTAAAAAAGTTAGTTATTTAATTCTCTTATTTCCGAGTTATTTCAAAGAAAAAGAAATGATTCTTTTTTGAATACATATGAGAGTCACTTTGGACTCGAAATCATTTTGATTTCAATAAAATTCAATCTCATGACCTTTTGGTCTCTGCGGAGTAGTCTAACTTAATGATTTTTTTAAAATATTACGACTAATCTTATAATTTTAATATATAATATTTTACATAACATAATAAAGGTATAAAAGTATTTATTATGTAAAATAATTCTCTCATTTCTTTTAATAATATGAATCCAAATAAGTAATTTCTTAATTAGTTACTATATTTTTTCATTTATTTTTATATGTATAAGGAGGCGTGCATATATATATTAATACATATGAGACTATTTTGAATTTGCAATTATTTTGATTTCAATAAGAATCGATTCTAAATATTGTTGGTCTTTACGGAATAGTCTAACTATTAGACCAACTATCGATCTTAAGGCGTGCATATTCATATAAAATTACTTGTGGTGCGTGTAAGGTCGACCTATAAAAAAAGTTATTATTCAAGTATAATTTCAAACTATCTAAACTCTTTCTTTTTTATCAACTATTTAAATCTCATGCCTATGAAAAATTATTCGGTACAATAAACCCATGATGTGATTGATTTTATAAAAAGATATATCCATGATGTGATTGATTTTATTGATGTGACGCTATCTTTAGTTTACCAAATACTCTCTTAAGAAATATTTTGTATTTTCAAAATTAATCATCAATAAAAAATCTCTCCGGGAAAATAATAATATCATCAATCAATACTTCCCAATTAGAGTACTAACTCTACTGTCATAAAACCCAACGTAATCCATTTTTTTTTTGGACGCAACGTAATCCATATTTGAAAAATTTAATTCAAAAGTCATCGTCGGGATAAAAAGTATATAAAAATTGAAGACTAAAAATCACAAATTTATTGCTTAATGATGTGTGTTCAAGGAAACGAGCACAAATCAAATCAAGCCCAATTCATTTTGTGTTATGGAGAGTCAGCTATAGAACTATTAATATAATTTATTTATATAAAAATATTGATCGTGAATTTTACTAATGTTAGGCTCCTCCTTTTTTGACTTAAAATTCGCCTACTCTCCTCCTCTTTTAACTTAAAACCCGCAAGCATACGCCAACGTTTACGTGAAATAACATTTATATCGTGCCCATCAAGACTCGAGAGGATAATATGACCATGCTCACATCATTTACTTACAAGTTGAGTTATGGCTTCTTGATTGATTGCTAGAGACCAAAAGGATATTAAACACTTGCGGAAAACAATACAAGCAAACGAAACGTATGAGGTTTTCATCACATGTATTTCATTCCATTCATCTGTCCTTTCTTGAGTCGTGCATTGCACCAAATGTCGTGTCTGACACACACAACATGAAATCGTCAATATCTTGATATTGGGCTTGTGACTCTAAGTTCAAATTCTTTGTCAAAAAAAAAAGTTCAAATATATAAAAAATAAAAAATTTAAATGTAAGGAGGTTAGAGGAAAACTACCCATTATTAACCCGTTTTCAACAAACTTCACATCATTTATTTTACTACATGGGTGTCCGGGCAGTTTTCGCGCACCACGATTAATCTCATGAAATATATATACGTCTCCCCATATATTTTTTCATGTTAATCAGAATTAGGTTACCCATATTCAGAGAAAAGATTTGAATCTTGTATCTCTTGTTTTATCCCCTTCAAAGGTTGAAGAAATAGTAAAGGTTTAACAAACATCACATCCTTTTTAACAAAAAAGGAGAGTAAAGCATATAAAAATGTTTTGACCATTTATAAAGATGTTGGCTAGGACAAGTGAAATAGTATTGCAACAAAGGAGTGTATTTGGCTATCAAGGGTAACTGGTATAATCTACACTTTTGTAATTTAAACATAGTGGTAAATAGTTTATAACCAATTAAACAATATAAATTATATAAATTTTTTGTCGGTAAAGCAATTTATTAAAATAAAAGGACTTTATGGGCATACAAAACTAATTGATATGTTCCAGTTTTGACGTTCAAACCCTTAGTAAGCAGAGGCGGCGATAAATTGCTCCGATCAAAGGTAAGATAAAGCTGTCTAGAGTTTCGAGTTCGAATGTCTGCACATTCACTCAAGGAACGATGAACATGTCAGATAATTGAATTTATTTTTCTCGAAAAGGATTCCAGTGCATTCGGCATAATGCGTCGAATATTTCATCTCGAGTTGATCAGACTTTCCATACCACTCTAGAAATCAATGTAAGGGATCACATTTGTAAGATTGTTCCCTTCATCATATTTGTAAGATTGTTTCCTTCACCATATTTACCTGCACAGTAATTTTTAGGTAAAGACCCCCTTACACATACAACTATGATTCATAAAACCCACTACAATACATGTTGGGTCCTTGTTGGAGGAGAAGAATGCATCATAGAAAATATGGTGTGAGTTATGACCGTAGACCATTTTAATCGGTGAGATCCATGGCATGCGTTAATATGGGGATTATGAATCTAGTTTGATCAATTATCTCTAAACGGGTTTTTCATGAGAGTTTGAGATTCTTGAATAATAATCGTTGCATCCCAGGAAATATTATTATATAAAATTCTTCATTCTCATCTTCCAATAGACCATATGAGGATGAAAATGTAAGTTGTAACTACTTATTCTCTCCAGAGTCTTCCATAATAATCTTCAATAATTTCCGTGATTCAGTCTTTTAACTAAACGGTAGGCCAAAAGCTCAATTGCATTTGAAACACAATATATTATCATATGTCCCGACTCCATTGATAGTGAAATATAACTTGACTTGTTGATTAACCCTCGTCTAGGAATTCAGTACAATAATTTGTATTAGAGCAATGCCTCATGAATAGGTTTTCTTTTGAGGGAATCGCTCCAGACAATATTTTCATAAGAAGACTCTAATTTTTTAAGGTATTTTAGCATATGCCACATCGTCTTCCAGAGTCTGTATCTAGCTCTCTGTGGAGGAATGAAAGGGTTATTTGAAGTTTTTTCCTCCCAATCAATCAACGCATGATACCTATTTTTTGTAGAGTATTCTTCCATGGTTGTGTGTGGCCAGATAACTTAGTCCTGAGATTCCAAATTAAATGGGTAATTCGAGGACCACTTCTGATGTAGCTTGATCAAAAAGGTCTAGTGGATTTTGGGGGCATCCCATCCATCCCGATCATAATTAAACATATCACACAATTTGAAAAAATGATAGTTTGATGGTTTTCTAATCAGGAAGACATCTAGAATCCAATGATCCTTCTAGATATCAACATTTTGACCATTCATAATTTGTATTAGGCATTCCTATTTGAGAACATCTTATCCGGGCAAAGGCTTGGCTTGCCTAGGCTCATGGCCTATCAGTTTTGAGTTTCACCTCCTAGAAAGAATATTTGTGAAAATTAATACCTTTCAAAAATCTAGGTGCCAAATTATCTGAGTCCATGTTCTCCCCTTAGGTGTGATATAAAATCAACTCTCAGAGTTTGATGAATCGCAAGTGTACGAGTTGTCACAAGTAATAAAAGTGTAAGTAAAGTTTGTTTCCCATAGGGAATAAGAAGTTGAACACGTAATTTTAGTTATAATCTAGACACACGTTGGGTAAAAACTAAAACTGAAAGAAAGAAATATTTATTTGTATTTTGATTTATTCAACTACTAAAACTATAAGCTTAAGGAATAAATTGTAAATACATGATACTATGGAGATAGATATAACTCAAGACTGCGTACTCACCACAAGCATGACAGAGACTATTCGTGATATAAGGTTAAACTAGAAATCTTACTTGCTAACCGGGATTCTAAAGTTACCCTAAGTTCCTCCCAAATAAGTAGGGGGTTCTATATAATACTTGGTCACTCTTCTGAGCAAATCATATAAAATTATATAACACCTAAAGTTATAATACTAATTGGTTATATAGTTAGTTTATATCTTCCAGTTCTCAAACTCAACTAAATAATTATAATTCTATTTTCCACTACCAAATCCCTCTCACGGGCGTAATCTAATAGCTAACTCAAATCATTATATATGGTTAAGATAAATAATTACATGAAGTATAAGAATTATAATAATCAAGCTATCCACGATCAATTTATATTAATGTAATCCCAAATTTCATAGTAATCCTAAATCATAGCTAGGGTTCATACATGTACAATCTCAAGGTAAAAGATCTTCAGTTCATACTTTAATAATGAAGGATATAATATTAATGAATGATTGATGAAGTGTATATAAAAAACTGAAAAACTACTAATACATAATAGGAAATTTGGAGTTTTAAGCCAAATGGGCCCAAAAATAGATCAAAAGTGGCATTTTGACTTCTTTGTTGAATTTGGATTGCTCAATCCAGTTTTACGAAACGTCCATAACTTCCTCGTATCAAATCGGATTTGAGGGTAGGTCATATGGTAAAGCCCAACAACCTAAGGGGCATAGGTTATAATAATGGATAAAAAAAAGGCTTAAGGCTCAGAGGGGTTACGAGTGATTAATAATGTAATCTGGTCAAAAGCTAAAGGGAATAAGTAGCTTATCAAAGAGCCGCATAGATCACTTCCCTATCTATGTGTTCTTGTATACTTTTTTACGTTGAAGTTGTTGGTGAGATAGTTATCCACTAGGTTGGGTCTCAAGTTATACCACGTACTCACTTTTTGCTTCATTCAAGCCTTATAATACATTAATAACTAATGTCAATACACACTAACACGTATCATACAAGTATTCAAAGAATAATATGGGTGTTTCTAAGGCACAAGCCTAGTTAATATCATAGATTTATATGCATGTTCTTATACGAGTCATCCTTGTTCAGTGAAGAACACTAATTGAACCCCTAATTCTTACACTATTTTTTTTCCAATTTTTTCAAAAGCAATTAAAACACGTGAAACGGGGATGAGGAAAATAAGTACCCCACTCCTAAATCAAATATGAGTTGTGTTCTCATGACTTGAAAAGACTCACAAAGTAGTAAATTTAGTAATATACACCTATATATAATATAGAAGGGTTACCTGAGAGTAAAGAGTACTTATCTTCGTGAGAATCACTCAATCCCCAAGTTAGGGATGATGTTCTCGATTTATGATGGGTCCTTGATGATGTGTTTGTTTAGTTCCTCATCTGTGTGGGTTGATTCGGAGCCAAAAGGGAATGCAAATTTGGGAAAACTCCTTAATTTTTAGCGTCTCACCTCACCATTTTTATCATAACTTTATAATAAGACATCTAACTTAATCCTGCTTTACGTAATTGGAAACTAGACTTCTCTAACTATCCATCGATACCAATATCTCCCAAAACTCCTAGCCAATTGTTAACAGTTTATATCCGAAGTTGGTGCAATGTGTAGATTTGAACATACATTTGTATAACATATCCTACCGAGGTGTGTTATATGACACTGGATATCTTTCAAAAAAATATGTGATCTAGACTCAAGAAAAAGTTGATTCTGACACCAGAGCATAACGTTATGCCCTTTCGAAAAATTTCAATTTTTCTTTTCAGAATCGACATTTGATCCAGCCAGATTATTTTAATACATCTCACAAAAAAAATTAAATAGATTTGGTTCTCCAGATTTTTGATACGGTCCATCCAGAGTCACGATCTTACACACTTCCGTCTGGTCGGATCATGCATATATATATTTTTTCTTTTCGCCCTAACTGTTTAACTAGAAGTCAGAATGACTCAATTTATTTTTTGTTCTTATCAAAAACCTCGCTCTCGATCCATCCCACTACTCGTATTTTATATTAGGGATCCAATTTTTCCAGAATTTCTATTTTCTTCGTTTTATTCCTCTATTTTGATCTTGAATTTTGACTATAATTACTTGCACATCAAATAAAACATCCAACCCTTCTCGTTACTAATAATATACACAAGTTAAACTATAAAACACTAAAATTGTTTACAGTAACTCAAGAAAAGTGATAAAAAGTGTATGTTTCACCCATTTTGACCTTGGGTTGCCTCCCAAGAAGCGCTTTTGGTTATCATGTCGTTATACTCAACATGAAAACTTCCCCAAAACTTGTCTTGAGGACCTTGCGTTACTCCACTTGCCTCCTCCTTGGAGTAGTAACTTGGGGAATCGCTCACCTATTTTTCTTGATCAATCTTTATATGGAATTGGGTAACTTCCACGTTGCGCTGCCTTGTTCACACGGCGAAACAACTTACTCACGCGATGATATTTTATGAACGTCTTGGATAGTATAAGCTCATTATTCTCTTTGATAAATCATTTATTTGTGTGAGACGGGAACTCTTTCCCTCTTTCTTGATGTCTTTCTTTCGCGGTGGTACACCTTACTCCTAAGATATTTGTTGCCCATCTTTGACGGTGGAGGTGGTTATAGCTCTTATAATACTTTTTGATCTTCAACTAAGATTTCTCTAACTTCCTTCACAACTATTGATGTGAATGGTGGTGGATGTACTTCTTGTTATGGAGGTTCACTTTTTGATTTATTTTGCACCCTTGGTGCTTCTACTGGCTTCTCAATCTCATCTGCTTTCTCTTCGTCGTCAACCCAGTCTTACACTATCACCTCATCCTAATTATTTTAGGAAGATATTTGCCCTTGGTAACCACTTCTTCCAACTCGACTTCCCTATCTTGATTATAAATAAATTTCATGGGGACATTTTTGATTGTTCATCGTTTTTTATAAGCTCAACTACCCCTTTATCCACCATGCTAACTAGAGGTCCAACACTAATTCTTCCTCAATTACTTATTTTTGGTTGATCTATTTCATGTATCGGTTGAACAGGACCTCAAAAGATTGGACTCATGATAGGGTTCTTCACAAGTCTTGGCGATGCTATAAGCTTCATTCTGGGCAGTAAAGGAGTTTAAAGTTTGCGTCGATTGTGTCAAAACTTGTTGTCCTTGTATTATATTCGACGTGGCCTCAAATTCAGACTTGTTTGCCTCTCGTCACAAGTCTCTCTCTCTTCGCATCCACGTATGAATTTTGCAAGAGACTCTTCCACAAATTGGTAAGTTCCCTCCTATGGTATTGTATGTGATAAGCTATAGATAAAATGAAATTTTCTATTGTTTCTTCTAATTGGGAAGCTCGAGGGCTCCTTGGAGGTTGTTGAATATTCCTGACTCATTGATTGTTCCATCATTTCTCTTCTAAGTGTTGATAGTAGTTACTACCCCCTTGTTGATACCCCGGAGAGCCTTCCACATAGTTCAATAGAACAAGATTCTTATAATACCCTCCATGTATATTCAAAGAACTAGGTGACCTAGATCCATTACTCTAAGTATAGTACCTGCGAAGAACAAAGCAAAGAACATGTGTACAATCTAACAACAAAAATCTAAAACAAAATTAAAACTATAATTATCTAACTATTACCCAGCAACAGCGGACAAAAAATTTTGTTCCCTGAGGTGTGATATAAAATAACTCTTGGAGTATGATAACTCACAAGTGTACGAGTCATCACAAGTAATAAAAGTGTAAGTAAAGTTCGTTCTCCACAGTAAATAAGAAGTTAAACGCGTAATTTTAGTTATAATCTAGATATTCGTTGGGTAAACACTTAAACTAAAGAAAATAAATATGTATTTGGTTTTTGATGTAATTAACTACTAAAACTATAAAGTTAATGACTAAAAAGAAAATACTGGTTATGATGAAGAGATATATAAATCAATATTGCATACATACCACTAGCATGCCAAAGGACTATTCGTGGTATAAGGGTAAATTTGGAATCACACTTGCTAATTGGGATTCTCACACTAAATACCTCTGAGATAAGTAGGGGTGTTATTTAGTCCTTGGACCCTTTTATGAGAAGATCCTACAGAATTATCTAATACATAAAGTTCTAACCTTAGTTGGTTATCTACTTAGTTTAGATTCATATTCTCAAACTTAATTAAACAATTATATTTCTATTTTACACTACCAAATACCCCTTCCATACATTATTTAATAGATAACACAACTCAATATGTGTTCAAGAAAAACAATTACATGAAGCATAAGAATTATAATGAACAAGCAATCCACCATCAATTTAAGTTAACATGTAATCCCAAATGTCATAAAAAAGTAATCCCAAATCATATCTAGGGTTCTTACATGTGAAATATCAAGCTAAAAAATGTGTAGTTCATGCTTGGATAATGAAAGATAAAAATTAAAGACATAATATGGAGTTTAAAAGAAGAAGAATTACATAAGATATAGATCTAGTGTTGTTGTCTTGCTCTCCTTGCTACCTAAGCTTAAACTAATGAATGGTTGATGAAGTGTATCTAAAAACCTGAAAAAATAATAAAACATTCTAAGAAGTTTGGAGGTTTGTGTCATGAGTCCAGAAAATTGATCAAAAGTGGCCCATGAATTTTTTTGGGGATGCTCAAGTCAGTCTTCCAAAACATCCATAACTTTCTCGTCTCAACTTGGAATTTATTGTTGTTTTTTATTGCACGTACTATACCCCCAAGATCTACCTTGAGTCAAAATATCATGATAATATTTGTTACAAATTATTTTTTGTGATTTTTGTAAAGTGACAAATCAGCTTTTCCAAATTCGGTGTGTTTGACTCCTTGGCTTATCTTGATATTGTTTCTACTCATATTGGGTATTTTATTACATTATTGAATCCTTAGATTGGTCTTTTCATCCTTGGATCCTCCATGTTACAAGAGCTACACAATAAATCAAAGAACGACCTCAAATTTCTCGAAAACATGAATAATCTCATATAATAGCTAATAATTCAATATATTCTAAATCAAGGGAGATATCCTATATTTTAATCACAAAAAAACCCAAAATAATGTTCCGAAGTATTAAATTATATCACAAAACACGATACACCAGTCCTTTAAGATTCTATGTGCTTGTCCTGCAAGAAGATCTTTATTCATAGTGAGGAAATAACGAAATCCCAAACCACTTACCGACTTAGAGGTGGAGAATTTGACCCAAATTATCCAATGAATTCTTTTCTCGAATTATTACCCCACTAGAATTATCCAAGATGATGGGCAACTTTTTGCAAAAGGTATTTGGTAGAAGGAAGAATAACATCATATAATTCGCGAGATCTTGAAAGATAGATTTGATTAAAACCCCTTTATCTCCTTTAGATAATAGGAGTTCCTTTCCACCATGCGTTTTGTTGAGGAACCGTCATAAAGATATTGTACTGACTCAACTTTTGAACACGTATAAGTCGTAGGTATCCCAAATGTTTTCCTACAAAATCTTCCTAGTTAATGTTAAGTAACGAGGAAGTGTTTTACATAATGGTATTAGGAGTAGCATTACTAAAATATATACTTGATTCCCGAATGTTGACATTTTGACCTGAACATTCATAGTATGTTTGAATACGATGTTGGATTGCTTGAAGTTTGGACCTCGACAAGGAGATGAAAAAGAACGAGTCATTAAAAAAAGGAGATCAGTTATAGATGGAATTATTGTGTATCTTTACAATGTTAATATTACCTAATAAAAACTCATAATTAATTAAACCAATGGATACTTCTAAAACCAAGCATAATAATATCGGCGAGAGAGGGACATATTCCCTGAATCCTTTCTTTGGAGTAAATTTTGGTATTTGTTCCTTTTTAAAAATTATCGATCACGAGTCTGAGACTTTCATAATTCAGTTCATAGATTTATCAGTTTTTCCATGATGATATTCGAGAAATCCCATCTCAACCTATCATATGCCTTTGTCATATCTAGCATGACAGATGCATATTTCATAGATGATTTTATTTATGTTTGAGGAAATACGAGAATTCATGGGTTATCACAATATTGTTTAGTGTTTACCTACCTTTGGCAAAAATAGGTTGAGAAAGATTAATAATCTCATTGACATAAAGTTGAAGTCTGTAGTGAAAAGTCAAGAGAAAATCTTGTATCAAAAATTAAAAAAGGAAATCTATCAAAAATAAAAAATGATTCCGGGATATCACCTATATTAATCATGGAGATCAACATTTGATTAAGTTTTTATAAATCCGTATCATTGATCATAAAGTATTTGACCATCTTGAAGATATCATCTTTAAGAATGCCCTAATATTTTTGAAAGAATATACCAGTAGATCATCTGACCTGGAGCTTTAGATCCACTCATACTATACCTAAATGTTAATCTTAGTATGCTCGTTGACCAGGCCATCATTCATCACTTATGTAATTTTTCACAGAATATGTTATGTAGCTGGTAATGTAGAAGTAGTAGAATCAAAATCGTAAAGGATAGATAAAAACAACTCGAGCCATTTATTTCAGAGATTCTTGATCTTCCTACCATTCAACACCTGTTTTATGAAGATTAAGAATTATGTATTTATATATACGTTGAATAGTGACGGTGTAGAAAAAATACCGTATGTAATTGGTAATGCAATAATATTCGCATGTAATGATAATTATACAAAAATAAAAAACACAACAATCAGTTTCAGATTGTAAATGCATTTAGAATTATTTTGAATTTAACCAACTGATATATAACAAAGGTCACTATAAATTAAGTGGTTTGATTGTATTTTCACAAACACAAGGTATAACTAATATAAACAAGCAATATGTGATTTGCATAATGAGAAATCACAGTCTAGATTGATTGAAAAGAAAAAAATTGTTATTCATATACAAAATCATTTATATAAAAGAAAAAAATTAACAGGTTTTTGAATAGGTATATACCAAAGCATTAGATACCATCAATAATTAATTTTGTTTGGGACATGAAATTTTTTATGATCATTGGATTAAGATTAACAAGTTAAGAAGTTGAATAAAATAAATTTTAATAATTAATTTATAACTCCATAATTCAATACTAACATAAAAAAATTATAAAAAATCATATACTTATTCTAAGATGAATAGGTTACCTTAAATACCATTAGAAATGAATCAAATTTTAAATTATTTTTATGCAATCCATTTTATTATTGATTTACGTTATTACTGTAATGGTTTCTAATCGTAGGTAATTTTTTACAAGGATTATAACATATGTGAAAATATAGATTTGAACGGAAACGTAAATATTTTTAAAAATAGGATAAAAATAATACCAAGAAATAATCAAAAGTTGAGGGTAGGCTTAATCTTGCCCAACCATCATGTACATCCGCTACCTGTTGAAAAGAAAAAAGGATTTATAATGGGTAAAAAATAATGGGTGGGCTTAATCCCACCCAACCATCATGTATATCCTCCATTGCCTCTAAGGTTAGAAATTGTTTTATATGCTAAGTGTATTCAAACCTCATAAATTATATTGTAATAGTGTCCTAATTTCTTAACTAAAAATAAAATTTTAGTCGGTGTCTAAACATTTGTTTATTCCTACTAAATGTATTCTAGGAAAAAGAGACTAAAGTCTCCTAATTTAAATATTACCCAAGATAAAACCTTGAATTTGATCCCGATTTGTTTTCACGGTTGTTGGATTTTGGTTGGTATATTAAATGATAGTTTTTTAATCTAATTTGTTTATTATGTTGACATGTTATTGTTTTGTTTTTATATATGATGGGTTTTTTTCTGATCTATGCTTCATTTTTTAGGACGAAGACAGTTGGTGCTATGGTGTTGTTGATGAACTTGATAAAATTTTACAAAGAACCCGTCACAAACGAGATATAAATTTTATACTAGTGCAATTAACTAACCTTGACAAATACGTTGTTAAATACTATTCAAGGAACAAGAAACATGGAAATTTTGTGGCATGTTGCATTTCCTTTCCAGTGTAGTATCACATGAATTGAGGATGCTCATGATATTTAGTATAATATTGATGATAGTTTGTCATATAAGGTTGGCTATGCTTGAGGGTTGATAATATTGTCAAATGGAGAATTTGTAGAAGGATCAAAAGTGATTGTTTTTTATAATTTCTATGCAATCCTGATTTTAATGCGAACACTAGCTTTTGATGAAGCGTTTGGTCACTAGTCATTAATATTATAATACTTTCTATGCTAATCTTCAAGCATGACATTTTGGTCATAGATGTTATGAGATTTGTGAAGTATAAACAATATTTTAGTTTGTTTTTGAATTATCAACCGTTAATGATTGGTATTTTCGATATTGATTATCATCTATTATATAATGAGATATCCATAACCCAACAAATCAGGCATTAAGAAGTCTAGCCCAAAACTATAGATGAATAAAGTCCAAAATATATTTTTGGGTTTATGATATACCTAATATAACTTTATAAAATAAAATAATAAAATATAAGATTAAAAAAAAATATACAACCAGAAACGTTGAAAAATTTCAGAACAGAAAATGAAAATAAAAAGTAAAGATTGAAAAACAATTAAACATAAAACCTAAAATTCATCTCTTCGCTATCACATTCCAACAAAAAAGAAAAAGAAATCTCTTTCCACCAAGCTGCTCTTCTACACATGAAAACTGCCGCCATACGATTCTTCACCATCATCACCAGCATGGCTTGGCTTCAGATTAACAATTGAAGAACCAAATTAAGGTAAAAAAAAATTACCATTGAAACTTTAGATAAATTTATTTAATTTTAACCCAATCTCACCGCTTTACACAATTTTTTGGAATTATCTGCTTTAAAATATAATTTATTATATTTTAATAAGAGTCAGATATTTTAATGATGGTGTAAAGAAGTGATGGTGGTGATGCTAAACCACTACTAAGGAGATGAGATGGTCTTTTTAATGGGTTTGGATAGTAGGCCCACCAAATTAATGAACACAACCCAGTAAATAAAATATACAAGTATTTTGGGTTTTGAATTTACAATATCCCACCAAATTATGTCGTCTAGACCAACAACTCGTTGGATTTATTCTTCGTCTAGCCCAGTGAATTGTGTCGCACATCCCAGTGAATTGTGTCCAGTTGCAGCCTAGTGAAAGGTATCATGTACCTAGATTATTAGTGAAGTAGGTTGGATTTTATGAAGAAAGTTTGTTGGGTTGTGAACCTTTTGGATTAATCACCCTTATGTAATACTTAATTAAGTTTTTTGAAGTGGTTTCATTGACCAATTTGATATATACTATTGTTATTCTTTATATTTATATGTTTTTTAGATAAACTTTTGGAATTCAGAATCTAAAAGTATATAAAAAATAGAATAATTTTGAAATATCCATACATGAAATAGCCTTTTCTAATAATAGTCTAAATCGACTCGCGATTGATGTTGTTAATTGCCTTGTAACTATAAAGTTTATTAATGATTCACATTCTCTTTCATAATCAAGCTAGCGATTATTGTTAATTACTACATATTAAACACCAACTATGGTGCATTCACGAAACGTATTACCACATCAAAGATCACTTGTGCTACATCTATCTCGCCATTCGAACATTCCCCAAGGCTGCTGATGTGAGGAAGTGGTTCTAGACTCGTGTATCGGGTTGAAGGTACTTGTAACGCCAAGGTACCTTAAAATATATTTTGTTTTTTGAACCGAATACTTACACAAAACATGCGTGTACAGCAAGTCCCAGTCGAAGTATCTATATTCTTCACCGCTTCTTGATACTTGCATGGTCCAACTAATTTCTTGAACTTAAAGTGGTTTCGAATAACTTCAATTGGGAATGTGACCAACCTCTCTCTATACGGAACTTGACCCTCTCTATCTCGGCTAAAGAGACCAAGATAGAATTTGGATACATTTCCTTGTCATGACTGTAGTACATCCCAATCGATCGCCTAACTCAAGAAATCTTCCATACCTACCTTCTCTAATTTCTCGTTGAAATACTCTCTCATGTGAAAGGGTCAATTCTGGAATCTTTTCTTGTGAGATATCTAATAAGCACTTAGAATATTTTCTCATCATGTGTATCTGAATATCTACTTGTAGCAGTTGTGGCATTCTCGGTTCCAAAATCACAATTGTTTTTCTTGAGGACTCGTGCTCATAATAGCCGGTTCTACTCTTATCTCTTAACTCAGATTACACTTTATCTTTATCCCCAAATTCATATGATTCTCGTTACTTTTACTCTTGTCAACCCGTTCTTTATCTCAATTCTATGCCATCTCCCGAGCACTAGCTAATGTCTTTGTTCTACTCGTCATCTCAATATACCTTCAACTCATAGTTGCACCACTCTCCGAATTACACCTTGATTTTGGGTGATTTTGTTGTTATTTGGATTGGTTTTGGTATTGGTAGTATTATAGTTAGTAATATGACTATGGTGGAAATTTAATTGGTAAAGAGGAAGTTAAGAAATTTGGAAAAGGATTTTGGAAAATTTCTTAGATTTCTAGGTGTTATAAAATGATTTTGATGATGGAAATATGATATTGGATGTGATTAAATGGTTTTTTGGTGTGTGGTGAAGTTTTGGTGAAGGTTTGGTGAAGTTTTGGTGAAGTTTTAATGGAGTTTTGGGTGTTAAAGAAGAAGAAGGCTTAAGAATTTGGAATTTGGGTATAAAACAACCTCTTCACGTATTGTTACAGCGCTCGTAAGCAGTGTACCGCATGACTTGGAGCGATATACCATAGCCAATTTCTATAAATACTATGTAATGGTGTATGGATCCCTCGATAATGTAGTCTCCAATACAGGTCCCGCAAGACCAATCCTTGCTCTCTTAATATATATCGTATTTTGAATTAAATAACACAATGTGGTGATGGTTTGCCGTACAGTATACCGCATGCTTGGCACAGTGTCGTCCAAATATACGATCATATCGTCCCTAAGCCTAACAGTACAACCTTAATGACCTTATGATTATTTACTATGTAATATAGGAACAATTGAACCAATAGATAGTAGTTAGATAGATCATTGGATATTGGTAAGGATCGATGAACAATCTATAGTCTCCATATCAAACTAAGTGAAGAATCTCTCCTACGTGCATTGCAAAGCTAATCTGATCTTGAATTTGAACCGAGTTGATTGTTTGTGTGATAAGTGTATATAGATGATTTAGTTTTTAAATATTATTACTTGAGACTTGCTAAGTAGTTGTTTTGTGATTATTAGTCACATTCTTCTATCTTTTTCCCTTGTGCTTAATTAACTTAGGTATATATTTTAGAGTCTAACCTATGTTCTTATTCTTTATTATATCGGGACAATACAACTTTGAGTCGGGGGTCTTGATGTCTCCATATTTGTGATGAATTGATCTATTCATGAGACATCATTTTAAGTGCATTATACTAATTGTTAAGGGATTTCCCTATTAATTGATAGTTTCTTTATTCATGCGCTGATTTGGAGATTTATTACTTTTAGAGTGTTTTTGGTATTATTTGTGTATTAAAGTTGAAGCTCTTAGGTAAAATGATTTAATTAGATGTCAAATAAATGTCAAGGGGTCAAGGAAAAACGATCCAAGGCAAAATCTAGAGTTAAAAGGAAATAAAGATAATTTTGGAAAGGAAAAGTTGTCAAAAGAATATGTCCAGCTGTAAAGACGTCCAGTGTTTTAATTACTGTAGTAAACCAGCTAGGAACTTGAAGGAGCCCTTTTATATTCAGATAGGTCTTTAAATGGTGGTCATTTTGATGGGTGGGTCACTGAATTTCGCAGTAATGAAGGAGTTGTGAATTTTACAAATTCAAGAGGTCAACCAGTCCTACAAGTTAGGAAAACGAATTTAAGTTGGATTAGGACTTCATTAACTTGGCCTACACTCCAAGATTTCGATCTAGCACCTATAGATATATCTATTTACCTTTGTAAACATGTACCTGCTCAGTTATTAGTCAACATTACACTTAGAGATCATCCAGAGAAGCAAGTTGACAGTATGTATTTTATCTTTAGTTTTATTTCTTCTAGTATGAACTAATTTTCCCATAGCTTGGGTTTGCATATGTATAATCTTTGAATTATATTTCTTTCTTTTATGTTATTTGGGAAAGTGACATTTAATTGATTGAACATCTTATTTATTTACACATATGCATTATATGCTTTGAGTTAATGTTTGTAGTTTTTGCGGTGTACACCGTATAGGATTACCCCATTAGCAGTTGGATTGTCACTCTCACATGGGATTTAGTTGTTGAAACACCACATAAACGTCTAGTGTGCGATAGAGATCCTGATGGGCTTGCCTAACTAGATAGTTTCTAAGGTTTGATTTAACCACCAATCATTGCGCAGGGTCCCCTGACAATTTTTAGGTTGCCAGCTAAGTCCACCCTGAGAGGGTTAGGAGGAATATAGAATCCTGGATATTTATACATCCATATAGCTTAAATCACCCTTGTAATTAGAATATTGATTTAGAAGGATAAGTGCATACTAGCAACCTTAAGCTATATCTCTCATATCCATTCTCCTAGTTATTTATTTGCATTAGTTTAATTACTGTCTTTAGTTATTTATCTAAAAACCTAACAAATATTTTCTCTCGGTTTTTGTACTTTAATTTAAAAATTAATCTCTTCTATTCTTTTATCTTAAACACAATTAGATCTAACAGACTAAATCCCTGCGAACGAACTTTACTTTTAACTATAACTTGCAAACAATCTGTGCACTTGTAGTGAGTTTCTCGTAGTAGTAGTATGTTTGTTCCCTTTAATATTATCTTTTATTATAATTATTTTATGACACCTATCCACCCACCACATTTAGTAAAAGGAAAAATATAACAAGGACCAAGAATGTTTACTCTCCCATGCACATCCCCAAGGAATAGATGAGTTTTGAGCTTTCCATCTTACTACACCACCAAAACCAACCGCACCACCACCTTCACTATGTTTGTAACCCTTATATTCATTTAAATAGATAATATCCATTACATTAACATAAATTCCTCTCGTTTCATTCAATTCAGCATCACTCTAATCTTCTAATACATTTATTGCCTCTACTTTCTAGTTTTCAGCCTTATCACCAAACCCATTTATTGCATAATCTTTTCATCATATTTAAGTAGCATTACAATCATTTTACAATGGAATTTATACCAGAAACACTGTTGATGAATCATTCATCCTCGCATATGATCCTAACTCGGTTTATGCTTGGATTGAAGGACCTAAGTTGTATGCAAAAATCACAGCAGATACACGTATTAGCTTCAAAAACCTCAAATAAAATATCAACGATTTTTGGGGACTAAGGAAAAATTCACATAAAAAATAGAGGATTCAATACCTGTATTATCACTTTTGAATCTGGACATGACTTAGAAATAGTTTGGTGCAATCGACCTTGGAATATTGTGGGTAAACATGTGTTGCTCCAAAAATGAGAGTGCTAAACTTCTATCAGATGCAAAACTCACCAAAACATCATTCATCATCTAAATTCATGATATACCAATAAGGCTGTAAACGAACCAAGCCGCTCGCGAGCAGCTCGAGTTCGGCTTGGTAAAAAGCTCGTTCGTTAACTCGTTAAAAAATTATGATCTGCAAATTAATGTTTAGTTATCAATAAATATACTGTTAAACCTATAAAAAAACAAATTATTAGATAATAACTCGAGACCGGCTCAAAAAAAGCTCGTTTGATATGTTAACAAGCTTTAAATTTTGAGCTCGGCTCGACTCGTTAAAATTTGAGCTCGACTCGACTCAATTCATAAATCTTATCAAACAAGCTTGCACATCTAGTATTCGACTCGACTCGGTTCGTTTACAAGCTTATATACTAACAACACTTATTAATCAAGATAATGCTCAAAAAATAGATACTAAATTGGGAATGGTGGAGAAAGTTTACTTACCCCCTATTGAAAACTTCAAGCAATTTAGCGCAATCTGAATCCGGGTTGATTGGAATGTCTTCAAGCTGGTGCAAGGATCCTACAACATCAAACTTAGAGAATGGCATAATATTAGAGGTAAACTTAAATATGAAAAACTGTGTGATTTGTGATTTTGATGTCTCCTGTTTTGTTATATATATATATATATATATATATATATATATATATATATATGCCCTTAGGAGACATCATTTTAGGTGAATATTAAACTTATTTGATAGACTTTATGCTTATTTTGATATATTGCACTTTCTCCTCTTTGAATTATGTATTTGCAATTTTGGAGCTTTTGTAGGTTAATTTGTTTATTTTTAGTATAAAGTTCTTAGGTACATGGATGCTAGGAAGCACCAAGATAAGGAGGATAATTGAAGATTAAAGTCTTAGATCAAGTGGAGAGGTCAAAAGCGAGAAAGAATCACCCGAAGAGTTGACTAAAACAGATGAAAATCTGGATAGCTGTTACTAATTGCAGATTTCGAGCCACATCGGCACTGATTCAGGCCTGAATATCTAAAGAGAAATTTGCGCCTTTGAGTTAGCAAGAACTGAATACTGGAATCATGTGATTTGGACATGAGACGCAAAAGTTACGGTTGTTTTAGTGGAGTGTGTACAACAGTTACGTGAATTACCAATTGGACTTGGGCTTTTTAATTACTTAATTAAGCCCAAGATTAGACCTAATTTGTTTTCATCATCTATATAAGCCTTTTTAGACCTTATTATTCAGAACCTCTCAATTATTCTTCAAATTAAATCATCCTTAGTGAGAGCATCAAGAGGCAGAAGCAAGAGCTGGAGAATCCATTTTTCTCCAACAACAGTTCTTTTCATTCCTCTAATTAGGTTCTTCTTAATTTTATTTCGGTTTTAGGAATTATGTATACTATTAATTTCCTTTCATTTTTTAATTCGAACATGAGCTAAATTTCTTAGTACTTGAGAATCGCAGTAAATGGGTTGAAGCCCTAGTTTAATTAATTTATGTTTATGAATTTGGGATTTCTGATTTAAGCTAAGTTGGGTACTTTATATTGGATATTTTTTACGCTTGTTTATTATTTCTTTTCTGATCAATTGAAAATAAGTTTGAGTAATTAGGCTATTCACTTTAGTGGCGAAGTGATCATTCGACAGGGAGGGGGGGTTTGATTACAGACTAAGGTAATATTCGTGTGATGACCGTTATTGATCGAAGGCTTGACTAATAACATAGCCAAAGAGGTAAAGAACTTCACATTTGTAAGTAAATTTACTACCTTAGGGGGGTTTATCATACCATAAGATAGCTTCTAGGTCCACCCAACAGGGGGCTAGGAGATACTAAAGTCCCAAATAGTATATAAATACCAGCTTAGCCCTTAAACGGAAACATTAATTAAACAAACTTAGGTGGATCCCTTGCGAGACTCAAGTACATCTCTCATCCTTGCATCTATATCTATTTATTTTCAGTATTTCTTTTCAGTTAAGCATTTTAATACTTTATTTTACTGTATCTTTAGTTATAATACAAAACCAAACAAATATCTTTATATTTCACTTTTTTTGTTTTAGCAATTACTTCTACTTAGTTGATAAATACCTGAGTTATAACTATCCGTCCCTGAGAACAAAATCCCAGTTATCGGTTTATTACTTGAACGACCCATACATTTGCGGTTTGTGGATCCTCTATTTAATTGTGTAATTTTATAACACCCTAGGACCCACCAGATTTATTTGTGGAATGTTAGATCACGAAGAAGGAGACTTCAAAGATAAATAAAGAATGAGGTTTAAACTTAACAAAAGCACTAATGGATTTGAACCAAAAAACTCTGAATGAAAGAACCCAATCTGGAATCCAACTCATCAGCCACCACCAAGTCTCAAACCATCACCGAGTCACACTCCTACTGCTCAAAATCAAATTCCCGCTCAATTAACGCAAAACCCTCGGCAAAAAGTAAACGGTGAGATGACAACTCAACACTCATTTATAGCTTCTGACAACAACATGTCTATTGAGCACCGTAAAAACAATCTGGAAGAACAATTGGTAATGCGTACAACAAAAAGAAGAAAGAGAGAGGGTGGATTTGATTTCTATTGGAGAGAGGATATCCCAAATTAAAACAAAAACTGTGGAAAAAAAGGGACCGACTAAGACTTGGAGGATATAAAAAATGAGTTGAATGCTAATGTTCTAAAATGCCAACCCAGCTTTCCATTACCGGCCCAAACCAAACCACACCAAACACTTTAACCTTTGGTTCAAATGGAAACCCCTATTATTATCACGGAAGAACATTTCTTATCCATCGACAACACAATCAAAACTCCAAATCAAAAAAATCTAACCCCCAAACTCATCTCTGAAAACAATAACAAATAGAAAATTAAAGAATTTCACTGACATAAACAAACTTATGGAAAACTATGATGATGCTCCTTGGTTCTTAATTGGAGACCTTAATATGATTAGGTATAACTATGAGAGAATTGGGTACATCGAGAACCAAGACATTAGTAACTAAAATCTTAACTGGATTATGCAACAAAATAACTTATATAATAGCTCCAACAAAGGGTGTTACTTCACCTAAAGTAATAGGAGAAGTGGAAATCATCTGATCAAGCAAAAATTAGATAGAAGGTTTGCTAACCATGGTTGTGATACTCTCTATCCTGAAGCATGGATAGTGATGTCTCCCCATCTGTGATGATTTAATCTTCATTAGAGACATCATTTTTAGGAATTATTAGGAAGTTATACTCGATTTTGATGATTTGTTATTTTTAGAGCATATTTGGTTTAATTGTTTGTTAATTGTGAAGTTTTAAAGATATATGGTAATTAATTTGATGCTAAATCAATTCTAATATATAAAGAAAAGAATATAAGGATAGAAATTGGAGATAAATGAAGTAAAATATAAAATAGGAAAAGAAAAGTTGCTAAATAAATATGAATTTCACCAGCTACGTCCACAAAAGTAATCATAACTCAAGATTGACTGAGAATATCGAAGAATGGTTTGAAGCAAAGATGTAGAGCTTTCCGAGACGATCAGTTTCGATATAAAGAACGCGTCAATTGGAGCAATATTGAAGAAGTTATGGCCAAAACAAGACAACAACAGTGTATTGCCTTTTCTATATTTTAGGGTTACGAATTAGAGTTGGGCTAGAAGTCCAATTACTTGTATTCCACTCCAAGAAAATGTTTTAGGGCTTCATAGACTCCTATAAATACACCCTTAAGCTATTGTTAACATGCCCTTGCTCAGTTCTAAGCCATATATTAGTCTTTGTTTGAATATTAATCCTTAGTATCAAGTTTATCATCCAGAGAAGCAAGCTGACCTGTAGAGGAAGACAAGAAGCAAGAAGTTGGAGAGTGACAAACTCCTCTTCTACATCCCTCCTTCTCTATATTTAGGGTAATTAGCTATAGATTTGTGGCTTTTCCATATTTCTAAGCTTTTATTCAGTAAGTTTTACTCTTAATTATTTGGGTTTTTATTTTGTCTTAAATTTCATAATACTATTTGTTATTTTAATTGATTTGAGCTTGACGTATGTTGGTATTGTGTGCTTTGACTTATTTTTTTCAGCCCTAAATTTGGCTAATCTTAGGACTATCCTTAGTAATTGAGTTAACACCTGGAAGGGGGGATTCAGTTATTGACAACACCACATAATCATTTAGTGTGCGGTAGTGATCCCGACGGGCTTGCCTAACTAGATAGCCATAAAGGTCTGATTTAACCACTGATCATTACTCAGGGTCCCCTTCCCCAAGTCCCCTTGTAGTGGAGAGGTTGCTCCTAAATCCACCCTGACAGTGGTAAGGTAGAATTTAGAATCCCGGTTAATATATAATACTTAATTCACCCTTAAGATTAGAATAACAACTTAGTAAGATAGACTCATATTAGTAACCCTAATTTATCTGACTTACATTCATATTTATTTATCTGTATTCTTATTTATTATTTCACATCAGATAACTATTCATCTTATCATATTTTAATCTAAACATCTTAATTCATCTACACTTATTGAATACAAGTAGATCTAACGGATTAAATCCCTGCGAACAAACTTTTCTTATCAACTAAACTTACAAACGATTGGTAATACTTGCAGTGAGTTTCTCGTGGTAGTCAAGGGTGTGTCCTTTATTATTATCTGTTTATTTATCACACCTTTGCCCCCACCAGATAGCTACACTACATGCCATTGGCTTTGATCGCAGTTTACCCATTCCCCACTGTGATAAACCAAAACATAAAAGGTTTAACAGATTTATATATCAAAAAAATTAGAACACTGAAGATGAAGTGGGACTCACAATAATTATAGAGGCATCATTAAGTTTGGTAGTAAACTGAATCACACCCTTCATGTAATTACAAAGTGGAATAAAACTAAGAGACTTAACAATAGAAACATTATTAAAGACCTTATGAAAAAGCTGGATGAGTAAAACTCTAAATATTATACCAATCGAGAAGAACACGATTATATATCTGCCCAACTTGAAAACTTTTAGAATAAAGATGAATTATATTGGGAAAAAAAACCTAGAATGCAATTGGTAAACTTGGGAGACAAAAATACAACTTTCTTTCACAATACTACAAAAACTAGAAGAGAACACAATATAATTCTTAGGCTTATGATCTTTGAAGGTAATTGGATTGATAAACAACAAGATATTGAACATCGCATTATTAACATTATAGTAAATCTTACTCTATTATTGGTCCTATAAAATATAAAGCTATACTTAATATAATACAACCTACAGTTACTGAAGCTATGAATAAAGCTCTTGAACTACATGTCTCAATAGATGAAGTAAAAGAAACTGTTTGGGACCTAGGGAGCAACAAATCCCCAGATCTAGATGGTTTCTCTGACAATTTCTATAAGAAAACATTGGCATACAAATTACAATCAAAATTTGATTTGATGAATAGTATATCAGATTTTGTATGGAATAAATATGATCTTACTTCTACTAACAAAACTTATATCACACTCATCCCTGAGATAAAATCTCCTACAACTATTGGACATATCAGGCCAATTAGTTGCCATATTTCAACTACAAGATAATTGTTGCTATACTTTTTGAAACACTTAAACCTTTTATGAGCAATATAATATCCTATGAACAATCAACTTTCTTTAATACTAGAAGAATCACTGACAACTTTATTATTGCACATGAAGCAGTGCATTATTCGAACAAAAAGAATTCTAAAAACTATTCAATTACTAACAAAGAAGATATTTCTAAAGCTTTTAAAAGTATTGAATGGGGTTTCTTGTTTGATACAATGAAAGCTCTTGGTTTATCTAATACTTGGATCACTTGGATGGAAAATTGTGTGGAAACTGAGTCTTATATTTTGATATCCCAAACCCAACTAAGGGGCTTAGTCAAGGGGGCCACTGTCTCCTTTCCTCTTTTTCATTGTTACCCAATCCTTAAATGTACCCATAAAATATAAAGTCAACAAAAAACTTATTTCTTGCATCAAACTTAGTAGAAATTGTCCCAGTTTAACTCATATACTCTTCATAGACGACAGTTTGTTTTTTCTTAAAGCTAATCAACAATAATTCCATAATTTTAATGATGTTATTAATATGTATAACTTTGCCTCTGGTCAATGCATTAACTTAAATAATAGTGGTGTTATTTATAGCAAAAATACACCCTCAAATATTGCTTATGATCTTACAAATATTCTACAAATTATTCACATAGCAAGCCTTGATAAATATCTTGGATTACCTTCAAGAGGATCTAAAAATAGGCTCTTTAGTGGCTAACTGAAAGAATTATAACTAAGCTTGATAACTGGAACTGTAAACTCTTATCAGAACCTGGCAAAGAAACATTAATCAAAGTTGTTATACAATCAATTCAAGTTTATATAATGTTTATATTTCATATCCCATAAAATATTTGTAACCAAATCGCCTCCCTTATTGACTCTTACTGGTGGGTAAACTATGGAAACACTAGAATTCATTGGAAAAACTGGAAATATATAGAAATTCCAAAAGAAGAGGGTGGATGAGTTTCAAAAACTTCTATCAATTAAACATTTCACTCTTAGCACCATCTTCTTGGAATTTAACATAAATAAAATCTCTGTAGCTTACAAAATTATCAAAGGCATTTATTTTCCTCATGAAAACTTTGACACATATAAAATTGTGTATAACCCATCTTGGGGCTTGAAAAGTCTGATCTTGGGTAGAAATACCTATCTTAAGGATACTTCATGGATAGTTGGTGATGGTGAAAATTTACAAGTTTGAAATGGATACTGGATTCCAAAATATGACAAACCTATAACTATCACCAATTTCCCTATCACTAATGTTTTTGAATTGATTATTATGATAAGACCTGGAACAAAGAACAACTTATAACTACACTTGGAAATGAGAAAGCTGAAAAAATTTGTAATATAAGTATTAGAAAATGCCCATGATACTCAAATTTGGAATCCCTCCAAGAATTGAAACTTTACTACAAAAGAGATGCATAACAATAGATCTCTTATCAATAATGCATAAAGAAATCAAAATGAAATAAATCTCCCAACTACATCATTTAAACTAAATGATAACTTTTGAGACAATATTTGGAAGCTTAACTTACCACCGAAACTGAAAAAACTTCATATGGAGGGTCTTATCTAATGTTATTCCCACTTAACAAAACAAATTTCAAAGAAAATGCGCAATAAATAGCACATGTAAACTTTGTGGTAATGATAGTGAAATGACTGATATCTTTTATTTATTGCCCTAATTTTAGGGCCACGTGGTTTGCAACTCAACTTGGATTTTACTCTTTTAATAATATCACTAATAGATTAGATAAATGGCTTCAATCTCATGGAAAACAAATATCCGAATGATGAAAGAGGTAGGCCACAGGTTGAGATGGCAATCTGGATCCTTTGGTTTATCTGGAAAGTCTGGAAAAAAAAAATCTTTGAGAAATATGCAACATTTGTCCCTTAATCAATGTGAAAAATTCTTATACTGCTTATGATAAGTTCATGAGGTATCTTAACATAAACTCTACAGCAAACCCGACCAAAAAGAAAACCCAACTTCAAAAATCATAACCTTATAGAGAGTCTCTAAATAATACTATGACTTATATTAATGTTGATGCCTCTTATTTGAAAATACTAATATTGCGGCATCTGCTTGTATCATCAATAATAAACAGGACCAATTTTCGGGAGGGAAAACTATTGCAAATTCTCTAGAAAAAGCTGAAGCCATTGGGATTAGGAATGTCATCATTGAGATAACTGCACAACCTAATAAATAATATATCTTGATAAATGATTGTCTTAGCCTAATGAAACCACTAATGAACGGCGCAAAGTTTGAAAATCGTCATCTACTCTGTATTTTTGAAGATATTTAAAGTTTAGCGCGTTCAATCAACATTAATTTCCTTTCTGTTTCTTGAAAAGTAAATCAATTAGTGGATTGGATTGTGAAGAATAAAGTCTTGACAAATCTTCCTACCAATTGGGTTCCCTACCCCCACCACATTTTTTCAACCTTATTTTACTTGATTTTGTTGTTATATCGGGAATAGGCTAAAGAACAAATTCTAAATTTATTGGATTGTATCCGCTTTCAATCTTAATTTAGGTTATGTCTTCAACGTCAAAAATAATATATATATTTTTAAAATAAGCAAAAAGAAATATTTAAACGATTCTCTGAATCTAAATAGACCTATTTAGGGTAGAGGATCAATTCGACGGGGGCCTGGACGAATAAATTGTCAAAGTATCTGCTAGGATCGGTAATTCTGGATGGGAGAAAGAATATTGTTTCAACCTACATTCTTCTCATGTTATGGAATATTTGGAAGCATAAAATGAAGGTAGTTCAGGGAACACACATCTCGAACCTGGCAATATTAACAAGGCGACCAATTCTGGGATGAAGGACCTGTTCGGTAGCGATCGGGATGATAAGCCAAGACGTGGCAGACAGGGACGAAATCACAACACCTCTAACTAGGCGGTGACTGAATTAAGTGGGGTGCAAAAAATCGTAACATGTGATGTATCTTTCGTGTCCAAGCCAAACCCAACGGCATCGGCATGGTGTGACTAGATACTATTTCGGGAAGACGACATCTTAGTTCAAAGTCAGTTCGGGTAGAATCGACTGTCGAAGATGGGGCGAGAACAGTGGTGGAAGCTGTTATGATTTGTCAAGAAGAGACAATAATCAAATCTGTTATTTGCTCAGACAACCTTAAAATCATTCAAGGTATTAGGTCGTCGTCAACTACGTGGTGAGTGTCAGGCTGTACGCGTTGCGGGTTGGGAAAATTGAAGAACTGCATTGGCAACATACGATTCAAAAATATTCTGCGACGACTAAACGGGTTGACCGATATATTTGCGCGCTCAACTAAACGAAGGGGTCTTAGGGAGTTGGGGCAGTTTCAGTTAGAATCCCGTTTCACTAGATTTGAGGTCGGCTAACCACAACCGGGAATGTCATTTTTAAGACTTCGTCAAAAAAAAAAAAAAATAGACCCATCCTTTTTTTCTGTTCGACACAAAAAGACCCATCCCTGATTTTGAGCCATCTCTCTCCCTTTCTCTGCAAGTTACGCAAATTTCATGAGAAAAATCCATTTATATATTTGTGTCACACTTTGGCTTCCCTCACACTTGTTGTACTTGTGCATATAATTGCTTGCCATGATAGAATAACGATGATCAACAACTAGAGCTCCATCAATTGACGCAGTCATCTTGGATTAGATTGATATATAAAGGACGATTAATTCGATAGATTACTGTCGTAGTCCTACAAAACTTTTACCCCATATTTTAAAAACTAATTTCTCTATTTTCAAGAAATATATTCATATCTCATATAAAATTAACTTTTTTCAAAGCTTAAGTTTGAACTTATAGATCAGTATGTAGTATGTACATACTATTGATCATCACTAATCTCTAATCTCTAATCTCATTTTATAAATAATATCTTTTCTGCAAGCTTAATATGTTTACAATATAAAATTAATCTTTTTATTGTTATTGCTTTTATATCATAATAAAGCTTATAGCGATGAAGATTTATCGATAAATATATAATAAAAGTCTTACTTAATCCTAAATTTTCAAAAAAAATATATCACTTTTTATAGTGCCCACGCCCCACAGCCACATATCATCCCAGTATCATCCTATTATGTAATGTAATTGATTAGAGTTATATTATTATCTTTTTATTTTTTAAATTTAATTTAAGTTTAAATTAAATCATGTAGTATAACATAGAATTTTATAAAAATAGACATATCATTACTAAAATAATCATTGATTACAAAAGATAATGTGATATTGATATTGTTATATATTGTAAATTGTGATGTCTGATGGAACGAAAAAAAATTCAAATACTTTTGATAATCGGATACTCTAATATTTAACTGAACATGGAGATATGTCTCAACAATATATGTGTTTTGATTTTACCTTAAATATATTATCTTAGAATTATTATTTTTAAAACATAATTTAATATTTACTATCTCTATGGTATATAATAATTGATTCTTTAGAATTTTTATATATATTAAAGGTTCGTTTGGAATTGTTTTTTAAAATAATCACTTGAAATTATTTTAGATCCATGAAAATATTTTAAACCCTTAAAATAACTTTTCGAAAAAACACTAGATATGTGATTTTTAAAATAATCACTTAGGGTATGTTTGGATTAAGAAGGAACTTTAGTAAAAGATAGGAAAAGAGAGTGTAATAAAAGAATAGAAATGAAAGTATTTAATCTTGTTTGATTGAATAAAAAGAGATAGAGGAGTTTTATTAACGGATTATATGTATCTAGTGTTTGGATTAGAAGAATAATAGGAGGAAGGGATTTTTTTATAACTAAATGACTCATATACCCCTATTAAAATATTTTATAAATAATAATAAAGGTAATTTAGACATTACAACGTAATAAAAGAATCCCTCCCTTGATTTGCCGATAAAAAAACACCCCTACCTCCCAATCCCACCAAATTAAAGGATTGAATATATAGGTTCATAAAGCATTGTAAGAATCCTTTAATAAACTTTTCCATCTAATTATTTCCAATTCAATAAGGAATGAGATTCTTATTATCCTTTAATACAATCATATTCCTCCTAATTTCTCAATCCAAACAAACTCTAGGGTCTGTTTGTTTTTAGAAGGGAAAAAATAATAAAGGAAAAGAAAAGAAAAATTATAAAAGAAAAGAAAGGAAATGAATTTTTTGTTTGGATTAGAAATTTTTATAAAAGAATTTCATAAATGATTTTAGATATATTTTGTTTGTATTGATAAAAAGTACAAAAGGAAAGAAAGAAAAAAGTTAATTTTGGGCTATAATCATTAATAAAATTCCTTTCTCTCAATATGACTCCAATTTGGAGTGATAATAAAAATGGATACATGAGTGATTTTTGGAATGACTTACTTTCTTTTCTTTCATAAAATTTTCTATTACAAACTATGTAAAAAATAAAGAAGGGTGAATTATACTTAGGGTATTGGAGACCATATATTTTCTCTATAGAGTATGGTCTAGGAATTCTTTCTTATTAGAGACCTCTGTTTTGACAATTGTCTTTCCTACCCTTACAAACACTAAAGACAAAAAAGGTGTGATGTCACTGTTTCTCTCTCCACTACCTACCACTACCCACCTACCTCCGACCTCCGACCACTTACCACCGACCACCTACCACCGACCTCTGACCACCGACCTCCGACCACCGACCACCGACCTCCGACCACCAGTCACCGGAAAAACATAGAGTACTCCGACAATTTGTTAAGTACTCCGACAATTTAATGAGTACTCCGAGAATTTGCTGAGTACTCCGACAATTTGCTGAGTACTCCGACAATTTGCTGAGTACTCCGACAATTTGCTGAGTACTCAGACAATTTTTGTGAGTACTCATATAATTTTGGAGAGTACTCCCTATATTTGAGGAGTATTCCGTAAATTTGATAATTATAATTAAAGATCAAAGAGTAAAAAGCCAAAAAAATATTTTATTCACATTTCTTTCAATTTTTGTTATACATTTTTAAGTGAATTACAAATAAATATACAATTAAAATAGAAAATAAGTATCTACCTTGTTGTTTGACCAGATCTAAATAAAATATTAAAAAAAAACCTACCTATTTTGGCGTACTATGTAAGCTACTCCAAATAAAAAAAAAAGCAACAGCACACCCCAACGCGCCCGAGAAGAAGAAGAACCAGGTGGTGTTTCTTCTCGCCGGAGGTGATGGCTTCGTCGAGCTTGCGGAGCAGAAATCCACGAAGAAGAAGAGCAGCAGCTTGCCGGAGATCCAGGTCTCGTGATCCGCCGTTTTGGTTCGCAGGGCCGACGAGAAGAGGAGTGCTGCGGTGGTGTTGCGCCGTTTTGGTTTGCAGCGCTAAGAGGAGAAGGTTGCTCAGCAACTGTTCGAACGGATCTCAACTTAAAACCACCATCATAGCCCACCTCAACCTGGAACCACCATCACAACCCACCTCAACCTGAAACTTCGAACGGATCTCAACCCAAAACCACCATCACAGCCCGCCTCAACTTGGAACCACCATCACAACCACTGTGTTGCCGCCGGAGAAGACAACCACAGCTGGAATCTTCTCACGCTCGGAGCAAGAACGGAGCTTGTATCTGCGAATGGAGCAAGAACGGAGCTTGTGTCTGCGAATGGAGCACGAACGAAAGAAGATTTATGAGGATCCATGGTTTGCGGAGCCACTCTTCTACCAGAGATTGGAAAATAACAATGAAGAGAGAGAGAGAAATATGGGAGTGGGAAGAAAGAGAAACGGGAAAAATAAGTGAATTTAGGTTTTAAAAATAATAATGTTAGTATATATAGTAAATAAAAGGGGGTATAATTGTAAATGGGATATTAGGTCTCATGTGTTAAATCTTATTGGAGGTCTTTAGTAATAAAAGCAAAAAAGAGGGGTTTGGATTGGAAAAGGGGGTGTGTCTTCAAGACCCTATGGAGCATTTTCTTAATAAAAAATCCTTTATAATCCCTTAATTTCTTTCCATTTTCTCTCAATCCAAACAGATCCTTATGTATTGTTTGGATTCAGATTATCAAAGGAAAGAAAATGATATAAATATAAAAATGTTAAAAGAAAAGAAAGAAAAGTGATAATATTATTTGGATTATGTAAATATTAAAAAAAAAAAGAATTGATTAAAGAATCACTCTTTTGGATTCATATTATTAAAGAAAATGAAATGATTTTTTTACATAAAAATACTTGTATACCCTTTTTATGTTATGTAAAAATATTATATATTAAATTATAAGGTTAGTTGTAATATTTTAAAAACTAATCATTTACTTTTATTTGAAATGACTCCAAAATCGAAGGATTAAATATCTGATATTTTTAAAAGAAAACAAAGGATTGTGAAATCCATTGAATTACTTTCCTTTCAATAAAAATCAAATTCAAACAAAGAAATAGAAAATTTATTCCTATTATTATTTTCTTTTCCTTTAAAAATCTGATTCCAAATAATACATTACAGTGATTTTAGATGTCAAAATATTTTTAAGATCTTTTACAAATATTTTAATTTTAATAAAAAATAACACATTACAAATATTTTTAAGATCTAAAATATTTTTAAGATTTTAGATGTGAAATAATTATATTTAGGCTACAAAAACTATTATTGTGGAATGGAGATAGTATAGTTTTTCATAAATATGAAAAGACAAAATTATATAGAGCTATTTTGAATTATCAGCACAAGGCAACGGAGAAAACAACCCAAATTTGGGAGCACAGATGGCTTCATTCGGAACTCATTAAAGACAAATCTACGGATACAACTCAGCAAACAGTGGACCGACTTATGAAAACCGACGTTGATGACTGGAACTGGGAAACGATTGACGCAGTTATACCAATACCCATAAAGGGGGAGATTAGCAGAATACCGCTACTTAACAGGAAAGATCACGATACGTTCACATGGCCTCATACTCGTTCAGGAGAATACACCACTAAATCCGGATATCGGATACTCACTATGGATTCAAGGAGGAACAATCATCATCCCAAGCACAAGTGAGGAACACATCACTCTGGAACAAAGTTTGGAAGTCAAACGTCCGAAATAAAGTTAGGAGTTTCACTTGGAAAGCGTGTAGGAATATACTACCTACGGGGAAAAACCTTTATTTAAAGCACTATAATGATGACAAACGGTGCTATTGGTGCAATGGACAGACGGAAACAAATATTCACCTTCTATTAACATGCTCCTTTTGTAAACTGGTTTGGGCAGGTTCGGCCTTACAAATACGGACACCGGAAACAAAGCCAAACACGCTGGGGTGGTGGTTTACTAGTATCTTTGATGGATTTGACTTTGCACAATGGGACAAAAAGATTGTGGTGGCTTACATTATGTCAACACTGTGGAACATTTGGAAACACAAAATGAAATGCAAACACGAAAACTTTTCACTAGCTATAGATACGGTTCTATTATCGATATATGCAAGTATGAAAGACCTATTTGGATAAGAATGTGATGGCTTACCTACACAATCAGTAAGGCGTCACAGCGATGCCATCAGCAATCCTTGGACACAAACTGAACTAGCGGGAACACAAATTATTTTTACTTGTGATGCTTCTTTCAAAGATAAAGAGAAACCGAGTGGTATCGAGATCGTACAAAGAGAGACCCAGACGGGCAACCGATCAGCATTTTCTAATCATATATGGACAGACACTGCGGCGGAAGGGGAAGCTATAACGGTCCTCGAAGCAGCTGAAATGGCCATGCATGACATAGAAAAGAACCGGTCATTTGCTTAGATAACCTTGATCTGATTCAAGTACTCAATTTGCTACCAGCTGCGTGGTGGAAATTCAAACCGTACATCAAGCGGATCCTAAAGATTGCAGAGGAACATGATAAAATGTTCTTCAAACATCTGCCGAGAAGACTCGACGGAATGGCAGACCGAACTGCACGAAATGCTAGACAGGGGAGTAGGATGGATGAACGACAACTCGAGCTTACATACCACTTTACTAGGCTCGGGATTGGATAATCCAACCGCTTTGTTTAGTTATACGTTTGTTCAAAAAAATAGAATCATCAACACAAAAACCAGAAATTATAGTAATTATGAATGCTATCTTTTTGGCCCACACTTTTCTTAACTTTACCAATTTACTTAATGATTGTAAGAATGTAATTAAATTAGTGAAGGCAAGATTAATATCTTAATGATAGAAAATTTGCACCTTTTTTAACATGGGTGGTCCAAGCCAGTTTACACACACCTCAACTAATCCCACCGAGAATATGTATGTATTCCTATATGCATACATCTAGGTAAATTAGAAGTAGACTACCCATGTTCAAATAGGATATTCGAACACTATATTTTTCACTTTATACCTTTAGGTTCAAAAGAAATAGCAAAACTCTACCTAATTGAGCTAACCCAACTAATTTCAAAAAATAACTATATTTGTTAATGATATTGTAAGACTATCCATAGATAGAGACATTAAATTTCCTATGTGTCTAGAATAAGAAACAATGCAACCAAATGTATTGTGAAATTACCGTTTAATAGCATATAGTTTGACAATTGGAGTTTCAACCCCCTTGTTGTTAATACAATTAGTTGCTAGAAATCATGAGTCTTTAGGAATAAGTTGAGACTATTTTTGTATGCACTATCATTTTAAAAGTATCGCTCACTACAGATGGCGTGAGAGACCTATATGCTGACATAAACTAGGAAAACTCGGAAGACTCAAGATTCCATTTATACCAAAACCCATTTTCCTTAGCTTGTTCGATAACTATACTTTATAATACATTCTTCCTCTCAAAGATATCTTACACGTCTGCGAGTCTGAAGGTTTTAGTTTATGATGGATAAAATCTTCCCATAAGTATGTTTGTTTGATTGTCGTGACCCATAACATCTGTGAATCTTGTAGAATTTTCCAATCCAGCTTGGCAATAAGTTCTATATTATAACTCCTTTCATCCTTGAATCCGAGATCCCTTTAATCTTTCGATAACATATTATATTCCAAGCCACAGTGTATCTTTCTCTCTTCCCCAACTGAACCCTAGATGAAATTCTAAATGATTCGATCAATCTCATTACACACATACACCAAAAATAATATGGCATGCATTATATATATGTGTGTGTGTTAGGATAGAATAGATTGTGTAAGTGTTATCTGCCCAACGAGGAACAGACTTTGAGATTTTCAATTTGTTAACCTGCTCTTCATGGTATCCTTGACTTTTCTAAAGAAATCTCTTTGGAGGTGCACTGAGCACATAGAGTACCAATATATGTTCTGAAAGTGTCACTCAAGCAATATATATATATATATATATATATCAATGATATCATATGAAAAAAATCAAATGATATAAAATATTGTATTAGTTTTACTTAATTTAATTTAAGATCATTAAAACTTTCAACTGAATAATATATATTATATGAAAAAATAAATGAGTGTTTTTTTAAAACATATGAGAGCCACTTCGGACTCGAAATCATTTTGATTTCAATAAGATTCGATCTCAGTACGTCTTGATCTCTGCGGATTAATCTAACTACTAAACCAACTATCGAAAAAATAAATGAATTTCAACCAAGTTTTATACAATCCTTATATGAATTAATGCAAGTTGAGTTTAAGTTTTTAAAAAAATTTATAAATTAAATCCAAACTTATATGAAGAGACTTGTTTTAACTTCAAAATGAATTCAAACTTACTAAAATATTTATATACTTAGTGTCAGTTTGGAAGTCTTTTTTTTAAACGCACTTAAAAGTGTTTCTAGATGTTTCAAAGATTTTTTTACCCTAAAAAACATTTTTAGAAAAAGTATCAAATATGTGTTTTTTTAAAACGCACTTAAAATGATTCTGGATTTTAAAAAAAAATTGATAATTTTTTTTAAATATAATTATTATTCTAAAAACATTTTTTTTACTTTAAAATAAACACTTCAAACCGTAACTTAATTTAATTTAATATAACTAAAGTTTAGCTTGAGTTGATTTGTTTGCCGGCTTCCTTATGATGCCTATAGAACAATGAGTTTTTTTTATTTCTAACATATTTTAATTAAATAATTGCATGATAAACGTACTCCCTCTAAGAGCGTCTTTAACTTAATTAGCCCATTAATTAGAAATAAAGGCGCTTCTATAAAGAGCCTATCTATTTTAAAGAAAAATTAGCCAACGATCTTATTTGTTTTTTTATTATCTTTTAGATCTATTTTTATGTGCATATAAAATTAAAGCGGGGAGTAAAATACACAGATTTCTGAATTAAAAACATACACCAGTTTGGAGAAAATTTTGAAGCTCAAATGGTTTATTCTCTAAGATTTACAATAAATAATTGATAACATTAGGATTATAGAAATTAGATTTCACTGCAAGAAAAAAAAGATCAATATGAAAATGAGTTTGTATTTTGAAAAATTAGGCACTAAAATAAGTTAAAACTTAAAACTAAAAATTACCAATTTTAATTAAAAAAATCTTAGCCTCCATAAGAATTCATGAGAGCATAGTAATCAAGTTAAACCATGGATAATTGATGAAGAAGAGTAGAATGTATATTTCTTTCATCGGCTAAGAAATTACCATCTCTATCTCTATATTTTCATTGCATTTCATAATTTTTGTTTTTTTCATTCTTTACAATTCAAAGATTCTGATGGTTTCCCTTGAAGAATTAAAAGATTGGAACTTGTAATTGTTCTTTAGTGTTATATAAACGTCGTTGGCCAATTTTTTTATTTTTTTAAAGTAGAAACTCTTATAAAAAAAGCGCCTCTAATTAATGGGCTAAATTAATAACTTCGTATGGATTAGATAAAAATAGTTAAAGACTGACGCTCCTTGGAGGAGCTCCCCGAGCGCCTTAGAGTTAGTCTTGCAATTATTATTAAAAATAAGTTTATCATGCAATTATTTTTTTTAAACGTTAAAAATAAATAAAAAACTCTAGAACAATATCTAAAGCCCCTTCGTTCGTACTTGTAATTTTTTTTTGTTCAAAGATTTGTACTTGTAATTAAGAGGAAATTATAAATTAAGGCCCAAAAGATGAAAAACTTTGTATTTTAAATCCTAGTTGGAAAACTTATTTTTTAAGGCCCATTTCTAACTAGCTGGTTTGTGACTTTTCCTATTTTGCCCCTCTTCGTTATGGGTACGGCCCCATATCGCAAAACAACCATTAATGCATATCGAATTTAGGCTAGCCCCAGTATGAACAAAAAAACAGTACAGCCATTACTTCATAGATCAAATACGGGCCAGCCCCAGTATGAACAAAGAAAACATTTTTAACAACTATGGGTTGTACCTATATAGACAAACAACACACAAAATAAATAGAAAATATAATTGGATCTCATTTTATATTGATGGGCTGTACCCAGATTGACCACAAAAATGTACAACTAAAAATTAACAACTATACTAACTACATGGGCCAGCCCCATTACCCTAATACAACTATATGGGTCTGGACCCAATACATCAAAACAGAATACAACAAAAAACTAAGCCCAAATGGGGCTGGACCACTAACAAATTTGATCCCAATGGGGCTGGACCCAAATCCTGCGAGAAATGGTGTTTCAGACGAGATCAGAGATGGATTCATCACGGCGGCGGTGGGTGGCTTCGTCTTCTTCGTCGTGGTGGCGGTGGAGTGTGAAGAACAGGGTTGGCCCCACCATGAACAACCCTTATTGGGTCTGTCCCATCAAGATCGGTCTTCGTCGTTCGTCTTCTTCACGCAGAGAGAGGATGGTGGTGAATATCAGCTTCGAGATCTCGTTCGTGATGGTTGAGCAGCGGAGCTTCGTCTTCTTCACGCAGAGAGAGGATGGTGGTGTTGAGATCGACGTGAAGCAGCAGAGGGTGGGGTTGGTTCTTGCAGCGGCGGTTCAGAGAGAGAGGGCGGAGAAATGGTGGTGGATCTGCAACAGCAGAGGGTTTGGGGTGGTGGCTGTGACGGGAGGGGGTGGGTGGCGGTCTTGGTCACGAAACTGATGGTGGGGGCTCGGCTGGGGAAGAAGGTGGTGAGTGGTGGGGGCTCGATGGTGGCGGTGTTAATGGCGACGGGATCTTGAGAGAGAGAGGGAGAGTGCAAGAGAGAGAGCAGAGTGAATGGGTGGGTGGAGGGTTTCGGATCTATAATGGTGTTTTGGGGTAAGGTTAATGTGCTTCACTATATGATAGGGGTGGGAGGGTATATTGGTACAATTACCCTTTAATTGGAATAGTTACAAGAGCTGGTTAGGGTGGGATTTAAAACACAAAATGAAAATGGTTTGGGCCTTATAATATAAAGACCCCTGTAATTAAATCAGCTACGGCCGCTAACTTCACTGACAAGTTAATTTTTTTAGCACCGACTTACATAGGTTTATTGCTTATGTTTTATATAGATTATTCCAAGATGTGATCAATTTTGAGCCTTTCTTTCATTTTTATTTCTTTTTAACGGCTTAAAGGGGGGAAAGTGGCATATATTAAGGAATGACGTGAAGCCAGTGACAGGCAAAGGTGTAAAATCGAATTTGCTAATGAAAAAAGTAGTCTATGAAGGGATCAGAATGAGGTAACAGCGTATCTGCTATTAACTCTTTGGAACATATGGAAGGCGAAAATGAAGGGATTTCATGAAAAATCTCCATGGGTAGTCAAAGATATCCTGTTTAAAATTCAATCAACAATGGATAATATGTTCAAAAATAGAGACATTATTAAGAAGAGCACAAAAGAAATCAAAGAAAAAAGAGTTGGCAATAATGAGGAAGAGTTGATTGAGAATAACCCTATTCTTTCGGATGATGCAGATTATATCTTCATGAGTGATGCCTCTTTCAAAAAGGAATACGAACCAGCAGGAATGGCGGCAATTGCTATTGATAAAGAAGGTAAAGTGGCCCATAGGATTGAGTCGAGATCTATTATTAGAAGTTCTATTGAAGGAGAATGCTGGGCGGTCCTTCTTGCTATGAGAAGGGCGGCTAGTTGTGATTTACGGAGTGTCTCTTTCTACTCCGACAACCTTGAACTGATTCAAGGTATTTCAAGAGAAGCAGGTCTTCGATGGCAAATTTCACCTTTCATTGCCGAAATGAAGAGCTGGTTGGCGAAGTTCCCTAATTGGAAGGTCAACTTCGTTAATAGAAAGTTTAATAATATCACAGATCTCGCAGCTAAAAGTGCAAGACGGAACATTGATACGTCGAAATGGAAGAATGGGTCCTTAAATGATTTTTATATTTTCTTAAAATCACTGTATAAACGCTCTTAATGTTTATTTTTTCCTGACAAAAAAAAAAAAAAAAAAAAAAATGAAAAAAGTAGTCACGAAATGACTAAAAATAGGAATACCAAGTGTAATGACGTCTTAAAAGCTGCAAGGACGATTCATGTGTTAGAAAATTTGGTTTTAGAAAAAAATTAGATTAATTGTGTTTTCATACCTATTACAAATAATTTGTCAGCTTTGCATATTGTAAATAGTTACTTTTTCAGACCATTTTTATTTATCTACCTTTTTAACATAAAAATTAAAAAATATATTTAATACTTATTCTTTTTATATAAATATCTTTAACTAATATTTATAAGACCATTTATTATATAGGGAAAATGACCCAAAAAATCAAAATAATATTATTTTCAGCCCAATAACATCAATGACAAAATTTCTTCCCAATAACATCATTAACTAAATTTTGTCCTTGATGGGAATCGTCCTTAACGGGAATCATCCTTGACGGGAATCGTCCTTGATGGGAATCGTCTTTGACGGGAATCGTCCTTGATGGGAATCGTCCTTGACGGGAATCGTCCTTGATGGGTAAACATGTAATCTTATAATAGTAAGTTAATGGATGATTCTTTGGGGCAAGTATTTTATTGTTTAATTAAAAATAATATTGAAAAAAAATATTAATATTAGAATAAAAAACAAATAATATTAATCACTTTATTTTAAAAAAAATGAACAAATAAAAATAAATGGAAGAAGTAGTATAATCATGATAAAAATAGCACCATCTCTCTACAATTAAAAAATTTATTCGTTAAGCAATTTTTGTTTGGAGTTATTGTTAAAAAAGATATAATAAAATAGTTTTTAATAATTTATTTATTAAAAAAACTTTAATAAAATAATAGTTTATAGAAAATATTTTTCTCTATCTTTTTATATCTTTATTATCTTCATTATTAAATATATCATTTTATTTTTAACACAATACTTATTTTTAATATTAAACAAATAATATGACATTTCCACTACTATTACCACCACCACTACCATCACCACCACCATGTAAAAAATTTAACCACCGCTACAACTAACACCACCTCCTCCACTTCCACAACCACCTACTACTAATTTCATCACACGCACGCGCGTCAGAGAATTTTTTTCAACATCATCATAACTAATTCTAAAAAATTCAGAAATAATAAAAAATTGCATTTTTGGACAAAACAAATTTATATATATATATATGTCTATAATTTTTTTTCGCACATGAAATTCACTGATCGAAACGGTGAATTTTTTTCACAAACATGAAATTTACGGTTTGAAACAATGAATTTATGTCTGCGAAAAAAAGAGTAATTATATTTGTCACCTCTTTTTGGTTCACCCTTATATCACCTCATATGTGGAGGTTTTAAATACCAATCAAATTATTTTTCTATCCTAATTACTTTTTTCTCTCTACTTTTTTTGATGACACATAAGGGGTGATACAAGGGTGAACCAAAAAGGGGTGACAAATATCATTACTCGCGAAAAAATTAAAAAATATCATAGACGTAAATATTAACTTGTCTCGTTCATAAATGCAATTATTTTATTTTTTAATTATTTTAGAATTAGTTATGACGATTTAAAAAAATTCAGGGATGCGCGCGTGGGATGAAATTATAGTAGGTGGTTGTGGTTGTGGTTGTGGTTGTGGTTTTTGTTGTTGTGGTGGTGGTTGAGGTTGTAGTGGTGGTGGTGGTGGAGGTGGTAGTGGTAGTGGTAGTGGTAGTAATAGGGTGGTGGTAGTTGTTGTAGTGGTGGGGTGGTGGTGGTTGTGGGGGTGGTGGGCGGTAGTGGTGTAGTGGTGGTGGTGGTGGTGGTGGCATTGGCGCTGGCGGCGGTTGTGGTAGTGGTAGTGGGAAGTTGTATTAAGGTGGTTAAATTTAATTGATAAATAATAGAACAATTAAGTATCACCTCTTCAATTATATCTTCAACTTTTTCTTCAACCCCCTCTTTAGAAGTAGGGGTTGGTTCTTTTGGTTGTCCTATTTCTTCAACTCTAGGCAGAGGTAATTGTTTCCTACTTTTGAATTCAACCGCATGACAAGCATTATCTTGAGGAGTTATAGTATCACTCAAAATATTCCCTTTTGGTCTGCTTTGTATTGCACTCGCCGTCTATGATATCGTATTCTCAAGATCTTTAATAACCCTTGCTTATTGTTGAAAACTTTGCTGATTCACCTCCATGCTTTCCTCAAGAACTTTCATAAATTTATCTAGACTTTGATCAAAATTTGAAGGTTGCGATGAAGGTTTCTCATGTGTAGTTTGTTGCGTTGAATATGAATGTGGTTCTTGATAATAATCTTCATTCGTTGGCACTTGTTGATAGATTGGTTGTGATTGATAATAGTTGTAAGGTCAAGTTGGATAATAGATACCTTAGTTTTTTACCCAATTCTGATTATGTGGGGAATAATAATTAGCGTGACTTCCTTGAGGATGATAATAACCATTCGAGTAATGGTTTCTTTGATGAGATACAAAAGAAATCGAAGCTTGATTATGAATACAACTCTCCCATGAATGATTTCTTTCTCCACAACCAGGACATGAAGGTAATGCGTGTACTAGATTTACCTGAGATCTCCAAACGTGATTGTTCTTGTAATTCCTTAAGCTGTTGGTTAGGTTCTTCGATCCTTATAGTTTCTAAGGTATCTTCTTCTTTTTCTGATTCTAACGGCCAACTTCTTTCGGTTTCAAGAACTCTTTCCATGATAATATGAGCGTCTTCAGGATCTAATAACACAAAACTTCCATCTCCTAATAAATCTGCCATTGCCTTGGACTTGTTGTTGAGTTCTCCATAAAATATGGTTAATTGATATTCAGGCGAGGGGATGTGGAATAGACACCTCGCTTTCTTCTCATTGAAACGTAACCATACTTCACCAACACTTTCCCCCTTCTTCTTGCATAAATTGTTTAAACTCCACTATATCTTTTAAGCGCCTATTAATCGCATAGAATCGATCTAGAAATTTGTCTTGGAGTTTATCCCAATCTGGAATTGAATCAGGGTGTTGGTAGTCATACCAATCGCTTGCACTTCCAATTAAAAAGAACTGGAACATTATTTAGTACACCTGTTCCTGTGTGACACCTTGAACGATGTAAGCATCACAAATCTGCATAAATTTTTAAATATATCGAACCGGATCCTGATGTGCAGCACCACTAACTCGAAAATTATTCAATCATGTCTGGATCAGGCCTGAATTTAGCGGCTTGGAATTCTAGAGTGCAGATTCCTCTAGGTTGCACTCTGAATGAGACGGGAAGATCGAGTTTCCTCGAACTTGCTATCTACATAACCTGTAATAGACAAAACTAAAAACAAAAGCGTAAATAGAACTAACTGAAATAAAAACACTAAATAATGCACAAGGACTAACGATGTAGTCCCCATCAGCGGCGCCAAAAACCTGGTGTCAGATAAGGCGTGATAAAAATATGGTAATAAGATATGCAACTAACACCCTAGCCTAAACACGGTACTCACTGCAAGTATCGCATGTCGTACGTAAGTTATAATGATAAGTAAGATTCGTTTCCCAGAGACTACAAAAGTTAGAAAGAACTTATGCAATATAAAGTGTAAATAAAGAAGCTAGAATACACTCAAAATAAAAGACTTGGAAATATTTTTTGGTTTTAAGATTCTAAATAATTAACTGAATAAAATAAAGACAAGAAAATAAATAAAGATAAGAAGATAGTATGAGAGTTTAGCTCGAGATCTAGCAAGTAATCCCCACTAGCCTTGTTACTAATCATGTAAGGGAAAATTATGTGATATGTGGGATTCTATATTCCTCCTAACCCCCTTTCGGGTGGACTTAGGGTGGTGACCTAACAATTACCAAGGGACTTGGGTAAGGGGACCCTGCGCAATGATCAGTGATTAAATCTCAACCCTTAATGACTATCTAGTTAAGAAAACCCTTCCAGATCACTACCGCACACTAGACGTTTATGTGGTGTTTCAATAATTAGACACCCCTTCCGAGTGACCATATAACTACTATGGTAATCCTATACGTTGGCCACCGTAAGAACTACAGACAATAAAGCAAAGCACATAAAATAGAGAATAAAACACTAATATCAATTTAAATGCTAACATCCCAAATTAAAATAGATGTAAAATAAGTATAGGGATCCTACCCATATGCTAATCTAAAGCTAAAATAGAATTATTTCATACTAGAGAGAGAAAATAAAACAATTACAATTTGAAGGATTGGGAAGGCATAATTTGTTGTCCAACTCACTTTGATCTTCTCTCCTCTTGATGTAGGTTTCTTCTTGGTCTAAAGGCTGACCAAGGATGTTTTTCTAATGACAAGAGGATGTATTTATATGGTTTAGAAGACCCTAGGTCGAAATCTTGGAGTAGATGGAAAGTAATTTGAGTCAAAGTCCAACTCAAATTCGTTTCCTAAAATATAGGAGAAGGGATAAACTGCTGTTATTTTGATTTGGTCGTAACTCCTTCATTATTGCTCCAATTTTTGCCTACTTTATATCGAAACGATCAATTCGAAAAGCTCTACACTTTTCCTTGTGATTGATCATCCAAATTCCCAGCCGATTTTAATTTATCTTTACTTTAGTGGACGTGGCTGCAAAATTTCAGATTAACTTGGCAGCTTTTCTTTTCCTTTTTTATCTCTAATTCCTTTTATCTCCAATTTCCATCCATATCTTCTTTCCTTATCTCTTTAGAATTGATTTGGCATCTAATTAATATCTATATTTCTAAAGCTTTACACTAAACAAACAAATTAAACCCAATATGCTCTAAAAATGATAAGTCATCAAATCAAGACAAGAAATAAGAATTTATCAAAATATGAATAAAAATATATAATTAATTAAACAAATACACTTAAAATGATGTCTCCAACCTAGATTATTATATCACAAATAGGGAGACATCAATATCACAAAATTCTTTAAGGGACTCCGAACTATATTCACTGCCCCTTATCAAACCCAAGCCTCTTTATCTTCTCTAGTAAGATGATTTTAGCATTAGATTTCTTATTATTTATAAAACCACGTATTCCGCTTTTATCTTTAGAAATAAAAAAGGTAGAATATAGTGAACCTAGAGTAATTATCTACACATGTTACATATCTCACCTCCTCTACTGGCGGTGGTTATTATTGTTAGCTAAGTCAGAATGCCTTAGTTCACATGGTTTTTTCTTTCTAGTGGTCATGGATTAAAAGGTTAGAATGCTTGGACTCTACACATATTTGATATTTGACAAGATCGTCAATATTGTGAACAAGTATTAATATGTGTGTCTTTATAACCTTGTAATAGACTAATCATTAAGAAGTCTTAATTTACCATACCACACCTCTAAAGATTAAGAATTATACATAGAAGTATATGAATCCGTATTCACAGTTATGGTGTTTAATATAAATAAAACCCCATTAAGATCCACTTACTCAATAAAATAATCATATAAAGTTATAACTATTTTTCCCACCCATGGAAACTAGTTTAGGCCACTTTGTTGAGACGGTCAAGGGACCAAAAAGAAAAATAATTAACAATAAGGTATTACAAATCAAGTTTTAGAGGAACCTATCTTTTTTTGAGGATGATAACAATGGTTGAGTTTCCCATGTAAACACATTCTTTATCAGCCACTTCCTCAAACTTCTTGAACATGTTCTTGATTGAGTATAAGTGTATGGATGCTCTAGTTTTGAGGATCCATTGACTCTTGTTATCCATTAATAAGCCTCAACCATCACATCGCGGTTACCTCTTCGTTCTTAGTTAGGTCAATGACGGGTTTTGGAGCTTGATCCTTTCTCTAGTCGCACAGGTAGGACTTGTGGTATTCTTTCCCATACTGATAGTGAGGACCTTTAGACTTGTCTTTATATCTAGATTAGTATTTGAAGTATTAGAAATAAAATATAAACACTTATCCTTTAGGTGATTTGTCTCTCTGACGTGCAAATGACTAATAAGCCATGAAAGATCATTTCCTTCTTCCAAAGTGTCTTCCAAATGATCTTTGCGGGCTCCTCTTTAGTGATTGGATTGAGAAATAGGTTCTCATTATGTTTGGGATCCATTCTCTAGAAACCTAAGTACTATTATTGAACTTGGACTCGAGGGAGTGATGCCTTGCCAATTCTTCTGTGATAGCAGTTGCATTGTCAAGTAAGAGAAAACTCCCTGAACACAACTGAATCAAGATCAAACTAATCAAGACAGATTAGAATTCCCCCCCCCCAATGTTAGTATTTTGAGCCTGATGTCTCCTGATTTGTTCTAATTATTAGCCCCTTGGAGACATCCTTTTAGGTGAATAAATGACTTGTTTGATAGACTTTTAAGCTTATTTGATCATATTGCACTTTCTCCCCTTGGAAATTAACTATTTGCAGAATCTGAGCTTTTGTGCGTAAATTTGACTATTTTTAATGCAAAGTTAATTGGTTCTTGAATCTCATGAAAGACCAATCCAAGGAGAAAAAGTGAGAATAAAGTCTTAGTGTATTTTAGAGTGTTAGGAAGTAATTTTTAGTCGAGTTTCTATTTTTAGAGTACACTTTCCTATTTCGATTTCTTGATTTATTGAATTATTCTCCTGTAAGCATATGCGGTTTAATTATTTATTTAATGTGAAGCTTTTACAGATAAATGGTAATTACTTAGAGGCCAAGTCAAGATAAAGATGAAAGGAAAGAAGATTTACATGGAAATAAGAATATTTGGTAAAGATTTATTCAAATGAGGAAAAGATAAAGATGCCTTATGAAATCTGAAATCCAGCCACGTTTTAGGAATTAAATCATAATAAAAGATTGGCTTGGATTCTGGACGAGTGGTCTGCACCAATAGAAAGAGCTTTCCAAGACAAGCAGTTTCATATATTGGAACTTCTCAAACGGATAAGTATTGAAAAAGATATGACCAAATCAAATCAGCAGAATCTTATCTTTTAGAGCTACGAATTTGAGAGTCTTTGACTTGTCTTCCACTCCAAGCTAAATTCGACCTAGGTTCCTCCAACACCTATAAATACACCCCTTAACCTCCTACTTTCACACACTTCAAAGAATTAACAAGAGGCTTAAGGTTTTCAAGTCAGAGCACGAAGGAGAGAAGAAGCTAGAAGCTGGAGGAATCCTGTTCTTCCATCCATAGTCATTCTACCCTTTAGGTTTTTCATTTATCTTTTGTATTTGAACATGAATTCCTTTTATTTAATGTTAGTTTTTAATTCCATCATGAGCTAAATTTCTTTATACTTGAGAATCGCATAAAAGGGATGAACCTTAATTAATGTTTTCTATGTTTTGAATTTGGGATTGTTTAGATTTAAATTGAATTGAGTTTTAGGTATTGGATATTACTTTGTTTTCATTACTAATTCTTTTAGGAACAACTAGAATTAGCTGTTAGTATTTGGGCTATTCCATATAGTGGCGTATGGATCATCCGACAGGGGGGTTTGAATACAGATCTAGGTAATACCCGTGTAATGTCCGTTATTGACCGACAGGCTTAACTAGTTACATAGCCAAAGAGGTAAAATCTTATCATCCGAAGAGCCATATTTGACCATACAGGTGTTTATGATACTTTAGGATAGCTTCTAGGTCCACCCGGCAGGGGGCTAGGAGATATTAGAGTCCCGACTAATATTATAATTCCAATTCTACCCTTAAACATAGCATAGATTACATTGATTAGGTGGATTCCTTTGCGAGGATCAAGTATATCTCTCTTATCTGAAGTTAGTCACTTTTAATTACGTAATTTCTTTTCTGTTAATTTAATCTTTAGTCTTTATTTTAATTGCATCTTTTAATTTCCAAAAACCAAACAAAAATTCTATCTTTTATTTCTCTGTTTAGCAATTATCTCTACTATTTGATTAATATTTGGGTTGAACCTAATCCGTCCCTGAGAACGAACTTGATTATCATATATTACTTGGGACAACCGTACACTTGCGGTTAAGTGGTTCCTCTTTATTTGCACTTAATTTTATAACACCCCAGGACCCACCAGAGCCATTCATGGATTCCAACTTTAACACATTGGAAAATGATCTTGCATTAGAAAATGAAGCAACAACCAAAAAGTGGAAAACCATTTCCAATTAGTGGTTTAATAAAATCCTTATTAAATTGTTGGTAAAAATAAAATTACACAGATCGATAAATGAGATAATCATAATAAATGTATTTTAGTGTGAAATGGACTTGGAACAAGTTACACGTAGTCAAATAACGATTACAACCAAATACTTACAACAAATTCCAAAAATTATGTGTAATAGTGTGACCGTTACAATGACTTCGTTATAAAGGATTTTTCAGGTACGACCGGTATCCTCAAACTAGTTACTATAAATACTCTAGTATAGGCTCATAAACATTTAAAAAGAGAACTGAGAGCTTTTCTTTTTCTGGTGAATTTTTTTCTTCTCCTCGTACGGTTGAACAAATGATTTCAGTCCTTTTATATAGTATATTAGTAAGCCTACAAAAGGTTCTCTATAAATGGTTGTAATAATTTGTCCATCATAAAGCCAACCCTTTTGTTCTCTTCTTTGAAAAGTGGCAAAAACCTGGACAGTTCTCATAACAAAGGGAGAGGTTGCATATCTACATGCTTGTACCTTATGTAAACTCTGAGTCATAAGTGCAAAAGTTTCAGATTGTTGGGGATGGTAGAATTCATGACAATTGTTTAATGCATGAGTTTATGTTAGTTAGGAATTTGAGCAATGAAGATGACTGATGTCTCTTAGAACGGGTCAGGTAGACTCGGTCCTAGCTTGATAAATACCCTCTCCCAAAATATGTTATATTTTTATTTCTAAGTCCCCAAGATTCCCCAACTCCCCATGACTACGACCACGACATCATGGGGTGGGCCGGGCGGGTGTGTGGTGGTGATGCGCGTGTGTAGAGTATTTCCCTTACTCTTCATTTATAGAGTCTTGAGTCTTTTATAAACTCTTGGTCTTCTTATTCTCCAAGAGCGACTCTTAATTAACAAAAACCTTTACTTTTCTTTATTAATTTCCAACATCTATCAACCGTTTCTCTTGGGGTCCCGACCCCCTTTACTGTTGTGCATGTTGGATGGATTGCCATTTCTATCACGATAGGTTTCAGATGTCACTTTCGACGGTCTTTATGCGTGACTGGGCCCCCTATTTTTCTTTGAATGGTCCATCTTTGTGGTTGTTTGTAGAGTCATCCTGGTATATACAATTAATTTATAGAGTTTTTCGAGTTATAGGTGGATATTGATTACAGACTTCTTTACTTTAAGGCCATGTTTACCATTTTTGTTGTAATCCCAAGTAAATGAGTAACAAGATTACATAGTTAGGTAAATGATCTAGGTAGTTTTTTGATTTGCCATTTGTGTTATTTATCACTCGTATCCCCTCTAAGCATGATCATTTTCTTGTAAGACACATTATAAGCCTATACCCTTCAGATGATAGGACTTTACATTATGACCCACACTTAAATCATAAAGCCTTATAATTAATTGTCTCTAATCTTTACTTTGGGGTGGTAGGTGTTTGGGGTTAAGGTATATCAAAGGGTGGGTATTACGCTACTTATGATGCACGTTACTTTATTCCTTGCTAGGTTCATTAAAAGAAAATAAAAAGTTTGAAATAAAAGAAAAAAAGGATAAAATAAAAATCAATCATATAACCACACATCAAAAACATGGTTTATGCTTGTGATGTCTCCTTAATTGTTCTTATTTTCGACCCTTAGGAGACATCACTTTTGGTGTTTATTTGATTAAGTTGATAGACTTTTGGACTAAATATGCAATAATATGATTTTCCTCTTTTATTTCTAGCATTTTTAATTTATTAAGCTTTTGCGCGTAATATTGGTATTTTTAGTGTAAAGTTTACAGGTTTTAGATGTTAGCTAGAAGAGGAATCCGAGGAGAAAGTCAAATATCGTGATATAGAGTCAAGACTTGAAGATAAATCCCGAAGATATTATTTTTAGAGCTGAAAATCTGTTTTCCAGGCCATAGATTGCTGATTTCGAGGTGCTTAAGAGATGATTTAGCCGCTGACCTTTGAAGAGAAAACATTCCTTATCGAGTTACGGAACTTTAGCAACTGGAATGAGGTCAATCGGAGTCATAACGAAGCGGGAAAAGCCGTTTTAGTGAAGGTGTATCAGCAGTTACGGGATTTTGGGCTTAGAAATTGGGCTTGGACATTTAATTATTGATTTATTCTTAAGTCCAAGCCCTAATCCGTTTTAACATTATAAAAGGGTTTTAGACTTCTATTTTCACACATCCTTTTCATAATACAACATACGCTTAAGAGTCAGACACCAGAGAAGAAGCTAGAGGCAGGAAGAGAAGAAGCAAGAGTTGGAGACGGTCTATATCTCCACTTCTCAGCCAATTCAATTCCGTAATTAGGTTCTTCTATTTTGTTCTGTAAAACATGATGAACCTATTTATTTCTTTAGTTTTTGTCTTTTCAATTATTATGAGCTAAACTTAATTAGTGTTTGAGAACGCATAATGGGTTAATCCCAATTTGATTTCATTCTATACATTTGGATTTGGGATATTTATTATTTAAATCAAATTGGGTAATTCGTATTTTTATTTAATTTGCATTTTAATTACTACTATTGACGTAATTAACCAATGATAGGACTTAGTATCTAGGCTATTCCAATTAGTGGCGATTGGATCACCTTGACGGGGGGTTTAGGTACCGAACTAGTTAATGAATGTAGGTTAGAAATTATTTGACTCTGACGAGCTTAATTAAACCTATGGCCTATAGGGTAATTTACATTTAAACACTTGAGAGTGGACTATAATCACCCTGACGGGGTTTGTAGCACTTGAAAGTTGCTCCTTAGTCCACCCTGACGGGGGTAAGGAGATTTTAGAATCCCGACCAATACAAACTTACCAATTTGTCCCTTAAACAATGTATGAAATGGCTGATAGTTAGGAAAACCCTTGCGTCTCTCAAGTACTGCCTGCTCATACTTGCGTTTTACTTTCATTTACTTGCGTCTTAGTTATTTATTTACATTTTCGCATTAGTCTTTTATTACTTAGGATTAATACAAAACAAACAATCAATCATATAACTTTTACTTGCTTTCATAAGTGCAATCAATCATTAATAGATAAGTATTGTAGTCAACCATCCCGTCCTTGGAACGAATCTGTTTTATCAACTATATTACTTGGGACAACCGTACACTTGCGGTTGTGGTTCGATTACTTTTTGCATTTATTTTAGAACACACAAAGGACCACCAAGTTTTTGCCGCTGCCGGGGACGGTAGCGTGTGACCACGGTGTTTATCCTTTAGTGATAGTTGCATTTATTTTTATTTTTGTTTTTATCAGTTTTACGCTTTTTGTTTGTTTAGCTTTTTCAGGTTTTTAGGTTTGGTGTATGCGAAGGAGACTATTCAAGGATCTAGAGCCAACACCTCCGATCCTTAATAATCCAGAATCATTAATCAGACTTGCTAACAAGAAAAGGAGAGAACAAGAAGCCTTAGAAGTAGAAGAATTAATTAACAGAATGGAGAACATTAATATTCAGAATCAACAAAACAATAACGGACAAGCTCAAATAGTGATGAATCAAGATCCTTGGTTTACTAATGGTCCACCAGAAGTTCCATTCCGTGCTCCTGCTATAGGAGTAGGTGCTCCAGATATAAATGTTCCGAGGTTTCGTCCAGATTCGGGTATGTTAGCTCAATTCCAAAACTTTGGAAATTTTCGTGGTAGAGTGGGAGAAGATCCTCTTAGAGGAGTACAGAAATTTAAGCAGATATGTGATTCTTATATCACACAAGGAGTTTCAATAGAACAGATGTATTTTGCTGCGTTTAAATTTTTTGTTATTGATGGAGCGAGTGAATGGCACGATACACAAGATCCTACGAAGATAACAAACTAGGACCAATTAGAGACTGCTTTCTTTGACAGGTATTACCCAAGTAACATGAGGTTAGATGCTGAATTAGAATTGACGCATTTCCTTCAAGAATATGATGAAACTTTGGGTAACAGCTGGACAAGATTTCAGATGTGTTTACGTAGAGTTCCCGATCATGGATTTTCAGAACAACAACAGCTAAAAATCTTTTACAAAGGCCTTGATGGGACTTCACGAGAAAAATTGGATTTGCTATGTGGTGCGGGATTTCTTCAAGTTCAACCAGTTCATGCAAAAATCATCTTGGAAAGAACAGTAAAGAATGAAGTTGGGTGGAACACCGTAAGAACCCCGGTTAAAGGAGTGAATAATGTTAATATCGAAGAAAAGTTTGCTACGCTTGAGAATAAGATTCAAACCACAATAGATCAACAGTTTAAACAGCTTACACTAGCTGTAAAAGAGGGATTTTCGGGTAAGAAGGTAGCTGTGCAAGCTGCACAAGAAGTTTATATGTGTTCGATTTGCAGGGTAGATGATCATGATGAGGAAAATTGTCCTAATAACTAAGAATCTGTGATGTTTGTCTCCAACGGAGGTAACTTTAATTCGAATGGTAATGGATATCAACCTAACAGAAACCATCCTGGGTTTCAATACTCAAATCCTAATGGGGCAGCCAATCCTACATATGCGTATCAGCCGCGTCCCCAAGGTAACAACTTTAATCCAAGACCAAACAATAATTATCAAGGAGGACAGAATCAGGGAAATTATGTGCAAAGACAAGCTCCTCAAGACACTTACAATGAAACCATGAACCAAAAAGCCTTACCGGCCCAACCACAAGAAGATGTGATTACCCTTCAGAAAACCGTAGAACAATTGATTGCCCTACATGCACAGTCAATCCAAAGGCAACAAGCTGCTGAAGCACACATTCAGATATTAGAGACTCAAGTTTCGCAAATGAATAAACAGATGAATCAACGTCCACAAGGGCAACTCCCTAGCGATACTGAAAATCCGATCCAAATCGAAGATTGTAAAATCATCTCTCTCAGAAGTGGTAAGAACCTTCCTCCACCTCCTTTTCCTGTTATGAAAGAGAAGGAAGTTGCTAGAAAAGAAAAAGAGGTGGTGAATGAAGATAAAGAAGTTGAAGTGGAAGAAGTGGAGAGGTCTAGTGAAATTCCGAAAAAGAAAGATGATTCTATAATAAACCGTCCTCCTCCACCATTTCCATCGAGAGTTCAAAAGAAGGGTGATATGGCTGATTATAAAAAATTCTTTAACAAGGTAAGAGGTCTTAGCATAAATATTCCGTTGCTAGAAGTTATTCGAGATGTACCCAAGTATGCTAAGTTTTTGAAAAGAGCTCTCACTAACAAAAGGCCGTATTGTGATAATGAAATGATTGGCTTACCTGAGGAATGTAGTGCTATTTGTCAAGGTAAATTACCTCCAAAGTTAGTTGATCCTGGGAGTTTCACAATTCCGATATCGATTGGAGAAGAATGGAGAGGTAAGGCACTATGTGATTTGGGTGCAAGCATCAATCTTATGCCCAAATCGATCTTTGATAAGCTTAATATTGAAGCAAGACCCACTTCTATGGTCTTGCAAATGGCGGATCGATCTCTTGCACATCCAGAAGGCCGAATCGAAGATGTCCTCGTTAAGGCAGGTACGTTAATTTTTCCCGCTGATTTCATTATACTTGATTACGACGCGGATAGGAATGTCCCCATTATTTTGGGAAGACCATTCCTAGCCACGGGGCGTACCTTGATTGATGTAGAGAACGGAGAAATGATTATGAGAATCCAAGACGAGGAAATGAAGTTTAACGTGTTCAGACCAATGAAAGTTCCAGATGCAAAGGAGGATTGTTTTCGTGTAGATGTAGTTGAACAGGTACCAAAGGAGCCAACTAAGGTTGTGGAAACCTTAAGAGTGGAGGAAAAAGAACTAAGAAAGAAACCACCGATCAAAGTTCCTCCAAATCCTAAGAGAAATCCACCACTCAATCATGCGAAGAAGAAAGAGAAAACACGTGTCACGAAGGTTCCAAAGGAACCTAAGAAGGAAAGAAAGAAAAAGGAGTTCAAAGTAGGCGAAGAAGTTGCTATGAAAAAGCCTAAACCTCCTCCAAAGACATGTGAATCAAAGAACTCTTGGCTAGGACCATTCATGGTCACGAAGGTTATCTCAGATAAACTAGTGGGCATAAAAGCTAAGGGATGCAAATTTCGAGTTGCAAATATTGACAACCTCACTCACTGCTGGGGAGGTTATGTCAATGACTAAGGAATGAGGTAACCCGTCGAGCTTAACGACGTTAAACAAAAGCCAATTTCTTGTATATTAGTTTAAGTTTTTATTTTTCGTAGTTTAAATTAGTTTGATTTTCGTTAATTTGGTGTTTATTATTAAGAAATGAGGAAGGGTAGTTGTTTTTGATGATTTCAGGGGTATAATGGTCATGAGTTTGGGGTCAAAACGATGAGAAAACAAAAAATTATGGAGTCAACAGCAAGTTTGACCGGCTAGCCGGCGAGTTGGCCGGCATACCGGCCAAAACGAGCTGATGACCCCAAACCTTCTGACCACTGCGTCAGCAATGACGCAGCACTGCTGCGTCACGATTCGCGCCAGCGGGATTCACCGGCCAGCCGGCCAGCGAAAGGAAGGGTTCTGTTCACTGCGTCAGCGATGACGCAAGCACGCTGCGTCTCCATTCCCGCCATCGACATGCCGCCGGCTAGCCGGCCAAGGAATTCAAGGTTTCTGATCACTGCGTCAGCGACGACGCAAGGAGGCTGCGTCAGAGGTTAAAAAAAAAAAGTAAAAATTTCATTTTCGAAATTTATTTTTTCGCCGACACAGTGACCGGCAATGCCGGTCAACTGCTGTGATCGGCGGTTTTAGGGGTTAAAACCCTATATTTTTAGCTTTTTTTCCTAACCCAGCCTCTACCTACGAATACTAACCTCCAAGTACTCCTAAAATCATCATCAAAACAACATTATACCACCAATCCTTCCCTCTAAACATCATCCAAGAACACAATAAAACCATTAAACTTCCAAAATACCAAAGCTTCACACTTTAATCCGAAGTTTTCTTTCACCAAAGCTAAAATTTATCCATTAAACCTTTCACAACCCTTGAAATATCCATGACCCAGCTCTAAACAATCCATAATTCAAACCCAAACCTTCAAGAACACTAAAATCACAATTTTATTCAAACCTTTTGAGGGTCTTGAAGTTTTGAGTTTGGGGTCATCGGAGATGACCATGAAGGTTAGGAAAGGTACGAAGAACATGGTGACGAAAGCGATTTGGGTATTGAGGAAAGATTTTAATAGAGGAGATGATGCTTAGAGAGCAAGTAATAAATGAAAACGTGGAAAATTTGAAGAAGTTCGAGGTGATGAAGAACACTTTAAACGCAACCATTGATAAAAGAATTCAAAACCTCAACTTGGACGCAACACCGACACCAGCCTCGCGCTGGTTAAGATACGTTTTCTTTCCTTTCTCATTTAGTGTAGATTATTTTATTGCTTTGAGTCTTTTCGAGTCGTGGGGACACGACTCAATTTTGAGTTTGGGGTGGGGTTCGTTGCCTCATCCCAGTTTTTATGTGTTTATTTGTTTTTAATTACTTTCAATAAAATAATTAGGAGTTGCGTTTGACTGTAGAAGATTTTAAATGTCCCTTTTAAGCATACTTTTGATAAAAATAAGATAGTAGATAGTGGACTTTAGGGAATAACATAAAACGCACTTACAATTGCATGCGAACATAGGTAATTGATAGGAAAAATTAATGAACAATGCAAATGAAGTAAGCTTGTACTTAAGGAATATGTTTGGTGTGTAGAACGTGAAATCTTAATTAATAGAGAACCCACCTAGATATGAACTAAAGACAAGCTATGTAATTAGAAAAATGATAGGGGCAGTTCTTTGTTAGCCATTTGAAGCCTTTTAGTTTGCTATCCCTTATTATAATTTTATCCGTCTTAGCCCAATTTTGAGCCTTAAGCCTTTCTTTTGTAGCCACGAAATAAGCCCATTATCCTTTAGATTATTAGGCATGACCAAATGACCCGCACTTGAATCACAACCCTGAGACTTGTCTCGGGTTTGAGTTTGGGGTGGAGGGAACACATTTGGGAAATTACATTGGGAAGGGATTATATGTGTTGGTATTGAGGCACAAAAATAAAAGATGATATTATTATTTGTAACCCTTTGCCGAAATTTGAAAAAGAAAAAAATTATAAGAGACATGACTTTTCACATCAAAATGATGGTCATGCGTATCTTGTACAGAAAAAAAAAGAAATGAAAAAGAAAATAAAAAGAAGGAAAGAATAAATAAATCGGCAAAGTGGAATATTTTTTGGAAATCATCTTAGTTTTATTTGGGTTGACATGGGGACGCAACATTAATGCGTCAAATGGGTGAGTGAGAATATTTGTGAGCGTAAACTCAAGCTCGAGGACATTGTTGATGGTAAGTGAGGAGAGAGCCAAAAGCTCACTTCAAATTTACCAAATATACATCCATACCGTCTTTAAGCCATTATTAAAACCGTAAAGACCTCGTGATTCCTAAGTACATAGTGAATTTATGATTCTGTTGATAGGGAATATGCTAGGTGGAGCGTTCAAAGCTAGTTAGGATTAATGACCACCCTATAGCCATCATACAGATATGAGTACAAGTGTAACCTTCTAGCATTGCAAACTTAATTTTATGATTGAAGTATTTGTGTTTGATGTTGCATGATTAGTGTATGTATATGTTAGGTCTTAATGTTTGCTATATGAGATTTATCTTTAGCATTGCTTTAGGGTTTATTTGCTAGCTTCTATTTTCTCTTGCATCTACTTCATTCCCCTTGTTTTTAGTTTTGCTTTGTCGGGACGACAAAGGTTTGAGTTGGGGGTCTTGATGTCTCCTTAATTGTTCTTATTTTCGACCCTTAGGAGACATCACTTTTGGTGTTTATTTGATTAAGTTGATAGACTTTTGGACTAAATATGCAATAATATGATTTTCCTCTTTTATTTCTAGCATTTTTAATTTATTAAGCTTTTGCGCGTAATATTGGTATTTTTAGTGTAAAGTTTACAGGTTTTAGATGTTAGCTAGAAGAGGAATCCGAGGAGAAAGTCAAAGATCGTGATATAGAGTCAAGACTTGAAGATAAATCCCGAAGATATTATTTTTAGAGCTGAAAATCTGTTTTCCAGGCCATAGATTGCTGATTTCTAGGTGCTTAAGAGACGATTTAGCCGCTGACCTTTGAAGAGAAAACATTCCTTATCGAGTTACGGAACTTTAGCAACTGGAATGAGGTCAATCGGAGTCATAACGAAGCGGGAAAAGCTGTTTTAGTGAAGGTGTATCAGCAGTTACGGGATTTTGGGCTTAGAAATTGGGTTTGGACTTTTAATTATTGATTTATTCTTAAGTCCAAGCCCTAATCCGTTTTTAACATTATAAAAGGGTTTTAGACTTCTATTTTCACACATCCTTTTCATAATACAACATACGCTTAAGAGTCAGACACCAGAGAAGAAGCTAGAGGCAGGAAGAAAAGAAGCCAGAGCTGGAGACGGTCTATATCTCCACTTCTCAGCCAATTCAATTCCGTAATTAGGTTCTTCTATTTTATTCTGTAAAACATGATGAACCTATTTGTTTCTTTAGTTTTTGTCTTTTCAATTATTATGAGCTAAACTTAATTAGTGCTTGAGAACGCATAATGGGTTAATCCCAATTTGATTTCATTCTATACATTTGGATTTGGGATATTTATTATTTAAATCAAATTGGGTAATTCGTATTTTTCTTTAATTTGCATTTTAATTACTATTATTGACGTAATTAACCAATGATAGGACTTAGTATCTAGGCTATTCCAATTAGTGGCGATTGGATCACCTTGACGGGGGGTTTAGGTACCAAACTAGTTAATGAATGTAGGTTAGAAATTATTTGACTCTGACGAGCTTAATTAAACCTATGGCCTATTGGGTAATTTACATTTAAACACTTGAGAGTGGACTATAATCACCCTGACGGGGTTTGTAGCACTTGAAAGTTGCTCCTTAGTCCACCCTGACGGGGGTAAGGAGATTTTAGAATCCCGACCAATACAAACTTACCAATTTGTCCCTTAAACAATGTATGAAATGATTGATAGTTAGGAAAACCCTTGCGTCTCTCAAGTACTGCCTGCTCATACTTGCGTTTTACTTTCATTTACTTGCGTCTTAGTTATTTATTTACATTTTCACATTAGTCTTTTATTACTTAGGATTAATAGAAAACAAACAATCAATCATATCACTTTTACTTGCTTTCATAAGTGCAATCAATCATTAATAGATAAGCATTGTAGTCAACCATCCCGTCCTTGGAACGAATCTGTTTTATCAACTATATTACTTGGGACAACCGTACACTTGCGGTTGTGGTTCGATTACTTTTTGCATTTATTTTAGAACACACAAAGGACCACCAGCTTGACTTATGAAAAAAGAAAAAAAGGAAAGAAGAAGATAAATAGTCCGTCAAGTGAAAGTTATACAACATCGTAAACAAAAGGGTGTTGATAATTGTGTTTAGAAATTGGGATGCTTGTTTATGAATCAAAACAGAATGAGTGAGCACATCTATGAGAGTAAATTCAGTCTCTTAAGTCGATCATTTGTCCGTTTTAGTGAGAAGAGAGTCAAAAACTCACTTGCAATTATAACATTATAACCAAAAAGTCCTTGAGATATTTAGGTATGTGGTTAAGGGACTAATGAGTGGAAGAAAGGAAGGAAGTGATTTGGCCATTAAATAAAATAAAAAGATCGATGATCATCATTTGGTCGTAACTTTAAGTCAAGTAAGAACGACCCTTTTGCATTATGAATCTAACCTTCTCGATATTTTGACATTGTTGAATACTTGTATGAGTAGTATTTTTGTGGGTTAGATCCTTTGCTTGAGCTTTATGATAAGTTATATTTAAATTGCTTAAGATTCATTACATGTTTCAACATCATACTTTTAATTCTTGAATCCAATTGTGTGCTTACATTATCAGAATGACAATGTTTTTAGTTAGGGGTCTTGATGTCTTGTATTTTGTGATATATATGGATACTTTAAAGACATTTTTTGGGTGGTTTGGATATTAAAAGTTGGTATTTAACCCTTTATTTAGCATATTGAGTTCTTAGTTAATATTTTAGATTTAGCGTGTTTTAGAGTGGTTTAAGGTATTTTGTGTTTTATTTGTGTAGCTCTTAGAAACATAGAGGATTTGATTATGTAAAGGATAAGATAGGAATTTGATAAGCTAAAGAAAACCAGGGATGAGTGGAAAAGAGACCAAGACAAGCCAATAAATCAATAGAGTCAATACAAGTCAAATCACCAAAACTGAAAAACAAGTTTCGTCAACTGAGAAAAATTATTTTAAATAATTGGGAATAAATTTGAGCATGCCTTTTTAAAAAGAGGTATCCACTGAAAACTAGTTCATGTGAGAAGAAACGACGCTCAATTTCGAGGTGAAACAAAAAAGTTATGAATATTTTGGCAAGATGACTTGAGTTGTCCAATTCTAATAAAGAAGTCCAATGACCATTTTTTACCAAATCCTTAAGACCATGAGTTAGACCTCCGAATTTCATTAGTATAAATAGGTCATTTTTACCTTTTTAGATACACTTTATTTATTACTACTTTTGGAGTAAGAGAGAAATAAGGAGACGAAGACAAAAGACTAAACAACATAATTTTTTATCTTAGTAATTCTTCTTTCCTCAAACTCCAATTATGTCTTCAACTTTATTTCATTTTCTTTTTATTTCAAGAATAAACTAAATTATTGATTATACTGGGAGTCTTAAGTATGAACCTTATTGATGAATATTTTTATTATATATAATTATTGGAATTTCTAGGGTTTAACTGAACTGGGTAATTTTTCCATTAATTATCATTTTGTTTTAATTTGAATTTTTTTATGGTGGCCACATAAATTGAATTTCTTTGCTTATGATTATAACTGGAAGAGGGATTCATAGGTGGACAAGGACCATAATTGTATAAATTGTCTTAAGAATAGAAGGCCTAAATAGTTTATACAAGTGATTCTTAGGGTTTTTATCTAAATCACTCTAAACTGAAGGACCACTCAAGAAAAGATTTTTATATTTAGAAAGTTATTCTTATTTACCCGGAAAGGACTTAGGTGGAATTTAAAATCTCAGTTAGTGTAAGGACTCCCAATTTTCCCTTTAATCTTGTAAACAAAATATTTGTTGACTTGTTGTGCATATACAGTCCAAGCTAGCTTATTTACTCTTGTTAAATACCGTAATTTAGTTTATTTTCATATCATTATTGTTAGAATGTTAATTTAGTTTAGCTATTATAAAAATTCTGATCTATTTAGTCTTTTTTTAGAATAATGAATATCTTATTCATTAGTTAAACACACTATTTTAGCATTACAATCCTTATAGAGACAATTTATCTACTTAATATTAATACTTGGTGACTCGTACACTTGTGGGGGATAATCTTTTTAGTGTTGACTTTATATCACACTCTGGGAGCTACCAGTTGTCGAGTATACCGAGGCAAAAGATAGCCTCACGGAGCTATATTCTGAATCCACCATGTAGACCTTTTTGTATATTATGGATAGAATATGAAACCAGACACTAATTCAGGATCAAAGGGAGAGGTTCACTCCGTTGACACTTCAACGCTCAAGTTAGTATTTTGACCAAAGGTATTTTACAACCCGAGAGATTTTTGAGATTTGGATTGTATTTAATGAATATCATAAAGGAGGAGTGAATAACTTTTTAATATGTGTTCTTGGGTAATTTATTGATAGCCAGTGACCATTATGCCACTTTGAATTTTTGTCGTTTCGTTCTTTTTATGATTATGATGATAATATATTCGGTTACTAGGCGTGAATGTATTTATTTTGTCATCCAAATTATGAGAGTCTATATTCACACTCTGCGGTGTTTATTATTTGTTTGTTACTCTCAAAACTTCATTATAGATGCCACATTAGCTTAACCAATACCCGAGAAGAGAAAAAACGGTAATGGGCACCCACCAATATGAAATGCAAACCCGTTAAAAGTCGTTAGAGGACAAGGCTATATACACAAACACCCATTATATCTTGAATACCTCTTTAAACAACCATAAAGCATACATTGCTATCATTCAAGAGAAAAAGAGATCCATGATACTCGCATGCTCAACCAAGTCATGAAATCATTTAACTTGATTTTTTTTGCACTCATTGTATTATATACTGTTTAAAAGAGTTTTACTTGTATTGTCCTATGCTCATTTGTAAAGGAAATCACCACACCTGTTGAATTGGAAAAGAGGTTACTATTTTCACCTACTAAGACAAGGTGTTAGTTGTTGATTTGATAGTGTTTCAAAGTGTGTAGAGTTTATTACACATACTGAAGTGGTAACAAAGCTTTAATGAAAATTTTGAAAACCTAAGGTCGGGAAAATATTATGATTGGAGAAATCTTAAGGTTAACCACAATATATTCAGTGTCAAATATCTCTAAAACCTAAGTCTTCCAATTCATGTACTTTATATGTTTGAGATATTGAATAACCTAAAATTTCTTTAGCTATATTTATAACTTCACTAATTGAAATTAGTGTTTATTTGATCTAATTATTAGTAATAGCAGTTTGTTGAGTAAGGATATTTAAATTACCATTATAATTTGTTTAGTCCTATTCACCCCTCTAGAGCTATACCAATCTATCACAGAGCTTTTTTGGTGGCATGGAAGTTTTGCTCAAAATCTGATATGCCATGTTGGTTTGGAGTTTCTATACCCATGGTTGTCTGGTTTTTGAAAACATGTGTTAGATGTAAATGTTATTTAACTTACAATGAAATACAAATTTAATTTATTAAATAATTAGTTTGGTATCTTGGAAGTTAATTTATTTTTTTCCTTAATATAATTTTGTTTTGTATCAGTGTTATTATGAATATGCTTGGTGTACTTTTTTTGTTATTGCAAATTAATGTAATACAAATTTAATTTATTACATAATTAGTTTGGTTATTTGAGTATGCTCAATGTCAAAATAAGCGTATTCAGTGTGCTCAATGTCAAAATGAGAGTGTCTAATATTCAAAGTAATGTGCTCAATATCAAAACGAGTGTGCTTAGTAGGGTTGAGCAAAACATAACCGAAAAACGCAATCATTCAAAAAACGAGAAATCAACCCGATAAAACTAAAAATCGAAAAAACTGTTCGGTTCGCTATAGCCTTTTTAAGAAACCAGGAAATTTCAGTTTGATTTGGTTTTGCTATATTAAACCGTACTGAAAACCGCATCATCTAAAAAATTATTCAGTTTCCTGATAAATATTTTGTATGTATGAATTCGGAAGTAATTATTTGATTTTATGGATTTATTTAGTTTTGTAATTGTTACTTTGTTAAATTTAAATGTAGATGTTTTATTTAATTATTCAATGGTCAGTCTATATAGCCGTTGGACAATCTTATAGTAAATTATTAAAATTATCAAAACAAAATTGGTTTTCTTTGATAGTTAATTTTTTCCTAATATTATTTATTGTTTATTCTTGTTATTACGAATATGCTAGGTGTATTTTTCTGTTCAGTGTAATCTGAGTATTTTTATAGTCAAAATAAGTGCGTTCAATGTCCAAACGAATATGCTCGATGTTAGAATGGGAGTGCCCAGTGTTCAAAATAATGTGATCAAAATAATGTGATCAATATAAATATGAGTGTGCTTAGTAAGGTGAGCAAAATAAAACAGAAAAACTAAATTGTCCCAAAAAAAGAGAAATCTAACCGATAAATTTAAAAGTGAAAGAACCAGTCGGTTTGGTATAGCCTTTTTAAAAAAACATAGGAATTCCAGTTTAGTTCGATTTTCCTATGTTAAACCTACCAAAAAACTAAACACTCCAAAAAATAATGCTACTACTAGATAAATAGTTTTTGTGTATGAATCCAGAAGTAATTGTTTAGTTTTATGTATTTAATTAGTTTTGAAATTGTTACTTTGTTAGAATATAATATAGATGTTTTGTTTAATTGACCAATGGATAATGTACCATGGCATTGGGCACATAGAAAATAATTAGTAGCCAACTGAAAACTTATTTCAAGAACTATGGGGAAACTGAACAAAAAAGACTAAAAAAAGGTTGACAAAGCACATTGGCCCAAGAACCCGCAACCGAACGGAACCAAGCACATAACAAAAATTGAACACATACCAAACTGAAAATCGACAAAACTAAATTGACATGAACGGCCCGGTTTGCAATCATCACCCATAAAAATCAAACCATTCGGTTTTAGTCTCTGTTTGGGCCAAAACTAAGCCAAATCGGACCATGCTCACCCCTAGTGCATAGTATCTAAATAAATATGCTCAATGTTTATGACAACACCCAATGTTAATAATTACATCAATTAGACGTTGAATTCACTTAGTAAAATGATTATACTCAATGTCGTTGCCAAAATCGTTCAGTGTTCGACGAGTATGCTCAGTATCATTGCTGGAGATGCTCATTATCCACTTGTAAATGGTTTTTTGTTTTGATTTGTGTATTGTATATATTTAAGGGTTTTTTGTATTTTTTGTAACCCCAAAACCTCTAACAAGATTTAAGAACATCAAGAATTAGGTTCTCAATGAAACAAAACTCTATCTTAAGTACCTAAGGGTCAAAGACCTATTTTCTTAAATATATTAAAGAGTTATTTGACTTGCTAAAATTCGATTTCAAGATCTTTTAGTCACTACAAATTACTCTAACAATCAGAGTCACTATCGATCTTACGTGTCATATTAACAATAATGTATTTCTTAGGCTACAATAACCTCATTTTCATGATATCACAATCTTCCAAATCATATATAGTATTCCCTCATTTTTTTAATTATAAAAGAAAGGAATGACAACGCGTGAAATGTCTGCAAGACAATTAAGTCGTATTCATTACTCCCTCTATTCCACAAAAATTATCCACTTACCTTTTCACACATATTAAGAAATATAATAATTGCATTCACCATTGCAAAATTACCCCTCATAAAATATCTTGGTATTTTAAATGTGTATTGAAAATATAAATTTTAATATTTCAATAAGAATAATAATGGAAAAAGTAGAAAAAAGTGTCTAAAAATCTTAAGTGAATAATATATTTAGAACATTATTTTTAATAAGAGGACAATTTTGTAGAACAAATAGAGTACTATATAAAACGTATACATGTTTCACATAACAATGATTATCACAATGGCTCTTATGTGGATTTTCACTTAAAAATTCATATATAAGCATATTTAGTTTCTTAGGATAACCATTATAGTAACTATCAATCTTACAGTCATTGAAACCACAAAGTAATTCTCAAGAAATAATAACACCATTTTTATAATATTCACAATCTTCCAAATCATATATAGTAGTCCTTCATTTTACAAAAGAAAGCAACAATAACGCGTGAAACATCCGCAAGACAATTAAGTCTCATTCACTACTATATAAAGTATAAAATACATGTATGTTTCAAATTTCAACAATTATCATGGTAGCTCTTTTGTAGATTTTCATTTAAAAATTCAATCACATATGAGTATGTTTGATGTAGCTAAATTTAAATTTTAAATCGAGGTTTTTATTTTGGATAAGTAATTATAACTTTACAAAATTAGCAAATAAAAGAAAATTAATATAATAATATGTTATATATTAAAATAATATAAAGTGATAAGATTGTAAAAATATTTTTAAAATGTTTGATAAGAGATTATCATTCTTTTAGTAGTAGTATTTGACAAATGATTCTTTTGTTAAAGTCGGACCCAAATTAGAATATTAAGGTGGAAATGAGTGCAAATTAAAAGTAGCACACAATATGCACGTCATATGTATGCAGGAAGATACATAATACGAAAATATGTAGTATTTGCGATTCTAATGAGGAAACTACTGAACATTTATTCTTTGATTGCCCTTGGGCTAAAGCTGTTTGGTTTTCATCCTCAATGGGCTTTAAAGTTAGCAACCAACAACCATGTAAAGTGGATGTTTGGATGGCTACTTATCTATATAAAGCTCATATGGAAAGTGATAAAAGGGCACATATTCTTGAAAAATTTGCTACTATCATGTGGCACATATGGAAGGCTAGAAATGAGTTTCTTTTTAGAAACATTAAAGTCTGTCCAAATAAAACTTTATTGCTGGCTAACTCGGATTGGCAGGAACAATGTGAATATTTAAATCCTAAGGATGATTTGTTAAATCTGAAGGAAGAAATCAATATATATGAAATGAACCTTAGTGGGGATAAAAGTCTCAAGGATGACTCTATTAGTCTGAGAGAAAAAAAGGTAAACTTATTAACTAACCATGGTAAGGTAGATACTATGAGTAAGGCTAAGTCAATTGGTAATGATAATAAGTGTTCTAAACCAAAATGGGAACCTCCCCCAAAGAATTGGTACAAAATTAACTCGGATGCATCTTTTAAAATTAATAAGTCTATTATATCTTGTGTGATTAGGGACTACTCAGGAAAGGTTATCAAGCTAAATTCATGGGAGATAGGAGCTGCTGATCCAATTGAAGCCGAAGCACTTGGCATTTTGAAAGCATGTCTATGGGCTAGGGACTTCAAGACATTTAGATGCATTATAGAGAATGATTGTTTAGATGTCATAGGGCCTTTAGCTTCCAATTCTCCTGTTTTGAATGATTGTATTAAGAATATTGTCCGTAGTATTTACTTTATTAGCGAATCTTGTAATCCATCTTTCTCATATGTTTCGAGAAGATGTAACGTAGTAGCTGATTGGCTAACTAAAAATACGCCGATAGGCATAGATTTTGAGTTAGGTAGAGGGTTAATCCCACCAATTTTAGCTGAACTAATCCAAGCCGAAGCCCCAAGTATAGGGGTAGGCTATATTTTGTAAGTTTTGGAGGTTTTAATAGAAAGTTTATGGACAAAAAAAAAAAAAATATGTATCAGCTCAAAGCAAGGAAAATGCACTATACGCACATCGCATGTCACGTGTCACATCCATCCATACCACATACATATACATATATACTCATAATATACTAGTAGTATATATATAAATATATATATTACTATCTTTTCCACATTCTAAGATCAGTTCCTCTCGACAAAAAAAAAAAAAAAAAAAAATCACTTCATCTCTCTCTTCACAATTAAGGTATAATTTAGTAACTCTACATTTTTGTTACCTCTAATCTAGATCATATTAATATGTGTATGATGATATTAATGGTAGTTATAGGTTTGAGTAATTAATGAAGTGTTACGTGTATCTTCTAGATTTGCTATAATTACGATTTATGAAGCTACTGAGGTTTTAGTGTAGTTGAAATGAATCAATTTCAGCTATTAGGTTATGATTCCACTTTTTTTCTTTTTCTTTTAATTTTATTTTATTAATTGTATCTCAAATGCGAAATTGCTCTTGATCTATTCTGTAATCTGTTACAGGTCGTATCGAAGCTAAATTCTTACGCATCAGTGTGAAGTCATTCATATTATATGTGTTTCTAGCTTCATACCCGTGTATACACACATAATTAAATACATATACGTGTGTATCTGGTGTAGTCAGTATATATAATTGTGTGTTTTGGTATGTACTGAAATATTAATCTATAGAATTATATATCCGTGTATACTTCTAAGTATGAGAGAATTCATGTTCATTTAACGATCTTATTGAGTTTAAGCTTCATTAACGTTGCAAATCTGCCTCTATTTTGGTATATTTGCTATGATTAGGGATATATCTGGTTATTCCACATAAGATAGGGACCAAATGATGCAAAATTAACTCTAGTTTTTGTTTGGGCAGGTGTATTAATAAAATCAGATTAGAGTTTGAATGCTTGTAAGGGGATTTAGTAGTGGAAGATGAGCCTAGGGCAGAGTGAAGATGAATTGCTCTCTTTGGGTTCACGTTCACCCACCATTGATGAAGGTGGTAGTAGTGGAGGTAATTCAGGAACAGGAACAGGAACAGTTATGTTGAAGAAAGGGCCATGGACTTGTTCAGAAGATGCGATTTTAGTTGAATATGTGAAGAAACATGGAGAAGGAAACTGGAACGCTGTTCAAAAGTACTCTGGATTGTCACGTTGTGGTAAAAGCTGTAGATTACGTTGGGCTAATCATCTTAGGCCCAATTTGAAGAAAGGGGGTTTTACTCCTGAGGAAGAGCATCTTATCATTGAACTTCACGCTAAGATGGGGAATAAATGGGCCAGAATGGCTGCTCATGTAAGCTTTTATTCTCCTCTTATTACTTATTATTCTTTAGATTTAATTCCTTCTCTTTAGGTATATGTAAATTCGATCAAAGCAAAGTATTTTTGGGTCAAATCTGACAGTTAATAATGACTAGTTTAGCGTTATCACATAATTTGAAGGGTATTATAGTCATTTTAAGATATTAATATTGTCGTTTATCTTTCTCAGATGCCAGGAAGGACAGATAATGAAATCAAGAACTATTGGAATACGCGTATAAAAAGGCATCAACGAGCTGGATTACCACTTTACCCTCCTGAGTTATGTGTAGAAGAATATCAAGAGTACCAAAACGATGAAGATAAAGGACATAATAACCCTTTACAAGCAAGCAATTACGATATTTCAAATGTCCTTTACACCAATTTAAGAAACAACCAAGGATTTATACCTTATATGCCACCTTTACCTGAGTTTTCTAGTGGTAATTCACTCATGACACCTCTTCTTTATAGTTTCATAAACCCAAGAAAGCGTACTTTATCAGATTATGATGGTGGGACCCAATTTGAAACTAATCGGGACCCACCAAACCAGGATAGCCAATCCCTTATAAATGGCAATAACTTCTCTGAGTCTAAGCCTCCTATTATAGGTGCTATGAACATGGAGCTCCCTTCATTCCAATATCAAGAAACTAATTTCAGTACTTGCTTTACAAACCCTTCATTACCTGCACTTGAATCAGTCGATACGTTTATTCAATCGGGTCCCACACCTTTAACAAACTGTCCTTCACCTCGAAGCAGTGGTTTACTAGAAGCTCTAGTTTTCAGTAGTTCAAAAAATCCTTCCTCTGAGAAAAGTTTAAATTCTTCATCTACAGATCTTATAGAGTATGAAGGTTATGGTAACTCAAATTCACCTTTTGGTAAGTGTTTTTACTTGATTAGTATTTAGTAGAATGTGTATGAGTTTGATGAATTTACTTTTGTGTAGGAAATAATGTGAAGTCAGAAGCAATTGATTATAGTTGGAATGTGGAAGAAGAGAAAAATGAATTGAATCCAATGAGACCTGATGTTTTACTTGGTTCATGTTGGTCTGGTGGGCCCACTAATATGTCATATGCTGCTGCAATATTTGGAGAACACATGGGTTGCCTTGTGGATGAACATACCTGTATGTGATTGTGAACTTCTTTAAATGGGAATATACTTTTGTTTGTTTGATTGTTTGTTTTATGTTCAAAAAGATAGATCGGGTTAGGTTAAGATCTTTGTGAGTATTATGGGTATAGCTTGGGCCTTAAAAACTAAATGTCGCTTTTAAACTCCTTGATAGAATGTTGCTTGCCGAATTTGTGGTTGTGTTTTAGTCTTTGTAAAGCCAGATATAATGTCCTTGTATAGATTAATTCTTTGTCCTTCGAGATCAAAACTCCTAAGATGGTGGATATGATAGAGAAATTGTGATGCATTCATTGCACATTTGTACTATTAGATGTCATATATCGATTGTATCAATTTTTTATTGATAATGGTATTCTCGTTTGGTACTTAAATTTTATCTTGTATATTCTTACGCGACTATGTTGATGGATTCTAGAAGGCGGTTGTAATTTTGACAACTTTGTTAATGGATTCAAGAATTAATTATTTTGAAGATGACTTGCTATAAAAGATGGAACTTAGTCATAGCTCACATAGCCTTTGATATTATATTTGATTTTTTTTTTTTTTTTTGCTTTTCTTCATAGTTAATTATATCTATTGTTCATAATGGTTCCTTTGGACTAAAAATATAATGGTTCCTTGATTTCGATAAAATACACATATTTCGCGAAAGATAAATATGTATAATTTTTAAATTTGAATTACATTAATGAAATTAAATATGATTGACTTATTGATGATTTATATTTAATAATCTAGATAATATTCCTTTTCTAGATCTATTTGATTGTTATTTACTCAATAAAATTTGAATCCTACACTTTCTTATTTTTTTGCATGGTCTAAAAGATTTTATTAAGCAATACAGTGTTATAGACCACGATTTTTCTCGTGTGAAGTGGTATTTATCGCCACATAAACACAAACATGTAAGTTATGTTTTGACTAAAATTACCATATCGTATGACTTTTAACGATAGTTATTAGCCTTAAAGAAGGAAAAGACATAATTATCTATGGATAAGTAATGACTTATGTAATTGGATTACATGTTTGTAAAATTAGATTGCAAAATCTGACAGGTCATATACAACAAAAAGAAAAATGAAATTCAGAAATCCGAATCATCTATCAATCACAGACCTGCAAATTTATGAGAAACACTTGTCTATGCTACAAATATACCAACCTTTATCTGCTTTTTAAAAGAATATACAATTTCACCAGAGCAGGAGAGAGTTAGTTTAGTTTTGTATTCCATGCAAAATTATGTAAAAGTAGATTCATTCACCACCCTTATTTAACACGGAAACCATTCCTAAAAATAGTAAGATTTTGGGTGAACTTATCCCTATTTTTAGAATCCAAGCTTCTTGCTACATCAGCCATTAAATTATCAAAGCATAATGCAAGACGTTGATGCTGTTCCACAGGCTACAATATAATAACAAATCATGTCAAGTCAAGTCAACGCTATTTATTATATATATATATATATATATATATATATATATATATATATATATATATATATATATTAATTATCATTTTACCTGTGTAGCCAAAATGTGATCCTTCAAGTCTGAATATATCTGCACATCAAACATATATCATTTTATTAATGACTGGTCAACAAAATTCATGACTAGTAAATAAAGGATTAAATAGTGGAAAAATGAGGTGACCTGTTCATTTATGAGTATCAAGCTAAGCATTGGTCTACTGAGACTCCATTGATTTCCATGATCTTCGAATAAAACAATCTCAAAGAGAGTTTTGAGAATCTGAAAAGAAAGAGAATGAATGAATATAATGAGATTAAGATAAGTTCAAAATACATGAAAACTACACAAGACTTACTTCAGGAAGTAAATTGGGGTATTCAGCAATATGCCTAGCAAGATTAATAGCAGCTGTTGAAGTAGGAGACTCTCCCATAGTCACGTGGTTAAAATAGTAAGCACCCAAATTATCAATTGCAGAAGCACACTAACAAAAACACACAACACCTTGTTACATTTACTTACTTACATTCATGCTATGCTAATATATCATTAGAATCGAAATAATGAAGGACTTAATACAACATATAATATAGGATCAACGTGGAATATACCTGTGAAGATATACCTCCATCCAAAGCTTTTAAGCCTGAGTCAAGAGAACCAACTATATGCACAAATGTGTTTGTATCAAGATTTAACACAAAATTAATATGGCTATTAAATAGAACCTCCACAAACGCAAAATAAAGCCCTTGTTAACTGCAAATAAAACAACAACTATTACATTTAGCACTAGTCATTAAAACCTTAAGAGAGAAAGGGTAAGAAATAATTCAATAAATGAGAGACCTTTCTGTAAGCTAAAACATCAGCGAGTGGAATTGAAAGTGTCATTTTAAGAGTAATATCCATTGCATCAGCAAGTGCTCTATCCCCATACAATTCAAACACACCAAAGTTCACATAATTCCCAGCCAAAGCTGCAAATACAAAAAATCATACATAATGGGTTTAAGAAATTAATTGATAATCATAACACATTTACAAGTAATTATGTTACCTCTAGATACAATTGTTAAGGAAATCCAAATTCCTTTATACTTGTACCCATATATATCAGTAAACTTTGGGAGAGACAAAAGTCTTGATCCATATGCAACTAGTAATTTACTAACTTCTCTAAAAAGTAATAATTTGTTTAAATAAATTACATTTGCGTTTCATACTAGTGTCTTAGACTCTTAGTACAATATTTTTTTATTCATATATATAATTTCAATTCATTATTGTTCTGATTAGGCTCTATTAGCGGCAAGAAATTCTGCTGGTATTGTTTTTCTTGGGACTTTTGGCGCGCTCGGGTATGTCTCTTAAAATGATTTTAGTTGAGTAAATTGCACAATTAGTCCTTGTGGTTTCCAAAACTATAGTCCTATAGTCCTTGTGCTCTAAAAATGCCGCTAAAGGTTCCTTTTTGCGTCATTTTTAGCGAAACTATAGTTTTGGAGATCACAAGGAGGGACTAGTAATGCAATTAACCGTTATTAGTGTTACTCTCGAACACAAAGTACGACTATTTAGAATGTCGTATCTTGTATGGACAGGGTTATGACAATAATCTCTGTAGCTCTTGGACGAACTTTTCACTATGTTGACGATATCATACCGTTCAGGTTTATTTCCCTTCGTACTAGAATATTACTTTGTCATATTTCAATCTAGCTAAACTTCGAAAATGTAGATTAGGCGACACCGATTTACCGGTGGATGATATAGCGGCAGTTCTCCTTTTGGTATACTTTGGTGTTTCTACATTGCTCGAAGCCTCCTCTAGTGATGGCCAAAAAACCGAGGAAGAACAAAAGGAGGTAATATCCTAAAACAGTTTAGGGGTATTTGATCAAAGGTTTCTTCCTGTTGTTATGGGAAAAATGATATTTGATCAAAGGTTTTATAGTTGTTGATGTTTTTTTAACAATACTTAAAAAAAGGCAGTTAGGCGATTCTCTAGGTGTTTGAAGGTATCCTAAATATCTACCGTGATTAATTGATCGCCTATTCCAATAAGTCAATTACTCGGTTTATTACGTTGGTGAAACCGGGAGTAGAGGGGATGTAGTTTCTCGGACCCCTTCCTTGCAGACCCCAACATACAATGACAAATTTTCCTGTATAATGTTTTGGAACAACAAAAACCCAACGAGACGAAATAACCCCTATAATTATTTTTTGTAACTTTTATCCTCGAGAAGCTCTTATTGAACGTAAATTAACCCTTGAAATTTACTTATTTTGTGAGATTTATCATAATTCAATGATAAGGGTATGTACGGGTCCAACTCATTATAAATTCACAAATTACAGATGCTGTTCAATAGCAATGGGAGGTATAATCTTAAGAAAAATCTACCGAAAGGCCTTGTTCTTGCCGCCACAACGGTGGATAGGACGATGTTGGAGTATCGGGGAAGGGGCTTAACTTAGCATTATAGAGTAAGCACCTTCATGAAGTCATCCTTGACCACTTTTTGTGGAATACGAGTCGAAGCAATAACAATAACTCGAACACGTTCGGTCTGTTTTTTGAGAGCGGAATTTTCGGCAAGGTTCAATCTACTAGCAGACCTATTTTTTTAAGACCGAATTTAACATAGTTTTGACCGATGGACATTTGGCGGGTTCGTGGTAGGTTTTTATTTAAGTATTTCTTTTTTATATCGACGGATTTGTTAGTAATTAAGTTTAATTTTGTACTAAATGACTTTTTATACTATAATTTTTTTTTTTTGCATACAAATGAGGCGTTAAAGCCGGTGTTACATAGTAACTATATTAATCTAAGAGGCTAAGGCTCGGTACCGCACAACCGCTCTTGTCCTTCGTGATATGATCCTATAGAAAATCCGGGGGGTCAACATGAACACATATATCCCCTCCTAGTTCCGCTCCTCTCTTTGCCAAAGAGTCCGCACATCTATTAGCTTCTCGGAAGATACAATTTAGTTCGAAACCCCTATGATTGGCTAACATATCCATGCACTCCCGCCCAATATTACACGCCCAATTCTTGGAACTACCACTGCCCTTCACTAGCGCGTGAAGTTCCCCAGAATCTGTTTCAATATAAAGCTCCTCATAACCCCGATCTATTGCCCATTTTAACCCAAAGTGTAAGGCTAAAAGTTCGGACCTAAAAGCGGATTCCAATTCACACGAAGATATACTATAATTTTATCCTCTAATATTATCTTATTAAATCATGGCACACAACACACATACTTTGAAAATATTTATATAAATTATATTTAAAAGATAATAAAGAATAAATATTTATCTTTATCTTGTCAGAATTTATAATGCCTTTATTTTTTATTATATCACCAAGTATACAATTACATTGAAATAATATTATTTAGGTGATTAACCTATGGGGTTTCAGAGACAAGTTTAGTGGCCTATAAAGAATATGTGGCTAGGTTATTCTTCAAAGCAGCCACCACTAGAGGTGGAAATCGGAAGGAACGGATCGGAAAAAGGGTCTTTCGAAAAAATTCTTATTTTTTTGGAATAGATTTTTTCTGTTCCAATTCCTATCCAATTTTTCGGAACTGGGAAAAATAATTCCGATTCGGAATTTTGGAATTTGCCGGAAATTCAGAAATTTCGGCACGGAAATTTCGGAACTTTTTGTTCGGAAATTTTGGAATTTTGGGTTCGGATAAAAAGAAGTGGAAACTACAGAATCAAAATTCACCTGGACAGAGGAGAAGGAAGCTTGAAGGTAGTGCAAAAGTGAGATAATTTGAGAGGCTTTGATGAATTTAAGGTTGTTCTTAGGAGGACAGTGTTTGATGAGAGCGTTATGCTTCTCATTTTGCTTGCAAGTCCTATGAAGGATTTAGTGTTTGTTGATTTGATATAGATAAGCTAAGAAGATATTATAATATAGCGCGCCAGTTAAGGCCGTTGGTTTCTATATCCTTTTCGGAATATTGCTTTTAGCACCTCGTGAAGTGGTTTTTGCAAACTAGACCTTTATTTTTTCTTTTAATTACTCTTTACTCCTTTACATTTTCATTTTTATTTTGGAGAATAAAATGTGAAATAGTTTATTTTTTGTCAAATTAAGATGTTGTATATAAAATATGTAGAATGTGACAAGTCTCTTGATTATCATTGTTGTATATTTCATGTTTTTTTTTGATAATTTTATTATAAAAATTTAAGATGGTGGCGAGTTGGAAAGAGATACTTTTGTTTAGATAATTTTAATCGAACAAAAATATCTAAAGTAACGTGATTATTTTCATAATCATTTTCTGGTAAAACTTATAACTACGTCCTTATTAGTTTGAGTAGATTTAAAATTAACAAATATTACTGAATAAGGGTGAGCAAATGCATTGTTAGGATCGCTTGATTCGTCATATTCCGACTTTTATTGTCCGTTTGCATAGGTTTGGATCTACACTGGATCTTAGTTTTAGTAAAACTTGCGGGTTTAGACCTATACAGAGTTTTAGCAAATGATATTTGATCAAAGGTTTTATAGTTGTTGATGTTTTTTTAACAATACTTAAAAAAAGGCAGTTAGGCGATTCTCTAGGTGTTTGAAGGTATCCTAAATATCTACCGTGAATAATTGATCGCCTATTCCAATAAGTCAACGTTGGTGAAACCGGGAGTAGAGGGGATGTAGTTTCTCGGACCCCTTCCTTGCAGACCCCAACATACAATGACAAATTTTCCTGTATAATGTTTTGGAACAACAAAAACCCAACGAGACGAAATAACCCCTATAATTATTTATTGTAACTTTTATTCTCGAGAAGCTCTTATTGAACGTAAATTAACCCTTGAAATTTACTTATTTTGTGAGATTTATCATAATTCAATGATAAGGGTATGTACGGGTCCAACTCATTATAAATTCACAAATTACAGATGCTGTTCAATAGCAATGGGAGGTATAATCTTAAGAAAAATCTACCGAAAGGCCTTGTTCTTGCAGCCACAACGGTGGATAGGACGATGTTGGAGTATCGGGGAAGGGGCTTAACTTAGCATTATAGAGTAAGCACCTTCATGAAGTCATCCTTGACCACTTTTTGTGGAATACGAGTCGAAGCAATAACAATAACTCGAACATGTTTGGTCTGTTTTTTGAGAGCGGAATTTTCGGCAAGGTTCAATCTACTAGCAGACCCATTTTTTAAGACCGAATTTAACATAGTTTTGACCGATGGACATTTGGCGGGTTCGTGGTAGGTTTTCATTTAAGTATTTCTTTTTTATATCTACGGATTTGTTAGTAATTAAGTTTAATTTTGTACTAAATGACTTTTTATACTATAATTCTTTTTTTGCATACAAATGAGGCGTTAAAGCCGGTGTTACATAGTAACTATATTAATCTAGGAGGCTAAGGCTCGGTACCGCACAACCGCTCTTGTCCTTCGTGATATGATCCCATAGAAAATCCGGGGGGTCAACATGAACACATATATCCCCTCCTAGTTCCGCTCCTCTCTTTGCCAAAGAGTCCGCACATCTATTAGCTTCTCGGAAGATACAATTTAGTTCGAAACCCCTATGATTGGCTAACATATCCATGCACTCCCGCCCAATATTACACGCCCAATTCTTGGAACTACCACAGCCCTTCACTAGCGCGTGAAGTTCCCCAGAATCTGTTTCAATATAAAGCTCCTCATAACCCCGATCTATTGCCCATTTTAACCCAAAGTGTAAGGCTAAAAGTTCGGACCTAAAAGCGGATTCCAATTCACACGAAGATATACTATAATTTTATCCTCTAATATTATCTTATTAAATCATGGCACACAACACACATACTTTGAAAATATTTATATAAATTATATTTAAAAGATAATAAAGAATAAATATTTATCTTTATCTTGTCAGAATTTATAATGCCTTTATTTTTTATTATATCACCAAGTATACAATTACATTGAAATAATATTATTTAGGTGATTAACCTATGGGGTTTCAGAGACAAGTTTAGTGGCCTATAAAGAATATGTGGCTAGGTTATTCTTCAAAGCAGCCACCACTAGAGGTGGAAATCGGAAGGAACGGATCGGAAAAAGGGTCTTTCGAAAAAATTCCTTTTTTTTTTTTGGAATAGATTTTTTCTGTTCCAATTCCTATCCAATTTTTCGGAACTGGGAAAAATAATTCCGAATTCGGAATTTTGGAATTTGCCGGAAATTCGGAAATTTCGGAACTTTTTGTTCGGAAATTTTGGAATTTTGGGTTCGGAATTTTTGTTTCAGAAATTGCGGGACTAAGGGTTGAAAATCAGAGCAATAGTTTATCACTTACATGAAGATAGTTAAAAAACAAAACTTATAAAACTTTTCATGTAACCGTAGTTAAAAAGCTTAACTTATAAACTTCATGAACAGTAACAAAATTAACATAAGTAGCAAAAAGTAATAAAACAATGACCAAAGTAACATAAGTAACAGAAGGTAAAAAAAACTATGACTGTAAATTACTTTTCAAATTACATAAAAAAAACAGATATTGGACTTCGTGGGAAGGTAATGTGAAATATGAAGAAATAGGTTAGCCTTAAGGTTTTATCAGGTTTGTTGTTTTTCTTTATTTTCCTAACATAAAAGAAAATGTATCCGTGTGTTTCAAGTTTTCAACGTTTACATTTTCTTTTCTTCTTTTGTTATGAAAATTTTCAACATTTCTGATTGTATACTTTTTTTTTCTTTATATTAATATTTATTATTTATTTAATATAGGAAATGTAAAATCGGATCAAAAAATCCGGAAATTTCGGAAATTTATATGTAGTTCCAATTTCGATCTAATTTTTTCGGAAAAATCGGAAATCGGAATTTCATAACCGTAAAAAGTTCCGAATTGGAAATCGGAAATTTCGGATCCGATTTCAACCCCTAGCCACCACCCAATCTTATGGGTAACCAAATACTAAAATACCTCAAATAAAACAATAATCCCCTAAAGACAAAAAACAAGTGGCAGTAAGTATAAATAACCAAATTAATATCAACTCACTGAGTATCGATACTTTTCAGATTTGGCCACCACTGATCGACCACCACAGAGATTTTACTGAGTGCTAAATTTTTTTACTGAATGCTAGAAAAGTTTACTGAGTGCTCGGAATTATAATGAGTACTCAGACAAATTCACTAAGCACAAAAAAAAATCACGGACAATACTCAGCAGGGTATTTGAGTATACTCAAAATTTCATTGAGCGTGCTCTGTATATATTGAGTATTTATAGTAAAAAAATCTAAGTAACAAAATTAAACAATAAAAATGGGAGTAATAACACAATTTTTTTTATATAATTCTAAAAATTTACAAACTTAATGAAAAATATAACAAAATTACAATTATTACTAACAAATAAAATTACTAAAAAAAAGAAAGAAAAACATAACTCTCCTCTCATACAGAAATCGGAAAAGAAAAATTACAAAAAAATAACTCGTTTCTCGAGATCTCCATTGATGGATACGAAGATCGAAACAAATCTCACTGCTACGGAAACAAAGATTTGCCGGAGCTGTTCTTCAAAGCCACGAACGCGCCACGTCGGAGGTCTTGAAAGCTTCACTGCCAAACCACGAACTACGAAGCTTCCTCGCCTAAAGTTGTCAACTCACGTACCATAAAGCTTCCTCGCCAGAATCGTTACTTTCACGAAGCTTCCTCGCCTGAGCCATGAAGCTTCCTCTTCAGATCTCCAACAAACTCACGAATCACGAAGCTTCCTCGCCTGAACCGTTGTTCCAACAAAGTTTTCTTGCCTGAGCCACGAATATTCCTCGCCTCTCCGAGACAACTCACGAACCACGAAGCTTTTTTGCCTAAATCGTTGCTTCCACGAAGCTTCCTCGCCAGATCTTTGAGCTAACTCACAAACCACGAAACTTCCTTGCCTGAACCATTGCTAAGCTCCATTTGAGATTTCTTGCCAATCGTGAAGCTTCTTTTGGATGTTGAAGACCCCGACTTCATTAATGACTCTGATTTCTGATCTTGCTTCCATGGTTGCTATAATTGTTGTCTTTTTAGGGTTAGGAAGGCTGTTGTGGGGGAGAGGGGTGAGGAGAGAGGAAGGGCTGTGTTTTGTAGGGTTAAAATGGAAAGTGTATAATTTAGTATATACAAAATTTTAAAAACAAATGTGGATATAATAGGTAGTGGAAAAATATAGGAAAATAGGCATATAGTGTTAAATCTTAATTGTGGCCTTTAGTAAGAAAGATGGATTGGGTAGGGTAATAATATCTATTATTTATCATGTAAAAGTCATATAAAGTTAAAATATAACACTAATATAATATTAGATTTTAATACTGGTAAAAGTCATATTAGTTACTGTGAGACATTTATACTAAAAATTATTATTAGTGACACTATTTTTAGTTAAACAAACTTAAATTATTGAAATAATTTAACATAATCCAAGAAATTTCTTTATATAATCAAATGATAATATTAATAAGTTAAAAGATTATATTGTATACATAAAATATATTATAAAAATGAAAATAAATATTTGAATGACAGGTAGGGTTGAATCGAGTGGGAATTGTCAACATGAAAACTCTGTATAGGTCTAAACCCGCAAGTTTTACTAAAACTAAGATCCAGTGTAGATCCAAACCTATGCAAACGGACAATAAAAGTCGGAATATGACGAATCAAGCGATCCTAACAATGCATTTGCTCACCCCTATTCAGTAATATTTGTTAATTTTAAATCTACTCAAACTAATAAGGACGTAGTTATAAGTTTTACCAGAAAATGATTATGAAAATAATCACGTTACTTTAGATATTTTTGTTCGATTAAAATTATCTAAACAAAAGTATCTCTTTCCAACTCGCCACCATCTTAAATTTTTATAATAAAATTATCTAAAAAAACATGAAATATACAACAATGATAATCAAGAGACTTGTCACATTCTACATATTTTATATACAACATCTTAATTTGACAAAAAATAAACTATTTCACATTTTATTCTCCAAAATAAAAATGAAAATGTAAAGGAGTAAAGAGTAATTAAAAGAAAAAATAAAGGTCTAGTTTGCAAAAACCACTTCACGAGGTGCTAAAAGCAATATTCCGAAAAGGATATAGAAACCAACGGCCTTAACTGGCGCGCTATATTATGATATCTTTATCTTCTTAGCTTATCTATATCAAATCAACAAACACTAAATCCTTCATAGGACTTGCAAGCAAAATGAGAAGCATAACGCTCTCATCAAACACTGTCCTCCTAAGAACAACCTTAAATTCATCAAAGCCTCTCAAATTATCTCACTTTTGCACTACCTTCAAGCTTCCTTCTCCTCTGTCCAGGTGAATTTTGATTCTGTAATTTCCACTTCTTTTTATCCAACAAATTGTACAAGGTTTTCGTATTTTCTTGAAGTTCGTGTTTAATAATTCTGCTTTCCATTCTTAAACTAACATTTTCTCGAATTCTTGGGTCATTTTAGGAATTCAAGGAAGTTATATATAGACATCAATGATGCAAAGTCTAGCAATTTCAGATACCAAGCTTACAACAAGTCACAAACAAGTGAATACACCACCATTTCAGATAGTACACGATCAAACAATTCAAGAATCGAACATTTTCAAGTTTCGAAAATTCCATTTCAAAAATATCTGAAATTTATAATGCTTAGTGGAATTTTCACACTTCAAAACACTCAACATGCTATTGCTGCCTCGGATATCACAACTGATTTGTCATTTTTTGGGGACCTTGGTGATATTAGCACAGGTTTTGCTTCAGTTAGGGAAATCTCCATTTTTTAAGTCTTCAAGAATTATTATTTTCTGTTAATCATCGAGCTTTTATTTGCAGGCGTTTTTGTTGATATTTTTCTCTGAACTTGGGGACAAGACCTTCTTCATTGCAGTAAGAATTTTTAGAGATATTTATTCCATAATCTCGGCTTAAAGTTTGTTTAAATAAATTACATTTGCGTTTCATACTAGTGTCTTAGACTCTTAGTACAATATTTCTTTATTCATATATATAATTTCAATTCATTATTGTTCTGATTAGGCTTTATTAGCGGCAAGAAATTCTGCTGGTATTGTTTTTCTCGGGACTTTTGGCGCGCTCGGGTATGTCTCTTAAAATGATTTTAGTTGAGTAAATTGCACAATTAGTCCTTGTGGTTTCCAAAACTATAGTCCTATAGTCCTTGTGCTCTAAAAATGCCGCTAAAGGTTCCTTTTTGCGTCATTTTTAGCGAAACTATAGTTTTGGAGATCACAAGGAGGGACTAGTAATGCAATTAACCGTTATTAGTGTTACTCTCGAACACAAAGTACGACTATTTAGAATGTCGTATCTTGTATGGACAGGGTTATGACAATAATCTCTGTAGCTCTTGGACGAACTATTCACTATGTTGACGATATCATACCGTTCAGGTTTATTTCCCTTCGTACTAGAATATTACTTTGTCATATTTCCATCTAGCTAAACTTCGAAAGTGTAGATTAGGCGACACCGATTTACCGGTGTGTTGTTATATTATAAAGTCAAAGTCTTTTTGGTCAAAGTTATGAGTTGGCAGCTTATGTGGAGATACACTTCAGCAATTGGAAGTTGATATTTTCTCGGGTTATAACTTGCACCGACTTACTTATGTGGCTTAATCTTATGCGTTGATCAAATGTCACTTTGGACGGCTCAGATTAAAGCTTCTACCGAGGTGATATATATATACCCCAAGTCTTCAGACTTGGTCATAACACACTTAGCGTCTTTTGACTTCTTCTCTCTGCCCTCTCTCTTCTTCTTCAGATATTGTTAGGGTTTCTTGTAAACATTATCAATCTATCTATAAAAATTGATAATTAGAATAGATTAGATCAAGTGTTATACTTGAAGATTGAGTAGCTTTTCTCGATTGAGTTCTTAGGGTTTCACGCTGAAACCCTTGTGGTGTTCTATTCTTGTAACCTTGTAATCTGAAGTTGTAACCGTGTTCTTATAAGTGTGCGAAGCACCATCTGAGGGTGGCTTCAACGTGGATGTAGGCATATTGCTGAACCACGATATATCCTTGTGTTCTTTAATTTCTGCATTTTTCTTTTCTGGGTTTGATTTGGTTTTCAACCATAGATCTATTTGATCTATTTTCGCCAAAGATTTACAACGTTTTATTAAGGGTTTATACAACAGTGGTATCAGAGCTTTGTTCGGTTGATCTTTAAAAACGTTTTAAGAAAAGATTTGTTTCTAATCTTTACAGATCTGTGTTTTGGCGTGTTAAAATTTTCTGAAAATCTTTTCTCAACAATACAATTTCTTAATCTTGTATTGTAACTCACAGATCTAAAATCTTTAGGGTTTTCCGAAAACTTAAAATCCTTGAATAATATTTTCTAGGGTTTTTCGATTTAATTAACCCTAATAGTGTATTGCATGTGTTGTTTCTCTTTGTTTCTTATATACAGAATTTAAGGAATGGCAACAACACGGCTTGAAATATCTGTATTTGATGGAAAAGGTGATTTTAGTGTATGGAAGAAGAAAATGCGAGTATTACTTTCACATAACAAGGTCATAAATGCTCTCGAGACTGATCTTGAAAAATGGTTCGAAGAATCTTTGAAAAGAACAAACGAAATAAGAGAAGAAGCTTATAATCTCCTGTTCTTAAACCTATCTGATAATGTTATACGAAAAGTAGATGGAGCAGATACTGCACTTGACTTATGGGGTTCTGATATGGCTTTAGATGAGACCTCTAAATGCATGATCCTTTTGAATGCTATTCCTGACTCTTATCAAGTAGTTAAAGATGCGTTTCAATATTCTACTGTTATTCCTACATTTGATCAAATTGTTGCCTCTCTGAAAACTAGGGAACTTGAATTAAAGAATGTTAAACGTATTGGAAATAATTTGTTTGTGAATCATAAAAATGAAAATCATGAGCATGTTTAAAACAATAAGAATAAGAAAAAGTATAAGGGAAATAAGAATAAGGAAACTCGTAAATGTTATCATTGTGGTAAACCTGGCCATATTAAGAAAAATTGTTATGCGCTTAAGAACAAGAGTAACAATAATAACATTGAAACCAATATTGCATGTATGCCCCATAAGATTGATGATACTTGTGAGGTCATAAATGTTTCAAACATTGCTTGTAAGTCTAATTGGATTTTAGATTCTGGTTGTACATTTCACATGAGTCCAAATAAAAATTGGTTTGTGGATTTGATTGAAACTAATGTTGAAACTGTATATATGGGCAATAATAATACATGTCAGGTAGCTGGTATTGGTAAAATTAACTTGAGACTTAACAATGGCAAAAATGTGACCCTTACTGATGTTAGGTGGATTCCTGACCTAAAAAGAAACCTTATTTCTTTAGGTGTTTTAGATGATTTGGGTTGTGTGTATAAAGTCTCAAATGGTGTGATTAATGTGTTTAAAAATGATAAACTTGTTCTATGTGGAAAGAAAATGTCTGGCCTGTACATTCTTGATGGTATGTGTATTGAAAATGATATGAATTCTGTTAGTACTAACCTTGATAATGCAGCTACTGTAAAGTGGCATTTAAGACTTGGCCATATGAGCCAATTAGGCTTGAATGTGCTAAGTAAGGATGGAATGTTTGGTAAGGATACTATTGCTAATCTTTCTTTTTGCGAGCCTTGTGTGTTAGCTAAACAACACAGAATGAAATTTAATGTGGGTGTTCATATGTCTAAGTCTATTCTTGAATATATACATGCTGATTTGTGGGGTCCTGATAAGTATGAAACACATGGGGGTAGAAAATATTTCTTGTCCCTTGTAGATGATTATTCTAGGCGTGTTTGGACTTTTTGTTGAAAAATAAAAGTGATACTTTTGAAACAATAAAAGATTGGCTTATCTTGCATGAAAACCAAACTGGAAAGCATGTTAAAACACTTAGAACTGATAATGGACTTGAATTTTGCAATGAAGAATTTGATAATTTTTGTAAAATGCGAGGGATTCTAAGACATAGAACTGTTAGAAAAACACCACAACAAAATGGTGTAGCTGAAATAATGAATAGAACTTTATTAGAAAAGGTAAGATGCCTCTTATTCACATCTGGTATGCCTAAATCTTTTTGGGGTGAAGCATTATATACTGCTACCTATTTGATAAATAGAAGTCCTAATAGATCACTTAGTATGAAATGTCCCATGGAATTGTGGAACAATAGAAAACCTGATTTGTCTAATTTGCGCATATTTGGTTGTGCTGCATATGCTCATAATAGGGAAGGGAAATTAGATCCTAGATCTCTTAAATGTGTTTTCTTGGGTTATCAAACTATGCATGGTACTAAAGGTTACAAATTGTGGGATAAAAGTGCTAAAGGCATTAAAGTCATTATTAGTAGGGATGTAATTTTTGATGAATCTAACTTTCCTTGCAAGAATGATTCTGTGATTTCAGGTATTGATTCAAATAAGACAGATACTACACCTGAGAATGTCACTACTGATAGAACAGAGTTTGAGGTGGAGCCTTTACAAGCTGGAAATGATGAGAGCAATCCTGATCCAGCCGCAGAAGGTGAGGATTCAGAACCTCAGCCAACTGAGCAGCCAGGTAACACTGAGCCACACTCAGAAACAGAGGTTCTTCAAGAATCACTTCAAGAAAGTCTCTCAAACTATCAATTGACAAGAGATAGACAAAAAGAGGGATCCTAAACCCTCTACAAGGTATTCTTATGCTGAATTAGTCTACACTGCTTTAATAGCAGCCTCTGAGGTAATACATTCTGAACCTGAAACTTATAGTGAGGTGCTTAAGTCTAGTGATAAGCATGAATGGTTAAAAGCTATGAAAGAAGAAATGCAATCTTTACATGTTAACAAAACTTGGATTCTTGTTAAAAACCCACCTGGACAAAAACTTGTTGATTGTAGATGGTTGTTTAAATTGAAAGAGGGTGTTAATGAATCTGATCCCCCTACGTTTAAGGCTAGACTTGTAGCAAAGGGTTATACCCAAAGGGAAGGTGTTGATTTTCATGAAATCTTTGCTCCTGTTGTGAAGTTTAAAACTATAAGAATCATGCTTTCATATGTAGCCTGTTATAATTTGGAACTAGAACAACTTGATGTTAAAACTGCCTTTTTACATGGTGAACTTGAAGAGAAAATCTATATGAAACAACCTGAGGGTTTTCTTGATATTAAACATCCTGATCATGTTTGCTTGCTTCAAAAATCTTTATATGGTCTCAAGCAATCCCCTCGGCAATGGTATAAAAAGTTTGATAATTTTGTTTTGAGCCTTGGATTTAAAAGAAGTGCCTATGACAATTGTTTGTACTTTAACACTGATTCAAAGAATATGATATTTTTGCTATTATATGTTGATGATATGTTACTAATTAGCAATTCTTTGCAGAGTATAAATGATTTAAAAGCAAATCTAAATTCTGAATTTGAAATGAAGGATTTAGGTAAGGCCAAGAAAATTTTGGGTATGATCATAGAAAGAGACAGAAATAAAAACAGTCTCAAGTTGCACCAAAAACCTTATCTGATAAAGTTGGTTGAGAAATTTGGCAATCTTAACTGTAAAAGGGTAGAAATGCCATTAGCTGGGCATTTCATCTTAAGTAAGAATCAATGTCCTCAAAATGATACTGAGAAAGTGAAAATGAGTTATATACCCTATTCAAATGTTATTGGTTCTATTATGTATACAATGATAAGTACAAGGCCTGATCTATCATATTCAATATCTTTACTCAGCAGATTTATGTCCAATCCTGGTCCTGAACATTGGACAGCTTTAAAATGGGTAGTTTCTTACATTAGCAGTACTCTAAATGTTGGATTACAGTATGGTAAGTATGAGGTGCCTTTTGAATTACATGGTTTTGTGGATGCTGATTATGCTGGTGATAGAGATAGTAGAAAATCTACTACTGCTTATTGTTTTGTACTTGGGAATAATTGTGTTACATGGAAATCTCAGTTACAGCCCTTAGTGGCTTTATCAACCACTGAATCTGAATATGTGGCTATTTGTGATTGTTTCAAAGAAGCTATTTGGTTACAAGGTTTGACTAAAGAATTACAGTTGACTAAGTCAACTGCCACTATATTCAGTGATAGTCAGAGTGCTATACAATTGAGCAAGAACCCTGTGTATCATGAGAGAACTAAACATGTAGATGTGAAGTTCCATTTTATCAGAACTTGGCTTGTGACTGAAGGAATTAAACTGTTGAAAATAAAGACTGAAGAGAATCCAGCAGATATGGGAACTAAAATTGTTACAATTAGCAAATTTAAGCATTGCTTGAATTTGTTGAACATTCTCTGATTCTTTATTTTTCAGTTTTGATAATTATAAGTTATTAACTTGTGGTTTTAATAATTATTGCAGATTTAATTATTTTTGAAGCAACCAGATGGTGCTAAGCATACTTGAACACGTGGAGGGCAACTAATGATGATAGAGAAATAAGAGGAGTTATGAAGTTTGACTTTAAGGTGGAGAATGTTGTTATATTATAAAGTCAAAGTCTTTTTGGTCAAAGTTATGAGTTGGCAGCTTATGTGGAGATACACTTCAGCAATTGGAAGTTGTTATTTTCTCGGGTTATAACTTGCACCGACTTACTTATGTGGCTTAAACTTATGCGTTGATCAAATGTCACTTTGGACGGCTCAGATTAAAGCTTCTACCGAGGTGATATATATATACCCCAAGTCTTCAGACTTGGTCATAACACACTTAGCGTCTTTTGACTTCTTCTCTCTGCCCTCTCTCTTCTTCTTCAGATATTGTTAGGGTTTCTTGTAAACATTATCAATCTATCTATAAAGATTGATAATTAGAATAGATTAGATCAAGTGTTATACTTGAAGATTGAGTAGCTTTTCTCGATTGAGTTCTTAGGGTTTCACGCTGAAACCCATGTGGTGTTCTATTCTTGTAACCTTGTAATCTGAAGTTGTAACCGTGTTCTTATAAGTGTGCGAAGCATCATCTGAGGGTGGCTCCAACGTGGATGTAGGCATATTGCTGAACCACGATATATCCTTGTGTTCTTTAATTTCTGCATTTTTCTTTTCTGGGTTTGATTTGGTTTTCAACCATAGATCTATTTGATCTATTTTCGCCAAAGATTTACAACGTTTTATTAAGGGTTTATACAACACGGTGGATGATATAACGGCAGTTCTCCTTTTGGTATACTTTGGTGTTTCTACATTGCTCGAAGCCTCCTCTAGTGATGGCCAAAAAACCGAGGAAGAACAAAAGGAGGTAATGTCCTAAAACAATTTAGGGGTATTTGATCAAAGGTTTCTTCCTGTTGTTATGGGAAAAATGATATTTGATCAAAGGTTTTATAGTTGTTGATGTTTTTTTAACAATACTTAAAAAAAGGCAGTTAGGCGATTCTCTAGGTGTTTGAAGGTATCCTAAATATCTACCGTGATTAATTGATCGCCTATTCCAATAAGACAATTACTCGGTTTATTACGTTGGTGAAACCGGGAGTAGAGGGGATGTAGTTTCTCGGACCCCTTCCTTGCAGACCCCAACATACAATGACAAATTTTCCTGTATAATGTTTTGGAACAACAAAAACCCAACGAGACGAAATAACCCCTATAATTATTTTTTATAACTTTTATCCTCGAGAAGCTCTTATTGAACGTAAATTAACCCTTGAAATTTACTTATTTTGTGAGATTTATCATAATTCAATGATAAGGGTATGTACGGGTCCAACTCATTATAAATTCACAAATTACAGATGCTGTTCAATAGCAATGGGAGGTATAATCTTAAGAAAAATCTACTGAAAGGCCTTGTTCTTGCAGCCACAACGGTGGATAGGACGATGTTGGAGTATCGGGGAAGGGGCTTAACTTAGCATTATAGAGTAAGCACCTTCATGAAGTCATCCTTGACCACTTTTTGTGGAATACGAGTCGAAGCAATAACAATAACTCGAACATGTTCGGTCTGTTTTTTGAGAGCGGAATTTTCGGCAAGGTTCAATCTACTAGCAGACCTATTTTTTAAGACCGAATTTAACATAGTTTTGACCGATGGACATTTGGCGGGTTCGTGGTAGGTTTTCATTTAAGTATTTCTTTTTTATATCTACGGATTTGTTAGTAATTAAGTTTAATTTTGTACTAAATGACTTTTTATACTATAATTTTTTTTTTGCATACAAATGAGGCGTTAAAGCCGGTGTTACATAGTAACTATATTAATCTAGGAGGCTAAGGCTCGGTACCGCACAACCGCTCTTGTCCTTCGTGATATGATCCCATAGAAAATCTGGGGGGTCAACATGAACACATATATCCCCTCCTAGTTCCGCTCCTCTCTTTGCCAAAGAGTCCGCACATCTATTAGCTTCTCGGAAGATACAATTTAGTTCGAAATCCCTATGATTGGCTAACATATCCATGCACTCCCGCCCAATATTACACGCCCAATTCTTGGAACTACCACTGCCCTTCACTAGCGCGTGAAGTTCCCCAGAATCTGTTTCAATATAAAGCTCCTCATAACCCCGATCTATTGCCCATTTTAACCCAAAGTGTAAGGCTAAAAGTTTGGACCTAAAAGCGGATTCCAATTCACACGAAGATATACTATAATTTTATCCTCTAATATTATCTTATTAAATCATGGCACACAACACACATACTTTGAAAATATTTATATAAATTATATTTAAAAGATAATAAAGAATAAATATTTATCTTTATCTTGTCAGAATTTATAATGCCTTTATTTTTTATTATATCACCAAGTATACAATTACATTGAAATAATATTATTTAGGTGATTAACCTATGGGGTTTCAGAGACAAGTTTAGTGGCCTATAAAGAATATGTGGCTAGGTTATTCTTCAAAGCAGCCACCACTAGAGGTGGAAATCGGAAGGAACGGATCGGAAAAAGGGTCTTTCGAAAAAATTCCTATTTTTTTGGAATAGATTTTTTCTGTTCCAATTCCTATCCAATTTTTCGGAACTGGGAAAAATAATTCCGAATTCGGAATTTTGGAATTTGCCGGAAATTCGGAAATTTCGGCACGGAAATTTCGGAACTTTTTGTTCGGAATTTTTGGAATTTTGGGTTCGGAATTTTTGTTTCAGAAATTGCAAGACTAAGGGTTGAAAATCAGAGCAATAGTTTATCACTTACACGAAGATAGTTGAAAAACAAAACTTATAAAACTTTTCATGTAACCGTAGTTAAAAAACTTAACTTATAAACTTCATGAACAGTAACAAAATTAACATAAGTAACAAAAAGTAAAAAAACAATGACCAAAGTAACATAAGTAACAGAAGGTAAAAAAAACTATGACTGTAAATTACTTTTCAAATTACATAAAAAAAACAGATATTGGACTTCGTAGGAAGGTAATGTGAAATATGAAGAAATAGGTTAGCCTTAAGGTTTTATCAGGTTTGTTGTTTTTCTTTATTTTCCTAACATAAAAGAAAATGTATCAGTGTGTTTCAAGTTTTCAACGTTTACATTTTCTTTTCTTCTTTTGTTATGAAAATTTTCAACATATCTGATTGTATACTTTTTTTCTTTATATTAATATTTATTATTTATTTAATATAGGAAATGTAAAATCGGATCAAAAAATCCGGAAATTTCGGAAAAATTTATATGTAGTTCCAATTTCGATCCAATTTTTTCGGAAAAATCGGAAATCGGAATTTCATAACCGTAAAAAGTTCAGAATTGGAAATCGGAAATTTCGGATCCGATTTCAACCCCTAGCCACCACCCAATCTTATGGGTAACCAAATACTAAAATACCTCAAATAAAACAATAATCCCCTAAAGACAAAAAACAAGTGGCAGTAAGTATAAATAACCAAATTAGTATCAACTCACTGAGTATCGATACTTTTCAGATTTGGCCACCACAGAGATTTTACTGAGTGCTAAATTTTTTTACTGAATGCTAGAAAAGTTTACTGAGTGCTCGGAATTATAATGAGTACTCAGACAAATTCACTGAGCACAAAAAAAAATCACGGACAATACTCAGCAGGGTATTTGAGTATACTCAAAATTTCATTGAGCGTGCTCTGTATATATTGAGTATTTATAGTAAAAAAATCTAAGTAACAAAATTAAACAATAAAAATGGGAGTAATAACACAATTTTTTTTATATAAATCTAAAAATTTACAAACTTAATGAAAATATAACAAAATTACAATTATTACTAACAAACAAAATTACTAAAAAAAAAGAAAGAAAAACATAACTCTCCTCTCATACAGAAATCGGAAAAGAAAAATTACAAAAAAATAACTCGTTTCTCGAGATCTCCATTGATGGATACGAAGATCGAAACAAATCTCACTGCTACGGAAACAAAGATTTGCCGGAGCTGTTCTTCAAAGCCACGAACGCGCCACGTCGGAGGTCTTGAAAGCTTCACTGCCAAACCACGAACTACGAAGCTTCCTCGCGTAAAGTTGTCAACTCACGTACCATAAAGCTTCCTCGCCAGAACCGTTACTTTCACGAAGCTTCCTCGCATGAGCCATGAAGCTTCCTCTTCAGATCTCCAACAAACTCACGAATCACGAAGCTTCCTCGCCTGAACCGTTGTTCCAACAAAGTTTCCTTGCCTGAGCCACGAATATTCCTCGCCTCTCCGAGACAACTCACGAACCACGAAGCTTTTTTGCCTAAATCGTTGCTTCCACGAAGCTTCCTCGCCAGATCTTTGAGCTAACTCACAAACCACGAAGCTTCCTTGCCTGAACCATTGCTAAGCTCCATTTGAGATTTCTTGCCAACCGTGAAGCTTCTTTTGGATGTTGAAGACCCCGACTTCATTAATGACTCTGATTTCTGATCTTGCTTCCATGGTTGCTATAATTGTTGTCTTTTTAGGGTTAGGAAGGCTGTTGTGGGGGAGAGGGGTGAGGAGAGAGGAAGGGCTGTGTTTTGTAGAGTTAAAATGAAAAGTGTATAATTTAGTATATACAAAATTTTAAAAACAAATGTGGATATAATGGGTAGTGGAAAAATATAGGAAAATAGGCATATAGTGTTAAATCTTAATTGTGGCCTTTAGTAAGAAAGATGGATTGGGTAGGGTAATAATATCTATTATTTATCATGTAAAAGTCATATAAGTTAAAATATGACACTAATATAATATTAGATTCTAATACTGGTAAAAGTCATATTAGTTACTGTGAGACATTTATACTAAAAATTATTATTAGTGACATTATTAGTGACACTATTTTTAGTTAAACAAACTTAAATTATTGAAATAATTTAACCTAATCCAAGAAATTTCTTTATATAATCAAATGATAATATTAATAAGTTAAAAGATTATATTGTATACATAAAATATATTATAAAAATGAAAATAAATATTTGAATGACAGGTAGGGTTGAATCGAGTGAGTATTGTCAACATGAAAACTCTGTATAGGTCTAAACCCGCAAGTTTTACTAAAACTAAGATCCATTGTAGATCCAAACCTATGCAAACGGACAATAAAAGTCGGAATATGACGAATCAAGCGATCCTAACAATGCATTTGCTCACCCCTATTCAGTAATATATTAGTAATATTTGTTAATTTTAAATCTACTCAAACTAATAAGGACGTAGTTATAAGTTTTACCAGAAAATGATTATGAAAATAATCACGTTACTTTAGATATTTTTGTTCGATTAAAATTATCTAAACAAAAGTATCTCTTTCCAACTCGCCACCATCTTAAATTTTTATAATAAAATTATCAAAAAAAAACATGAAATATACAACAATGATAATCAAGAGACTTGTCACATTCTACGTATTTTATATACAACATCTTAATTTGACAAAAAATAAACTATTTCACATTTTATTCTCCAAAATAAAAATGAAAATGTAAAGGAGTAAAGAGTAATTAAAAGAAAAAATAAAGGTCTAGTTTGCAAAAACCACTTCACGAGGTGCTAAAAGCAATATTCCGAAAAGGATATAGAAACCAACGGCCTTAACTGGCGCGCTATATTATGATATCTTTATCTTCTTAGCTTATCTATATCAAATCAACAAACACTAAATTAAGAACATAACGCTCTCATCAAACAGTGTCCTCCTAAGAACAACCTTAAATTCATCAAAGCCTCTCAAATTCTCTCACTTTTGCTCTGCCTTCAAGCTTCCTTCTCCTCTATCCAGGTGAATTTTGATTCTGTAATTTCCACTTCTTTTTATCCCGACATATTGTACAAGGCTTCGTATTTTCTCGAAGTTAGTGTTTAATAATTTTGCTGTCCATTCTTAAACTAGCATTTTCTCGAATTCTTGGGTCATTTTAGGAATTCAAGGAAGCTATATATAGACATCAATGATGCAAAGTCTAGCAAATTCAGATATCAAGCTTACAACAAGTCACATATCAATGAATGTACCACCGTTTCAGATAGTACTCGATCAAACAATTCAAGAATCGAACATTTTCAAGTTTCGAAAATTCCATTCCATAAATATCTGAAATTTATAATGCTTAGTGGAATTTTCACACTTCAAAACACTCAACATGCTATTGCTGCCTCGGATATCACAACTGATTTGTCATTTTTTGGGGACCTTGGTGATATTAGCACAGGTTTTGCTTCAGTTAGGGAATCTCCATTTTTTAAGTCTTCAAGAATTATTATTTTCTGTTAATCATCGAGATTTTATTTGCAGGCATTTTTGTTGATATTTTTCTCTGAACTTGGGGACAAGACCTTCTTCATTGCAGTAAGAATATTTAGAGATATATATTCAAAAATCTCGGCTTAATGTTTGTTTAAATAAATTAAATTGCGTTTCATATTAGTGTCTTAGACTCTTAGTACAATATTTGTTTATTCATATAGAAATAATTTCAATACATTATTGTTCTGATTGTTAACAATGGAAGTAATGAGGAGAAAATATATATATTTTACTGTGTGTTACAATCATTAAGATAGATGTGTTTATATAGATTCTAATTCACTCACTCACACACTATCGACACACACCTATACATATAGCTATAGTGTATGTATTTGTCTAACAATATTTGATTCCCTCTTATCCTTCCGTTATAACAGGTGTAGATAAGTTTGACTTGGTTGTTGACTGCTGAGCTGTACATATACTATCATCCCCCCTCAAGCTGAACTGTTGTAACAGAGGAAGCTTGTGAAGAAGATTCATAAACATAGTAGTTGATAAGCTCTTTGTAAAAACATCAGCAACTTGGGAAGAAGAAGGAACATGAATAAGAGATAGACATTTTGCTTTAACCTGTTCTCGAACAAAATGGAAATCAACGTCTATATGACGGGTTCGAGAGTGAAAAACAGGGTTAGAAGCTAAAGCAATAGCGGAAATGTTATCACACGCAATTACTGGTGTGTGAGGAGTAAACTTTAAATCTTTAAGTAAAAAGGAAATCCACTTGATTTCAGCAGATACAAAGGCCAAAGCTCTATATTCAGCCTCAGTTGAGGATCTAGAGACCGTTGATTGTTTCTTGGAGCCCCAAGAAATCAAATTATTACCAAGAAATACACAATAGCCAGTAGTAGATCTTCTATCTGTTATGTCACTAGCCCAATCTGAATCAGAAAAGGCTTTAATATGTAGATGTGGAGATGAAGTAAACGTTAAACTGTAATGTAGTGTGCCTTTAATGTAACGCAATAATTTCTTCAATGCATCATAATCTGAATTTGTTGGTTTATGCATACTTTGGCATATTTGATTTACTGCATAAGCAATATCCGGGCGAGTTATTGTAAGATATTGTAATGCACCTGTTAAACTACGAAAAAGTGTAGGATCTTCAAATGGAAGTAATCCATGATTTGATATAATTGTATATTTATTCACTGTAGGTGTTGGAGAGGATTTACATTCCGATAAGCCAGCTCGTTTAATAATAGAAGCTGCATAATTAGCTTGTGATACAAGTAAGTGAGTAGATGTACGAGTAACTTCAAGACTCAAAAAATAAGATAATAGGCCAAGATCTTGCATCTTGAATCTTGATTTTAGAGTAGAAATAACTTGAGCTATAATTGACTTATCCGCACCTGTAATTAGTAAATCATCCACATAAACTAATATAATTATCAAAGTAGATGATGAACCTCGAGTGAACATAGAAGAATCTGATGTACTAACTGAAAATCCATTTGAGATGAGAAAAGAATTTAGTAGTTGATACCAAGCACGAGGTGCTTGTTTCAGCCCATACAAAGACCTATTCAATTTACATACAAACGAGGGATTTTCTTTATCAACAAAACCAGTTGGTTGTGCCATGAACACCTCTTCATCGAGTATACCATTTAAAAAGGCATTTGAGAAATCTAATTGACGTATATCCCAAGAATAAGTAGTAGCCATGCATAGAATTATACGGATTGTCTGATGTTTAACAACGGGGCTGAATGTTTCCATATAATCCAACCCAAATTCTTGTAAAAAACCTCGAGCAACTAAACGAGCCTTATAGCGTGCAATTTCTCCATTTGCGTGACGTTTAATTTTGTAAATCCACTTACAACTGATTGGTGATCTACCTAATGGAGGTGGAACAAGTGTCCAAGTCTTTTGACTAAGTAAGGCTTGGTATTCATCATTCATTGCTTGTTGCCAACATAGGTGTTTAGAAGCCTCTTTATATGACACAGGTTCAAGAGACACGGGTTGAAGGACTAAAGACTGACATTTATAAGATGGACGAAGTGAACCTGTTTGACGCCTTGTGACCATAGGATGACATGAGGTGGAAGAAAATTGTGATGGTGCTGGAGGTGGTGGAGGAGGTGGAGATGGTGAAGGTATATTTTGTGTAGGAGTCGAGCTCTCAAGATTGGGGTGAGATATTTGAGATATACTTTGTAAATTTGGTAAGGGACTGAATAAATCAATGTAATGAGAGGAAGTTGATTCAGATAAAGATGAAGGAGATACTTCAGGAGATTTTTGAAAAGGAAAATGAAGTTCATTAAAAAGTACATGTCGTGAAATGAAAACACGTTTAGTGTTAATTTAAAGACATTTATAACCTTTTGAATGTGTACAATATCCTAAAAATACACATGGTTCAGACCTTGAAGCTAATTTATTTGTAGCATAAGGCCTTAACCATGGGTAGCAAAGACAGCCAAAAACACGAAGATGAGAGTATGTAGGTAAGGTATGGTAGAGTTGTTGATAGGGACTAATATTTGAAAGAGTTGGAGTGGGTAGAAGATTGATTAAATACACAGACACAGATAAGGCTTCAAGCCAGTATTTAGAATTAAGACCACTATGAGATAGTAAAGAAAGGGTTGTTTCTATTAAATGTCTGTGTTTTCTTTCAGATATACCATTTTGTTCTGGGGTATGTGGACATGAGGTTTGGTGCACAATACCATTAGTTTGAAGAAATAAACGTAATGAGTGACTCAAGTACTCTCCACCATTATCAGATCTTAGACACTTAATAGATAATTGAAACTGAGTTTGAATTAATTTATAGAAAGATTGAAAAATATTGCACACTTCATGCTTATGTTTCATAGGATATACCCAAGTAAAACGTGTAAAATCATCAATGAACACTACATAATATGAGAAAGAAGAGCAAGATGTAATGGGAGAAGGTCCCCACACATCAAAGTGTATTAATTCAAAAGGTGTACAAGATTTAGTAACAGACAATTTAAAGGGTAATTTATGAGACTTGGAAGTAGAACAAGCATTACAATTTATTCCATGGTAATCTAATTTGGTCTGCAAAGTTGAAGAAAGAGGTATAGAAGCATTTGATGAAGGATGTCCTAATCTCAAATGCCACAACATTGCAGAAGAGGAGGAGACCACTTTAGAGGACAGACATTGAATAGGATTGGAACTTGAAGATGACAAGGACACAGAAGAACCTCCAAGTGTAAGTGGATATAATCCATTCTTACAAAGGCCCTGAAATAAGACTTTGTGAGATATTTTATCACAAATTTTGACACAATCACTAGTGAATATGAGATAACAATTGTTATCACTAGTAAACTTAGAGATTGACAGTAGATTAGAGGCCATTTTTGGAACATGAAGTATAGAATTGAGACAAAAAATTGATGAAGAAGTAGAGAACTTACTATGGCCTATGTTAGCAATGTCCAATGAGTGACCATTTCCCACTGAAACTGTGCTTGAACCATTGTAAGGTGTAGCATTCTGAAGATGAGAAACATCATTTGTTACATGGCTATTAGCTCCTGAATCTAAGTACCATAGGTCAGGATTTGAAGTTGCATCTTGTTCAGGAGTTGAAGTAACATTATAAGCTACTTTAGCTTGAGCTTTAGGTGAAGGAAAATTAACAAAATCGGTTCTAGACCAACAATCAATAGCAATATGTCCAAAACGTGTACAAATTTGACAAGTGAATGAAGCATTACCAGTATTAGATGAGGTATTAGAGTTATTCGAGTGTGAGAATGATTGATTGTAGCCTCCACGAGATCTACCACGACCTCTACCTCGATTTGAAAAACCACGACCTCTACCTTGCACTGAACTAGAAGAAGGCATAGAAGGTGTAAAGAGAGCAGTATGAATCGAGTTAGAGGATTCAGTAGAAGTAGCCATCTTCATATGTGATTCTTCAGAGGTGAGAAGGCTGCTGGTGTGGCCTAAGGTGTGATAAAATAATGATATAAATAAGTGCAAATACACACCCTAAACTAACACTGTACTGCAAGTATTACAGGACGTATGCAAGTTTTAATGATAAGAAGATTCGTTCCTCAGGGACTGACGAAAGTTAGAGAGAACTTATGCAAATTATCAAGTGCAGATATTAAAGATAGATAATAATACGCAAGGAGAAGGAAGAGAAAGATAGATATTTATTTGGTTTTTTTGATAAAAAAACTAAACTACTAAATTAAAGACAATAAAATAAATAACAGAAAAGAAAAGAAGATAGTATGAAAGATATAACTTAGGTTTTACTAGTATGCACTAATTCTTCTAATTCTATCCATGGATCTAGTTAATAAGGGAGAATATTAGCTCTTGGTATACTTAGTCAGGATTCTAAATTCCACTACCTTAGACCTTGAGAGCGACTAAGGGGGCTACGGCACAACCAAGACGAGGACTCAAATAGGGTTATCAAACGCCACTAAGGCCCTATCCAGCACACTACAATCAATTGGTGATATGGTGGTTAAAACAAACCTTAATGACTATCTAGTTAGAAGTATGTTTTGTCAGAACTGCTATCGACACTAGACGTTATGTGGTGGTTCAATAGTTAAACACCCTTACAAGGTGACCATCTAACTACTATTAAGGTAATCCTATACTCGTGCACTAGCAAGGAAAACAGTCATTAAATCAAAACACATAATCAAATATAAAGGTAAGTAGCTAATATCAGATTAAAACATATAATTCACAAAGAACTTAGATAGAAGAATTAGAATTCATAGATTATACATATGCAAAACCTAAGCTAAGAGAATTAGTTCATACAAAGAAAAGAAGAAGAAAGAATTACAAAATAAGAGGTTGAAGGAGACATAGTTGTTGCACAGCTCCCTCCAGACTTCTTCTCTTGTGTTGCAGCTTCCTCTTGGCCTTAGGGTCTGGCCAAGGATGATTTAAGAGTGTTAAGAGGCTGTATTTATAGGTTAGAGGTTGACCTAATTCGTTTCTTGGAGATAACTTCAAGTAATGGGCTCCTGGCCCAACCCAAATTCGTAAGATAAACACTGCTGCGTTGTTTTGGTCATAACTTCTTTGTTATTGGTCGGATTTTGCTCCACAAGATACCAAAAGAATCGAAACAGAATTATCTAGGACCTTTAGAAGGAAATTACCAAATTCGGCCTATTTCTTAGGTAAAAACACCAATCTTTAGACGTGTTCTGCAGAATCCCAGATTTAGGCAGCTTTTCCTTTTCCTAATTGAACTCAGTTTCCTTCTATCTCCAATTTCCATGCATATCTCTTTCCATAAGTTGTAATCTTTGACTTGGACTCTAATTAATCTCCATAATTATCTTTAAAGCTTCACACTAAATAAACAATTAAACCCAATATGCTCTAAAAATATTATGTTACTAAATCAAGACTCAAAATAGGAAAGTGCACTAAACTAAGCTAAAATCAACCTATAGACTAATAAATAAGCCTAAAATGATGTCTCAAGAATGTATTTTACTATCACAAATGAGGAGACATCAGCTGCCTAGTGAATGGAAACTCAGAGTAGACGTCTGAGCATTGGTTATACGCACACTCGACTTAAATTGATTATACTCGGATGGAAGCCCTTTTAGAGTGTAGAGAATTACATCTTCCAAAGTAAGAGAAGAAGCAGCTGTATCCAAGGCATCGCAAATATCTTGAATCTCAGCTAGATATTCCTGCATACTTCGTTCACCCTTCTGAATATTGCACAAACGCATCTTCAGTTGATGCACATGAGTACGACATTGGCTCACAAAAATTTCCTCCAATTTATGCCAAACATCATAAGAATATGGAAGTCTAACAACTTGTGAGAGAATCGAAGGAATCATAGCTGAAAACAGTGATACCCGGAGTTGTTGATCCTCGATTAGCCAAGTAGGAAACTCAGAACTAGTAGAGGAGGGTCGATTAACTGAACCATTAACATGATTTAAGTAACCATGAGCTTCTAGCACAGCTTCAAGTTGCGCTTTCCACAAGACATAGTTCGTGGAATCCAATTTGATTTGAATCAACGAAGCCCAATTTTGACGAAGTAATAATAGAGCAGCCGGAACAGCAGCACTCGAAGAGATTAATGGTGTAGCGGTAGATGACGAAGCCATGGAAGAAGACGCCATTGACAGCGGAAAGGATCGAAAGAGCAGAGAGAAGCTCTAAAAAAGCAACGAAAAATCTCTCTTATGAGCTCTTGATACCACGTTAACAATGGAAGTAATGAGGAGAAAATTTATATATTTTACTGTGTGTTACAATCATTAAGATAGATGTGTTTATATAGATTCTAATTCACTCACTCACACACTATCGACACACACCTATACATATAGCTATAGTGTATGTATTTGTCTAACAATATTTGATTCCCTCTTATCCTTCCGTTATAACAGGTGTAGATAAGTTTGACTTGGTTGTTGACTGCTGAGCTGTACATATACTATCACTGATTAGGCTTTATTAGCGGCAAGAAATTCTGCTGGTATTGTTTTTCTCGGGACTTTTGGCGCGCTCGGGTATGTCTCTTAAAATGATTTTAGTTGAGTAAATTGCACAATTAGTCCTTGTGGTTTCCAAAACTATAGTCCTATAGTCCTTGTGCTATAGTTTTGGAGATCACAAGGAGGGACTAGTAATGCAATTAACCGTTATTAGTGTTACTCTCGAACACAAAGTACGACTATTTAGAATGTTGTATCTTGTATGGACAGGGTTATGACAATAATCTCTGTAGCTCTTGGACGAACTTTTCACTATGTTGACGATATCATACCGTTCAGGTTTATTTCCCTTCGTACTAGAATATTACTTTGTCATATTTCAATCTACCTAAACTTCGAAAATGTAGATTAGGCGACACCGATTTACCGGTGGATGATATAGCGGCAGTTCTCCTTTTGGTATACTTTGGTGTTTCTACATTGCTCGAAGCCTCCTCTAGTGATGGCCAAAAAACCGAGGAAGAACAAAAGGAGGTAATGTCCTAAAACAGTTTAGGGGTATTTGATCAAAGGTTTCTTCCTGTTGTTATGGAAAAAATGATATTTGATCAAAGGTTTTATAGTTGTTGATGTTTTTTTAACAATACTTAAAAAAAGGCAGTTAGGCGATTCTCTAGGTGTTTGAAGGTATCCTAAATATCTACCGTGATTAATTGATCGCCTATTCCAATAAGTCAATTACTCGGTTTATTACGTTGGTGAAACCGGGAGTAGAGGGGATGTAGTTTCTCGGACCCCTTCCTTGCAGACCCCAACATACAATGACAAATTTTCCTGTATAATGTTTTGGAACAACAAAAACCCAACGAGACGAAATAACCCCTATAATTATTTTTTGTAACTTTTATCCTCGAGAAGCTCTTATTGAACGTAAATTAACCCTTGAAATTTACTTATTTTGTGAGATTTATCATAATTCAATGATAAGGGTATGTACGGGTCCAACTCATTATAAATTCACAAATTACAGATACTGTTCAATAGCAATGGGAGGTATAATCTTAAGAAAAATCTCCGAAAGGCCTTGTTCTTGCAGCCACAACGGTGGATAGGACGATGTTGGAGTATCGGGGAAGGGGCTTAACTTAGCATTATAGAGTAAGCACCTTCATGAAGTCATCCTTGACCACTTTTTGTGGAATACGAGTCGAAGCAATAACAATAACTCGAACATGTTCGGTCTGTTTTTTGAGAGCGGAATTTTCGGCAAGGTTCAATCTACTAGCAGACCTATTTTTTTAAAACCGAATTTAACATAGTTTTGACCGATGGACATTTGGCGGGTTCGTGGTAGGTTTTCATTTAAGTATTTCTTTTTTATATCTACGGATTTGTTAGTAATTAAGTTTAATTTTGTACTAAATGACTTTTTATAGTACTATAATTTTTTTTTGCATACAAATGAGGCGTTAAAGCCGGTGTTACATACTAACTATATTAATCTAGGAGGCTAAGGCTCGGTACCGCACAACCGCTCTTGTCCTTCGTGATATGATCCCATAGAAAATCCGGGGGTCAACATGAACACATATATCCCCTCCTAGTTCCGCTCATCTCTTTGCCAAAGAGTCCGCACATCTATTAGCTTCTCGGAAGATACAATTTAGATCGAAACCCCTATGATTGGCTAACATATCCATGCACTCCCGCCCAATATTACACGCCCAATTCTTGTAACTACCACAGCCCTTCACTAGCGCGTGAAGTTCCCCAGAATTTGTTTCAATATAAAGCTCCTCATAACCCCGATCTATTGCCCATTTTAACCCAAAGTGTAAGGCTAAAAGTTCGGACCTAAAAGCGGATTCCAATTCACACGATGATATACTATAATTTTATCCTCTAATATTATCTTATTAAATCATGGCACACAACACACATACTTTGAAAATATTTATATAAATTATATTTAAAAGATAATAAAGAATAAATATTTATCTTTATCTTGTCAGAATTTATAATGCCTTTATTTTTTATTATATCACCAAGTATACAATTACATTGAAATAATATTATTTAGGTGATTAACCTATGGGGTTTCAGAGACAAGTTTAGTGGCCTATAAAGAATATGTGGCTAGGTTATTCTTCAAAGCAGCCACCACTAGAGGTGGAAATCGGAAGGAACGGATCGGAAAAAGGGACTTTCGAAAAAATTCCTATTTTTTTTGGAATAGATTTTTTCTGTTCCAATTCCTATCCAATTTTTCGGAACTGGGAAAAATAATTCCGAATTCGGAATTTTGGAATTTGCCGGAAATTCGGAAATTTCGGCACGGAAATTTCGGAACTTTTTGTTCGGAAATTTTGGAATTTTGGGTTCGGAATTTTTGTTTCAGAAATTGCGGGACTAAGGGTTGAAAATCAGAGCAATAGTCTATCACTTACACGAAGATAGTTAAAAAACAAAACTTATAAAACTTTTCATGTAACCGTAGTTAAAAAACTTAACTTATAAACTTCATGAACAGTAACAAAATTAACATAAGTAACAAAAAGTAAAAAAAACAATGACCAAAGTAACATAAGTAACAAAAGGTAAACAAAACTATGACTGTAAATTACTTTTCAAATTACATAAAAAAACAGATATTGGACTTCGTGGGAAGGTAATGTGAAATATGAAGACATAGGTTAGCCTTAAGGTTTTATCAGGTTTGTTGTTTTTCTTTATTTTCCTAACATAAAAGAAAATGTATCAGTGTGTTTCAAGTTTTCAACGTTTACATTTTCTTTTCTTCTTTTGTTATGAAAATTTTCAACATTTCTGATTGTATACTTTTTTTTCTTTATATTAATATTTATTATTTATTTAATATAGGAAAAGTAAAATCGGATCAAAAAATCCGGAAATTTCGGAAATTTATATGTAGTTCCAATTTCGACCCAATTTTTTCGGAAAAATCGGAAATCGGAATTTCATAACCGTAAAAAGTTCCGAATTGGAAATCGGAAATTTCGGATCCGATTTCAACCCCTAGCCACCACTTAATCTTATGGGTAACCAAATACTAAAATACCTCAAATAAAACAATAATCCCCTAAAGACAAAAAACAAGTGGCAGTAAGTATAAATAACCAAATTAGTATCAACTCACTGAGTATCGATACTTTTCAGATTTGGCCACCACTGATCGACCACCACAGAGATTTTACTGAGTGCTAAATTTTTTTACTGAATGCTAGAAAAGTTTACTGAGTGCTCGGAATTATAACGAGTACTCAGACAAATTCACTAAGCACAAAAAAAAATCACGGACAATACTCAGGAGGGTATTTGAGTATACTCAAAATTTCATTGAGCGTGCTCTGTATATATTGAGTATTTATAGTAAAAAAAATCTAAGTAACAAAATTAAACAATAAAAATGGGAGTAATAATACAATTTTTTTTATATAAATCTAAAAATTTACAAACTTAATGAAAAATATAACAAAATTACAATTATTACTAACAAACAAAATTACTAAAAAAAAAGAAAGAAAAACATAACTCTCCTCTCATACAGAAATCGGAAAAGAAAAATTACAAAAAAATAACTCGTTTCTCGAGATCTCCATTGATGGATACGAAGATCGAAACAAATCTCACTGCTACGGAAACAAATATTTGCCGGAGCTGTTCTTCAAAGCCACGAACGCGCCACGTCGGAGGTCTTGAAAGCCAAACCACGAACTACGAAGCTTCCTCGCCTAAAGTTGTCAACTCACGTACCATAAAGCTTCCTCGCCAGAACCGTTACTTTCACGAAGCTTCCTCGCCTGAGCCATGAAGCTTCCTCTTCAGATCTCCAACAAACTCACGAATCACGAAGCTTCCTCGCCTGAACCGTTGTTCCAACAAAGTTTCTTTGCCTGAGCCACGAATATTCCTCGCCTCTCCGAGACAACTCACGAACCACGAAGCTTTTTTGCCTAAATCGTTGCTTCCACGAAGCTTCCTCGCCAGATCTTTGAGCTAACTCACAAACCACGAAGCTTCCTTGCCTGAACCATTGCTAAGCTCCATTTGAGATTTCTTGCCAACCGTGAAGCTTCTTTTGGATGTTGAAGACCCCGACTTCATTAATGACTCTGATTTCTGATCTTGCTTCCATGGTTGCTATAATTGTTGTCTTTTTAGGGTTAGGAAGGCTGTTGTGGGGGAGAGGGGTGAGGAGAGAGGAAGGGCTGTGTTTTGTAGGGTTAAAATGAAAAGTGTATAATTTAGTATATACAAAATTTTAAAAACAAATGTGGATATAATGGGTAGTGGAAAAATATAGGAAAATAGGCATATAGTGTTAAATCTTAATTGTGGCCTTTAGTAAGAAAGATGGATTGGGTAGGGTAATGATATCTATTATTTATCATGTAAAAGTCATATAAGTTAAAATATGATACTAATATAATATTAGATTCTAATACTGGTAAAAGTCATATTAGTTACTGTGAGACATTTATACTAAAAATTATTATTAGTGACATTATTAGTGACACTGTTTTTAGTTAAACAAACTTAAATTATTGAAATAATTTAACATAATCCAAGAAATTTCTTTATATAATCAAATGATAATATTAATTAATAAGTTAAAAGATTATATTGTATACATAAAATATATTATAAAAATGAAAATAAATATTTGAATGACAGGTAGGGTTGAATCGAGTGAGTATTGTCAACATGAAAACTCTGTATAGGTCTAAACCCGCAAGTTTTACTAAAACTAAGATCCATTGTAGAACCAAACCTATGCAAACGGACAATAAAAGTCGGAATATGACGAATCAAGCGATCCTAACAATGCATTTGCTCACCCCTATTCAGTAATATTTGTTAATTTTAAATCTACTCAAACTAATAAGGACGTAGTTATAAGTTTTACCAGAAAATGATTATGAAAATAATCACGTTACTTTAGATATTTTTGTTCGATTAAAATTATCTAAACAAAAGTATCTCTTTCCAACTCGCCACCATCTTAAATTTTTATAATAAAATTATCAAAAAAAAACATGAAATATACAACAATGATAATCAAGAGACTTGTCACATTCTACATATTTTATATACAACATCTTAATTTGACAAAAAATAAACTATTTCACATTTTATTCTCCAAAATAAAAATAAAAATGTAATGGAGTAAAGAGTAATTAAAAGAAAAAATAAAGGTCTAGTTTGCAAAAACCACTTCACGAGGTGCTAAAAGCAATATTCCGAAAAGGATATAGAAACCAACGGCCTTAACTGGCGCGCTATATTATGATATCTTTATCTTCTTAGCTTATCTATATCAAATCAACAAACACTAAATCCTTCATAGGACTTGCAAGCAAAATGAGAAGCATAACGCTCTCATCAAACAGTGTCCTCCTAAGAACAACCTTAAATTCATCAAAGCCTCTCAAACTCTTTCACTTTTGCTCTACCTTCAACCTTCCTTCTCCTCTATCCAGGTGAATTTTGATTCTGTAGTTTCCACTTCTTTTTATCCAGCAAATTGTACAAGGTTTTCGTATTTTCTTGAAGTTCGTGTTTAATAATTCTGCTTTCCATTCTTAAACTAACATTTTCTCGAATTCTTGGGTCATTTTAGGAATTCAAGGAAGCTATATATAAACATCAATGATGCAAAGTGTAGCAATTTCAGATATCAAGCTTACAACAAGTCACATATCAATGAATGTACCACCGTTTCAGATAGTACTCGATCAAGCAATTCAAGAATCGAACATTTTCAAGTTTCGAAAATTCCATTCCAAAAATATCTGAAATTTATAATGCTTAGTGGAATTTTCACACTTCAAAACACTCAACATGCTATTGCTGCCACGGATATCACAACTGATTTGTCATTTTTTGGGGACCTTGGTGATATTAGCACAGGTTTTGCTTCAGTTAGGGAAATCTCCATTTTTTAAGTCTTCAAGAATTATTATTTTCTGTTAATCATCGAGCTTTTATTTGTAGGCATTTTTGTTGATATTTTTCTCTGAACTTGGGGACAAGACCTTCTTCATTGCGGTAAGATTTTTTTGAGATATATATTCAAAAATCTCGGCTTAATGTTTGTTTAAATAAATTACATTGCGTTTCATATTAGTGTCTTAGTACAATATTTGTTTATTCATATAGAAATAATTTCAATACATTATTGTTCTGATTAGGCTTTATTAGCGGCAAGAAATTCTGCTGGTATTGTTTTTCTCGGGACTTTTGGCGCGCTCGGGTATGTCTCTTAAAATGATTTTAGTTGAGTAAATTGCACAATTAGTCCTTGTGGTTTCCAAAACTATAGTCCTATAGTCCTTGTGCTCTAAAAATGCCGCTAAAGGTTCCTTTTTGCGTCATTTTTAGCGAAACTATAGTTTTGGAGATCACAAGGAGGGACTAGTAATGCAATTAACCGTTATTAGTGTTACTCTCGAACACAAAGTACGACTATTTAGAATGTCGTATCTTGTATGGACAGGGTTATGACAATAATCTCTGTAGCTCTTGGACGAACTTTTCACTATGTTGACGATATCATACCGTTCAGGTTTATTTCCCTTCGTACTAGAATATTACTTTGTCATATTTCAATCTACCTAAACTTCGAAAATGTAGATTAGGCGACACCGATTTACCGGTCGATGATATAGCGGCAGTTCTCCTTTTGGTATACTTTGGTGTCTCTACATTGCTCGACGCCTCCTCTAGTGATGGCCAAAAAACCGAGGAAGAACAAAAAGAGGTAATGTCCTAAAAGTTATCTTGAAATAGGAGTTTATGGTCTAAATATATGACCCTGGCACACCGCACACATTTGGTGCTAAAATAATTTAGGGGTATTTTGGTCATTTTGCATCATTCTTTTATAAAAACTAATAGAGTTATCTACCATAGGGATTTTTGTTGCAATTTTACATGGACTAATGAACTACAATTTCGCAGACTACAAGGGGGTCTGGTGCAATTAACCCAAAATTATTTTTTATTTATTTTACGCGTGGATTTTGAACCAGGCTGAGCTGGCAGTTTCGGATTTTTCGGGAAATGGAGCGGGAGTTCTTGCTGCCGCAAGCACTATAGCTAGCACTTTTGCGTTAGTTTTCGTAGCTGAATGGGGCGATAAATCATTCTTTTCCACAATAGGTGAGTAATGAAAATCATCTTGGCTGGAAAAAAAATCGAATTAATTGCACTATAGGTCCCTCTATCAAGGGCGGATATGGGTTCTTGTAAAGCTAAATGAAAAATGGATCACCATTTTGCTACATAAAATAGAAGTGATTTATTAATAACAATTAGAAAAAAATAAAAAACTAATAACAACAACATATATAATAAAACAATATAATTCAAAAATTCAAAAAAACTGATAAACAAATTAGGCTGTAATGCAAATTTGTCCGAATTTTTTCCTGGGAAAACAGAAAAAGTTATATCCCAATCTAAAAAAATTACATGAAATTTTCTTTGTGTAAATTTTACCCCCAACTGAAAATCCTGGATTCGTCTCTTCCTTACATTATACAAAAATAAATTGCACTATAAGTCCCTAGCTTGATTTTGGTTTGACTTCTAACATAATAAACTCTTCTTCCAGCACTCGCTGCAGCCTCATCTCCTCTTGGAGTTGTGGGTGGTGCACTCGCTGGTCATGGAGTCGCAACTTTGGTAATACTTTTTTTATTTAATTATTTATTTATCGTAGCTACTTTTGAGATACTTATTTATACACAATTTTTCACAGCTGGCTGTGCTGGGAGGTTCTTTACTAGGAACATTCTTATCTGAGAAGGTATAGGTTTTTACTTTTTCTATTATTATTGTGTTTGTTTAATTTACGAATTCTATTTGTATGTATTCTTTTCGTGACAGACGATTGCATACATTGGTGGTACTCTCTTCCTCGTGTTTGCAGCAGTGACTGTTATTGAGATTGTGAGTTAGAAGGATTTGCGAGATGGCTGGAAAATAGCAGAAAAGTAACTGTTTTCCGAAATTTAATTTCTAAATATGCAAAAGTGTCTAATTGTCTATAGAGTTCTAGCACAATTTTTTTCAGGAATGATTATTTAATAAATGCATAATCAATTTGGTTGTATTATAAAGATCTTTGATCTTGTTTTTCCGTTTTTTTTTTTTTTTTTTTTTGTTAATTAGAGATAAATGTCTCCTTAATTAAGCCTCTAATTTTTTTAAGCTTCTAATTCTTTTATAGGGTAATTAGAGATAAATGCCTCCTTAATGATGCCTTTAATTTTTTTAAGCCTCTAATTTTCTTATTTAGGGATAAATGCCTAATAGAACAATTATTTATAGAAAACATCCCCTTTATATTTTTTATACCTATACTATCCTTATTATTAAATATATTATTTTATTTTTAATACAATATTTATTTTTAAATCTTAAACAAATAATAGGGTATTTCCACCACCACCACCACAACCACCACCACAACCACCTCCACCATCACAACCACCACCACCACCACTACAGCCACCACAACCACCACCACCACCACCACCACCTACTACTACTAATTTCATCACACGCGCGCGTCCGTGAAATTTTTTTAAAATCGCTATAACTAATTCAAAAAAAATCAGAAAAATCGAAAAAAATCATATTTGGATAAATCAAATTAATATTTACGTCTATGATTTTTTTCGGAATTTTCTGAATTTTTTGGTTTTCTTGATTTTTTTTTAATTTTTTAATTCGCAGAACATGGAATTCCATGTTTTAAACATGGAATTCCATGTTTTAAACAGTGAATTTCGTGTCTTTGAAAAACAAATTCCTTATATAAAAACATGGAATTCCATGTTTTGCGAATTAAAAAATTCAAAAAAATTCAAAAAAATAAAAAAATTCAAAAAATCTGAAAAAAATCATAGACGTAAATATTAATTTGCTTTATCCAAATATATAAATTTTTAAAAAAGATAATTTTGAACTAGTCTTGAAAACGCTCCAAAAAAACCGCTGCTCCTAACAACCTGCAACAAACCATGGCTTCACCGCCGCTCCACCTGGTCGGCGACGTGCCACCTCCGGTGCGTCACCCTCCTGACAATCCAGAGCACCCCATGGACGACGCAACAGCTACACCTATGATGCCAACTAATGAACAGACCTCCGATGACCTTTCAATGGAGGAATTTCCGGTGTTGGGTTCTACTATTCAGGAAGGACGCGCTGGAAAGAGACTAAAGGCGACCCCTGTTGATGACGCCGGAGCTGCAACTAACACAGCAAAACATGTGGAATCTCCAGCGCTGCAGAATTCATTCGAGCACCCTGTGCTGCAGAATTCATCCCAACACCCTGTGCAGCAGATTTCTTCTGAACAACCTGTGCTGCAGAATTCATATCAACACCCAATGCAGCAGAATTCTTCTGAACAACCTATGCTGCAGAATGGAATTAACAGAACAGGAAACAATCCCAAACAAGGTAACTCCTCTAGTACATTTGTTAGGCCTAGACTAAATGGTTGGAAAGGCACGGTAACGGGTAATAATCTAGTTATTCCAATCATGGAGGATAGTGAAGAATCTAGAACTAACCGTATAATGGGCGAGGATGAATTTTTTGAGTTAGAGGACCTAATTGAAGATGATGATGAGAGTGAGGTAAATGATTCAATTCCTACTGTTATTAGAACTAGAGACGAAATTCAGGAGGGGATTAGATTATGGCGCAACACAGCTGTAATTAGACTTTTGGGTAGGGAGGTCGGATTCACCTATCTATCATCGAAACTTAGGCAAATCTGGACTCCTCAGGGACATCTCGAACTTGTTGATGTGGGTCACGGGTACTACATGGTGAAATTTGAAAAGAGGGAGGACTTTGATTTTGCTCTTTCAGGTGGACCATGGATGGTACTTGATCATTATCTAGTTGTAAGAGAGTGGACTCCTAGCTTTAACGCAATATCTAATTCAATAACTACAACAACCGCCTGGGTTAGGATCACGAATGTTGGTATGCAAAACTACACTGCGCGTATCTTGAGAAAAATTGGAAATAAACTTGGACGAACAGTGAGAATTGATCCAATGACAAAAGCGAGGCTGAGAGGCAATTATGCGAGACTGGCTATAGAGCTTGATCTGAAGAAACCGCTAGAACCAGAGGTAAGAATCGGCTCGGATATATGTAAGGTTGAATACGAGGGTTTACACCTGATATGTTTTGAATGTGGTAAGTTTGGCCATAGAAAGGAAAGTTGTCTTCCCAATACACCGTCTAGAATGGAAGTGGATACAGTTTCTACTAAAGGAAAGGAAGCGGTAGTCGAAAAGGATGGCGAGGCCCCAGCTAGCAAGGAAAAATATGGGGAATGGATGACAGTTAGACGGGGTAATAGAGGACAAGGAAGAGGAACGGCGAACAATTTAACTAAAGCACAATTTCAAAATGGTTTGGGTACTCGGTTTGAAGCTTTAAGGATGGAAGAGAATTTCCAAGAAATAAGGCAGCCGGTACAAAGTGTTACGAGTAGAGGGCAAAGTTCGGGAACAAAGAACAATAATAACAAAGGTAAAAGTGTCTCGTGGACTAACGGGAACAATAAAAAAAATAATGGTGCCAAAGGTCATAATATAATTGCTTCGCCTAATTTTGAACAAAGAAGAGTGCTAATTGATGAAGTTGAGGTACAAGAAGTAGACATCTCAGAGGTACAACAAAGGGCAAATTCTGAAAAGAAAAGAGCAGACAAAAAAAATGCAAAAGAAGGAAAAAAAATGGGAACTAAAAATGTTAATTTAGTTGGGCATAAAAATGACAATTCAGTGGACATTACTAATGGAGGGGCGGTCACATGTGGGTCTGATGATGGTTTAGTGGAAGTCAATGTAGTACAAAATAATTTAACATGCAGGGACCAAATGAGAATTGCCACCAACTTGGAAAATGTTACTATTAAAATTGCCACTCCAAAAGCTGCTGATATATCCGCAGCAGAAACATGTGAAGCGCAGCCCAGCCCATTTGGGATTCCTAATAACAGCATCTTACCGCCTATGCCTCCAGACCCACTTTGGGATAGAGGAGAGGACAGCGATGGGGAAGATGCCATGTGGACCGAGAGTCAAATCAATGAGACCCCCGAATCGAACCAGCAACAACACGAGCCACGCGGAGAAAAGGATGATGAGGACGTTAATATGGATTCTCGCGCATAAATGTGCCAAGAGGTATTTCTCGTAAATTAAAATTATTATTTAATGAGTTGTTCAATCGCTTCAGGTACAGCTTGGGAGAAATCCAAGCACCCAATCAATATTCTTGTATGGAATTGTTATGGCGCAGCCAAACCAAGGTTCCGTAGGGTACTACGGGATATGATGATAGCTAATAATGTTTGGTTAACAGTGATTGTAGAGCCCCGGGTTAGTGGGATAACTGCGAATAATATTATCAACACATTACAGAAAGATAATTCAGTCAGGGTCGATTCGGAAGTGTATAGAGGGGGAATATGGTTACTCTGGAATGACTCAAGTATAAATGTTAGAGTTTTATCGGCTGGTCGCCAGGTAATAAACGTGGAAATATCGCAAAATGGGTGTACATCATGGACCTTTTCTGCTATATATGCGAACCCTGACTATAAAGAGAGAGAATTATTATGGGATGCTTTGTATCAAGCCTTTCATAACTTACAATCTCCTTGGATGGTTGCGGGTGATTTCAATCAAGTTGGGTTAGAGATCGATAAAAGAGGCGGAGTTCCTGGGGTTTCGAGAAGAATGGAGAGGTTCGAGGAGTGGAGACATAGCTGTAGTTTAATTGACTTAGGCTTCGAAGGACCTCGCTATACTTGGTGTGATTCATGGAATTCGGGCCAAAAAATTATGGAACGGCTTGACAGAGCATATGGTAACGTGGAATGGCAAAATTTATTTCCGAATACGCGAGTAACACATTTGGCAAGGGTCCACTCGGATCATATGCCAATACTAATCCAAGTTTGTCCGAGCCAAAGGCCAAAGGTGAATTCTCGGCGATTTAGATTCGAGTCAGCTTGGTGTCTTCATAAGGGTTTTCAGGAATTCGTAAGTAACAGCTGGGAAGGTAATAATATTGGTGTTAGCGAAGGTCTGGTGGCAATTCAAAATCAGATAAATAAATGGAAAATGGAGGTTTTTGGCGATTTAAATCGAAGGAAAAGAGAATTAAGCGCGAGAATTAGAGGAATCCAGAAATCCCTTCAAGTTTCGTATAATTCATCTCTTCGTCAAATGGGTGTTCGATTTATGAGGGAATATGAGGATGTTCTGGAACAAGAAGAAACAATACATTTCCAAAACTCGAGAGAAAGGTGGATTGAGTCCGGGGATAGGAATACAAAATACTATCAGCTTGCTGCAACTATAAAGAAAAAAAAGGCTATTTGCACAAGATTACTTAATGATCAAGATGTTTGGATAGAAGAAGAGGAAAATGTGAAACTTATGGTTAAGGAGTACTTCGAAACGCTATACGCAAGACCCACTGACCTCGTTGAAGAATTTTCGTTACCTCAAGTTGGACCCGTTGGACAGAATGAAAGTAGTGAACTTAACCAGCCCTTCACAGATGAAGAAATTCGGATTGTTGTTTTTCAATCAAATCCTTCAAAAGCCCCTGGACCGGACGGTATGTCCGCTGCGTTCTATCAAAAATGTTGGACCACTGTAGGTCCCTCGATCTGTAAGATGGTTCGTGAGGCAATCGATACAGGTCATCTACCTTCGGGTCTGAATGGTACACTTATACATTTAATACCAAAGGTACCAGACCCGAACCGGGTATGTTTACTTCGTCCAATTAGTCTTATTAATTCACCTGTTAAATTTATAATGAAGGCCATGGTCAATCGACTTAGGCCTATTTTATCTAACGTTATTGGCCCTTGCCAAAGTAGTTTTTTGCCAGGTCGTTCAACAATTGATAATGTGGTACTAATACGAGAAGTAGATCACAAGATGCGCCATCAACAAGGAATGAGAGGAATTATGGCTGTCAAAATTGATCTTGCAAAGGCATATGACAAAATCAGATGGGAGTTCATTGAAGATACAATTAGTCGCTTTGGTTTTCCTGATTGTTGGGTCAAGATTGTGATGTCTAGTATGAAGGAAAATGAAATGCGGGTGCTTTGGAATGGGGAGCCTTTACCTCCGTTTACACCTCACCGTGGCATTCGGCAAGGGGACCCCCTTTCCCCGTATATATTTGTTATGTGTATGGAACGATTGTCGCTATTAATTCAGGAGTTGTGCACATCCGGAAAGTGGAGAGAGATTCAGATTAGTCGTAAAGGACCGAAATTGTCACATTTATTTTTCGCTGATGATTTAATTCTTTTTGGTGAAGCCTCTCTGTTGCAGGTACAACTAATTCACGAGACAATGGGTAGGTTCTGTAAAGAGGCGGGACAGACTATTAGCGTGGAGAAATCGCTGATTTATTTCTCAAAGAATGTCCCGGTTGAGACACAGAAGGAGTTAGCACAAGCAAGTGGATTCTGCCATAGTGATTCTTTTGGTACATATCTTGGAGTTCCTATACACTCGGGGAGATTACCGAAGGGCTTCTACAAGGGTATTGTGGAGAAGATGAGAGGCAAGCTTGCTACATGGAAGACAAAGACCTTGTCCTTAGCGGGTCGCGTAACACTAGCTCAGTCAGTTTTAAATGCGATTCCGGTATACCAAATGCAAGTAATGAAGCTACCGAAATATGTATGCAAAGAAATTGATAGAGTCGTCAGAGATTTCATTTGGGGATCTAGTGCTCTAGAGAGGAAAATACATTGGATAGCGTGGGACCAGGTCTGCAAATCAAAACAAAACGGAGGTCTTGGTATAAGAAGTGCGGAAAAATATAACTTGGCGCTATTAGCTAAACTTGGGTGGAAATTCTTACAACATGAACGCGCTGTGGCATGGATAGATGTTCTTAGGAATAAATATTTTTTGGGTGGCATTTTAAATCGTGAGTTAAATGGGAATGAATCTAGTATATGCAAAGCCATTCTTATTGGAATCAAGGCTATTCGTGATGGAATTAGTGTGGCGAATAATAATGTGGAAACAAATATCTCCTGGAAATTTGAAAACTCAGGCTTATTCACGGTAAAATCAGCATTTTCGAACCTAGAGGAGAGTGGATTAGACACGTCGTTTAGCTGGGACTTGATTTGGAGGATGAAGTGTTCACAAAAAATTAGAATATTTGTGTGGAGGGTGGTGTTAGATCGGATTGCAACCGCCGAAAATTTGTATAAAAGGAATATTATTGAGTCGCGAAAATGCGGAATTTGCGGAGCGGAAAGGGAAGATATTTATCACATGTTTTTAAAGTGTAAAATTGCATGTCGAGTCTGGAATTTATTGGGTTTAAATGCAGGTTTTGGAGGCTTGATAAATGCTGCTGGGGAGACAGCTACTGTACCGAGAGGAGGGGATGACTTGGAGATGGACTTGCAGCTTTTGGAGGCCACGCGCATGAAGAGGAATGATATAAGGGACCTGGTGCAACTGAACATTGCATGGAGTCATGCTAGAACAGAAGCTACTGTCGCTACAGCAGCACTTCGAAGGAATAATGCAGAATTTGCTGCAGAGAGACATTCGCACATGCATAGAGGAATTCCAGGGACTTTAATTCAAGATCCAGCAGCTGTGAAAACATGGATGGAAGCCCACCTTCGCTCCAAGGCTCGAATTGCGGGCATAGACTGGCCGTACGTGTTCATAGCTGCCCTTTGGATTATTTGGACTAAACGTAACGTTATGCTTTTCGAGGACGCTGTAAATTTACCGCATGTTCTTGAGCTCAAGAAGGAGATTTTCTCTTTAGCTAATAATTTCATTTTAGCTTGGGGAAAGAGTCTTGAAGGGGGAATAGTTAAGGTAGCAAGAAATGTATTGATTAAATGGGAAAAGCCTTCGAGTGGACTTAAATTAAATATCGATGGTAGTTTCATTCCCGTGAAAGAAATTGCAGGTATTGGCGGGATAGTTAGGGATAAATATGGTTCGTGTATTGCGGGCTTTATGGGTCCTTGTCTAGCCAATTCTCCTCTTGTTTCGGAATTATTTGCGTTACACTTTGGCTTGAAATGGGCTACCAATAGAGGGTATACAACTTTGTGTATTGAAACGGATTCGGAGGAGCTCCACGCGCTAGTGAAGGGCGGTGGGAGCTCAACTCACAATGAGATGGACTCGGGGAAGTTCCACGCGCTAGTGAAGGGCGGTGGGAACTTAAGTAGCCGCAACGTTTCAATCCTTAGAGAGTGCTGCTTGCTCCTGAGAGATTTCCCTTCGATTGAGTTTAATCATATATTCAGAGAAGCGAATTTTTGTGCAGATAAGTTAGCGAAATATGGGGCAGTTATGAACACTCATCCGCTAGAGTTTATTGATCCCCCGGAGTATCTTTCGAAGTTGATTATGAGGGACCGAAGTGATTATGCAACTGCTAGAGTTGTATTAGAGTATTAATAAGAACTTTGTTCTTCTTGTAATTTACTATTCTTAACGGCTTTAAAGCCTCTCTTGTATGCAAAAAAAAAAATATATAAATTTTTGATTTTTTTGATTTTTTTTGAATTAGTTATGACGATTTTAAAAAAATTTCACGGACGCGCGCGAGTGTTTATTAGTTTTTGTTTTGTTTTTTCCTAATTTCTTTTTTTTTAATTTTTAATTACAGGGGTAGTTTGGGATGGGGCATTTTTCTATAAAGAATCTTATTCTAGGCACCTTTTTTTAAATAAGTTTTTTAATAGGCATTAATCTCTAATTGGCTCTTTTTTTATTTAGAGATAAATGCCTAATAGAACAATTATTTATAGAAAACATCCATTTTATATATTTTATACCTATACTATCCTTGTTATTAAATATATTATTTTATTTTTAATACAATATTTATTTTTAAATATTAAACAAATAATAGGGTACTTCTACCACCACCACCACCACCACCACCACCACCACCACCACCTCCACCACCACCATCACAACCACCACCACCACCACTACAACCACCACAACCATCACCACCTCCACCACCACAACAACCACCACCACCACCACCACCACCACGTACTACTAATTAAATCACACGCGCGCGTCTCGTGAATTTTTTTTAAAATCGTCATAACTAATTCAAAAAAAATTAAAAATTTGCATTTTTGGATAAAGCAAATTAATATTTACGTCTATGATTTTTTTTTTTGATTTTTTTTGATTTTTTTGAATTTTTTGATTTTTTTTAAATTTTTTTTTGTTCCGCATACACGAAATTCCATGTTTAAAACATGAAATTCCATGTTTTAAACAGTAAATTTAGTATTTCAAAACATGGAATTCTGTATCTGCGAATCAAAAAATTCAAAAAAATCCGAAAAAAATCATAGACGTAAATATTAATTTGCTTTATCCAAATATATAATTTTTTTATTTTTTTGATTTTTTTAGAATTAGTTATGACGATTTTAAAAAAATTTCACGGACGCGCACGTGTGTTTATTAGTTTTTGTTTTGTTTTTTTCTAATTTCTTTTTTTTTAATTGTTAATTATAGGGGTAGTTTGGGATGGGGTTGTTTTCTATAAAGAATCTTATTCTAGGCACCTTTTTTTAAATAAGTTTTTTAATATGCATTAATCTATAATTGGGTTTTTTTTTGGTTGGGTAAAATGGTTGTATTAATAAAAAAAAATTGTACACGGTTTAAGAAGTTACCTACCTAGTTTTGAAAATTTAAGGTAGCAACAATAAATCAAAAGCAACTATCTTATACTAATACAAGCTTCTCTCCCACTATCATCCAAAAAGAAATGATGAGGGAATAAGGAATATAAAATAGAAAAACACACCACTTAATTTTCTTGATTTTGTTTCTTATGGGTCCGATCACCTCATATCAAGCTGATCTCTTGCCTTCAATATGCAATACACGGTACCTCCAAAACCAATTCTCCAAACTTTTCGCTTCCAATTCTCTCGAGTTAGAAGTTTTTTTAGCCACTTCAAAGCGTTTAAGAGGGTATTCATCTCCTTATCAATGACCAACCATTTCTTTATCTCATCCCATACATATTTTGCATACGTACGATCAAAATAAAGGTGCTTATTTGACTCAAAATTTTCACCACATAAAGTACAAAATACATCTAACTCCAAATAAGTCATGCGATCTTTTGTTTTAAGTCTCTCTCTTAGTGCCATCCAAACAACAATAACATGTTTAGAAAATAACACAAGAGCCCCAAATAATAAAAACCCACGGCTTCACAAAAGATCTTCATCTAAACAAATCATAAGGTTTTTTATATAAAACATTATTTTTATTACAATATACCTCATAATCTGCCGGATGTTCATTCGCCAAGAAGAGTCACCTATCCAAGATACTCGCTCTACCATCAACACCAATCAACCTTCGAATCACCTTCTTAAGCTCCGAAGATTTTTCAACAGAGGAGAATTTAATATTCTTGGAATCCACTCCCAAGAGATTGAATCATACGCTTTCCATACTTGCATAAGGTATATATATTTTCAACCATCGATCTCCCGGGGAAAAAAATGCATTTTGGGCTTTGTCCACAAGATCTTCAAGTACTGGTTTTATCTGATCCGCAATTATCATAGTGATTGCCTTAACGTTACAACAAGAGCTAGGACGATAGACATCAACACTAATAAGATCATCATTCTTCGGACTACGCAATAATAGTAGTGTTGAGTTGTTTGAGAAAAAACACGGAAGTGGAAATTTCACGTAGCGCTTGAACAAATTCTTCACTAATTAGGTCTCACGATTGCTTGAAAAAGTGTGAAGAATAGCCATCAAGACCGGAAGCTTAGTCAGTTGAAATACGAAATATAGCCTCCTTAATTTCAAGATCGGAGACCTCTTTACACATTTCTACCCCTTGTTCATGCGAAAAAATATCACCCTAATTAAAAATATCTTGATCGACATTTGCTGTAGCATCTTTCGTACCCAATAAGGCCTTTAAACGATCTATAAAAGCATCATATACGCGGACATTCGAAGCAGTAATATCTTCATTTGATTTCAAGATATTAAGAATAAAACTGACACCTTTGTTTGTTTTTCAAAAGACCATAAAAGAGTTTCTTGAACATCTATCACTCTTGTGGGTATTACCCAAGCTTAGCTTTTCGCAAAAAAAACTAATCTCGACTTTCTTAATGATCTTTATCTTTTGCCAAAACCTAACGACCTCATCAAAACTCCTCGCCATGTTTCTAAGTCTTTACCCACATTATTATAGTGGTCCCAATTGCCAAAAGTTCAAGATGCCTACATATTGATGCTATCAAGTATATCTCCAAATTAGTTCCCAAACATGGTAATTGTTTCGGGCCCACCGACATTACGGATCAAAAGAATATACTTTAAATAAACATGTAATTGGAAAAAAAAAAATTGAATGACGAAAAGTAGACTAAGAATTGAGGAGACTTTGGTCAATCAAATATAGACAAAGGTCTTTCGTGTAAGGCTAGTTTAGTCATTTCTTATCCAAACGCCCTCTCTCCAGGCTAATTTCGTCATTCAGATTAACACTTTCCGACAACAGCCTTAACTAACACGTGAACCGTACTGTTCAAACAACTGCTTCAAAGGTCAATTTAGTCAAGTAACACCTCATCCTTCAGACAACCTCTATATATATATATATATATACACAGTTCACACTCGTTGACTTATCTTGCTGAAATGGGTAACTGTAACGGCGGCTTACCTCAATCTAACAACCACCAAACCACCACCAGCTCCTCCGGCACAAAACCATCACCAAAAAATGACATCACCGTCCTCCCACCTTCCCATCCAACACCACCTCGTCCCCTAAACGGCATCGGCCGTGTCCTCGGCAAAGCAATGGAAGATGTACGCGCCACCTACACATTCGGCCGTGAGCTAGGCCGTGGCCAATTCGGAGTAACATATCTAGTAACCCATAAATCCACTCATCAACTATACGCGTGTAAGTCAATCGCCACCAGGAAACTAGTATCAAAAGACGACATAGAAGATGTCCGACGCGAAGTACAGATCATGCATCACTTGACAGGCAAGTAGAATCTAGCTATAGGGTGCATCGAAGATTTGTAGTGGATTTTTTCTTTTGTTTACTTATTTTAAAAAAAACTAAATTATTACGCGTATGGACCACAATTTTTCAGATTCATCTTATCAGGCTATGGTTTTATTTTATTTATGTGAATATATTGTTTTTCCTATGATCAAATGTAGCTTGTTTTAGATAATATAGGGACTTTTAGTGTAATTAAGTAAAGAAATTACGTAGGGACCTATAGTGCAATTTAACATAATTTAGGAACTTATATTACAGTTGTTGCATAATGTATGAAGTAGAAACCTATAGTATTATTTTTACATAATATAGAAACTTATATTCCAGTTTTAACATATATAACATACGGACCTATAGTGCAAAATTTGCATAACTAAGAAAAAAATCGTCACTAATGGTACAGGACATAGAAACATAGTGGAGTTAAAAGGTGCATTTGAAGATCGTACAAGTGTTAATTTAATCATGGAGCTTTGTGAAGGTGGTGAGCTTTTTGATCGTATTGTTAGTCGAGGCCATTATTCTGAACGTGCAGCCGCTACACTTTGTAGACAAATGGTCACCGTTGTTCATAATTGTCACACTATGGGTGTTTTTCATCGTGATTTAAAACCCGAAAATTTCTTATTTTTAAGCTCCGATGAAAATTCTCCTTTAAAAGCTACCGATTTTGGATTATCGGTTTTTTTTAAACCAGGTAATTAATATTGCATTATTATTTTTATAATTTGGTCCCTAAAGTTTGGATAAATTACAGGAGATACCTTCAGAGATTTAGTGGGAAGTGCATATTACGTAGCACCTGAAGTTTTACGTAGAAAATACGGATCCGAGGCTGATATTTGGAGTGCGGGAGTGATACTATATATTTTACTTAGTGGGGTCCCACCTTTTTACGGAGGTACGTTTTCTTACACGTCTTTTTTTATTTTTTTTAGTTTTTAATATTTTATAAATTGAGTGATTTTTTTATATGTAGAAAAGGAGCAAGAAATCTTTGATGCTATTACACGTGGACATCTTGATTTTACGTCTGAACCTTGGCCGTCAATTTCTAGTAGCGCTAAAGATCTTGTTAAGAAAATGTTAAATGAAAATCCTAAAGAACGAATTTCTGCACATGAGGTCTTAAGTAAGTGAAAATATTTGGTCATTTTTGTTACTTTGGTCACTTAGTAGAAATTTTATTGTAATTGTAGATCATCCATGGGTGAGAGAAGATGGTGATGCATCTGATAAGCCTCTTGATATAGCTGTTTTAACTCGAATGAAACAATTCCGTGCTATGAATAAGCTTAAGAAAGTAGCTCTCAAGGTAAATAAATCAATATATATATTTTTTTTTTGTATATTTATAAAATTTAAAATAAGTAGCGTTGTATTGAAATTTTCTTTTATTGTTTTAAGGTAATCGCGGAAAATCTATCGGAAGATGAAATTATTGGTTTGAAGGAGATGTTTAAATCAATTGACTCTGATAATAGTGGAACAATTACTTATGAAGAACTAAAAGATGGTTTACAAAGACTTGGAACTAAGCTTTCTGAATCTGAAGTCAAACAGTTAATGGAAGCGGTATATGACTTAAAAATGTGTCGCCATTGATTTTCTTTCTTTAATATCATTTTCACAACTCTTGTGACTTTTTGGTAATTTAACTGATATGAAACTGATGTTCTAGGCTGATGTTGATGGGAATGGAATGATTGATTATATCGAGTTTATAAGTGCGACAATGCATATGAATCGTATGGAAAGAGAAGACCATTTATATAAAGCGTTTGAGTATTTTGACAAGGATAAGAGCGGGTAATGAAAAAAAGTAGTTTCTAGAATGTTTTATACAATTTCTGATCATTGTTTTGGTATTGGAATTAGGTTTATTACGATGGATGAATTGGAGCAATCGTTGAAGAAGTATAATATGGGTGATAAAGAAACTATTAAGGAGATAATTGCTGAAGTGGATACAGATAATGTACACGAAACACTCTCTTTCTCCTTTATTTTATTTGTTTTGTTATATTGTTTGGTAATTATTTGTAGGATGGAAGAATTAATTATGATGAGTTTGCTGCGATGATGAGGAAAGGAAACCCGGATTTGGGGCCGAATAGACGTCGCAAATGAAGGCAAGAAAAGGATTGGATGGGTTGACCTTTGACCATGCATCTTTTTAATGGCTTGATAAGAGAATTAATTCATAGTACATGATTTATGTTGTATACTCTTGACAACATTCTTTACTTCTCATATATGTGATTGAACCACTATTTCGATATATATGTATAATAGCTATTGATCTCTTCTTTTTTATAATCTTGCATCATCTAAGCTAGTGGACTTTTATGATGCCTCAAAACGGCTTGCTAATAAGCTCATTATAATAAGCTTATATAATCAAGAGTAAATTTCATTTTTAGACTAAAAATTTCAAAAATACTATTTTCATTTTTTAGGCCATTTCACTTATTTTGTGAGATAGTTCGTAGATTTTACGGATAATTTGAACATTTTAAATAGAGTTCCTAATTTGTGAGACGGCCAAATAAAGATATATTTTATTTGAAATGTCTAAAGTATCTTTAAATCTATAAACTATCATACAAAATTAGTAAAATAATAGTTTTGAATACGTTTGACTAAAATGAAAGGGTAATTTTAAAATGTTTGGCCTAAAAATATTTTAAACCATAGGTAATGGTCTAAAAATAGAATTTGCTCTATAATCAAACACCACTCTCAAGAATTCTACAAACCAAACAAAGAACTTTTTTGCAAATATTAGAGTTTGGAGAATCGATCAAACTTGTTTGTTTAATATTAGAGTTTGGAGAATCGATCAAACTTGTATAGCAAACGGGAAATTTAATCAAACATGTACAAAAAAAAAAGGCAAAGAAAATCATAATCAGCACATTTTCACACAGTTATTCTCATTCGAATTACAAAGAATCACACGAGTAGCATACATAATAATCCCACTAAATCCCAAAAATGAAACGATGGATAAATAAATGATCACATGCCTTTTCCATCTTGTAACCATCCCTGGTTTTGGTCTCACAATTTCACTCCCTTGTCTAGACAAGCGAGGAGTATTCTGTGATCCAGGCAATAATTGAGTTACATTTGCTTTAGACATTCCATACATCTTCATCAAACCCAAGTCTGTCAAATTCTGATCAAGTTCTAGCCTGGATTTCAAAACCTTGAACATGATGTCACAAAAGGCGATCATATTCAAAACCGTCGCTAAAAGGGAGAGAAGAAAAGGTATCCACCAATGGCGACATTTGAGAGACGAAGCTGCTGAGGTGGATGAAAGGATAATTGCTTCAAACACAAAATATAAATTGATATTTTGGATGGCTTTTGTTTCCAGGTTTCGAATTCTCTCTTCTTGTTTCCTGTTTGATTCATCTAGCTTGTCTATTTCACCCTGGAGAGCTGAAACAATAATATAACGGAGATATTAATTAGAGGTAAAATTATTAACAAAGAATTATTTAAGTACTATCTAATATCTAATCTGAAACACTCACATACGTTGACAAGAACATCCTCGGCTGATTCTTGATTCATTTGGAACTATGTAACTTTGTAATCTTTCTTATTATATACTGGAAATGAAGAATATGATGGATAGAATTTGGATGGTAGCTTGCTTTTATATGTTGTATTTTTTAAAATAATAATTTTTGTTCTTGACTTTTTATTTTATATCCGATAAAAAGAATTTTTATTTCATATATATTTCATTTAGCTGGTTCCATATTCAATGTATCTTTAACAAAATGATTAGGTGACTAACAAAATACAATATGGTGTATTAAATATAAAAAAACAGCATAATGATTGGAGGACTTTTTTTAGCAAATAAGGGAATATTAAAAAAGAACACAATAATTGGAGGTTTTTGTTTTTAAAATAACTGATTTGGTGGATTTTGATCACCACTTAATATACGTGAATATATTGGTATTATCTCCATACGAGTACTAGTTCAATTTAGTACTGACTACTGAGTTAAATCGCATAAGTGAAATATGGAATGGTATCATAATATTCCATATTCCATATTCTTGATGGGGACTGCCATTTGGCCACTAGGTTCTGCGAACAATCGTGTTACAAGAAAGAGAAATCTTGGACGACTTTTCTAGTGAGGCAATTGAATTATCTATAAGAATTTTAAATTGTATATAGTTAGTGGTATATGTATAAAATTGCTGTTGAATATTAATCTAATACTAATTGGTCTAAACATAATCAAAATGAAGGATGGAGATAATTTCTAATCTAATTCGATTTGTTTAATATCATTAAGGACTTATTCGTAAAATTTAGGAACTAACGGGAAGCAAATTACATTATTGTGTATTGTTAAGTTTAAACTTAAAAATAAAAAAATAAAATCTAGATATCAGAGAATATCCAATTTTACAAGTACTATAGTATTTTAAATCGTTTATATAATTAATATTTTTTTTTTCAATCTAATAACTTTATTTAATCCAAACCACAAACTTGTTTATTTAGTTGGGGTTGTATTCAACTGAAAGTTTGTTGGATTTTTTGAACTTTTGAAATCTAGGGGTATTCAATCACGATTTTAAAAAGTCTATTAAAATCTTGGGGTATTCAATTGAAATTTTAATAAACTCTTTTAAAATCTAGATGTATTCAATCAAGACTCTTATAAATCCAGTAAAATTTTGGAATATTCAAAAGTTATTGGACTTTTCAAGTTATTAGACTTTATAGGAGTTTAGGGTATTAATATAAATAACAAAGTCTTCTATAAATCCGATGGCGGTGATGTCGGTACGATTGTAGTAGCAACGTATTTTTCTATCGCTATCTCCTTCGCCTCTTCCGCGATCCCTATCGTCGTCACCATAGAAGAAGAAGAGAAGAGCGCCGCCTTCAAAGGAAGATAGGACTAGGTTTTACGAATTCTAAGTGAGCGTGGAGAGAGAAAGAAATATCGCCCGTGTCTGAAGACTAAAGCAAAAAAGAATTACCCAGGTTAAAAAAAAATTAATAAGTGGGGCCAAAATCAATCCTGGCCACCACTTATGTTTTGCCAGAATCGATCCTGGCCACCACTTTAGTGGGTAAATCTGAACCGTAGGAAAAACTTTGAAATATAATATAGATTGCAAGTTACGTGCATTCATTTATATATTTTTATTAGTATGTTTATTTAAATGTTTGTACTAATAATATCATTTTTGATATATATTATGATACATGTGATTTGAAGTATGTATGTCAGATAGACCGAGATTGACCCTATCACACGGGCAATCGTCTTTAGCACAAGAAATGCGTAAAGATGAGACTAACTCATAGTAATGAAGAACCCTTATAAGAACTTGAGTTAAGATAGTCACCTTAACTAAGTGTTAAGATAAGATCATAAAAATGGAAGATACATGTTAAGCTTATATTATGATCGAAGTAGAATCACACTGTCTACTTAGTCTATAATAGCCAGATATGAGTTGTTTGATTGATTTTATCAAAAGAGTTGATCGGTCAAAGAACTCATCTTAGGCAACGAGACTTGTCCAATTATATATATTGTATGGTATTTATAAAAAGCATGACATACGATTTGAGCTACAATACCCTAACACGTGTGTCATACCACGTGTGTTTTCGACCAGAAGGAAGTGTAGAATATATCCCTATTTCTTCATTGTTCCTTAATTACTTTTGACTATATCTTGATATTTTGATTAGGTGTATGCTACTTCAGTATAATACCAATGATTATGAATGATTCAATCTAATGGGATATGTTTGAGAAAGCAACCAAATCAATATAAAAGGATCTAAGTGTAAAAGAAAGACTAAAATTATGTATCAAAGTGTGTGTTTGCTGGTTAACCGGTCATGTAAGTCAATACGGGCTATAACATGATAGTGAGACACATAATGTTTTGTCACTGAACTCTTTTGATCACTAGAAAATGTGATATAAATTTAAAGGGGTCAGAGTCACTGTAATATGATACAACATATTCTAAGTCTGGGTTACTATTGGGTACATAAGGAAATTTTTTTATTTGAGCAACTATGTACCCCAACATGTTATTAGTAACGTATGGATTGTATGATTGTCGGTCGTGCGGCCTATTTGTCAAATATGTTGATGCTTTGATGCAAGTGTATATATGAGAAGATATAGAACAATGAGATGTGAGTACCTAAAGTACATTTAAAACCACATCATGGATGAGTGCGAGAGTGAAATAAATACGTAATTAATTTATTTATTTAACCATCCATGATGTGGTAGTGGTAGTTATTCACGATTATTTCATTTTCTAAATTGAGCAGTTATCCACCGAGAAGCGAATGTATACACGGATTAGATGGCAAAGATAGAAGCGGCATCAACCATAGAGTCGTGCATATATCAAGACCCCAGTGACTTTAGATAAGTGTAGATATGTCGTGATTAGGAGCACTTTTTGTATAAATTAACAATTGGTAAGTTTTGATTACTTTACTAGTCTTTTTTGGCCTCAGATATATTGATGAAATTTCAAGAATATAAATAAATAAATTAATAAATCTTATCCTAATATAATAAAATAAACTAAGGATGGAATGAATATTAGATTTTATTTTATTTGAAAATCATAATACTATCTTTTTTTTAACTCAGTACCAAATATAAAAATAAATTCTTTTAAGAATTAGAATTTCATCATACTACGTATCTAGTTTTCTTTATTTTAGCTGCATTTTAGCTGCGGGGAGAAGCCATGGAAGTTCCTAAAGGATTTTCAATTCACGATAATTTCGAGGTATTATTTAATTTACTCGAAACTTATTATTCGTCCTAACCTAATGGTAAAAGATGTGTTTGGATACAATACGCTACTGATTTTGATTCATACAACCTTGTCACGCGATAGAAATACCGCTGCACTAGGGTATACCAAGTTGGTTAGGCACCACAATATGTAAACTGTAATTTTCTGACTTTTATTTATTTGTTATATATATCTAAGATAAAACATATGTTATTTTGCTTAATATAAGAATCTATAGTGATCTTAACTCAAAATGATTTTGAATTGCTAAGGTGAAAGACGACAGAATCAGTCAACTCCCAGAAGACATACTCTCGTTCATTATATCACACTTGGAACTAAAAGAAGCTTTCCGTACAAGTATTTTATCAAAAAGATGGAAAAACGTTCCTTTATCAATGCCTGCATTAACTTTTCCTTGCATCCACAAGCTAGACGCTCATGGACTTGTTTGGAACGTGAATGTCATAGATCGACTTGCTTGGAACATGACTGTCATAGATCATGTTTTACACCTTTATTCACGCGGTGATCTTAAAATATCATCCTTCAAGATGCAATTATGTTCTACCGAACTATATCCTGTTTACAAGTCATGGATTAAAACCGTCGCTAAATTAGGCGTTAAACACATTGATCTCGACTTTTACCAATGTATCCCTACTACTAACCAACCCTCTAGTTTTCCGCTAGCTTTAATATCCGAAGCGGCACCAAATTTAGAACATCTGAGTTTATCGAAATGTGATTTGGTTCCGTCCTGTGAATTCAAGTCGCTCAAATCGCTTAATCTTGAGAGTGTCCGTCTATGTAATGGAGAATTACCGGTTATATTAGCGTCTTGTTACAATCTCGAGTCTTTTGTGATTATGGCTTGTGAACTTTCGGAGATATTAATCATTAAAGCGTCTGATCAGCTGAAAATCATGCTTATGAAACTTTGTCACGGTTCAAAAAAGATACGAATATCTGCCGCTAGTCTCATTCGATTCGAACATGATTATTCTCTTCCATTAGAATCGGTTCAATTGAATATCCCTAAGGTGAAAAGGTTGCATTTAGATGGAGATTTTTCGATGCCTCATCTTGCAAAAGATTCACCACTCCTGGAACGATTTTCGTTTCAAACTACTATAGATAAGGTACTTGTTTTTTTTAAATTGATTATAGTTCCTGCTTTTGCGAAAATATAGGAATTTACACAAATCTACCCTTTTTCAGCTAAACTTCATTGATTTAGACAAAAACATGTTTGGGAATCTTAAACAGTTATATTTAGTGTTTCTGCTGGAATTTGAATCGGATTTGCTGAAAGTTACCTCGATTTTGGAGAGCTGCCCTGTACTAGAGAAATTTTATATGGGGGTGGCTCGCAAAGAAGAACCACCCTCCGATGAAAATCTTCGTATGGAGTGGATTTATCAAGAGACATTGCCCGACACTAATCAAGATTTTAATACTCAGGTGTACCATCTGTGTCCAAGTCCTGTTGGCGATCCTCTTCCCAAAATATTTAATCGAATGGTGAGTCCATTTGCACCATTAGTCCCTCGGTTATCTATATTTGACAAATGTACCATTATGTTATAAAATTCTAGTGAAAGTGGCGCACATAGTCACTCAAGATCAGGGGTGGCGCCAGTAAGAGACCTATGTTTTTTGTATAATACAGGTATAGAGCAATTTTCATATAATATATATAGGGACCGATAGTGCAATTAACCAATACCCACGAATTTCCTTGGCCCCCAAACAAAAAATCCTTGCTACGCCTCAGCTCAAGATGAGTTATGATTCGTTTCTTGGAATTGAAAAAATAAAAAACTTATGATGTGATATTTGCTTCTTCTAATTATATAAGGACTAATGATGCAATTATTCTCATTGTGATTTGCAGTTTCAGAGAGTAAGGTCTCATTTTAACAAGGATAAAACAGAAGCAAAACCTATAGGCCATCATAGGCATCTAAAAGAGGTGAGATTTGGAGGATTTTGGGGAATTAAAAACGAGATTGAAGTTGCTTTGTTTGTCCTAAAACGAGCCATCGTACTTGAACAACTTGTTATTAGCGGCAATTACAAGACCTATCGCGACGGTGGATTTGAATGGGACCACCATGGTGTCGCCATTAACCAAAGGGTGCGTAAAATGATTAATCGAAAGTTGAACGGACAAACTATCTCTCCCAAGGCAAAGGTGATCTTTGAGGAACCGGCGTATGTCATAGATTATATAAAGTATCAAAGATCCATAAGACGCCCTCCGGTACGACCTCATACCTTACTCCTAACTTATTTGGTCCCTAGTTTAGTTCCTTATTTCACAAAAGTAGCGTTTTGATCCCTTATCTTTCAATTTAGTGACAAAGTTTAACACCCTCTTATTATTTTATTTTTATAAAGTGATACGTGTTGTTCACTAGAATAAATATATGAATGGTTCTTAGTTTGTTAAGAGATTACTATCTTAACAAATCAGACTTCCCTTACAGTCCTCAAAGAAATAGACTACTATTACTAGTTAAAAGCCATTTAAATTTGAATTGGTAAAAAAAAACAGATAGTTTTATTGACATGGAGACAAACATGGCCTTAAGTCTTAGTCCTTTAACTTTTAAATGTAACAATTTGATCCCTTATGGTGACATGTGGATAAGGAATCAAAGTGTCTAAACGAAGAATATTATTAACCCCTTCTTCCTGTGTAGTGTTGTTTCACTTGTTTTAACTTGGGTAAAGTTTGATTTTTGTAATGCAGCTTTCAAAGGCAGTGAAAGAAAATGCAATCAAGTTACTCCCTTTTGCTACAAAAGTAAAGGAAAACGCAATCAAGGTACTCCCTTTTGCAGCATGTTTCGCAGTATGTATAGGGGCCACAGTATTGTTATTCCGCAAATCAGCAAGCAATTGCCAAGCCCGTTCAAGCCCGCCAAGCCTTCCAAGCCCTCCAAGCCCTCCTAGTCCCCCAAGTAGTCCAAAAGGTCAACCAACATATACTTTTGAGAGTACTTGGGGTCCGTTTAAGATTACGCATAATATTTACTTTAAGTAAAGATATATATCACCCTTATTTACTTCACTCATATATCATTTCTTATGTAGAGATTTTAATCACCAACTAAATCGTTTCTTTCTGCTAATTATTTATTTTCTTTCTTTTTTGTTTAATGCCATAAAAGGTGACACATATGAAATAAAATAAGGATGAAACAAACATAACAATGCTATTTTACTTATGAGATTGTATTGTACTACTTAATTTAATAGGCGACAATTATTTTTACCTTGTCATTTGGAATAGTAAATAACTGCCTTGTCGATGATATTGTTCTCTTAAGTGTTACACTTTGAATACCATCGACATTCCATCCTTATTTGGTCATTTGATAAAATAAAGGGTGAATTATATATAGGGTCTTGGAGACAAATTGTCTTCTCTATAGAGTAGTTTCTTAAATGGCATTCTTCTTAAGGACCTGAATTTTGACAATAGTCTTTCCTACCCTTACTATCACTAAAAGACAAAAAAGTGTGATGTCACTATTTCTCTCTCCTCTACCTACCACTACCCACCTACCTCCAACCTCCCACCACCTTCCACCGACCTCCGACCACCAACCACCGACCACCGATCACCCACCACCGACCACCGACCACCGACCACCGACCACCGACCACCCACCACCCACCACCAGTCACCGGAAAAAACATAGAGTATCAGAAAAACTGAGAGTACTCTCTAAAATTGCTGAGTACTCCGACAATTTGTTGAGTGCTCCAAGAATTCATAGAGTACCGAAAAAAAACTGAGAGTACTCTATAAAAATATTCGGAGTACTCTGTGAAATATAGAGAGTACTCTATGAAAAAGAGAGAGTACTCTATAAAATATTAAGAGTACTCTTTAAAATTAAATAAATACTCTATAACATCATATGTATCGATTAAAAAACATTTCTATTAAAAAATTAAACCATTTACAATATATAAAAAAAAGAAAAAATAAACTAATTACAAGTTTTTCAAATCTGGTCAAACCAGATCTGGAAAAAAGAAAAAAAAAATCACTACATCGTGCGTACACAGTACGCGAGAAAAAAACAAAAAGAGAAGGACAGCTCCGATGGTCTTCAGCTCCGATGGTCTTCAGCACAACTTCTTCACCACCGAGAACAGTATGTGCTAGGGAACAAAATCCGAGGTGTTGCTGCGCATAGCTCCGGCGAGGCTAGATCCGAAGCACCACCACCACTGCACTGAAACATAGATCATAAGCTCAAATCGATCTTTGCTGCAGTTTGTATAGCTTCGTTTGTATAGATGCGAACTAGATCTGGAGTTTTTCGGAGTACTTTGCTGCAGTTTCGAAGCAGCCATGGAAAACCAGATCTCGTCACTGCCATGGAAAACCGAGGCACCTCTTCGGCCAGCAGCAGCACCGGAGTAGTTTCAGATCCACCAGAGCTCGTTACAGATCGAAGCTTCGTCAATGCTCGACGGTGGTGAAGATTAGACAGCCATGGCGGCGCTATGGTGGTTCTGCCATTGTTGCTGGTGTGGTGGAGACTCGAAGCTCGTTACAGCTGGAAGAAGGAGGATAACAGCTCACCGGATCTCGGATGCGCGAACCCCTAGAGCCTCCGGTGGTCACGAAGCTTCAAGCAGAAGAAGGCATGCTAGGGCGGTGGTGGTGGCAATTTCGGCGGTAGTGGTGGTCATTTAGGTGGTGTCGGTGGTTGTTGAGAGGAGAGAGGAGAGAGAAGCAGTGAGGTGGTGAGGTATTTAATTTAGAACGTGAATGAAGTTAGAAAATGACAATTAGTATATATAGGTATACAAAAAACAAAAGAGGGGTAGTCTAGTAATTGGGGTTTTGGGGTTCATGTGTTAAAAAGTTGCTGAGATCTTTAGTAAGAAGAGGCTCTAGGCCGGGTCCCCATCTTGAAGAGAAGGGGGGGTGTGGTCAAGACCTTAGGTGTAATTATCTCTAAAATAAAACTTATTTAGAGTCTAATAATTGGTGAAGTACTCAATACTCATTGACAATTCATGATGACATTATAAAGTTAGTCGCCCAATTTTCTGTTCTGAATTTTTTTAACGCTTCCAATGCGAGTGTGAAGAGATGGGTTTTAGGTTATTATGTTTAATTGTTTTTCTTATTGAACATAAAAAATGTTTAATTTTTTATAGTTTTTTTTCTGTTTTGGATTTTTCCAACGTTTCCGGTTTCCGATGTGAAGAGATGGTTTTTTTTTTTGGGTGAATTATTTCCTAAAGCCTATGTGCTATAGTGCTTTAAAAATAAAAGCCAATGTTGACTACATCTATTAGAAGCTAACTAATAGCTGAAAAAAGCCTAAACTACCCTCCCACCCCTTTTACTAACATTGAAAAGCAGAAAACCTAATACCCATCCCTATTAACAATCGTGATCCCAAAATCCATTTACCTCTCTCTTCACCCCCCCCCCTTCCCTCTAATCTTCTCTGTGCTCAGCCTTCACCCTCACCCTTCCCTCCCCTCTAATCTTCCCGTCAATGACACCACCAACAACAGCAGTTCGCACCACCACCCACCTCCATTCACGCCCATCTCCATTACAGTTTGCACCACCACCAACGGGATCCATTCAACCTCACCATCGTCATTCCACTTCGCATTCATGGCACCACCAAGAACATCAGATGATTCTCACCACCATCACCACCATTCGCAACAGCGGCTCTCAACCTTCGTAGCAGCAGATTCGACCGTTCGCTCTCACCACCGTACCGATCCAGTTCACCACCAAAGCCCAAATCCAAGCCCAATACCAGACTCAACACCACGTCGCTGTTACTGCTCCACATTAGATCTGCACCACCAAACACAACCACCAGTTATGCACCACCAAACACAACCATCGGTCCAAACACAACCACCGTTCGCAGCAAAAACTCACACCCTACACCGCCCTCACCACCAAACCCAACCACTGTTTCTATTTCTTGTTACAGCCCAATAGCTGCTGTTTTTTTTTTTAGTTCACAGATTAAAAAGTGGAAACAAATGTGTTTTTTTATTTGTTTTTCTGTTCTGTGAAACATAGGTACAACCCTAGATGGGCTATGTGGTTTGATTCATAGGTACAACAGGAAAAAAAACTGGTAGGATTGCCTAAATGGGTCCGTACCCGCGAAGGTTTTTTGTCGAAATTCGTAAAAAGGTCCGTACCCACGATGGGTTTTTAGATATGGGTCCGTACCCACGAAAGGACTTTATAGTATTGACTTACCCAAAAATAATTACCGACTTAATAAAAAACATAAAAACATGGGTCTGTATCCATATTAACAAGTTGTTTTTTCCAAAAATATGTGAAAGTTGTCTTGGTGGGTACAACCCATATTAACAAAAAACCAAAAAAGTAAAATAACGTCTGTACCCATTACGAGTATAATTATGTGGTCGTGGATCCGTATCCAGTAACAAGAATTTGGTTCAGCTCAATAAGGATAAAAATGTTAAAACCAAATCAGAAATTTAAACTTTAACCTTAAAAAGAACAAAAATTCCGTTAGGTTTTTAAATATAAAGTTGGGATTATTTAAGCCTTAGAAAGTATTTTCTGCTTTTTTTTGTTCAAATAAGAGATGAGTTTTAGGTTATCATGTTTCATCGTTTTTCTTATCAAACATGATACTTTGTTTTTTCTAGTTCAATGCAAGTGTGAAGAGATGGGTTTTAGGTTATCATGTTTCATTGTTTTTTATATCAAACATAAAAAAATGTTTAATTGTTTTTCATAGTTTATTTTTCTTTTCTTTTCTTTTTATGTTATGAAATTTTTCAACTCTTCTAATGCAAGTGTGAAGAGATGGGTTTTAGGTTATCATGTTTTACTGTTTCTTTTATCGAACATAAAAAAATTGTTTCATTACTTTTCATAATTTACCTTTTCTTTTTTTTTGTTCTGAATTTTTTTCAACGGTTTCTGGTTTATATATTTTTCTATCTTAAAAATTTATTATTTAAAAGGTAAAATCGAAATTATATATTCGAAACAAAAATCAGACCGACCATCATAGTGGTGGCCACCATTCTTCGTTACCGTTAGGCCACCATGGTGAAAGAGAACTGTTTATTTTTTGTTGAATTGTTTAGATATATATTTTATTTTTTGGAAGACAGTCAAATTCTAGTAAAATTTATTAAAATCTTAACGTAAGAATCCGTTAATTCTATATATAGTTAAAAAGAATCTTATAAACTCTATATGGAATTAAAACAATTCGTAGAGTTTACAAAGTCTATGGATTTTAAAAATTCAAAAAAATCCAACAAACTTCCAGTTGAATACACTTATTTTTTATTTCTTATATATACTATTTTTATTTAGAATTTTTTAACCCTAATCATTATCTTCTCTCTCCTTTCTTTTTCCTTTTCTCTCTCACTCCATGGCTAAAAAACAGATTCGGTCACAAACCAACCTCAGGCGAAGAACCTCAGATTGCTCACTGATCCCGCCGTTCCTGCTGTAATGAATCGGAGAAGAAAGCTTCGCTGGAAGACCGCCACCGTTATTCTAGAGACTCCGCCGCCAGGAAGGTCACGAAGCTCAAGGCGAGAAGAGATCTAGCTCGAGCGTCCGTGAGTTGATGCTGAGCTCGTGAATCACAACCTTGAAATGAGCTTCGATATTCGAGATCTAATGTTTTGAGCTTCCCTACTCCGTGGATCTCTTCTAGAGCTATTCTCGGTGGAGGTCGGAGGTCACGAACGAGCTTAGAGGTCACTATCCGGCGGAAGCAGTAGATGACGCAAGGAGCTCCGTTCGAGCTTGAACCATATCTCATAGGTGTGTTCGAGCTTGAAGGATCTGTTGCTCGGAAGCTTGAAGGATCTAAAACGAAGCTCCGGTCATGGCATGAGACGAAGCTCCAGCCATGACATAAAACGAAGCTTGGAGGTCCGTTCGCAAGCCGATATGGAGCTTGAAGGATCTGCTGTTATTTTTTTAAATTTTTTTCCTTGTTCGAATTAGTTATTTCCTTTTTTTAATTTTTTTCGCCCGACTAATCCCACGGAGATATACATGCCTCCCCATATATATTCTCATGGTAAATCAGAACTAGGTTGCCCATGTTTAGGGAGGGGTTCGAGCCTTGTACCCCTTACTTTACACCCGTTAGGGAGGGGATTCGAACCATGGACCTCCCCTTTAAGTGTTGAAGAAATAGCAAGGCTCTGTGCAGTTGAGCTAACCCAACTGGTTCTCTTTCTTTTTCTTTGACTGTATATAGTGTAAGGTTAAGATTTCCTTTTTTTCTTTTTTTTATTAATGTAATTAATTATTTAAATTATGTTGTAATATTATTCAATAAATTATTGCAATTTTATTTAATCTATTGTTTAGTTTTTCAAGACCACTTAACAGTTTTGCAGTAATACTCAACAATTTTGCTCTACTACCCGGTAAAACTTTTAGATACTCAATAATTTTTTTTTGAATATTCAATAAATTTTCCCTAATACTCAGTAATTTTTTCCAGAAACTTAGCAACTTTTTTGACGACTCAATAACCTTTCCGAGTACTCAGTACTTTTTTTAGCATTAAACTCATAACTTTTTCCGAGTACTCAGAACTTTTTTCAAGTACTCAGTAAATTTTCTGAGTACTCAGAGTTTTTTCCGACGACACTACGGTAGTCGGTGGTGATCAATGATCGGTCAGCGGTTGTGGTCGGAGGTGGAAAGTATTGATACTCGGAGGAGAGAGAAAAATAGTAATAGAGGAGAGAAATATGATGAGGGTAGAGAGAGATAAATGGTAATAAAGGAGGGAGAATACACTTTTTTTGTCTTATATACACTATAAGGGTAATATTGATTGCATAGCTCTTAGAGGCTTTTTTAGAGGAGAGAGTAATGAAATGTTCATTTTGTGGCACTAAGATGGTCTCCAAAACCTTACAGTTAATTCACCCTTTAATTTTTTTGATAAAAACCCAAGTTTCGAATAACATAGGGCCTAATGATTCGGTCCTATCGATTTCTATTTTATCAATAGGAATTTCAACAGCCAAGCGGATAAGCTCGCGAAAGAAGTTAGGCACGAGACCGACGTTGTTTTGGGTCATCAGCTGCATTGTTTGAATTTACTGATAATTTTGGTAGATCCGGGATCGGTTAGGTTTTATTTTTTTACTTTACGTCTCTATGTTTTGTTTCTTTATTCTCAGTTGTATTTTCCTTGTTTGGTGCCTTAGGCACTTTTGAAGTCCAAAAAAAATTATGTAAAAATATGCCATATGAATTTAAACAAGATATAATTAATAATTAGGTTCACAATCCAACAAATTATGCCTTAAGAAGTCTAAACCAAAAGTTTGAATAAATAAGATTCAAAATACTATTTTAGACTTATGATATATTCAATATAACCTTAAAAATAAAATAATAAAATTTAAAATTTTAAGAAAAAGTTTACAACCAACGTTGAAAAATTAAAAGACAAAGTAAAATTGAAAAACAATTAAATAAAAAACCTAATTTTCATCTCTTCGCTATCGCATTCCAATATAAAACAAAAAAATAATCTCTTCACACCAAGCTACTCTCCTACACATGAAAACCGCCGCCATACATTCTCCACCATCATAATCAACATGCCGCATTAACAATTGAAGAACCTAAAAAATTAAGCTTACAAAATCATATTTATATTTTACCACTGAAAACTTTAAAGAAATTGATTTAATTTTAACCAAATCCCATGGCTTTACAATTTTTCAAAATATTAATAGGAACCAGATATTTGAACAAGGGTACAAAGGCGTAATACTTGTGGTAGTGATGCTGAATACGACTAAGGAAATGGGATTTTTTAACGGACTTAGGTAGTAGGCCCACCAATCAATGAATACTTGTGGTAGTGATGTCATTGTTAAAAAGTAATTTAATTTTTTTCTTTTAGTTTATAAATGAAAATCTAAACGTTAAAGAAATTATTAAAGAAAATATTAGAGACATTATTAACGAACTCGAATTTCAACTTCATAGATATATCATTGGTTCTTTTTCTTAATTTTTTATTCTACCCAACTAAACGAAATATTTTTACAAAATTTTATAATTCTTTTTATTTAATTTAGAATTCTGTCCAGTGCTTTTAAATTCTAAAAAACAACTCTAATATATACACTTTGTAGACACTTCTTGCTTCCAAAATTAGTGATTACATGTAATATCTTTGTATAATAAACTTTATTATTAAATCGATTTATCTATTTATTATTAAGCAAAATCTAATTTATTATTAATATTACACTTTCTTTATTGTGACTAACCCGATCGAACTTGTCTATAGATTTTTCAGTTTTTTCTTTGCCGGTTTTATTTTTATTTTTTGGGCCTGATATGACTTCATATCGGATTTTTTTCCCGGATTCGGGATCGATTAAACCAACTACTCCTAATTAATCCTATTGAGTATCTAAGCAATTATCATCCATGAAGAACAAATTGAATACCAAGATGCCCCACGCCTTGCCCACTATAACGATAATTTTCATTTTTTATATTTCCAGCGGTCTGTAGCCTTCTATTAAGTATATAACCAATAAAACATCCTAGATCTTTATCAATTATAAAACATTTTTTGGTTCAAAATAGTATACTTCCATCATCTTGTTGAAATAGAAAGGTTAATTGTGTTGGAAAATAATGTAATAAATTGAAAAAGATGAAACAACAACATAAATTTTAACGTAACTAAAGCTGATGAAGATATTGTAGTAGTATGGAGAAGCCTGTTGCCTAAAAACAATTTAAGGTGCAGCTAGGGTGCTAAGCTATATTCATCAATCGTTTTCTAATGTATGACTACTACTAACTATTTAGAGTGCACTCTTTAAATGAGGGTTAAAGAATTGCTCAAACTGCCCAGACAAATTTTTTCACACAAGGGAGTTTGGAGAAGGGAGAATATTAGAGATTTTTTCTTTTCTCTCTTGGTTGGTGTGTTTCAAATGGAAGGAGAAGGGTTGGTTTATATAGCCACCAGGAGCCTTCTCCATAGAAGCATTCCTTACAACCTAATAATGCAAACATTTTAATTAAAGGTATCCTAATCAAGATCTTATTGAGCAAAAAAACAACCTAATCACAACTTAAAATTAATTCATCATAGACCAAGCACACCAGTTAAAGCACTGTAAGACTTGACATATAGAAAAGCTTCAAACAATAACGAAACAAAACAATCAGTCACAGGAGAATTAAACTAGTACTCGAAAATACATGCATGACAGTTTACTTTCAACATATTCAACAAAACAAGTACGAAATAACACGATATCCACTAATCTAAGAAGACATATCATCAACACAAGCTGCGGACCCCTCTTTAACATTAATCGAGAAGCTATACTCTTGATCACACCCCAAATAAGAATCACACATAAATACAGCTAAAATTCTTCTTCCCACTCTCTAAAAGCAAAGTGAAATCATGCTTCACCTTCGCCTTCCTTTGCAAACTCACCCTTTTAATAGAAAGAAGCTGATTACTCTTCGTATCCCCCACCACAAGCCACCATTCTTCTTCCTTCACCTTTGAAAGCCTCACCGCATCAACGGGTCCCACTTCAGATCTCCTTTCAAGATCTCGTTCAAGCGCTTCACTTAAAATAATCTCAGTCTTGCTGCTGTCATCTGAATACGTAAATTGATCTCTTTGTTCTCTTCAAAATTCTTACCATGCAGCCAAAACAGTCTTTTCTCTTGCGAATCATACACCTTTTGTACAATAAACCCTGGATGTACTTTACAGTCTGGAATCTCCTTATTCCAAGGTATAAAGTGTACCACACATTTGTGAAGTACTGATTCAGCTGGATATTCAAATTTATTGAAGCTGTAAAAAAGCTCTCTTTCATCGCTTGGGTCCCACTCTTGTCCTCTTTTAATTACAGCTTCTGCCGGGCGATAAAGCCTATGACCTCTAATTGTTATATCGCCATACGGACACATCAGAATTTCCTGTAATGGAAGCAGCGTGATGATGGTTAATAAAGCATCAACAAAATTTAGTTATAATTGCACCTTTAGTCCATGTAGTCTTCAAAATAGAAGTCCTCTAGTCCTTGTTCTCTTAAACAGGGATCTTACGTAGCATTTTTAGAGCACGGAGACTAGAAGACTCATATTTCAAGCCCACAAGGATTAACGATGCAATTAACACAATTCTGAAATAAAAATTACCTTAATTATGCCAATATAAGGTTTTATAGAATCTCCCACGGCATTTAGGAACACAAAATCATCCTAAATAAAGATCCAATAAGTTATAAACAAATAAACAAAACTAACTACTACAATTTATGCAAGGGTTAATTGCACAATTGGTATCTGTGATATGTGAAATAGCCAAATATACCCTAACTCTACCCTATTTCAAAATTTAACTCTTTACTTGCTATTATTTGGAAAAACACCTCAATAATTGGCTAATTTTCTGAAACACGGGTATATTTTACTATTTTACGTAACACGGGGACCAATGGCGCAATTTTCCCACAGCTGAACTGAATTATATTTCTGTGAATATAGACAGGTTAACCACTAAATCCAGAATTAAGCTCCATATTATTGTATATCTATCAACAATCCTGAATTTGCATCAAATATCCAAATTGAATTAAAAAGTTTAGAATTACTTACGAGCTCGAATAGAACACCTTCGAATTCGAAGGCTTTAAACATTGTTTTTTCTTCTGAGCCTGATCCAGAAACCCCGATTGGTTTACCGAAAGGTTTAGGATCTTTTGCCTCTTCATATTCTTCCTCGCAAACCTTTTTCTCTATGGTATCTTCATCTTCTCCTTCCAATGTGAGCCTCATTTTTTTTCTCCATTTTCTGACACTTCTCTTATAATTTGCTCGTTCTTCTATGTCACTTTTTGAAAACCCCGGTGGTGGTGATGATGGTGGAGATGGTTGTGGTGGTGATGGTGGTAATTGTTGTTGTTGTGGTGATGGTGGAAGAGATGGAGATGGTTGTTGTTGTTGTTGTGGTGGTGGTGAAGATGATGGTGGTGGTGGTGGTGATGGTGGTAGATATGGTGGTGGTGGTGGAGGTGCATCGTATCCTTTGTACCTCGGCGGTGGTCGATATGTTGGTGCTGCATCGCATGCATTGTATCTCGGTCGATATAGTGGCGGCGGTGGTCCATTGTAGATTGGCGGTGGTTGATATGGTGGCGGTGGTGGTGCTGCATTGCATCCATGGTAGTTTGGAGGTGGTCCATATGGTGGCGGTGGTGGTGCTGTATTGTGTCCATTGTAGCTCAAAGGTTGTTGATATGGCGGTGGTGGTGGTGCTACATTGTATTCATGGTAGCTCGGCGGTCGATATGGTGGTGGCGGTGGTCCTGTGTAGTATTCATTGTAGCTCGGTGGTGGTGGTGGTGGTGGTGGAGGCGCATTGAATCTATTATAGCTCGGCGGTGGTGGATATGGTGGTGGTGGTGCATTGGATATATTGTAATTCGGCGGTGGTGGTGGTCGTAGATTCGGTGGTGGAGGCGCATTGAATCTATTATAGCTCGGCGGTGGTGGATATGGTGGTGGTGGTGCATTGGATATATTGTAATTCGGCGGTGGTGGTGGTCGTAGATTCGGTGGTGGAGGTGCATGGTAAATATTGTAGCTCGGCGTCTCTGTAAATCGCCCCCTGTTTTCCATATCTTGTTTCAGTGTTTCAATAAATCGGTGGCGGCTCAAGGGTTTCTATGAGCTAGGAGGCGATGTAAAATGTTATTTACCAAATTTAGATATATATAGGAGCTATTTAGGTTTCGTGAGAGTACTTCCGAGGGACCACGAGACATTCTCGGATCGCATGTTACCCGATCCGATTTGATCCGAATGATGAAAAAACGTTACATTTACGCACTCAATTTATCATTTCTGTTTTTCGAATTTCTTCAAGATTTTCGCTTTCTTACTTTTGAACGCCTCTGAGAAGATTGAAGAACCGTGGTGGACCGGGTCTCGAACCCTCGTCCACTACACAGTATCTATCGAATTTTAACTCCATCTATTGATTCACGCCTAATAGAACAAATCGTATTTTATCAGTTTCTTTTACACAGACAAGATTTAACTAAACCTTAAAAGACAATTTTACTCATAAGTCATAATGCTAATTTTTTGTAATTGGCAAACTACAAATTTAACTAATGAAAAAAACACATAGACTGATGAAACCAATGCTCTACAAAGACTAATATTTACTTTAACCGGTAGCCTAAAAGATCTTAAATGTCAATGCCAGTAAATATTCACCACTCTAACAAATAGTTTAATTGCACCATTGGTCCCTGTATATTATTTGCAAAATTTGCAACTATATTCCTCCAAAGCTAATATAACACGGGTATATTTGATACTTTTCTAAACATATGGGTACCGTTTGCTATTCCAAAGAACATAAGGACCAATGGTGCAATTTCCACCCCACAAACAATCCCAAATTCCTTCACTAGCAAAGAAACAAATGTCTCAAAAGAATCCACATTTATCAAAAATTTAAACATCTAACTATCATTGTAGAAGTGGTTGTATATAACATACATTGCAGGTCAGATTCCTGGATGCTTTCACTTGGACACAAAAATATAGTAAAACTCAGATTACATTGATTAAATGGAAAAATAAACATACCTTACTAAGCATAAGCAATCATATCTTCAGCTAAAAATCTCATCTTTCTATACAAATCACGTAGTTCACAAGATGGTGTTACCATATAGATATAGTGATGATATATGAGTAAAAAAACTATATTTGGTATCCCCAAATTACCAAGTAAAAGAGGACCTACATTACTTATTTGTGTGGATTTATATTATGTGTATATATATTTATGGAGAGATGATTAGGGAGCACGTAGTGCGTGTGTTTATATATACATGAACCCCTTTTACATTCCTTTAATTGCATTATGTAATTGATTCTATGTACTCGTGTTAGTATGAATTGTTCATACACAAATATATATGATTCATTCGCATAATAAAAAATGATAATGATGGTGTAGACTTTTCGGCAAGTGATAATGCAACAGAAAATTATATAACTATTCAGGAAGAATTATGTGACGGTGTGGAAAATAGTTGGATGACAACTAAATTCTCTCTTAAAAAACAATTAGTTACATGGTTTTTATCCGAGTCGGGGCTAAATTGACGACATTGCTGGGTATGTTGAGACACAATCACTATCCAAATACCATACCTCGTCATTTTTTTGTATTCGCAATTTGACATGTATAAAAGAGACTACCTTGATCTTCTTTTTTTTTTTTTTTTTTTTTTAGTACATGAGAGAGCCACTTTGGGCTCGGAGTCATTTCAACTCTAATGAGATTCGATCCTAGGTGCTCTTGGTCTCTGCGGAGTAACCTAACCACTAGGCCAACTTTCTTTTTCTTCAATTAAACTTGCACTTTGCTTATTTTTGAATTGACAGTTTTTTTAGGTATGTCCAAATTTTTTGCAGTAATGATATTGTGGTTTTCCTTTAAACCAACAATCTTTCTCCGAATAACTTTTTCTTTTACAAATTTTGCATTTTAGAGATGATTCTTCATAATCATTTTTTTCAAATTGTTGTCCTCCTCGACCTCTTGAGTTTCGGTCACGTCTTCTATTATTTTTTATCTCTTGAAGATTCACCTCTTCCTTGATTTGATCTTTGTTCTTGATTGTTGAAGTTGAGTTTTGACAGAAATACACTCTCAACAGGTTCTTCTGACTATCGTTTCAATCTCTACGCAAATGATTTAAGTGAACTCATCAATTCTTGAACACTCATTGTGGAAATGTCTTTTGTATCTTCGATCACGTTATTTTTGAATCAAACCTTTTGGACAAACTAATGATGATCTTTTCGACAATTCTTTTGTCACTGATTTCCTCACCATTAATTTTCATTTGATTTACTATTTCAGTAAACCGGTTTAAAAACAAATTCAAAGATTCATTTTCTTTCATCTTCATATTTTCGAATTCTCTCCTAAGAGTTAGGAGTTTGATAGATCTTACTCTTTCATCTCCTTGATATTATTGATTTAGAATATCCTAAACTTCTTTTGCTTGTGTTTCTTTCATAATTTTTGGAAAAATTGAGTTTAATACACCTTCTTGAATGTAATGGAGGGCCGATCCATCTTTCTTTATGGATGTTTTCCACTCTTGAATTTGATTTGCGTTCATTCTTTCAGTTGTTTCTGGTCGATTAAATCTATTCTCGACATATTCCCATAAACCTTCTGACACGAAGATCGTTTTCATTTTGGTATTCCAGAAATCAAAATTTTCTCCATCAAAAACTGGAATACCGATTTTTTGTGTGGTTGACGAGTTGTTTGCCATGGGTGATTTCGTAACCAAGCTCTGATACCAATTTATGTTGGGTGTTGGACAATGTTTAGTAGAGAAATGATAGAATAACAAAGATAAGAAAATAGCTTTGTTTACTATTAACTTGTTCTTGTAATTTGACCTGTTACAAATGAGATAAACTACTCCACTATATATACTAGTGGGTGAACATTCTAGACTCTAACTCTTGAATGTAAATACATGAATCACATATTAATGTGGATACATGAACTACCTATCAAGAGTCTAGACCTTTCCTTATCCCTAGATGCCTTTTACTATTTCAAGAAATTAATTAAAGGCAGGTTCATTCAATTGTCTTGGTGAATTGAACATTACTTAACAATATGTAAGATCTTTATAGCTACTGGTAAAGTAAATATTAGTTTTTGTAGAGCATTGGGTTTCATCTCTGTCTATGTGTTGTTTTTATTAGTTAGATATCTAGTTCGCCAAATACAAAAAATTAGCTTTATGGTATTGTAATGTTATTTGTCAAGGGTTTGTAAATCTTGTATGTGTAAAACAAACTGATAAGATACAGGTCTTAGGTCGTAGATCTATCGATGAGACTAGAATATGGAGTTAAAATTCGACAAATACAGTGGACGAGGGTGTGGGACCCTGTCAGGGCCCACCCACGGTTCTTCAATCTTCTTAGAGACGTTCAAAATTAAAAAAGCAAAAATCTAGAAGAAATTCAAGAAAACAGAAATGATAAATTGAGCGCATAAATGTAACGTTTTTATATCATTTCGGATCAGATCGAGTCGGGTAAAATTCGATCCGAGAATGCTCATGATCACTCGAAAATACTCTCACGAACCCTAATTAGCTCCTATAATATATATCTAAATTTGGTAAATAACATTTCATATCGCCCCCTAGCTCGTAGAAACCCTTGAGCAGGAAAATCTCTCTCCGCCGATTTACTGAAACACTGAAACAAGATATGGGAAAGAAGCGGTGATTTACAGAGACGCCGAGTTACAATAATTCCCATGCACCTCCACCACCATATCTACGACCACCACCACCACCATATCCACCACCGCGGAACTACAATATATACAGTGCACCACCACCACTATATCCACCACCGCCGAACTACAATATATATAGTGCACCACCACCATCATATTCACCACCGCCGAACTACAATATATGCACTGCACCACCATATCCACCACCTCCGAGTTACAATAGATGCAACGCATCTCCACCACCACCATATCGACCACCACCGAGCTACAATAGTTACAATGTAACACCACCACCACCATATCAACCACCATCAAACTATAATAGATACAATGCAGCACCACCACCACCATATCAACCACCTCCGAACTACAGTGGATACAATGCAGCACCACCGCCGCCACCATATCGACCACCACCGAGCTACAATGGATACAAAGCACCTCCTCCGCCACCACCACCACAACCATCACCACCACCACCACCACCACAACAACAACCATCTCCACCACCACAACATCAACCATCTCCTCCACCATCACCACAACAACAACAACCACCACCACCATCACCACAACAACAACAACCACCACCACCACCATCACCACCACCATCACCACCACAACCATCTCCATCATCATCACCACCACCGGGGTTTTCAAGAAATTACGAAGATGAACGAGCAAATTATAAGAGAAGAATCAGAAAGTGGAGAAAACAAATGAAGCTCAGATTGGAAGGAGAAGATGAAGATAGCACTGAGGGTTTCGAGGAAGAAGATTAAGCGGAAAAAGGTGCTAAACCTTTTGGTAAATCTATCGGGGTTTCTGGATCAGGTTCACAAGAAAAAAAAATGTTTAAAGCCTTCAAATTCGATGGATTTCTATATGAGCTAGTAAGTAATTCTCGACTTTTTTACTATAAATATAAATAATATGGAGTTTGAGTCTGGTTTTAGTGGTTAACTTGTTATTATGCACTGAAAGGTAATTCAGCTGTGGGCAAATTGCACCATCGGTCCCTGTGTTACGTAAAATAGTAAAACATACCCGTGTTTCAGAAAATTAGCGAACTGTTGAGGTGTTTTTCCAAACAATAGTAAGTGAAGAGTAAAATTATGAAATAGGATAGAGTTAGGGTATATTGGGCTATTTCACATAACAAAGATACCAATGATGCAATTAACCCTTGCATAAATTGGAGTAGTTAGTTTTATCCATTTGCTTATAACTTATTGGATCTTTATTTAGGATGATTTTGTATTCTTTAATGCCGTGGGAGGACCTTTAAACCCTTATATTGGTATACTCAAGGTAATCCTAATTTTAGAAATGTGTTGATTGCATCAATAGTCCTTCTGGTCTTTGAAATATGTGTCTTCTATCCCCGTGCTCTAAAAATGCCACGAAAGGTCCATGTTTAAAAGAACAAGGACTAGAGGACTCCTATTTTGAAGACTACATGGACTAAAGGTGCAATTATAACTAATTTTTTTTTCCAATGCTTTATTTACCATCATCATTCAGCTTACATTACAGGAAATTTTAATGTATTCGAATGGCGATATACAAATTAAAGGTCATAGGTTTTATCGCCCGGTAAAAGCAGTAAAAAAAGCGGAATAAAAGTGGGACCCACGCGATCAAAGGGAGCTTTTTTAAAGCTTCGATAGATTTGTAAATAGAGCTGAATCAGTACTTCACAAGTGTGTGGTACACTTTATACCCTGGAATAAGAAGATTCCAAACCGTAAAGTACACCCAGGGTTTATTGTACAAAAAGTGTATGATACGAAAGAGAAAATACTGTTTTGGCTTACCCGCAAAATTTTCCAAAAAAAATGAGACTTTCTCAAATTTAATCTTTTTCGGATATATTTATTTTAAATAGTTGTATATATTTTTCAGCTCGACCAAAGAAAGAGAAAAAAGTGGTTGCTGAAAGAAAAAAGGTCAGGCATGTTAAGGCAACTTAAAATTAGAAATGCAACCAAAACAAAAATTAGAATTAGAAGAAGCAACTAAGAAATGCATCAACATACATTACAAGTCACATTTTTTATTAAAGCGTACAAGACCTTCCATTGGTTAATCTGTTTTTTAACACATAGGAGAAAACGGGGAGTAGACACTAAACACTAGAAATAGCCATCGTTAAATTTAAATAAAAAATAGATGATTACAAAATGAAGATAATAATCTGCAAATATTCAATTGACAACCCTTTAATTTTTCATTCCTGAGGAAAGTTTTAAAGAGAAGTACTTAAGATTGTTCATGTTTGGCAATTGGCAGCAGCAGCTGCAATTCTTTTAATAGTTTCAACAGAGATAACATTATCGGAAGGAGGAAGATGTGAAGCAATGGAGGAGGATGAGTTTGGAAAGTTAAGAATAGCTTTGGAGCCATAAAGGTATATATTTGCAGCATCATATGCTCTAGCAGCTGCTTCTGCATTTCGATAATTCCCTAAATATATTCTTACTCTTGGATTTGATGAATAATATATCACACTATGCCATGTACTTCCATAGCTGTTTTTGTAAACTCCGATGAGCCTTTTATTACTACCATCTTCAGGAACCTCATAACCTTCCCTACACTCTTCAAGTAAACAAGTGTTTTTAGCAGCCGAAGCTGCAACGTTTTTAATGGTTTCAATAGACATATCATCTGTATTGGAAGATGGAAGATATGGAATAGAGTCCTCTATTGGAAAGTTGAGAATTGCTTTGGAGCCGTTAATATATAAGTTTGCAGCATCAAAGGCTCTAGCAGCTGCTTCCTCACTTGGAAATGTCCCTAACCATATTTTTTTTTTAAATTTTTCTGATTTTAACTCAGAACCCCATGAGCCCGAGCTTCTTCTATTAATTCCAATAAACTTTTTAATGCATTCAGATTTTGATTCATATCTTGATCTCTTCTTTTTACATTCAGGAATCTTTGAACTTTTATTACTACCTTCTTCTTCTTCTGCATTACTTCCAGCTTCTCCAAGTGTCTCCGTTTCCATTGAAATTGTTTCAAACTTGTCTTTGCATTCACAATTTAACCTCTCGTTTTCACTTTCCACTAAGGCTTCTCTGTAAGCCTCTACAACCTTTTCTTTTACATTTATCTCACGTTTCAGACTAACTATCTCTTTCTCCCTTTTTTCTATCTCTTCGTCTCTTTTCTTGATTGTTTCCTCATATTCTTCATAAATTTTGTCCATAAATGTTTGAATATCTGAAGCTTTATCCTCACATTTCTCATCAATCTTTGATTTCTTGTTGCTTGCATTTAGAGATTGATTGGTAATATGATCCTCATCCCTAATTACTCTCTTACCACCATTCTCATAATGTGATGGACCTGCTGAACTAGTCTTAGATGCTAAAACCTCCATTGAAGAATCATCAACATTATCTTCCCCCAGAGTCATGTATTCCTTCTCTCCACCACCTTGACCCAAATTCAACTCACTCTTCTCAGTATCTCCCTTTAAAAACACCTCCTCACATTGTGATTTAATCAAACACTGTAAATGCGATGCATAATAACAATTTACCAAATGTTCACCTTGAGTCAACTCCTTCTCTACCATGAACCAAAGCAACTCAGCCCAATCCACCTTCTCGGGATGCCCATCCAATATCACATTCACCCAAATCAACAACTCAGTGGGTATCGAAAACCATGTACCTCCGTGCAAAAACACCCAATTTGACAGAAAATCCACGATGAATGATGTGGAATCCTCCAATAACTCCACATCCAAATCCAAATCCGTCACACCCTTATTCTTCACAGGCAACTTCATTGCGCAAGCTAAATCCGCCCTACTTACTCCGATTCTAGTACCATTAACATAACTGCACCCTGATTTTGGATCATAACTAGCTACCATTTCAGCAATCAAATCTGCCCTAACGCTCCTATCAAAATCTGTACGAACGAAATCCCACAAGCCCAGCCTCTTCAACACCTTTTCATTTTCTGAAAAGTTAAGATTCCTTGAAGGCACAAATGGTAAAGGATTAAGCTTTTCCATTAAAATCTGACACTTTTTCTCAATAGCTTGTCGTTTTTCAACATCAAGGTTACACCTTATGTTTTCATAGAGAGTGTACAACGTTGGTGGGGTGTTAGAGTCGGTGCTTGGGGGAGCATCGTGAGTGGTAACAGAAGCCGGAGCTGGAAAAGAAGGAGCAGCCGTGCTTGACCTTTCTGATAGTTGATGTTGGTAGTGAATGATGAGTCGTGGTTGCTGCTGAATTTCAAGTGGGTTTTCTTGATTTAGGGTTTGTGGGTTTTCTTGATTTAGGGTTTGTGGGTTTTGATCAGTGCTGGTCGGAGTGGATGTGGGATGTTGTTGCGGTGGTGGTGGTGGTGGTGGTGGAGATTGGAAAGGACAGCAAAGGTTGAGGTGACCATGGTGAGAGGAGGGAGAAGTAGACATCTTTGATGTGAAAATGAAAATGAAAAAATGTGAAAGAGTGAGAGTGTGAAAAAAGTGTTGGTTGTGGAGACTCTGGAGAGTGGAAAGAGTCGTCGTTGTTTGACTTGTTTCCCTCTTCAGGAAAGAGTTGGTAAGGTATTTTTTTTTTTTTTTTTTCTAAAATCTTTCATTAATAAATAGAGATTACAAAATATTAACCAACTCCCGAAGGGGTGGCATCGTTTGCAATTAGTTGCGCTAATTGGTTAGGGATAAGATCCCTATTATAGCCCAAAACTATGCCTATAGGCGAATTTTTGACTATCCAATCAACAACTAAGTTTTGTTTTCTCGAAATACATGAGAAAATAGGATTACAAAACTCGGAAATAAAATAAATACTACTAATAATGTTCCTTATTCTATTGCTAACAATGGGATAATTTGAAGATAGAGCATCCATGATGACCTTGCAATCATTTTCAATAATACATGGTGTATTATTGAAGTCTTTTGCCCATAAACAAGCTTTGAGTACTCCAAATGCCTCAGCCTCCATAGCATTCTCGGCTCCAATCTCCCATGCGCAATATTTGATAATTTTGCCTTTATTATCCCTAATAACACAAGCAATAGAAGATTTATTAAGTTTAAAAGATGCATCACAATTTATTTTATACCATTTACTAGGAGGAGGAATCCATTTGATCTTATTTTCTATATTGCTATTACCATTATGATTCGTGTCATTGATACCCCCTTTTTTACCTTTTCTGTATGTATCCTCATTCTCAAAATTACCTTTCTTAATTCGATTTTCATCATTTTTCCTCAGATTATTAAAATCATCATTGGGTTTTGGGGCTTCACCTGGTATATTATTGTTTAATCCCTCAGAAAACTCAGTTTCATCCTCGGGTTTTATAGTATATTGATATTCTTCCCACATATGTTGAGCTTTCATATTAGTATACACTGGGCATACTTTCACTTTGTTATATATGAAAGAATTTCGACTTTTCCATATATTCCAAGCTATAATAGCTAATTGTTCACACGCAAAGGATTTTTTCGGGTCATTGAGAGATAAACTAGCCATCCATGTGTCAATTGTCATTGAACACTGGTTGCTAGTTCTCAATGTGAGATTAGAAGCTAACCAAACCGCTCTTGCCCATTGGCACCCAAATATGAGGTGTTCAATAGATTCCACCTGATCATTACAAATAGAGCATAGATTTGTTTCACATGCCTTTCTTTTATAAAGATTTTCATTTGTAGGTAAAAGGTTTTTTATTGCCTTCCACATAAAATTCTTCACTTTATTAGGGACTTTAAGGTTCCAGATAATTTTCCAGATTTTAGGATCTATTTTTCCTGAAGATGAGGGGTTTAAGGAATTTTTATTTTTTTCCTCAGTCTCCTTTTCTTCTTTTAATATATGATATGCAGATTTCACACTATAATCCCCATTAATATTCACATTCCAAAAGATAACATCTTTAAGAGGGGTGAGAGGGATAAAGGTTTTAAAGATTTTTTCACAAATGTCAAGTGAGAAGTTCTCATTTATTAATTCTTTGTTCCATTTTCTTTCACCAGAGACAATGAACTCTTTTAGTAATTTTATATTTTTATTGCGAGGAGGGATTATATCATCAGTATTATGTATCCAAATATCAGTCTGAGGGTTTATAGTATGCCCATCTCCTATTTTCTATTTACTATATTTCAAAATAATTTCTCTTCCAGCTATTAGGCTTCTCCATCCCCAAGAGGGAGAGTACCCTAATTTTGCTTGGAAGAAATTAGTATCATTGAAATATTTACCTTTTAATATTTTGTAAAGTAAAGAGTCAGTTTTATTAATAAGGTTCCAGGCTTGTTTACCTAATAAAGCCAAGTTCATAAGATGGAGGTCTCTATATCCAAGACCTCCATTGTATTTACTATAAGTAAGTGAATTCCAATTACCCCAATGTACTCTTTTTTCCCCTTTACTACCCCAAAAAAATTTTGCTATTTGTGCCGAGATAATATCACAAATTTTAATGGGAAGTAAATAGGAGGACATATAGTAATTTGGGAGACTTTGAATTACAGCTTTAATAAGGGTTTCTTTACCTGCATTACTAAGGAACATGTTTTTCCAATTTTCGGTTTTCTTAATAACTTTTTCTACTAATAAATTGAGGTCCCTTGCCTTAGACCTTCCCCACTCAGTGGGTAGTCCAAGGTAGGCCCCTAAATTATTAGTAGTATACATATTTAAAGTATTCGTGATGATATCTTTCATAAAATGTGGAGTGTTTTCACTAAATTTTACTCCACATTTATTTAAATTGAGAGTGAGACCAGTTGCAAGCGCATATCTATTCATTATATCATTAAAAGAATAAGTTTCACAAAGTTCAGCTTTTAAGAAAAATACACTATCATCTGCAAAAAGCAAGTGGGTCAATGTAGGGCAGTTTTTAGCAATTTTAAAGCCTTTTAATAACTCTTTTTCCAATTTATCATTTACTAGTGCAGTTAATGTTTGAGAAATTATACAGAAAAGGAGGGGTGAGAGGGGATCTCCCTGTCTAATCCCTCTTTTAGGTTTATTCAAAGGGTGAGGTTGACCATTAATGAGAACAGAGTAAGAAACAGTAGAAACACAGTTAAGTATAAGGTCACACCATCTAGGATTAAAACCCATTTTAATCATAAGGTCATATAAAAAATCCCATTCCACATATTCATAAGCTTTTTTAATATCAGCTTTTATAATCATATTATAATTTTTTGAATTTTTTTGTTCTTTAATATACTTACACACTTCATGAACAATCATTGTATTCTCCTGAATGTGTCTACCAGGGACAAATGCTGTTTGGTTTTCATCAATAATATATTTCATAAGAGGTTGTAGTCTATTAACCATAATTCTTCCAATAATTTTATAAATGAAATTTGAAACACTTATAGGTCTAAAGTGTTTAATATTTATAGGGTTCTCATTTTTGGGTATAAGGGATATATACGTGTGGTTTATCTCTTCAAGCGATTGGTTGTTATACCAAAAATTGTTGACTAGTTTAATAATGTCAAGTTTCATAATTTTCCAATATTTTTTGTAAAAGAAACCAGGATACCCATCAGGTCCAGGGGCTTTATTAGCCCCTAATTCCTTAATGGCCACTTCAATCTCATTTATCATTAGTGGTTTAAGGAGATTTGCATTCATATTATTAGTAATAGAAGGTTTAATCACTTCTAATATGTTTTCATAATTCCGAGGGCCTATAGTATCAAATACATTATTAAAATAATTTATTATATTGTTTTTAATTTCAGTATCTCCATTAAGCCAATTATCATTATCATGCTGAAGTTTACTAATTTTGTTAATTTTTCTTTTTACTTTTGTGCTATTATGAAAGTATGCCGTATTTTTGTCTCCACACTTAAGCCAATTAATTCTAGAACGTGAGGCCCAAAATTCCTCTTCTCTATTCCAAGTAATTTCAATTTCTTTTACTATCTCATTATAGAGAATTTTATCATCTTCATTAGGATTTTTGGAATTAGTTAGATTTTCCAAATCTTTTAATAAAAGGTCTATTTTTTTTCTACTGTTATAGAACTTTCTCTTACTCCACACTGTTAAGATTCTTCTACACATATTAAGGTTTGAATTAAGTCTATTCTTCATAGTATGTATCAAAGATTTTCTAGAATTCCAAATGTTTTTTATAATTTCATAGCATTCTTTTTCCTCAATCCAAAATTTTTCAAAATAGAACCTTTTATATTTATTGTAATTATTATCCTCTAGGTGAAGAACTAAGGGGCTATGATCTGAACCTAGTGCAGGTAAGAGGGTAACCCAAGCATTTGGATATAGGTTACACCATTCTTTATTACCTATGCATTTGTCCAGTAGTATTTTTATTAGTTTATTACCTGCTCTGCGGTTAGACCAGGAGAAAGAGCAACCTTTACTAGTTATTTGCTGAAGTTGGAATTTATTCATAAAATCACTTAAAGCCTTCATATTTTTAGTAATTTTATTATCACCTCCCAGTTTCTCACTAATAAATCTGTGGTTATTAAGATCCCCTACTAAATTCCAAGGACAGTTTCTAGATGGATTACAAGCTGCATAATTTTTTAGAGTTTCAATTTTATCCAATTCATTTGGGGCACCATAGACATAAGTAGTGTAGTAAGTGCAATTATTTTTATCTATGATTTCACAGTGAATCAGGTTATCATTTTTCATAAGGACTTTTATGTTGTTTTTCATATTACTCATAAGAGCTAACCCCCCACTTAGGCCTTTAGGGTCTACTGTATCAATTAAGTTCATATTAAGATTATTAGCAACGTTTTGTAAAATATGAGACTGATTCTTAGTTTCAGAGAGAAAAATTACCTCGGGACGATACCTCCTCACAATATCGTTGAGGGTTTGGACTGCCAAAGGTGTGCCAATCCCTTGGCAGTTCCAAATTAGTTGTATCATATCTCGGGGTGGGCTTGTTTTAGGACAAGCCCGCAAACCTTTTCAGCATCCTCTTCAATGTCGATCCACTTCTCAGAAATGCCTTCTTCATTGAGTGATTCGGCATTTTTCTTATCAGTTTCTTCTTCATTCTCTTCTTCTTTTCTATCTTTTGCTTTACCTTTCCTAGATTCCCACAGCTTTCTTAAACGATTGTTATCCGAGTAGTAACTATTATCGGATCTTTTTAGATTTGGTAATTTCTTAATAGATGTTCGGCTTTTAATGTTGGGATTAGTGGTAAGTGTGAATGGGATTGGTAAGTTGGCTATGGTTTGGAAGGGTGAAGAGATGAGGTTCGATTGATTAGGGTTTTTGGTAAGGTATATCACCCATTCACCATGCATGGTTTATGACCAAAAATGGAATAACAATTATGTCCTTTTCCCACCTCTTTTTTTATTTATTTTTGTTTTGTTTTGGTAAAGTATATTAAAAGGTGAAACTTGTAAAAATTAAACAGAGGTTTTTTTTATTGTTCAAAAGCTTAATAATATAAAATGAAATAGTCATTACAAAGTTTCAACCAATCCCCGAAATGGGTGGTAAAGAAGAGAGAAGCCTAACTAATTGGAGATTAGGTTAATTGAGCATATCTATCACCACTTTATTGTCACTCAACACTCGAATGTCTTCAAACTGGAAATTAATAGCCGAAACTAAACCATTATGAACTCCTATCATCTCAGCTTCCTCTGTACTGTAAGATAAGAAATTTCGAGCATGACCATGTATTAGTTTATTATTTTTATCTAATAACATACAAGCAGAAGAAGAGTTATTATCAGATTTGAAAGAAGCATCTGAGAAAGCAAATAATGTCTTTTCTGTCACATTCTCATTCCATATTTTTGCCTTAACATTACCTGTATTTAAGCAACTGATTCCCCTTTTACCTTTCTTGTTTTCATAATTTCTTTTGTTTTGTTGAGTATTCATACTCATTGTATTGTTTTCATTTGAAGTTAGTATTTGTAACTGTAGTAGCAGTTGTAATAGTAGTTGTTGTTGTTTTATTAGCCTTAGAATTACCATTAATTTCATCATAGGCCTTTATTGCTTGTTGGATTACATTCTTTGGATCAGGTTTTTTTCCTTCGTAGCAAAAGTTGTATCTTTCACTTTATACCGTATATAAATAACAAAGCCTTAATCAATTGAGTAAACACTTTATGTTATTTAAACTCGGAAATTTAATAAATTACAGTTTTAAATCCAACTAAGACATTATAAGACTATAAAGCAAAAAAAAAATGCACATTTTTATTTTCTTTGTAACTCTCGCATGTGTCTCATTTCTCATAGCAAGATTATTTTTTGTTCGCCAAATGTTATAAATAGTAGTAGTAAAAACAACTCGTCGCGGTTTTCTCTTTTAATTTTTCTAAAATTTAATTTTTAAGATCGTGTTCATTTTTTATCAATACCCAGCCACTTTTTCACATATTTTCAAATGTCATTTGTGAAAACACATTCAAAGAATAGGGAATTGTTTGATTCGAAATTATCACCGCACAACCTACAAAATGGATCCAACTCCATATACACATATATCCTTCGTTCTAAACCTCTTTTATAGCGTCATCCAAATAATGATTGTGTACTTATAAATAAAACATGTATCCTATACAATATTTGTCTAAGTTTTAGAAAAAGATCGGCGACAAGATTTCTTATATAAAGCATGGTACTCAGCATTGGGAAAATAGTTGGCATAGAAAAACCATCTATATAATATTCTTACACCTTCCACATTCTCAAGAGAAGTTCCAATCTCATCATTTAACTTGTATTGACTTGCCATATAGCCAAAAAATTTGTATCATTAAATAATTTCCATGTACCCATTTAATCCAAAGTTTATCCTTTTTATCAACATTTCTCTATATAGATTTTCACTTGACTTGTGGAGATTTACAATCTCAATAAAAGCTCCTATAAACATTCACAATTCGATTTCGCACACAAACCAAAATCAAATATATGGACAACCAAAAACACATTATCCCTTGAATACTGATACAATAAACTCTAACCGACCAGCATATGAAAGAGAAGGGGCGTTCCAAGATCGAACATAAATCTCGTGAAAGTAAAATCGAAATTTCAAGTGATATACCAAAATATCGAAAAGGCATAACCCCCTTCTCAAATTGTGTTGTTTCTAATATGTCTTCAAGCTCTTCACTTTTTATACCCTGATGTCTCCTCATTTGTCATGAATTAATCCTAGTTGGAGACACCATTTTTAGTGATTTAGAAGTCTTTCTAGTCGATTTTCTTGTGAAATGTTACACTTTCCTATTTCTAGTCATGATTTAGTAAATTATTATTTTTAGAGCATATTGGTTTTAATTATTTATTTAGTGTGAAGCTTTAAAGATAATTATGGAGAATAATTAGGCCCTGTTTGGTTTGTGAAAACATTTTCTGTTTTTGTTTTCAGAATATATTTTCAGAAAATGATTTTCGTTTTCTTTTCAAAAATTTTAGAAAATATGGAAAACGTCGATTTTACGTTCTCCAATATAGCACTGTTTTCATTAAATTTTCCAGAAAGCTGTTTTCATTTTCTGTAGCCAAACACGTTTTTATTAGTATTTTCAAAAATATAGAAAATGAAAACAGAAAATACCCATTATTTTCACGAACCAAACAGGGCCTTAGAGTCCAAGTCAAAGACTAAAAGATATGGAAAGAGATTAGCATGGAAATTGGAGATAAGGAAAGAAAAGCTAAAAATATGGAAAAGGAAAAGCTGCCTTAAATCTGAATTTCACCACCCACTATCTCAAAATCGATGGGGAATTTGGAGAAACGTTCAAGAGCAAAGTTGGAGATTCTGAGACGATGAATTTCGACTACTCACACACGTCAAAAGGATAAGTATGGCCAAAGTGTGGCCCCTTAACTATGGCCAAAGTGCACGGGCCGCCCCTATCTTCATTTTTACCCTTTTACGCCCCTTATCTTCACCTTTTGTGACACCGTTATCCATTTTTTCATTTTTCTGTCAGTTGACCGTTAGTCAACGCCACATGGCGCCACGTTACTGCCACCTCAGCACCACGTCACCCCAACCGTCTTCGTCATCATCGTCCCTACCTTAAAAAAAAATTGAAGGTTTGAATGCTTCAAACCTTCAACAATGGAGGAAAAATAAAAAAAGCATTCTCGAATCTGTGAAACAGTCAATCCTCAAACCACAGTGTTTCCTAGTTACATGGTATAAAATGTCATTATAGTAAGAAAACAGAATACATAAAAATTAGTTGCTTGAGAAGTTATGTTTGTTTTGATATTTGGCTTAGGAGATGAAACAGGTGAAGAAGTGTAATTTCTTAAACGTGCAATTGGTGAATTAATATTCGTTATATCTCCCATCCTATATAACAATAATTCCACGTTATAACAGATAAAAATTAAATAGGAAAGTTGTAATAATAGCAAGGATGAATGGGTTTTTCTCCAACACTTGGTACCCGCCCTAGAGCAGGTTGGATTTCTTGCACAACTGTATGTTTTGTATCTCGCTCATGAACTATAACTGTCCCAAAATCACCTGTTCAGACACATCAAACAATTATTATTATTATTAGATTATTTTAATGTACAAAAGAGAACAATTAAGTACCTTCTCCAAGTGGCTTAATTTCTTCCACAACAACATTTATATCTTCTTCAAAACGTTTAGCTGGTGCAGTGTCACCATAATCTATGTTCATCAGTAAACCTTCAACTCGCTGTAAAACTCAAAAAAAAATCAGAATATGAGACAAGTAAAAAAAAGTAAAAAGAGATAAAAACCAGTAAACAAAATTAGTTGAAAATGAAAAAGTAATTGAGGAAGTTGTTATCATTGATGCATTGCAAGTATATTTTTGTGGTAAGAAAGATGATTACACGACAATAGAATCCCTTAGACCGAGAGAATATATTTACCGACGAATAGCCTACTGGGTTAATGCTTCACTAAAGGTGGAAACACCACAACTTTCTCCAGTAGTGGGATCAGTTTATTTGCATATTTGACATGAACTGGATGAGCAACATACTCAGCAATACCTTCAGTACTCTCAAAGCTCGACTCAAACACGTGAGTGAAACCTTGGTGAAGATTCTCGGCGCTCAAAGAAAATGTGATTTAATACTGTCATTTCTCAAAGAAAATGGCTATACAAATACCCAATTGGAGATTCTTGTGACCAAATATCCACAGGTTATATGTGCTAGTCTTGAGCATACTATTAAACCAAAAATGAAGATTTTCCAAGATTTAGGCTTTTCAGCATCTGATACAGCTGATATTATCTCATTTAATTTATGGATGTTTACGCATAGCGCTTATAATCGAATAATGCCTGTCATTTATGTGCTTAAGAATGTGTTGGGTTCCATTACTAATGTTGATAAGTTGTTAAAAGTTAGTGGGTGGTTTTTTAAATATGATTTGGAGAAGACCCTTTTGGTTAATCTCGAACATATGAAGAATTGTGGTATCGATAAGTCTCAATTGACTCAACATATCCATAATTTTCCCATGTTTTTCTTGAATAAACCAGAGAAAATGGAGAGAATTATTAAAAAGGTTAATGAGATGGGATTTTATATATGTTATCACTGCTGTAAGTTCAATGAACGATAAGAATTGGGATCATAGATATTGGATGAGATTTTTTTTAATTTTTCCTCCATTGTTGAAGATATTAAGCATTCAAACCTTCAAATGTTTTTTTTTAAGTTAGGGACGATGATGACGAAGACGGTTGGGGTGACATGGCGTTGAGGTGGCAGTGACATGGCGCCATGTGACGTTGACTAACGGTCAACTGACAGAAAAATGAAAAAAGGACTAACGGTGTCACAAAAGGTGAAGATAAGGGGCGTAAAAGGGTAAAAATGAAGATCAGGGGCAGCCCGTGCACTTTGGCCATAGTTAAGGGGCCACACGAGGGCTTTACCCTTTTACATTTTATACGATTAAAGGGGTGAGATGTCAATTTAGTTAAAGTACAAAGGTTAATATAAGTATTTACTCTTAAAAATATAAAGAAACCTACAGACAAATTCTATAGTACAAACTATGAGTATTAAAAAAAATCGATAAGTATTTTCTTTGCTTCATCCTCCGAGAAGTGTCCTCCTCCTCTGTAACAAGAAATATTTATATGTACTTTCATTTTTGAAAAATTACATTACAAGTATGAGTAATAAAAATATATAATTCATCTCGCTAGTATTCTCTCTAATAGTTTGTCTTCCTCACAAAACTTGTCAAATGCACAAAAGTTTTAATTGGGAAGGAGAGAACAAACTCCAAAGGCCAAACAAACCCCCAACGAGAGCTTGTTTAGCAACCCAATCAACTACCCTGTTTTTGGATCTCTTAAGATAAGAGATTTGAAGATTATACAACTCTTTACAATACCTAACATTCTTAACTAACACATTAGTAAGATTGTCTAGATTACACTTTGCATTAATTTGATTTACAAAAGTTAAATTATCACTTTCAATGGTGATGCTTCCAGTTGGATAAAATGAAGCCATCTTACACGCATTTAAGATGCCCCTTCCTTCAGCTTCCACCACTGATCTTGTGCAGATTTTCTTAGCAAAACCTTATACCATCTGACCTGCAGAATTACGTAAAACACAAGCAAATGAGGCTTTGTTAGTCCTTAAATTAACTGATGCATCATAGTTAATTTTAAACTTTCCAACTATAGGGGGACCATCCACAAGTCTCAACTAAGTTAGAAACAACTTGACAAAAGTCCACATTATTCACATTAGCACCTGAGTTCAAAGTCAGATTTCTAGGAACATAAGAGTGATGAAATTCCTCATTTCTAGCCTCAGGTTTTTTAGCATTAGCTATAACAAACTCATCATAGGCTATAAGCATTCTTTTAACCATGTTTAAAGGGTCAGGGACAATTCCTTTGAACAAAAATTCATTCCTTCCTTTCCATATAAACCAAGCTGTAAAGCAAGCAATTTTTCCCATATCAGGTGTAGTATCTGCTCTATCAATGGAGCATTTTCTCACAAATTAAATCCATTTGTTAATATTGTAAGATGGTTCAACCATAGAAACAAAGTTTAATGGGCTTGCTAACCAGACTGCTCTGGCCCATGAGCATCTACAGTTTCTTCCTGAATCCCACAAAGTTCACATAAAGGAGATTGGATAGATCTCCTCTTGAACCTATTAAAGTTTGTAGCAAGCCCATTCTCACTACATTTCCATATAAAATTTTTGATCTTTGGCAAAATATTAAGTTGCCAAATAAATTTCCATTCCTGAGTTTCAAATTTAAAGGAGGAACTCCTTTTATCTTTTAATTTCTCAGCCTTAGTGTATTGTTGAGCCCTCCAGAACTTTTGATAACATTCTTTAACTAAAACATCTTCAGTCTTAGAGCAAGACCATATTTGAGTGTCATCACAAGGAAAGTAAGGAATGTCAATTTAAGTTGTTCTACATGCTTGCGTTTTGGTTTCTACTTCTAAGTTTTCCTAATGTTGTAGCTGCAAAACAAGCCATTTTTTGTTTTTTATTCTTGATGAATTTGTCCCAAAAAATAAAAAATGACTCTTGATGGTAAAAAAAACATTCAAATCTAATTACTTGACTCAGATGGGTCACTTGCTGTATCAATGTCTGGTTCTTGATGAAGGATTTTGGTAAAGAGGAAAATTCCAAATCCAATTATGACAATTTTCACAAATTGATTTCTGAATATTTTTATCAAAAAGTAAATTTCAAATATATAATAAAAAACTCTCCTATACATGCCTTTTTTTCTTGCTAAATTCATCCTTCCTCTACCCTAATCTCTACCATCACCACCAATATCCACCGGGGCTAATCAAATTACCTCAATCCGATCCGTGGACCCTATAAGGAGTAAAGGAGTTTCTTTGAGGAAAGCCAAAATTATATTATAACCTTCTTAAAGTATGCTTTCAATTTTTTTCTTCTTCCTTTAGCCCGAGTTTAAATAAATTTTGTACCGATAACACTTCTTTCCTGATATCATTATATTTTTAATTTTTGGAGTTCGATAAAATTTGGCGGGTTACTGTCGATCCCAATCACACACTAAACAACAATTTTATCGAATTCAAAGAGTAATTATAAATGTGTTAAAATAAAATAAAAAATTCAGATGTCGAAAATGAAAATTAATTAGAATAATGATTAGAGAACCAGTTTGGGGATTAGAGAAATTAAAAATTGATAAGATAAAAAAACTACTAACAATTTTTTATTAATATACATTTGTACCAATAATAAGAAGACAATTAAAACAAATCAAATTAAAGCAATGCACCAAAAATTTGATGCCCTCTCGGATGAAAAATTGTTTCTCATCCTTTCTAAATACATCTAGAACGATCTCGTCAAATATTGTTTCTCATCTCCTCTAAATACATCTAGGATGAGCTCGTCAAATACTTAGTAAGGGACTACGTGCACCGAATATGATATAATTAAAAACCAAACCGACCTTAATACAATCTAAGTATAACATCCCGCACCAAGTCATATTGTGATGAAAGTAGAAGTGCCATCTAACATAGACTCATCGTTCTAGTTGCATCTATGTGATTATGTGAGTCCACATTATGCATGTGAGATGAAACGTCATAGTAAAATGTTTATAAGCCGAGCCGATTCTAAACTAAAGTATTAAAAATTTAGTCTTAGACTCAATAAAATTTATATTTTTTGGGACCCCAAATATATATAATATATATACCGCATAGACCTTGAACCCAAATAAAAAATTTAAATACAACCCAAACCATTTAAAATAAAAAGTAGACATAATAATTCATGATTGAAGTTTTGTACTTTTGTTAGAAAATCTGGAAAGATGAAAGGTCAAGAGGAACAAATTAGCGTTTTTGGTTATAGATTATAATTTTACAAGTGAGTAAACAATGAAAAATAACCGTAAATCTCTATCATTCACAAGCCGTCATTCTGTTTTAATTTTAAATCTCTATTACTTTTTTCTATTTTCAAATGTAGTAATTTTTAAATCATATTGTGTTGTTAAAATTATGAACAATATTATGCACTTTAATTATTTATTTAATCTATATATATAATATAAAATTACATGTTACATTATTATCATAATTCCCGAAAAAATATCTTCCTGTAAATGAAAAAAAAATTGATTGAATCCAAAAAAAGAGCGCTTAGACAATTTTTTTATCAACAATTTTGTTAATACACCATGTAAAATTGAAAATATAGAAAATGAGAATAAACAATATCAAGAAGAGAAGGTTATGTAGAGCATTAAGTCAACCGTTTTCAAAGGCAAAAGGAGTCAATCTAGTGTTAGGAGAGAGATATGCATCAAAGGATGATCTTTCATTGGACGTCAGTTGGTGACATCTTCAAAAATACAAGAAACGTAGAGCGGGTTGGTCAAACACAAAATATACACGATTGTGTACATGCTAAAGAAGATTGCGAGTTTTATGTTCGTGGTGTTTTTAAATGAAGTAGAAACATATGGGAGGTTACATGGTTAGAGGAACATACTTGTCAAGCTAGAACACTTGTAATAAATCATCAGCAAATGACTTCAAAATTTATAAGGGATGAAATATTCTCTATGGTGAACACCGATACAGATATAAAAATCGCATTGATGCAAATTCAATTGCATAAGGATTATGGTCACTGTATTTCATATGGTAAGACAAGGTGTGGTAAACAAAAGGTTCTTGAAAACTATATGGGACACATAAAGTGGCATTTACGTCTTTACCCAACATGTTTTGGTGCTTTAAGAATGACTAACCGGGAAAAAATTTACGAGTTTAAGTATATGCGAATTGTGGATAACAAAGCAACTTTTAATATGGTTTTTAGGCATTTGGAGGTAGTATCGAAGGGTTCAAACATATGAAGCCCGTAGTTAGCATTGACGCAATCCATTTATATGGGAAGCATGATAAGAAGCTACTTATTGTGGTCGCCTTTAATGCTAAATATGAACACGAAGTTGATTTTGTGCCCCAGACGGGTAGAGAGGGTAAGAAGACTGTGTGGGATATATTGTCTAGGTTACAAATGGTGAATTACACAGAGTAAATTTTGATCAATATTAGTAATATCATCGTTACAATTGTGTTAGTAGTAGATCCGTTAACAAAGTCTAGGGAAAGGGAGAATTTTTTGAGATTAGCTATTGAGGTTGATTTGATGAAGCTACTTGTGTCAACAATTCTTATTCAAGATTACTTTCAAAGGATCGAGTACAAAGGAATACACGTTATATATTTTGAATTTGGAATCTTTTACCAAAAGAAATAAGAAATTTCAGCAAATAGAGTGGCATAAGGGTTGGGTAAGGAGTTGTCTTGAGGGGTTCCACCTAACCCAGTGATTAAGAGCGTTGTTATCAAAGAATCTTCTACTTTGTATGGAGAGCGGATGTATTTAAGAAAGTTCGGGTAGACGCAAGAATACCAGGCGGGGATGGGAAACCATACAGGAGGTAGGGGAGCTATTATCGAAGAAGGACTATAATCAAAAAAATATGGTTCATATTAATTTCTATTGAAACTATATTTTTGTAACTTCTATATAAGCTATGTCTAACACTTCCACTAGCAAGTATTGTTGCGAAGTATTTTTTTTGGAACCTCGTTCCTATTTGGAAATTTGTTGCCGCAACGAGGTGTGAGGGAGGGGGGAAATATAATCTAAAACCAAATTATATATTTTAAAACTTGTATGATTTGAAAATAATTTGTATTTTAATATTTTGTTGATAATTATCTTTAAAATTTGTAAATTTAATTAGTTAAGTTTGTAAAACATTTTGTAGTAATTAAAATGGAACGTCTATCTAAGTTTTTATCCATTTTATTTTGTTTCCAGTCCGAAATACGTGTGGTTGGCTGGTTAAAATATGACCCTTTGTGTTCTTATTTTTGGTCTCGTCTCCCCATGCATAATTGCATAGTAGCAGTACTTTTTCCTTAGGAGGAAACTACAAATACTCTCCACCACCACATCACCCCGCTTTCTCCTAAATCCACTAAACCCACTTCAAATCTACCACCATCACTAGTCCATCACTAACAACAACATTCAGAAAACTCAGGTATGGCTATGGCTGCTTCTTATTTTCCATCTCCTGAATCTGTTATTAATGCTCCCCCGACGTTACCCACATACTCTACCTTAAAAGGTAGCTCACTCAACTTACCTAACAAGTATACCACTAATGTTGAAAAACAACAAACTATCAACAGAAAATTTGAGCTTGTATTGAAAAATTGTAACCCTGTACCTTTTGTGCCTTGAAAGAATCTAGATTTTTCAAAACACGAAAACATGTTGAAAAGGTTGGGTTTATGGGATTTTGCCCATATGGAGTTTGATACAGGCCTTAGGGTGGATTTGATTGCTGAATTGGTAGCTAATGCAGTGAAGTTGCATCTGAAGAAGAGTGAGGGAGTAGAGTTGGAGTTGGAGTTGAAGGAAGATTCAATGGCATTTATTGAGGATTTTGTGTTAAATTGGGTACTTTTGCACGGTGATACATGGTTGTTGCCTGATGAGGTGTTGAATTGGATTGGGCCGGGCTTCTTTGGTTCATGGTGGAGAATGAGTTGAGTCAAGGGGTTAATTTAGAGGAATGTTATTACGCTTCCCATTTACAGCTTTTGATTAAGTCGCAATGTGATGCAGCATAAGGCTTGCCTTGAAGTAATGAAGATGAAGGATATAAAGATTCTTCAACTGAAAACAGGAAACTTATAGAGGAAATGCAAAATGAAGTATCAGAATTGAACATAACATACCGTGAGGAAATAAAGAAAAGGGATGAAGAGATTCTTCATCTTGAGCTTGAGCTGCCTAAATACAAGAAACTTGACGAGGGTTACAAAGAAGCCTTAGAGGAAACCGAGACAACTGTACATTGCAGTAAAAGTTATGAGGTTCCTGAAGATGGTAGTAAAAAGAGGTTAAGGATTGAATCAAAATCTCAAGGCAAAAATAAGTTGATATATTCAGGAGAAGTAAAAAAATTAAAATATATTTAGGGAAATTTCCAAGTGAAGAAGCAGCTGCTAGAGCTTATGATGCTGCTTGTCTATGCCTTAAAGGTTCCAAAGCAAAACTCAACTTTCCAATGTCTTCTTACATTCAATATCTTCCTCCTTTAGACACATTCTATAAATTACAAGTAATACATAATAAACGAGCATTAATTAAAGCTATAATCTAACTCAGATTGTGTCAGTTGAGCAAGTACTTAGAGATGGTCTTATGAGTTTGTCTTACTATCTGATGTAGTTTTGCAAAACATCAGTGGAACCAATGGGTGAAGAGGTATCACAGCTTTGTAGGATGCATTTTACATCAGAATTGGTCGCTTTATATAATAATAAATTACCATGCAAGCTTTGACGTTCCAACAATTACAAAAATTAGCAAGAGAAGAGTATCGTGTATATCACGTTGTCTGGAATTTTTCTTTCACTAACAACTTGCATTTTAGCCCGGATACCTCAGAACTATGCACATAATCATCATTCCCAAGTGTTACCTAGACATCTATAGTATTAATATCACCATCTAACAAAATATCATTTGTAGAAGATGCCTTTGGTGGTGAATCTGTGTCCTTGTTTGCTGCATCCTCATCTTCAAAACAATGAGATTGTTGGACTTACAAACAAACTCTCTTTGACCATATCTGCGATAGCTAAATTGTAGTCATCGATCTTTGTCTCATATTTAGTTCTTTGTGAGAATATAAGTTTTTTAAAATGTAGATTTGAATATGTTCAACCCACAAAAATTTTGTCTCCATTTCTTTAAAGCAAATACAATGGCTGCAAGTTCCATGACATGAAATGGATAACTTTGCTCATAAGGCTTCAATTTCCTTGAGACGTAAGTCGTAAGTGATAACTCAGGATTAGGCGGTTGTGAGTTTCATGATGAGTAAAGAGTGATTTATGGTGAAATTGACAAAAGTCTAACTTTGAATTTTCTGAGGGAAAATGGAAGTAACTAGAATAACGTTTAGTGAACAAGTTTAGGGATCAATTAGAGAAATTAAAAATTAATAAGATAGCAATCGACAAGAAAAAATTATATCAACACACATGTGTACCAACACAAAATCAAGAAGGTAATTAACCAGAAAATTGATGCGAAGTCCAACGAAAAATTGCTTCACATCCTGTTTACATCTAATACGTGGCAATGAATAAGATATCAATAAAATCACGATGACCTCACTACACTCTAAGTATAGACGTCACACCAAGTAATATATAGCGATGAAGCTAGGAGTATCGACCTACATAAACTAATTGTTATGGTTACATTAAAGGTATCATGTGAGTGTGCATTGTGTATTAAAGATAAATAAAATAAACAATTAAACTCCATATGTGCATAAACAATTTCATGATTTAAGTAACGATATTTAACCAGAATCGAATCCAAGAATTTACAGTGTGGTGTCATATGGTGCTCAAGAAATAACTAGGTTCCACTAATATTCTTCTCTAGGCTTATTTTGATAATAAATATGAGGCATGTATAAATCCAAAAATCCTCGTTCCAATAATCTAGGGTTTATGAAAATATTCCACTTTTTAAAAATTAGGAAACAAAATGATAAACAGAGTAATACAATACTTATTAAATTGTAGAGAGTTTTTCTTTTTTGACATTTTTTCTATTTTATTTTCTTCATTTATTATGATTGCAACCTTTTCCTCAAGAATACCACTCTCGATCCTGTCCTTTCCGTTCTCCACCACCACCACACCCCGCCTCACCACCCATTCAAACCCCCCACAAACCACAAATTAACTAAACCCACTTCAAATTCACCACCACCAGTCCACCATTACTACCACCATCAACAACAACACTTTAAAAAATCAGGTATGGCTGCTTCTTATTCTCCAACTCCTAACGAGTATAACATTGATGTTGAAAAACAGCAAGCTATAGAAACTAAATTTCAACTTTTAATGGAGAAGTTTAACCCGGTACCTTTTGTGCCTTCAAAGAATCTCGATTTTTCAAAACACCAAAGCATGTTGAAAACGTTGGGGTTGTGGGAATTTGCTCATATGGATTTTGATACAGGTGTTAGGGTTGATTTAATTGCTGAATTGATCGCTAGTTATGATCCAAAATTTGAGTGCAGTTATGTTAACGGGACTAGAATTACAGTTAATAGGGCCCATTTAGCTCGTGCAATGAAGTTGCATCTGAAGATGAGTGATGTGGTAAAGTTGGAATTGAAGAGAGATTCGATGGAATTTATTGTGGATTTTCTGTTGAACTAGGTGCTTTTGCACGGTGATAAGGGTTTGTTGCCGGGTGAGGTGTTCAATTGGGTGAAAGTGATAAGAGATAGACATCCGGAGAAGTTGGATTGGGCCGGGCTTTTATGGTTTATGGTGGAGAAGGAGTTGAGTCAAGGTGTTAAATTGGTGGATTGTTATTACGCTTCCCATTTACAGTGTTTGATTAAATCGCAGTGTGAGGAGGTGTTCATAGAGGAAGAGGCTAAGAAGTTGGAGTTGTATGAGTTGCGTAAAGAAATGAAGAAAAGGGATGAAAAGATTGTTCATCTTGAGCATGAGTTGTCTGTAAACAGGAATGTTGTAGAGCATTATGAAGAAGCCTTATCGGAAATGCAAGAAAATGTAGAGCATTACGAAAAAACCTTAAAGAAAATGCATAAAGTAGTTGCAGAATGCAAAAGAATGTGTTTGCTTCCTGAAGAATCCTTAGAGGAAACTATGACACCTGCAAAGTGTAATAAGAAGAGTTACGAGATTGATGAAGAAGGAATATGTAAGGATGATGAAGGTGGTAGTAATAAGAGGTTAAAGATGGAATGCAAAAAGAAGTGAAGGGTCATCCTCTATTGCACATCTTCCTCCTCAAGATACAGTTATGTCTGCTGAAACCATCAAAAGCGGAAAGAAGTTACATGGAATTAACAAAATAAGCCAGAGGGCATGGAGAGTTAGAATAAGATCAACAAAACTAAATAAAGTAATAAATTTAGGGTCATTTCCAAGTGCAGAAGCAGCTGCTACAGCACATGATGCTGCTAATTTATACCTTAATGGCTCCAAAGCGATTCTAAATTTTCCAAACTTATCCTACTTGGCATATCTTGTTGGAGAGGTCACCGGTTCGAGTCTCTCCACCGCCACCCACTTAAAATTTGCACGTGCTTCTTGAGAGCTTGCACGTGAGGGGGCGTGTTGGAGTATAATATCTCACTAATATAATGTCTTCTCTTAACAGTTCGGACTTTTAGTTGAGTTGGCAATTTAACATGGTATCAGAGCTCCACGGTAGACCGTGGTCACGGGTTCGAGTCTCTCCACCGCCACCCACTTAAAAAAATCTGCACGTGCTTCTTGAGAGTTTGCACACGTGAGGGGGCGTGTCAGCTTCGGCTGCTAAAAACACTTCTCTTCTTGAAAATGCAGTTACTAACAATGGAGAAGTGTGTTAAGATTTAGAGACACAGAGAAGCCATTAATGGCGAGAAGCAAGCTTACAAGAAGAAGATGAAGAACAGTTTTATTAAGTTGTAAAGTAATGCAATGTATCCGTATATATACAATTGTAATCTATATCACAGCTAAGTTACAGCTGGAAATCTAAACTAACTAACAGATTCATGATCTAAATTTTGTTTAATTGCATAATAGTCCTTCATCTTTGTTGTTCTCTATTTTCTACATTTTGTTTTGTTCTAGAAGCGAATTCATACTCCAAGATCCCCCCCACAAGCGGAAGATGGATATTAGTAAGATTCAGCTTGCTAATGTTATTGTGAAAAGCGAGAGAACCCAAAGGTTTAGTGAATATATCAGCTAACTGTAAAGTAGAAGGAATGTAAAAAAGCTTGATAATTCCTTCTTGAATCTTTTCTCGTGTGATCTTACAGTCAATGTCTACGTGTTTAGTCCTTTCATGTTGAATGGGATTAGTAGACATTGCTATAGCAGACTTACTATCCGAGTATACAAGAGCTGAAAAAGAGTGAGGAACTCCATAGTCATGTAATGCATATAATAGCCACTGAATTTCACAAGTAGTTGTTGCTAAAGCTCTATACTCAGCTTCAGCGGATGATCTACTTATGGTAGATTGTTTTTTACTTTTCCAAGAGATCAAAGAATCACCCAAGAATATGCAATAACCAGTGATACTTCGACGAGAATCCAAACAACCAGCCCAATCACTATCGCAATAAGCCTTTAATTTGATTGGTGAAGCAGAGGAATAAAATATACCCTGTCCAACTGTGAGTTTAAGATAACGTAGAACACGTTGCGCATCATTCCAATGATTAGTTGATGGTTTGGAGAGAAATTGGCTTAAACAGGTTATAGAGTAGGTCAAGTCAGGTCGAGTTATTGTTAGATATAACAACCTCCCAATCAATCTTCTGTAAGATGAAGCATCTTCTAATAGGTCCGTTTCATCTTGTTTGAGTTTTAAAGTAGACTCCATTGGAAATGCTACGGGTTTGGAACCAAGAACTCCACATTCAGTGAGTATGTCAAGAGCAAATTTTCTCTGACATAAAGATATACCTTTGGAGTTTCTTGCAACTTCAATACCAAGAAAAAATTTCAACTCCCCTAAGTCTTTAATAGTGAATTCGGAATGTAGAAAAGATTTGATCTTGGAGATTTCAGATAGAGAACTACTAGTGATGATTATGTCATCTACATAAACCAATAGTGCAATAAAGGTTGAAGAAGTACCTTTAGTAAATAAGCTGTAATCACTGTTGGAGTGTGTGAAACCATAGTTAATAAGGGCAGTAGAAAGTTTAGCAAACCATTGTCTAGAAGCTTGCTTTAGACCATATAGACTTTTGTTTAGTCTACAAACTGAGTTTGGAGGAGCTTTAAGTCCATGAGGCACCTTCATGTAGATAACCTCATTTAGCTCACCATGAAGGAAGGCATTGTTCACATCAAGTTGATGTAAATGCCATTGATTTGAAGAGGCAAGGGCAAGCATTAATCTAATAGAAGTCACCTTTGCAACAGGTGAAAAAGTATCAAAAAAATCCAAACCTTCTTGTTGATTGTAGCCCTTTGCAACAAGCCTTGCAAAAATCTAGACCATATAGGCATTATTTTGTTCTAGAAGCGAATTCATACTCCAAGAAAGTGAAACTCGAACAAGACTAAGTAATTGAGTAATGATCTTTAAATCTCTTCTTGGGTGTCACTAAAAGTAGGTAAGTATGAATATTTTCAATGATTAAGTGATAACTGAATAATGGTAAATTAAATGGTTGCCAATTAAATGTTTGCATTCTTATGGAATAGCTGATGTTGTGATCTTGTTTTTTAATGAGATATTAAATGGATGTATGAATTCTGATTTTATTCTACATGTCTGCATTTTTGGTTTTTAATTCTAAGTTATCCTATATTGTACCTGCAACATGCCATTTATGTTTTTTAATTCTTGATGAAAATTAGTCCAAAAAAAAAATCTTTATGGTATTCTTTAAGTATAAAGATTTCAACCTTTTTTTTTCTTCTACTTTTAGCCTGAGTTTAAAATAATGGTTGTAACGGTAGCACTTCTTCAAGATTCATCTTTCATGATATCAATATCTCTAAACATGTTTAATTATGGAGTTTGATAATATTTGGTGGATTACTGATTGTATAATTGCATAAAATCTATAACACAACAAACAACTACTTTACCAGATTCTAAAATTATTCATAAACGTATTAAAATAAAAAATAAATTTCAAATATTGAAAATAAAAAATTAACTAGAATAATGATTAGAGAACAAGTTTAGGAATCAATTAGGATAACTAAAAATTGATAAGATAAAAACTGCAACAACAAAAATATATGTAAACACACATTCAAGACAATTAAAACAACTCAAATCCAGGGAATGCACCAAAATTTTGATTCGGACTCAGATGCTTCACAGCCCCTTTAAATATGTCTAAGATGAACTTATACCCGACAACAACTTCAAATATGTCAAATATTTTAGAGGACAGTGGCATCAAATAAGATATCAATAAAAACCACGAATACCTTAATACACTCCATTACATACATTGCCACTAGTAGCAAATCAAGGAATAGAAATGAAGATAAGCCTAAAATGTAAAAGAATTAACGTTTCCGAATTTTTTTTATATCTTTTAAGTGTTATACAGATAAAATTAAACAAAAAAATATAGACAGCAACATTTAAATATCATAAATTATAACTTCATATAATAAAAAATTATTTAATTTTCATTATTGCTATTTGATTTTTTTTCCATAATCTTATTACTTATAGCATATACAATATACAAAAGATATGTAATTTTATGGAATTATTAAAGAAAGCATTCTCATAGAGTTTTTTAATAACTTTTTTAGATCTTTAATAATTTATTTAATTAAAAAATACCTAATAGAACAATTATTTATAGAAAAACATCACTTTTATATTATTTATACTTTTACTATCTTTATTATTAAATATATTATTTTATTTTTAATACAATATTTATTTTAAACAAATAATAGGATACTTCAACCAGCACCACCACCACTACCATGTATTTAACCACCACTACAGCCACCACAACCATCACCACCTCTACCACCAGAACGACCACCACCACCTACTACTATTACTAATTTCATCACATGCGCGCGTCCGTGAATTTTTTTTTAAATCATAATAGCTAATTCAAAAAAAAATTAGAAAATTAAAAAAATTGCGTTTTTGGATAAAGCAAATTAATATTTACGTCTGTGATTTTTTTTTTTTCGCAGACACGAAATTCACTGTTTAAAACATGGAATTTCATGTATTAAACAGTGAATTTCATGTCTGCGGAAAACAAATTCAGTATTTCAAAACATGGAATTTCATGTTTAACGGTTCAAAACATGGAATTCCGTGTCCGCGAATCCAAAATTCAAAAAAGACAAAAAAACAAAAAATCAAAAAATTCTGAAAAAAATCATAGATGTAAATATTAATTTGCTTTATCCAAATATATAAATTTTGGATTTTTTTTTATTTTTTTAGAATTAGTTACGATGATTTTAAAATAAAAAATTACGGACGCGTACGTGTAATAGATTTTGTTTTGTTTTTTCTAATTTCTTTTTTATTTTTTTAATTACTAATTATAGGGGTAGTTTGGGTGGGGCTGTTTTTTTATAAAATATCTTATTCTATGTATCTTTTTTAAAATAATTTTTTAATAAGACATTAATCTATAATTGGTTCATATTTTATAATAAAGAATCTAACTAAACATTAAAAATCAAACAAAAAAAGTTATGACAAAAAAAGATCTACAACATTTATGGATGAATATTAAAAATCCCTACCACAAAATATACCAGTAGTAATTTATAGTTAAAGTTGAACACAATTTTAAATTTGAGAAATTAATAATAGGGTGTTACCATATTAAATAACAATTTAAAGAATAGCTAAAAAAAATTTTTTAGAAAAAACTGAAGATAGGCTTAAGCCAATTTCTTTCAACGTGACTCCGCCACTGCATATGCCACACCAAATCATTGGGTGATGAAAGTAGACGTTTTATCTAACATAGACTCATCGTTCTAGTTGCATCTATGTGATCATGTGAGTTCACATTGTGCACGATCAGATGAAACGGGATAGTAGGCGTTTGATGAAACGAGACAATAGAGTGGTTCTACACATAACTTCAACCACTTCCGCCTTCCCCTTTTTTAACTCTTTCCTACTCAGATTTTTATTACACACAACTCTAAACACGTTGGCTAGCCCGATAATCGCGTCACTAATCGCTTTGTCTTCGAAAAGACCTGGGATACTAGCCACGAATAGGTACTGCATCATCACGTGACAGTCGTGAGATTTCATTCCTATAATCTTGCCCAAGTCACTTTGAACGTTATTTCTCAAACTCGATGCGAATCCATCGGGAAACTTCTGTGCCTTCAGCCAGTCAAGAAACACTTTTCGCTTTTCCGTTGATAACGTATAATTACCTCGAGTCATTATTTGTTTACCTTTTTTCTCTTTCAACCACAAATCTGGCCTGATGTTCATTTCCTTGAGATCAATTCTCGCTTTCACGTTGTCTTTGTTAAGTTTCCCATCAAGACCTATAACTGTGCCGAGAAGAGCATCACACACGTTTTTCTCGCAATGCATGACATCAATGTTATGTTTCAACAAGTTTTCGGACCAATAAGGTAAACGATAAAAGATACTTTTTTTCTTCCAATTGAATACACGAGGACCAGTCTGTCTCACAATCTTTCCCCCAAAATCCTTGTGTTTCCGGGAAGCACAATGGGAAGCCCATCTAACTGTGTCTGAATATCGGCAGGTTTATATTTCTTCGGTGGGCGCCTACCATCAGATTGCTTGTACAAAACATTTTCGCTTCTAAATCGATGGTTGATAGGTAACCAACGTCTATGGTCGAAGTAAGCAACCCCTTTCTTCACACTCAATGACGGAGTAGAATCCATGCATTCTGGACAAGCTTTGTAACCTTGACCCGACCATCCCGAGGTGTATGACCTAGCGGGAAAATCGTTAGTCGTAGACAACAAACAAACCTTCATAGTAAACTCTTCCTTCTTGTGGGCATCATAAGTAAGAATCCCCTTATCCCACAACTCGTCCAACTCATCTATAACAGGACGAAGCAAGACGTCCATGTCCTTGCCGGGTGAACGGGGTCCCGGAATCAACAAACAAAGCTGGAATGTCATCTCCTTCATACACTCCCACGGTGGTAAGTTGTAGACGGTCAATATAACCGGCCACATGCTGTACGAGTTGTTCTGCATAGAGAAAGGGCAAAAGCCATCGATACCCAAACCCAAGAAGACGTTCCGAGGTTCACTAGCAAACTCGGGATGTAACTGAACAAATCTCTTCCAACTATCTCCGTCAACCGGATGACGCAACAAATCTGGATCTGTATTCTTCCCTGTTTGGTGCCAGATCATATTTTCGGCATTGTGTCTCGAAGCATAAAGTCGCTGCAGCCTAGGGGAAATCGGGAAATATCTGAGTTTCTTATGCGCTACTTTCAGACCCTTCTTCGGGTCCTATCTGGATTCACTACATACTGGACACTTTTCGAGGGAGGCATTCTCCTTGTAAAACAAAGCACAATCGTTCACGCAAACATCGATGGTATCGTAACCCATACCTAAATTTTTTAACTTTTTGTTGCATGCCTCGTATGAATCGGGCAACGTATGAGGTTTGGGCAACACAGGGCACAAAAGATCAAGCAACTCGGTGAAAGACGTGTTAGTCCACTTGTTCCTCACCTTCACGTGCATTAGCTTCGCAATGAAATTTAATGAACTCATGACATCACAACCAGGGTATAACTCGGTCTCTAAATCTGAAAACATCGTTTCGAATTTGCCACGAGCTGTATTGTTCGAGTCTGTCTTCTCGGTGTCACCGGAATGACCACCAACCTCGTAATTAGGTCTCAAATCATCGTATACATCCAACATTTCATTTTCTTCATATCGAGTCTCGGGAATATCCTCGGGCTCACCATGCTTTGTCCAAATATCATACGTCTCCAAAAACCCATGCAGTAACAGATGTGACCTAACTTTGACCACCGTATACCTACGATAATTCGAACACTCTTTACACGGACAAAAAATTGTTTCTTCACTAGGAGGTTTATTCTTTTGAGCAAAAGCGAGGAATGCTTCTATCCCCTTAATAAATTCACGCGAATCTTTATGAGCCGTACCAATCCAACTCTTATCAATACCCGAAGCCATAGTCAACTATCACAATATGAAAGAATACAACATAAATAAAATGAACAAAAAAATTATTACATCACCAAATAAATACATAAAAATAAAACGAAAAAAATTATTACATCACCGATTACATAAATGAATAAAAAATAAAAAAAAAATTATTACATCACCGATTAAATAAATAAATATAAAATTAAAAGCACACAAAATATTACATCACCAAATAAATGCATAAATATATAATTAAAAGCATACAAAATAAATACATAAATAAAAAATTAAAAGCATACAAAATATAGCATCATACAATAATATATCATACAAATATAAATATATATGTATGTATATATATATGTGTATATATATATATATATATATATATATATGTGTATATATATATATATATATATATATATATATATATATATATATATATATATATATATAGAGAGAGAGAGAGAGAGAGAGAGGAAACGGGAGGAGTGGTGGCACCTCACTTTTAAAAGTGAGGTAGCGCTATTAAATATATAAAGAAAAAACATTAGTAATTAAAAATATAATCTACACTGTATTCGTCCAAGCGTTCATATTCATCGGCCATGAAACCCAAGCATCCCTATTCATGGCCATCGATTAAGCCCAAACATTCATATCCATGGCCATCGAGATCAGCTCTCAAGCATCCCTAAACATGGCTATCGATCAAGCCCAAACATTCATATTCATGGCCATTGATCAGTTCCCAAACTTCCATAGCCATCGATCAGTCCCCAAGCATTCATATTCGTCTCCGTCGATCAATTGTATAAGGTGCGGTACCCTAATCTAAATGGTTTTGGTGGATAAATTGATGTGATAATCCTGAATGTTATGAGCGATAGTTTCGTTTAGCTTTTCACTCCAATAATTTTAACTTAAATTCATTCTCCACAGCCATTCCAGATGCCTAGTTTGTCTACCAAAATTTTCAAAACTAAGAACTTGTTGCAGTAAGAGCTCTAGAATTACTATATTATAATTGGTTCAATAGTTAAATTGCACTATTTTTCCTTATTTTTTTTTCGGACGGAGGCAGGTATATCTATTTATTTTTTCTTCGTTGTGAAAATATTGGAGTTGAATACTTTATTTTGCTCGTCTATGTGGTCAGGCAGCAGGCTAGTAACCCGGGTCTCCATGACAAATGTTTTGTTTCCAAGATCTCTTATATGTCTTCAGGCAACTTATAGCTTATAGCTTGCATTGCAGAAAATGGTTAATCTGTCTTCAGAAAATGGTAAGGACATAAATAGCCTGAATTACTGTAAACCTTACATGAATATTTATCTATATCTGTTACTTTTATTTGGTTACCGTTTCATTGGATTATTTTAGCCTTCTAGATTCATGTATTTTCGGTCACAGCCTTCGGCATAGGTGGAAGCATTTGGCTCTTTTGCAGTTAAAGAGGTCCATGCTTCTTCCATCCTTGTCTTAGTTGTGACATTGCTGTTTCACCAAATCAGAAAAGGGTCACCACAAATCGACCCGAGTGAGCGACCATTTTCCCTCAATGGGCCTATAATGGTCCATAATTGAATTAAAGGCTGTCTCCCGGTAAACTGCATCTCCTCTGCTAGTTTGTGCAAGTCAAATGAGTGCCTTCTAGGTGTACAAGAAGACAGCCCGAACAAAACATGGATCATCTCAGTGGTCTTTAGCTATACACTGCTATCTAATACGTAACTCCATACTCAAAGTATTAACATTCACATCAGCTACGATTAACACTCTTTCCATCAACAAGAGAATCTGCAGTGTATATCACATCTGTCAAAATCATTGAATAGAGCTACAAACATAAGCAAAAACCCATAATTTGGGTGCTATATATCAAAAATTACTAGTTTGTAAGTGTTGTTGTTTTATATATGACAGTGTATTGCTTATATTTTATTAGTTTAGTATATACGATCACATTGTATTCCCTTACTATTGATGATATTCAACTATGCTTTTAATTAATTTTTCTTCATCTCAGTTATTTCAAACTTGTGACCTGTTCATTTGGATAAAATAATCTGCAAAAGAATTTGATGTTAAATTTATCGTTTTTATGTCTTAATCACATAAGATTACAATTTGATTGTGAAAGTGAAAACATTTTTCAGAGTTGAATACTTTATTTTGCTTCAGTATATTAATGATCAACACAAAACCGTTACAACTCAAGAGCATCCCTTTATAATACAGGAACCTCAAAGATTGTAGAAAAGAAGATTTACAAAACTAGAGGGACTAGAATGTAAAGTAAAAACTCTAACTGCAATTTATCACAAACTTTCTAACATAAATATCTCAGTATGATTCACTTCATCACCATAAGCAAATCCCAATTCTCAGCAGTTTTACTGTTTGAACTGCACATCACAAACCTTGTACAACCATCAATCTTTAAACTAACAATGCTTTAAATTTTCTGCAAAATTTGATTATATTAAAGACTTTCCACCATGTGCACTTGAGTTTATCTCACTCCAGATAACATATATGTACATGTAAACCAACCTCAGATAGAAACTTGCTTTTACACTGTGATATTAGATAGACAATAAGCTCGTCTAATAATGATATAGTGTAATCACAACCATAATTTACGTCTCTCGAAAGATGAAGACCCACCATTTTCTTCGGATAACCCTCTGGAAAGAGGTACGATTGCATCTGCTTTCGACTGACATGAAGAACATATATCGAGTTTCCAATACGTACAGATGAAAATACACCAAATGTTCCCATATGCCAATCTTCCTCGCATGTAATAATGACCAAATCTGAATCTGAGACAAAAAATATCAGACCAATAATATATTGTTTTTAAGCTTAAATATTTTACTTTATAGGCCTGATGTATCCATATATTAAAAATAATCTCTAGATTTAATAAATATGAACAATTCAAATTTTTAGTCCTTAAATTAATATTCACAGCATGAGCCACTCAATTGAATTGATTGATAAGTTCAAGTAAGACCAAAATTACCAGATAAAAAAATCACTGATTGTAAATTTAGTGAACTGGTGAGATAAAAAGAATAAGACACGGAGCTTGAGGTAATTCCTTCCCGCTTGTCCTATGCAGCCAAGTATTTCGGAGACCACTCCTTTAGATACTTCATATTATTACATTATTAGATTCAAAATATGAGATCAATATAGTAAAATATTATTGGCGAGTACACACGTAGATAAAACTGTTGTCAAAGGTACCGACGAGCCCAATTTTTGGAGCGTATATTCCTTTTCCCACATTTTCCAATGGCATGTAAATTGTGTCCAGGATTTCGGATACACCTGCAAATATTACAAATATCTAATTTTTATCTTCAAATTGATTACTGCATATATTAACATTTAGAAAATTAGGAATAGATATGAAGTTAAACAAATTTAGACACTTGATATTTTTTTGATTATCCCAGCATGAACCTGGATTGTAGTAGAAGATATTGTGTCCCTTAGATTGTATCTCAATCTGCTTGTAGGAGTCCAGTCTTCTCTGTTCAGCCGGCCGGTACATTGTAGTCGGAACAAAATATATACAACTCCAATATTTTCACAACGAAGAAAGCCTCCGTCCGAAAAAAAATATTATTGGCGAGTATACAATTGATCGGTGGAGACAAATATGAATGCTTGTATGTGAATGCTTGGGGACTGATCAGTTCCCAAACTTCCATGTCCCAATTAATAAGTTGCTACATTTTTTTTCCGTTGCTACATTTTTTTTCCTACGCTACATTCCAATTAAGTATGATCCAAATTACAGAATTGTCCAATTTTAAACAAACTGAAGCAAATGAAAGCTTTTAGAACAAAAAAAAAAACTGAAGCAACTGATGAATGCCTTTATAATTAATCACAAACTGTTGGTTAATCTGGCCCCATCCTTTCTTGAACAAGATGAGTCTTTCCTATTTCTAAAGGTTAATTATTATAAACCCTAAACTGTATGTCATACAGTAAATAAAAAAAGACACAACAGAATAAAGTGAAAAAAAAAAACACTTACTGATGATGGAGATGGCTGGGCGTGAATATGGCCGTGGACAATGAGTGTGAGGATGGAGATAGTGAATATGGCGGCCGCTTTGATCAGTACTCTGAGCCGATGTCTTCTTCCTTTTTTTCAAAATTAATTTTGTTTGTTTTGTAAAAGAATTTTTGTTTTTTTTTCTTTATATATTTAATAGCGCTACCTCACTTTTAAAAGTGAGGTGCCACCACTCCTCCCGTTTCATATATATATATATATATATATATATATATATATATATATATATATCAATATAATAATTTTGATTATTTAAATCATAAAATACATTTAAAAACACTATATTAAATATAAAAATACTAGAATTAGACTTATAATATCAATTTAAAAATTTTTGAGCGCAAAAAAAAATAAAAGGAGCGCCTAGGCAAACACTTTTGCCATTAACTGTAGGGGGTTAGGTGTCTCTTCCACGACGACTAAGGTTTTACGAAAAAACACCAAGCATTTTACTAGGCGTATGCGGGTGTGGGGGAGTCGACGCTTAGGCGGCGATTTCTATATCATATAGGCTACTTAGATTTTTTTAACACTACACGCCACTAAAAGCCTATTTTCTAATTACCTATTATATTTCAATTGATTGTTTTAACTATTACTAGGTATAGCCCGTGCCTTAAGGCACTTCAAAACATAAAAATTGAGTTACTTGTCTACTTTCAGTTTTAACATAGAAAATGTTTAAAAGATATGATGATATTTTGTCTTGAATATGTAAAAACCGAAATAATAGATAGAATGAATACGAAAGTGAGATAAAAAAATTGGTTTTTAAATTCAAATGCCCCATAAATCCTTGTACAATTTAAACAACTAATAAATAGATTAAAATACGAAAATAATCAAAGAGTATCATAATCTAAATGTGTGAATCATATGATCTCGAGTTTGTAATATACGTGCATAAATCTCATAACTCTACAAAGTATCATTGTGTCAACATACATATATCCATTGACGGGAATCGAACCCAGGTTTTATGGGTGAAAGTCAAGGTTAAGATTAAGGTTAAGGTTAAGTTTAAGAATAAGGTTAAGGTTATGGTTATGGTTAAGGTTAAGGTTTAGATCAAGGTTAAGGTTAATTTTAAGGTTATGGTTAGAGTTAAGGTTTAAGATGTAAATTTTAAGGTTGAAGGTTAAGGTTTAATAAGATATAAGGTTTAAGGTCGTATATTAACGCTAAAAATATTTATTTGGTTAAGGTTAAGATAAAGGTTAAGGTTAAGGTTAAAGGTAAAATTTAAGGTAGTGTTTAAGGTTATATGTTAAGGTTAAGGTTATGGTTAAAGTTAAGGTTAAGGTTATGGTTAAAGTTAAGGTTAAGGTTTAGGTTTAAGGATTAAGGTTTAAGGTCTAAGGTTCAAGGTAAAAGTTAAGTTTTAACATTTAGGTTAAGGTTAAGTTTTAACTTTAAAGTTAAGATAGTGGTTATAAAATTTAAGATGAAGGTGAAGGTGAAGGTTATAATTATTGTTTAAGGTTAAGGTTAAGGTTGAGGTTAAGGTTTAAGATTGAAGGTTAAGGTTTAAATTTTAAGATTTAAGGTTTAAGGTTTAAGGTATAAGGTTTAACGTTAAATATTAAGGTTATGGTTAAAGTTATGGTTAAGGTTTAAGGTTTAAACTTTAAGGTTTAAGGTTTAAGATTTAAGGTTCATGGTTCAATTTAAGATTAATTTTATAATTAAGGTTAAAGTTAACTTTAAGGTTAAGATAAATGTTAAAAAAGTAAAGATGAAGGTGAAGGTGAAAGTTAAATTTAAGATTTAAGGTTTAAGGTTAAGGTAAAGGTTAAAGTTTGAGGTTCAAGGTTTAAGTTTTAAGGTTAAGATTAATTTAAAGGTAAATATTTAAGGTTTAAACTAAAGTTAAGGTTAAGGTTAAGGTGAAGGTGAAGATTAAGGTTTATGGTTTAAAGTTTAAGGTGTAGGTTTAAGGTGTAATATCTAAGGTTATGTTTAAGTTTAAGGTTAAAGTTGAGGTTAATATTATTGTTAAGGTTAAGGGTAAGGGTGAGGGTAAGGTTAACGTTAACAATTAGGTTAAGTTGAAGTTTATGTTTAAGTTTATGTTTAAGTTTAAGGTTAAGTTCAACGTTATTGTTAGGTTAGGGTTAAGGTTATTAGTTAAAAAGTTGAGATTGAGGTTAAGGTTAAGGTTAAGGGGTTAAGGAGTTAAGGGTTAAGTTAAAGGTTAATGTTAAGTTTATGGTTATGGTGAAGTCTAAGACTAAGACTAAGACTAAGGCTAAGACTAAGACTAAGGCTAAGACTAAGGCTAGGTATAAGTTTAAGGTTAAGTCTAAGACTAAGGCTAATGCTAAGGCGAAGGCTAAGGCTAAGGCGAAGGCTAAGGCTAAGGCTAAGGTTAAGGATAAGTCTAAGTCTAAGGCTAAGGCTAAGGCTAAGACTAAGAGTATGGCTAATGCTAAGGATAAGGCTAAGGTTAAAGGTAAGGCCAAGGCTAAGGTTAAGACTAAGACTAAGGCTTACGCTAAGTCTAAGGATAGGTCGAGGGCTAGGGCCAGGGCTAAGGTTAAGGAGAAGGTTAAGGTTAAGTTTAAGGTTAATGTTAAGGTTAAATTTAAGTTAGAGGTTGATGTTAAGTTTGATTCAAAGGTTGAGGTTGAGTTTGAGGTTAAGGTTTAGGTTATGGTTAAGAATTTGGGTTAAGGTTAGAGGTTTGCGGTCAGCGTGGACCAAATACGGAACTTTTAGATGTCTAATGGAGTGGGATAAGGGACAATTAAGTTTTTATTAGAAAAAAATTGATGCAATTAATGTGAATAAATAAATTAAGGGACCAAAGACGATCATACTCGTCTTTTTTGTTGAGGGTCCAACCCGTTTAAAAAAGTATTTTATTATATAGATTATGGTCAATTATGACATAATTTTAATTCTTAATTATCCTTAAGTGTTTATTAATTTTAATTTTTTATATTATAAACATATATATATTTATTATTCTATGAATTTCATATTGACTTTATAGTATTCTATACTTTTTATTGGTTGAATCAATATATTTCTTGTCTTGAAAATTTATTTTTATAAAGTTGAAATGATTTCTGTAAAAAGTATACATATTTGACAATAAAAAATAAAATAAAATAAAATTATTTATATATTGTAATGTAAAGTGATTTTTTTTTTAATTTTATATTGTATCTAATTATATTTTTCGTATAATAAATTTTGAATTTTTTTTTATTTTTTAGTACTTTGTAAATTTTAATTAAAAGGAATAAACTTTATTTATATGAAAAATAATATGAATTCTTATAATTTTATTTATATGAGGGTTAAGTGGATTATATATTATTAATTATTTTATTTTTATGAAAAATAATATGAATTGTTATAATTTTATTTATATGAAGATTAAGTGGATTATATATTATTAAATATTTTCATGCGTATATAGTAATGTGTATATATTTGAGTCATGTGCATGTGTATATAATAAATGAGAGAATGAGATGAATGGGGGAATTATGAGACGAATATGGAAATTATTTTATGGGTGAGGTTAAGTTTAAGGTTAAGTTAAGGTTAAGGTTAAGGTTAATGTCAAGATTAAGGTTAAGATTAAATTTAAGATTAAGATTAAGTTTAATGTTAGGTTAAGGTTAAGGATATGGTTGAGGTTAATAATTAAGGTGTTGAGGTTAAGTTAAGGGGTAAGGTTAGAATTAAGGTTAATGTTAATGTTAAGGTTATTTTAATTTTAAGGGTAAGGTTAATGTTAAGGTTAAGGCTTTGGCTAAGGCTACGACTAAGGATACAGTGAAGGCTAAGGTTATGGTTAAATTTCAAGTTAAGGTTAAGGTTAAGTTTTAGTTTAAGGTTGAGGTTGAGGTTGAGGTTAAGGTAAGAGTTAAGGTTAATATTAAGGTTAAGGTTTAAGTTTATGGGTTAAGGGATAAAATCAAGCTTTAGGTCAAGGGTAGGTAAGGTTAAGGTTAAGATAAAGGTTAAAAAAGTAAAGATGAAGGTGAAGGTGAAAGTTAAATTTAAGGTTTAAGGTTAAGGTAAAGGTTAAGGTTTGAGGTTCAAGGTTTAAGGTTAATTTTAAGGTAAATTTTTAAGCTTTAAGTTTAAAGTGAAGGTTGAGGTTAAGGTGAAGATGAAGATTAGGTTTATGGTTTAAAGTTTAAGGTTTAGGTTTAAGGTGTAATATCTAAGGTTATGGTTAAGTTTAAGGTTAAAGTTGAGGTTAATATTATTGTTAAGGTTAAGGGTAAGGGTGAGGGTAAGGGTGAGGGTGAGGGTAAGGGTGAGGGTAAGGTTAACGTTAACAATAAGGTTAAGTTTAAGTTAAAGTTTAAGTTTAAGTTTATGTTTAAGTTTAAGTTTAAGTTTAAGTTTAAGTTTAAGTTTAAGTTTAAGGTTAAGGTTAAGATTAAGGTTAATGTTAGGTTAGGGTTAAGGATATGGTTAAAATTATTAGTTAAAAAGTTGAGGTTGAGGTTAAGGTTAAGGTTAAGGAGTTAAGGTGTTAAGGGGTTAAGGGTTAAGTTTAAGATTAATGTTAGGTTTATGGTTATGGTTAAGGCTAAGGCTAAGACTAAGGCTACGACCAAGGCTAGGGATAATTTTAATGCTAAGGCTAAGGTTAAGGCTAAGGCTAAGGTTAAGGCTAAGACTAAGGCTAAGTATAAGGCTAAGGCTAAGGCTAAGGCTACGGCTAAGACAAAGTCTAAGGCTAAGGCTAAGGGTAAGGCCAAGGCTAAGGCTAAGGCTAAGACTAAGACTAAGGCTAACGCTAAGGTTAAGGCTAGGTCGAGGGCTAGGGCCAGGGCTAGGGTTAAGGAGAAGGTTAAGGTCAAGTTTAAGGTTAATGTTAAGGTTAAATTTAAGTTAGAGGTTGATGTTAAGTTTAATTCAAGGTTGAGATTGGGGTTGAGGTTGAGGTTAAGGTTAAAGTTAAGGTTAAATTTAAGTTAGAGGTTGATGTTAAGTTTGATTCTAAGGTTGAGGTTGAGGTAGACTTTGAGGTTAAGGTTAAAGTTAAGGTTTAGGTTACAGATAAGAATTTAGGTTAAGGTTAGATGTTTGCGGTGGATCATATACGGAACTTTTAGATGTCGATAAATTAAGTTTTTATTAGAAAAAAATTAATGCAATTAATATATAGAAAATAATTAAGGGACCAAAGACGATCATGCTCGTCTTTTTTGTAGAGGGTCCAACCCGTATAAAAAAGTACTTTATTATATAGATATAGAGATATAATGAATTTAATGGTCAATTATCAGATTATTTTAATTATTAATTATCCTTTAAGAGTTTATTAATTTTAAATTTTTATATCTTATGAATTTCATTTTAACTTTTTAATATTCTATAATTTTTATTGGATGAAGCAATATATTTTTTGTTTTAAAAAATTATTATTATAAAGTTGAAATGATTTCTTTCAAAATTATACATTTTTTGACAAAGAAAATAAAAGAAATAAAAAATTATTTAAATATTGTAAAGTAAAGTGATTTTTTTAAATTTTATATTATATCTAGTTGAACTTTTCTTATAATAAATATTGAATTTTTTTTAATTTTTTTTAGTACTTTGTAAATTTTAATAAAAAGGAATAAATTTTATTTATATGAAACTTAATTTGAATTCTTATAATTTTATTTATATGAAGGTTAAATGGATTTTATATTATTTAATATTTTCATGCGTATGTATATATATAATAAAATATATAATAAATATAATAAATGAAAGAATGAGATGAATGGGGGAATTATGAGCCAAATGGGGGAATTATGAGCCAAATGGGGGAATTATGAGACTAACGGGGGAGTTTGAGGACAAATAGGGTAAATTAGTTTTGGTTCTGCTTTATTATATAGATATATACTAAATTATAAACATAAATTAAAAAACTAAAAAATCTATTCCCTCTCTCCTCACCACCCCCAACCTAGCAGCCTTCCCAATTAAAAAGAAAACCCAAATCCGTTAAGGAAGATCCACATATATGTTTCAGTTTTGCAGCTATGGAAGAAAAGATGGGAGATCTACTCATTTTCGCGGTTACAACTTTGCTGGAGTAGCCGTGGTTTGCAGTTGTTGTGGCCCAATTAGATTTGCCAGGGATCCAAGCTTAAGTTTCGTGTTCTTAAGCTTCGAACATATTTAATTTTCGTTCATGGTTTGCAGCAGTTAGCCATGGCAGGGGAGCAACAACTGTGTTGAAACTCGTTGATGCAGCAACATAGACATGGAAAGGGAGCAGAATCAGAGCAACTTGGGCTGAGTTTTAGTTGAGCAGATTCGTGTACATGGTTCAAGAAACAAGCTTCGTCCATGGTTCACTTTTGTGATCTGAGGCTCGAACAAAGTTGTTTTCGTTCAACAATGGTGAGATCCAGGAGTCATCGAGATTCATGTTCATGGTCCGAGAAATAAGTTTCTTCCATGGTTCACCTTTGGATTTTGAGTCTCGAACAAAGCTGGTTTGAGGTTTGAGGCTTTGTGTGCATGGTTCGATGGACAAGGCAGTTGACGTCATTGATTAGGCCAGCAACGATTCTTTTTGTATTTCCGAGTTTGAATAAATATAGTAATACTGTAATAGTGTTTTTATTTTTTTTACGTGTACAAATTCGTCTTTCTTTTCCTCTTGTATTATTATTTTTCTAATAATATAAATGAATTTTTATGCATTTTTTTTTGTTTTACTCCGTGTTTTAAGATATTTTAATGATTTTGTTGAGTATACTAATTTTTTTTATACTTAGAGAAATTTTCCAATATTAAGAGAATTTTCAGGACTCTTGGAAATTTCCTGATACTCGGAAAAAAAATTCAATACTCAAAAAAATCACTAAGTACTCCCTAATGACGGCGCTGGTGGTGGTCTATAATGGTGATACTCAATGACTCATTACTAATAAGTTGATACAAACTGAATTTGTGATTCATGTTTATTATCACTTGTTTTTTGTTTTTATGTGATTTTGATTTTATTTGAATATATTTTAGTATTTGGTTACTATAAGATTGGATAGTGACCTCTTTGAATAAGAACCCAATGACATGTTCTCTATAAGTCAATAAATATGTTTCTAAAATCCCATAGACCAATAATCCCTAAAAATTAATCAAATTGAATGGCTTTGGCAGCTTTTAAAGGGGCTAGGCTTTGATTAAGTTGAACGGATCCATGTTATACTATATAATTAACGATCATTATGTTTTTTCCAACATTTAGTACCTGTTTGGAAGTACCTTTTTTAGAGAATCACTTAAAGTGCTTCTATTGTGCAACACCAAGACTATACTTACATGCCTATAAATCCCCTCATGTGGGATTTGGATCCTCTCCTAACAAGTTTTCTATACTAACTATCCTAACAACCAATCACAATTAAAATAATTATATTTTATTATATTTATCTATAATTAATTTTCCAAATTAATAACAAACTCCCTCCAAAATGCTTCCTACTAAAATAAAACTCCTATTATAATCTTTTAATTGATTTACCAACCATTTATACATAAATATGGAGGATTAAAATTAGAAAGAAAGAGGAAAAACTAGATTAAAAAACTAATTATACATAAATATAATAGTTAGGATAGTTAGTATAGAAAGCTAGTTAGAAGATTATCCAAATTCCCTCATGTGACATTAGAATTCACCACAACTCTCAATGCAATTTAAGAATTCTCTTTCTAATTTTTAACCTATTCTCTCATACTCTTCAAGAAACTCATTACTTTTAAGTTGTGTAATCTACGACAATCAGGTAAGTTTTAAATATTAGTTACTGTTTTATATTTTCACTAATGATAAGTTGCTAGATAAATAGGGTGTGACATTCGAATTATATTTGAATATTTAGACTCATTTGAAAAAAGTGTAATCATGACCACCTTCGGTAATATAGAGAATATATTTTTCCAATTTTTGAACAATTTCCGATTTCCAAAAAGATCTCCATCTTACTCCTTAAATCACAGACACTTATCTATATAATAAAGAGTTATTAGCTCATATAGTCCTTAGACACAATAACCCACCCCTAACAAGTCCCCCCCTTTATTACTACCTGCCAGAGTTCAATATTTTTTTGATAATACCGCCAATACCCCTGCTACGAAATATATTAGTTGATATATTCCATATTTATCGAGTATATATATGATAGATTCCATCATTATCGCTACTGTTAAATTTTCATATTGATAGGAGATCATTTAAATTCCTTAATTATAGCTACAAACATGGAAAACTTGTTATACTCATACACGATTAATCATTTGCACCACACTCACCAAACAAACAATTCGCTACACACAGCAAGGCTCATCTTGATTTGAAGGTATGTTACAATTCAATTATCATGTTTAACATCGAATAAAACAGAAATTCCATGTTGCAGACTCATTAGTTTTATGATTTTTTCATTTTTTTCATTATGATCCTCACATAATGAGTGAAGATCCTGTTGAATATCTGTTGAAGAGCGTCCATGGCGTGGTGGCGAAAGGCGGCGAAGATCCAACAGCGAACAAGCTTCTCAACGGACCTGGCTGCGTGGTGGTGGTTCGACTTGGTGTTGCGAAGTGGTGGTTCTAGGTCATTGTGCAAGGTGGTGGTTCACATCACTATTTTAAATTGTTACACCATCAAGTTTAACTGTCAAACCATCGACTTTAACTGTCACACCATCGACTTTAACTGTCATACCATCGGATCTTGACACACCTTCATTTACAAATGACACACCATTGATTGACACTGTCACACCATCGTTTGACAATGACAGCCCATCATTTAACAAAGTCACACCAGCACATAACAATTTCACACCACTATTATGGGTAGGGTTTGGGTCTGGATTCTGGGAAAGAGACGATGGGTTGTTGACTGAATTTTCAAATAATTTTGGGACTGGATTCTGGGAAAGACACGATGGGTTGTTGATTGAATTTCCAAATAATTTTTTGGCGGCTCAAATTTTCCTTTTTGATAAATGTTGACTTGCTTGAAATCAGGGATTCAGTTTTGGTAACCCAAACATCATTAAATGGATCATAGGGGCAATTTTGACTTTCATGATGGGCTGGACCTGATGGACAATGATCTATTGACTGTGGACTATATGGATTAATCACCCTATAATAAAACACATGTATATATATTATCTCACAAAATTCAGTGACCAATTTCCCATGATACATGGCCCAACAAGTATAAAAGAATATATATTACATTAGTATATAGAAGCATATTTTTCAAGAGAAAATTGAGATAGTAATGTTTTACAAAGAATTTTCACTTTTTTTAGAAGTTTGAGCGGTTTAGAGAAATTAATAGACGAAACACGAAGACTCCAAATATACGTTGGGTGCCATTTTACAAAATTATAATGGTTAAGTTATTAAAATTTTGATTTTTTTAAACCAACATTTTGCATAGTTACTTCATAGTATATCGTATTCTCGGATAACGGATAATACATATGATTATATAACCTAAAAAAGCACAAACACTTATAATCATCAAGCTATGATAGAATCATTTATAAAAATCTTATTATTCTCTCTTATCATATTTTTTGCACACTTACAAGAATTATTTAATTTTTATACCTCGATTCGTATACCTATAAATTTAAATAATTTCTTTTCATAATTTTTATTTAAAAATTAAATTATTTTCCAAAGAAAGTTTTAAGTTGTTTTTATACGATCTTAAAGTATTAATTATATTTCTTTCTATAATTATATGAAGAGCCAATAATAGATTAATGTCTAATAGAAAACTTATTTAAAAAAAGGTACCCAGAATAAGACATTTTATAGAAAACATTCCCTCCCCAAACTAACCCTATAATTAGCAATTAAAAAACAGAAAATTAAACAATAATATACACACAACCACCCCACAACCACCATCCCACCACAACAATCACCACCACCACCTCAACCACTACTACCATTACAACCTCAACCACCACCACCACCACAACAACTACGACCACCACCACCACCACCACAAAAACTACAACCACCACCACCTAATACTACTAATTCAATCGAATTCGCGCATCCGAGATTTTTTTTAAATCGTCATAACTAATTCAAAAAAAAAATCAAAAAAATTTACATTTTTTTTAACGTTTGTGATTTTTTTTAAACATTGAATTTCATGTTTGTGAAAAAAGTATTCACTATTTCAAACGATGAATTTCATGTTTAAAACAGTGAAATTTATTTCTACGTAAAATAAAATCAAAAAAATCAAAAAAAAAAAAAAACGCAGACGTAAATATTAATTTGCCTCGTTAAAAAATGCAATTTTTTTATTTTTTTGATTTTTTGAATTAGTTACGACGATTTTAAAAAAAATTCCCGAACGCACGCGTATATTGAAATTATTAGTAGTAGAAAGTGGTGGTTGGAGTAGTGGTGGTGGGGGGGGGGGGGGGGGGTTGATGGTAATGGTGGTGAAAATGCCCTATTATTTGTTTAATATTAAAATATAATTATTGTAATAAAACATAAATTAATATATTTAATATTAAAGGTAGTAAAGGTATTCTAAAAGATAAAGATGATGTTTTTTTATAAATATTTATTTTATTAGGTATTCTTTTATTAAGTTTCTTATTGAAGACTTAAATTAACAATTAGACTCATTTATGAAGTTACTTTTTCTAATAATCCCTTATATGAAAAGTTTTAGGTCCTCAATTTTAATATTTAATATTTTTAGTTAGGATTTACTGATTATTATGAAAAAAAGGATTTTTTTTTTTAACTTTTAGATATTCCATAGGTTTGGGTCGATCGACCTTGTTTTGTTTTCTGCTTCTTTCAACATTAATTATTATATATAGACTCTCAAAGACTCACACAGTCTTTATCTTGTAATTGTATTTCACTTATACATTGTTTGGATTCAGATTATTAAAAGAAAGGAAATGATATGAATATAAAAATATTAAAGGAATGGAAAGGAAAGTGATAACCGTGTTTGAATTATAAACAATTTAATAAAGAAAAAGAGAGTAATTGATTAAGGAATCACTTGTTTGAATTCATATTATTAAAGGAAAAGAAATAATTATTTTACACAAAAATACCTTTATACCTTTTTTGTGTTATGTAAATATATTATATATTAAAATTGTAAGGTTAGTTGTGACATTTAAAAAAATAATCATTTCTTTTCCTTTGAAATGACTCAAAAACGGGAGGATTAAATAATTAACGTTTTAAAGGAAAATAAAGTATTTTGTAATCCATTGAATTACTTTTCTTTAATTAAAAAAACGAATTCAAACAAAGAAAAGGAAAATTTATTTCTATCAATTTCTTTTCTTTCCTTTAAAAAAATAATCCAAACAATACAGGTTAAAAGAGATTGAGATGGAAATTTAAAATGGAAATAGAGCATTTTAGCCATCACCATCCATTGCTACTTGAAAATAACTCACGTTACAAAAAATGGAGAGTCATACAAATGTGAAAAATGTGAAAAATGTGAAAAATGTGAAAGTTATGTCATCCACAAAATATGTGCTGAACTACCTAGAGAAATTTTGCATCCCAAGCATGATCAACATACTCTCATCCGTTTCCCTACATCACCTAATGAAATGGGTCGTAAATATATGCCGTGGGAAAAGATGTCATTCAATAACAAAAAAACATGTAATGAATGTGGAATAGATTGCAAGGGTTTCAACTACCACTGCTTCATCTGTGACTATCATCTCGATAGAAAATGTGCTATCAAGGACAATAACTATCAAGATATCAAATTATTAAATGATTTCAAAAAGCGCTATTTTAAGTTTAAAAGTCATCCACATTGGTTAATACTTCAACCTAGACCAAACTTGATCAGGTGCGTTGCTTGTGACTTAGAAGATAGAGATTTATCATACTCGTGTCCCATTTGTACATTTTTTATTCACAGGAAGTGTGTTTTATTACCTGAGACTAAAAAACATAAAGACCATCTCACCCTTTCCTACGGTTTTCCAAGTCAACACAGTCATAAATTGTACGGATGTAAAATCTGCCGCCTATGGACTCCCTGCAAATATTTTGTTCATCTCAAGTGTATGAACATACAAATTGAAGATAACGTGTACGACCTCTTTCAAATTGTTTTTTTCTTGAATCTTTCGTTTGTTTGATTTTTTGTATCATTTGCAGAGACCTAAGTAAGTTTGACAAGGATTTGTTACAATTACCAGCAACTGATATATCTGTAGAACTGATTGGGAAATTCTTACTTGGAAAAGAAAAGGTTGCTGAGATTAATGAACTTGAGATCCAACACGAGAGTCATGAGCATCTATTAAGTCTCTTCCATGAGATGCCAAATGAGTACAACATAGAAGAAGATGATGAAATATTATGCAACGGTTGCATAACACCTATTTCTACTCCTTATTATTCTTGTATTCAATGTCGCTTTTTCCTACATACATCTTGTGCGAAATTACCTGAAACCGTAAAACCTCCTATTTCTAAGTGTGGTGAAATGCTCATGACCATCCGTTATATGAAGAAATTCTTCGACATTGTTTTCTGTCAGAAATGTTACAACGAGTCCAATGGGTTCTTCTACGAGTGCAAGAAGTGTCACTTCAATATTGACGTTAAATGTGCTGCTATGCCTAATACTATTGAGCATAAATATCACAAGCACCCACTCATTCAATCTACAAAATGGGGATCTGATTGCAATGCTTGTGGTAGTTATATTCGGAGTAGATCCTTTAAATGCGAGCCTTGTGAATATGATTTGCATTATAGATGCGCAATGCTCCCTAGAACTATTAGACACAGATGGGATAAACACCCTTTTTCCCTGAGAAAACCACCGTACAAAGATCATCCAGAAGATTTCATTTGTGATATATGCGAAAAGGAAATGGAACCTAGTAATTGGCTTTTTGGTTGCTCTGAATTGTTGTGTGAGAATTTCTTTCATGTGGACTGTGTTCCAAGACTTACAAGTGAGCAGCAAAATGTCAAGTATGGAGGCACACTTGAACTGATCAACTCTCATCCTCATCCTCTCAAGTTTGTGAGAAAGCCCACTTTAAAGTATACTTGTAACAATTGTGAAGACTTTATTTCCTATAATAATCGTGTCTCTGAACGTGTCTTTGAATGTGAAGAGTGCCACTTTTGTTTATGTCTTGAATGTATTGAAATTAAGATGTCATCTAATGAGTTCATCTTTTGAATAAGAGGCTCTTCATGTGTTGGTTTTAATTAAAGAAGGAAAAAGTAAAAGGTTGGTTTTTATATTAAGAAGGGAAAGAAAATGAATTTAATAGGAAAATAAAGGAGGAGAAATGAACGGTGGTTTAAGAGTTTAAGAAAAGAACTTTTATTAAATAGAAGAATTTGTACAAATATGTAGTGGAGTAGTGGCTTAGTGTTAATTATCTTTACAAATGACCAAAGGGTCATATTTATAGTCCTCCTTAGGCGGTGGACTTTTATCTAGAAGCTAGTAAAAAAATTATTTTAATACACAATTTTTAATATTCTAGAATAAACTAATTCTTCTAACTACTAGAATATTTCTAGCATTATAAAGATGGTTCTAGAAAAATAAGCATTAATTTTACACTCCCCTTTAATGCTTATTTTCGTAATTCCCAGCATTTTTCGTAAAGTCTCGAACTTCAGCCGTGAAAGTTTTTTTGTAATCTTAGAACTCGATCTTCTCGGCGTTTCTCTACGAACCCTTGAGGTTGCTCGACATATATCTCTTCTTCTAGATAGCCATTGAGGAAGGCTGACTTCACATCTAGTTGATATCTTCCATTGCTTTTGAGCAGCTAATGCAATAAGTGTTCTTATAGTGTCTAAGCGTGCAACTGGAGCAAATGTCTCGTTGTAGTCGATACCTGGTAGTTGTGAGTACCCTTTAGCAACCAGTCTTGCTTTATGTTTTTGGATTGAGCCATCTGGGTTGAGCTTCATCTTGTAGACCCACTTGACTCCGATGACTTCTTTGTTGGTTGGTCGATCTACCAACTCCCATGTTTTATTTTTCTCGATCATTTTGATCTCTTCTTCCATTGCATTTACCCATTCTTTTTGTTTAGATGCTGCTTCAAAGCTTTCGGGCTCCAAAGTCACGAAATTACATGTTTGATATATGTCTCTTAGTGACCTTGTCTTGCCTGGTGTTTCTGGAGATGTACCGTCATCACTGGATGAAGATGAAGATGATCTAGGAGTTCTTGGTGATGTAGGTCCTTGAGTATTCTGTGGACTCTCTTCTACGGTATTATCCATGTTGCGCACCCTTGGTACCATAATATTTTGTCTTTCCACCTTTCCTTCATCCCAATTCCATGCTGCATTTTCTTCGAGCTCGACAACACGGCTGACAATAAGTTTCTTTGTTTTGATATTATAAATTCTATAGCCTTTCGATTCTGAGCTATAGCCGAGGAATATTCCTTTCTCTGTCTTTTCTTCTAGTTTGTGTTGTTTCTCTTTTGGGATGTGCACGTAGCAGATGCTGCCGAAGACTCTGAGGTGTTGTGCTGACGGCTTCCTTCCACTCCATGCTTCAATTGGTGTTTTATTTTGAACAGCTTTTGTTGGACATCTATTGAGAAGATAAACTGCAGTGTATACTGCTTCTGCCCAGAACTCCTTTGGCATTCCTTTCTCTGCTAGCATAGTTCTTGCCATCTCCATGACGGTTCTGTTCTTCCTTTCTGACACGCCATTCTGTTCTGGAGCGTAGCCGACTGTTAGTTGGTGTTTGACTCCTTCATCGTCACAAAATTTGTTGAACTCCTTTGATGTATACTCCTTTCCTCGATCACTTCGAATGACTTTAATTCATCGACCACTTTGATTTTCGACAAGATTCTTGAATTTCTTGAAGATACCGAATACTTCTGACTTTTCTCGCATGAAGTAGACCCAAGTCATTCTAGTATAGTCATCAATGAAAAGGATGAAATACCTGTTATTTTCAAATGTTGGAGTCCTCATTGGTCCGCATACGTCTGTATGGATCAGCTCTAGCACGTGTTTGGCTCTCCATGCTTTGCCTGAAGTAAATGATTTTCTGTGTTGTTTTCCTTCTAGGCATCTCTCGCACACTCTGTTATTTACTTGGATGGCTGGTATATGTTTCATCATATTCTTCTGATGAAGAATATTTAACCCATGAAAGTTGAAGTGCCCGAACCTTCGGTGCCATAGCCATGATTGGTCTTCTTGAGCTTTCATGGGCGTTTCAACGTACTTCCATTGGATCGGAAAATTTCTTTGCTGCTGCATTTTTACTACAGCTATTTCTTGATTTTTATTTTTATTGTCATATATCGTGCACGAGTCATCTTTAAATAAGAGTTTATATCCTCTTTCCATCATTTGACCCACACTTAATAGATTCGTATCTAGTTTGGGGACCAACAGTACATCATGGATTAGTCGCGTACCTTTTTGCGTATTGACCGTGATTGTACCTTTGCCTTCGACCTTCACTAGATCTCCATTTCCAAGCTTGACTTGTGATTTGACCGATTTATCTATATCTCGAAAGATTTTTTCGTCACCAGTCATGTGGTTGCTGCAGCCGCTATCAATATACCAGGTGTCGTCTTTCACTTCTGAAGCAGCGTGAGATGCGTAGAATAGGTTGTCTTCATTTTTATTTTTTTCGGAGAAGTTAGCCTGGTGCTTTTGTTTGGACCGACAATCTTTCTCCAAGTGGCCAAATTTTTCGCAACTCTTGCATTGTGGTTTTCCACGAAACCAACAATCTTTTTCAAGATGATTAGTTTTCATGCAGATACGACATGGTGAATATTTTCCTGATCTTTGATTAGATTCACCATTTTCTCTGTTTCTAGAATTTTCTCCAAATTTTCTCCCCTCATTTTTAGAATTTTGAGACCTTATATTAAGTTTAGACTGGAATGCGTTTTCCATGGATTCATTTTCACGCATACTTAGTCTTTTTTCGTAAGCTTCTAAAGAGCCTACCAACTCTGTTACTGACAGAGTGGCTATATCCTTAGTTTCTTCAGTAGTAGTTACTATCGGATCGTATTTAGCAGGAAGAGTAATTAATATTTTTTCTACGACCCTTTTATCGGTTATATCATCTCCATAGGCTCTTAATTGATTAACTATTTCTCGTAATTTAGTGTAGTAATTTTTTATGGTCTCAGATTCTTTCATTTTCATATTCTCTAATTCCCTTCTTAGAGTTTGAAGTTTAATATTACGTACCTTTACATTTCCTTGAAACTCCTCTTTTAACGTATCCCAAGCTTGCTTCGCCGTAGTAGCACCGCTAATTCTTGGAAAAAGTGACTCTGCCATGGCCATCTGTATGCTGTAAAGCGCCAAATTATCTTTCTCCATCTCCTTAGTTAATTTTTCTTTCTCCGCTGCAGATATAGTTGACGTATTTTCGGGAACAGTATATCCCTTGTCAACAATATCCCATAAACTCTGGGACATGAAATATGTCCTCATCTTGATTGCCCAATAGTCGTAATTTTCTCCCGAAAAAATCGGGATCGGAATTTGGGTATTGTTTAGGAAAGCGGCCATGATAATATATCTAGTAGTAGAGATATTTTTGCGGAAGCTAGTATTCGCCTAGTTGATAATCGAACGTAGCTCTGATACCACTTGTTGGTTTTAATTAAAGAAGAAAAAAGTAAAAGGTTGGTTTTTATATTAAGAAGGGAAAGAAAATGAATTTAATAGGAAAATAAAGGAGGAGAAATGAACGGTGGTTTAAGAGTTTAAGAAAAGAACTTTTATTAGATAGAAGAATTTGTACAAATATGTAGTGGAGTAGTGGCTTAGTGTTAATTATCTTTACAAATGACCAAAGGGTCATATTTATAGTCCTCCTTAGGCGGTGGACTTTTATCTAGAAGCTAGTAAAAAATTATTTTAATACACAATTTTTAATATTTTAGAATAAACTAATTCTTCTAACTACTAGAATATTTCTAGCATTATAAAGATGGTCTAGAAAAATAAGCATTAATTTAACATCATGTAATACAACTAAATTTGAAAGAGTAATGATATTTGTCACCCTTTTTATATCACCCTTTTATCACCTCCTATGTGTATGTCTACATGGACCAATGAATTGATTTCTCTATCCTATTTAATTTTTCTCTATCTTTTATTCAAGGAAATCAATACATATATATATAGAAGGGTGATAAAAGAATGACATGAAAAGAGGTGACATATATCATTACTCAATTTGAAATGAAATCTTTTGTACAATTAATCCATCCTCTTGAATGTTTTGTATTATCAAATGTTTATTTTGCCTAATCCTAGGAGTACTACAATATACTGCATTCTAATATTACAAAGCAATTCCTAGATTTAATAGTTATCATCAAACAGTTAGGTCCTCAAAATTCAACAATGCCTACACAATTAAAAGGTTGATTAATCGTCCTCGTTCGAAAATATCTCAAAATTCGATAATTCAGACCAACACGTGAAGGAAAATTATATATTACAAGCGTATTTTTCAAGACAAATGGTGAATGGAAATTTGAGTTCCGATCAGAAAGAGATACTCGTTTTGGCGAATATAATTTTAGAAGAAGTTTGGTCATATAATAAAAATAAATTTAATTAAGAAAATTCGAAACTAAATAAACGGTCGTATATGGCTACCTAATTTAAGAGCTAAACTAAAGTAACAAACCAAATTCCCTAAACCTAGTTATCAAACATTAGCTTTAACAAGTTTAAACCATTGACTTTGAGGATTATCATAACTCTTTTTACCATCACCAACATTATCTTCAATACCAATGCACTTGTTGGTCAAAATCGTTGAAGTATAATTTGAATTGAAGTCCAAGCACAATCCATCATTAGCGAGTTGATAATTCGAAGCCATTTTCCATTCACTTTGCTCACTCTTGCAATTTGTCGTGAGAGCTACCGGTAATCCCTCGCCTATCTTTGATAGACAATATGACGTCCCAATCAATCTGATCGGACTACCATTTCCTTTGTAACTCCATTTATTGTAGCTTCGACAATCACTTGTATAGACCTCTTCTTTGTCCACCCTAGCACATTTGCCACTTTGTGGATGGTACATTATGTAGTATTGAGAACCCTTTGAGGTTGGTTCTGCATATACAATGAAAATAAGTAGCGTATAGTCAGAAATTTTTATTGAGGTCCCAAGGAGTTGGGAGAATGGTCCCTTGTTTTAGTTAATTGCAATGTCTACCCATATATTATGCAAAAATGCACCATAAGTCGCTATATAATGCAAAAAGTGCACCATATAAGTCCCTATACTATCGACATATATTGCACTATAGTTCCCTATACTATAATAAAATTGCAATATAAGTACCTATTATAAAGGACCTATCATTGTATTAGTTGCATTATAGGTTCCTATTATATGGAAAAAGCTATATGTTTGAATAAATTGCACTATAGGTCCTTATATTATGCAAAATAACATATAACATTGAATTAGTTGAACTTTAATCCCTACATTCTGCTAAAAAAAGTATTAATTAGTTACACTATAATGCCTATATTATAAAAATAAAATCAATAATTTCAAAATACTATGCGAAAATCCTTATATTTTCAAAATATTTTTAACATATACAAACTTACCTTGGACTTTTTGTTGTAGAAGCTGTAGCTTTCCATGATATTCAGGATTTCTGAGAGTTTTCCAATCAGAATCCAGCATACCATAGGTTTCTTCAGTACCTTGAAGACCCTCTCTCAAATAATAATTCCCTTGCAATGCCCAAACACTCCAATCGAAATCATTTTCGGCCAAATAACTCAAGAAACAAGGCAAAAACAAATTGTCTCCTTGGTTCAAACCCATTTGATTAATACCAAATTCACTAACAAACATAGGAGTCGGGTTTTCACCCTTTGTTAAAAATACAGATTTTCGATTAATTTCATCGGTAACATTGTCACAAACCTTGTTTAATGGTTGATCCAACCATAAACTATTTTGACCTTCGGTAAACGAGTATCTATGTGTCTCGTAAACTAATTTGTTATTTAAGTTTAAGTTCAATGGTTTTTCGTTTAGGCACTGAAAATCAAGATCATAGTCTAATCCCGAAACGATTATTAATACATTTGGATTTGCTCTATTGACTGCTCTTGCACCCTCTTCCATGTATTTATACCATACGGTTTCGTTTTGTAGTGGACCTCTTAGCTCATTTCGTAGACTCATGCCTATAACCTATATTGTTAAACCATATATATAATATTTAATTTAATTCAAAATTAAAATTTTAATAGAAGTTAGATGACTCATAATAACATTTAACGTACCGTAGGTGTATGCTTGTAACGATGTGCTACAATGCTCAAACCCCATAACCATTCTCTAGGTGGAAAATATTTATCCCCGAAAAAACCATTACCATCATTATTTTGACAACACCACATAGGTAAACTAACTTGATTATCAAGAACCACCATAACTCCATGAGCACCAAGTTCTTCAATCACAGCTTTTTGAGCATCCACAACTGTAAGACTCAAAAGCTGAGGGTTATGTCGAGTTAATCCAGAAATGGAATCATGTAATCCGAGATTGGTAAATGATTGTGCGACCGTGAGGTTTGCATGTCGTGTATACATGTTTGTAGCCCATGTTAAACGGACACAGTTAAACCCCATTAATGATATGTGTCTAGCTATTTCAGATAATGGTTTATCAGCTAAACCTTCGGGTAACATGGGGTCTAAGTGTGCTGCCCAGTTAGCACAACGTAGTTTTACACGTTCTTGTGTTGTTTGGTCGACGATCCATCGAGATTTTGTTGAGAGAGGGAGGGAATGAGTTTGGATTGCAAATGAGATTAAGAATGCGAATATGATTAAAAGAGTATTCATGGTTCTTGTGTGATATGAGAATGAAATATTAGTGAAGTATATATAGCTATCTAGAGGTGAAGAGTTTAAAAATGAACACATTACTAATTAAATTATTTCACTAGATATTTTATCTCAATCGGAGCTTTATCACATTGTAATCCATAATCCTTTTTTTTTTTTTAATACATGAAAGAGCTACTGAGAAATAACTTAACTACTAGGCCAACTATTGATCTCATTTATAATCCTTTATCTTATAATATAAGTTAATTATGGATCATTTGAAGAATACAATATTTTCTTTTAGAATGTGGATAAAATTATTTCACTAGATGTTTTATCTTAATCGGAGCTTTATCACATTGTACTCCTTAATCCTTTATCTTTTAATTTTAGTTAATTATGAATCATTTGAAGAATAGAATATTTTATTTTAGAATGTGGATAAAATCATTTTACTAATATTTTATCTTAATCGGAGCATTATCACATTGTAATCCATAATTAATCCTTTATCTTTTAATTTAAGTTAATTATGGATCATTTAGAGAATAGAATATTTTGTTTTAGAATGTGGATATTGGATAATTTTATTTTTATAATAAAATTGAATTGATTAATGATTATTCAAATAGATTTAAAATGATAAAAAAAAACCTAACTAATAAGAATTTCGATTTCCTTTCTGTATAACTATTACTATATTATGCTAAATTTTCCTAAATAGTTAGTAAATAACTACCTTTATTGCATTTGATATATGCTATTGTCGATGAAATAAATAAGAATAATGCTATATATCACCCTAAGCTTCACCTATATATCACCCCTTAGGTGGACACTTATGTAGCATGCCAACTCAATTTATTTTTTTCTTTTTTTTATTTTTTTATTCCGATTCTCGATCAACAATCACTGGCCTTCTTCCATCCTTCAATCCAACCATTTCCTGAACCGCCATAAAAAATCCAACCCAGGCCCACCATACCCATCTAGTAATTCATTATATATTTCTACAAAATCTAGTAATTAATTTTTGGTGATATTGCTGAGAGAGATTTTTTTTTCACAATTTTTATCTCAGACAAAAGAGTATCTCTACAACTTGAGAACCAAAATTGCGGCTACAAAAAATCTGAAACAAGTTAAAAAAAATTCAGCCAACAATAGTTCATCTTTTTCAAGTAAGAATTTCATTAATTTGACTTAAATATAATGAACTTAGTGTCCTTTCAATATACACGTAGAGAAAAAGAATATATAGGACTTTCATATGTTTTGTTACATTATTCTTTTAGTTGAACATGATTTTACCTATTTCTAATTATATAGGATTAAGCTTTGGAATCAATGCTATCATGGCTTTGGATGAAACCTTATCTTTTAGTAGTCTATCATTATGAACCGTGCTTAAGTCAATTTTAATTTCCCTTTTCTATTTCAATTTTGCAGACATTTTCTAAGTTATATCTAACTATGGATTTTGGATTAGTAGAAGGACTGTTAATGAATTGAGACAGCTGAACACCCGGACAACAACAAGAATGCATCATAATAACCCCATTGATGTAGCAAGAAATATATTTCAAGAACTTGTTGAGTAACTGATGGATTAGTAACCATTTTTTTGTGACGTTTGAGTTGATTGAAGTTTTTTTATGCCGGGGTACTAGATTTCATTTTCAGTGATATGGTTATTCAATTGTAAAAGTGACGTCTGAGTTGATTTTAAATATGGTAGTTCCTTTTGTTGTATTGTGAATATTATCATTAATAAAAGTGGTTTTCTTCTTAACCATTGTATATTTCTTTATATTGTAAATAAAAGTGTAATCCTCCTTTACCATTCTGTTATAATATATATCATAGGAAGAAACGAAACTCATCCACAAACTAGCAGTACTAAGATCAGTAGCCTTAACTTGAAAAATAAATAAAGATAGTACTAAGATCAGTGGCTAACTTGAAAGATAAATAAAAGTAGATAAAAGCAGTACTAAGTATTTAGATAATGTAAAAGTTTCTACTGCAAAAATTCTACAGCAAAAATCCTACTGCAGGAAAATTCAGAAAACCTCCAACTGCATAAATTAAAAAAAACCTTTTACTGCAAAAATCCAACTGCAAGAAAATCCAAAAATTCTTATACAATTTTCTACTACAAAAACTTCCAAAGAACGTTATAACATCCAAAAAACTTTATAAAATTTGTCAACCAAAATTTCGTAAACAAAATTGAAATTTTTCGATCGGATTTCTACTTTTTTCTCGGCATTACAAGCAATTAATATAAAGTAACAAACTATAACTCAAAAGGGTAGTCGTCCAACTTAAACGGAGCTTAAAGCATTATCCTCTGAATGATTTTTTGTATTACCTTGCACCTGCAAAAGCTAAGCATCAAATAACATTCTACACAAACTAAAATGCAATAGTACAAGAAAAATAAGTCAACTTGTATACTAAGATCACCAACTTGATAACTTTCAACAAAATTAGTCAGGATAGTATTATCTAGAACCCTTTTAGGTGTATCAATTTTTTTGTTACTTCGATACATATGTGCTTTCAGATGGAGTGACCTTATAATTATGCTCCAATTCAACAACCGTCAAAGTATACAAATCATCGTTTGTCAACAATGCTCTTATTCTAGCCATACTATTCGTCTTAATTGATGGCTGTTTTTTCAAATCATTCTGAGCTATGTGTAGGTTTACCTGATTTGTAACAGGCGAGAGCGAATGATATTTTTTTTCCTTCATCATTTGTAAGACTCGAATAACATGCCTACTTTTGGAATTTCATCATTCTCTATATTAAAGTTTTTATCTTCGTTATGTAAAATTGATTTCTTTGTAGATGTAAATTCATTCTCATTAAAACCAATCTCTTGAATTTCAGTTGAATCCTGAAATTTACATATTCAAACACTAATTATTAAACATAAAGTTGTAATAATTAAACATCTATATATATGTATGAAATGGAAGAAATAAATACCTGGAACATTGATTTGATTGGAGTATTCACCAACATAGTTTCTATTGTCTGAAAACCTATTCTACTATTTTCAACAATTGTATTCATGTCACATAATAAGAATATGAATAATCAAATAAACAGATTATGAGAATGTTTCATATATATTTTTTGAAGCTATTTGGTGAAAGAAAAGTTTATGAAAAGATAAAGATTCGTACATGGATAGTTACAGTGGAGAAGAAAATAGAATAAAGGAGAGAAAGTATAATAAAAAAATAAAAGCGTGCATTGAGAATGAAATAAAAAACAGAAAAAAGAAAAAAAAATTGAGTTGGCATGCCACATAAGTGTCCATCTAAGGGATGATATATAGGTGAAGCATTTAGGGATGATATATAGCATTACTCAATAAATAAATAATTGAACAACACTTTCTATATATTTTGGGTTAAATTTGTAGGATAATTAAGAAATTCTTATGGATAAGTGAGAGGTAATTAATTTTTTTTAAATATAATTACATACGTGATATATATAATCTTGATAAATTATATAATAATGATCTTAGTCATTTTTAATGAGCTGGTTTATGGAAGTTTATGACCAATAGTTTTAATCTAACAAGTTTAATTTAAATACCTTTTGTTATTGGAATTATTTAAAAAATATTCAATAACTAAGGATTAATGCCCAAGAAACATCTCAGGTTAGAATTAAGAGATTTTAACCTAAGGGGTTTTGAACACACACACCCTAGACCGAACCCAACCCCCTTCTTTTGTTCTTTTTATTAGGGACCTCAATAAGTGTTTGAGCCTATAGACAAAAATCCCGTTTACAAATATACCCTCTTTTGTTTTTCATTTACTATATATATATATATTATATTTTATTTTATTTTTCAGAAATCATTTTTCTTAAAACCCTACACTCCTCTCTTTTCCTCTCCCTCTCTCTCGTTTCACCGACCAGCCTCTCTCACAGCGTCTTTTAGAATTGCAGTTTCATTCGGCGAGCACCACCACCACGGCCATGGCTATCGGTTCTAGCACTCCGGCGAACAAGTGCCTCCCGTTTCGAAGCTTCTCACTGCCGCCTACTCACTGCCGCCGTGAGTCTCCTTCGAGATCCATATCGTGACATCAGTTCGTCGCCGGAGCTCGCACCGGGTAAGGTCGCTCATCCTTCGCCAGAGGTTAGAGATCTGTTGGAGCTTCCATGGTGGTTGTCTTCTCCGGCGAGGTCCCGTTCGCTGCTGTTCCCGTTCGTGTGTAGAGGAGAAGACTTCTGAACCCCGCGCCCTTGTTGCAGCAAGGTAAGGAATGACCTCCGCGCCATTGTTGAGCTCCAGATCTCCAGCCCACGCGCTCAGTGCTGCTACTCCTTCCGACGCGGCATATATGTTATTCTTTGCTGAGGTGCAGCCATGGACGTTGATCTTAAATCTCCAAGCTACAGCAGCCATGGAAAGCTTTACCTCCATCATCGATGCTTCTAGCACTGTGAAGCTATGCTGTGGATCTCGGTTTTGGGCGCTAGGCGGTCGAAGGGGGCCTAGCGCCTAGGCGAGATTACACGGGGCCTAGGCGGAATTATACGGTTTTGAATCCCGATGTGTAATTTTGTATATTTAGTAATATATGTAGTAATTATAGAAATTTTAACTATTTAAGTCATAAATATCATCTAACAACACTATAGTAAATATAAAAATACTAAAAACTGAGTTATAATATCAACTAAAGAATTCTCGAGAATAAGAAAAATAACAAAAAGGTCTATGTGGGCATGTTTTTCCACTAATCAGCGCCTAGACGGCTATTTTTTGCCATTAATCGGTGCCTAGACGTGCTAGGCGCCTATTCCACAGCGACTAAGGCGCTAGGTAATAACGCATATAATTTTAACTAGGCGTAAGCAGTTGAGGGGGGAGTTGACGCTTAGATAGCGCCAAGGCGCGCCTAGGCGGGGAGATCTACATCATAGCTGTGAAGACCACCATCCGCCATCAGCAACCTCCGTCAACTTCTCCTCTGGCGAATTTCAGTTGCAGGTTTTGAGAAACAGTGAGCTTCGATGTGAAGACGTTCAAACCTTCTTTTTTAGATCTAGTCAAACCAAATATTAAGTTTAGTTTTTTTTTTGTTTTTTTTTTGTTCAATAGTTGTAAATAATTAGGTTTTTTTTATTTTGTAATAATAAATGTGTGTAAAAGTGTTACTCATTTTTAATAATAATACTCAACCTTTATTATCTATACTCATCATTTTTTAGCGATACACATAATTTTTATAGTAATACTCATCATTTTTTAGCGATACTCACCACTTTTTAGCGATACTCGTCAATTTTTAGTAGTGCTCATCATTTTTTGAATAATCATTTTTTAACAATACTCATCATTTTTTAATAATACTCATCATTTTTTCCGGTGGCCGGAGATCGGTGGTCGGTTGATGGAGGTCGGTGGTCGGAGGTCGCTGGTCAGAGGTAGGAGATCGGATGTAGGTGGGCAGTGGAGAGAGAAGATGAACAGTGACATCACTCTTTATGTCATTTAGTGTTTGTAAGGGTATTTTAGTATTTGGTCATCTTTGAGGTCCCTTTAAAGAAGTAAGATTCCTACTAGTTTCTTTGTGGCAGGAAAATAGTCTCCAAGACCCTATAGGTCAATCACCCTAGAATTAATTCCCACTACTACACACGTGATCTTTCGCGACTAAAGATTTCGCGACTACATATATGTAGTCGCTAAAGGTTATATCTTTAACGACTATTTTACATATTTCTCGACTACAAAGTAGTCGTACATAATGTTTGTTTTTATCGACTACAAGATGTAGTCGTTAATATTATGCACGTAGTCGCTAGTTGTTTTTTATTTTTAATTATTATTTTCCACCGATATTGTGTAGTCGCTAATGAAGTTTAACATTTTACGACGACAAATGTAGTCGTTAGTGATCAGTAATAGCAGCTACTTGTACATCTTTAGCGACTACTTGTGTAGTCGCGAATGGTTGTATCGTATTTATGACAGTGAGTTGCGAATTGGGATCCTCGATACCCATTATTTTATAATTTCCCCAATATTCTCTCAAAACTCTCCCAATTTTTTCCCACAAATCATCATCAAATATTATTTCAACACGTGGAAAAGCTTTCCCGGGCCAATCAACAACGTGGGACCTACTCAATTATCAATTTCTCCATCTAAATTTTCCCAAAATTAGTATTTTTTTCTTCTATAAAACTTTTTCAAATTTCTTTTATTTGATTACAATTGTGTAGTTAATGCTTAATAGTATTACTAGGTTGTTAGAAACATGTTCTAATTTTATATGATCCATATATATGATATATTATTGTATGAGAAATAAATGCATAAATGAGATATTTATTTTGTATTATTTTATATTGGGATAGTTGATTATATTGGTAATAGAGGATGGCTTCGGGTATCGATAAAAGTTGGATTAATTTATATGTATTTAATTAATTTGGTGATGTAATAATTTTTATGTATTTAATTTTATATTTATGTATTTAATTGGTGATGTAATAATTTTTATTTTTTCATTTTATTTATGAGATATTTATCTTGTATTCTTTTATATCGGAATAGTTGATTATATTGGTAATAGAGGATGGCTTCGGGTATTGATAAAAGTTGGATTACTTCCACTCATAGTGTTTCGCGTGAAATTGTTAAGGGGGTAGAAGAATTTCTCACATTTGCTCAAAAAATGATTTTAAACAAACTTTGTTTTTTCCGTGTAATGATTTTAAATATTCTCCATTGATCTGGATCTTTGGCTTTGATAAATTTCTCCATTTTTGTTCTCCAATTAAAATAGTAAGTTCCTACAAAAGGTGGAGGTCGGGTAGAAGACGAATTTTCCAAAAGATTAGATTCCATATCGTTTACTCTACTAACGATTAAGCTATTCACGTAGAGTTAGGCTCTGATACCAATTGAAAGTCCTAGAGGGGGGGTGAATAGGATTACTAATAAGAGTAATGCCTAATTAAAAAATCTTTTGGATAGATATAAGTTTATGAAAGAAACTTTTAAGACAACAACTATATCAAACACTAATGGGATCATGCATAGGATAAGCTAGTGGTTTGATATAAGTTTAACATGTAAAACGAGTTTCTATTTCCTTACTACTCTAGATGGCAATTGGTTGATTAACTAGATGAACATTATTACGATATTAATACTAGCAAGTAATCAAACATAAAATGTGCGGAAAGTAAATAGAGTAGGGATAGAAAGATACACATGATTTATAGTGGTTCGGTTTCCCTACATCCACTACCTAAGGAAGCCTCCTTAGGATTTCAAGCTTTTCACTAAGCTCCCGTGTCTCTCTTAACCGGGTCGAGAACACAATAACCCTTACAACCTCTTCGATAACACGAAGGACAAACACTTGTGCTATCGCAACACAAGGACACCAAGTATACTCCCGATACTCTAACACTTGTGCTATCTCAACACAAGGATACCAAGTATACTCCCTATACTTGAATTCTCTCTTAATCTATCTATTACAAGACCTAGACTTAAGAGGATAGAAACAAAGTGTTTAAAGGGGTGCAAACAACTTTGCTAGATAATCTCCTAAAGAGTAGATATGACTATAAGCATGTAAACTCCTCTTGAGTAGATAATAACTTTGAAGCTTATTTGATTAAGCTCTTGATCAAGCTTGGATAATTAACTTTGATAGCTTGTGACCTCTAACTTTGTAGGAGAAAGATATGTATGATAGTTGAAATGTTAGAGGTAAGTTTCTCCTTCAAAGAGCCCATATTTATAGCACAAGAAAGTCCCCAACGGATATAAAGTTGATGGTGAACTTTGTTCCAAACCGGGTTCCCGGTTTCCCAAATGCGGGTACCCGGTTTTAGTTGCAACGGCTATAAAACGGCTATATAAACTTGATGTTGACTTGAGCTTCACCAAACCGGGTTCTCGGTTTTCCCAAATGCGGGTACCCGGTTTCTACTGACTTGGAGATTTATGATATTTTGATTCGTTGCTCGGATGGAAAAGTTTTCTTCACGAGAGTTGTTGTAAACATCATTTTAAGAAACTTTGTTGTTGATCATGAAAGCTAATTCTCAATGTACACATAAGATAAGGTTAAAAGTAATGGTAAGAGAATTAGCTACTAAGGATAAGATAATTAAGCTTTGATCAAAATGATGTCAATTGTGCTTTTTGATGATTTAGAGTGCAAGATAATAAAGTGAAATTAGCACACTAAACAATAGAGGATTTGTCACATTAAAACACCTAATCGATGGGGGCAATAAGCCAACAATCTCCCCCTTTTTGATGATGACAAATCAATCACTAAAACACATATGGAGTCAAACTCCCCCTCACAAAAAGCATTAAGTCAAAGTGTATTTTTATGAAAAAGACATGCATTTGTGAGTTTTGTAAAGTGCAAGTTTTTGAAAGTTTTAGTGCACATATTTCTCCCCCTTTGTCTTCATCAAAAAGACGAAATAAATGTAAAAACCATAACAAGGAAGAAGAGCTAAAACTCAAGTGAATAGATTTTAAACAAAGATTCTAAGAAAGTGCAAGAGTTTAGAGATTAAAACAATTTTTAGAAAGAGATGCACAAAGATAGATAATTTTAAGAGCTAAGAGATAGAGACTATTTACCAACTCCTTGATTGATAGATTTTCATTTCATATGCTTTCTAATAACACAAACGATTAGTTGCAATGTATTTAGATAAGTGATAAGCCTAAGCATTTGAGTTTTTAAATATGATTTAGCAAAAACTCCCCCTTACATAATGCATAGAGTTTGTTTCAATTTTGTAAAAAATATGATCTACAAATTCTCCCTAAAAAAATGTTTGAAATCATTTTTAAGAAAATTAGGGGTAAAGTGTATTATTTGAAAAGCATAGGTGATAAAAAATATTTTTCAAAAAGTTTTAGGGACTCAAAAGCAATTTGAAAAATCTTTTAGGGACCTAAGTGCAATTTTCAACAATTTTAAGAACAAAGATAAATTTGATCAAACTATAGGGACTAAATTGCAATATAGGATAAGATCAAGGATAAGAGAGCAATAGTACCTATATCATCAAGGAAAATGTTAGCAATAACAACACAATTATATAACATCCAAAGCAAAAAAATAGAAGCAACTAACATTCAAGATAAAACATAATAAACTTAACCAAATATCCAAGTTAAAAACATAGCATCCTAAACCAAATATCCAAATTTAACCAAGTAGTAATAACATTCTAAATGTCCAAAACACGGACCCAAAAGCAATTAAAGCATAAACATCACATACTTAGTCCAAAAACAACGATAAAACACATAAAAGCCAAGCAAGATAAAATGAAGATTTAAAAGCACCCAAACAAGAATGATTTAGCGATTTTCTCGAGGAGAGCGGCTCCTAGACCTTCTTCCATTTCCAACATCATCACGAAGACATGAAACTTCATTCTTCAACCCCTCAATACGATTATTCATGTTTTCAAACCAACCTTTAATTTCCGCAAATCCCTCTTTAATAACATTCAACAAAGTAGATTCAACTTTATCAAGATCATCTTTAGTAGCAACATTTGAGGAAGAACCAATGGAAGATTTTGAACGGGAAGTGGTATAAGACGGAGGAGGATTAATAGGCATAACCTCACGGGAAGGAATGTTAAGAGACTCAATAGTTGGACCCGAAGAAGTGATATTTTGACCAACATTTTTCAAGATAGTTTTTCGAAGATTTTCGGGAAGATGATCAAAAACATGCTTATCAATGTATTCTCCATTGTAAACGAAGATTTTCATAGTTTTCAAAAAAGGAATATCAAACCTCCAAATTGGTTCAAAATCACGAGGGTCAAGAGAGGGAGATATTTTCTTAACATTGATTAAGAGATAACTAAGAGCAATACCATATGGTAGAGTAGAATTCGAATGAGCACGATAATCCAAGTTACGAATGAAAATTTTGCAAAAATTGATAGGCCTTTTCGAATAAAGATGAAATAGAAGGATTGCTTCATAAGGAGCAATTGTACCATATTTCCTATCTTTTCCTAAAAGACAAAACAAGATAATTTTGTGTGCTAAACGAATATCCGGAGTAAATAAACTCGATAGCCAAGGTTGAGTATAGGTTTGAAACATTTTCGATTACATAAAAGCCTCAACCTCGTTTTTTAAAGGAATATCAATCAATTCTTTACTTCTATTCCAACCCGAAACGATAAAATTCTCATAACCACTATTTTGAAGTTTAAAAGCTTTTTCAATGGTTTTTGGAGTAATGGAAAGATTTTTGTTTGAAACCATTGATTTTAAAGTGCAAGAATCACAATCTAGTGGATGGATATTTTTGTAAAAATCATTAACAAGGGATTCATAAGACTTATTTTCAAGAGAAAGGAAAAAATCTAATCCTTGGAATTGAAATAAATGGAAGAGATTAGAATTTGAGCCATTTACCAAAGAGATGGAAGCACTAAGTGAAGGAGATGAAATTGATCTTCCCCAAAGGATCTTGATGTTTTTCCTCACCATTCTTTGTCTTGTGGGTTCTTCTTCAAGCTCTAAATCATCTTCTTCATCTTCATAGATTGGGTCTATCTCAATATCTTCATCTTCTTCATCAATGATTCTCTTGTTTTTGGAAGCCCTTGAAGCTCTAGAAGCTTTGGAAGATGAAGCCATGGCCAAGGAGATGATGAAGGTTTAATGGAGGAGTTAGGGTTTGAAGGGTTTTCGTTTTTGAGAGAGAAAGAGGAGAAAACGAGTTGGAAAAGTAAAGGAATAAAGGAAGGACCAAGGGTTTTGACTAGTTCGGATTTTACACAGACTCGAAACCGGGTTCCCGCATTCACCAAAACCGGGTACCCGGTTTCCTCGACTAAGAAGGGTAAGAAAGGAAAAAGACATTTTTCAAAAACCACCCGAAACTAGTTCGAAACCTCCCCAATAGTTTAGACATGTTATAAAACTACCAAAATAATTTTTGTTATAAAAAAAATGAAAAAGGAAATCACGAAAATAGAGAAAACGGTTTATTGCAAAAAGACCCCTATATTTTCTAAAAAGGACAAAAAGACCCAATGTGAAAACTAAGCAATTTAAAGCATGAAAAGGTCAATACTAGCAAGATATGGCACATAGAGGATAAAACACATAAGCACATAATAGAACATAAAGAACAACAAGAAGAAAGGAGAGAATTCACCGTATTTTCCTTTTAAGAGGTTTGAACGTCATTTTGCATAAAATTCAATTTTCTTGACGCTCAACACCTTTAATGAATATTACTATGGTAACCGAGGTAGAATGGGTTCGGGAATACGATTAGTACTTTTCACGATCCATGTCGGTTTTTCATTTTGAGTGAGCTCCTCATTGGTGGGTTCATCATAATCTATTTCTTCTTGATTTGACTTGAGAACTCTTGCTTTATTTAACTCCTCTTTATATGGAACAAATGGACCTTCCATAATGATTCTCCATTGATCTGGATCTTTGGCTTTGATAAATTTCTCCATTTTTGTTCTCCAATTAAAATAGTAAGTTCCTACAAAAGGTGGAGGTCGGGTAGAAGACGAATTTTCCAAAAGATTAGATTCCATATCGTTTACTCTACTAACGATTAAGCTATTCACGTAGAGTTAGGCTATGATATCAATTGAAAGTCCTAGAGGGGGGGTGAATAGGATTACTAATAAGAGTAATGCCTAATTAAAAAATCTTTTGGATAGATATAAGTTTATGAAAGAAACTTTTAAGACAACAACTATATCAAACACTAATGGGATCATGCATAGGATAAGCTAGTGGTTTGATATAAGTTTAACATGTAAAACGAGTTTCTATTTCCTTACTACTCTAGATGGCAATTGGTTGATTAACTAGATGAACATTATTACGATATTAATACTAGCAAGTAATCAAACATAAAATGTGCGGAAAGTAAATAGAGTAGGGATAGAAAGATACACATGATTTATAGTGGTTCGGTTTCCCTACATCCACTACCTAAGGAAGCCTCCTTAGGATTTCAAGCTTTTCACTAAGCTCCCGTGTCTCTCTTAACCGGGTCGAGAACACAATAACCCTTACAACCTCTTCGATAACACGAAGGACAAACACTTGTGCTATCGCAACACAAGGACACCAAGTATACTCCCGATACTCTAACACTTGTGCTATCTCAACACAAGGATACCAAGTATACTCCCTATACTTGAATTCTCTCTTAATCTATCTATTACAAGACCTAGACTTAAGAGGATAGAAACAAAGTGTTTAAAGGTGTGCAAACAACTTTGCTAGATAATCTCCTAAAGAGTAGATATGACTATAAGCATGTAAACTCCTCTTGAGTAGATAATAACTTTGAAGCTTATTTGATTAAGCTCTTGATCAAGCTTGGATAATTAACTTTGATAGCTTGTGACCTCTAACTTTGTAGGAGAAAGATATGTATGATAGTTGAAATGTTAGAGGTAAGTTTCTCCTTCAAAGAGCCCATATTTATAGCACAAGAAAGTCCCCAACGGATATAAAGTTGATGGTGAACTTTGTTCCAAACCGGGTTCCCGGTTTCCCAAATGCGGGTACCCGGTTTTAGTTGCAACGGCTATAAAACGGCTATATAAACTTGATGTTGACTTGAGCTTCACCAAACCGGGTTCTCGGTTTTCCCAAATGCGGGTACCCGGTTTCTACTGACTTGGAGATTTATGATATTTTGATTCGTTGCTCGGATGGAAAAGTTTTCTTCACGAGAGTTGTTGTAAACATCATTTTAAGAAACTTTGTTGTTGATCATGAAAGCTAATTCTCAATGTACACATAAGATAAGGTTAAAAGTAATGGTAAGAGAATTAGCTACTAAGGATAAGATAATTAAGCTTTGATCAAAATGATGTCAATTGTGCTTTTTGATGATTTAGAGTGCAAGATAATAAAGTGAAATTAGCACACTAAACAATAGAGGATTTGTCACATTAAAACACCTAATCGATGGGGGCAATAAGCCAACAGATTTGAGATCTAACTATGAGGGTGGTGGTCATTCGGGTGACACCGAGATGATAGACTCGAACAGTTCAACACGTGGCAGTTTTGAAACTATGTTTGAGGAATTAGAGACCGAGTTATACCCAGATTGTACAGTAATGAGTTCATTAAATTTTATTGCGAAGCTAATGCACGTGAAGGTGAAGAACAAGTGGACTAACACGTCTTTCACCGAGTTGCTTGATCTTTTGTCCCGCGTGTTGCCCAAACCTCATACCTTGCCCGAGTCTTACGAGGAGTGCAACAAAAAGTTAAAAAGTTTAGATATGGGGTACACTACCATCGATGTTTGCGTGAACGATTGTGCTTTATTTTACAAGGAGAATGAGTTCCTCAATAAGTGTCCAGTATGTAGTGAATCCAGATAGGACTCGAAGAAGGGTCAGAAAGGAGCGCATAAGAAACTTTTCTTTTTCTTTTTTTTTTCCCATAAAAAGCACCATACATTTTGCCTATAAAAAGAGTCGTTTGAGTTATGGAAACTTCCCAGAACTCAAATTTTGAATTATGGGAAGCTTTCCAGAACTCAAAGAGGAACCACGTCCACAGCCATGTCTAATAGAGGGACTTCTATCAAAGCACCATCACTCTCCTTAAACCCGACCATCTCAGAGTGGGATAACTTGCGCTTCTTCGCACTTGGTCCTCCCTTATCTTCCACCGGACGCTCCATTGATATAGGGATTTTGGTTAAGGAAAAGGAGGAGTCATGGATCGGAGTATCAGTAACCAAATAAGTGCTAGAAGACACCATAGGAGTAGATGAGCCAGAAGAAGGAGAAACCGGGTTAGTACCCACTTTATCAGGCTCCGCTCTGAGTGAGGAGACCACTTCATCTGTAGTTTGTGAAGGAGAAGAGGAGATCGGGATGGAGGTGGTATTCGGGGGGTTAGGAGAGTTGGGAGGCGTGTATGGGAGAGGTGTATTATAAGCGGTGGGGGAGATGAAGGGTTCACACTAGGAGACTCAGCATGAGTATTATTGATATTAGGGTTAACCCATTGAAGATTCGTTTTGCCCCGAGTAGGATTAGCACGTGACCAAGTACGGTTCGACCCACGATTACCAGATGTGGGTTTGGCTACAACCGGCCCATCATTCTTATTTGGCCAGGCTGGCCATTTAGCAGAAGAAGAGTTTCCATCAAATTTCATTTTAGATCCAGACCAAGAGGGAGGAGTAATGGGCTTATTTTGCTTAGGATTGGGCCTAGAAGAGGACTTGCGAGCATGGGTCTTCACACGTGTAGCAATAGTACCCCCAACATTACCTTTACCAAATGAAGACTTAAATATATGTTCTACTCCGGTCGGATTTGAGCCAACATCTTTTAATAATTCTTTAACTACCAGAGCATAACCTTGTACCGGATCATTGGAACAACCTCGTAAGAACTCAGGGACATTCTCTTCCTTTTTAACCCCATCCTTATCATTGGATTGAGTATTAATGGAAGAGGGACCACCACTATTTCGATTTTTAGAAGAGACATCCTCAGAAGAAGGTAAAAAAGAGTCGTCACTCCCAGAAATAATATGGGAAGGGTCATCCAGATCATCCACCACCACAACATTTCTACCTCTACCCTTGACTGGAGTGATACTCATCCAATCACCAAAAGGGAACTTGACGTAACCTCTACACTGGACTTGTTCCTCTTTATACAGACCACACTCACTAGCTGTGTGGGTAAGAAGGCCACAGAAAAAGAAAAATTTACTGAGTTTCTCGAACCTCACCTTAACTTTAAGAGCAGGAAGAGATGGTCTTTCAATATTAAAGGATTTGACCAGGGGTTTCTCAAGTTTCCAAAGAGCTCTGACGCGAAGGAGTTTCACAGTATCACTAACTTTGTTAATATCATAAGCTAGAAGGGTACAGTCCAAATTTTTACAGATATCTTTGGCATTATCAGGGGTAACGAAAGCTGGAGGGAGATTTTGGGAATGGATCCAAAAGGGAGCCATGGAGAAATCAGCTTCACTCATAGACATTTCCGGATGCCAGGCTTGTAGGAGGAGTAAATGTCCATTGATAGACCAGGGACGAAAGTTCCATGTTTTGAGAAGATCCTCACGAGAATCAAACATCAGGAAAAAGGTGTTAACCCCAGCAGAGACCACATGCATCTTGGATCTAAGGCCCCAAGATCTGTTAGCTGCATATTCGACTGTATCAGGAGAGATTTCAGAGGATGAAAGGGTTTTAGAAATAGCATGTATCTTCTAGCAAATATTTCATCTGGTTTATAGTAAGGAGTGAGTTTCATAGTGATTATCGAGTCGGAAGCCATGGATAAGGTTGAGGGAGAAGAGAGAGTTATCAGCCGAAGAGTAAGAAAGATAAAGTGAATAAGATAATGACAAAGGGATTCGAAATATAAGAACAAGTAAAGCGTACAAAGGAAGCCTAAGATGGATTCTTGGGATTACAAAGAAAGTAAGTAAAAAGGAATCTCGGGAATGAACAGAAAGGAGATATAGAGCCGTGTAAAGCGTGTGTAGTAGACCAAGAAGGGAATGATTATGGACTAGGGAATAACAAAAGACCACCATTAAAGAGAGGAGAGAGAGAGCTCATTCTAGAGAGATGTCATGTACTTATGTTAATAAAAAATAGTGTTCTAAAACAAGGCCGCCTAGCCGACTAGGCGCTCCGCTTAGACGTTCCAAGGTGCGAATCGCCTAGAAATTCTCTCGAAGGTGGCTCGAAGGTCCGTCTACGCATAATCTAATTAATAAACTACCCAATCAGATTAATGGGTTGCCTAACGTGAACACTACCTAGAATGCTACCCATAAATAAGTAATTCAATCTAATCCAACCCAACACATAAGAAAAATTTAAAGAAAAACTACTTAGGTTAGAGTTTGAACGCCCGAGAAAATTAAAAATATAGGATTTTTTAAATTTCAAGTCTATAATTCTTGAATTTGACATTTTTAGTTGAATAATAATGAATTATTATTATTTTATTATAAAATATATGATATTTATGTTAAATTAATTTACTTTAAATATATTAAGATGTAAATGTTATTCGGATCATTATATTAGTCATATATATTTAATATAAAATAATAGAAAAAACCGCCTAGGCAAAGACCGCCTAAATTCCGATTAATAGGCCGCCTAACCATCTAGGCGCTCGAAGGTGGTCGACCGCCCTAGTACCGCCTAGCGCCTTTTAAAACCATGATAAAAAATAATTTTTTTTTTGCATTACTATATACATAAAAATTCAAATATTAAAAAAAATATTAGAGACATTCCAACGAATTTGAAGTTGAAGAAAATCGAAATGTTAAGTACCTCGAGGTTAATTTACAACGTATCTTTCTTTTTGTATAATACGAAATTTATAGTGTAATTAAATAAAAAGTGAAGTAACACAAGTAAATATAATGTATTTTGTACATAATATAGGGACCCTAGTGCAATTAACTCAAAAAAAAAAAAGGCGCATCCCTCCGTTCCCGCATAAGAGCCGTGATTAGCGTTCACAGTTCTTGGGCGTTCTTGGATGTCAAAAGTTTATCTTCTTCAAGGTATTAGAAACTGCAAGGTACTACTAATTATGCATATGGTATTACAACATTAGTCTTACGGTCATTTTGAAAGTACCAATATCTTTATTGCCAGGTTCAATAAGGTTAGAGGGAGTTATTGTTGCAATATGGAAGTTGGAACTATCTCTTGGGTGAATGTGTATCAAGTGATAAATGTTTTTCTTTTTTTGTAGTAACACAATTTTGTTCTACTCAATATCTCATTCTGTGAAATCATAGTAAGGAGTGAAGTATGAAGATGATTCTTGATATAGTTTACTAATAGATAATTCTGAGTTTGTAAGAAATGTAGTGTGTTTGTATGGAGACTATATATTGAAATCTTTGATATTGTAATTCTTACATTCACTTATCACTAAGTATGTTATTACAATCTTAAATTTCAAGAAAGGAGTACCTCGATTGCATTTTTTAAATTTATAAAAAAGTGAGTTGTGAATGTATCAGATTTTAATTATAATTTTGTTCAAATAAAAAATAAAATAAAATAAAAGAATTGTGGAATGCAAGATTCATTGAATAGTTCAACTAATGACCCCAGTGAGATCCTAACAAGAAGATACGTACTATATACAACCAGATTTTATAATGATTTCCTACTCTCTTTTTTCTTTCTTAATTAATTAGTTGCTATTTAGAAGAACAAGTCAAAAGCCTTACTGTAAAACCAAATCACGTGTTTTACATAAGGATTATTCCTTTTCTTTTGAGTAAAAAAAATAAATTAAATCCTTTTCCCACTTGTATCTATAAATATAGGAGCCCTCTATAGATCAATTCACACACTTCTCTCTCTATTGTAACATAGGGGCTCCGATGATCATGAGCCAGCCCGTCGAAAATAGTTGAATCATGGGGCTCCTCACCACTGTTATATAACCACCTACACCATAAGCTCTTTTCTCCTCACCACTGTTATATAACCACCTACACCATAAGCTCTTTTCTCCTCACCACTGCAAGCTCTTTTCCCACAAAATAGGATACTTAAAAGGATAAAAGCAGTCAAGAGATTCCGAGGATTTAATATTGAAACAACTAGGAAAAAAAGTGAATAGAGGATGAGTGGTGTGTTCATGACAGAAGAGAGTGAGCACAGATGATAAAAATGCATGGTGAATATGCATCTCAATCCTTCGTGCTCACTTTTCTTTCTGTCATAACTTTCAACTCATTCTCACACCTTTCTTTTAGGTTTCATTTTTCATCTACTAATTATTCTTTTAGGTACTTCTTCTTCTTCTTCTTCTCACCTAGGTGGTTGGATCAAGATCTCCTCCACTAGACATGTTCAAACTTCCATTCATGGTCAAGCTCCAAAAAATGCAGGCAAATCGAGAATGGGCCCCTACACCACCAGAAAACTATCATCCAAATGGCAAAAAGGAGGCTTCTCAAATGAACCTGCAAACTGACACAACCCAAAATAACAAAGGTAAGGAACTCTTTTCAGTTAAAGCTGCAGAAACATTAAACAATCCTTTGGATAAAAACAAGTTTTCCTTTAAAATACCTACTCTTCTTGTGGGGTCCTCACCAACAATTTGTTTTTCAATATTAAAATATATATATATAAAGGTAAATACGCGCATGCACATATATCAGAAATTTCACTATCGGTCCTTGATATCATAAAAATTGCGATTTAGGTCCCTACATTATGCAAATTATGCAAAAATTACCTGATATCAGAAACTGAGAAGTAATTACGCATAGAGAATGTGAAGGAAAAGGGCTTATTATCCATGTTTCTTACACAAGGGATCAAAGTGAGTTTATTAGCAACAAGTGATACACGAAGGCGCAACTCAAATCTGCAAAATCCATTTCAGGGGGAGTTTTTTACCTTTAGTCATAGTATAGGGGTATTTAATAATTAATATAAATATAAAAGCCATACTTATGTGGCCAAGTTTTTATATCCTCATCAGAAGATTTCAAGATAAGATCTACAGTAGATTGATTATTAGCTGGAGGTAAAGGTGAAGGAGAAGTATCTAATGACCACAATTTATTCCTTGTAAATCCATGTTGTTCAAGTTAACCATAATTTGCAAACTGTAAATAAAAAATAAAATAAAATTATCAAGAAATATTTTGATTACTTCTACTTACTTGAGGGAAACTGATGGGTATACCACCTCTTATAGCTTTAGCAAAGAACAATTTGAGTTTCAGAATTACATAACAAATCAACTCAGAATTATATAATTTCTAGATCAAGATTATAATACCTTACTGCTCATAAAAAGAAGCTCTTCTCTTCGTTCATTTTTCCAAGAAACAACTTGACCACCATGTAAAAGTACCTAAAGAAAACAAAATTACGAAATTAACCTTGTTCTTTCAGTTATCAACAGTAATTAAACTCGAACATTTATTCAATTTACTCATATAAACTAAGTTATCAACTAAATATTCACTCGATTAAATACATGCAAAAGCTATAATTAAATCAATTTTACAAACAAAGAAGAAAATGTATGAGAAGATTAAAACAAAGAATCTCCACCGTTGATCCGGTAGCATTTGTAAATCTTAGATAATTAGAATTATTTTCTTTGTAGTTTCACTTATAGACAGTAATCTAACTGAAAGATCAACTTAATACATCAAGAATTCTTTTAAATAATTGAAAAACATGAAGAAACTATAATTAAATAAATATTGATAGAAATGGAGAAGAAAAATCGAAAAAAGTTACCTCCGCCGTTGATCCGGTAGGCTCCGATCCATCGGACTCTTGAATTAGGTTCACCGGCGGCATCGTGCTTACGTCGGTCTCGACTCTTCTGGTATTCTCACTTTTCGCTTTATCTAAAGGACAGCTGCTCGGAAAATACTTGTGTAAACCAACCTATTTGTGGGGTTGTAGTTTTGCAATAAAATATTAATATATTGATGAAAGAGGATTCAGCATTGCTTTGTTTCTTTTTCCTTTGATGGAATTCTGTTTCTTTCATTTTCTTCTTTTGTCACAATCTTTCATTTCCTTTTACTTTTGGTAATTACATATTTATCATATCAATTTTTTTAATTTTATTTAGAAATAATATATATAATAAAAATCTTAATAATTTGTATAAATTCTTTAAATTTTGAACAAACGTATGAATCGCCTATCAAAATAATTTAATATTTGATGATTTAAATTAGACAAATTATTTTAAAAAGGTATATAATACAAATTAAAAAAATATCTAGATAATGTTTCAATCTGACCATTTTTTTTTATTTTGTGTTCATTTGGAATGGATTTATTTTTTCACTTTATTTTTAATTTTTTTAATTTAACTTCTAGACTTTCGTGTAATAATTTCGATTGTTGTAATATTATTAAATCGATATACAAAACTGTAGAATTGTGTAATCTACTTTTTTTCTTTGTTGGTCGTCAAACACAAGTTTGTTGGCACGTTGACGGGATGATTTCTCCTCGGCTCCAGCTAGCTCAACTTATCCACGTAGACCGAACCTCTTGTGGTGTTGGGTGATTTTTTGTACTTTACTTTTTATGCGTTTTAATATAATTTAACATCTGACAAAAAAAGAAGCGTAGCTACGTAGTAATTAGATATTACTAGTTATATTTAAATAGGTGATTATTGTATTTTTTTAATTTTTTTATAAAAGAATTCTTTTAGACAAGCGACATTGGTGCTACATTTTTTATTGAGCTGAATTAACTATAAAAATGATAAAGAGATAAATAATTTTTGACTGAAAATAATTATTTAGAGTTTTCCGAAGAACAGTAAGAGTTTTTAATTTTTAATTCTATATATTTGGAACTAATTTAGGGTATTGAAACAAAGTTATGTGTTTGAAGTGGTTTAAAATAAACGCCGTTTAATCGTTCCAAAATATAATCTGCCTAGGAATTATTCTAATAGGTAGGTAGATAATCTGTTTAAACATTATCAATAGACCATTCAATTTGATTAATATAATTTTTTTTTTACTTTATATGTTCGACTATTCGTGTAGGTAGTAATTAGATATTACAGGTTATATTTAAATCGGTGATTATTGTATTTTTTTTTTTAATATTTTTTTGCCTAAATGAACACAAAATAAATAAATAAATGGTCGGTTGAAAAATTATCTTTACATATTTTTAATTTTCATATAATACCCTTTAAAATCATTTGTCTAATGAAATTATCAAATTTTAATATAATTTTGATAGTCAATAACTCAATCTATATATCTTTTTTAATTTAAAGAATTTATACAATTATTAGATTTTTTATTTTATATATATACATATTATTTCTAATTTTTAATTTCTAAATACAATTAAAAAGTTTATATGATAAATATGTATCACCAAAAAGTAAAAGAAAAATGAAAGAAACAAAATTCAGTCTAAAAAAAAAGAAAAAAGAAACAAAACCATGTTAAATAACAACTTATCGCGTCCAAAAAAAAAGAAACAACAACTACCACATCCTTTTTCATCAGTATATTAATATTTTATTGCAAAACTACAACCCCACAAATAGGGTTGGTTTACACAAGTATTTCCCCAGCTGCTCGCAACTAATATATATGTATGTATTGTGTATATATATATGCGCGCCTTATATATACAAACAAACAAAAATGGAAAAGCAGATTGATTTTGGAACGACTTTAAATGGAAAAGGAGCCGTGCGCAATGGCAAGTTAGTAATATACCAGTGATATATAAAATTAGTTTTTTTTAATGTAACTAGTCCTATAGCTGAAGCATCTAAAAGCTCCACCTCATCAGGTAATCCCAGACCCAAACTCTCTTATTCCGAGGCCCTTCTTTCACCTGCACAAGTCAACAATGTTAAAAAAACAAGCTCTTCAAACCAAACACCACAAAACAACAAAACACCAACAAATAAAATTTTAAACTCACCACCCATATCTGTTACACCCTTTAACCCAAATTATAAACCAAATAACTCCAAACCAACCAACACTCAAGAAATTCAATCCACCAACAACACATCACCTACTGTCTCTAACCTTAATCCTGCCAAAAAACAAAATCATCAGTAACAAACCACAATCACATCCAATTTCACCCACAAACTTACCTACATCCCCTTTTACACCAACCACTACGAAATTTAATCTCACATCCACCCCACCCATATCTGCTTTACCACCAGCAAAAACTATCTCACAATCTGAACCCATTCAACCAAACCCAAACAAACAAACTCTCAAGACACCTGTTGAGAATTCAAAATACATTATCCAGAAGAATGATTCATGGAAAAAAACCGGAATTTATTTATTTAAAAATGAGAATTATACCTCATTGGATGAACAAGCAAGAATTCGAAATTTTAATCGAATTAACGATAGACTCAATCAAGAGAAAGCTATCACCAGAAACTTCCGATTTGAAGAACATTATTGCCAATCAGACAAGCTAAGGCATAAAGCCATCTGGGAAAAAAGAAGAAATTCTAAGAAAAATCAACGAATATCGAATGAGAAAAGTCTTAATCGAAAAGAAGAAGAAGAAATTAGAAATTCAGGCAAGAAAACTTTTGAAGATTACAAGAATTTGAAAGGGTCTGTACCTGGTCTGAATTATGATGAAGAAGAAAATAGACAGACCCAAACCGCCACAGGAAACACGCCGATCACTGATTCAAACGAAGATGAACATAATGAAGACACAAAGGAGGACGAGAAGCTTTCTGGAGTTGGGCTCGATCAACTCCATCCCCATCAATGATCCAAATCGCCTGGAGCTGTCAGGGAATCGGCAATCCACTGACAGTCCAGGCGGCGCGTGACCTTTGTTCCAAACATCGGGCCGGAGGTACTATTCCTATCTGAAACTAAGAATGGTTTCAATTATGTTAATGTTTTTGCTATAGCTATTGATATGGTTTTGCTTCATACTGTTGAACCGATTGGGATTAGGGGTGGTTTAGCCCTATTTGTGAAGAAAGAATTAAAGATTAAGATTATTAAAAGTAATCCGTATTATATACACACTAAAATTTTAAATGACAAAAATGACCCCATCTTTTATACTTATGTGTATCTTAGCCCATATGAAAAAGATAAAGAAAGTTCCTTAAATTTTCTAAATGCACTTAGACCCCTTAACTTTCCTTGGGCCATTCTTGGGGATTTTAATTGTATTAGATTCCTCAATGAAAAATTAGGAGGTAATATTTGCCACAAAAAATCCATCCAAAATTTTAATAATTTTATTAATTTACATGGTTTAGAAGAAACACCATCTTATGGTTGTAAATTCACCTGGACCAATAAAAGAGCTAATAATAAACGTATTAAGGCTATTCTTGATAGAACCTTACATAATTTCCTATGGGATTCAATCTTTCCTAATGCTTGGACAGCTATTATCCCGGCTATTGGATCTGATCACTGCCCTCTAGTTTTACATCATGATAAAATCAATAATTTTAAGAAAAGAAGGTTTTACTTTGAAAATTTCTAGACAACAGATGCTGATTGTCTTAATATTATCAAAAAAGTCTGAAAGGACTATATTACTCTTAGAGGTAACCCTAATAAGGTTATCAATTATAAATTAAACAAGTGGAGTTTTGCACTAAGAAACTGGAATAGAATTTTTTTTGGTAATAACAAGATCCAAATAGAAAAACTTATTAAAAAATTAGAAACAATATCAAATTCTAATAGCCCTAATTTCAATTGGGATGAGTATAACACCATCATAAAAGAATTAGAAGATACCTGGAAAAGAGAAGAAATTTTTTGGAAAAATAGATTTAGAAATTTATGGCTTGATAAAGGTGAAAAAAATACAAAGTACTATCATGCATGTACTAAAGAAAGAAGGAAAAGAAACAATATTACAAATATAACCAATGAGGGAGGCTCTTGGTTAGACAACAAATTAGATATCAACAATGAAATTCTAAGTTACTTCAATAATATTTTTACTTCTGTGGGTAAAAGGGATTATAAAAGCACCATTGATATTATATCTTCTAAGATTGGTAAAAATTCTGCTGATAATCTTAATAAACCCATCAATGAAGAGGAAATTAAAAAAGTCACATGGGAACTAGGACCTAACAAGGCCCCAGGACCTGATGGTTATAATGGAAATTTCTTTAGACATTACTGGGAGATAATAAAACTTGATCTCATGAGAGTTATAAATAACTTTTGGAACAATAAAGGGGATATAGTTGATATTAATCAAACTACAATTACCCTTATACCAAAAATTAGTAAACCTACTAATATTAAACACTACAGACCCATCAGCTGCTCTAATTTTATTTATAAGATTATAGCTAGAGTTTTGGTCAATAGATTACAACCATATATGAACTCACTGGTTGGAGAAAATCAAAGTGCCTTTATGCCTAATAGAGTAATTCAAGAAAATACCATGATTGCTCATGAATTAATAACCCATATCAAAAGAAGAAAAACTACCAAGAAATATATGGTAGCTATTAAAGCTGATCTATGAGTTTATAGAATGGGATTTTTTACAAGATCTCCTGATAAAAATGGGATTCAATAAAGACTGGATGAGAAAATTAATGATTTGCATATCATCTGTAACATACTCTATCATTATCAATGGTGAAAGTCATCAACTACAAAAACCCACTAGAGGCATTAGACAAGGTGATCCCCTTTCACCTCTGATCTTCTGCTTAATATCACAAACCCTAAATGATCTTGTTAGGGATAAAAAAGAAAAAGAACTTATAAATGGTATTAAAATAGGAAACAATTGTCCTGAAATTACACACCTCCTATTTGCTGATGATAGTTTATTCTTTCTAAAAGCTGATAATGTTGAAATTCAATCCTTTATGGACATTATGAATATTTATAAGAATGGAACTGGTCTCTCTTTAAATCTCAATAAATGTGGGGTTATTTTTAGCCCTAACACATCAACATTTCTACAAAATGTTATGGCAGCTAGACTTAATATGAAAAAAACTAATAACCTGGGAAATTACCTGGGTATCCCTACAGAATGGAGCAGATCAAAATCAAAGGATCTACAATTCCTAATTGATAGGATCCTTAAAAGATTGGAAAATTGGAAAACCCTATTCCTATCTGAAGGAGGAAAAGAGGTTCTTATAAAGGCAATAATCCAAAGCCTACCAAATTACATGATGTCTAATTTTATTTTTCCAAAAAATATTATTAACCAAATACACTCTATCATTGCACAATTTTGGTGGGGTGATAAAGGGAAAAAAAGAATACATTGGGCTAAATGGGATCTCTTAACTATCTCTAAATTTGAAGGAGGTCTTGGTTTCAGGGATCTTCACCTAATGAAGAAAGCCCTTCTAGGTAAACAAGCCTGGAATATAGCTAACAAAAAAGAGTCATTACTCTATAAGCTCTTAAAAGGAAAATATTTCCACAAGAGTAATTTCTTTGAAGCCAAACTAGGAAGCTCTCCTTCTTGGGGATGGAGGAGCATCTTAATAGGTAGAGCAACTTTTGAAAAAAATATTAAATGGAAAATTGGCAATGGAGCCAATATTAAGTTACATGAACATAGATGGATTAATAATCAAAACACTATTATTAAACCTAATAATCTATCTATAACAAAAGTTGATCAACTAAGTACAAGTGATAGAAAATGGAATACCAACCTTGTAAGACAAATATATAACAATGAAATTAGTAATAAAATTGAAAAAATGATAATACCAAATATGAATTGTGAAGACCTTGTTTGCATAGATTTTTGCAAAAATGGGAATTATACTGTTAAAGAAGCATATCATCTCCTAAAAAATGAAGAAACCCAAAAAGAGGCTATCAAAAATCAATATATACCTACAATCTCTATCACTAGAGGTAAAGAACTTTGGGACCTTATTTGGAAAATGGAAACCCCAAATAAAATTAGAAACTTCATGTGGAGGGCAATTAGAAATCTTTTACCCACAGAAGAAAATATTTTTAATAGAAAATGTAGTGTCGCAAACACTTGTAAGGTTTGTAACAATAGTACTGAAACAATTGAGCATATGCTTTTTAGATGCCCTTGGGCAAAAAATGTATGGTTTACTAGCCCATTAAGTATCAAAATAGATAATGATAGTACTAATAGAATTGATCAATGGCTTTTAAACCATGTACAACAAATAACAGCTAAGTTTGGTAAAGAAGACAGAATTCTAGAACTTATTTGCACAACCCTATGGCAAATTTGGAAAGAAAGAAATAAATTTATCTATAATAGTAAAAAATGTGACCCTCTTATCACTATTAACAATGCTATAGAGGCATGGAAAGAATATTATAGAATATCAAACCCTAACGATACAAACTTCATGGATAAAATTAAAGAAGGGGTTAACACCAACCAAACCACAAATGTTAGTATTAGTAACATTAACCCTACCAATACAAAATTTAAAGATAAATGGAGGAAACCACTTCCTAATAAATTTAAAATAAACTGTGATGCTGCCTTTTCTGATAAAGGTTCAGCTATTTCATGTTTAGTTAGAGACTCTAATGGTAAACTTGTCACAGGTAAAAGTTGGAAAATCGAGACAGAGTCAGTTTTAGAAGCAGAGGCCACCGGGATCCTTAAAGCAACCGAACTAGCCTTAAATTATCCTTTTGGAAGCGTAACCATAGAGAATGATGCGGCAAAGATCATGAAGCCTCTTTCTTCAAGAAACTTTATTCCTTGTCATTCTATTAAGAACATTATTTGTAATATTTATTTTTTGGCGGAACTATCACAACCTTCTTTTACTCTTATTCCTAGGAGTAGAAATCTTGCGGCTGACTGGGTTGCCAAACAAGAGCTTCTTAGCAATTTGTTTGACAACTGGGATCTTTCCATCCCTCCCCAGTTAGCTATTATCCTTAGCGTTGACAAAGACCCTATAGAGGTAGGTTGACTTTGTAACCTTTTATCTTATTTATAATATATGCTTTGAACAAAAAAAAAAATGTTCCAAGAATAGCTAATGGGATTTGTTGCAAGAAATTGGAGTATATTATGTCACAATTAGATAATATGAATCTTACGATCTAGAAATATCATGATCGTGTTGAATGATAATCACATGACCTTTGTTTGAAAACAAGAACTGTCTTGTTTCCTTTTCCTTTTATCTTTCTCTTTATTATCTGGAAAATGTAGTGAAAAATATGTAATATGAGTGCTACAAATAAAGATTCTTATAATACTCTTAGCTAGCATACAGTCTTGTCCATATGTATTACATGTTTTTTCTTAATGAGTACATTCCATAAAACAACTACATAATTGTGTTCCAAGTATAAAATTTGGGATTGCTAACTTATCCAACCACTGTACATCCCCCTTATCTAACATATTAGTAGTAGATTATTATGATATCAAGATGCATTGTTTCGTATCCGAACCATGAGGAAAATATTTAAGTGTTCATGGGAGATCATGTGTAGTAGTTTTGTTGTAACTCGTCACTTAGTCACATAAAAAATAAAATGAGTGGATCTCGGTTTTGGGCGCTAGGCGGTCGAACGGGGCCTAGCGCCTAGGCGAGATTACACGGGGCCTAGGCGGAATTATACGGTTTTGAATCCCGATATGTAATTTTGTATATTTAGTAATATATATGTAGTAATTATAGAAATTTTAACTATTTAAGTCATAAATATCATCTAACAACGCTATAGTAAATATAAAAATACTAAAAACTGAGTTATAATATCAACTAAAGAATTCTCGAGAATAAAAAAAATAACAAAAAGGTCTATGTGGGCATGTTTTTCCACTAATCGGCGCCTAGGCGGCTATTTTTTGTCATTAATCGGTGCCTAGACGTGCTAGGCGCCTATTCCACAGCGACTAAGGCGCTAGGTAAGAACGCATATAATTTTAACTAGGCGTAAGCGGCTGAGGGGGGAGTTGAAGCTTAGGCAGCGCCAAGGCGCGCCTAGGCGGGGAGATCTACATCATAGCTGTGAAGACCACCATCCGCCATCAGCAACCTCCGTCAGCTTCTCCTCTGGCGAATTTCAGTTGCAGGTTTTGAGAAACAGTGAGCTTCGATGTGAAGACGTTCAAACCTTTTTTTTTTAGATCTAGTCAAACCAAATATTAAGTTTAGTTTTTTTTTGTTTTTTTTGTTCAATAGTTGTAAATAATTAGGTTTTTGTTATTTTGTAATAATAAATGTGTGTAAAAGTGTTACTCATTTTTAATAATAATACTCAACCTTTATTATCTATACTCATCATTTTTTAGCGATACGCATAATTTTTATAGTAATACTCATCATTTTTTGGCGATACTCATCACTTTTTAGCGATACTCGTCAATTTTTAGTAGTGCTCGTCATTTTTTGAATAATCATTTTTTAACAATACTCATCATTTTTACAAATACTCATCATTTTTTAATAATACTCATCATTTTTTCTGGTGGCCGGAGATCGGTGGTCGGTTGCCGGAGGTCGGTGGTCGGAGGTCGCTGGTCGCTGGTCAGAGGTAGGAGATCGGATGTAGGTGGGCAGTGGAGAGAGAAGATGAACAGTGACATCACTCTTTATGTCATTTAGTGTTTGTAAGGGTATTTTAGTATTTGGTCATCTTTGAGGTCCCTTTAAAGAAGTAAGATTCCTACTAGTTTCTTTGTGGCAGGAAAATAGTCTCCAAGACCCTATAGGTCAATCACCCTAGAATTAATTCCCACTAGTACACACGTGATCTTTCACGACTAAAGCTTTCGCGACTACATATATGTAGTCGCTAAATGTTATATCTTTAACGACTACTTATTAACGACTATTTTACATCTTTCTCGACTACAAAGTAGTCGTACATAATGTTTGTTTTTATCGACTACAAGATGTAGTCGTTAATATTATGCACGTAGTCGCTAGTTGTTTTTTATTTTTAATTATTGTTTTCCACCGATATTGTGTAGTCGCTAATGAAGTTTAACATTTTACGACGACAAATGTAGTCGTTAGTGATCAGTAATAGCAGCTACTTGTACATCTTTAGCGACTACTTGTGTAGTCGCGAATGGTTGTATCGTATTTATGACAGTGAGTTGCGAATTGGGATCCTCAATACCCATTATTTTATAACTTCCCCAATATTCTCTCAAAACTCTCCCAATTTTTTCCCACAAATCATCATCAAATATTATTTCAACACGTGGAAAAGCTTTCCCGGGCCAATCAACAACGTGGGACCTACTCAATTATCAATTTCTCTATCTAAATTTTCCCAAAATTAGTATTTTTTTCTTCTATAAAACTTTTTCAAATTTCTTTTATTTGATTGCAATTGTGTAGTTAATGCTTAATAGTATTACTAGGTTGTTAGAAACATGTTCTAATTTTATATGACCCATATATATGATATATTATTGTATGAGAAATAAATGCATAAATGAGATATTTATTTTGTATTATTTTATATTGGGATAGTTGATTATATTGGTAATAGAGGATGGCTTCGGGTATCGATAAAAGTTGGATTAATTTATATGTATTTAATTAATTTAGTGATGTAATAATTTTTATGTATTTAATTTTATATTTATGTATTTAATTGGTGATGTAATAATTTTTATTTTTTCATTTTATTTATGAGATATTTATCTTGTATTCTTTTATATCTGAATAGTTGATTATATTGGTAATAGAGGATGGCTTCGGGTATTGATAAAAGTTGGATTACTTCCACTCATCGTGTTTCGCGTGAAATTGTTAAGGGGGTAGAAGATTTCTCACATTTGCTCAAAAAATGATTTTAAACAAACTTTGTTTTTTCCGTGTAATGAGTGTTCGAATTATCGTCGGTTTACCGTGGTCAAAGTTAGTGCAAATCTTTTACAATTTGGGTTTTTGTCCACGTATGAGATTCGGACAAAGCATGGTGAGAACGATGAAATTCTCGAGACTCGATATGAAGAAAATGAAATATTGAATGTCTATGAAGATTTGAGATCTAATTATGAGGTTGGTGGTCATTCGGGTGACACCTAGATGATAGACTCGAACAGTTTAACACGTGGCAGTTTTGAAACTATGTTTGAGGAATTAGAGACCGAGATATACCCAGGTTGTACAGTAATGAGTTCATTAAATTTTATTGCGAAGCTAATGCATGTGAAGGTGAAAACAAGTGGACTAACACGTCTTTCCCCGAGTTGCTTGATATTTTGTGCCGCGTGTTGCCCAAACCTCATACCTTGCTCGAGTCTTACTAGGAGTGCAACAAAAAGTTAAAAAGTTTAGGTATGGGGTACACTACCATCGATGTTTGCGTGAACGATTGTGCTTCATTTTACAAGGAGAATGAGTTCCTCGATAAGTGTCTAGTATGTAGTGAATCCAGATAGGACTCGAAGAAGGGTCAGAAAGTAGCGCATAAGAAACTTTGCTTTTTCTTTTTGTTTTCCCCATAAAAAGCACCATACATTTTGCCTTTTCTTTTTTTTTTGCCTATAAAAAGAGTCGTTTGAGTTATGGAAACTTCCCAGAACTCAAATTTTGAATTATGGGAAGCTTTCCAGAACTCCGATTTTGAGTTTTGGGAAGCTTTCCAGAACTCAGATTTAAGTTTTGGGAAGCTTCCCATAAATCACTGTTCTTAAAAAAACAGTGCCTTTTACGGGATAGTGGATAAGGCTGCAGGGGTTTATTGAGCATTAAGCCTAATTAAAATTCACTTTACATAGGATAATATTCTATAACTAAAATATTTAATATATACAATAGTGTATACTAAAACATTTTTATAACTTCACAATGATCTATAACTAAAATATTTTGTAACATTTCCTATTCTATCACAAAAATTAAATCGCTTTCTTGAATCGCCAACTCAATAACATATAAAGTCGAACATGTATATGCATAAGATCCACAAAAAAACAGTTAAAAATCAACAAGTAAGACATAAGTAAAAAGTAGTGAGTTGTCAGTACAAAAAATAGTGGGTTGACAAAACAAAATAATGGGTTACACAGACATATCAATGGATTTGTAAGCATAATAACAATGGGTTATACGTGTAAATATTAATGGGTTGTACGTATAAATATCAATGAGCCGTCAAAGTATATTTATTACCAAGTGGTAGTCGTTATATATTAATAAAGAAAGTTTGTTAGTAAAAAAACTTATTTTGTCGAGATGTTAATAAAGAAAAATTGTTATAAATTAACCTATAATTTTTTTTAAAAAAAATATCCGAACAAAAAAAAACTTAGTAATTAATAAAGAAAATTTGTTAATAAAAGAAGTTTTTAAAATCAAAACGTTAATAAAAAAAGTTTCTTATATGAGTAATGATATATATATATATATATATATATATATATATATATATATATATATATATATATATATATATATATATATATATATCATCCAAATTCATAGCACCCAATATATCATCCATGACATGTGTGATCTAAGTGAAAGTAAATCGTTATTCAAATCGAAAAAATAATTAGATTAACAATGTACTTACATTCAAACCACGCCATGTCATGGGTGATTTATTAGATGGTATATATATTATTATCCTTCTTATATATTAACCTATAGGGTAAGACTTTCATCATGTATTGGATGGTCCAATATTAACATCATAACCATTAATTATATTGATAAACACATGTCATTAGATTAACTAGGTAGTTACTATAATTAGTTTTTGCATGACATAAACATAGAGTATGTGTCATAATACGATTGGTATTGGACCATCCAATAGTGGATGAAAGAATTTCCCTAATTTATAATGTATAATTAGTAAGGACAAAGTAAGCCTATTGTAAAAATAAAAAATAAATATTTTAAATATGAAGAAAAATAATGATCTTGTTGAAAATGAGAAATTGTGTTTTTTTTTCTTTTAAATAAATAAATCTTTTAGTAATAATGTCATGTATAATACACTAAAGGATAAAAATAAAGTTTAATCTGACCTTTGAGAAGAAGATACAAAAAGAGGCCTAAAATCCCCAATGTTTATATTTTGAATCCTAATTAAATTATTCTGTTAAAGTCCTACTTCTAATCCTTTGTTTTGGTTTTTGACGTTTTTACCCTTGTTAGGTTTGAATAAAGAATCTTTTAACTTTTTCGGTGGGCACGGACCCACGATCGCTCGCAACCATGTTCGGAAATATAACCATGATGTGTATCGAGCCGTAGCGTTTGTAATTTTTTATTAGTTTGTTTATTTATTTATTTAGTCCTTCATCGTGGTCCATGTTAAACTCCATGTGGGTACGGACCTATCTCAACAAATAACTAGATGGGTTCGGACCCATCTCGAACAATGTTCTTGGGTTGTACCCATCACGCACAAAAACATCCAAGGAATCTCTGCACAACATTGTATCAAAACAACCAAATTTACACTCGCATTTATATTAACGAACAACAAAGTTAATCTATGTGCATTGGATAAAAAACACGCGTTGTTGGAATAAACAACAAGAAAATAAAGTTCAGGGTTGTATCCATGCCCAATATACATCTCCACAGGGTTGTACCCATAGCCTAAACAAACCGAATGGAACAAAAAATCAAAGCAGAATCCTTTCACGCGCGCCGGAATTTATAACAAAAAGAAATATCTGATCGACGTTGGAACAAAAACAAATCATAGACATGGCGGAGTAGATCGGCAGCCAGGTGAGACCTGAGATGGGTACATAATGGTCACGTCGGTGATCGGCGGTTTTTTTGTGCATCCGAGCAGCGGATATTGGCTTTGAATGGACCACGACGGGATGTACCCATGGCCCACTATGGCTTCTAATGGACCACGATGGGTTGTACCCATGATTTTAATTGACCTCGATGGGTTGTACCCATGGCCCTATGGCTTCACACTCCCTGGAGGTGCGCCGGTGAGAACTAAATGGTGGAGAATGGCCACGAAGGGCGGTGGCGGTTTGTTGGTGGTGTAGATCTTAATCGTTGTGAATGATCCACGAAAGTCAGTGGTGTTATTGGGCTTGTTTGGCCTTTGTTCATGGTGGAGTAGATCGGCTGGGAAGGTGAGTACATCTGAGATGGAAGGTGAGATCGGAAATGATGGTGGTGAAGAGATGGTGAGCATGGGAGAGGCTAGGGGTCTGATGGTGATGGTAAGATTCCAGGCAGCGGCGGTTTCGTGAGCAGGGTGGTGACGGTGATGAAGATTGAAGTGATGGTGGTGATGGGGCGAGGTGTTTTGTTGGTGGGAAGATTTGATGGTGGGAAGGTCATATCGGGTTGGTGGTGGAAATGGTTGTTGGTGGGAAGGTGATGGTGATGAAAATGGCCCGATGGTGTTAAATATGGTGGTGGAGGAAGGTGAGATCTGAGTGGTAATGGTGGTGATGTTGGCAGATAGTGGTGATGGTGATGCTAATGATGGTGATGATGGTGGATAATGGTCCACGTAGGAGGCGATTTTCTTGTTTAGAAAAAAAGAGAGAAGAAAGAGAGAAAGAAGGAAAGAAGAGAAAAAAATGAAGAGGCTATTTGTTTTTGCTTAATTTTAATGAGGTGTTGATTTGGTTTTTGACTTTTCACTATTAGTAGGAAAAGAAAAGAATATTTTTGTATTTTACCTTCTTTTAGTCAGGCCGGTTAGGAATTAGGTAGGCTAGAGCCTTATGATATACTCTTTATGTATATGGGTCTTTGAAAAATAAATACCTTTCATCAGCAACAAGATGGATGATTCTACCGATCATCCGGAAGATTTAGAAGAAATCGGTAGACCATGGCCTGATATCCTTTCGGCACCTGCCGAGGAGATTGAATAGCCAGGCGGACAGACTTGGGAAAAATGCTAGGTGCGGAGCCAGAGGACACGGAATGGATATCAATGGGATTACGACGGGGTTTTCAAAGTTAAGGATCTGATAGATAGGAGTTTTTGTGTAACCCTCCGACCAAAACAAAAATAAATAAATAAATACCTTTCTCTAAATTTTTTAGTATAAAGTGATTGAAAGACTTCGAAATAAAATAGCTCGAAGCTGACTTTTTTGACCTTCATAAGAGTTGAAGTCATCATTACTAACTTTTCTTTTAGAATTTGCTTATGCGGTTATGCCCCAGTATTGTTAAGTATTTTGAGTGAACAAATGCATTAGTTTTTTTTTTTTTTTCCAAAAGCTTATATCCAAATGCATTAGTAAAAAGTACTACATCCCAATCTAAAACTAAAACAAAAAAATTACAATCAAAGAACATTAAAGTACCTTAAAATCATATATAGAGATTATAGAAACATATAAATTTACTACATTATTACATCGGAGGCCAAAGCTTACAAATAAATGTCCTACTATATCGTAATTCTAGGGTAACTACCCTGATCTTCAATAATGTAGCTCGACAACTCATAAAGAAAACTTATTGTTGCAATTCAAGTCCTGAATTTGCTGAGTGTTAATATTAAGAGCTACGGTACAATTTGCTCTTACACGAACACTCTTCTTAATACCCAAAATACTAACCTTCCCACCAATTCTTGTATAAGTACTCACTGGTAAAAGCCCGGCCCTCAAATCACTTATAAGTCTTGGCACACCAATTATTTTCTCGAGCATTACTTCAACTGTAGCATTCATTCTAAGTGTTCGTCTTGCTTTTGCATTTCCAGATAATGTCGTCACTTCGCCAATCACAATTCCATCATACGATACACCTGTGACATCAATATTTTAATTATTATGGAAAATGGAAATAGAAAATGAACATTGGGTTTATTAAAATAAAATTAGAATATTTATAAAAATTATTAAAAATATTTTTAAAATTTGGAATTACTTTTTTTTAATACATATACCACTTTAGACTCGGAATCATTTTGACTCCAGTAAAATTTGATTCTAGGATCTCTTGGTTTCTGCAGAATAGTCTAACCACTAGACTAACTATCAATCTTAAATTTAGAATTACTTTACCTATGAAGATGCTTCTACTAGTTTTAAAACACTTTTATGGATTTAGAAACATTTTTAAATGTTTTTTTTTCAAATGACTACTCAATAGGTCGTTTAATTGTTGAGGTGTTGACTTTTGTCAACACTCAACTTTTCTTAAACCACTAATCAAGACATGATACCTGTTGTTGAATTCTTGAATTTGAATGAGGCTGCATTAGAATTCTTCATTGAAACATCAGCTATGATCGTTAAATTCATCCCAGGTCGAAGATTTGTCCAAACAACGTTAGACCATCCATCAATAGTGATTGAGTTTATTTTCATCTTCGGATCTTTAGTGCGAAAAACAGTAAATGCAAGGATAATTATCGTCACAACTAGGATTAAAAACACGACACATGTACACGCACAACACTTTATCCATTTTCGTTGCTTACTATTCTTGATTAGTTCTTGATGTGACGTGCCATCTTCGCCTCCTAAACGGTGAGATGCTGGGGCTAGAGGTTTTGCTTGTTCTCTTTCTGCCATGGATTAGATGTGGAGGAAGATAAGAAATGATTGAGGATGATGATGATAATGATAAAAACACTACAAGGGGTTGAATTATATATACTTAGTCTTCATTGTTATATAAGTATATTATATATAAGCAATTATCATGTGGCTATTTACTGTTCAGACACGTATCCTTGGTTTGAATATTGACTTCCAAAGTTGTCTAGATTTGTTTACTCCAAAGAATCTGGGAATGATTGTATGTATGAAATCATGTCACTAAAGAAGCTTCTCATAATAAGTAAAGTTTATATTAAGGGAAGATCTTGTACTATTTAATAGCCAGCAAAAACTTTCGCAATTAAAATATTATGGAAAAATGAAAATCCGGTGTATTGTATCTTTTTTATTCCACTAGAATTTTTGCTGGTAATTAAATTGATCACAGGAGCCTCACGTTTAATAACCTCGAATTAGTATCGTAATTGTCACTGCATTTGTTAGTGTTGAATATATTTAAATTATCCCGACATTAAAACGATCACATATGTACGAAAGAAATAGGGGTGAGAGCAAAGTCTTTTAATCATATTCGGACGCTTTTACTATATGGATACAGAAAAAGGGGGTGGAGTTTTTGTTGAAAAAAATAAAGAAAATCACCGATTTGGGAAAACAGTAGAAATAGTAGTAATTCAATCTTTCTTCGGTTTGCCTATGACAATAGAGGAATATACTTTTTAGGGCCTCAATTTCCAAAATGAGAATTTTAAGGATCTAGTTAGATCTTATGTTTTTTGAGGGCCTAATTAGAAATATTCTGGTTACTGGTCACGTTTTTAGGGGGTACAAACCCGCTTTTTTAAATTTTTTTAGGGGGTATATACCCCATATTTTAATTTTTCGGGGGTACACGCCCACCGTTTTTATTTATTTAAGTCCATATTGTTCAGAGTCCATATTGTTCCAGTCAGTCCAAAGTGGTGGTGAGTCCAACGTCAGTCTATTACCCACTAAAACAGCATCCTTACCCCCTAAAATAACATGTTTACCCCTAAAATAACAAGTTTTTCCCCTAACACAGCACCATTACCCCCTAAAAGAGCAAAATAGGGGGTATTTACCCATTGAATATATAGATCTGCAAATGAAAACATTAACAAAATGAAACCAATCTGGACCCGTTGGTTGGCCTCGAACTCCATTAACACAAACTGGTGGTGCTGCTCAAATCCGTTGGTGGTGGTGGTACTGGTTCACGCAAAACAGGGGGTATTTACCCCCTGAAAATCCAGATCTTAAAAAAGGTGGATGGAAGAAGAAGAAGAAGGAAATGGTGCAGATCGGAGTTGTTGTTGGTGGTGGATCTGATTCGTGCAACAGAGGGTTGGTGGTGGTGGTACTGGTTCGCGCAAAACAGGGGGTACCCCCTGACAATCCAGATCTGAAAAAAGGTGGATGGAAGAAGAAGAAGAAGAAGAAGAAGAAGAAGAAGAAGAAGAAGAAGAAGAAGAAGAAGAAGAAGAAGAAGAAGAAGAAGAAGAAGAAGGAAATGGTGCAGATCGTAGTTGCAGGGGCGCGCCGCTGGTTCGAGTGGTGGTGTAGCGAAGAGAAGAGAAGCAGGCGACGCTGCAGAGAGGGAGGTGGTCGGGGATCTGCTTCGCGCGAGGTGGTGCAGCGGCTTGGTGCGTGGTGGTGCAGCCGGGGTTTTCTGTGTGCAGGGAGAGAGAAAGGCTCGACAGATAAATGGGAAGGGGGTGGATTTTATGGATATTTTTTAGTTGGATTCTAATTGGGCTAGTTGGTTTCCAATTGGGACCCTTCTTTATAAAACAGATATTGTCTTAGGCCCTAAAACATAGTTTACCCATGACAATATATGCATTTACACAAAATTGAAACACAAATATCACATTAACTCAAGTCAAAACTATGAACTTCATATTATAAAACTGGTAAAAAAGAAAAATTATAAATTATGTCGTCAAATTCACAGTTAGGTGTAAGTTTCCTTCTATTATTTTAAGGGGCAATGCCCAATTAATTACACGGAGTAAAAATTCTCAATTAATTTCAACTTAAACTTAATTCTTACTTAAGCACAAAAAAATGGAAGATTACAGAAATACTCATAGGCAATTAATTAATTACTTTAATTATAATATTATTTATTTATTTATTTTCATTTTTATTTTTTAAATTTTTTTTTTTCGAAATTTTTTTCTCCCTAATTTTTTTATGTGTTCCAAGAACACACAAAATTGGAATAACCAAAATAAATTTTTTGTATTCCAAGAATACACAAATTTGAGTTTTATGTGTTCCATGAATATACAAATCTGAGATTTGTGTGTTGCAGTAATACATAATTTTACGATTTGTGTGTTCAGGATTACACAAAATTGGAACAAACAAAATCAAGTTTTGTAAATTTGATTTATATGTGTTCCATGAATACACAAATCAGAGACTTGTGTGTTCTAGGAACGCACAAATCAGAGACTTGTGTGTTCCAAGAACGCACAAATCAAGAACTTGTGTGTTCCAGGAATACACAGAATTGGAACAAACAAAATCAAGTTTTGTGTATTCTAGTAATATATAAATTCAAATTTTATGTGTTCTATGAATACACAAACTTGAGATTTGTGTGTTCCATGAATACACAAATCTTATATTTGTGCGTTCTAAGAATACACAATTATGAGATTTGTGTGTTCGAGTAATACACAGAATTGGAATAACACAAAACCCTAAAACATGAACACAAAAATAACAAAAAATTGTTGGACAAAAAGTAGGAAGTAATTTCCTACTTCCTTTTTTTTTGAATGAAAAGTGAGGAAGTGTATTTAATTAGAAATTATCTCTTATTTTAAAGGTGAAATTCATTGTTGGTTTTGTGAATTTCATATTTGGTTGAATTTAATGTAAAAAAGACATTCAGTTGCAAAATAACTAAAGTTATCCAAATTTAAACTACAATTCCAAATTTTTGTAAAAATTACACTTTAATTCCCCATATTATATATACAAAAATTATATGGTAAGTCTCTATATTATGTAAAAATACACCATAGGTCTCTAAATTATACAGAAATTGCGTTATAAGTCTTGATTATGCAAAAAATTGCACTATAAGTAGCAAAAAACTGCAATATGAGTCCTTGCAATTATGCAAAAATTGCACTATAAGTCTCTAATATGAAAAAATTACGAGTTATTTAAACAAACACTATTTAGATATAAAAATTGACAAATAAGCGTCCATTTGAAAATAATTTAGACTCCAACACTTTGACCGCGATTCGATCACCGCCTCTTTGAAAGGCGGTTATTGAATGACCGTCTTTCCTTAATTATAGATTAACAAAAGGGAGGCGGTCATTCGAAACTGCCTTTCACTTAATTCATTTGTTAAGCAAAAACGGTCATTAAATAACCATATTTACTCAAAACACACAATAAAATTAAATGTATATCGTTAATTCATAAATAACTTGTTTTTATATTCAATTTATTTTATAAAAGGAATAGTAGTTTAATTATATACAATTACTAATCTATATATAACTACAAATTTATATATAGTTTAATCCATATATAATTACTAACACATATATAATTTATTTGTTTTCATAATTTATTGATTTTGTTGGTAAATATTTGGCCTAAACGAATGGAGAAATTAATAACAAAATTGGTTTAGCTTTTAAGCTACTTACTTTTCTTTTCAAATATATTAAATTTCATCTATATTCTAGTTTAGAGGATATATGGATTAAACTATTCTAGTCAAGATTAGTAAGACTGGATTAGTAATTATATATGAACTAAATTATAAATAGATTAGTAATTATATATGGATTTGGTGTCGCCTAAGGTGTGATAAAATAATGATATAAATAAGTGCAAATAAACACCTTAAGCTGAGCACGAATCTGTAAGTATACAGATCGTATGCAAGTTTTAATGAATAAGTAAGATTTGTTCCTCAGAGACTAAGAAGGTTAAGAAGAACTTATGCAAATATTCAAGTGCAAATATGAGAGCTAGAGATAATAGTACGCAAGTAGAAAGAAAGAAAGATAGATTTTTATTTGGTTTTTGATAAAAAAAAATTAAAATAATAAATTAAAAGACGGAAAATAAATAAAAGAAAAGAAGGTAGTATGAAAGTTTAGCTTGAGTAATTAGCATGTAATCCCCACTAGTTTTGCCGTTCTAAACATGTAAGGTGAATTATGTAGTATTTCAAAAATCGATTCCAATTGCGCTAGGTAGTTTTAAATAGGGTTTACCTGTGTCAATAAGGAGTCCTAAGCAAACTGTTCCTGCAATTGGTAAAATAGCAATACACTAAACCGTGGTGATTATCTAGTTAGGTTGATTTGTCAGATCTAAACCTTATTCTAGACGTTGTGTGCTAAACATGTAATTAAACACCGTTGTCAATGGTGACCTAACTACTAGATGGTAATTCTATATGGCTGCAGTCCACAAGAACACAGGATATAAATCCAAACACATAAACAGAGAATAAAAACAATAATTCAATTTAAAACATAGAATTCCCAAATTAGATAGATGTCAATCAAAACTAGGGTTCATACATATATGCTAAAACTCAAGCTAAATAGAATTTAGTTCATACTAAGAAGAGAAAAGAAAAAAATTACAGAATTAAAGGTTGAAGGAGACATAATTGATGCACAGCTCCTTCCAGACTTCTCTTCTTGTCTTGTAGCTTCTTCCTGACCTTAAGGTTTGGTCAAGGATGATTTTATAATGTTAAGAGGCTGTATTTATAGTGTATAGGTTGACCTAATTCGTTTTCTTGAAGGAAAAGGTAAATATGGGCTCCTAGCCCAACTCAAATTCGTAGCCCAAAAACATGCAATCAGCCCCGTTTTTCTTTTGGTCCTAGCAGTTTCAATACTTATCCGATTGATGCGTATGAGTACATCAAATTCATCGTCTCGGAAAGATCTTCAACTTTGCTCTTGACCGTTTCTCCAAATTCATCACCTTTTTTAAGATATAAGCTGATTTGTTGTCGTAGGTGCAGAAATTTAGATTGAAGACAGCTTTTCCTATTCCATGTTTTTAGCTTTTACTTCCTTATCTTCAATTTCCATATTTATCTTCTTTCCATTAGCCATTTTAACCAACTGGAACTCTAATTAATTACTATATATCTCTAAAGCTTCACACTAAATAAATAATTAAACCCAATATGCTCTAAAAATAATAATTAATTAATTCAAGATCCAAAATAAGAAAGTGTACTAATTCAAGCTAAAATCGACCTATAAACTAATAAATACGCCTAAAATGATGTCTCAGAAATATATTAAATCATCACAAATGAGGAGACATCAGGATTAAACTACAATTTCTTTTATAATATAAATTTAATATGGAAAGAATTATATATAGATTAAAGAGATATTTAATTTAGAGATATTAGCCAATTAAGTCTAAAAACTCAATAACCATAGAGTCCCCCGTCCCCCCCCCCCCCCCCCCCCTAAAGGGTCCAAATTTTTGAACTTATACCATCCATACCCCTGCATTAAACGATTCTATTAGATTATGGTCGTATTTATCTTTAGGTAACAAATTCCTTTTTATCACATATCTAATAATATCCCTTAATCATAGCAACTTAATATGGAAACTTTGTTACCGTTTATCATGATCTCTCTGCAACTCACAAAGAAGCAAACGTTATGAGGTATGAATCTACTCGAATGAAATATGTATGTTAATCATTAAACATACGCGGGATATATTCTAGCACTGACCACGTTCCTAACCCAGCATGAGGCTCATGGTGACATGGTTGTAAACCCACCAACGTACAAAGCGCAACCTGGCAGACCTATGAAGAAATGGTATCCATCAGAAGGCAAAACGGTATGAGGAGTCTAGGAAGCCTTAAAATGTTTTCTTGGAGTGGAAGACAAGTAATTGGACTTCTAGCCCAACTCAAATTCGTAACCCTAAAATATAGAAAAGGTAATGAACTATTGATATCTTGTTTTGGCCGTAACTCCTTCAATATTGCTTTGATTGACGCGTTCTTAATATCGAAACTGATCTTCTCGGAAAGCTCTACACTTTTGCTTCAGACCATTCTTCCGAACTCCCAGCCAATCTTGAGTTATGATCAATTTAATGGACGTAACTGCTGAAATTCATATTTACTTGGCAAATTTTCTTTTCCCTATCTTTTCCTTCCTTTATCTCCGATTTCCATCATTATTTTCTTCCCTTTATCTCTTAAAGTTGATTTGACATCTAATTAATTACCATATTTCTTTAAAACTTCACAATTATCAAACAATTAAACCAAATATGCTCTAGAAATAATAAATTATCAAATCAAGACAAAAAATAAAAAATACAATAATACTAATAAAAATCGAGTATAACTTCCTAATAATTCCTAAAAATGATGTCTCCAACTAAGATTAAATCATCATAAATGGGGAGATATCGTGGACTCCCCTTTTCTTGAACCGCCGCAGAATTTTCTGAAATTCCTATTCGGACCCCTAGAATGTTCTTCATTCGCACATCAACTATGCTCCCCTTTGTTACACTTTTCGAACTATTGGCCCTTTTCTTGTTCACTCTGATCCCATCAGAACCCCCTGTGTTCACCAATCACCTGATCTCTACTCGCCCTATTCTCGTCCACCTTTTTTGCTCTTATTCGCTTCAACTACCTTATCATTAACTCAACCAAAAACCGGCGCGATGCTTTCTTCATTGACCAACATAGCAAGTCTTTTTAATTTCTCAAACTTTGCCTCTCCAATCACTTTATGTCCATTACTAGACCCATTCATTTTTTTTCCATTATGGTTTTCAACTTTTCCCTTTTGGAGTGGGTCGTCTCGCCACCATGATTTTTGGTGGCATAACACCTAACCCAATATCTTGATCTAGCCCTTCAACCTCATTAATAAAAAGTGCTTCAAACCTAGAGCCCAGACCTTTTTTCCTATTATATTTTAATCCATTTAATCCCATATTTCCACGATTAACACTTCGAATACCACCTCTCTTGAAAGTCATCCAATCCCCATAACACAGTTGTCCTATTTCAGTCACGCTCATCTCAGACACTTGATTCACATATTCCGTCTCCAATTGTGTCATTACAATATTAGTCACTGGTTTCACCCTATTGGATGACATTGCTTTTTTATGTCTGAACCTACCATATTTAAAGCATATCATATGTAGGCCCTCATACTCCACTTTGCAAGTTTCGCCCCCAAGCTAAATCTTAGGTGTAAGAGCTTTGTCTAAATCTAGCTATATAGCAAAGTGAGCATAATTTCACCTATTTCGTGTCTTAGTCAGAGGATCGGTTCTCACCGTTTTTCGCTATTAATATAGAAAGATAAAAATGTTTTTTAACAATTATTTAATTAAATGAGAAAAAATTTAATAAAGTAAATTAAAAGATGTGATTGATAACAATCTCTATTTTAAAAATCGGCGTAGGCGCTAGAAGGTAATGTAACTTTCGAAAATTACCCAGGTTGACTCCAGGCGAGCCTAGGCGGACCTAGCAGCCCGCCTAGACGCTCTGGAGGCTAAAAAGAATAAGAAAAATTCACTTTTTAATACAAAAAATTGAAAAATTTGATTGTTTAACATAAAAATTACATAAACTTATTTTAAATATTATTCAAATATAATTGATTGCCTTTTACCTAAATTGTATAAATTATTTATATAAGAAATAATATATTATATTTTTGATTTTTTTTCAAATATGTTTTCTTATTCATTCTAGTATATTGTGTATATTTATAAATAAATATAGTAATAATATATAATATTCATACATAAAAATTAAAACCGCCTAAAAAAATACCTAGGCTCCGCTTAGACGCTCGGAAACAGTGGACCGTCCGATTAATTAGTGCCCAGAACCTTTTTAAACGCTCATAATCATTCATAATCATATAGTTTTATGTTTTAGATAAAAAGTAAAAACACCAAACAAGATTTAACTAATAAATATAATAATAAAAGAATATAAGAGAAAAGTTACATCTCCTATGTATACTACTATTAAACGACTTTTATGAAAAAAAACGCCCAAAACTCAGCCGCATCGTAGGTCTTCGAAGTCCCGTCTCTTCAAATTTAGCGTCATGGTACAATTTGATTTCGCAATTTTACTATAATTGATAATCTTGATGGCTCGAACTTCACCTCTCAGTTCGATATAGCTCCTCATATGCACCAATCCCGAATCAAGATCACTACTAAATTTCGTAACGTTGATCATGAGTAACTTGTTAACCCCCATTTGAATGGTAACATTCATTCGTTTTGTTGCTCGAGCTTCAAGGGACCATGTACTAATAATATTAGTAACACCAACCGTTACATTATCTCCTAGTAACATAACATTCGTGTTGATGTTTCTGAAATTGAAACAACCAAACAACTGATTTGTGTTATCAATGGTTAATTCGACCACCATGGTCATGTTCAATGAAGGTGAAGCTGTCGTGTTATAACGGAGATCGTTTATCTTAACGAATCTAGGTTTAACATCAGGTGAATGCATATGCAACAAAACTGATCCAAGAATAAGCATCACTATGCTTAATATAACAATTGTAGCTAAGATGTAGACCAAACACTTACCGCTTCTTTGGTTCTTGTGATGATTAATCGGTACTTTTGAAATTGGCGATGGAGTTTCGTGACTATCCTTTGGCATGTTTTGACGTGTTTGAGGCTAGGCTTTTGAAACCTTTCGAGGGTTGACGATGAACAATAGTTGAACACAAATTTATAGGTTTGAGAGGAATTAATGTGTTTCTATGATTCTGTCCCAATATGTAAAAAGGAAAATAGAAGACATATATACAATTTTTTTGGTCGAAGAGACTTAAATATTGTGGTTTCTGAAAGTAACAAGGAAACGAAGGAAAAGGCGAAACTGAAAAAACAGAAATTTATATAATTAAAAAAAAACTAATAGTTCATCTTTCATGTGTTACTTAATTTTTGCTATTTAATATTTTACCTTCTCTATTTATTATTTACTTTATCATATATATTTTATTATTTTTATTATAATATATGTTTTTATTTTATTTTTCTCAAAAATTTGTTATATATCTATTTAATTTATATAATATATAAAAAAAGAACTAATGACTGACATTAGCATATATTATTTGATTTTTGCCTTCTATTTATATATATTTTATTATTTTTCTTATTATGATATATGCCTTTATTTATTTTCTTATTCAAATTGTAATAAAAAATTTCCGATTAAGATAGCACATTTCATCTATATAATATATAAAGATAATCAATAGTTGATTTTTCCACATGTTATTTGAGTTTTTTTGTTTATTCTTTTATTTGTTAATTTACTTTATCATATATATTTTATTATTTTTCTTATTATGATATATGTTTTTTATTATTAAAAAAATATTAAGTTAAAGAAGTTACACATTACCATTTAAACTTTTTTCATACTTTTCTTTTGTATATTTTTACTTAGATTATATTCTCGTGTATCGATAGTAACCTAATATTTATAAGAGTAATAATATACCCTACCTAAAATTATACCGTCCAATGACGTGGTATAAATGATTAATCTATTTTTTTTATCTAATTAACGATTTATATCTAAGTAATTCATGCTACGTCGTTGGCTGGTAATTAAATGACATAATTTTAGATGGTATATATAATTACTCTATTTATAAACCCTGTACAATTAGGAGTCTTTTTCCATCTCCTTAAAATGGAATGAATAAATTACTTGTGTCATTATTTAATCGAAACAAAAATCACTACAACACATGAGTACAGGGGCGGAGCCAAGATTTGTTGTTAGGGGGGGCCAAGACGATTCGGGGGTAGCGCCCCCGAATTTTTTTTCTAAAACTTTTTTTGCATGGTAGGTCCATATATTATGCAAAAATTGCAAAAATTATAGATCTCTATATTATGTAAAAATTGCACTATAAGCTTTCATATAATTATTTTTAAAAATTATTTATTCTATAATATACAAAATAAAATTTATTTTACTATTAAAAAATTAAAATATCTATATATGTACAATAATTATAAGTCTAATAAATAGATTTTAAAAATTTGGTGGACTAATTAATATATATATATATATATATATATATATATATATATATACGTATTTTCTATGTTCACTTTTATTTGTCTTTTTTAAGAAAAATGTATCTACTAATTTTTGTTATTTAATATTATCAAAATATTTTTTTCCAAATTTTTCAATATCACTCTTAATTAATTAGTTATTTTGTATTAATAACAGTGCAATAAATGATTTTGTACTTAATAAATAAAAGTAATATAATAAAAATAGATATATTTAATGTCTTTTTTAATTTTTGTGTCATAACAAAGAAGACAGATAAAAATAGAAAGAGAAAGGATTATTTCTTGGAAGATATACTAGACCATCACATTTATTACTTTGTATTTTAGCCACCATTGAGGTGGTTACTATTTGTTTTTCTGCCGGATAAAAAAATATATCTTCATCGATCGTAGTTGTGAAAATATTAATTATTAAAATAATGTAATAATGACTTTATTGACCACCAGCGTGGTCGGTATTTAGCCTACCATAATAATAATAATAATAATAAAATAATAATAATAAGAATATATTTATGGATTGCAAGGCTGGTTGGTATATTTAGCCGACCCAATTAAGTGGCATTCTATTTTGTCTACCCAATTTAAGAAAAAATATCTTTACAGACCGAGTAAAAATCATGTATCAACTGTTTGGCAATCGGTAAAAAAATTTAATTCTATAAACTCCGAACGGGTATATCAAAATTCATTTTACCCCTTTCAAAACCCCGCTCTTTATCCCCAATCTCTTGCTTCATCGTCTTTCGCCGACCTCTTTCCGTCGACTTCCGCCCTAAGCCCCACTCGTTTTACCTATTATAAGGTAATTTTTTATCCCTTATGTTATATATTTATTTGTATAATATATTAGTAATTTGTAGGTAATATATGTATATAATATATATGGTGCAATTTGAGATAATAGAGGGATTGTTTGTGCAATTTTTTACTTTGCTCCCCTACTTTTCTTTTTTGGTTAAATTATACAATTCTGGTTAATTTAGGTGAATTGTTGGTTTCATTTATGGACATGTAGTGCAATTTTTTCTAGTTGATTTACGGGCATGTAGTACAACTTCTGATTAAATTTTGGACGGACAATGCAATTTTGGGTAAATTATAGACATGTAGTGCAATTTTTTATACATTATGGTCGATAGTGAAATTTTGTAAAATAAAGAGACTGAATGTGCAATGTTGTTTAAATAAGAGATCGGTAGTTCAATTTTCGATAAATTTTGGATCAATATTGCAATTTTTCACACCGGTCCCAATAAAGGATAGTGACGTCGCAATTTTCAAGAAGCAGTCAAGATGTAATACAAATGTAATTTAAACTTAAAAGAAGATGTAATACAAATGTTTTAAGTAATACTAGTAACTTAAACTTACAAACAATTCAATAAATCACGTTAAACATAAGTTCAAAAAACATTTAAAAAACTACTTTTAACACAAGTTCAAACATTCTGAATCAAATGCACAATTTTCAGATTCTCCCAACTAAAAGTCCCAAATTAATCACAAGTCAAATATCCTGAATTAAAACCAAGTTCCATAATTAAAAAGTCACTTTATGAAGATAAATATCATGCTTCATATTTTCCATATCGGTCTCTTTTTCTTGGAGTTTCTCTTAGAAGTTGTGGGGGACGGGGGTATTTATCTCTTGTTTTTTTCACCTTCTCATCTAAACAAACACAAAAACCCCCCAAATTAGTTTAAACTGACACTCGATATTATACACTCTACCGTATACACCATATACTATATAATAATATCTTCACCTCGTACAGTCGTAGAAGCTCTGGCACAACGCGACCCCCTACCAACACGACCTCCATGCCCTCGAGTTGGTCAAGATTCCGTATCCTATTGCAAGTTTTTTTCTTCTTATAATACCAATAAAAATAAAACAATAAATAATGTCTTTCAATCACAAACGCATTCGTCGTTACCTCAATTAAAACGTAAAACTCTTGTGTTGGTTGATCCTATGGCATCTATGACACCTCTATGACAATACCTCGTTTCTACATTACATATCACATTTCATTAAAATACCATTTCCAAATTAAATACAAAAATAGTCGTGAACAATAACAAGTGACAATAGAACTTATATTAGGGTTTCGATACTCGTTTTCAACATACGACAATTTACTATGCATATCATTTTTACAACTCCTCACTTCAGGTTACTTTGCCAACACCACCAGCAATGCATGAGAGAGCATATTAGAGTAGAGCATGTGCTTGCCTCGTCGGTCTTTCAATTCATTTTTTAATTGCCTAACCTTGCGTCTCATCATTGGGGGGATGCATCGTATTTGAGTTTGTATAATATAATTGTGATGCCCAGAACAGGGGTGGATGATTCGTTCATATGTTGTGATACATAAAGAGGTATTACGAAAATTTCCTACATACTCTCAGTTGTTTATCCCAAACATAGTTATACATAACAAAGTGTGAACGCACGGGTATCTCGTAAACTTAAATAGCCCACAAGTGCAACTTTGGCTCTCCAATTTCACCACATTTTAATCATAAGTAGTAGAAACTTCAAACTCATTATTCCAAAATACACGACATGCCAGTTTACACGCTATTTAATCCCCTCAGCCATCATTTTCTCCAAATTAGGACAAATTTTTGTTGTTGTGCGTAAGCAACAAAAACTATCACTTTACAATAGTTATCCTTAACGTATTCCGAATAACCTCACACAACAAATATTATAGGAAGATTTTGATACCGTAGAATAATGAAATTGTAATTCGTTCATTGATGTCTCCCCATATGTGATGATTTAATCTTAATTGGAGACATAATTTTTAGGAATTATTAGGAAGTTATACTCGATTTTTATAAGAATTATTGTATTTTCTTATTTCTTGTCTTGATTTGATGATTTGTTATTTTTAGAGCATATTTGGTTTAAATGTTTGATAATTGTGAAGCTTTAAAAGATATATGAAAATTAATTAGATGCCAAATCAATTTCAAGAGATAAAGGAAATAATATATGGATGAAAATTAGAGATAAAGGAAGGAAAAGATAAGTATGGAAAGATAAAGTTGTCAAGTAAATCTGAATTCCATCAGCTACATCCATTAAAGTTATCATAACGCACGATTGGCTGGGAATTTGGAATAATGGTATGAAGCAAAGTTGTAGAGCTTTCCGAGACGATAAGTTTCGATATAAAGAACGCGTCAATCGGAGTAATATTGAAGAAGTTGCGGCCAAAATAAAACAACAACAGTTTATTACCTTTTCTATATTTTAGGATTACGAATTAGAGTTGGACTAGAAGTCCAATTATTCTTCTTACACTCCAAGAAAACGTTTTAGGGCTTCCTAGACTCCTATAAATAGACCCTTAAACTATTTTAAACATGTCCTTGCCTCCTACAATCAGTCCTTGAGTTTTATTCATCATTAGAGTAATTCAACAGAGCAAGTTGATAGTATGTATCTTTCTTTTGGCTTATTCTTTCTAGTATGAACTAATTTTCCCATAGCTTGGGTTTTTCATATGTATAATCTATGAATTCTATTTTCTTCTATCTATGTTTTTTTGGGAGAGTTGTTTTAAATTGATTCTAGCTACTTAACCATATATTTGTTTTATGTGCTTTGATTTATTGTCTGTCTTAAACCTGATCAATTTAGAGTTGTGCTAATTGTAGTTAGATGGTCACCCGGAAGGGGTGTCTAATTATTGAAACACCACATAAACGTCTAGTGTGCGGTAGTGATCTTGATGGGCATGCCTAACTAGATAGTTATTAGGGTTTGATTTAATCACCTATCATCATTAGAAGGCCAATCTCATTTAGGAACCTAGTGGTGTAGGAGCAACCTATTTAAGTCCCTTCGTGATTGTGAGCCTGGCGGGGGTAGAGAGGAATTTAGAATCCTGACTACTTATCTAAGAGTTATTGTCACCCTTATTAACTAGTAGAAGAAATAGAAGGATTAGTGTATACACGCAAAACTTGAGCTATATTTTCTCATCTTTTTTCTCTCATAATTATTATATTTAGTTTATCATTAATCTCTTAATCAATCATCTTTATTTTCCTATCTTTTAATTATTAATTTCTAATCTGATTTAGTCACCCATCTGTTAACACATTTAAGTCCCAGAGGAACGAATCTTCTTATCATTAAAACTTGCATACGTCCTGTAATATTTGCAGTACTGTGTTTAGTCTAGAATAATTACTTGCTTTATTTATATCTTATTTTTATCACACCCTAGGCGACGCCATTCATATTTTTAACAACAACTTGGCACTTTGCAACTATGTTGAAGTAATCCCTACACTAATGCTCGACTTCTACCTTACTCAACCATTCATAAGGGGTTTTCCCGACACCACTATTAGACACATCTCTTTGATCCTTTTCATGGTGCACAAATGAGAATTTTGGCTACAAGTGCTCGCCGAACTCCCGAATAAGTTTTGCATCTCTAATATTAAGCCTTTGAATTTCATCTTGGAACTTTGAAACATATGTCTCACACAATAACGGGTTGGGACACCGTGATACTCTTCTCGAGACACCTTCAACTAACCCATTTTTTCGATCAGAAATATAGGTTAATTCTCGTGTATATGGATCATAGATCAATTGGTGAATCTCGTTTAAAAAGCAACACCACATTTCTAGATTCTTATATGGGACAACTGTGTATGCGATAGAAACCATATTGTCTTTCCTATTTGAGATCAAATGGTGAATCTTGTTCAGAAACCAACACCATAATTTATTTAGCTTGATTTTGTAACTGACCAGTTGTATTATTTAGTTTATTTTATTGGGTTAGACTTTTATTTTTTTGTATCTTTTTATATACAATTTTTCTTTAGCAACCACCAAAGTGGTCTCCATTCATGAAACACAAATCCCAACTGTGTCGTGGTCGATAAAACATCAACCACTACCAACCACATGTATGGTTTGTACACGTCGCCCCTGAGAAACTATCGTTTTTTTTATAAATGGTCGCCATAAGGTCCCTTTAGCGACTAGGTTATACCATGGTTTTAAAAGGCGTTAGGTCCACTAGGGCGGTCGACCATCTTCGAGCGCCTAGATGGCTAGGCGGCCTATTAATCGGAATTTAGGCGGGTTTTACCTAGACGGTTTTTATATTATCTTTCATTAAATATATATTACTAACATATTGATTTTAATAATATTTACATCCTAATATACTTAAAGTAGATCAATTTAACGTAAATAACATATATATTACTATAAAATAATAATTTATTATTATTAACCTAAAAATGACCAATTCAAGAAATCTAGACTCGAAATTTGAAAAATCCTATCTTCTTATTTTTCTCGTGCATTCAATCTCTCACCTAAGTAGCTTTTTCATTATATTTTGCGTATGTGTTGGGTTAGATTAGACTGAATTAGTTATTTATGGGCTACCATGCCAGGTAGTATTCAAGGGTGGGCAACACAACACATTAATCTGATAGGGTAGTTTATTAATTAAATTATGCGTAGGCAAACATTCGAGCCACCTACGAGAGAAATTCTAGGCTGATCGCATTTTGGAACGCCTAGTCGGCTAGGCGGCCTTGCTTTAGAATACTGGGTGATACCGATCAAACTATAGTGATCAAAACCGGTTGATATAGATCAAATATTACATATATCGACTAACTAAGCCTCCAATGGCAACCACAATGGAAGACGTTAAAGGATGTATCTATTGTAGTGTTATTTGTATGACTCAAATTAACATTTAGTAAAAGAAATTAATTAGGAAAGAAAGCGTAAGAACTCAAATAAAATCTCAACGAACTTAAACTTGAACTTTAATGAGACTATCAACTCATTTACAACTCGATCTCTGATTGTGAAAGTTGCTATCGAGCAAGGCCTCTAGCATAAGAAGAATTGGAAGAGGTTCAAATTGCTACAAAGAATCTTGACACTTCTCGTCAAAAGGAGCTTTTCTTGGGTTGTGGCTTGAAATTCAAAACCGATAACTTAATCAAACTTGAAGACGAAAAAAAAGACCGTTTAACGTGAAGTGCAAGTAATGATATATTAGAAAATAAGATACTTGTTCTGTAAATCATTTTTTCTATATCTCCATAGCTTTTGTATGATATTCCATCTCCACAAGGGTTAGGATGGGGTAGGTAACAGGGGCTAATGAGAACCAGTAAAAGGAGTGTGTAATATACTTATAAGAGAAAAAATAACATTGAACAAAATTGTTCTTTTTATTCAAGATTTTTATCATAATAGTAAACAATGTGATCATAAACAATGTGAACTAATATAAATATAGGCAAATTATCGAACTACTTGAATGTTGTGACTATTTTATTTTTTGTAATTTTTCTTGTTCTTTTTTTCCAATAATCACACACATCCAAGTCGAAACAAAAACAAATAATGAAAAATCTTAAATCTAGGAAGCATCCTTCCAAACAAATTGAATATCTATAATATGAAAATAAAAATATAAGCATGAAGTTCAAACTCAAAAAAAAAAAAGTTCAAACTCTTAAATCTATACTCATATTATTTTCAAATCCTGAATACCGTATTTGCCAGTCACATTGTGCGCTCTTCAAAAGCCTGGCTTGTCAAATTAAGCGACATGGCACAATTTGATTTCGCGATTTTACGATTATTGATTATCTTGATGGCTCCAACTTCACCCCTTAGTTCAGTATAGCTCCTAAGATGCACCAGTCCCGAATCAAGTTCACTGCTAAATTTTGTAACGTTGGTCATGAGTAACATATTAATCCTCACTTGTATTGTAACATTCAGTCGCATTTTTGCTCGAGCATTAACTGCACATGTACTATTAAAATTAGTAACACCAACTGTTACATTACTTCCTTGTAACATAATATTCGTGTTGATGGTATGAAGATTGAACTGACCAAATAACTGATTCTCAATAGTTAATCCAATTATCATGGTCATGTTCAACGAAGGTGAAATAGTCGTATTATAACGAAGATTGTTTATCTTAACGATTCTTGATTTAACATGGGGTGAATGCGTGTTTAACAAAATTAATCCAAGAATAAGCATCATTGCCTAGTATAACCATTGTAATTAAGATGTAGACCAAACACTTGCTGCGTTTTTTGTTCTTGTGGCGATTAACCGGTACTTTTGAAGTTGGCAATGGAGTTTCATGGCTACCCTCCAACATGTTTTGACATGTCTAAGGTGGTCGAAATAAGTTTGACAAAAAAAAGGTGGTCGAAAAAGAGTTTAGGCTCGGTGGTCAAGGCTAGAATTTCGAAACGTTTAGAGATTGAAGATGAACAATATTTGAACACAGACTCATAGGTTTGAGCAAACATATGTGTTTCTATGACTCTATTCAAATTTGTAAAAAGGAAAATAGAAGACTTATATATTTTGGTAGAAGAGACTTAAATATTATGGTTTCTGAAAGAAACAAGGAAAAGGCAAAACTAAAAAAACAGAAATATTTATAGAGCCTATACAGTATGAATTACTAGTAGTCTTTGTGAATCTCCTAAAATGGAAGGAATAAATTACTTGTGGCATGATTTTAATCGTATCAATAATGTGCACAAATCACTACAATATGATCAGATCAGTCAACAAGCATATGGATGAAAGGTTTGGTGGAGACTGGGTGGCAAGTCAAGCACCACCAAATCGTACAACGAGAACAAGAGAAAGCATAGCTACTGATCTAAATTACAATACGCAAATAGCTTATATGTGCGATACGTCATTTGAGTTACCACACCTACCTACTGGAATTGGGGTAGTGCAAATAGTTAAGGAGACAGGTAACTGGAAGGATCACTCTGAAATCGCTATGTATAATACGAGTATGGAAGGGGAGGCTCAAGCAGTGAATGTTGCATTGAAAAGAGTAATTAGAGAAAGGAACGAGGAGATCACGATCTTCTCGGATAACCTCGACTTGGTTCGAGGTACTCAGCAGGTGTCGGCTGCTAATTGGAGGCTTCGACCGTGGATTCGGCAGATCAACAGACTAGCAGCGATTGTAGCCCCAGTCTTTTTCAAGCACATCCCAAGGAAATTCAACGGTCATGCAGACAATTTAGCTAAACAAGTCAGGCACAGGGCACAACAGGAAGGAGGAAACAATTTCGAGTTACCTACTTCTCGATTTTCTCGACTAGGAATCGGTTAATAGGTTTTGGAGTGGTTAGATATTGAAATGTATTAAGCGTCCAAAAAAAATCACTACAATATGAGTGGGTATACACATGAATTTATCTCATCACGTGTATTTTGAGGATAAACTTGTCAATTTAAAAGTGTGTTTAATTAAGAGTTTATATGATTTTATTAGACTTTAAAAATTAAGAGGTACTGCTATTTGAATTAAAATTATAAAAAGTATTTTAAAATATATATGTTTATAATTAAGATTTTAAGAATTATTTAAATAATGATGTATTCAAATCTAGATTTTAAATAATTCATCAAAATCTTATGATATTTAAAAGTTTATTGATTTTATTAATTATTGGATTTTATAAGATTATTTACTTATCTTAATTAATTGATTTATTCCTTAAATTAAACATTTCCTTAACTATATTTCTTAATTATTTTATTCCTTACATGTCATGCCATGTAATCGGCCATATAGGAGGTGACAAAAAGGTGAAGAGAATAGGGGTGACAAATATCATTACTCTTTTAAAAAATAAATTTTTTATTTTGAAATCTATTCTTTTAACTAGAGATTTTGATAAATTTCTTTTTTAGACTATTTCTAACAAATTGGATAAGACAATTAAAAATAACTCATGCTATATTTTTCTTGTACAACTTTAATTAAGAAACTTCATGAAAAAAATTAGTCGTGACACTATTGTTTCAGTTAACAAAATCATTCATACTATTTCATGTAAAATCTTATTAAAAAATTTACATGAAAAAATTATATGTAAGACGATTGATTCAGATAGAAAATTCATGTTATATGCTCAATTAAAAATATTCATGGAATGTCAATTCGTTTTTTTTTTTGGTTACATGGGTGATCCGGGCTAACTTGCGCGCTGATGTCTCCCTAATTGTTCTTATTTTTTACCACTGGGAGACATCATTTTTGGTGTTTATTTAATTAATTTGATAGACTTTTGGACTTAATATGCAATAATCCGGAATTTCCTTTTTATTTCTAGCATTTTTAATTTATTAAACTTTTGCGCGTAATATTGGTATTTTTAGTGAAAAGTTTACAGATTTTAGATGTTAGCTAAGAGAGGAATCCGAGGAGAAAGTCAAAGATCGTGAATTAGAGTCAAGACTTGAAGATAAATCCCGAAGATATTATTTAGAGAGTTGAAAATCCATTTTCCAGGCCATAGATTACTGATTTCGAGGTGCTTAAGCGATGATTTAGCCGCTGACCTTTGAAGAGAAAACATTCCTTATCGAGTTACGGAACTTTAGCAACTGGAATGAGGTCAATCGGAGTCATAACGCATCGGGAAAGCCGTTTTAGTGAAGGCATATCAGCAGTTACGGGATTTTGGGCTTAGAATTTGGGCTTGGACATTTAGTTAGTATTTTATTTTATGGTCCAAGCCCTAATCCGTTTTTATGCTTATAAAAGGAGGTCTGGACTTCTATTTTTCAGACAATTCACATTCCACAAGATTAAACACCAGAGAGAAGCAACAGAAGGAAGAAAGAAGAAGCTACAAGAGCTGGAGAGGGTCTATATCTCCGTTCGTAGTCATTCCAATTCCGGAAATTAGGTTCTTTTTATCTTTAATTTTGTAATCAAATATGAATTCCATTTCTTTTAATTTAGTTTTTCTTTTTAATATGAGCTAAGCTTTTCATAGTGCTTGAGAACAAACAATGGGTGAATCCCAATTTTATGGAATAACGAATGTTGAATTTGGATTTATATAAATTAAATTAGATTGGGTCTTTTACTCTTTTCGATAATTTGTGATTGTTTACTGTTTTTAGAGTCGCGAACTAAGAACAGGTATTAGTATCTAGGCTATTCCATATTTGTGGCGTGTGGATCATCCTGACGGAGGGTTTAGGTATAGAATTAATTATTCAATCTAGGATAGAAGCTATTGATTCTGACGAACTTAGCTAATTCTAGGGCCAATGAGGTAATAAAACTTAAACATCTAACGGTGGATCATATTTACCCTGACGGGACTAGTGACACTTTAGGATCGCCTTATAGTCCACCCTGACGGGGGTATAAGGAATTTAGAATCCCGACCATTGTAATTGACCAATTTAGCCCTTAAACAACATAAGTTAGGAAATAAGATTGGGAGGATCCTTGCGTTCTCAAGTTCTACTTCTCATATTGCGTTTTACATCATTTTACTTGTGTCTTAGTTTTTACTTGCATTTATAATTTGTCTTTCATTTAGTAGCTTTAATAAACAAAACCAAACAAACATATTTTATTTACTTGCTTTCATAAGTGCAACCAATCATTATTTGCTGAACATTGTAGTCAACCATCCCGTCCTTGGAACGAATCTATATTATCCTTATTACTACTTGGGACAACCGTACACTTGCGGTTGTGGTTCGATTATTATTTGCATTTATTTAGAACACACAAAGGACCACCACGCGCACCCCATAATCCCATGGAGAAATACATGTATCCCCATATATATTTTCATGGTAAATCAGAATTAGGGTACCCATGTTCAGTGGATTCAAACTATCGACCTCTCCTTTAAGTGCTGAAGAAATAGCAAGACTCTGGCCAGTTGAGCTAACCCAACTGGTTATTCGTTATTATTATTATTATTATTATTATTATTATTATTATTATTATTATTATTATTATTTTTTTTTTTTTGTTAATTTTGAGATTTAAATGGTTAATGTATATAAATTCAAATAAGAATATTTATAAAATAACTAGTTGGTTTAGCTCACCTGATCAGAGTTTTGCTATTCTTTCAGCGCTTAAATAGGAGGTCTATGGTTCGAATCCCCTCCATAACGGGTGCAAAGTAATTAGTGTAGGATTAGTCTGGTGCGCGTAAGTTGGCCCGGATCATCCACGTACCCAAAATATATATATAGATCCATCAAAAGATTTCGAAAAAATCCATGTAGAATTAAAATAGTCAATAAAGTCTTAAAATTCTATAGATTTTAAAAGCTCTAATAAAATCCTACACCCTCTTATTTTTTTAAAATTGTACAAAGAACTAATTTTCCATCTTTGAACATGAAATTACTTATAGGACTCAAAATAACATTGAAAGAAAAGAAACATAATAGGAAATAATAATCTTAAAATCCAAAACTTAGGAAAATATATATAAAGTAATGGTATATGTCACTCATTATTTTTTTCACCCTTGTATCACCTCATAATACGATATAATTCATTTTACGCACCCATTATATGCATTAAAAGAAGAAGATAATATTATGTGGCCCTTCTCATATAAAGGTACTTATTCAACAAAAATTGTTTACCACGCTATCTCAATCTTATAATGTGTAAACCTCAAACATGGTGTCCTCTTATGGTACCTTTAGAGATCCTTCCTTCTGAAAAACTATCTGGCATATGCTAAGACACCCATGAAGATTTGAAATTTTATTTGGAAATGCTTGAATGAAGCTATACTGTGTGGCTCAACCCTATTTAAAAGAAAGTGTGTTTCTTTTCAAGAATATGGAGCATATTTTCTCGAATTCCCGAGCAGTCTTGAAGTTTGGAAATATTTTTACTCTCAATCCTCTCTTGAGATGCCCGATGTTAGTATCACTAAAATTTGTAATACGATTTTGAAATGTTTTCATATTTTATTTCGCCTTATATATGTTAGATCATTGGGGTCTAGGCCATATATACTATTTATATGTGTTATTTCATCATTTAAAAGAAGACTTTGATGTATTGACAGATAAAATTGACTTTTTACTCTTTAATTTGTATTATTCTCTAATTGCACTTAAAAACACAATTTTTTATCTTCTTTTAATTGTATCCATCTCAAATTCAGATACTCCAACAAGTATCAATCTTAACCATTATTTTTAATATGAAAAGTAATAAAATCTCATTCTAGGGTTCCTAAGAGATAGCTTAAAAGTGTGATATATTTGAAAAATACAATAGCAATATCTTATTGGATTTGACTTGCATAGCCTTGTCACATGTATCGATAATTTAGTTATATATAAAGAGATATATCATTGAACTTAGAAATTTACCAAATAATGATTAGATTATACCATTACACATCATAACTGAATTTTCAATAAAGAATAATCTCAACAAATGCATAATTTTTTTCGATCCTGACTTAGCCCTATGAGGTAAATGAATAACCCCACTAAATGCATTAATAATAAAAATATTAATTCCTAAAGACCCCATGTAGATATAAATAAATAATATATACACTCTCTCTCTCTCTCTCTCTCTCTCTCTCTCTCTCTCTCTCTCTCTCTCTCTCTAAAAGTATGTGTATTAATAAATAAATACAAAATGTCACTTCTTAACTAAAAAATCGTCTAATGACGTTTGTTTTTTCTTTCACCAAAATGCATCCTTAACGTTTTCAAGTGCAAACAAATCATTTGTAATGTTTTGTTTATGTTGTAGAAAATAGTTTCATAGGGTGATCCCCTCTTAGAATACTACTTTCGATAACACATTTGGTGTGACACCACTATAACCTGGTCGTGGATAATTTTCATCATTTAGTGCAAAATCAATAATTTTTTCGTCTTTAGGAAATTCCATAACTACATCATTCTTGTTAGGATAGTTTAAAAGATGTTTAACATCCATCACATGTTTGTAGTGCAAATTTGAAAGGATATTTGTTAATATTTCAATATCTTCTTCTAATTGATCAAGTTCTTCTTTGGGAACATCAATTTCTTCAGATCGTATCTTGTAATGTCGGAAACAAATAGAAATTATTTTTTAATTACGTCAAATCACCAAATCATGTTAACAAATTTATTTTGCATCCAAAATATTAATATTTTTACGATTTGATGAGTCCAAATCAACAAGATTCTAAAATAAAAACATCGTCGACAATGAACTTTGAGTGCCCGAATAATCCCAACATCACATGGTTGAATTTTAGATGTGTGTTAGGAGGAAAGAAAAACAACTCTACTTTTTCAACCCTTCAACAACCTTTGGATGAGTTGGACAATTATCTACTTCCAAGAGAGCTTTTTTGTCGTTCATTCTCTTGTCAAACCAATGATAAAATTCTTAAAAAGGTAAACCAAACATCCAAGATTTCTTGTTGAAGCGATACTCACGTCTAATATTACTTATGTTCACATTTTTAAAGCATCTATGCTTTGCTTACTTGCCAATAACCCAAAAGGGTACTTTGTCGGATCCATTACCATTACATCAAACTACAACAGTGATTCTCTCTCTAAGTCCCAGAGAGGGTGAACTAGACACTAATCTAATTAACGCCTACTTAGAATCTTTTCTCTATAATTATTAGTTTGGAAGAAACTTCTCTAAGACAATATATCAAACACTAAGTGTATAATGCAATAGGTCACTAATAGTTTGATATATAAGCTAAGACAAATAATCATATACAATAAGTAAAGAGATGGTGATAAAGATTACACGCGTATCTGAAGTAGTACAAACTCTTGAAGGCCTAGTCCATCTTGAACTTATTGAAGGTGAAGAAAAAAACCTTTACAATGAGGGTTTCACCGGTTTAAATAACAACCTACAACCGTGACTTATACTGTCTTAGTCACAACCTAACCTTCAAGATTTTTCTTGGCCCGGTCATAACTTAAAGAAGATTTTTGCTAGGCTCGGTCTCAACCTCTAAATCCACTTTTATCTAATCTAGAGAAAGATCAAGACCCTTACTATGTAGAATTATTATTATAATAATAACACAATCATTCTTAATAAAAAAATGATACAATTATAATCTTTAACTACTTGATGAGTCAATAGAACAAATGAAGCTTGATTGACTCCTGTTTGAGTGGATGATAAAGTGAGGCTTGATTAAACTCTTTTTTGAGTTGATTTATACAATGTAACTTGTATATAAATTCCTTAATGATTATATATGAACAATAAACCTTCTTAAACTCCTTCTTTAGTGGATAAATATAATAAGGTGTGTCAAGTTTTGATTGAGATAGAGTTTGATTATATCTTAGATTTGTTCCACAGTGATATAATAAGTGGTGGACAATAACAGGTATGATATTAATTTAAAACATTTCAATATATAGATCCAAAATAATTCCTTACGATCATAAAAAAGTTGTACAACTGCTCGAAAAACATGACCCCGTTTTTTCTCACTGTTTTTCCAGATTTTACTTTATGAACGGTTGCTCAAATGAAAAAAATTCCTTCATTATATATCTTCAAAATTAAATTCTAAGCAAGTTTGTAGTTAACTATTCCTTAATATTTTAAACACAAAAGAAGTTATAGCATAAAACATGGTCAAGAGTATACAAATAAAGATGTGTGTTTTTGCATAGGAAATGATGTTTGGGTGCTCTTGAGCTAAACATATGAATGTTATAATAGTGCATCTTAACAAGTTTGTAGTTAAAAAATTTATCAAATGCAATACACAATAAAAGATATGCTCCATAAATGTTTAACCTATGTGAAAGCCCATGAAACATAAAGAATGAACCTTAGGATGCTTGTGCTCAAATATTGTGATGCCTTTCTAAATGTTATATAATATAAAAATGTAGTATAAATATCCATTAAATAACCAAGCCACTCGCGAGAAACTCGAGCTCGGCTCGAGAAAAAGCCCGTTCAAGCTTTCGAGCCGAGCTCGACTCGTTTATAAACAAGCTCAAACTTCAATTTAAGCTTGTTAAGTAAACAAGCCCACTCGAACTCGTTCTTGGGAGGATAATTTATATTTGTGAATTGTAGATTAATATGTTATTTACTTTTAAATATATTATTAAACCTTCAATATCAACTTAGACATTTTTTATTTTTGTGGACTTTTTTGTTACTGTCAAACTCCATACTTTCATACGATGCACTCCATCCAATACCAACCGTTCATGATGAAAGTTTTGCTTCAACCATATATAAATTAATTATTCCTGAACAACTCGCGGCTTTAAAATATCTCGTTTGATAAGTTAAACAAACAATTTTTAACATCTTTGGCTTGGGTCGTTAAAATTTGAGCTTTGATCGTTTAAATTCGAGCTCGGCTTAACTCTTTTAAATTGGAGCACGATCCGGCTTGATAATTTAAAAAATAAGCATGTATATCTAGTATTCGGTTTGACTCGTAAACTATTCTAAGTAGATACATTTAGAAAGGTTAAGTTTGTGGCAAATAGTACCAACGGATGTTCTAAACTTAACCAAACAATCACACATAGACATAGGAGTGCGATATAGCAAACAGGTGCACATACAATCTTAGTGTTAATACGTGTGTGCCTAACTCCTAGCATGAGATGTGATATAGATGTGAAATCATATAATAATGAAGTTTACAAAATTTAAGACACATAACAATTTAATTGCATAAAAAGTGTTTATATAATCAAGATGAATGAATGCATATTTTAGTAAGTATGACATGCTTGTATATCTTATATCTTAACATGTGAAGTTATCTAATAGAAAATACAAAAAAAAAAATCTTAATTGATCACGTATGCAAAAAAACAAAACATAGAACAAGTTATCACCTAGTGAGTGATCAACTTATGTGAATGTCTATATAACAAGAAAAATCATGCTTGATATGAGTCAACTAGTGACAAATTATATGTTATGTATATGGATATATGTAATCATGCAAGTATCAACAATTAGCATGTAAAACACACAAAGATTTTTCTCATAAAAACACCTCACAAAAAGGCTTTGAATCATTTCTTCTGACATATTTACCTCTCTTGTATTTGAAGATTCAAATAAAATTTAGTTAAAATCATGGAATTACGCTGACTTATGCCTCTTAGCATTGCTAATTTTCATCTCCTCCGACAAATACTCTTATGATCTTTGAGAGTATTTGATATTGTGATTTTGTTAGTATCCAAACCAAACTTTTTTCACCCATACTTGCATTTTCTTTTGCATAAAATTTGAATGTTCATTCTTATCTAGTGGGTCAAAATTTGTTTTTTTTGATAATTTTGACTGGTGATTGAAAACCATCAAATATAATATTAAAAATATATAGTAGAATGAATCATTTACCAAATCAAAACTTTAGAGCTAATAGTGTCGGTTAGATACACTTTGTTAATCTTTTAGTATTTAATACATAAGATTTATTAGTAAATGGTGCATGCATTTAGTCTATGTATTCATATATGGTGCATGTATTTCTAATATTGACTCTATGCTAATAATCCATACATATATTATTAGCTAATGATAAATATACTTGTTCAATACACATATATGGTGCATTTATTCCATATAGACTCTTAATATTCTATTCATAAAATGCTTTAGATACATGGCACATTTACATGTACATGTAAAATAATAATGATAAAAAATTAAAAAATATCCTTGATAAATAAATAATATATTTATTTATAGATAAAGTAAATAACTTACCAATTGGGGTTAGCTCAAATGGACAGAGCCCTGGTTATCCTTCTAGGGGGTACAAGTCGAATCGTGTCAGTGACACCGACTCCAAAAGTGGCTCTCCCGTGTAACAAAAAAAATGGCTAAATGAATTTTTTTCTAGTTTTCAAGATATTCATTTATAGAGGTTAGGTTGTATTAGTTTAACGATTTCAAAGTTTATTAATCAATGGGTGCTTTACTCATGAAATCCATTACCCAACAATTCTAACCAAACAAGTTCAATTCAATAAATGACTAAAATGCCTATTGATACCTTAATTAATAACCCAGTATTTCATAAGTAAAATCTACTTTCCATAACTAAAATATTATATAAATATAATATTTCATAACTACAATACTATATTATTCAAACCTTCCATAATTACAATATATTATAACTAAAATATTTCATAATGTTTCCTATTGTATCCCAAACAATTAAATAATTTCCTTGAATAGTAAAATCAACAATATTCAAAGTTATAACCTCTGCATGTATAAAAACAAACAGAAAAAATTAAAAATCAAGAAGACTAAAAACGTAACCAAAAAGTAGCAGGTTAATAGTATGAAAAACAATGGGTTATCTGAAAAATAGTGGGACAGTTGTTGCACATCCTTCATTGCGCAAACTTGGTAAATTAATTTGATGTCATTTAATGCCCTGGTAAATCCATAAACAAAAATCAAACAATGGTTTACACGAACAAAGGCTCAATTATGAAAAGACAAAATATTGGGTTGTAGACTTGATGATGTACCGATATAAAATAATTGATGGATTATATTGGTGGGCCATATAGCAAAAATGCATATGCCCGAATTTCAAAAACCTTAAAATAACATGATGCATTATAAAAATAATGAAAAATTACACATAACAACTTATCAACTAAAGAAAAACACACCTAACATTAAAACCAAATCCATAAATCAACTAATTCATAGATATGTTCATATGTAACATAAATATTCACAAAAAAGATCACATACATATACAATAATCATGAATCCCATTACTGAACACCACAAAGTTGATAAAAATTGTTTAACCAAACCAAGTGACAATGTAATTTAATAAATGAAGATAATGAATAATATATGAGACATAGTTTTAACCCAATAAGTGGGTAAGATCTTCCATGATTTGAGAAATAGGTTCTAACGACACATTCATGCGCCATAAATAATCATTCACTATAATATATAATCATACGCCATAAATAATATATAAGGTAATTTTCAATCTATTATAACTTTTTGGGGTAAAAATGATAAACCAGAAAAAATATGGATTTTTTTTTTTGTCATTTGTATGGATCTTTTAAGAAGGTAAAAAATATATAAACTTGATGGGAATGAGTTTTTGTGTTTTGATCCTTTTAAACAAATAACTATTAATATATTCTCATGTTAAAAAAATCTCATCCCACTCCGCATCCCGACCCTCAAGTACGTAAGAAGGTTGAGTTTGAACAAAATATAAATCACATTTACAATATATACATTTTAAACTGAAATAATAGTGCATCTATCTATGACTAAGTATCCTACCAAACTGTTGGGAAAAAGTCAGATTTTCCGTTCGAGAATCGTGCACAGAAAAATGAAAAGACAAGAGTAACAATTTTTACGTGGTTCATCCAAATATGCCTACCTCCACGGAGTAATTCAATATAATCACTCACACTATTACAACTTGATTTTTTTACAAAAAAAATTCAAAACCCTCTCACAAAAGAAAGAACAGAGAATTATCACTCGTCCATGATTTTAACTACTATAGGACTGTTACACACACAGTTAATTAACCTATATGATTCTCATCACTCGTCCATGATTTTAACTACTATAGGACTGTTACACACACAGTTAATTAACCTATATGATTCTCGCTCTTAGATCTCTCGTGTCTTTCTTTATTTTTTTTCTTCTTCAATTTTCCTCTTCTCATCCTCAAACATTAATCCATGATATTGATACCTATCTATAGACCTTCACAACTCAATCAACCAATGAATTTAATCACCTTAGGAAGACTCCAAATCATTCAAATTTTTAAAATTAATATTAATTCCAAAATAAGTTGGTTTTCCAAAATTTTCATTAATTCTCTCAATGTATTGATTCAATAGATGTGAGTTAAATCCCAACAAAATACTCCGCATTCCGACCCTCAAGTACGAAAGAAGATTAAGTTTGAACAAAATATAAATCACATTTCAATATATACATTTTAAACTGAAATAATAGTGCATCTATCTATGACTAAGTATCCTACCAAACAATGTAAGTAATTAGGATAAATAATGATTTTCTTATTTTTATATATCTGTGATCAATGATAATTTTATTAAACTCTGGCAGGTGTGAATAACTATCTTAGGTATAGTTTAGGCACTCTAATTATCTCAAGTAATTCCATAACCCATCATGAATCTTTAAGTACCACTTTTCTTTCTTACCATTTCACGACTTACCTTTCAAACTAATCAAAACACTTAACCGTCTCGGGATACATATGACATGTCTCAAAATTCATATTATGTTATAATATTCTCACATATTCAGAATATAGCATCTTATTTCATCGATTCCTATAATTTACATTGTCTTTCACCAACACGTATAGTGTAATGATTCTAACAGAAATCTACATGCCTTTACCATCTTAATTAAACTCGACATGCAACTCCACTAAAAGAGTCGAGTCTTCTTTGCAAAGCCCCCAACCAAACCCACATAGCAAAATATTTGCGAATCTTGGAAATTCCCCCTAAACTACCTTTTTAAACAAATATTGAAGTGCATAAATCAATTCTAAATTTGATTATATATATTTTAAATAAAAAACAAAAAGTATTACTTACAAGTTACCATCCTATAAACTAAAATAAATATTTTGCTTTCTTCATATCATTATCAAGTACTTCAACTTCATTCTAGTTACTCTCAATTCGCTTCTCCTACGAAGAATCCTAGTCGAACCGAGGTTCACCATGATCTAACCTCCTTTCGGAAGTGAAGACCATTATGGACTCTAGTATAGGCACGACTAACCTAGACTCTAGACTCTCGATCCAAGGTTCACCGCCATATATACTAGTCTCGTTAGAACTGCTCTTTATGAAATTCAAATTTCGTCGTTCTATTTTGACTATACTCATTGCAAAGCGTGTTGATATCTTTCGCCAATACTTTCGCCCCGCAATAGAATACCCCTATTCTCGCATTAGGATGCTTGTTACACATTTTCGAAAAAACTTTCTTCCAATTGGGCCTTGCAAAATGTGTCCTCACCTATTAAGTACCATTTCCCAAAAAAATAAGAAATCGAAAAGTAGAGGGCATAAAGGTAAATCGAGTCAAAATCTTACCCTTGTCCCGGATACAATATCAACCCCGTTTTTTGCATGGTTTAGCGCCTGAACCATTGTAATGAGAGCTGAACGAGCATCGCCTTCCTCGTATACACTAGTTAAGTAATTATGCATCTCGATAACACCCCTTTGATCAAGCTCAGCTATTTCATTCATCACACCTTTAAACCAATCAAACGACCCTTGCTCACGAGTCACCCAATAAAAATAAGCATTAGTAGTTCGGACTATTTTCTTTCGCTTTTGAGTCTCGTTAAAAATGATACCCTGGTCTGAATGCCTACTATAATCCGAGAGCGAATCCTGAAACAATCAACTTCGTTAACCTAAAAGCGCATATCCCTTGGAATAATAACGAGAATACGAAAATTATACTTACATCTAACTCCTCTGTTTTGACAATGTTGTTAAGCAAATCTTTGAGTATACTTATAAAAGGCGTCGCGCCAATTCCAAGACCAACTAGTAGTAGAACATCGTATTTCCGATAGTCTTGTGCCGGAGCTCCGTAAGGTCCATCTATTAATAGCTTCGGCAAACTGAAATATCATATAGCAAAATTTAGATGCTGAAAAAAATCTTTAACACAAAGAAATGCGGATATATATATACCTTTTCTGGGTTGTTTCATCGGCTCTAAGAAGCCCACTTTTCCCGTTAGGTGGTGGCTCACAACACTCGGAGAAAACTCGTTTGAGTTCTTGAGTCCAGTCACCAAGTCCGCGAATGTGAACGCTTAGAAAATCATCACCCGGAGCCGATGTTATGGAAAATGGATGCCTGGTTATTTGTGACGGATATAAATGCTTAGAAATAATGGATGGGTTAATTGCAAAAATTAAGAGACTATAGGGGTCTAATGCTCAAATAGCTTGGGTATTTTAGTCATTATGTGTCATTCTATTTTAGAGAGAGCCAGGGAATTGTGGTGTTCATGAATATTGACCATATGGACCTTTTGTGGCATTTTTTGAACACAGAGAATTCATGATTCCAATTTATAATATGTTTACTAAAACTTACCACTCGAAAGGTGAAACAGCAGGGCACTGAACAAACATGTATTGTCCACCCTTATATCTGAATTGAGGAGGCTTTGACATTTGTAATGTGAGAACATTTCCGGGATAAATTGCAACCTATCACAAAGTTAAGGGTCCTTTAAGGTTAATTCTAAGACACAAATGAACAAGAAATTTAATTTATATACTCACCTTTAGAAGCCGAACAGGGTAGAAACCAGACCTGAAGAATCTGAGGCTCCTTTCGCCTGCATATAAAAGTACTGGAACCGAGAGATACATCCATGTCTACAAGAAAAACGTATCAAATAAGTGTACATTAAAGGGTAAATAACTCTTTTCTTCGCTTGTCTTTGCATATTTTGACAGTATAGTCCCTTATCTTGCAAAAGTTAACATTTTAATCCTGTATTTTTTGGATTTTGTAACAGTGTTAGACATTTATTTTTCGATTTTGTGACAAGGTTAGGACTCTGTTTTTTTTTTTTCATTAAGTTATAAGCATTGTCATCTTTTGGCACACACAAGACCAAAATGACACTTTTAAGGGTATTTTAATCCGTATCACGTCAGTAATATGTTGACACTTCCATTTTTATTTATACATCAGATAATCATTTTGACTCAAGTAAAATTTGATCCTATTACCTTCTATGGTCATTGTATGAGTACTTCTAACTAGCACCTATCGATCTTATTTTACTGACACGTGAATTTAACCCTTATAATGTAATGGAAAATAAAGAAAATGACTACCATGGTTGCGAAATCAAAGATAAGGGATAAAATTGTTAAAGAGATTGAAGATAAAGGATCAAACAAGTAATTTACCCAAACTTAAACGTGGAAAAGCAATAAGGTTTACGAAATCATACCGTTTGAAGATACCACTCGTGCACCAAATAAAGGAAAACACCGTGAACAATTAGCAAAATGTAGACGATCACAAAAAGATGGTGCGAGTACCAAAACGCATTAAACCCGGTTACTCTATCCAAAGGTTTCGGCAACTTAACAAGGTTTCGTCTAAACCAATGTGTCGCTAAAGTAAACGCGATTGCCATTAACACAACCATAATAATCCCTGTTACACCCTCAATACCCTTAACAAGGTCAACATATCTCGGCTGCTTTTCCCCAAACGCGTCCTTAAGATAACTTTCGTAGGTTGTGTTATCTTCATTCACAAGCCTCGGGAAATCACACGAGAGATGGGTCCCGACATGAAGTATTACACCGATCAAAATGGCGGAAGCTATAGTCTTATGAAAGTTAATATTATCGTCAAATGGGATAATATAACCTAGCTTAGTAGACCTTAGCCATGTTATAGTGTTCCGGCACACTGGTAATAATATAAGCGCCATGTTAAATTTTAAAGTCTCAGCTGCACCTTTAGCTGTGAGAAGGCAATATCCCATGACTTTAAACGCGTCTTTTTGTTTGTATTGAAAGAATTTCCAAAGGAATAAACCAATCATTATTAAAATCCAAAGGGCTAAAACCCAAATTCTCTTCCAATTTTCTTGTAAATAGTAAGTGAATTTTGTTTTTATTTGTGTAATGGGGCTTCTATGTCTTAGTCCTTGTAAATTTTGGCTTAATGCTTGGCTTGTGAAGCTCAATGCTTGACTGTAATTTTGATATGTATCCTTTTGTAACAGTAATGTTTCCAATTGCCATAGCTGCAATAAAACAAGAAAATAGTAAAACTCAGATTTAATTTAGAGAATTAATAGAGCCCCCGAAATTAATCTCAATTACAATCAGACCCATAACATAATACACACCATTAAAATGCAGGGTTGAGTTTCTCAATTAAATGCTCTAAACATAAGTCTAGCAACAACACTTTTATACACTTACCTACTAAAATTATATACTACTAGTAATATATTTATTTTAATAATAATTTTGCTTGTAATAAACCTGAAAATAGATAACTTTATCATAGATTACTATAGCATCCAAAGAGAATTAATCGTTTTATTAATTTTGGCCATAGCTGTGTGGGCCACACAAGCTGTTCAACATGATGCTTGAGTGCTTAAAACAGGCATGCCCACCTATTACAGAAGCAAAAGTTCACATGGGAGCCTAACCTAACCCAACAATGGATGTCATAGCCACAATATGGTCCCACCTAACAAACTTCTGATATTGATCATGGAAAAAAAATAAACACTAAGCTTTCACTACTTCTTCATGTACATATTTTTAATCATATACAAAAAAATTAATGTTTGAGGTCGTTTAAAAAAACAGGCAACAAATTATTAGTATAATGAAGAGATTTAAAAATCTAATTAGATAAGTGATTAAAATCTAGATTGTATAAAGAGTAAGACAATTTTGATGCACAATGAGTTCAAATGCTCTTTCTTTTTGTTAATATAAAGATAATATAGTATACACATACGTGTATGGTTGTGCAAGAAGAAAGCCAATAATGCAATATTCCACTCAGTTTGTCATCTAACCACTCACTTTAAAAATAAAGTCTAATGAAAGTACAAGAATTAGTTTCTACGTTTAATTTACTAATGAGAAATTGATTGAATCTTTGTTCTATAATTTAAAAAATTGTAAGTCGTGTACTACTTTGAGATATTATGATTAGTAAGTAAGTGTCATGCAAGCAACGATTATAATTATCATAGAAAATGATTTAACACCTACTCATACTCACCAAACTACCAAAGAATGATACTAGTAGTTTTTAACTTTTAACGACCAAAATGAAAAGCAATACTAAAAGACAAGTTGACATTAACAAACCTCGATATAACCAAGTCCTTCGGGATCCAACTCTTCCATTATTAAAGCGGCATATTCTTCTGCCTGCTCCTTTAATCTTGATAACTTGTTTGCCGACGCACTTAGCATGATGATCTGCGTATTAAGTGAATAAATAGAAAGATTGTGGTTAGCCACAATTATAGTTTTGCACCGTGATCAAGAAAGTTGAGAATTTTTTTGATGTGAGTAAAAATTAGATAATGGATGGTCACAAAAGAAATAGCTATATAAAGATTTAGTGACGGTAAAAATTTGCGCGAATTTTCTTTTAGTAAAAACTTTTAGAAAATATTGATTTTCTTTTCACTTTTTTCTCTCAAAGTCTAAATATTCATCAAGTCCAAAGTCATTTTTACTTTATAAAAATTTGATCTCAAGAACCTTTCGATCACTAAAGAGTTTTCTAATTACTAGAGCAATTATACGATCTTTAGTGATATAATATTGTACATTCATCTGACACTAAAAAAATTAAATAAAATTAAGTATATCTTAACCTATATTAACTCTATTTTTGACACTGATTGTTCATAATACATACCATATTTAATTAAATCACGTTAAAAGACCAACATATCCCTCACCAACAACCCTAAGAATGACATAAGGTACCAAAAGTTGAAATTTAGAGATTTCCCCATCAAAGACATTGATTTTATGAATTGGTTTTTTAATTTATATTAAACAAAGAGCATGAGGTTGATGGTAACGTCTAAGTTAAGATAATGCAAGGCATTATATACTTAGAAGTATTAGTTGGGTTTTTGAAATTGTCAATTTCTTGAGTCACATAACCTAATCAATCCTAACATCATTTTCCAATGAGGTTCGGGATAAAAGCTAATTACATTATAGTTTACTATATTTTATAGCAATTGCACTATACTATAATATAACCTAGAGAGCACTTCAAATAGTACCTCTTTTACTTCTTTTTCGTTGATTCGGCCATCTTCATTCTTGTTCACCCTGTAACATTTGAAAAACAAATGAATAAATAAATAAAATACAATTAAAATAACAAAGAAATTAGTAATTATAATTTTCACAAATTTTAATACCTTACTAGATAACATTATGGAAATTAAATTAAATTGTACTTTATATGCCATTAAGTGAGATTTTCTTTTGAGTACTAATTAAATAATTTAAATAATTAATTTACTTAAAATTAAATATTACATGTCAAAAAATATTTGGAGGCGAGAATCGAAACTTTGGTCGGTAATTTGAGACCAAAAATCGAGAAGTTCATCCTTGTTAAGTTTGTCCATCTTCAATCTCCTTCTTCTGCTCAATGCATCAAATAATTCTAATGCAAATTCTTTTGAATCTTTCATGCCTACGTACAAAAAATAAATAAACATTTATATAAAAGTAGCTTAAATAATTAGAAACTCAGCAAAATCTGGAGTACGTTGACTAAAAAAAATAGTTGGAGTTAATTATTTTATATACGATTACTTTCTCTGTCTACTTTTATTTATCAAATTTTTAAAATAATATGTTAAATATTATTTATTTATTTTTCAATATCAAAACTTATTTTTTCCAACATTATTTTTAATTAAATAATAAAAAATATTTCAATAAAAATAATCTAATATATACTCTAAAGGCAATTGTGTAAAGAGAAAAAATATTGAATACTTTTTTAATCTTTGTATATTATAAAAATAGACAAATAAAGATAGACGGAGAAAATATTACATAAGCTCTAAATTAAAAAATAATAATAAGTAAATATATGTTACAAAGAATTATTCCAATATTTTTTTTCAAAATACTTCATGGTACTCAAATTTAGACTATATCCACTTGTTTTTCAAACCATTTAAAAATCTATAAGTCTTATTTTAAATAATGTACTATTTTTTCATGATATATTGTTTCCATCCACTTTTATTTATTTATTTTGTTGGTGCATAAAGATTAAAAGAAATATTGAATAATTATACTCTTTTATAAAAAAAAAAAATTTACCATACTTTTTCTATTATTTAATTAAAGATAAGATAAAAAATAGAGAAAAAGTTTTTAGTATTACAAAAAAAACAATATTAGTTGTTTTTTATTAAAAAGTTAGATAAATAAAATTTGAGTCAAAGGAATAAGATTTTATAATGCAATTCTAATATAATAATAGGTTATTTTGCATAATATAGGGACCTATATATAAAGAGATTTTTGCATCATATAAGAAAGTAAAGTGCATCTTTTGTATCATATATGACCTATAGTGCAATTAACTTAAACAAAAATGAGACCCCTTCTTCCCCAATAAGAAAATTTAGTAACGTTCATGTAATTAATGCTTAAAGTTTAAGATTGTATAACCTATGCATTGTGCGAAATCTGAGCGGTTAATGTAATTATCTTTAGCAAGCTTGTCAAAATTGTTTATAACTTCATTCCTTGCATCAGCACCGTTGGTTTTGGGCTTGCTAATGAATCTCAGCCCTAGAAGAGCTTTTTTAGCTCCGGAACGTGAACGATCAACTTGAGCTTTTAGCTTACGTTTTGCACGAGCATCCAACGCCGTTTCCAAACCACCACCACCACCACCTCCATACACCACCGGAGCATGGATATGTCCCCATGATAACCTCTTTAACTCCTGTGAAAACTGTCTTGCTTTTGCCTTTGCATCCGCTTTAAGCTCCTGTGAAAACTGCCTCAACCTCGACGACGGCGATCTAGGATCCGACACCGGACTGTCCATGACGTCAATAACCGTTGCTGGCTCAACACTTCTGAGAATGATGGTGTCATCATCTTGAAGATCGATTGTTACCTCTACAAACTCCTCCTCGCCGTAATCACTTCCAATACCCACTGTGGATGATCCACCTCTCATTGCCGGAGAATCATCTGAACCCCATCGGCGCTCATCCCTCATTTTGAAAACGATAAACCCCAAGAAAGACTGAGTAATATTTACTAGTTCTGTAGACGAGATTATACTTTAAAAAGTGAAGTGTAGTGGTCTTATACGCGTTGAAAAGAATCTACCAAAAATGACATGTACGCGTATATAGAGAGAAAGAAAAATTTGATAGAGAAAGACAATGGACAACATTTATTTTATTTTATTTTATTTTATTCTAAATCAGAATGATAAATTAACACAAAGTTCGAAAAATTACAAAATAGTCTCACCTATACCAAGTTGGTCAAAAACCTTCTCTAAAAATCTAACTAATTGGAAAAAGGAAAAAGCATCTCAAAGACTAAACAAAGCTCCATGAAACTTTTGTTTAGCCACCCAATCCGCAACCTTATTCCTTAATCTCTTTACAAAAGAGATCCTAAATCTATACAAGACTTTACAAAAAATAATGTTTCTAACAAGTACTTTAGTTACACTAGAAATTTTACATTTAGTGTTAACTTGATTAATAATACAAAAACTATCATTCTCTATACATATTTAGAGTTTTGTCTAAACATATTTAGAGTTTTGTCTAAACATATTTGTGTTTTCCCATATTTGTTTTAAGAAAAAAGTTGATTTTTTTTTTCTGGACAACTTAGAAAAGTTGAATAAAATAATACTTTTTTCCAGTATAAAACTTTTTCTTTTCTTTTTGACTTTTTGGCCTCCAAAATCCTTTTTGATAAATGTTTAGGTCCCAATCATACTGAGAAAGAATGTAGCAACAAAATTCGGCTTAAAAACGATTTGGTAAGTGGATTCATGGAAATGAAAAAGATTTTAAAATGATAGAGGAGCAACCGATGAATTTCGTCTTCACGGCGATGAAGGAAGGACCGAGTCAGAACTCGGAATCAATGAATACAAAACTGAGTGATAATAACGAGTCAAGAAAGGACAATAGAGTCTGACTCGTTACTATGATGAAGGACAAAACCAAGGAGGCAAACAATACAGCCAAAAACAAGGTGTATGAGGTAGTGGAGATGAGAAAGGACGGAGTAGTGGAGAACAGAAAGGACGAAATACTGGGTATGGAGTTTGAGACTGTTGTTGACCCGTTAAAAAATATATTTGGACAATTTATGAGTCAAAATATTATTAGTGAAGTGGAGCCCAAAACCCCTATTGGGCCGATAAAAAGTGGAACAACTAAAAACTCTGGGCCTCTTAACTTATCTTTTGGCTCTATTAATAAAAGTGAAGTGGACCGAGCAATGTCAACTGAACCAAAAATCATATTTATAAATCCAACTAATAGCCCAACCTTTCAACCCAATAATCATTATAACACATACCCAAATACCCAAAACAGGAAAGATTCACCCCCAAATCCCTCAATCGACAATGAAGAGGTCTCGAAACTCAACCTTAACCCGATCAAATTCAATCTGGTGTATGAAGAAGATGGGGATGAAAGGGTGGAAGAGGTTAAAGGAAATTTTGGAAATGAAAAGCTAAGAGAGGAAAATAGAATGAGAAGATTAAGTGCTTATCATAAAATGGGTGAAAAATCTAAGAATGAAAAGATGTGGTGTGCGAGATGGACCCCGGCTATAGGAGCAAACAAAATGGAACTCCAAGTAGAAGAGGTACAAGGTATTAGAGATATGGATGATAAATCTGATCAAAGTGTGGAACGAAAGAATGAAGCTACGGGGTTGAACCAGATCAACAATGACACAACTGAGTTGGAGCTGTCAAGGTCGTGGCTCGGACCTAACATTCTAACACTTAAAGATATTGTTGATCAGTATCACCCAAAGGTAATATTCCTTTCTGAAACCAAAAATAAATCTCCTTATGTGAAAAAAATTGCTGATGAAATGAATTATTATATCTCTTGTGTTATTGACCCTAAGTCTACTAGTGGGGGACTTGCTATTCAAAAATTGCCGAATATTGATATGAAAAATCTTGAAGCTACTGATTATTATATACATTGCTTAAATCATACTGATAAAAAGGATAAATATTGCACTACCTATGTCTATATTCCTTCTAATGATAATTTGAAAGATGTTGTCCTTAAAGCTATTACAGATTGTAATAAATTTTATCCTGACCTGGCTTGGAACATCATAGGGGATTTTAATAATGTATAGGAACTCCTCTGAAAAACTAGGAGTGGGTCCTAATAAAATCAATATGGGAAGACTTAATGACTGGCTTAATATAATGAATATGACTGACTTAAACACTAAGAGCTGTAAATTCACCTGGTCTAATAAAAGAAGCAAATTTGAACTTACTAAACAAGTTATTGATTGATGTACTATCAATAAAGAGTGGGAACACCTTTTCCTTAATGCATGGATAGCTATATTACCACCAGTAGGTTCTAACCATGCTATGCTTATTCTTATAAAAGAGGAAAATATTATTCCTTTTATTAAAAGATTTATCTTTTGTAAAACCTGGCTGGATAATGAGGAATGTATAGATATAATTTCAAAAAGATGGATTGAAATGGCCTTATTAAGAGGCAAAGGTATCACAAAAATAGGGGAAAACTACACCTATTGGCTGGTAAACTTACTGAATGGGCTAAGAAATTAGCTAAAATTAAAAAAAAAAACTCCGAAAAATGATAATACTACACTGAGGAATATGATTAACTCAACTGATCTTGTTAATTGGGATGAGTATAATTCTATTGTTGGTAGAATGGAGAAGAGCTGGAAAAATGAAGAAATTTACTGGAAATTAAAATCTAGAATTAAATGGCTTTTCTTGGGTGATAGAAATACCTCCTATTTCCATGCTATTACTAAAGGTAGGAGAAAAATAAATAAAATTACTAGAATTCTCACTGAGGATGAGAAGTGGGTTGAAACAAAAGGGGAGATGGAAACTGAAATAAAAACTTACTTTAAAAATATCTTTAGTTCTAAAAGGCCAATAGATTTTTCTCCTTTGATTAAAACTTTAAAAAAATGTGTAACTAAGGAGATAAACTCTTATCTCAATAAACCTGTGAGTATTAATGAAATAAAGGATGCACTATGGAAAATGGGCAATAATAGGGCCCCTGGGCTTGATGGGTATCCAGACTACTTTTTTTTTTAAAACATTGGGATATTCTTAAGTTTGATTTTTTGAGGTGTATATTTGATTGCTTGTGGAATGATGGGAATCTCTATGAGATTAACAAAAGTGTCATTACTCTAATTCCTAAAATTGATTATCCTGCGAAAATTTCACATTATAGACCAATCAGTTGCTCTAATGTGAATTATAAAATACTTGCAAAAATACTAGTTAAAAGATTGCAAAAACATATGACTATGATTATCAGTGAAGCACAATGTGCTTTTGTATCTGGATGAGAAATTACTGAAAAGATTCTTCTGGCACATGAGGTGAGTCACTTCTTAAAGAAAAAAAAAACAGATATCCACTATATGGCTATTAAAGCGGATATAGAAAAAGCTTATGAGAATGTAGAATGGGATTTCCTAGAAGCTACACTAAAAAAATGAACTTTAGTAATTTGTGGACAAAATGGATAATGGGGTGTGTAACCTCGGTTTCATACACTATGCTCCTTAATGTTCAACAACTACAACTGGATAATCCTACTAAAGGGTTGAGGCAGGGTGACCCTCTATCACCCTTTCTATTCAGTCTTATTACCCAAGCCCTTACCTCTTTGATGACTGATAAAATTGAGAATAATCTGATTAGGGGACTTAAGATGAATAGAAACTGGCCCTTATTGAGTCATATATTTTTTGTTGATGATAGTTTATTCTTTCTAAAAGCTGAAATTGAGGATGTTGAACAATTTAACAATGTCCATAATGAATATAGTCATGCTTCTGGACAAAATATTAACTTAAATAAAAGTGGTATTGTTTTTTGCAAAAATACTCCTCCTGATAAAATTCATACTATTTTAAATTGTCTTAGAATGAATAAGCTTTCCATTTAGGAAAGTACCTCGGTCTACCAGTTGACTGGGGTGGATAAAAAATTAAAGCTCTAAATTGGATGATGGATATTATTAATAGAAATATTAAGAACTGGAATATTATATATCTTTCTGAAGCAGGTAAAGAAACCCTTATTAAATCTGTTGTAAGTGCTATACCTTCCTATACTATGGTTGCTTTCATGCTACCAATTAACATTTGTGTTAAAATAGACTCGGCTATTGCTTCCTTTTGGTGGAATAAGGAAGAAAAGACAACATTGGATAAAATGGAACCATATGACTATTAACAAAAGCAATGGGGGTATGGGTTTCGAAGTATGAGACTTAAAAACTTAGCTCTGCTATCTAGAAATGCTTAGAAAATAATAAACAACCCAAACTCTCTTCTTGCAAGAACTATCAAAGGGTTATACTTTAAAAACTCTCACTTTATTGATGCTAATCTAGGTTATAACCCCTCTTGGGGCTGGAGAAGCCTAGTAGAAGGTAAAAACAATATTAGAAAAGACTTGATTTGGAAAGTTGGAAATGGAAATATGATTAATATTTGGGATAATAGTTGGATACCTGGTATTAGAAATATAAAACGCCCTACTAATTGTCCTCTCATAAAAAAATTTGAGCTTTTTTATAAAGATTCCAATATTTGGGATCATGAACTTATTTCAGAATGGTTTGATAACAGTAGTAAACAAAAAAATTTGAATATCATAACTCCCTTTACTACTTGTGAGGATAACCTGTTCTAGAACTTATCAAAAAATGGAGAAATTACCTCCAAAGAAGTATATGGGAACTCGAAAGAAATTAAAATGAAAAAAGAGGCTCTGATAAAAGGAGAACAACCGAGTGGCTCATATACAACCCCAAAAACTATTTGGCAGTATGTTTGAACACTCAAGGTTCCTCCTAAAGTAAAAAAAAATTGGAAAGTTGTGAAAAGAAAGATTCCTTCTGAGGAAATTAAATTTAAAAGGAAATGTGCTGAGAATCCTCTATGTAAAGTGTGTGGTAAACATGTGGAATCCATTGAACATATGCTCTTTAACTGTTCTTGGGTGAGGGCACTATGGTTAATATCTCGTATACAAATGTTGTCTGATACTAACTGTATAGCTAGAACTGAAAGCTGGTTCACTGATATAAATTTTTTTTAAAAAACAACATGATATAAGAGGTAGAAACCTCTATAACTTTGGTATGTTTCTGCTATGACATATTTGTAAAACAAGGAACAAATATATATTTGAAGAAACGGTCTCTGATCCAATACAAGTGCTAAAACAAACAACAATTGCCTATGATGAATATATACAATGCAATAAATAGATATCTGAGGCAATTAACATACAACACCCAAATGAACCTCCTACTTTTCAGAATATCTGTCATCAAAATCAGGTAAAACAAGTGAATACTATGGGGCAAAAAGGTAAAAATCCTAGTAAAAACAAAAGTGATATTTGGAATCATAATATGAATAGAAATACTATTATTATTCATAAAGATGCTTCTTTTAAAGAGGATTTTACGGCCTCTTCTGCTTGTATTATACATGATAAGGATAACAAACTAATACATGGCCATGCGTGGTCATTTTCATGTTTCAGCCCTGAAAAAGCCGAGCTTATTGGAGTGCGCAATAGTCTAAGTTCTGCAGTCAACTTCCATCGTCAAGACATTCCCATCTTATGTGATAACAAGGTGGTGGTGGACCTGCTCAACCAAACTAAAGCTCCTCTAAATGCTAGGCTCAAGAACTTCCTTTAAGATATTAAACATCTTTGATGTAATAGATTAGTATCGTTCTATTTTATTCGTAGAATAGACAATATGAGTGTGAATTGGGTCGCAAGGCAACAACTTCTTGGTTTACTGCCTTGGGATTGGGTCTTTAACCCTCCTAACCAACTCGCTATTTTTCTGTTTAACTCCCCCTCCCCTGGTGGGATTGGGTGAGATTTTTATTTTCCTTGTAAGACTTTATTGCTTTTTAATTTCAAGTATTTTGACAAAAAAAAGTCTAGAAGCAACTTTAGCCAGCTGTAAAATGGTGTTGTATTTTGGCATATCATATATTTATTTATACCAAATATAAAAAATTATACAATAACTAGTTAGTATTAGCTCACTGTGCAAGGTCTTGGTCATCCAATCTAATGGTGCAGGTTCCAAGAATCAATGACTTGGAGTCCAAATTGACTCTCCTATGTAACAAAAAAAGTTTATACAATAAGTAATTTTAATAGGAATGATAAAATACACCCTGTGTATTCTAAATTTGTATGCGACTAATTTAAAATCTAGATCATATTAATATTATTTCAATTTCACTAATTAATTTTTACTTATTACTTTGATCGAGATGCACGTCAATACATTTAAATAAGATCTAAAGTCTCGTATTATAATCGTTTGATAAATAAACTTACACTAAAAATAATTTAAATAAATTACTAAAATAAGAATTTCTTATTAAAATAATGATAAATTAAAGTAAAACACTAATTAGAACATCCAAAATTCATTTATAGAAGAAAAACTCATTTAATCTATTAACACAATTCTACCTCATCATTTAATAAATGATTGACCCATGAAATCTTTAAAACTAGTTTGTGACTCCTAAAAATTTTATGGCTACATTCTTCTACTAAGAGTTCTTTGAACTCTTATAGATAAAAAATACTCATAAAGTATATATAAAAGAATCAACTTTCTAACTTTTTCATTTCCATTTATTATATTTATGATCTCTCTCTCTCTCTCTCTCTCTCTCTCTCTCTCTCTCTCTCTCTCTCTCTCTCTCTCTCTCTCAATATTTCTCTCACGGAGCAGCCACCACGGTCTCTAGTTGTTGAAGCCATCGAGGTCTCATCCTTCATACACAACCCTGACGCCCTAAATCATAATTGAAGTAGTTTTTCAGCAGAGCACGGTTGTCGACTATTTTTTTGTTTTGTCTGTCAAATACTAACAAAACGATCACATCCTTACTATCTTTATCTGATTCCTATCCTACTAAACAACCTTTCCCATTGTTGTCGTGTATCATGATCACGTTCTGTGGTTATATGCCTTTCGTATTTAGCAAGTTTTTATGTACAACCGTTTAGTCGCCTTGGAATATGATTAAAGCTGATAGGGCCGTAAAGTTTTGCTAGTCGGTTTACTTTTCTTAGTATTAGATGTATTTTTTCAGGTTGTCACTGACAGTCGCCTAATACCTTGAATAATATCAAGATTATCTGAGAAGATGGTCTTCACTTCATTCAGAGAGTCCTTGCATAGTTTTGTCGCTGCTAATACTGCTTGCGCTTCTCCCTCAATAGTTGAATTGCAAAAACTTGTTAGCATATGATCAATTCTGATACTATTATGCTGGTGTATCCATGTAATTCTGATTCATGTAGGCTCATATGAACAACTAAATGACGCATCATACATGAAATAAATATCAAAATATGGCATATATTCATATATATGACGTATTTAATGCAACACGGGGATTAATATTTGTTGACACTTCATTGCTTCTCCAGTTTGTATCAAATAATTCTTGCATAAGTTTGTCTGTAGACTCAACAATATTATCCACTTCTATCTGTGTATATTCATGTAAGATTTTCATATTTGCTTTCCATAAATTCCATATTAGAATATAGATGAAGGCCGCAACTATTCTCTTTCACCAGACTCCTTTAGAGTGTGAATTAATAATTCTTAGAATCTAAGTGTCGAGATTCAAGTTGTCATATTCTTGTATTTTAATTTGAAGTGATGTCCCGCCCAAATGAACTGGCTGACTAGACAAAGAAGTATGAGATGTTTCACTGACTTTATTTGATTAGGACACCAGGTGTATTCAGTTTCATCTGTACATCTTCTTTTCTCCATATTTCTATGTGTTAGGATTGCATTATTACATGCCTTCTAGATAAAAATTCAATTTTTTATTGGTATGTTGGCGTTCAAAACATATATCCATACCTCTGGTATGATGTCTTCAAACAACGTTGATGGTTCTTGTTTATTGATGACTAGAATGGTGTCAGATAAATTTATCATCGACATTTATTTTTATATTTTTTATCCTAAATATCTTAGATAAGATCAGTGTTGGAAATATATTATTTAACAATTCAGTGCTCCAGTCGCTTGTTCCGTCTTTCTACAGTTGTGATACCGTTTTCAGTTCACACCCGTTTGGTTTTTCTAATTTCCATTGTGTACCCAACCATGGATATGTCTTTTCCTATTCCCAATTTGATGCATTCAATTTTTTTTTTCAAAACAATCTCTCCCTTCTATTATGCTTACCCCTGACCATGTACATCACTGTCTAAGTTTAACGTTCATTGAGTCAGGTTTCGGATAGAAACTACCTTTGTGTAGTTTTGTCGCGAGAGTGTCTGTATTTTTTTTTATTATTCTACATACTTGTGTTGCCAGTAGTGTTCTGTTTATTCTTTTGAAATCACTGAAACCCAAACCACATAGAAATTTCCCGATAGACAGATTTTCCCACGCAATCCAGTGAATTCGATTGCGTTCTCCAAAGCTCCACCAGAAGTTATACACTACAAAAAATTGTTTTTTACAACAATAAATAGGATATGAGAATATTAACATTGTATAAACTAGAATTGCTTGAAGTAGGGATTTAATTAGAACTTTCTTCCCCCCATCCGATAAGAGTTGTGATTTCCAACCTTTCGTCTTTTTAAGTATCCTTTCCGCTATCCATGATAATTATTCCACTTTTGACCTTTTTATGACATAATAGGATTCCCATATATTTCCCTAAGTCTTTAGTTTCTATAATTTGAATTGTCTAGATACAAACTCGCACATAGATAAGTGTGTCATGACTAAAACAAATTGAAGATTTAGCAAAACTGATCCTTTCTCCAGAACCCGCGCAATACATTGCAACAGTCTTGAAAAGCCTGAATTTCTTGGTCCTCAAGTTTTAGAAAAAACAATGAATCATCCGCAAATAAAAGATGAGTTAATATAAGACAATTTCTAGTAATTTGGACACCTTTACTCATACTACGTGATAATCGATTTTCAATAAGTCCAACCAGTGTTAGTCATGAGAGTAAAAAGAAAAGAAGAAAGTGGAAATCCTTGTCTTAGTCCTCTCTCCAGTCGAAACTTACTCATTCTATCACTATTCAAATTTATTTGAAATAAAATGGTAATATTTTAATCCAGTTAAGCCATTTGTAAAAAAACAAGTTTTCTCAGGACTAACAGTAAAAATTCCAACATACCCAATCATATGCTTTTGTCATATCTAATTCAATGGTTACCATGTGTTTGAGCGTCTTCTGCTATCCTTTTCATATAAAAAGAAACTGTGTAAGCCACTAATATATTATCTTGTGTGGCCCGTCCTTAATAAAAGTCGTTTGTTTGTGTCGGCGAAACAATGTCACCCATATAAATCTGCAACCCGAGTTAAAAAAATTACTATTATTTTATATCCAAAATTAACATTAGAGATTGGTCGATAATCTCCTACCTCTTCCTGGTGGTCGCCTTTGGGAATCAGCGTAATGAGAGTATCATTTAGTTTTTCGAGTGATACGTTATTATAATAAAATTCTTGTACCATAAGAAGGATGTCCCGTTTAATGATATCCCTAAACTCATGATAAAACTTACCATTTAAACCATCTGGTCCTTATGTTTTTGCTGTTGACATGTTAATAATAGCTTTTTGGGCTTCATCCATAGTTGGTTGTTTTATTAATTCAAAGTTCATTTGTTATGTAACGGTATAGGACCCATTCCGACACTTTGTCAAGTAAATGAATGTTATTTTCTTTAAAAAGATCAATATAAAACTCTTAAAAATATATCCGAACATCCGAAGTTTTTTTTCCAATTATCATTATCATCCTTCACGTGTAGAATTTTGTTTCATCGAACTCTTTGCATAGTTAATATTATAAAAAAAATTATGTTTTTGTCACCGCAGTTTGGTCAAAAAAATTAACCCTATCCTAGGGGGAATTATTTTTTGAGGCCATATGACCTTTGTGTTTCTTTTTTAAAGCCCAACCCCTAACTAGTAGTTAGAAGGCTAACTAAAGAAGGTAAAATACCCAAGCACCCCCCACTCCCCTATACCCACAGAGAAAACAACAAGTCCCAAACCTTAACCCTATTAAGAAGCTGGAAATCAATCCCCTCCCCACCATTCTATCTTCTCTCTCACGAACCCAAAAACCACCCCACAACCCCTCATCTTTCTCTCTGGACAAGACTGTCTCTTCCTCTCCCTCTCACCATCACCACCATCCCCACCACCGTCCCTACCATCATCACCATCATACCCAACCCAACCCCAACCCTACACCACGCAGCCCCTTTCTCTTTCTCCACCACCGTGGCTGCCCTCCACAGCCATGAACCCCTCCATTACCCGCGAAGCTCTCCTATACAGCCACGATCGGAGCTCTACTGCACACCCACGACCAGATTCATTTTGCTGCCGTGGATCCATTCTGCTGCCGGAGCTTGCCTGACCACCAAGCCATACCACCAATCAGCTTCTCGAAGCAGCCCCACCGTGACTCCAGATTTCGGCTACCCAGCGCCACCCCGTGTCCTTCATGGCTCCACCATCACGGTAAGGCTCGAGTTTCAGCGAACCAGCGCCGCCCTCTTCTCCATCGTTTTTGTAAGTCGTTGCAACACCACCACGCTCCACCATCATCGAACCAGCACTGCCCCATTCTCTATCATTTTTTCAACTCGCTGCACCACCACCACGCTCCACCAACATCGATAGTTTTATACCACCGTTCTCCCCTCCACCTCCGATCTGGAGCGTCTTCAAGCCCCCCATGGCCCTCCGATCTGGCGCTACTCCTCCATCATCACCAAGCCCCCCTGCACTGTCGTTCTCCTCTTTGTTTGTGAAATGTACAACCCCAACGCGAGAATGAAGAAGTTGGGTTGGTTTGTTTTTTTGTCATGAAGGGTACGACCCAAGAAAGTTTTGGGCTACGCAAATTTTTTGTTTTGTTTTGGCCATGCTAAGTACAGCCCCAGTAGCAGTGTTGGGCTGTGCAGTTGTATTATTATTATTATTATTGTTATTTTGGTCATACTAGGTACATCTCTCTGATGATAACTTTTTGTTTTTTGTTACAATTGTTATTTGTTAGGGTTTTGGCCTAGTAAATGTTAGTGATTTATTGTTGCAAACCCATATCCTCTTATTTGTTTATTTTGCTCAAATAATTTGGAAAGATTTGTTGTTAGTTTTCTTGAATAATGGGTACAACCCCCCCCCCCCCCCCCAAATAACATGGTTGAGTTATTCGTCGATGGGGTTATTGTTTAGTGTTAAAAAACGATGTAAAACTGCCACTGGTCCGTATCCCTGACGGGGTTATTTACGAACATGTGTGACATTGTTCTTCGTGGGGCTGTACCAACCGATGAAAAGGGAAGGAATGTAATATATGTCCGATGAAAAGGGAAGGAATGTAATATACGTGATGGGTCCGTACCTATTAGGAACAAGGGTAAAAAGATTTAAACATAACCAGAAAATTAGGAAATGACCTTAAAAATAATTTTTTCTAACTTGACCTTATATTATTAAGTTTGGATTTTTTATGCCTCAATTAGTATTTCTCTCCCTATCCTATCAATATTTTTCTTGGTTTTTTAATTTGTCGACTAGTAAAGCCAAGTCTCTCCTAACTTTTATGAGTCAACTATTGAAATGTTACATGTTGGTTTTTATTTTTGACATCAATAAAGATTTTTCTTTTTTCTTTTTTTAGTAGGCGGTTTGTGCTTTTGACAAGAGAATATAGAAAAAGGAATTGTGAATGAATGAAACGATACAACTCTTTTTTATCACAATTGTTTTTAGTGGAAATAACCTTTAATAAAATATGATGGACCACGTATATTTATTTATTTTTGGGACGAAAAGGACCATGTATAATTATATCATTGACCTGTAGTAGAATATATATTACTTGATTTAGCTTGTTCCTGAAAATTTACTTTCGTTTTATAAGTTGATAATATTTTTTTACCACATCGTTGCATAATGTGGTAAAAAAGTGTTATCATGTTATCCGTATGTGACTTGTGATTATGTGTTAACCATCATTATGTGATTATGTGGTAAGATTGAAAAACAAAGAATGGTACAGGAAATATATGTACAGTAGATGATGACGAGATCTTTTATACGACATGAGGTCTCAAGTATAACAATCATATAAAAAGAAAAGGAATGAGACATACAACATCAAAGTATGGATATAACAAATATCATTTATCCAAAACTTTGGAAAAGATATTTTTCTAACCGATCAAGCTGAAATATTGACAAAAAATAATAAAACATTGGAAAAAAGTAATGAATATTTATAGAAAAAAAAGTTAAAAATGAAGTTATGATTAGAAAACTTAAAACAAAAGTAAATTTATACACACGCAGGTAATCATTAATTTACAAACATCACATTATTGTTATATAATATTACCAAATTATACATTAATTTTATCATTTTTGATGTTCATTTTTCAGCTTGAATATGAATCTACAGAAGTTACGCCAAAGATGATATAAATGAACCTTGAAGTAGTAAGTAGAATTACAGAAGATTTGAAAAATTAGTTGGCAATAGGGATATGAATAGTTATAGAAGTAACAAAGATGCTTTGAAGTTTTTATTGGACGATCTATAATTTTTAGTTGTCTAGTTATTTTTATAAAAGCATCAAGTTATAGTAGAATTTTCTATATTTAGTTTTCATTACTTTTAGTTGTTTGGACGATTTATGACAGGTTTATATTTTTTGTCTGAATAAAATACTTTTTTAATTGATTTTGATTTATGTTAAGATTTTTTTATAATATAAAATATATAATTTTTGTTTTTTATTAGCAAGATATACATAAATGTTAAAATATATTAAAATATAATTGTTTTTATACACGGCAATTCAAAACTATCATTTTTATCAAAGACGGGTACTTTTAATTCAATTAATGTATATAATGTACAAACTATAGTATGTAATGGACGACAATTTAGAAATGTTGTCAATGCATGGTAGCTAATAGGCGAGAGCAGCCTAAAACTATGGTCTAAAAACCGTTATCTAATAAAAATATACATAAGCGCCAATCTTGAGATAAATGTCGTAATGCATGGTTGAATGGGTAGTAGTCTTCTTTGTACAACCTTTACATAAGCGTCGGCTTTATAAGCGGCAATTAGCTAACCCCCGCCTATTAATACACAACCTTTATAAACATTCGCCTTTGACCCTGAAAACTATAGTAAATATATAGTAGAGTAAGAAGACATTTCTCTCCATATTTTTATCTCTTCTTCTTTAGTCTACAACATTATGAAATTAATTATATTTGTAATTTCAGATGATTTATTCATAAAATCCACGACCCACCACTTTTGGCCAAAAAAATTCAACCCAAACAAATGTCAAAGATATCCTTCTTCAAAAAAAATCATTCCATAAGAGAATACTTACTTGCTATAACTAAAAAGATATATAATTAAAATATTCTAACATTACAAAATTTTAAACTCAAAACATCTCTATAATTACAATATACTCTATTCTAAAACTAACTCATTCCATAATAGGTGGTTGGCAGTACAAAAATAATGTGATGATAGTACAAAATAGTGAATTTTTACATAAAGTAAATTTTCACATTAACATAGGATCCTTCAAAATAAAAATTTAAATTTTAAGATAAAGAAAAAAAAAAGTATACAACCAAAAACGTTGAAAATTTTCAGAACCAAAAAAAATATAAACGTTGAAAAAGTTCGAGAAAAAAAAAAGAACATTGAAAACCAATGATACATAAAACCCAAAACTTTTGTTTTCACACTCGCATTTATTGAAACAAAAACAAAAAAAAAGGAACAAGTAAACGTTGAAAAACAATGAAACATAAAACTCAAAACTCATCTCTTTCACACTCACATTCATTGAACAAAAAATATAAAAGAAATCTCTTAACACTCACCTTCCCTGAGTGGCGGAAGTTTTCTTGTGTAGAAGTGGCGACAGTTTTCTTGTGCAAGGGAATGGTCCCCGAGTGGCGGTGGTTTTTTTTACTTTAATTTGGATTTTTTGAATGTTTATAGCGTAGCCAAGCCGGGTTGATGATGGTAGATAATGGTTCCCGAATGTCGGCGGTTTCCTTGTGCAGGAACGGCTTGGTAGAGATTTCTTTTTATATTTTATTGTATTTTAACGTTTACTTTTTCACTTAGTTTTGTTACACATGAGGTCTAAAATATCAAAAAGAATTACTTCCTACAATTTATTGTCTATCTACTACAATTATAGGCACGACCTAGTCATACCTATCCTTCGTAAATAGACGCCAAAGTCCTTCTAGTGTAACTCTAAGAGGCCTTGGGACCTCTGTACTGGAAGATCCTAACTTTGCCAAACAATCCGCACAACTATTCGCTTCTCGATAGCACCAAAGTAGTTCAAAACGCCTCTCTAGACGCAAGGATATCGTGACAAGCTTTTATTATATCACTTGAAACTCCTCTTGAGTTCACACGGTCCTTCACTAGCGCTTGCAACTCACACGAGTCGGTTTCAATAATAAGAGATGAAAACCCCGACATACTTCCACGTGTAACCCAAAATGTAGCATGAGTATTTCCGCTTCAAAAGGGGAGCTCGCAGCACAATTCCCTGCAAATCCCATAAGATAATCACCATTGCTATTCCGAGAGAGAGACCCTACTTGCGCTACCCTTCTTTCCTCATTGTAGGATCCGTCTACATTGAGTTTAAGTCCATTCAAAGGCTTAACCCATTTAACGAGTATAATTTTTACCGACATGATCATACCACCGTCACGCTCAATCCCCCATGCTCTCTTGCCACAATTTTAATAGTCGCCCTTAGTTCACTATTTGTTTACATCCTTGCATCTTGGTCAAATAATTTGTTATTCCTGTCAAGCCAAACATGCCACACATACCACAAATATAATATTTCTTTCAATACCATTAATAGATTCCTATTTGGAAAGCATAATTCCCATCAAGTTGTGTCATCTACAGAACTAGTCAGCTCCAAGACTTCGGCGCTACTATTTGCTCCTGGTGGAGCTCGGATTTTCTATTGTCCAGCACCTTCACAAGCTCGGTTTTGATGTTGTCCAGCCCCTTCAAGAGGTGGAACATACTGTTGCCGCCTGCTACTCCTATTCCCGTCTACAGGTTGCTGCTCGCACCTGGATAGCTGTTGTTACCACCGTAACAGTCCTTCCCACGCGAGTAGCTACTCTCCTAAAACTCCCAACTGGTTCACGCCCCCTTGCTAGGCCCTGTTTACCATTAGTCAAACCTACAAAACAAGATTGAAATAATACAGAATATCCATTACACCGCCTCAGTACGATTTCTCCGGGTTGGAACGGTCCCACACCGCGCGCCACATCAGTATTTTTACTTTTTACGGACACTAAATAAACCAAATAAGATCTCATTTAAATATCGAATCTCTACCCTCCTGTACTAAGCTATTATAAGCGGACTTCACGAAAAAATACCCGATTCCTCCCGATTCCACTTGACCACTTTATCTTCCCCTACAATCAATTCGCTAACACCTCCAACTAAAATTTCACGACCCGCTAGTATATTATTGCATATTCAGAAATCCAAAAGCTTTATCTCCCAGTCTAGAAAACCCGTTCTAAAATACTTTTGTTTAAGCGCTTTAACCCATAGGTCTGGTTCATTCCTCAATATCTTTCATCCCAATTTTGCTAGAACGACTTATTATAATTTCTTACGCTTAATAAACCTAGACCACCATGCTTCTTCGATTTACAAAAGGTACCCCACGCTAACCAATGTATTTTTCGTCCTTCATCCGAAGAGCCCCAGATAAAGTCCAGAATAATCCTATCAATTCCATTGCACACTCGGATCAGAATCTTCATTCTTTTCATTAAATACGTGGGAATGGGCTGAGAGAACGGAATGAGCAAGTGTAATACGGCTGCCATAAATAAATTATGACTCTTCTAATCCGGAAGTTTGTTTTGCATCTTGGAGGTAACACATCAAAACAAACCTCGTAGTAGCCTCTGTGATCTTATAAGGGTTCCAAGATAAACCCCTAAGTCCTCACTTAAGGTGAAACCACTCTGTTCTGCAAGTTCCATTGTCCTTTCTCCTGTAATATACAACGAGAAACAGATTAGAGACTTCTCGTCCCTCACTGATTGTCCCACCTCAAGACCCTTAAAACTTCCTTTATAAGATCAATTTGATTTTCCTTCGCTTCAGCAAAAAGAATCAAATCATATGTAAAAAACATATGTGAGATTAGGGGACCCTGGCGGTGGAGATGAATGGGTAACCATTGACCACCCCCGTAAAGTCCTTGTATAAGTATAGATAGTCGTTCCATACATAAAACTAAAAGGTAAGGAGATAGAGAGTCTCCTTGTCGAATACCCTTTGAGGGGTGAACTCCTCCAGTTGTTCTCCATTCCACAAAACCTTCATCTTATTAGACGCCAATGTTGACATAATAAGTCTAATCCAAGAATCCAGAAATCCAAAAAAAGGATATGGTATCCTTATTAAATCTCCACCTCAACTTATCATACGCTTTTGCTGTATCGATCTTGATTTCCATGATGCCCATTTTTTATTTAATCTTTTTTCATTCGGTGATCAATTACTTGTACCAGAACCACATTATCTAGAGTTGACCTTCCCGGAAGGAAACTACTTTGATTTTGTTCAATTTTCTCAGCTAAAAGGGTCGGATTCTGTTCACCATAGCCTTCATTATAAACTTTATCGATCCATTAATCAAACTAATTAGTAGTAGCTATCCTACCAACTTCAGATCTGGTACCTTTGGGATCAAATACACCCCCGTTCCATTCAAGCTAGAGGACACCATACCCCAACGTATCGATTTCCTTACCATATTGCAGATATCCAAACCCACGACATCCCAACATTTATGATAAAATAATGTTGTTATGCCATCGCTTCTGGGAGCTTTATTCGGATTTGACTGGAACACTGCGACACGGATTTCTTCATTCATAAAATATTTTGTCAAAAGTGCCCTTTCTGTTTCTCCCAAATTTCACAGGTTCTGAATATATATCTACAAAGAAGTTCTGTACTAGCTCCCCTAATGCCTCCTTATCCTCTATCCAATTACTATTCGAGCCCTTTTAACAAATTATATTTGATGTTTTCCTTTTCTTCATGGTAGCTAGATGATAAAACCTAGTGTTTCTCTTGCCGGATCGGACCCATGTTTCTTTCGACCGTTGAAACCAGAAATGTTCTTACTCTGCTAACACACTTAAATATTCTCCTCGTAACTTCTTACCTAACTTGAACAAGGAGGAATTATAATAATGTTGTAGTGATAGTTGTATTTCCCTGAGTCTCGCCAGAAGTCTTTTTTTTATGCAAATTTCTGAATACATTATCCTTACAAACGGACATGTGTTCTATCACAGATTTAAGGCTGTCTACAAGGTCCATGTTTACAATATTCCACTTATCCTGAATAAATTTCATAAAATCTTTTTGTACACACAATGCGGAATATTTTTGGCGGTTCTGAATAGTCTCTCTGAACTAACTGAATCAAAATCGGAGTATGATCTGAATGTCTTCTATCCAGTTGTGAGACCTTTACAAATGGAAATAAAGATATTAATTTTGTATTGCCATACGCGCGATCAAGTCTTCTCATTATTCGCTGCTCTGTATTCCATGAATCACACCAGGTAAATCTCGGCCCCTTAAAGCCTAAGTCCGTCAAATCATAACTCTGTCTCTACTCCTCAAACTTGATCATACGACGAGTCACCTCTGATTCACCACCTTTTTTGTCTATTTCATGTCCAACCTGATTGAAATCCCCAGCAATGAGCCAATGATTCCTCATACAGCTGAACGCGTAGTTTAATGCATCCCTTAAGGGTTCTTTATCCGACGAATTGGATCACGCATATATAGCTGAAAATATCCAAGGTTAACAATTATTTTTCGAAAGTTCTATGTTGATTACCTGGTACCTGCCGATAATACCCGAAACCCTATTCCAAATCATCCCAAATAACCCAAATTCCTCCTTTGAATTTTTCTGCTTATACTCTTGCCGAGTTTGTCCTACCTAATCCTTATATGATTTCATTGGCTCTTGTCCCACTCACCCGTGGTTCTACTATTATCGTTAGCCATACCCAGTGTAACTGTATCATTTCACGCACAACTCGTTGAAAGTTATGTGCTGCCGCTCTGTGGCAATTCCAAATAAGGATGTTAGGCGTTTGGAGATCGCTTCCTTAACTGCCTCTACTTTGTACCTGTGTATTCATAAAAACAATTAAATAAAAAGGAAGAGAGTTTTAGGAGCGAACCTGTTCAATCACATCGCTATTTTCCGGCACGCATTCCATTTTCTCGTCACAGTCAAGATCTTCCAAAGGCGTTTTGCGGACCGATGTTAAATCATATTCTACCGGGTCTGGTGGGACTGTATTCATAGTTGATGTTAGGTCTGTATCACCATCGCTGTTAAAGTCAAGTGAACGACCCTTTTCAAACGCACCAGAAAAGTCCCAAGAGACGGCATCGACTCCACTTCTCACTACCCCGCGGACCGTGTGGACACAACCATGTATGTCCAGGAGCTGTATTTTTACGGTAATTGCATGAGCAGTCCCTGCAGTGATTTTAACTTCACCATCAGCTGACCTTCTCTATTTTCTTTTGAGCCCCTGTTCGCACCAGCTTTCCCGCCATTATACACAAACAACAGATGTTCTCTAGCCCCCCCCCATATCTTGTGCGGCCCCCCTCATTACTCACTAAAATATTCGTACTCATTTGCCCTTCACGCGCCCCGACTACACCCGCAAAATCTTCTATGTTTTCGTTATCATTTGCATTCTTACTGTTGTTCCCCTCCCCTATTTCCTAACACTTCCTTGACCTCTACTTCTTTTTAACGGAACAACTTCAGTCTCCGGATTGGAAGCTAATTGCTATCATAACTCAAAATCCGGTGCAACAATAATTTTGTGTCCACCTCCTGAACGAATCTTACCTCTCGCTACTGGCCCCGCTTATTAGACTTCTTGGATTTTCCTCCCATGCTATTAATTTTCTTACCCGGATTCATATGATTTATATTTAATTCTGGAGTAAAAACTTTACCATCTTCAATGAAAAGAACATCGAATCTCGATCCCAACTCCCTATTCGCCCCCACGAATATTCCTTGTATAGTAGCTATTATTATTATTTCCCTTTGCATTAAGCCGACCTTCTCTCTTCACTGTCATCCATTCCCATAGGTCGCCTCGTTAGAAACTTCAAAATTCAAAATAACGACACTATTTTCAGTATTTGTCCCTTGATTTTGAGGAGCTTGTTGTGGTGTAATCACTCCACACTTCTCTTTCTGGTGACCGGATTTTCCATATTCAAAACAAACCATGTGGATACCTTCAGATTCAACTAGGCAGATTTCCCCTAATATGAATCTTAGGTGCGAGGGCCTTTTTTAAGTCTAATTCCACTTCTAGTCGCGTACAATTTCCTTTTTTGAGCTTTTGTTAATGGATCAATTCGTATTGTTCTACCAATTTGATTCCCCATTTTCCTACGTATACGAGCTGTGTGATTATGCATACCAATATTTGAAATTCGTACCCAGGCCGTTGTAGTCATAATTGAATCTAGATGAGGCTTAAAATTCGGGGTCTATTCTCTGAAATACATGTAACCCACATCAACCAATTCTATCATACCCTTAGTACTCCATATTTGTTGTAATTTTGACGCAATATAGTTGAAACCCACCTTATATCCTAAAGTCTAACAACTATTGTATTGTTCCACAATTTTATACATTCAATAATTTCTTCTCTAGACCTTAGGACTTGTGGAAATTCACAATTATCTACTGGTAAATCATCTTTGATTGACGCAATAAACTCATAATCCAATCCACTAGTTCTATTCGATTTAATTTCTTACATGTCAATTATACAGGTATTACTAAGTTCGTACTTGTTAGTGCGCTGTGTCATCCGGAGAATTTCCTTGGCGGATTGTTCATTGTGGTTCCACTGGTTTACAACTTCTGCATCATGGGCTTCACCCTAGTTTTGTCCATTGTTTCTATCACGGGACTGGCCTGCTTCGAGGGCTTGACAGCGACTTATTCCGGGGGTGGATACTCCTCCTGTTTTCCACGTTCGTGCAACGACTCTGTGACCATGAAATCCGCTTGGTCATCTCCTTAATTTGGCGGTGGTGGCGCTGCTATTGGTTTGTCCGGCGGAGCGGACGGCGTTGGATCGAAGGGAGCCACCATTGACAACGGCTAGTTTTTTTTAACCTTTTTTCCTATTTTGCTGAGAGCGTTTTTTAGGTTTAATTTTTCGATTTTTCCTTTTTTTACTAAACGATATATTCTAATTCATTTATTTAATTTGTATTAAATTATATATATATATATATAAAAAAAGATAATGTTTAATATATTTACTCTAATATAGGGGTAGAAATAGTAAATCATAAAAAATATGAATCTTTTGAGAAGATAAAAGTTATGAACTTGATGTGGGTAGATCATTGTATATTTAGACACTTTACGCTAATAATTTTTAAATTTAATATAAGAATCGTTATGATTTACAATTTGATACAATACGCGGTTTAAAAATATAACATTGTGATTCACGATAACATTTTAGATTCGTGAACTATGCTGAGTATCGAGTCTAAAATGCTTTATTGTATTTGAGATTATGTTGTTTTTTAGAACTTGATATCTTAATTAGATTATTTTAATGATCATATGTATTAATGATATTTTTTAATTTGTATACAAAAGCAAGTGAGAGTATTGTGTCCAAAAAAAAAACAAAAAAAGGCAAAAGAAATAATTAGAGAATTAAAATCATGGACAAGTGAGTCATGTGGTTGATGTTGTAACTCACCAATCGGAATGGCAGACAACCTATAGGGCATGCGCACAAGAAAGATTATTGAGAATTACTTCTCTTTGTTCTTCTTGGATTTTCATGTTTAGGAAAGATTGAGTGGGAAATTTTAAAGTTTAACAGGGATTGTTGAATTTTATCATTTGATGATTGATTTTATTTTTTGGACAAGATTTAAGGATTGATTAGCTTCTACTATTATATTATGATGAATTGATGATTCACTTTTAATAGTAAGATTTTTGAAACTGGATTTTGAAAGATTCTAAGAATCTCTAATTCAAAACACTATTAATGAGATTAGGCTAATTAAATTGAGTCTGACTATATAGCTTTATGTTAATCAGTTGAAGTTCTCTCAATTAGAGAGAACCTTCATTTTTCTTCTAATTAGTATAAGTTTAAATCGAGTCATGGACTCTGAATCTAAAATGACTCTTTTATATATTAAAAAAAAATATATACCTATATATTTTAATTTTTCAATATGTTATTATTGTGGAACCTATTAATTAATTTTTATTTTTATTAATATAAATTGAATTTAATTCATTGATCTTCTAATTTATTTTTATATATTGTATATAAAATGTGATATCACTTTAATATATATTTAGAAAATAAAAAATCAAACTTTTCAATATTATTATAAATATATATGACCATTAGTTCTTTAAATATATTAGAGAATTTTATAAAACTATTATATTTTTTTATCGAAATAACCGTAATTTAATTTGAAGATAATTGAAATAAACAATAATATAAAACAAAAAATTAGACTATAATCAAATTAAAATATACAAATTAAATAATAATCTAATATATTTTTTTTGATAAAAACTATATTTTTTGGCATTTTTTATTCTGCCAAATTGAATATATAACCCCAATTTTTTTATTAGACTAGAGTCTGCAGAAACCTCAAACATAAAAGACACGTGGGTCGTCAAAGACCTAAATCAACATTGCGGAATATCTATATATAATATATAAAAGGAAAATAAAAATTGGTTGAACGTGTCATGTGTTTTTTGACCTTTAACATGTGTCATTTTGCTTTATACATGTGTCATATTTTTTTTTTTATTGTTATTATGACATGCGTTTTTTTTTTTTTGGTAATATAAAATCTTTGAAATATATTTTTTGGATTAAGATAGCACATTATAATTTATTTATTTTTTAAAATAATTTTCAACTTGAAATGTGTTCTGGTGCATTGTACGGGATCAAACCTAGTTGGTTAGAAAAATATAGGATATATTTTTAAAGGTCTTAAAAGCTTATAATAATATTTTAAAAGATCTAATCAAAATTTTAATCTTTTTAAGGCCTAGTTTAGATTGTGGTTTAGAATAATCTGTGATTTTATTTTACTATTCCTTTATTCATTCTTGTGAATATATATCTATTTTGGTAGATATATAATTCAGTATAGTAGGACAAAGGTTTGTTGTTTGATAACTAGATGCTAAACATACCAATCTAGTTGGCAAATCTACTTCGTAATGAACTTCATCCTAGTGGAATAGGATAACTTTTGTAACCGATCCTTAATGGAAAATCAATATAGAGAGAAAGGGCTGTCAAGTCCAAGCCAAGAGTGATCGCGAAGCACTAACTTTCTCACATTCCTTAGTAGATCTCTTTAATTAAGTGTCTTCAGTTCAGATAACAAGCTTTCCACCTTTAGACCCTGGGAACAAATCATTAAAGAGTGATGTTATAGCACCTCCGACGTGAAGATTACTGATCAACAATGAAGCAAAACATACTTGTACTTCATTCCATTTTATTTGTCTACCACCGTAGTCGCCGCTACATGTATGTATATATTTCTTACCCTTTCAATTTTGAGAATAAACTTTCCACCTTTAGAGCTTACAAACGGATAATTAAAAAGTGTTGCTCTAACACCTCATACGTGAAGATTACTGGTTGCAATGGAGTGAAACGTACTCGTATTTCTTTTCCATTTTGATTGTCTACCTCCATAATCGTCATCACATGTATGGATAGGTTTCTTACCGCTGCTTTATTATGACAATATTTCAGATGAAAATAAACCGATGGTATATGTAATTAACGTAAAGATTAGTGAATTTAATATATGAGAGTGAAAATTATAAGGGGATTATGAAAAAATTGTGAGATTATGAAAAAATTGAAAGGGTTTTGAAAAAAGTTGAATTTTTTTAATAAAAACATGAGCCAATAGTTAATTGGCGATTTGTAATTTAGATTATATGCAAATAAAATTGTATGACATTTATAGATCTAAGTTGTAGGAACATTTCCAGTAAATTGAATTTTTCATTATTATAATAATCTCTTTTTTTTAAGACAATTTTGTTTTCTAAATAAAATGAAACAATTTCATATACATAGTTTTATGATCATTTAATGAAACACTATTGAACAAAAAAAATAAGGAAACAAATAATTCCATGTTTGAAACTCAGGTTTAACAATAATTGGAGATGTAGAGTATCGGATTTCCGTACCTCATACTAGCGCTCTACCATTTTTTTTTTTTTTTGTCAAAATACTTAAATTAAATAGAAATATTCATTACAGACCAGCAGTACTCACCCAATCCCTCTAGAGGGTTGAGTGTAAAACAAAAACTTTGCGAGTTGGTGAGGAGGGTTAGACACCCAATCCCAAGGCAAGAAACCAGACAGCTGTTGCCTCGCGACCCAATCCGCGCTCATATTTTCTAATCTACGAATAAAAAAGAAAGATACTACTCTATTACATGAAAAACGTTTAACATCTAGAAGATAATTATTGAGCCTTGCATTTGGAGTAGCTTTAGAGTTATTGAGCATTTCCACCACTTCTTTGTTGTCACTTAACACTCTTATCTCTCCTCGGTGGAAGTTTACAGCTGAATTAAGTCCATTCCTTACTCCAATAAGCTCAGCTTCAATAGGGCTGTTACACAGAAATGTTTGGGTATGACCATGTATTAGTTTTCCTGTTCTATCATGTATTAAACAAGCTGAAGAAGCCTTAAAATCTTCTTTAAATGAAGCATCAGAGTATACTATCATAGTATTATCATTCATGTTAGTATTCCATAAATCACTTTTACATTTACCTGTACTGTTGCTTTGTATCTCTTTTTTGTTTACCTGTTGTTCCCTGTTTTGTATTACATGTGGTTCAAGTATTAAGCTTTGCTTATTTTCATGTTGTTCATATTGTTCATATTGTTTAGCCTCAGAACTTTGTGTTGTGCAAAGAGAGTATTCATCATAGGCATTTAACCCTTGTTTCAGGGTTTGTATAGGGTCAGGGACTATTCCTTCATATATACATTTGTTTCTTGTTTTCCATATTTGCCACAGTAGGAAAATGCCCACTTCATAGAGGTTTCTATCTCTTATATCCTTTTTTTTTTGTAATATTTTTATATCTATAAACCATTGTTCCATTCTCATTGTATAATTTGTTTCAGTTAACATTTGTAATGGGGAGATTAGCCATAGAGCTTTAGCCCATGAGCAGTTAAACATTATATGCTCTATAGTTTCTTCCTTAGTCCCACAAATTTTGCAAAGAGGGTCCTTTGCACAATTTCTCTTATATTTGAACATCTCAGTAGGTATTTTCCTTTTCATTAGTTTCCATATAAAATTTCGAATTTTTGGAGGTACCTTGAGACTCCAAACATCCTTCCAAATAAAATTTGGGGTTGAATAGGAGCCTCCAGGTTGTGCCCCTTTTTTCTCAGTTTCTTTTTTCCTTTCAATTTCTTTTAGTTGTGCATATACCTCTTTTGAGGTTACTTCCCCACTTTTAGATAATTCCCAATAGATATTATCATCACATTTTGTTATAGGAGTATTGATAAGTAGTATTTTTTGTTTCATATTATTACTGAACCATCTAGTAATAATTTCAGGGTTCCAGATATTTGAGTTTTCATAACATAATTCAGAGACTGTTTTCAAAGGACAATTTATTGGTCTTTTTATGCTTTTAACTCCTGGGATCCAGCTTTGTTCCCATATATTGATTTGTTTTCCATCTCCAATTTTCCAATGTAAATCTTTTGCAATCATATTTTTACCTTCTATTAGGCTTCTCCATCCCCAAGATGGATTATAGCCTAATTTGGCCTCAATAAATTGAGTTTTTTTATGATATAAACCTTTAAGAGTTTTCGCAAGAAGAGAATTAGGATTTTTGATTATTTTCCATGCATTTCTAGCTAGTAAAGATAGATTTTTTTGTCTCATGCTTTTAAAACCCATACCTCCATTACATTTATTGATAGTCATATTGTTCCATTTAATCAAATGTTGTCTTTTTTTTAATTTATTGTTCCACCAGAAAGATGCTATAGCCGAGTCAATTTTTTCACATATTGTAATTGGTAGCATAAATGCCGCCATTGTATATGAGGGTATAGCACTAATAACCGATTTTATTAGTGTTTCTTTACCCGCCTCAGAAAGAAAGATAGTATTCCAGTTTTCAACCTTTTGGTTTATAATATCAGTTAGCCAATTTAGTGCTTTAATTTTGGACCTACCCCAATCTGCAGGTAGTCCTAGATACTTGCCCAAATTGGGCAGTTTATTCATTCTTAAGTAATTTAGTATCCTTTGACTTTTCTCATTGGGGGTATTTTTACAAAAAACGATACCACTTTTGTTTAGGTTTATATTTTGCCCCGAAGCATGACTATATTCATTCAATACATTATTAAATTGTTCAACATCCTCTAATTCAGCCCTTATGAAGAAGAGACTATCATCAGCAAAGAGGATGTGGCTTAATAAGGGGCAGTGTTTTTTCATTTTTAGCCCTCTAATCAGATTTTTCTCAATTTTTTCATTCATTAGTGAAGTAAGACCTTGGGTAACAATACAAAAGAGGTAGGGTGATAAAGGATCACCCTGCCTTAGGCCCTTAGCTGGTCTATCTAGTTGCACTTGTTGTCCATTCAAGAGGACTGAGTATGAAACAGAAGTTACACACCCCATTATCCATTCAATCCATCTTTTGCAAAAATTCATTTTTTTTAAGATTGCTTCTAGAAAGTCCCATTCTACATTTTCATAAGCTTTTGCTATGTCTGCTTTTATAGCCATATAATGTATATCAGTTTGTTTCTTTTTTTTTAGGAAGTGACTTATTTCATGAGCTATAAGAATGTTTTCTGTTATTTCCCTACCAGGAACAAAGGCGCATTGATTTTCACTCACTACCATTTGAGTTACATTCCTTTATGTCTTTCATTTATCACATCATATAAATCAATAGTAAATTTCTTTAACATTACCTGTTGTCTTCTCCTTATAACTGGATAAATAGTGTTCATTCTAGCATAGACGCGAAATTCAATATGAAAATATTAATACTTTAATCATGGTTTGTTATAACCTCATATATTATTTACAGAAGGCCAAAACATAAATTTGCACCGATTAATGTTACAACTCTGACTCTATAACCTGTGTGTTTCACCACAATACATTTTTGCTCTTAACATAATTTATTATATACTATCGTAGGAGCTAGGTATACTAGCGAATAGTGCAAAACAGCTAAAAGCTACTGTAACTTGCGTTGTAGATGTAGCCGAATGTCACGTGGACTGTGCTGAGCATAATAGCCGTCCGAGTGATTTGTTATCAATGTTCACAAAAATGATACGTGGGTCTGGGAACTTAACCTCAAGGGAATAATAAATTAAATGTAGATGGAAGTTACAATTTAGTTTTTTTTTTTTTTTGTTCAAATGCATAATAATATAGAAATAGAAAATAGGTTACAAGGTCTAGCCTACCCCGGAGGGCTCGGCTTCATTACAAATCATAGTAGCTAACTGGGGAGGGATACATCTATCCCAATTACCAAACAGGGTGCTAAGGAGCTCCTGTTTGGCAATCCAATCAGCTGTCTCATTTCTACTCCTAGAAACAAACGAGAAAGAAGGAGAAGATAGTTCAGCAAAATAATAAATGTTACAAATTACATTCTTAATCGAATGACTCAAAATAGGAAGTCCGGAAGAAAGAGACTTCATAATAGTTGCTGAGTCATTCTCTATAATCACGCTCCCAAAAGGTAATTTTGAAGCCATCTCCGTAGCTTTCAAAATTCCCGTGGCCTCTGCCTCTAACACCGAATCTGCCCCAATTTTCCAACTTTCACCTGATACAAATTCACCATTAGAGTTACAATTTAGTTAAGAATAAGGCTGGGATTGAAGAATAACTTAGAGGTGGGAATAGATTGTTCTTAGCTGGTTTCTCAAGTGTGTGTGGTGGAATCTCTTTTCATTCAGAGGTTTTGGCATTACATTTTGGATTGAAATGAACGGTGAAACGTGTATAGAAGTCATGTATATCGAAACCGATTCTAAAGAGTATTATGTGCTAGCGAAGGACGGTGGTACTCTAAGAATTGGGTTTGTCATAGTGGACGAGAATGTATTGAGATTTTGAGGATTCACCTAAGGTTTGAGTTAAATTTCGTATATTGCGAGACTAACATGTGTACAATTTATTAGCAAATGAAGGTATTGATTCGATGGAGGGTCGAGTTTAAAGATCCCCCAAATTACTTGTGGACCAGTATAACTAGAGATAGGAGTGGCCCGAGTGGGAGTGTGTTTCCTAAATTGTTTTAGATCTCCTTTGATAGAGTAGTTAGTCTATTAACTACGGCGATAAGCCTCGGATGTATGAATTTTTCTATTAATATATAAAAAAAACCAAACCCAAGTTTAATACTACTATCTAAATAAAAATACTCAAACAAACCAAAAAGAACAAATTTCAATCCCTTAAAACTACCTCCCTCACTTTCTATTTTTTGTCAACTCTCGAGGATCGTGAAGTAGATAATTTTTTTGGATAATTTTGAATCTTCCGACAATTTTCGTTTCTTTGAAGAATGTAAAAGATTTGATTTCGCTTGATTTTCCGGTCCCACCATTGCAAAATTCTTCGACTTGTGATTATTCCGAGATTTTATTATACACTTTGGATTTTGGTTTGGAGAAGACATTGCAAGATCATATAGTATTTGAGCGGCTGTGATTACTCTTGGAGAATGCTCATCTGTCACAATAATTAAAAAGTTTAGGGGGAGGGGCATAAAGTAATTATATAAAAAAATTATAGGGGTAAAATAAGACTTTTTCAAAGTCAGAGGGGTTTGATAAAATTTACCTAGAGGACCTTGAGAAGTTGAGCCAGGTAGAGTAGATTTTGATCTTGTAAAGGGTACTAAACTTTCATCGAAAGTGAGAGATTCCAAATCAATAACTAATCAAGCTGCCTTTGCTTGCAATGTTAGGGACTCAGTAGGAAATATAATAGATGGTTATGCGCGAAAGGTGGTTGTAAATTCAGCTATTGAAGCCGAGGCTAGAGGACTTTTAGGAGCATGTGAGTTGGCTTCAAATTATCCAAAAGGCTTGGTCGAGATAGAGAATGACTGTTTGAATTTGATTAACCAAACTATAAAGGGAGAGAAGTTGTTTTGTAATATTTATGTTTTGGTTAGAAATATTCTGAGATGCAAACTTTTGTGTAATATTAAGATCTCCTATGCTAGGAGATCCAAAAACCTTTGTGCTGATTGGGTGGCTAAAAAAGAGCTTAAAGGCTCTTTGTTTAGCCTTTGAAATTGTTTCCCCCCTCCCCAATTAGCTTCACTATTAGCGAGAGACTCTAATCCTAGAGGGATAGGTTAATTTGTATTTGGTACTTTGAATTTTTTAATATATGCTTCCTTCGACTAAAAAAATAATATACCTTGGAAAATTTTCTTAGCTTCAGATAATTTAACGGGGTCATAACTGGGTTTCTAATATGACCATGAAAAAGGTGGCAAGTCGGGCCCATAATTTACCCCTTTGCTCAAACAGTTCTTTAATGGTGGTTTAGAACAGTTCTTTAATGGTGGTTTAGAAGCTTCTAATAGCAAAGCATCCAAATACTTAGTAGAATAAAAATCAAGACACTCTAACACATCTTTCGAAGAAGCGTTTAAATTAGAGGATTGAAAAAAATCATTTATAGGTCACACCTTTAAAAAACTGATATTCTTCTTTAAAAATTACTCATAACACTTATGTCCAAAAAAAAATTACTCATAACACTAAGATGTTTTGTCCGGCTCTTATTTGCGATAGGGCTTCCTTCCTTCTTACTAATAACATAGCCCATAACATCTCCAGCGCCAGTTCACTTAGCATAATAGCGGGACATTCGAAGCACTATGTTGTCTTTTTAGTCCTTTTAGCTTTGAATTCTGTTTTGATGTGACATCTAGTTTTGCAAGCAAATAATAGGGATTTCTTAGGGTTGAGAAGGGATAGACCGATCCATAATGGAATAGTGAGATAAAAAGGTGTAAGGTTAATAACTGGTAGGTCTCCTAAAGAATTGATTGAGGGTTCCACCCTTGTCCTTTACTTGTCATTAAGAAAAGTACTGCATCATCTTAGAATAACGCTATTTCAGATGATGATATTTCCATTTGAAAAACTCTAAGGTATTTAGGCGCAATCAGGTTATAGAGACTGGTTTACAGGCTAGACGACAAGTATCTTGTAGGTAAAAAAAGATATTCCATTTCTATTCAATCTTCATGCCAATTGAAAGCATTCCCTATAAGTAAGCTAATTAATCATCAAACAGTTTTAGTTCTCGACCATCAAATTACTTTTTGTCTCTTATCGATCGAGTTAGATAAGTATATAAAGTCCCCCCCCCTCCTTAGGGATTTTTCATACATTCTCCTTTTGAGTCAATTATGGCATCTAGTTCCATTGGATTCTTGTTGTACATGGTTTCATAGGACCCTAGGGTTGATTTCAGGCCCCTTCCTTCCCATGCATAAGGAGTTGTATTCCATCCTGAACAATGTCTTTTCCATGTGGGGACTTTATATCAAATTCAAGGTTAGGTCTAAATTAATAAATACATTGATTCATGTTTTCAATAGGATTTCTCAGGTGGCTTCATTCGCATCAACAAAGATGGTAAGATTCAAATAAAGCAAGGTAAGGTATGAATCTGGAACATTTGGTTTTGACTACTTTCTCTTTATTTCTTTCACGTTGTCCAGTTAAGACCAACTTGAGTAATAACGAGATATTGAGTCGGGAATGGTCTTGACCTTTCTTTCTTTTGCTTATAAATAGATTGCTGAAGTAGCTACTTAAGAATTTAAACTACTACTTTAAGCCGTTAAGATTCCCACCACGCCCAAAGACTTTCTTTCTCCCTCGTCTAAAAAGTATCGCCAAGTCGGGTAGAGGACTAAGTTAGGTAACACAAGGCCAAATATTCCCATTTCCCCTTCGTTGCTGAATAATCGTCCCACCGCTTGAACACAAATTGGTTGAACTGCATGCTAGATTTCTCTCAATGAAAGGCATATCTTCTAGGCGAGCGTTGGAAGAAAGACCTTTTTATTTGTTTGTTTACCATGCGTGACTCTAAAACATTGTTTTAGGTCTATCTCTTTATATTGATCACATTTTCCTCTTATGGGAATGGTGTGGCCTAGAGTGTGATAAAATAATGATATAAATAAGTGCAAAAACACCCTAAACTAACACAGTACTGCAAGTATTACAGGACGTTGGTGGGTCCTTGTGTGTTATAAAATAAATGCGATAAATAAAAGGAACCACAATACCGCAAGTGTACGGTTGTCCAAGTAATACTCCGATAAGTCGGATTCGTTCTCAGGGATTGGACTGGTATAACCCAAGTGTTCAACAGATAAATAGTAATAATTGCAAATACAGAAAATAAAAGATAAAATATATTTATTTGGTTTTTATATTAATCCTAAGAATGCAAGAAAATAAATTACTGAATATAAATACTAAAAGACTAAGATGCAGATATGAACTATACTTGAGTCTCGTTAGGGAATTACCTAAACTTACCTAATTAATGCTTTCGTTAAGGGCAGAACTGATATTTCTATATTAGTCGGGACTCTATAATCTCCTAGCCCCCGTCAGGGTGGACCTAGGAGCTATTCTCAGGTGTTACAAACCCCGTCAGGGCGATTATAATCCACCTTCGAATGAATACTATTTTACCCAATTGGCTATAAGGTTAACTAAGTCCGTCAGGATCAATAATTTCTACCTTACGTTTATTATCTAGTTCAGTAATTAAACCCCCCGTCAAGGCGATCACTTCCCCACCAAAGTGAATAGCTTAATTACTATGACCTATCTCCGATTAGCTAATTCATTGATAGTGAAATTAATACAAAATAAGAAACAATATGAAATACCTAATTCAAATTAAACTAGAAACTAATCCCAAATTGAAATACATGAATTAAACAAATTAGGGTTCATCCCATTACGATTATCAAGTAATTAAGGTTTAGCTCATATTGAAAGTAAAAACAATAAAGAAATTAAAAATATACATGTTCTAATAACAGAAATAAATTAAGAACCTACATAGAGGAATTGGCTTGAACTGTTGTTGGAGGAAAAGGATTCTCCAGCTTCTGCTCTTGCTTCCGCCTCTTGACGCTCTCTCTAAAGATGTATATATTGAATGAATTTTGAGAGGTACTGAATTATGAAGTCTAAGAGGTGTATTTATAGGTGTTGGAGGACCCTAGGTTGAATTTCTTGGAGTGGAAGACAAATCAAGGACTCTTAAATTCGTAGCTCTAAATTCTAGGAAAGGTAAGATTCTTCTGCTGATTTGATTTGGTCATATCTTTTTCAATACTTATCCGTTTGAGAAGTTCCAATATATGAAACTGCTTTTCTTGGAAAGAGCTTTCTATTGGTGCAAACCACTCGTCCAGAATCCTAGCCAATCTTTAATTATGATTTAATCTTTAAAACGTGGCTGGAATTTCAGATTTCAAAAGGCAGCTTTATCTTTTCCTTCTTTGAATATATCTTTCCTAAATTTTCTTGTTTCCATGTAAATCTTCTTTCCTTCAATCCTTCATCTTGACTTGGTCTCTAAGTAATTACCATTTATCTTCAATTATGTTCATTATCTTAGCCATGGTTGAATTCGAACTCGAAGGTTGTTCTTGTACGGTTTGCTGCATTGAATAAGGAGGTGGTTCTTGATAAGCTTCATTATGAATCGGCGCTTCTTGATAAATAGGTTGTGGAGGATAATAAGATTGTGGTCGTGGTTGATAATAATCATCATAGTGATGGTTATTATGATGATAGTTCTGTTGATCTCCGACCCAATTGTAACTCTACGGGGGTTGATACTCAGCGTAATTTCCTTGGGATTGATAATAACCATCATGATAATGGTCTCTTTGATAAGGCATGAAGGAAATTGAGGCTGGATTGTTCATGCAATGTTCCCATGAGTGATCTCTTGCTCCACAACTAGGACATGAAGGTAAGGTATGTACTAGATTCCTCTGAGCTAGTTTTCGCGACTGTTCTAATGATTCCTCAAGTTGTCGGTTTAACTCCTTGAGCTTTAGAGATTCCATCATGTACTAGCTTCTTCAGGATCTAACAACACGAAACCTTTATCTCCTAATAAATCTGCTTTCGCCTAAAAAGAATCTGTAAAACAAAAACTAAAAAGAAAAGCGTAAAATAGAACTAACTAAAATAAAACCACAAGATAATTGCACAAGGACTAACGATGTAGTCCCCGGCAGCGGCGCCAAAAACTTGGTGTGGCCTAGAGTGTGATAAAATAATAATATAAATAAGTGCAAAAACACCCTAAACTAACACGGTACTGCAAGTATTACAGGACGTATGCAAGTTTTAATGATAAGAAGATTCGTTCCTCAGGGACTGACGAAAGTTAGAGAGAACTTATGCAAATTATCAAGTGCATATATAAAAGATAGAAAGATAATACGCAAAGAAAGAAAAGGAAAATAGATTTTTATTTGGTTTTTGTAAAGAAAACTAAACTACTAAACTAAAGACAATAAAATAAATAAAAGCAAAGAAAAGAAGATAGTATGAAAGATATAGCTTAGGTTTTACTAGTATGCACTAATCCTTCTAATTCTATCTATTAGATCTAATTTATAAGGAAGAATATTAGCTCTTGGTATACTTAGTCAGGATTCTAAATTCCCATACCTTAGACCTTGAGAGCGACTAAGGGGGCTACGGCACAACCAAGAAGTGTTTTAAATAGGGTTATCAAACGCCACTAAGGCCCTAAACAAATACCGCAATCCTAGTGATATGGTAGTTAAAACAAACCCTATGACTATCTAGTTAGAATCATGTTTTGTCAGAACTAATATCGACACTAGACGTTATGTGGTGGTTCAATAGTTAAACACCCAGTTACGGTGATCATCTAACTACTATTAAGGTAATCCTATACTCGTGCACTAGCAAGGAAAACAATCATTAAATCAAAACACATAATCAAATATAAAGGTAAGTAGCTAATATCAGATTAAAACATGTAATTCCCAAAGAAACTTAGATAGAAGAATTAGAATTCATAGTTTATACATTATGCAAAACCTAAGCTAATAGAATTAATTCATACAAAGAGAAGAAGAGAAAAGAATTACAAAATAAGAGGTTGAAGGAGACATGATTGATGCACAGCTTTTTCCAGACTTCTTCTCTTGTGTTGTAGCTTCCTCTTGGCCTTAGGGTCTGGCCAAGGATGATTTTAGAGTGTTAAGAGGCTGTATTTATAGTGTATAGGTTGACCTAATTCGTTTCTTTAGAGATAAGTTAAGTAATGGACTCCTAGTCCAACTCAAATTCGTTTGGAAATAAAGATAAACACTGTTGGACCGTTTTGAGCATATCTTCTTCGTTATTGGTCGGTTTGAGCTCCATAATATACCAAAAGAATCGTAACAGAATTATCTCTGTCCCTATGAAAGGAAATCACCAAAATCGGCCTATTTCTTGGGTAAAATAGCACTTCTTTAGGCGTGGACTGCAGAATCCTAGATTAGGCAGCTTTTCCTTTTCCTAATTGAACTCTGTTTCCTTCTATCTCCAATTACCATGCATATCTCTTTCCATATCTTGTAGTATTTGACTTGGACTCTAATTAATCTCCATAATTATCTTTAAAGCTTCACACTAAATAAACAATTAAACCCAATATGCTCTAAAATTATTATGTTACTAAATCAAGACCCAAAATAGGAAAGTGCACTAAACTAAGCTAAAATCAACCTATAAACTAATAAATAAGCCTAAAATGATGTCTCTGAAGTATATTATATTATCACAAATAAGGAGACATCAGGGAAGTATGCTTCAACCATATCCTTTTACCTTTAATCATCTAATCAAGTAGAAAGATGGTCGACTCTTATAGATGTATCGACCGTTCTTTTGTCATACAGTCCAAATAGATTAGTAAATTTTGAAATCCCAGGCTAGCAATTAGAAGTCTCGGTTCTTTTGTCTCAAGGTAGAAGAAGGGGAAAGGCATAGGCTAAAAAGATAAGGTTCGAGAAGATTGCTTACTCAGATCATTAGATTAAGGTCAAGCTTTCTTCGACCTCTACCGGAAAATTCAATGCTCGAGTTGTTATACCTAGAAAGTTTTAATATCTAGTAAGTTTTACGAATTTAGCATATTTGAGGTAGATATTTCATAGATCTTATGGGCAATTTGGATTATTTCTTTGAAATACCAAAATTGCCCTTAGACACTATAAAATATTTAACGGAATGATTGAAATGGCCTAAAATTATCATTTTTAAAAATAGCTAAAAATGACATTTTTTTTAAAATATGGTCTAAAAATGATTTTAGTCCATAGCTAATGGCCTATATTTGTTATTTGTTGTATATTAAACTATAATTTTTGTTAGGACATTTATAAAAATAATTAATTTATATAATTTGAAATGATATTAATACAGGAGGATAAAAATTTGAAAGATATAAAAAAATCTAATTTAATTATACTTTATTAAAAAGCTAATTCTTTTTTTAGTCTATTATCAACCTTTCTTTTTGAGCCCTAACTTAATTTTTTTCTTTTTTGGCCATATGTTTACTTATGTCTTTTTCTGGTTATTTCACAAATTAAGTAAAAAATTTAATAGTAAAGTCATGTAAAAAGTATGTATCTAATGTAATGAAAGTGTCTCCATAATTTTTTTTTTTTTTTGGACGGGTCCATAATTTGTTTATAACCGCATTTGTTAAAATGGCTAAAAAAAAAACACACGAGTAAACATATGAGAGTAATGATATTTGTCACCTTTTTGTATCACCCTTTTATCACCTCTTACGTGTATGCCTACATGTACCAATGAATTGAATTTTCTATCCTAATTAATTTTTCTTTATCTTCTATTCAAGGAAATCTAAACATATATATAGAAGGGTAATAAAAGGGTGACATGAAAAAGGGTGACATATATCATTACTCGGCAAAAAAGGGAATATTTTAAAATTGTAGTCTAAAATAGATTAACGCGTATACGCAATAACTAAGAATGAAAATAGCTTTATATTAAAATTTCAATTGAAACAAAAAAAATAAACTTTTATTAAATTGTTTCTCATCTTCGAATAATGTGAATCAAAATAATACTTTAAATAAATAATTATTCTTAATCCATTAACTCAAAAAAGATTCATAACTAATTTTAATATATATAGAATATATATATACATACCCATAAAAAGAATGTATATTATTTAGCCATCAAGATCCGATATGATTATGATTTTTTGTTTGTATTTTGAATATTAATGGGTATTTACCCATTATGATCAAACATTTTTTATGGTTGACCATTTAACAAGCTACAAGTTAAGGGGTATTAACTTTTAAAGGCCAAAAGGCCATATGTGATTATAATATAAGTCCAGCAGTCCTAAGTATTATTCCCTCTGTCCCAAAAATAATGTCTACTTAACATTTTTACACATATTAAGAAATGTCATTATTAAACTTTACATGTACAAAAATACCCCTAATAAATGTCATCATTAATGATAATGCACACCTATTCTTATGTCTAGGAAAAAGCAATCAAGTATAAATTAATAATTCAAATAATTATAAATTAAAAGAAAAGTAGGGGTAATAAGGGAAAAAAGTAGGAAAATTTGTCTTAAAATAGTAAGTGGACATTATTTTTGGGACACCATATTTAGCAATGTGGACATTATTTTTGGGACGGGGGGAGTTAGCATCTAATTAGTAAAGGTAAAAGCCCAAAATGTCCCTCCACTCTAACCCAACTGTGAAAAACAAAAAACCCACCCACCATCCCCATTAAACAACCGAACCTATCCCACCCACCCCATTCTGTTCTCTCTCTCTCACTCTCTCTCTGCGCTCTCACCAAGAGCCCCCACAAACCCACCATGGACGAGCCCTCTGCAACAACAAAACCCACCCACCCCCCTCCTGAACCACCGCGCTTCACCGTCTCCAACCACTGACAACCAACATCACCACCATCAACCAACTGACAACCAACTTCACCCCCTGAACCCCGAGCCACCACCACCCCTACAGCACCGAGCAGACCTTCAGAAAGCAGTACCTAACAGATCTGGAACCACCACCTCGCCTGCGTGAAGAAAACTCGAAGATCTGCCACCAGCCATCTCCGCCGCCGTGCAAGAGCCCCGTCGCCATCTCCCTGCTTCACCATCCCACTCTCTCTCTCTCTCTCTCTCTCTCTCACTCTTGTCTCTGATCTTCCCACCGCACCAAACCACTCACCACCGCGAGATGCAGAAGACACCATCATCACCCTCAACTCTTGTAGCAGTTGAAGACACCATCACCCTGCGACGTGAAGGATGCTCAGATCTCGACGCCTCCAAGTCGAACTCCATTGTCTCCGCCACGCTGGAGTTCATTCAATCCAGATCTGGTTTTTTTTTATACGGTTAGGCTTACGGGGCCAGCCCCATTAGGTTTTTGTGTATTATGGGCCAGCCCCATTAGGTTTTTGTGTATTATGGGCCAGCCCCATTGGGTTTTTGTATATTATGGGCCAGCCCCATGTAGGTGTAATTGATAATTTTATTAATTCATTAATGGGCCAGCCCCTGAAAGCTTAATTTCTTTGTTATGGCTCTGATTTAGTATTTGTTCTTTATGGGGCCAGCCCCAAGTTTGGTTTTGTTCATTATGGGGCCAGCCCCTAGTTAGTTTTGTTCATTATGGGGCCAGTCCCATGTAATTCTATATCCAGAAAAAACACCGATAAAAACTTAGTTGAATTTAATTAGAAAAAAAAGAAAATATTAAAACGAGATGGGTCCGTACCCATGACGAACAAGAGTAAAATGGTCAAAAGTCTAACCAGAAAATTAGAAAAAGGCCTTAAAAATAAGTTTTGGTAATTAGGCTTTAAATTATAAAATTAGTAAAAAGTATGCCTCAATTTGTATGTTCCTCACATGTTAATGCTGTGACAATATTCACCAGTGATCAAAACATTCAAGCGCAACCAAAGAGCTATAATAATAATATCACCATCCTTACTATTAAACATCATCTACTGAACACACCTAGATTGAGCAATATGCCTTGGGAAGCTATGAATCAAGGAAACGATTTCCCTAAACCCCTTGCTAACAAGCTAATCATAATGCAAAGCTGACCAACACAAGACCATCCCTAACACCATTACTATTCCGTTTTCTCGGTTTCCTGTACATCCTAATCCTCCTCATTCTTGTTACCTTTTAACACAATAGTCACTGTAACTTTTATATTCATATTATTATATTTTTTATTCAATCAAAACAAGATTAAATATCATACTCTCTCTTTCTTTAATATACCATTCCTTCATTTTCTTTACTAAAGCATCTCTCCTAAATCCAAAAATTACTCAAGTACAGGGGTGTAAATTAGATATCAAAGCTATTATTTCCGACTGATATAATCTGTTTCTTTTAATTTGGAAGAAATTTATACATTATGATTTTCGATATTTTCAGAGAAACCAGAACTGCGTTAAGATTTTTCTGATTTTCTATTCGATTTTACATTCTAGATTTTAAATTCCGATTTATTATTAGAAATAATAAATAAATATATATTTAATTTTAAAACATGAGTCAGATTATATATAAAATAAAATCAATAGGTTAGTATATAATTTTCTATTCTAAATTCTAATAAACCATGTCTCTAAGCAAGTAGTAACTAATCTAAAAATTCCATTCCATCATAAATTTTGATTCATCTATTTCTCAAACGAGAAAAAACGCGATCCAAAAAAACCCACTAATGCACGCCTCTATAAAAACACGCCACATCCCAAGCCACCGTTCCTAAAACAATACATTATTACCTATGTAAATCATTATAAATTTTTAGAGTCCGAGATTAACTTTGTTGTAAATGAGATTAATTATCATAGAAACTCAAAAATATACAAAAATTACAAATTGATTTTTAAATTTTGATTTTTTTTATTTTCGATTCAAATAAAATTTTTGACTTCCAGAAAAAATTAGAATTTTTTTCGACAACCACATTTCCGATTTGTCTATGCAACGGGTTAGAAAACCCGATCAACCCGTCTAAATTAATCCATAATTAGACGAGTTTCCATTTTATTGGGCGGGTTGCAGTTTGAATTTAATAAAAGATATACATTTTTAGCGGGATGTGGGGTTAAAGCTGAAACCCGCAGACCCAATTATCTTTTTAGTATCCAAAAATGAGAAAAAAATTGTATTTCATAATGTACTTAAAAAAATTCGTAGAGATCATATATTTCTTTATTCACGTTTATCCTTTTCTTCGTTTCTTCTAAAAATTCTCAAACTTTCAATAATATTTCACGCAGGAATGGAACTGCTGCAGGTGTTGTACCGAGCGGATCTACTGTGCAGTAGCCTTACTGAATCTTGAATGATGGGGAGAATTCTTAGGGGAGAATTCACAGGTACTCGTTTAGTAAATTCAGTTTTTCAAACGAAAATTTCCGCTTTACATTTTAGTTGTATATGGCAATTACTCGTAAGTTTGAGATGACTTTCACTGAGACTGGTTCGCTTGAGCTACATGCCCTAGTGAAGGGCGGTAGGAGTAAGGGAGATTGGTCAGATGAAGTACTCAAAGAGTGCAAGCCTATACTTGCAAATCATGTTAACTTCAAGATCTCCCATGTGTATTAGAAACAAAATTGTTGTGTTGATTGGATAACGAAAACGAATATTTAATTGAATGGTGAACTGAACCCGTATATAGATCCTCTCGAAAGATTATGAAAGTTCTTAATCGCGAGATAGATATGGATGATATACACCTCGCACTATATTGTGCACTCCCACCAGAGTTTAGTAAGTTGAACTTACCCGTTTTTATTAGACTTCAGATGTATGCAAAAAATAACATTTATTATAATTTACTTGTAAGCTAATATTTACTTGTCCAGCGAACTTGGATACAATTTCAACTCATTTATCAACTCACATGTAATGCACTTGAAACCTGCCATTCCTAAATACAATAATTTATAGGGTGAATGACATATAGGGTCTTGGAGACTAGATTTTCATCCTATAAGAACTAGTGTTAATCTTATTTCTTTAAAGAGACCTCAAAGATGACCAAATACTAAAATACCCGTATATAATACAAAAAATAGTATTGAGTGTTGGCACTGTTTATCTCCGTCCACCACCACCACCGATCACCCACTAATAAAAAAATATAAAGTATCAGAAAAAAATATAGAGTATTAGCCAAACATATAGAGTACCGGGGAAAAAAATAAAGTATCAGAATTAAAACAATGAGTAGTATTAAAAATGGGTGATTCACTATTAGAGTCCATGGACTTTAGTCAGATGCCCATCAGGTCCAACCCACCCCAAAAGTCTGATTTACCCTCCTTATACCATTGAATGTCCGTTAAGTTACCATAACAAAATTTCCTGATTTTATGCAAAAATAATCAACTAATAATAAATAAACAAATAAAGCGTCAAAACAAAAATTAGATACAAGCAACCCATTCACTCCTTCCCTCTAAACTAACAAACCTAACGACTAATCAATACACCACCGGAAAAACTACAATGGCGAAGACAAAGGGACAACACCAACCCAACGACATTGAAGAAGGTCTGATTCGACCGAAGAAAAAGAAGATGACGCAATTCAACGATGAGATGTTGTATCCATTTACAACTTAAAAATGCATATCAGTACAAAACATGGGTTAGTGAAATAATATGAGGGTGCATATGAGTGCAATAATCTGAATGTGTATGTGAGCGCAAAAATACTTTGTCTACAATTGGTGTTGTGTGCGAGTAATTTTAGTGGGTTACGTGAATATATTGGTGGGTTACATAAAACACTGAGATAAAAAATAGTGGTGTGTACGTGTAATATAAGTGGGTTGACTGAATCATTTGATGGGTTGCAGTAAAACAACAACAGAAACTAGCTACCAAAAAGTACAAGAACTTGATTTGTTGAAATATACAATTAGTAACGTGGTTTATTGACAAAAACATATTAGAACACATATTTTTTAGAGAAAATCCATACCTTAAAACTGTGGTTTATGTGTTAATTTTGAGCGCAAAAATGCTTTGTCTACAATTGGTGGTGTGTGCGAGTAATTTTAGTAGGTTACGTGAATATATTGGTGGGTTACATAAAACACTAAGATAAAAAATAGTGGTGTGAGCGTGTAATATAAGTGGGTTGATTGAAGCAGTCGATGGGTTGCAGTAAAACAACAACAGAAACATATATTACTTACATAAAACGGTTGTTTATATATTCTTCAGTTTTTATCCGTTCAATCAAAAGAAGAATAAATGAGACTCAATTGGTTTGATATGGGATAATAGGGTCAATGTTTTGGGATTAATTTGAAAAAAATCAACACAAACCTGTTATGTTGATGAAGAATAGAAAGATCAGTGGCTGAGGTTTTTGTTACAGATATAAGTTTTATGATTTGGGTGAAAGAATCAGCAGTCAATCTTTGATCTATGATTTCTTTGTTGCAAATACAATATTTTTTTTTATTTGGTTGAAAGATCAATGGCGGAAGAGTAACCCTATAAATTCATCATCTTCATTGGTTGATTTCTTTGTTGCAAATACAATATAATTTTTTTTTATTTGGGTAAAAGATCAATGGAGGAAGAGTAAACCCATAAATTCATTATCTTCATTGGCTGAAAGTGAGATGAGATCGGTGTATCTTCAAACATGGAATACACTAACAAGATTACCATAATTATTATCTATTATTATGGGATATTATTTGATGGGCGATAAAACAGGAATCTGTTACTAATATATAAAAATTGCATAATATAACATCATCAATTAATAGGGGTATCGATGGTATAAGAAAAAAAAATGGACGGGGGTGAAAAAATTCCTGGACTCTATAGAAGTGGGTTATTGGGTTTTTGGACTTAATTAGATATTATCTCATTAAAGAATACAGAGTATTCCATAAAAAATATGGAGTACTCCATAAATAATACGGAGTACTCTATAAAAACATAGAGTACGCAAATAAAAAATACGGAGCATTACATATTTTCTAACAACTAACTTAAAATAAACAATTCCTATTACATTTTCGAAAAAGAAAGAAAAACAAACAAACTAACTAAACCTGATTATAAGGTTTCGAAAGAAAAAAAGGTAAGAAAAACAAAAAACACATTGCTCGTCTTTTCCAACAAGCAAAAGAAAACCGCTGCCACTCTGACACGTATGCACTCTAAAACGCCGCCACCATGAACCACCACCAGCAACCCAAAACAAAAGCTTCATAGTCTATTTCCTAATATGAAAGCCTGCAATATGTCCAACGGTATGTATAACTCTTTCACATTTCTTTTACTAATTTTTCTTTCTATATTAAAAAATGAACGTTTATTGTAGATCAACCAGGGATTTACTTCAACGTCAAGCAACAACATGAGCCCAGAAAGGCGAGCAGTTTGTTTGGGTAGAACCGGCCATAGAAGCACCAACAAAGTTTCATCGTCGAAGCATCTCTGGTGAAACTTCACTGGATAGATCTGTACCTTTGTAGTAGCACAACTTCCATGCCAGACCTTTGCAGCCACGCGCGTAGATCGGAGCTGAGCTTCTCGAATGGACTTCATCTTCTTCGCAACTCTCAAAACCTAAACGACGAAAACGATTTTCTTGTGAACAGTGACAACTTTTTTCGCTTGAACTCCGGCTGTCTTCTATAGTGTCGGAACCCTAGTTCAACTGTCTCATTCCTCGGCAAAGTGGTGCTAGTTTCCATGTGTTTCTTCAAGTAAACTCGCCGGCGTCGAGTTGTGCTTTGTCGGAAAAGCTAGATGCACATATCTTCAGCGTCGATTTGTGCTTTTAGCTTTTTTTTATTGTGTTTTTCTGAAGCAAAACTCCATAAGAAAGAGAGAATGGAGTTTTGTTTTTTGGTTCATTTTAACTTTTCGTGTAAATGAAAGAGAAAGGAGGAGGAGGAAACAAAATTAATAATTTCTGAAACAAATAATTTCTAAAATAAACAATTTCAGAAATAAACAATTTTTGAAATAAAATACTATAAATAGGAAATAAAACAAAAAAGAGTAACAATGGTAATAAAATTTTGACATATAGTGTTAAAATTTGTTTGAGAATTTTAGTAAGAAGAGAAGGTAGATGGGGTTGGACAAGGATATAAGGGATGTAATCAAGACTCGTTGGGTCATAATTTCTAAATTATATAATATATTGGTAGGTGCGGGCCCAAACCGACCCGTATTGAAGTTGACGGGTCAGACTTTTAATTTTACTTTTGTAGTTTACCCCTTCTCTAATTCTTTTTTCCTTCCATTCACCCCTTTTCTCTTTCTTCAGAAATTCCAGCTAACTGCAAGTGACAGCTGACGATAGTGGCCGGAACTGGTGGCGACACTAGAGATGGAAGCTTCAACCCAATTGAACGGAGGACTAAGCTCAGTCAATAATAACAACAACAACGAAAATACTAGTACTAACAATGTTTTAACACCGTCGTTTGTGAATCACTTCCGCATCTCCGCAGTACCGACCACTTAGCTACGCACGCTAGCGCCGCACCTATAAACGACGTCATTGAGTGATATCACCTAAAAATATACCTTTATGTTTTAATTTTTCAATATGTTATTATTATAGAACCCATTAATTAATTAATTAATTAATTTTTATTTTTATAAATTTGAATTTAATTTGATTCATTGATCTTCTAATTTATTTTTTTAATATTGAATATAAAACGTTATATCACTCTAATATATATTTAGAAAATAAAAAATAAATTTAACAATTTTATTATAAATATATATGACCATTAGTTCTTTAAATATATTAGAGCATTTTATAAAATTATTATATTTTTTTATCAAGATATTCGTAATTTAATTTGAAGATAATTGAAATAAAAAAATAATAAAAAATAAAAAATTAGACTATAATCAAACTAAATAATAATCTAATATATTTTATTCTTGATAAAAAATATATTTTTTGGGTTTATTTATTCTGCTAAATTGAATATATAACCCCAATTTTTTTTTAGACTAGTTTTCGGAAACCTCAAACTTAAATCATGTGGGTCGTCAAAAACCTCAATCAACATTGCGGAATATCTATATAATATATAAAAGGAAAATCAATGATTAAATATGTCATGTGTTTTTTGACTTTTAACATGTGTCATTTTATTTTGTTATATATTTTTTGTATTATTTTCTTATTATGGCATGTGTTTTTTATTTTTATTTTTTCTTAAAGTTTGTAATATAAAATCTTTGAAATATATTTTTTGGATTAAGATAGCACATTATAATTTATTCGTTTTGTTAAAATGATTTTTTAACTTGAAGTGTGTTCCCGTATATCGTACGAGATCAAACCTAGTTGGTTAGAAAAATATAGGATATATGTTTAGAGTACCTAAAAGCTTAAAATAATATTTTAAAAGATCTAATCAAAATTCTATTCTTTTTAAGGCATAGTTTAGATTGTGGTTTAGAATAATTTGTGATTTTATTTTACTATTCCTTTATTCATTCTAGTGAATATATATTTTTTGGTAGATATATAATTCAGTATAGTAGGTTAAAGGTTTGTTGTTTGATAACTAGATGCTAAACATACCAATCCAGTTGGCAAATCTACTTCGCAATGAACTTCACCCTAGTGGATCAGGATAACTTTTGTAACCAATCCTTAGTGGAAAATTAATAAAGAGAGGGGAAGGGGAGGGTCAAGTCCAAGCCAAGAGTGATCGCGAAGCACTGACTTTCTCAGATTCCTTAGTAGATCTCTCCAATTAAGTGTCTTCAAGCCAGATAACAAGCTTTCCACCTTTAGCCTTGGGAACAAATTATTGAAGAGTGATGTTATAGCACCTCTGACGTGAAGATTACTGATCAACAATGAAGCAAAACATACTTGTACTTCTTTCCATTTTATTTGTCTACCACCGTAGTCGTCGCTACATGTATGGATGAATTTCTTACCATTTCAATTCAGAATAAACTTTTCACCTTTAGACCTTGCGAACGGATAATTAAAGAGTGTTGCTCTAACACCTCATACGTGAAGAATACTAGTTGGCAATGTAGTGAAACATACTCGTATATCTTTTCCATTTTGATTGTCTACCTCCATAACCGTCATCACATGCATGGATGGATTTCTTACCGCCGCTTTATTATGACAATATTTCAGATGAAAATAAACTGATGTTATATGTAATTAACGTAAAGATTAGTGAATTTAATATATAAGAGTGAAAATTATAAGGGGATTATGAAAAAAATGTGAGATTATGAAAAAATTGAAAAGGTTTTGAAAAAAAATTGAATAGTTAATTTGTGATATGTAATTTAGATTATATGCAAATAAAGTTGTAGGGACATTTATAACTCTAAGTTGTAGGAACATTTTCAGTCAACTGAATTTTCATTATTATAATAATCTTTTTTTCTATAGACAATTTTGTTTTCTAAATAAAATGAAACAATTTCCTATACATAGCTCCATGATCAGTTAATGAAACCCTATTGACCAATAAAGAAACAAGGAAACAAATAATTCCATGTTTGAAACTCGAGTTTAACAGAAATTGGAGATGCGGGGTATTTTTTGATCCCGTACAATCTCCTATACATAGCTTTATGATTATAATCAATTAATGAAACACTATTGACCAAAAAAGAAATAAGGAAACAAATAATTCCATGTTTGAAACTCAGGTTTAACAATAAATGAATATGTAGATAACCGGATTTCCGTACCCCATGCTAGCGCTCTACCATCTGAGCTACATTGTCTTTCATTTATCACATCATATAAATTAATAGTAATTTTCTTTAACTTTACCAGTTTTCTTCTCCTTATAACTGGATAAATAGTGTTCATTCTTAGCATAGACGCGACTTTCAATATGAAAATGTTAATACTTTAATCATGGTTTGTTATAACCTCATAAATTATTTACAGAATGCCAAAAAAACAACAATTTGCACCGATTAATGTTACAATACTGACTCTATAATTTGTGTGTTTCACCACAATACATTTTTCCTCTAACATAATTTATTATATACTATCGAAGGAGCTAAGTATACTAGTGAATAGTGCACAACAACTAAAAGCTACTGTAACTTACGTTGTAGATGTAGCCGAATATTATGTGGACTGTGCTGAGCATAATAGTCGTCCGATTGATTTGTTATCAATGTTCACAAAAATTATGTGTGGGTATGGGAACTTAACCTCAAGGATATAATAAATTAATGTAGATGGAAGTTACGATTTAGTTAAGAATAAGACTGGGATAGAAGAATAACTTAGAGATGGGAATAGATCATTCTTAGCTGGTTTCTCAAGTGTGTGGGGTGGAATCTCTTTTTCATTCGGAGGCTTTGGCATTACATTTTGAATTGAAATGAACGGTGAAACGTGGTATAGAAGTCATGTATATCGAAACCAATTCTAAAGAGTTTTATGTGCTAGCGAAGGGCGGTGGTACTCTAAGAACTATGTTTGTCACATTGAATGAGAATGTATTGACATTTTGAGGATTCACCTGAGGTTTGAAGTAAATTTCGTATATCGCGAGAGTACATGTGTACAATTTATTAGCAAAGAAAGGTATTGATTCGGTGGAGGATCGAGTTTAAAGATCCCTCAAATTATTTGTGGAACAGTATAACTAGAGATAGGAGTGGATGTATGTTTCTTAGACTTGTTTTAGATCTCCTTCGATAGAGTAGTTATATGTTAACTACAACGATAAGCCTTGGATGTATGAATTTTTTTATTAATATATAAAAAAACCAAAACAAAGTCTAATATTATCTAAATAAAAATACTCAAACAAACCAACAATAACAAATTTTAATCCCTTAAAACTACCTCCCTCACTTTCTATTTTTTGTTAACTCTCGAGGATCGTGAAGTAGATAATTTTTTTGGATAAGTTGAATCTTCCGACAATTTACGTTTCTTTGAAGAATGTAAAAGATTCGATTTCGCTTGATTTTCCGATCCCACCATTGCAAAATTCTTCGACTTGCGATTATTACGAGATTTTATTATACAATTTGGATTTTGGTTTGGAGAAGACATTGCAAGATCATATAGTCTTTGAGCGGCTGTGATTGCTTCTGGAGAATTCTCATCTATCACAGTAATTAAAAAGTTTAAGGGGAGGGGCATAAAGTAATTATATAAAAAAATTATAGGGGTAAAATAAGACTTTTGCAAAGTCAGAGGGGTTTGATAAAATTTACCTAGAGGATCTTGAGAAGTTGAGCTAGGTATATCAGATTTTGATCTTGTAAAGGGTACTAAACTTTCATCGAAAGTGAGAGATTCCAAATCAATAGATAAACTATTAGAATTTTTTAACGAAATTAAACTATTTTCCACTTTCACGAATCCACCTTGGCAAATATTCTTAGCTGTAGATAATTTAACCGCGTCGGGTTTATAACGTGACCATGAAAAAGGTGGCAAGCTGGGCCCACAATTTACCCCTTTGCTCGAACAGTTCTTTAATGGTGGTTTAGAAGCTTCTAAAAGCAAAGTATCCAAATCCTTATTAGAAGAAAAATCAAGACACTCTAACACATCTTTGGAAGAAGAATTAGATGTTTGAAAGTCTTTTGAAGTGTTTAAATTATCAATATTTTTACGCTTTTGTAGCGTGAGAACTGACCAAGCCTTGTCAACTGAATTAAGAAGATTCTCGTTTGAATTTACTTTCTTGCCCTTGTCAGTAGGATAAATTGGACATTTGTAATTATCATTAAGCAGCTCGTCTAAAGATATATCGTCTATATTTTCAATGAAATCTGACCTTTTGCAACCTGAATAAAATGCTCTAGTCAAAATATTTAAATAATTTTAAAGAATATCGATACATATTTTATAGATGCATACTTACCGGAAAAATTGCTTTCTCTAGGAGGTAAATTGAAGCTCATCAAGCTATTCTTTGGAAAAAAAGAAGAGAGTTTATTATATTTTTTATCTCCTCGCTTGCTTTTCGAATTCTGCTTTTGGCTTTTCTCTAGAAAGGCAATATACCAACAATGTAAAAGTATAGTTTTTGTGGTATTAAATAAAAGAAAAAAGAAATTACCTCTTTTGTTTTCTAATGAGCTGCATGCATTTATAGAAGGTTTACTTAAAACTTTAGCATTCTCCGGAGCTACCTCAACCCCACCATCACCACCACCACCACCACCTTCGTCGCAAAAACTCTCCACTTCCATCCGCTTTACTACCGAATCCATAATGACGTGTAGTGAGGGGTATAATGGGAATAAATTTTCGTAAGGGGATAAGGAGAAACAATTCTTCAGGCTAGGACATGAAAATGATGTGGGTTTAGGGATATTGAACGAGAGGTATTTATAGTTTCCGAGAAAAGGTGATTAGGGAATATTCTAGTGTGGTGAGCTTCACTGTGAGACACGTGGATTTGTGTATAAAATCTGGAAAGAGAGGTGGATACATATTGGTACGGTTTGGTTTTATTCACATTTATTGTGGATTAATTGGATTCTGCAAACTGTAGACAGTAAAAGTTGAAATTACATAGCCAATTTAGGAAGGCGAAAAATGTAAGATATGTATAATCAGACACATACATTGCTTGGATTCAACATTCTTTTTTCTTTAGAGAAAAGGAAATAATGTATATATGGAAAAACAGTAAATAAAAAAGAAAAGAAAGTGATAGTAATGATTTAATTATACAAATAATAATAAAAAAGAAATTAATTAATAAGGAATTAAGGAATTCTTTATTTTTGATTTACATTATTAAAAAAAGGAAATGACTTTTCTATATTAGATAAAGTATTATTCAAGAGCAAATACCAACAACAATAGTCATTTTTGGAAAAAATCATTTGTAGGTCACACTTTTAAAAAATTGATATTCTTATTCAAAAATTACTCATAACACTAAGATGTTTTTGGTTCAACTTTTATTTGCGATAGGCTTCCTTCCTTCTTACTAATAACATACCCCATAACTTCTCCATCCTCTATCCCTAGTTCACTTAGCATAATAGCGGGACATTCAAAACACTACGTTGTCTTTTTAGCTCAAAATTTTGTTTTGAATATTGTGACATCTAGTTTTGCAAGCAAACGATATGGATTTCTTAGGGCTGAGTAAGGTTAGACCGATCCGTAAAGGAATACTGATATAAAAAGGTGTAAGGCTAATAACTGGTAGGTCACCTGAATAATTGATTGAGGTTTCTGCCCTCGTCCTTTACTTGACAGTAAGAAAAGTACTGCACCATCTTAGAATAACGCTATTTCAGATGAGGATATATCCATTTGAAAAACTCTAAGGTCTTTAGGCGCAATCCGGTTATAGAGGTTGGTTTACAGGCTAGACAACAAGTATCTTTTAGGTAAAAAAAGATATGTCATTTCTCTTCAATCTCCAGGCTAATTGAAAGCAGCCCCTATAAATAAGCTAAGAAATTATCAAGCAGTTTCAGTTCTCGACCATCAAATTACTTTTTGTCTCCTATTGATCTAGTTAGATATATATATAGAAAGTTCCTTCCCCTAGGGTTTTTTCATACATTTTCCTTTTGAGTCACTTCTGGTATCTAGTTCCATTAGATTCTCGTTGTACATGGTTCCATAGGCCCTAGGGTTGCTTTCTGCCCCTTTCTTTCCATACATTGGGAGTTATATTCCATCCTGATCAGTGTCTTTTCCGTGTGAGGACTTTATATCAAATTCAATGTTAGGTCTAAATAAATGTACTGATTCATGTTTTCCATAGGATTTCTCAGGTAGCTTCATTCACATCGACAATGATGGTAAGAATGAAATAAAGCAAGGTAAGATATAAACATGGAAATCTAGTTTTGACTACTTTCTCTTTATTTCTTTCACGTTGTTCAATTAAGACTAACTTGAGTAATAACGGGATATTGAGTCGGGAATGGTCTTGACCTTTCTTTCTTTCTTCTGCTTATAAATAGCTTGCTGAAGTAGCTACTTAAGAAGTTAGACTACTACTTTAAGCCGTTAAGATTTCTGCCACACCCAATGACTTTCTTTCTCCCTGGTCTAACAAGTATCGTCGAGTCAGGTGGAGGACTAATTTAGGTAACATAAGGCTAAATCTTCCCACTTCCATCTTCTTTGCTGAGTAAACATCAGTCCCACCGCTTGAATGCAAATTGGCTGAACTGCATGCTAGATTTCTCTCAAAGAAAGGCATGTCTTCTGGGCGAGCGTTGGAAGAAAGACCCTCTTATTTGCTTGTTTACCAGGCGTGACTCTAAAACATTGTTTTTCCAGCATGTTTCACTCTTTCTATTGATCACATTCTACTCTTATGGGAAGTATGTTTTAACCATATCCTTTTATCGTTACTCATATAATTAAGTAGAAAGATGGTTGACTCTTATAGATGTAGCGATCGTTCTTTTGTCTTCCAGTCCAAATATATTATTAGATTTTGAAATTCCAGGCTAGCAATTAGAAGTCTCAATGCTTCTGTCTCATGGTAGAAGAAGGGAAAAGGCATAGGCTAGAAAGATAGGATACGAGAAGATTGCTTACTCGGATATAAAGTTAAATGGAGAGCAATGGTCCACACGTACCATCAGATCATTAGATTAAGGTCAAAATTTCTTCGTCCTCTACCGCAAAATTCAAGTTGTTATACCAGTAAAGTTTTAATATCTAGTAAGTCTTAGTAATTAAGCAGTTTTAGGCTAGTATTTCATAGATTTTATGGGCAATTTGGAATTTCAGATAAACTATATCTTTATCACAAACTATTTTTTCGGAAATACCAAAACTGCCCATAGATACAATAATATATATAACGGATTATTGAAATGACCTAAAATTATCACTTTAAAAAATGGCTAAAAATGGCACTTTTTAAAAATATGGCCTAAAAATGATATTAGTCCATAGCTAATGACTTATTTTTGTTATTTGCTCTATATTAAATTATATTTTTTATTAGGACATTTATAAAAATATGTATTTTATTTCATTTGAAATAATATTAAGACAATAGAATAAAAAATTGAAAGTTATAAAGGAAACTAAATTAATTATACTTTATTAAAAGGCTAATTCTTTTTTTAGTCTATTATCTTTTCTTTTTGAGCCCTAACTTAATTTTTTTTCTTTTTTGGCCATATGTTTACTCATATATTTTTTTTGTCATTTTCACAAATAAAGTCGAAAATGTAATGGTAAAGTCACGTAAAAAGTATGTGTCTAATGTAATAAAAATATTTCCACCATTAATTTTATAACCGTATTAGTAAAAATGACCAAAAAAGAAATACGAGTAAACATATGGCAAAAAAGAAAATATTTTGAAGTTGTAGTCTAAAATAGAATGATGTGTATACTCAATAAATAAGAAAGAAAATAACTTTTTAATAAAATTTCAATTCAAACAAAGGAAATGAACTTTTATTAAATTGGTACCCATATTAAATTGGTACCCATATTAAATTGGTACCTATCTTTAGACAATGTGAACCAATATAATACTTTAAATAAATATCTTTTCTTAATCCATTAACTCAAAAAATATTCATAATTAATTTTAATATTATAAAAGGTAGATATATAAATTTAGCCATCAGAAATTATCCATAAAATAATATTATTTAGCCATTAAGATCCAATAGGTAAATATTAGTAGATTTTTTGTTTGTGTTTTAAGTATTAATGGGTATTTTTACCCATTAGGATCAAATATTTTTTATAGTTGACCATTTAACAAGCTACAAGTGAATATTGCAACAACATTCATTAGTGATCAAAACATCTAAGTGCAACCAAAGAGCTATAAAGATAATATCACCTTCCTTACTATTAAACATTCTCTACTGAACATACCTACATGCCCAGTCATGGGCATAGGCCTAGGAAGAAACCGCCTTGGGCCTACAAAAATTTGGTATTTTAAGAGACCCTTTTCGGAAAAATTAAATATTTATACGTACATATAGTTATATATTTGAATTCAGTAAGGTAACAAGAATCGTAAGTTAGTTTATTGGTAAATATTATGTTTTTATATGAGAGATACAAAGTTCGAGTCTCATCCTAAAATAATTTTTTATAAAAAATTTTTTATAATAGGGGCCGCTATTATGAAATTCGTCTTGGGCCTCAAACATATGAGGACCAGCCTTTCACACCTAGATTGAGCCCTATGCCTTGGGAAGCTATGAATCAAGGGAAGGATTTCGCTAGCCGCCTAGCAAACAAGCTAATCATAATGCAAAACTAACCTACACAAGACAATCCTTAACACCATCACTATTCCATTTGCTCGGTTTATTGTACATCCCAATCCTCCTTATTCTTGTTAACTTTTAACACATTAGTCACTTTAAACTTTTATATTCATGTTATTATATTTTCTATTCAATCAAAGCAAGATTAATAATCATACTCTCTCTTTCTTTAATATACTATTCCTTCATTTTCTTTACTAAAGAATCTCTCCTAAATCCAAACATTACCTAAGTACAGGGGGTGTAAATTAGATCAAAAAGCTCTTATTTCCGACTGATGTAATCTGTTTTTTTTTATTTGGAAGAAATTTATATATTTTGATTTTCGATATTTTAAGAAAAAAAACTACGTGAAGATTGTCCTGAATTTTTATTCGATTTTACATTATGATTTTTACATTCCAGATTTTAAATTCCGATTATTATCAGAAATAATTAATAGAGATATATTTAATTTTAAAATATAAAAATATGAGCCAAATTATATATAAAATAAAACCAATGGATTAGTATATAATTTTATATTCTAAACCACGCCCCTAAGTAATTAATTACTAATCTAACAATTCCATTCAATCGTAAATTTTAATTCATCTATTTCTCAAACGACGAAAAATGCGACCCAAAAAAAAACCCACCAACACACGCCTTTGTAAAAACACGCCACACCCCAAGCCACCATTCCTAAAAATATACATCACTACCCATGTAAATCATTGTAAATTTTTAGAATCCATGATTATCTTTGTTGTAAATGAGATTAACTATAATAGAAACTCAAAAAATATACAAAACTCCGAATTGATTTTTAAATTTAGAGTCTTTCGATTTTCTATTCGAATTTTTTTTTTGACTTCCAGAAAAAATTAGAAATTTTTTCGACAACCAGATTTCCGATTTGTCTGTTCAAAGGGTTAGAAAACCCAACCAACCCGTCTAAATTAACCCATAATTAGACGAGTTACTATTTTATTGCGCAGGTTGCAATTTTAATTTAATGAAAAATATACATGTTTAGCGGGATGTGGAGTTTAAAGCTGAAACACGCGGACCCAATTGTCTTTTTAGTATCCAAAAATGAGAAAATTCGTATTTCATAATGTACTTAAAAAATTCGTAAAGATCATATATTTCTCTCTTCACGTTTATCTTTGTCTTCATTTCCTAAAAAAATTCTCAAACTTTCAATATTATTCCAGGCAGGAATGGAACCGCTGCAGGTGTTGTACCGAGCGGATAAACTGTGCAACAACCTTACTGAATATTGAATGATGGAAAGAATTTCTCATTTGTAAAGGAGCAAATGAGGTGCTAGAACTTACGACTCTCGTGATCTCTTTACGCTGGCACATTTGGATTGATCGGAACAGAAGATATTTTGAGGAAAAGACCCACAAGTCGATATGAACACGTAAAGCTATGGCTAAAACAGTTATGGGTTTGTCTGGACTTGGGGAAGAGAGCGAGACGGCTGGATAATTTCAACGACAATAAGTACACTAAAGTGGGTTAATACGACTTTTGGTGTTAAACTCAACATAGATGGGTGTTGAGCATATGAGGCTAGTAGAGCGGGATTTGGGGGCCTTTTCCGCGATAGTAAAGGAGAATTCTTAGAAAAGAATTCACAGGTCCTTGTTTGGTAATTCAGCTTTTCAAACAGAATTTTTCGCTTTGCATTTTGGTTTGTATATGACAATTACTTGTAAGTATGAAATGACTTTCACTAACGCTGATTCGCTTGAGCTACAAGCCCTAGTGAAGGGTGGTGGGAGTAAGGGGGATTGGTCAGATGAAGTACTCAAAGAGTGCAAGACTATACTTGCAAATCATGTTAACTTCGAGATATCCCATGTGTATTAGAAAGCAAATTATTGTGTTGATTGGATAACGAAACGGATATTGAATCGAAAGGAAAACCGATCCCGTATATAGATCCTCTCGAAAATTTATGAAAGTTCTTAACGTGAGATAGATTTGGATGAGATACACCTCGTACTATATTGTGCTCTCCCACGGGAGTTTAGTAAGTTGAACTTACCGGTCTTTATTAGACCTCAGATGTATTGATTTATTATAATGTTGATTTGTAAGCTAATATTGACTTGTCCAATGAAGTTGGATACAAATTCAACTCATTTATTAACTCAAATCACCTGTAATGCTCTTGAAATATGTCATTCTTAAATACAATAATTAATAGGGTGAATGACATATAGGGTTTTGGAAACTAGATTTTCGTCCTATAAGAACTAGTGAGAATCTTCTTTCTTTAAAAAGACCTAAAAAATGACCAAATACTAAAATACCCTTATATAATACAAAAATCACTAAAAGACAAAAATTTATTGAGTGTTGGCACTGTTTTTCTCTGGCCACCACCCATCGACCTCCGGCCACACTCACCGACCTCCGACCACCACCCATCGACCTCCGACCACATCCACTGACCTCTAGCCACTCCCACCGATAATCGATCAAAAAGTATAAAGTATCGGAAATAATATAGAGTATCAGAAGAAAATATTAAGCATCAAAATCAAAATATAGAGTATCGAGAAAAAAAATAAAGTATCGGAATTAAAACAGTGAATAATATTAAAAAAAATACAGAGTATTCCATAAAAAATACATTATCTCTATAGAAAAACAAAGTACTCAATAAAAAATACAGAGCATTATACATTTTCTAACAACTAACTTAATATAAACAATTCCTATTACATTTTCGAAAAAAAAGAAAAAAAAAAGAAACAAACAAAACCTGATTATAAGGTTTTGAGAAAAAAAAACACTACTCGTCTTCTCCAATAAGCAAAAAAAAAAACCGCTACCACTCTGACCCGCCGACACTCTAAAACGCCGCCACCATGAACCACCATCAGCAACCCTAAACAAAAGCTTCATTCTCCATTTCCTAATATCAAAGCCTGCAATATGTCCATCGGTATGTATAACTCCTTCACATTTCTTTTACAAATTTTTCTTCCTATTTCAAAAAAAATGAACATTTATTGTAGATCGACAAGGTATTTGATTCAACATCAAGCAACATGAGCCTGAGCCAGAAAGACGAGCAGTTTGTTTGGGTAGAAACCGCCATGGAAGCAGCAACAAAGCTTCATTGTCGAAGATCTGGACCTTTGTAGCAGCACAGCTTCCACGTCGGACCTTTGCATCAACGCGCTTAGATCGGAGCTGAGCATCTCGAACGAACTTCATCTTCTTCGCAACTCTCAGGGCCTGAACGACTACAACGGTTTTCTTGTGAGTAGTGAAGGATTTTTCGCTTGAACTCTGGCCGTCTTCTCTAGTGTCAGAACCCTAGTTCAACCCTCTCCTTCCTCGGAGAAGTTGGTGTCTCCTTGTGTGTTCTAAATAAACACACCTAAAAAGGCAAGACACGTACCACAAGTGTACGGGTCGTCCAAGTAATATCCGGTAAACGAGATTTCGATCTCAGGGACGGATTAGGTATGATTCAAAGTGTTATGCAATAAATGGAACTAGTTGCTTGAATGAAAATTAAAAGTAAAGGAAATAGATTTTTGTTTGGTTTTTATTTAAGGGACTGAAGTGCAATAAAGTAAATATTAAACTAAATTAAAACTAATGCAGAAAGTAAATATGAAGAGACTAAAAGATGAGAGAGTAGTACTTGTGTCACGCTAGGTTTCACCAAAATAAACTTAATCAATGCTTCTTCTAAGGGACAAACTAGTAACTAGTAGTAGTCGGGATTCTAGATTCTCCTAACCCCCGTCAGGGTGGACTTAGGAGCTATTCTCAGGTGTTACAAACCCCGCCAGGGCGATCATAATCCACCTCCGAATGTCAGGTACTCTACCCAATTGGCAATAAGATTAACTAAGTCCGTCAGGATCAATAATTTCTATCTTACGTTTATTACCTATGTCAGTAATTAAACCCCCCGTCAAGATGATCCAATCGCCACTAATTGGAATAGCTTAATTACTCAAACCTATGTCTAATTGGCCAAATTAAATATAGTGAAATTAACTTACGATAACAAACAATACTAAATTACTCAATTCGAATTAAACTATAAAAATCCCAAATCAGAAAACATCAATTAAATAAATTAAGGTTCAACCCTTACAGCGATTCTCAAGCACTTAAGAAGTTTAGCTCATAATGGAAAATAAAACTAAAACAAATAAATTAAAAGACATAATGTTTTACAGAAAGAAATAAATAAAACCTAATGAAGAGGTTGGGTTTGGCTTGAATTGGAGATATATACAGTCTCCAGCTCTAGCTTTCTTCCTTCCTGCTTGCTCTGACTTGAATCCTTAAGCCTCTTTGATAATGATATGAAGTGTGTGTAAAAGAGGAGGCTAAGGGGTGTATTTATAGGTGTTAGGAGCCTCTAGGTCGAATTTACTTGGAGTGGAAGACAAGTCAAGGACTCTCAAATTCGTAGCTCTAAAAGATAAGATTCTGCTGATTTGATTTGGTCATATCTTTTTCCATACTTATCCGTTTGAGAAGTTCCAATATATGAAACTGATTTTCTTGGAAAGCTCTTTCTATTGGTGCAGACCACTCGTCCAGAATCCTAGCCAATCTTTTATTATGATTTAATCTCTAAAACGTGGCTGGATTTTCAGATTTCAAAAGGCAGCTTTATCTTTTCCTCCTTTGAATAAATCTTTCCTAAATCTTCTTATTTCCATGTAAATCTTCTTTCCTTTCATCTTTATCTTGACTTGGCCTCTAAGTAATTATCATTTATCTCTTTAAAGCTTCACATTAAATAAATAATTAAACCGCATATGCTTAAAAAGAATAAATCAATAAATCAAGACAACGAAATAGGAAAGTTTACTCCAAAAATAGAAACTCGAGTAAAAATCATTCCTAACACTCTAAAATACACTAAGACTTTATTCTCACTTCCCCACCTTGGATTGGTCTTTCATGAAATTAAAGAACCTATTTAACTTTGCATCAAAAATAGTCAAATTTACGCACAAAAGCTCAGAAAATGCAAATAGTTAAATTCCAAGGGGGAAAAGTGTAATATGACAAATTATGCATAAAAGTCTAGCTAATAAGTCAATAATTCACCTAAAATGATGTCTCCAGAGGGCTAATAATTAGAACAAATAGGGAGACATCAGAAGTGGCAATGGTTTTCATGTGCTTCTTCGCGTAAACTCGCTGGCGTCGAGTTGTGCTTCGGCGAAAAAGCTATAGGCAATGATCTTGGACGTCGATTTGTGCTTTTTGCTTTTCTTTGTTGTGCTTTTCTGATGCAGATTTCCATAAGAAAGAGAGAATGGAGTTTTGTTTTTTGGTTCATTTTGACGTTTTGTGCAAATGAGAAGGAGAAAGAGAAGGAAGCGGAAACAATGTAAATAATTTTTGAAATAAAATATTATATATGGATAATAAAAAACAAAAAGACTTAAAAATGTAAATGGGTTTAACATATAGTGTTAAAATTTGTTTGAAATCTTTAGTAAAAAGAGAAGGTAGATGGGATTCGAAAAGGATATTAGGAGTATATTCAAGACCGAAAAATTCTTCCATCCAATATTGAATGAAAGTTTAACCCGGGTCAAAATCTCTAATTTATATAATGTATTGATAGGTGCGGGCCCAAACCGAACATTACTGAAGTTGAATGGTCAGACTTGTAATTTTACTTTTACAATTCACCCCTTCTTTAATTCTTCTTGTTCCTTCAGTTCACCCCTTTCCTCTTTCTTCAGACATTCCAGCTAACAGCAAGTAACAGCTAAAGACGGTGGCTGGAACTGGTGGCGACACTGGAGATGGAAGCTTCAACCCAATCGAACGGAGGAGTAAGCTCAGTCAACAACAACAACAACGAAAACACTAGTACTAATAATGTCTTAACGCCGTCGTTTGTTAATCACTTCCGCATCACCGCATGTGCCGACCGTTTAGCTATGCACGTTCGCGCCGCACCTAAAAACGACGCCGTTGAGTTCTTCAATCTCTGTCTCTCTCTTGCTAGGTATTTTCCCCCTTTCTCTCTTACTCTCTTTCTCTCCTTCTCTCCCCCATATACATACATATATACATGATTTTATGTTTTTCAATTTGAAATTTGTAATTCGTGTTTCTCAATTGCATTATTCAAATTGCGAGTAATTACAATTATAATATAATTCCGAGGTTCAAATTGAGCCAGAATTGATTGTTCATAGCCTTCATCTCCAATAATAATAGTTTAATTCTTCAATATATTCAATATATGCAGAGGCATTGATTATGCAATTGCAAACAAAGAGGTACCAAGCAGAACTCAAGAGTTACCTTCACTATTAAAACAGGTTTTTTACTCTTTTAACATGAATTTCTACTTTTTAAACTCTCTTCTATAGTTAGATCTTCATAAATGGCAGTATATACTTCACATTATTGATTTATTTCTTGATCTGTTTCATAGATCTGTCAAATGAGAAGCGATCCGTTTTTACAAGCAGCTATTTTAGTTCTCATGATCTCTGTTAAGGTAATAACTTTGTAACAATCATAAAATTCATTGTTCATGTGATTTGATAGTATTGTTTTGTTATTGTTTTGCAAGACTGCTTGTGATAATAAATGGTTTTCCGATCAAGATTCAAAAGACCTTTATACCCTTCAACACCAGGTTTAATGATTCCTTTTCTTTTTAATATTCTATAATTTAAAAATTTAATTTTCTGAAACTATTTATCGTATATATTCAGATACTTAGCGGCTTTTGCAGCACTATGAACTTTAATCCAGAACCAAATAATTATCTTCCAATTATTACAACAATTATGTCAAGGTAATACAGGGACATATAGTGCAATTTTTGCATAATACATGGACCTATCTTATATTGTAAATTCATCTTTTTATATTTTATTGTAGATTCTATCCGAGAATGAAACTAGGAGAAATACTCGCTTCTCTTGAAATCAAGGTATTATATATATATATATATATATATTGAGCAAGGGCATTTATGGTATTAAAATATTAATGATTTTTAATTTACTTTACAGTCTGGGTATGGTACATATGTACATGATTTCCAAATATCAAAAGATATGAAACCAGCTCCTGAAGAGAAGATTGTAAGTAATTTATTAATGACTTATTTACCCTTACAATAAAACTTAATTTACTATTACTATGTGTTTTTTTACAGAGATTATTAATAGCACAAATCGATAATATCGAGACATCTTCATGCCTAATAACACCAATGCAAGCAAAGTATGATTTTTTTTTTTTTTACTTACATAAATTTGAGTTTATTTTATTTTATTAACTTCACATTTTTATGTAGCTTTTTATTAAATGGTAAAGGAGTAGAACGAAGAACTAATATTTCTATGGTATGTTTATTTATTTTAAGATTGTTTAATTTATAAATTAAATTAAAAATTAAATTAAATTGAATTTCAGGATAGTGGACCTCAAATGCCAACACCTGTATATAGTTTGTTAAAATACGGAACAAATTTACTTCAAGCTGTTGGTGATTTTAATGGTAATGATTAAATAACCGGGCCGGGCTTTTTAGTGGTAAGAAAATAAATAATATAATATTTGTTTTAAATTTGGTGAAGGTCGATATGTTGTAGTGATTGCTTTCATGAGCATTACATCATCAACAACTTCAAACCATACTGTTCTTCAAGATTATGTGGGTCCCACTCTTTCTATGACAGATTCAGGTACTCAAAACTTATAACCTTTTCTATTTAATATTATTTGATAAAATTTAATTTAATTTAACCCTTTTTGTATATAGATTCTGAAGTAATCGAAGGACCATTTCGAATATCACTAAACTGTCCCTTAAGGTGCGTAATTATATTTTTTAACCCTTTTACTACGTTTTTTATTTATTATTTATTTATTTATTTTCTTGTATTATGAACAGTTTTGCACGTGTAAAACTTCCTGTTAAAGGTCATATGTGCAACCATTATCAAGTAAGTAATTTATACTTTTACGTAATTTTTTTAATTTTTTTTAATGGTAATTTTTGTTTTGTTTTTAATAGTGTTTTGATTATGAGAACTATATGGAAGTAAATTCAAGACTACCATCTTGGAAATGTCCATGTTGTAACCAACATTTAAATTTCACGGATATTCGTATAGATCAGAATATGGTTAAGGTAAGTTAGCTTCTTTTATATATTGCTATAAAGGTCCCTCATCTTTCAAAATGTCCATTTTAGACCCTATCTTCCATTTTTGTGCCTTGCATGTGTTAATCAGGGGTGGAGTTACATAGTAGTTGGGTGAGTCACTGATTTTTCCATTTTTGCATAATATAGGGACCTTTAGTGCAATTTTTGCATAGAGGGACCTATATAGGGATACTATAGGGACCTTTAGTGCAATTTTTGCATACAGGGACCTATATAGGGATACTATAGGGACCTTTTAGTGCAATTTTTGCATACAGGGACCTATATAGGGATACTACAGGGATCTTTTAGTGCAATTTTTGCATTCAGGGACCTATAGTGCAATTTAAACATAATATAGAGGCATATAGTGCAGTTTTTGCATAATACAGGGACCTTTTAGTGCAATTTTTGCATTGAGGGACCTATAGTGCAATTCAAACATAATATAGGGGCACATAGTGCAATTTAAGCATTATATAGGGGCATATAGTGCAATTTTTGCATAATACAGGGACCTTTTAGTGCAAATTTTTGCATTCAGGGACCTATAGTGCAATTTAAACATAATATAGGGGAATATAGTGCAATTTAAGCATAATATAGGGGCACATAGTGCAATTTAAGCATAATACAGGGACCTATAGTGCAATTAGGTCCAAATAAAATAAAATTCAGGGCATTGGGCACAAAAATGAAAGATAGGGTCTGGGATGCAAATTTTGAAAAATGGGGGGCATGTTGGGGAAAACAAGTGAAAGATGAGGGACCTATGGAGCAATTTTTACTATAGTAAAATACAAGTTAATCTAATCTTAATTTAATCTATTCAGGTACTAAAAGAAGTAGGAGAGAATGTTCATGATGTTTTAATCTCTTCAGATGGTTCATGGAAGGTTGTAATCGGAAATGAAAACTCTGATGATAATTTTGTGGGTCCCAGTTCAAGTCCTACTGCAAGTCCTGTTGTGGGTCCCACTGAATCTTCTCCTCCTCCTCCTCCTCCTCCTTCTGAGGGTTTGGATCTTACTGTAGATGATTACGGAACGGAATATTCCAATATAAATATTCCCTCAACAAGTATAGCCAAAAAAGAATTAAATTCAAATTCAAATTCAAATTCAAATCCAAATCGAGCTACTAGTTATGTACAAGATGATTTTTGGTCGGGTATTTTTTTACCTACTACAAATGAATCTGTGGGACCCACTCGAGAATTATCTCCGTTTAACAAGTATAGAAGATTGTCACCTATGTCAAGAAACGTAACTCGTGTACCAAATGCAATACAAGCCCTTCCTGCGCAAAATCCTAATACTTTCGAGGGACTTACTTCGCAATTCTCAAGAAATCATTCTTCTTCTTCTTCTTCTTCTTCTTCTTCACGTATACCTGCTACACCTTCTTTACAACAATATCAACAGGTAAAAATTACATTTTTACCCTTAACTGTTTTAAACTAAAAAAAATTAATTTTACTTGTGTTTTTAACAAACAGGCTCTTAATAATAATAATAATTTATCTCCGGGAATGATGAGATCACCCTATAGTGGTGGTAGTAGTGGAAGTAATCGGGCTTCAGTTATACCAAGATCTGTTAATCGGGCCCAATATACAAGCCCGGTAGAGAATAATATTCCACCACCACCACCGGGTTTTATACAAGAAGAAGAGAATTGGAGACCCACGGGTCGTATGCGTGGGGCATTAACGGGTAGAGAATATACGGATGCGTTACAACAATTTACTCAAGCTCAAAGACCAGTTTTGAATACAAACTCATTATCACGTAATGATGAACTTGTTGAGACAGCTAATAGAGTTGATCATGCTCAAGTTGGGTCCCATATACGTCCACCGCATCAGGGATAGATTTTACTTTTTATATTTTATATGATTATTCTGTAACTATCCTTGTATTTTAATTTCACTTTTTTTTTATAGTCTTTGGAGACCATGTTTGACTAAAAGTATGTAGTCATTTTAAGTCTTTTGAAAATTCACACATAGTCGAACCCAGGGGAAGATCTTATATGTCTGGGGGGATTCTATTGATGTGGAAAAATTCTGTGGATCTTAGAGTTGTTAGCTCGGGTCCTTCTTTTGTAATTGCGGAAATTAAGGAATCTAATAAAGATGTTTGGTACTTGGTGTGTGTATATGCTCCAACATGTGAGAAAGAAAGGAATATGTTATGGGAATCTTTTACGAAATGGTATTCAAAAATAAATGCTCCTACTTTATTCATTGGCGATTTTAATGACATTTCAAGAACGAATGAGAAATTGGGTAAAAGAGGTACTAACTTTGATAGAATTTTAAATTTCAATAACTTCATCAGTCAAAATAATCTTATCGATTTACCGAGTAAGGGATGTTTTTACACATGGACTAATAAAAGAAAAGGGGAGGAGAACGTTAAGGAAAAACTTGATAGGGGATTGGCTTCATTATCATGGTGCGAAAAATTTCCTAATGCATGTATTCAAGTACCTCCAGCAATTGGTTCTGACCACTCACCTCTCATATTATCTATGAATTCTATCAAATCTATATATGAGAAATATTTTATGTTTGAATCGAGATGGCTTGAAAATGAAAAGTGTAAAGTAGTTATCAATGATGTGTGGAAAGAACAAGGTAATATTCAATCCATTAAAGATTTTTGTGAGAAAAGAGATACGCTTTGCCTTGCTCTCACGGGTTGGAGTAAGAAAACTTTTCGTAACAATCGGAAACTTATAGAGAGGTATCAAAATGAATTAACCAATTTACAAAATATGGAAAGTACGGATGATAATTGGCTCAAAGAAAAAGAGTTATATGCAAAATTAGAAGAGGCATGGAAGCAAGAGGAATTATTTTGGGCGGATAAGGCAAGAGACGAATGGATAAAAAAGGAGATAAAAATACAAGATATTTTCATGCTAAAACGATCTTTAGAAGGAAAATTAATAGAATTACGACTATTAAAAATAAAGAAGGATTATGGACAGATAATGAGGCGGAAATCAGAAGTACTATTCAAGATTATTACATTAATTTATTTTCTAATCAAGCGATTAATCAATATCCAGATATCTGTCAATATATACCTCATAAGATATCAGATAAAATGAATGAGGATATTATAAAGATACCAGACTTAGAGGAAGTTAAAAAAGCAGTTTTCGATATGTCGGGATCTAAAGCTCCGGGACCGGATGGCCTTCCTGGAATTTTTTATCAAGAAAATTGGGAAATTCTCAAAGAAGACATATTTACCATTGTTAAGAATTTTTTTGAACTCAATACTCCTCTAAATGGGATTAACGATACCGTGATAACTCTTATACCGAAGGGTGAGTACCAAGAATCGGTAGCGGATTATAGACCAATAGCATGTCTCAATTTTTGCTATAAAATAATATCTAAGATTTTAGCCAATAGATTACAACCATTGATGGATGATCTCATATCCCCTACTCAATCTGCTTTTATCAAAGGAAGGAGTATACAAGACAACATTTTAATCGCGCAAGAGGTGGCTTTTTTTCTTTAAAATAAAAGAAGATCTAAAAAGAATTATGCAGCAGTGAAAATTGACATGGCTAAAGCGTACGATCAAGTCAATTGGAAATTTCTAATTCAAACACTTAAAGCTATTGGTTTTTGTGAAAAGTGGACTGAATGGATCTATAACTGTATATCATCGGTGACACTTCAAGTGAAAGTCAACGGACAGAGATTAAATAAGTTTTCACCTTCCAGAGGAATAAGACAAGGAGACCCGCTATCACCACTTCTCTTTTCTATTCTTACAGAGAGTCTAATAAGTCTCATTAATTTTCAATGCCGGGAAGGAAATATTAAAGGAATTAAAATAACCAGAAATTGTCCAGCTCTTACCCATCTTCTCTTTGCTGATGATGCTCTTTTCTTCATTAACATTGATAAGAATGAAATTGATTACTTCAAGGATACCATTGATATCTTTTGTCAAGCTTCGGGTCAAAGAATTAATTTTCAAAAATCATCTATTATTTTCAGTAAAGGAACACCGGAAAATTTATGTGAAGAGGTGGCTAAACCCCTTAATGTCAAAAGAACGTCCTCTTTCGGTAAATATTTAGGGATTCCTTTTTCTCTCAAAAGGTCAAAATCTGAAAATTTAAACTATGTCAAGGATAAACTTCTCAATAAATCATCAAGTTATTTTGCGAATCTTTTATCAGATGGAGGCAAAGAAGTTCTGATCAAAGCTGTATTACAAGCGATACCCAATTATGCCATGTCCATTTTTGAATTTCCTAAAACATTATGCAAGAAATTATCCGGAATCGTTGCTAATTTCTGGTGGGATTCAAACAACAAGAAAAGAATTCATTGGGTTAAATGGAAGAGGATTGCTAGAGCAAAAAATATTGGAGGTATTGGATTTAGGGATTTTCAAAAAATGAACTTAGCATTATTAGCTAAACAAGCATGGAGAATTATGAGTAATCCGAATTCTCTTGTTGCTAAAGTCTTAAAAGGTATATACTTTCCATGGGATAACATTACTAATACAAAATTAGCAAATAGAAGATCATGGAGTTGGAAAAGTATATATAAAGGAGTACAATTTATTAAACAACACGCAATATGGAAGATTGGGAATGGAATTAATATTAATATTTGGGATCAAAAATGGGTAAATAGTAAGATAACTTTGGAGCGACCTGTGGGTTGTACAATAGAATATGTTGCACAACTCTTTAATCAAGATATGTCCGGCTGGAATATGGATCTTCTCAGACAGTTATTTCCTCCAAATCAAATAAATGACATATGCAAGATACCAGTAATCATTGGAAAAGAGGAGGATAAAATAATTTGGCCACACTCAAAAGATGGAGAATACAGCACTAAATCAGGTTATCATAAATTGGTTGAATTAGAAATTCAAAGTGAAGCCCAAACATCTTCTCAAGGCATGAAAAAAAATAGCAATCTCTGGGATATTATATGGAAATCAAATATAATGAATAAAGTCAGATCGTTTGGATGGAAAGTATGCAATGGAGCTATTCCTACTAAACGAAACTTAAAATCTAGGAAAATTGTTAAAGATGCGACATGTGAATGGTGTGATCTAGACAAAGAAGATATTGAACACCTTTTCATAAAATGCCCTCTTAGCATGGCGGTCTGGACGAATTCAAGATTACAAGTCATGATAGAAAAAGATAAAAAGTATGATATTGGAGAGTGGTTCATTGATCTTAGGAAAAAGTACAGCAGAAATGGATGGGATCAAAGTGAATTTACGGCATATTTTCTTCTGACATTATGGAATATCTGGAAGGCAAAGATGCGAAGTTTTCATGAAAAAACCCCATGGGTTATCAAAGATATTCTTATTAAAATTAATTCAGCGATGAATGATCTATTCAAAAGCAGAATGACTGGTGATAAAGAAGATAAGAATAAAAAAAGGACCACTACTGGTGAGATCAATAATGAAGATATCATTGAGAACAATCCAATTCTTAAAGATGATTCAGAAATTATATTCATGAGTGATGCATCCTTCAAAAAGGACTATGAACCAACAGGTCTGGCGGCTACAGCGATAAACAAAGAAGGCATAGTTGTTCAGAAGATTACTACCAGACAGCTAGTTAGAAGCCCTATCGAAGGTGAAGGTTGGGCGGTTCTTCTTGCTATGAGAAAAGCTGCCAGTTGTAATTTCCGGAGTGTTGCTTTTTACTCCGATAACCTCGAACTTGTTCAAGGTATTGATAAAGATACAGGTCTTCGATGGCAATTATCCCCATTTATTGCTGAAATGAAGAGCTGGTTGAAGAGATTTCCCAATTGGAAAGTCAACTTTGTCAATCGGAAACTTAATAGCGTAACAGATCTTGCAGCAAAGTCAGCTAGACGGAATTTGGATACTTCTAAATGGAGGAACGGAACCCTCAGTGACTATTACGCTTATCTTAAGTCATTGTATAAACGTTGATAATTTATTACCTTGACAAAAAAAAAAAAAAAAAGAGACCATGTTTGACTCTTTATTACATGGCTTTAGTTTCTCCTTTATAATAACTTATGAGATTTTGATGTGGAATGTTTTTGACTTACTAGTATTTTAGTAGATAATATATAGGGTCAAATTTTTATAGTTTGATAGTGGTACCCTAGAAAACTCATTCCTAATTATGCAATGATAATTTTTGAGTTCCTGAAAATGCTTTGCTAAAAATTGGCTAGATTATATGGAAGTCCGATATTCCATCTAAACTCAGAATTTTCAAAGTGCCATTCCTATCATTATCATATGTAAATGTGCAAAAGATAATAAATGTGAATGGTGCAGACTATGTTATAGAATCAGTTGAACACCTTCTAGTGTCATATGTCCATTCAGAATGCAAATTTAAGATAGATTCAAATCAAGTTATTTAAAATTAAGAGATTATTACCCAAAGGGTCTTGAAATCACTACACCGAGACCTAACAAGACCGTCTCTTTTGGCTCTTCTTACTAAAGGCCACTAACTAATTTTAACACTAGAACCTAATTTCCCAATTACTTTCCTACCCTTTTTTATTCTCTATATATACTAAATATTATCATAATATCTTTTAAATCCTAAATTACATTTTCAGAAATATTTCTCTCTCTCTTTCTACCTCTCTCCTCACCTCTTACAATCAACGCCTCTCTTCTCCACTCCATAATATTCCTTCTTTCCATTGCTTCACTTGAAGCACGCAGCCACCAAGCAACCGAAGAAGAGAGCGCGGAGAAGAAGACCGTTGGCATGAACTTCGATGAATACCGCAGTGAAGGTGGAGATTTGACCGATCCGAAATAGAGTTTCGATCTAGGGTTCCGCCATGGAAGGAAGAAATTGATCTGCTGCACAATAATCTCTAAGATTGGATCCGAAAGCCATGGATAAACGAAGTTGTTTTTGTGCTTATATTTGTGAAGAAGAAGCTTGGATCTCCGGTAGCAAGTCGATTCGAGATGCTCAGCAAGTTTATGTAGCAGATTTGTTCTTGCTTCGTGTTTCTGTTTATTTTTTTGGTCTTTTGCGCTCAGAACTTTTGCGCTCAGAACTTTTGCGCTCAGAACTTTTGCACACAGAACTTTTTGCGCTCAACACTGTTGGCGATTAAAAATCTGGCGTTAATGGAACTTTTGCACTCAGACTCAGAACTTTTGCACTCAGACTCAGAACTTTTGCACTCAGACTCAGAACTTTTGCACTCAGACTCAGAACTTTTGCGCTCAACACTGTTGGCGATTAAAAATCTGGCGTTAATGGAACTTTTGCACTCAGACTCAGAACTTTTGCACTCAGACTCAGAACTTTTGCACTCAGACTCAGAACTTTTGCACTCAGACTCAGAACTTTTGCACTCAGACTCAGAATTTTTGCACTCAGACTCAGAACTTTTTTCCAGACTCAGAACTATTTTCCAGACTCAGAACTTTTTTCCACGCTCAGAACTTTTTCCGGCGGTGGCCGGAGGTGGCCGGTGGTGATCGGTGGTTGTGGTCGGAGCTGGAAAATATTTGATAATTAATGAAAGAGGAGAGAGAAAAAATGATAAAGGAGGAGAGAGATTAATGGTAATGGAGGAGAGAGAGTAATGGTAGTGGAGGAGAGAGAAATAATCTATTTTTTTGTCTTATATGCACTAGAAGGGTAATTATGACATTGGACATTTTATTGGCCTCTAAGAAGGAGAGAGGAATTGACTAGCTCCTAAGTGGCACATTGATTTTTTCTCAAGTCTCCTTGGGTAATTGACCCTAAAATTAATGATTGGATTATTAAGATTATTCACATGTTTAATAGTAATGTATGGAATGTAAAAATTATCACGACCTATATTCTCTACACATTGTGGAATCAACTTGAGAACAGATGATAAGATGATTTTTGAGTTGTTTGGTGTTTTTAACCTTACTCTGCATCAAGACCCATTTCATACTCGAAGGGACACACAAACTTTGCAGAAGTTGATTGCTAAGGAGGAAAACGAGATATGTTGGTTCAATGATACGTCTTTTTATCAATTCATGGGAAGCCTCTGGAATCGCATTGGTAGCTATCAACAGACAAGGGATCATTATAAATGAAGAAACGTCGCATTGGTAGCTATCAACAAACAAGGGATCATTATTAATGAAGAAACATGACGTATTTAAATTAAACCAGTTGCGGAGGGTGAGGGCTGAACCTTGTTGGGGGTCATTAGGTTGGCAACCAAGATGAATCACCCGAACAATTCTATTTGCTATGATAACCTAGAATTTATTAAAAAAAATTGCCAATTTATCATGCGTTATTGAGTATCCTACCTATTATTTAATGAAATCCAGATATGGTTGTGCAAATTCCTTGCTTGGAAAGTCAACCACATCCCCTAATCAAAACAAAGACACCGTCTGCAAAATATACTCGATAAAACATTAACATCTCTATATAGATAGACAAATCAATGGATAGAATCATCATGTTACTTGTAAACTTGTATACACGTTCTGGTATTAATTGATAATAGGTTAAATTCTTTCTTTTTCGTTGCAATCTTTTTTTTTCTCATATTAAAGAAATTTTCTTGAAAAAACGAGGGTGATAGACCTATAGAGTTTTAGAGAATAGATTTTTGGCCTATAAGAACTAGTAGGAATCTTATTTCTTTATAGAGAGACCTCAAACATGACCAAATACTAAAATACCTTTACTAACATTAAAAGACAAAATGAGTGATGTCATGTTCATCTCTCTCCATTATCTACCTACCTCCGACCACCCGGAAACCGGTCACCGGCCATCGAAAAAATATAGAGTTTCGAAAAAAATTGATGAGTTAAAAAAAACGATGAGTACTCTATAAAAATTAATGAGTATTCTATAAAAAATGATGAGTATTCGATAAAAAGTAATGAGTATTTTATAAAAATACTGAGTATTATTAAAAAAAATTGAGTATCACTTTTACAACCCATTATTACAAGAGAACAAATAAACTAACTAATTACAACAGCTATTGAATCGTTGAACAAATAAACTAACTAATTACAACAAAAAAAACAGACTAAAATATCTGGTTTGACTAGATCTTACAAAAAAAAGAAATACAACAATGGTACTCCTAAACCAGTAAAACAACCTCCACTCTAACAAGTACACCACCACCACTCTAACCCAGTACACCGCCGCCTAAGAGGATCTCCTTCGCTGCCATGCCATTACTGGAGCTACGACGTGGAGCTGTGTTTCTGCAGCAATGGAGCTGTGCTTCTTCGTCTGGATCTGCAGCTACAAGATGAAGACGAACGTGCTGCTTACCGTCGAGATCCAATAATGGCGAAGACGAAACCGCTGGTCCCTTCATCTCCAGCAACATCTCATCTCCGGCAGTAGTCTCTCCCTTCATCTCCAGCAGCCCAGCTATCGAACTCAGTAGCTAAGCTATTCGTTCTCTCCTTTGCACTCGTTCTTCGTAGCCATGGCAGAGAAGATCCATGGCAGCCATGAACGAAGTATATGAAGATGCAACCATGAACGGAGCAAGTCACGAACGGATACACAGAGGCGGAGGCACGTTAGGGTTAGGGGGGTCCATGGCCCCCCCTGGTTTTTAAAAAAAAAATATAACTACTTTAAAAAAAGAAATTATAAGTAATTAACCTTAAATATTTATAAAAATTTTCATTTGGCCCCCTTAACTTTTAAGATTTATTTTATTAGACTTTAAATTATTTTATTTAATGATTTTCTTTTATTTTTACAACAAAATATGTGTTATTTTGTAAAAAAAAAAGAAATTTATCAAATAATTAATCACAAAAATTAATATGCGGACTTATATTGCAAACCTTACACAATACAGGTACATATAGTGCATTTTTTTAATAATATAAGAACCTATTTTGCAATTTTTACGTAATATATAGACTTATCATGCAAATATGGTGGAAAAAAAAAATTCGGGAGCAATGCCCCCGAACCCCCTTGGCCCCCCCTAACACAAAATCCTGGCTCCGCCCCTGCGGATACATCTACTTCGTAGCCACGAACAGAGAACGGGAAAACGACGCTGCCATAGCTGATTTCCTTCTACGACAAGATGATTTGCTTCACGAATGGAGAACAGGAAAACGGAGCTGCCATGATTTGTATCCTTCTCCGACGAGTTGTTTTGCTTCACGAACGGAACTCAGGCGAAACGACGGCTTGTGTAGGTGACGAAGCTGCTGTTTCTTCGCCTGGAACTGTTCGACCTTTGTCGGATTTTCAGTGGTCTTTCTGGCACCGATATGGTGCAGTGGTTTCCTTGAGGGGGTGAGGAGAGAATGTAAAGAGAGAATATGAGAAGAATTAGGGTTACGAGGAAGGGAACGTGAATAGTGAAAAGGTAATAAATAAGTTTATATAGGAAATAAAAAATAAAAGAGGGTAAATTTGTAAATAAGATTTTTATCTAGTATTAAAATCTAGTTGAGTTCTTTAATGAGAAGAAAAAAAATAGAATTGAAAAATAGAATTCGGTTAGTATTAGGGGAGTTTTTTTTATTTTAACATTTTTTTTAAAAGATATTAGTATTTCAGCGTAGCTAAGAAAATAATTACGGACTTAGCACCCGGGCGGTAACCCGTTTACCGCCCCTAGTTAATTTTTTAATTAACGAAGGGCGGAAATCGGGAATCCGCCCTTAGTTCAAAAATTAAAAAAAAAACACGCTTAATTAAAAAACTGAGCGCCAGGAGGGCGGTATGCCCATTACCGCCCATAGAACAAATTTTTAATAAAACGAAGGGCGCTCAACGGGAGACCGCCCTTAACTCTTTATACCTTCTTCCCCAAATCTTAAACCCCATTTCTGAAAAATAATAAAACCAACCCAAAACCGCCCAGCCCCGCCCCCTGCCGCCGTTGAAGCCGTTTCTATTGCTGCCGTTGAAGCCGCCACCGCCACTGTGCCCCGCCCTTGAGCTCCCTCCCTTCCCTTGATTCTACATCTTTTAACCAAAAAAAAAGGTTAGGGTTCTTAATTTTTTTTTTATTTCGAATAATTTAATCCATCCATGCATGTAATTGTTATGATAGATTGTGTTAGTTATTTGATAAATTTAGGTAATTGTACATTTTTTCCTTTTTAATTTTGTTAATTGCAAAAGTGGTCCTTGTTATTTTGGTTAATTGCAATATAGCCCCTAATTTGTATATTACTAGAATTTAAGTTAAATGATAATTTTTAGTTAATTGCACAAATAGTCCTTTTTTATTGTGAGAATTACATAATTGGTCCTTTAAGTTTTATATAATTGCATATAAGCCCCTACATTTCAAAATCCGATTATTTAAAGTTAATTGCGTAAATGGTCATTTTTAATTTTGATATTTGCACTATTGGTCCTTTAAGTTTTACACAATTTCATTTAAGCCCTACATTGAAAATATCTTTTTCTTGATAGGTAGAATGGCTCCGAGTAGCAATTCAAATACGCTTTTGTGGAGAAACCAAACATGAACACCTAAGTGAACGGGTTTGGAAAAACGTAAGTTTTTTAGTGTATTTATATAATTTAATTTATTTTCGTAATACTTATATATATATATATATATATATATATATATATATATATATATATTTGGGTTATAGGGAAGAGATGTCGGTGCCACGATAAAACCATTAACCATAACTCCGTGGCAATTGGACCCACGGGTGGTCCCGCTTGTCGAACAAGTCGGGTTTGGCGAGATTCGGAAGATTGAGCGGATAGTATTGGATCACGCTCTACTATCCGCGATGGCTGAAAGGTGGAGACGGGAGACTCACACCTTTCATATACCCGTTGGTGAGATGACCGTCACGCTACGAGACGTATCCATGATCTTGGGATTACCAATTAGAGGACAAGTGGTGACCGATCCTCCTCAGGCTAACTTTGACTTTCAAGAAACGTGTCATCATTTATTTGGTGTGGTTCCGACACCCGATAGCAATGGGCGTAAGATAATAAACATATTTTTCGATCCTTTGTAAGATATTTTTTTAAACAAGTCAAAAAAAAGGTCCACGATTCTATCGTCTCTTCATCGGCTAAACCATAAGCTAACGGGAATAGTTGATTGTTCGCATCGTACCCAACTGCAATAAGTAGTTTAACGTTATATTTTCCATATAAATGTGTGGCATCAATGCTAACCACGGGCATCATATGCTTGAAACCTTCAATATTAGGTCCATATGCCCAAAAAACCATATTAAATGTAGCTTGGTTACCGATCACACGTTTGTACTCAAACTCGTATATTGTTCCTCGGTTGGTGATTCGCAAAGCGTTCAAAAGTTTAGGCAAATCTGTGAACACACGTTCATGCGTTTCGAATAATTTTTCGAGCACTTTTTGTTTACCACGCCATGCCTTAGCATACGAAATGAAATGACCATAGTCCTTATGTATTTGAGTTTGAATCAATCCAATCTTCATAGCTATATCGGTATTCACCATCGCGAATATTTCATCCCTTACAAAATCCGAACTCAATTGCCGGTGATTTTTTACGCGTATTCCGTAATGACACTTATGTCCTTCTAACCTAGTAATTTGCCACACATTATTACTACTATTAAAAGTACCACGAATATAAAATGGACACCCGTCTTTAGCGTGTACACAAATGCGTGTAATATATTTATTTGTTGTCCTTTCCGATTTACATTCCTTGTGGTTTTTAAGGTGCCACCTACTCACGTCTAACAAAAGAGCACGCCTAGAAGCGTACCGCTCACCCAACATGAGATTAACTCCTTTCACCATGGAAGATGGTTGACTCTTTTCCCAATCATGACACTCGACTCTTTCACTCATATCAAGAGGACCAAAATTGTAATTAGTTGGATTAGAGCAATCATCATCGTCATCGCCGTCTTCACCACTAACTTCACCCTCATCACTATATCCATGATAACCCTCTTCATCGGATGCCTCCGAATCCGTTTCACTTTCACTACCATGTTCACTATCAAAATCACGAATTGTCTCGCGAATCGGCTCAAGAGGTGTGGATGTATTACCACGCTCGTAAATTTTTTTTTCACTTTCTCGCGCGAATTGTACGCTTGTGTTTTCCGAATTTCTTTAACCACGACATAAATCTCGATAGCTTGGTATTGTTCGTTCCTCGCCCCACCAATCATCGCATTGATTGTCTCATCCCCAACATCTATCACATGATACCGTGGAGGGTTTGCCGAAACCGGACAACGCCATTTCAAATCGAAAATCACTTCATTTTCGTTCCACTTGCAATTTGAACACACGGCTTGTTTTAACCCAATTAGCCCAATATCTCCTCCGGTCATAAAAGCTTTACAATCTCCCCCGTTATATTCAACAACACCGTTACCGCTTTGAACAATATCTCCCCGATAAAAACATAACCACATAACATTCATTTTTTCCTAAAAGCCAATAATACACACAACCAAATCAATACTAAATCAAACACAATAAATAAAAGCTATTTTAAACTACTCAACACTAAATCAAACACAATATATAAAACCTAGTTTAAACTACTCAATTTAAACCACAAACTCCAAAACTATTATTAAAAACAAAAACATACTTTTCTTATTTAAATATAATAGATATAATACAAAATGGATAGAGTAATTACCTTCAAGGTGAGATATCCAAGAATTTGATGAAATAGTGGTAGATTTTAGGATGAATTTGGGTGTAGAAGAGAGAAATGGGGATTTTGTGGTATACTTTTTCGGATTAGGGTTTATGAATTGGGGGAGAATGTATATTCAAAGAGGGGCGGTCTCCCAGTGACCGCCCTTCGTTTTTTTAAAAATTTGTAATAGGGGCGGTAATGGTCAAAATCTTTAAAAGAAATACTTATAGAAAAATCCGCTTATTTCATTTTTTTACACTAAAGAATTAATAAAGAATTAAGAATCCCTCTCAATCCAAACATACCCATTGACCGACAATAAATTCCAAACATACCCTAAGCTCCATTATCAATTTGATCTTTGAAGCAATACACAATTCTTTGGCAGAAGACTACAAATTTGAACTTTGAAGCACCATCATCACTGAAAATGGTGATTTTCGACGGCCACAATACTAATGATTACGTGTTAACGGCGTCGTATACTGATCAATTTCGCATCTCGCTTGTTCCGACGGCTTAGCTTTGCACATTCTCAAATTCTTCAACCTCTTGTTAGGTATTATACATATATGCATAATATTTGTTTTATATATATATATTATGTTAATTTGCTTATATTATCTGTTTAGCTTTTCATTTCTTATATTTTGTGTCTTACGCTCTATTTCTATCGATGATTTTGCTTATATATTTGTTCACTTGTAACTTTAATAATATTTTAATAGAATTGGTTTAGAATAATCTGAAATTTTTATATTAATAATCATCATTTGCAAGGGAAAATCAAATTACACTAAAACAAGTCTAAGATACAGTTATTAGAAGCATATACACTTGAAATTGTTACAATAAGGAACTATTATAGTTCAATAGATTTCTCTAATCACACTTATAATTAATGTGCCTTCTTATAGTAGTTTCGACAAGAATTTCATAATATTTCCTCCAGATTGAACTATTTAAACATATAATGCATAAGAATCAATATATTTCTTGTACTTTCTCTATATGATATCACAATTCTCTATATGATATCACAAACACTTACAGTATACACGTCATATAATAAATCCTACGTGGCATAAACGATAAATATTTTATCAATAAGGGGCCACATTGTAATATTTAAAAGATTGATAAGCCCTCACACATACACCTAAAGTAGTAGCTGCCGTATCAACACACTTAAAAGACAGATTAAACATTGTTTCGATTGACTCGAAAAAACATTCTCCTTCTAAAAATCAAATTAGATTCATCAGATTTCGAGTTTAATATGGTGGAATTAATATATCCAGATATAACAAATCCTCACACATTTCGATCTGGATGCATCAATCTTTATCGGTTTTTTTCTACTTTAAATCTTATTTTTTCATATATGCGAAAAGAATTCATGTTTGTGTGTTTAATTTACGTTTAAATTAGGAATTAAAATATAGTAATGTATTTAGAAGATTATATATGACTAAATATTCTTAACAAATGCAGATCCATCGATGAATCGATCGCGAATAATGAGATTCCAAGCAATTTTCAAGAATTGCCTTCGCAAATAAATCATGTATTTTTTTCATCCTTCAATTAAATATTTAATTAAATCGTCAAACAATTACTTTCCTTATTTATAATTAATTCTATGTGTTTTTTCAGTATTGTGAAATTGCGTTAAACTTAGAAAACTCAGCTCTACAAGCTGATATTTTAGCACTTATGTACTCTATTAAGGTAAGGTGTAATTAATTAAATTCATTGTTATTTAAATTTAAATTTAAATATTATTTACTGATCATATGTTTTATTTTGCAAGTTTGCTTATCCTATGGATTGGTTCTGTATTGGAGATATTATCAAACTTTGTCAACTTCGAGAAAAGGTTATTCTGTAATTTATTTACTGTGACTGAGTTAACTCAGTTATAATTTACTAAAACTATTTATTGTATATATATAGGTATGGATCAGATTTCGCAGAAATAAAATAAGTTTCAACACTGAAGCAAATTTTTTACTTCCTACAGTTTCAACAATTATGTCGAGGTGAGAATATTATTATTATTATTATTTAAATTTTTCAATGATTTTTTTTTCTAATCTAAGATAATTTGATTTCCTATTTTTAATATGTAGATTCTATCCGAGACTGAAAATGGGAGATATACTAGCTACTGTTGAAATTAAGGTAATAATATATGTTAAAATACAATCGTATTGAGGGTAAAATTGGTATTTTACATTCATTTTGTTACAGGAAGGAGAAGGAATATATTCACATTGCTTTAAAATATCAAGTGAAAACTATCCAAATCTGATAGATACTGTAAGTATTTTAGTAATTAGTTGACTTTTTTTTTTGGTTTTTTAAAAATTAAAATTTGTTTTTGCAGAGGTTTTTTATAGCGAAAATCGATGATAATGAGACATCTTCATGTCTCGTTACACCAAATAACATAAAGTAAGTTATTTTTTTTACTTGTTATAGTAAAAAAATGAATTTATTTTAATTAATCATTTTATTGATTTAAACTTTGTTAGATTTCTCTTGAATGATGAATTAATTACGGAAAGGAGTAATTTGAATTGGGTATGTTACACTTTTATCGAATATTGATATTAATATAAATATATTTTCAAATTTAATAAAAAAGGTTTTTTTTTTTTACAGAATACTGGACCTGTAATGCCTACACCTGTCTATAACTTACTAAAACCTAGAAAAAATCTGTTTCAAGCCCTTGGTGATTTTAGAGGTATGACACATAAATGGGTCCCACTTTTAATTGACACGTAAAATGTCTTTGAAAATCTTTTGTAGGTCGTTATATTGTGATTATTGGTGTTATGAGTATGGTAGATTCACCTGACCATTCTACCCTTGAAACTTATGTACAACCAAGTCTTTTAACTCCAGATTCAGGTATATATTATTATTAGTACATTAGTGAGAATAAAATTATTTAAATTACATTTTTTATTTGAATGTGTATAGATTGTGATTTAACTGTGGGACCATCTATAATATCATTGAAATGTCCTATAAGGTAATTATATATCTTTGTAATTATATATTTATGGAAAGAAGAAATAACATTTTTTTGTAATTTTTTATTTATTTTAACAGCTCGACTCGTATAAAGATTCCTGTTAAAGGTCATTTATGTAAGCATCTTCAGGTGAGTTTCTATTTTTTTTTTTGTGTTTAATTTAGTTTATATTAATTTGTTTTTTTTTTTTTGTGAAAGTGTTTTGACTATGAGAATTTTATGGAGATAAATTCAAGGGTACCATGTTGGAGGTGTGTGTATTGTAATGCTAATCTTACATTCGAATACATACGTATTGATCAGAAGATGTTTAAGGTAATTTTAATTGTATGTGGATTTTAATTTTGAAGTAATTATGGAATTTTATAATTATTTTTTTCAGGTGTTAAAAGAGGTGAAGGAGGATGTGAATGATGTTGTATTTTTATTGGATGGTACATGGAAAGTTGTAACGGAGAGTGATGATGATCTAACGGTTAGAAATGGTTCATCTGAGATTGAGATTGTGGATCTCACCGGTGATACTGATGATGATGATGAAACTGAGATGAGATCTGGGCCGTTGAAGACAACACAAAGCCAGAGAGGTGTAGCACCACCACCACTAATGACAAATTATTTTAATCCGGTGCAAGATTCACATATAGGCTCCTCATCTTCATTACAGCAATATGAAGAACAGGTAATTTACAGTTTTGCCACTTGAAGTAACCATTTGATATGAAGCCCGGCCCGGCACTGATTTGTTTCTGTTCAACAGGAAGGGATTGGTGGGAGTCAACAAGTAGGGACAATGTGGGACAACAATCGGGGTTTTCTTCACCACCAGGCGGCCTCTTCTTCAAACCCGGTAGAGAATATAGCACCACCACTATCACCGCTACCACCACCAGGTTTCATGAATATACAAGAAGAAGAAGAGAATTGGTGGGGCTCTGTCTGGAAATGAATACGAGGAAGCTTTTTAAAGAAAAATTGTATTTGTGCTTTTTAAGAAAAATTTCTGATCGAAATTCTTTGCTAGTTGATACTCTTTCTTTAGTATTTGTAACTTTCTTCATACTTTTCTGACTTTTGTGTTCTTTGAAGAAAATACTTTGATTTTCGTTATAGCTGGTAAGCTTTTTTAAGTAGTTGATACATTTTAATGCCATCAGTGTTTCTCTTTATATAAAAAGTATCAAGGTCAAAATTAGACCATTTTTATTTGGAAGATATAGGAGTTGCCCACAATATTTGGCCTTTTACATTATCAAGACATCTTTTCCCCAATTTTTCCAATATCACTTTTATTAATTAACTTCAAGTAATGGTACAATAAATGACCTTATACTTGATGAATAGGGGTAATAAAGTAAATATGGAGTGTATTTAATATTTTTTTTTTAATCTTTGTGTCATAAAAAGTAAGACAAACAAAATTGTACGGAGGGAGTATATCATAAGGATAAAACTGGAGTATTTTATTGTTTGTAAACTATCCATTCACTTAGCTATATAATATCTGAAGGACAGAAGAAAAACAAGGAGAGAATCACTATTGTCATTTGCTGTAAGGGTGATGGATCTGTAAGAGTCTATTAAGACACTTTTTAGATAACACGAAGTAATGTAAGATGCGTCCTTGCGATTCATCTTGGACTTATATACGAGAAAATGAAAAAAAAAAAAAAAATACTCATTTGAAAACAATTGTTCAAGATAACACTCTAACAAAGTTAACCAAATAGGATTCATTATGCCTCTAGACTTGGGCGCTAATGGAAGCTGATATGAATCATTTCATGGAACTGTACTTGGTGATCGATCTTAAATACTATTCTTATCCATTCAATAACAAGGATTATATTTAATTATCTTGATAATTTACTATTACATTTGTCCTCAGTAAATGTAGCTTTTCTTGCTTGTACAGATTATATTAGCTGCCAGGTACAATAAAATCTTTAAAAACTCCTATTTAGGCACACACAATCATCGTTTTGGCATATCCGTGAGGTTCCTTTCTCTCTTTTAAATACATACATATACACATTGCTTTACACGAGTTTTTGTGATTTCAGAAACATGATTTTTGGTTATATAACCTGAAGCATTGATAAAAGCTAAAACTGTATACAAAATTCATTACAGCAATTCTCACCTGAAACTGTAATATTTATCATAGACACCACTAAAACAAATAAAGTAGTGAGTAGTAATATTCCTTGACAACACTATGTAGATATTTACACACCACATTATTTACTAAAACTGAGAAACAACACCAGAAAAAAAAAACATTTACAAAGACCCTAAAGATTGTTAAAAGCTTAGATCTGTTGAATCATATTAAGAAGTTTAGGATGTTGATCAATACATTCACATATAATTTCAAAAGTAGTTGCATCCGCTGAGAAACCCATCTTGTCTCATTTCCTTCACTAATTTAATTGCTTCTTCATACTTTTCTTTCTTTAAAAACCCTTGGATAATAACATTGTAAGTCACACTATCTGGCGAGAAACCATAACTCTTCATACTTAAAACCCACTCTCTTGCATCTTCTAATAAACCTTTCCGACAAAGTCCACCTATCATAATAGTATGCGTATATATATCAGCCTCCAAACCTTTCTACGAATAAATTGTCAAAAATATCTCTTGCAGAGTCAACCTTTTTCTCTCTACATAATCCATGAATCATTGTATTATATATCACAATTCTACAGCCTCAACTCCTCTAGCTTTACTAAAGAGACCCTTTATCAGGGTGTTATACGTAACTATATCAGGGACAAATCCACACTTGAAGAAACAGCCTAGAAGCGCAAAGCCTGAATTGATGCATTTCAAAGAACAATAACAGTTTAATGTAATATTCATCGATCGAAACCCCCAAAATTCGCATTTCTTTGAAAAGAGAAATAACAGCGAAGTGTTGTTTCATCTTTACAACAACACACAATAGCTTATTGTAGTCTATAACAGAAGGCTTAGGTCGCATTCGTATCATTCGATGCAGTGCAATTCGAGCTTCTTCAACATTATTGATATCTTTTATAAAACCGGACGAGATTGAAGAATAAGATGAAATTGAACCGTTACAGAAGTGGAAAAAAGGCTTACCAATTTCGTTTAAGGAAGAAGGAGAAGATCGAAAGCAGATCCGAAACCACCCAATTGAAGATCTATTCAGCTTCATCTTCAATTCCTGTTTTTCTTTTTTTAAATTTTTTTTGTTAAAATTAACCACAATAACTCGATGAGTTATTTGCTTAAAAAGTCCACAAACTCAATAATACACCCTTAAAGAGTCCACCCAATTATTTCACCCTAAAAAGGTCCAGCATTTTAATTGATATATCATCCTTACCTTACCCCGGTAGTAATTGATTTCATAAGAAACTTCCATAATTATCTCAATCCATTAATATCTTTTGTAATTGATTCCTCTTTTAAATCATATCTAATTAATCCAAAAAAAATCAATTCATATAAAACATAAAAGAAAAAGTAGACGCTGGAGAACAATGAAGCCGACCACCACTCCCTTCACGCCGCCCTCTCCGTCGCTCCATAAAATAAGAATGAAAAGCCTTACGAAGATTCGTCGAAGATTTGTGGAAATGAAGACGTCCTTCAATCCGACGATGTTTATAGGAGCAGCAGACAGATCAGGTGGGCAGCAGCGCAGAAATAGGAGCAGCGACATTGGAAATGGACCCATCAGCGAACAGCAGCAGGTTCCAGGAGGGTCTTCTCCACGCCAGGGACCTGGTATGAAATTTATTAATAATATTAATTCTGCATTTTGTGGTGCGACAGTAGGAGGGCTTGAAAGGTGGACCAGGCTGTCAATTGATGAAGTGCCTTTGTGCTAGCTTTTGTATCGATTGATGGCGACCATTTTATGTGTTTCAACTATCAAGTATCCTGCACAAATCGGAGTTGAAGACACTACACATTTCTGATGGGTTACGTGTGGAATATCAGTGGTGTGTTAGTTAGTATCGGTGGTTTGTACGGTTGGGTTACGTGTTGACACACTGCACATTTCTGATGGGTCACGTGTGGAATATCAGTGGTGTGCTAGTTAATATCGGTGGTTTGTACTGATGGGTTACATGTGGACACACTGCACATTTCTAATGGGTTACGTGTTGAATATCAGCGGTGTGTTAGTTAACATCAGCGGTGTGCTAGTTAATATCGGTGGTTTGTAATTACGGGTGCAATTTATTTTGTAATTACTACGCAAATATTAAACAAAAATATATAATCATTTATTCATTTTATTATTTTTGTTTTGAATTTTAATTTAATGTTTTCCCTTTTTTGTTTTGCAATCAATTGATCGATTGCATATAATTAGGAAATTAGTTTTGGTAAGTCAAACAATATTAATAGAGCAAAAGGGCAATCCATACATTTTCTGTGGGGTGGACCTGATGGGCAACTGAAAATAATCTGTGGACTCTTCCAATCAATCACCCTATCTCGATATAATAAAGAAAAATAATCTCGTATCATTATTCTGTGGAATTCTTTTTTTTTTGACATAGTTATTCTGTGGAATTCAATGGTTACTATATTGATATGAATATCGTAACTATAAGTAGCTGCGTAACTGGTGTTGCCTAGGGTGTTATAAAAATAAGATAAATAAACGCTGAAAACAATGCACTAAAGCACCCTAGACAAGCACGATACTGCAAGTATTACAGAACGTATGCAAGTTCTAATGATAAGTTGAATTCGTTCTCAGGGACTTAGTGTGTTATACACGAATGAGCAGAAATAACGAGTAGACAGTGATTAATTAAAAGACAGAAAATAAATTGGAATAAATTCGAGATAATTAATTAAACTAAATAAAAGTAAAGACAATAAAATAAGAGATAAGAAATATGAGATGAGAAGTATAGCTTAGGTTTTGCTAGTATGCACTAATCCTTCTAATTCTTTCTATCAAATCTAGTTAATAAGGGAGATAATTAGCTCTCAGATACTTAGTTAGGATTCTAAATTCCCTCTCTTAGACCTGGAGAGCGACTAAGGGGGCTACAGATGTTGGAAAAATAACAATATCACTGGTTTTCAAATAGAGAAATGGAGTTCCAAAAGAAAAACAAAAGATAATTTTCAATTAAAGTAACATTACACTATTACAATAAATTGAAAATAACGAAAACTTACACGGAATAAAGAAAAGATTACACAGTATATAACTTGCGTTAAAAAGATATTCCGGTCATGCCGGTTATCTCTAACAAATTCTACTCTAAATTATATCAGAAATTTGAGAGAGAAGTAGAGTAGTCTTTTCTTGTTCTTAGTTTTCGTCTACATACTATTCTATATTCTATTCTCTATAGAATAGCTTTTTCCTATTCTCTCTAGGATATTTTCATTTCTCTTCTCTTCTCTCTAGATTTTTCCATTCTCTCAAGAATAATCTTTTTTTTTTCTCCTCTTAAAATGAAAGTGACAAAGTCACTATTTATAGAAGAAAAAGCAAGACAAGAAAACCGTCACATTAATGCTCATATTAAAGTCGTCCGTTTTTTCTTTATCAAGTTTTTGTAACCCCCATAACAACTAATACATAAAGAACCATTAATCCATAATGAAGAATAAGGAATAATTCTAATGGTTTTTTCCCCAAATAATAAAGTGGGACTATTATACACAAATGGTATTTTCCACTTCTTCAAAAAATATGAAAGAATAAATAAAATAAATTGTCTTTATTTAAAAAATTCCAACAATCCCCCACTCATGTTCTTTGGGAAAGAAGGTGAACAGGTTTCCATAAATATCAGCATTTGGGTGAATTGTACTTAAGTGTCAATATCTTTCGATTTGAATTGATACGTAGTGAAGTGAGGCAACCACCAAAAACATATCAAGTGAACGTACTCTTGAACTTGATAGTTTTCGATCGAGACCCTCACAGCACATACTCTACCCGACTGATAGTTACAGATTCCTCAAACATCACCCTTTCCATGCACATAGGTGATCTCCAAGAGCGTCTAGCCTCATTAGCCGACCCTCTCGGATTTCGAGATCATTAAGAGCAATAAAGCTCATCCTCATCATGTGTCTCTCTAATTCATCAAGTCCTTTCTCTTTAGGACCAACCTTACGGGCTATGAATTTGTGGTGATTCTAACAACTCATCCCTTTGGAACATCAATGACGTCTCCTTGTAATCATATTATGAGCAATATACAACAACCTCAACGGTGAATTCATCAAATCCATCTCAAAAGGACCACCACGCATGGCTATGAATTCATTAAGTATGAGGAATATATAACAACCTAAACGGTGAATTCATCAAGTCCGTCTCAATAGGACCACCACACATGGCTATGAATTCATTAAGTTTTAATTTGCTCATGTATGCACAATTTACATTATATGGATGAGAAGTTAGTGAATCATATAGATCAATAGTACATCTCTCGTACTTTATTAAATAAAAAATTATAATAACCCAATGGTCACCACTTTAGTCTCTTTACAATATGGACAATACCAAGTTGGGTTTCATTCATTCAGGGCATCATACTCATTATAATTATTTTATATCCATTAAGGGGTACACACCCCCCACAATTCTCTTATTTATGAATACTAGTATTATAAATATTTTCTTTTTTTTACTAGATATTATATCAATGGAGTCAAACCTTTCCAACAAAGTGAGACTAACTAAGGTAAATTCTATAATTGACTCTATCGAATTTTTCCCTTAGGCTCATCTTTCCCCACATATTTTATTCACAAATAGAATAATAAAAGAAGTAAGTCCCATGAATGAAAGTACCAAAAGTGGATCATGTCGTACACATATTGATAAAAGTGTAGCACAAACCGATCCATCTTTTATTAGGATTCTATTTCATTAACACGGTGCCCATAAAAAAAAACACAAAACAATTTCCTTAGTTTTCATACTTTATCCCCTTAATCCAAAACCACCAACCCTTCATGTTGCACCATATAGATCTCTTCACATAGATCTTCATTCACACATATATTTAATATCCAATTGATATATATTCATGTTTGTGAATGAAATTTAGGGCAACAAGAGTTAAAAAGTGATAATATAAGGGGCCAAAGTAATCCTTAAACTCATAAAAACGAGGAAACCTAAGGACTTATCCATGAGTCGATTCACTTTTCGACTTGTATGAGACTAATTAGATCTTGTTGGGTCATTTCCCGGTGACGTACTTATTCTCATCAGAATCATCACCCTCATGCCTTTTCTAAACCGTTTCACAGATAGTCTTTGTTGACTTCTCAACGGTACACAAATAAAAGGAGGGTTTCGTCACATTATCCAAGATCCATCCTCTAACCACTGAATTAGCTTTCTTGAACCCAATTTTTAGAGCCAGAAACCTAGCATGTAGTTCTTTGGTATATTCCCCATTGGCCTCAATGGCAGGGAATACCTTGAGAACGGCAAGGTCTAGTTCATGTTGTTCAAGACATATCAGTGGCTTTTGTGCCCAACGTTTGTAGTTGGAACCATTGAAAGGCTCCAACATAGTCACGTCGGAAAGACATTTGCATTCAATAATGAAACAACTGCCAAGATAGGAAAACCATTTTAAAAAACAACAACCAGTGATATAAAAGTAATATCTTTTTAAATTGTTGGAAAAATAACAATATCACTGGTTTTCAAATAGAGAAATGGAGTTCCAAAAGAAAAACAAAAGATAATTTTCAATTAAAGTAACATTACACTATTACAATAAATTGAAAATAACGAAAACTTACACGGAATAAAGAAAAGATTACACAGTATATAACTTGCGTTAAAAAGATATTCCGGTCATGCCGGTTATCTCTAACAAATTCTACTCTAAATTATATCAGAAATTTGAGAGAGAAGTAGAGTAGTCTTTTCTTGTTCTTAGTTTTCGTCTACATACTATTCTATATTCTATTCTCTATAGAATAGCCTTTTCCTATTCTCTCTAGGATATTTTCATTTCTCTTCTCTTCTCTCTAGATTTTTCCATTCTCTCAAGAATAATCTTTTTTTTTCTCCTCTTAAAATGAAAGTGACAAAGTCACTATTTATAGAAGAAAAAGCAAGACAAGAAAACCGTCACATTAATGCTCATATTAAAGTCGTCCGTTTTTTCTTTATCAAGTTTTTGTAACCCCCATAACAACTAATACATAAAGAACTATTAATCCATAATGAAGAATAAGGAATAATTCTAATGGTTTTTTTCCCCAAATAATAAAGTGGGACTATTATACACAAATGGTATTTTCCACTTCTTCAAAAAACATGAAAGAATAAATAAAATAAATTGTCTTTATTTAAAAAATTCCAACAACAGACACACCACGAGGCAGCCTAAACTTAGGGTTATCAAGCGCAACCAAGGTCCTAAGCAATTCAATTCCAAACATGGTGATAGTGATTAATATATACCCTAATGACTATCTATCTAGAATTAGTGTTGTCAAGACCAATATCGACACTAGACGTTATGTGGTGTTTCAATAATTAGACACCCAGTTAAGGTGAACATCTAATTACTATTAAGAAAGCCTAAAGTGATCAGTTCTAGGACAAGCAATAATTCAAAACACATAAACAAATATATAGGTAAGAAGCTAATATCAGATTAAAACATATAATTCTCAAAGAAACTTAGATAAAAAGAAATTATAATTCATAGATTATACATGATGCAAAATCCAAGCTATGGGAAAACTAGTTCATACCTGAAGGGAATAAACTAAAAGAATTAATGAAAGACTACAATAATTCTAATGATAATAAACCTAAGGACTAATTACTATGAGACAAGGATGATTTACAAGTAATATAAGGGTATATTTATAGGTGTAGAGAAGTCTTAATTCGTTTTCTTGAAGGAAAAGGAAAGTATTGGACTCCTAGCCGAACTCAAATTCGTAACCCTAAAATATGAAATCAGACCTGTTTTTGTTTTGGTCCTAACAACTTTAATTCTTATATGTTTGACGCGTATGAGTAGTCGAAATTCATCGTCTCGGAAAGATCTTTAACTTTACTCTTGACCGTTCTTCCAAATTCCTCACCGATTTTGAGATACAAGTTGATATTTGGTCGTGGGTGGTGAAATTCAGATTTATGCCAGTTTTTCCGTTTCCATATTTTAGCTTATGTTTCCTTATCTTCAACTTCCATGCTTATCTTCTTTCCTTATCTCTTAGTCTTTGACTTGGACTCTAATTAATCTCCTTAATTATCTTTAAAGATTCACACTAAATAAATAATTAAACCCAATATGCTCTAAAAGTAATAATTTACTAAATCAAGACTAGAAATAGGAAAGTGTAATAATTCATGAGAAAGTCGACTAGAAAGATTTCTAAATCACTAAAAATGATGTCTCATCCTAATAATAATTCATGACAAATGAGGAGACATTAAGACCCCCAACTCAAAGTTGTATCGTCCTGATATAATAAAGATAAAAACAAAGGGAAGTCTCTAAATACACACCTAAGTAACTTTAACACAATGGGAAGAAAGATAGCAGAATATATGGAATGGACATAAAACAACTACTCAGAAAATTTCATGCAATAATATTTATAAACTACATACCTGTACACTTCTCATATCCACATCAACACGGTTTGAATTCAAGATTAGATTAGCTTCGCAATGTAAGAAGGAGAGGGACTTTACTCAGTTTACCAAGGAAGCTATAGATTGTTCATCGAACTTCACTAGTATCCAAAGATCCACTTAACTACTCTTTATGGGCTCAATCACTTCTCGATTACATAGCAAAGAATCAAAAGGTCTTTAAGGTTGTAATTTAGGCTTAGAGACGGTATGATAGTATATTTGGATAATTTAGAGTGAGCTTTTGGCTCTCTCCTCACTAGCCATCAACGAATCGCCCTAGAGCTTGAGTTACTCTAATAAAACGTTTCTCACTCAACCCAATAAATTCTTTGATGCACAAAGTAGCATCCCCCAATAACCCAATTAAAGCATAAAATGTTCACATAAAAATTCCTCTTTGCCGGTCCGAATATATATATTTTTCAAATCTTTTTTTTCTTTTGTATAGCTATGACTCTCTTTTTAATGTGGTTTATGAAGTATGAATCTGGATGTTTTTTTACTAGAAGATTTACTCATGATTTCAATGTTTATCCTTCTTTTTTGGCTGAAAAAGAGATTTTCCAGAAATCCCTGTTCTTCATCGTCGTTCTTTATATTGGCCAACGATCTGGTTTTCTTCTAAAATAAAAATTTCCACTTTCTCTTGTTTCTTGTAGCCTTTGTTTTTCGCTACATTTATTGGCAGTTTTCAAAGGGTGTTGAAGATGATGCTACTAATTTTTTTCTCATTACTACTACCTCCGTTCCACCAAAATTGTCCACTTACTAAAAATAATGTTCCAAATATATGTCGTTCAAGACGTTCTTTTCCTACTTTTTTCACTATTACCCTTATTAAATAATTGAAATTTATATTTTCAATACACATTTAAAATATCAGGATACTTTATTAGGGGTATTTTTGTAATGGTGAATACATTTATTATGTTTCTTAATCCATGTGAAAAGCTAAGTGGATAAATTTTAGGGAACGGAGGGAGTACAAAACTTTGCGCATCCTTGATGGAAACTAGTAAGATTCCTGATCGCTGGTTTCTTCACTTGTACTTCTCCTTTTTCGTATCTTTGGTTATTGAGGTATCTTTGTTAGCCTTATTCTCTGTTGGTGATTCTATAAATTTGAGGTTTCTATGTATTGTCTTGTTTTATTTTTGGGTGAATTATATATAGGGTCTTAGAAACACTATTTCTTCTCTATAGAGTAGTGTCTTGAAAGTTGTTCTTCTTAGGGACCTCATTTTTTACAATAGTCTTTCCTATCCTTACTAACACTAAAAGACAAAAAATGTGATGTCACTGTTTCTCTCTCCAGTACCTACCACTACCCACCTACCTCCAACCTCCGACCACCTACCACCGGCCTCCTCCAACCACCGACCACCGACCACCAGTCACCGACCACCAGTCACCGATCGCCGGAAAAAACATAGAGTTTCAGAAAAAACTGAGAGTACTCTCTAAATTTGCTGAGTACTCTATATATTTTATTGAGTGCTTCGAATAATTTTAATGAGTACTCTATGAATTTTAACGAGTACTCTATGAATTTTAACGAGTATTTAGATAATTTTAATGAGTACTCCGTAATTTTGATGAGTACTGTGCATATTTGATGAGTATTTTACAAAAATAAATAAAGAATAAATCCTAAAAAATAATTTATTCACTTTTCAAACTTTTTTATACAATTTTAAATGAATTACAAATAAAAAAAGCAATTCAAACGAATAAAAAAAATACTAGCTAGATTTGTGTTTGACTAGATCTGGTCAAACCAGATCTGAAAAAAAAAAAAAAAAAACACAGCGTTGCAGCGAGGTCTTCGCCAGAGCAGCAGCATCAGTCAGCTTCTCTGTTTCCGTTCGTTGTAGTGGCGGTGGCTTCCTTCGGTGGAGGACCGGAGCTCACGAAGAACCAATCCAGCGCTGCATTACAGTAGCCATCAACGGTGCTGCTTCCATGGTGAATAACATAACAGATCCTGCAAAAAAATTCTTCTGCAAACAAAACCTCCTCGAACGTCTTCACTGCAAATCCGGCGAAGAAGCTTCGAGGTCTTCAAAGCGAACTGGTGGTGGTGCTCGGTTTGACCTCCGTGATTCACTACTCCCTTCTTCACGCCTGCAACTTCGGTGAAGCATAAGGAGGTCCGTTTGAGAACACCATCGAAGCTCCATGGATGGAGGCTAGATCTATGAGAGAGAAAAGATAGGTGGTTGAGCTATGGTGGAGGTTTATGAGGGAGGATGGAGGTGGTGGTGCTATGGTGGAGGTTTATGAGGGAGGAGGGAGGAGGGAGGTGGTGGTGCTAAGGTGGATGTTTATGAGAGAGGAGAGAGCTTTTAGGAATTGAGAAATGATTCACGTAGAATGAATGAGAATTAGGATTCGTAATATAATATTTAGTATATATAGGGGAAAAAACTAAAGAGGGTAGTAAAGTAATTGGGGTTTTGGGGATCATGTGTCAAAAAGATTCTGAGGTCTTTAGTAAAAAGAGCCTCTAGGTGGGGGTGCTAACTCGAAGAGGGGGGTGTGTTCAAGACCCTAAGTGGCATTTACTCTTTTATTTTTTCTTTCCCTGTTTTGCCCATATTAAGACCTTCTCGGCCCTTACCAATTTAGAGTCTCTTCTCAACATCATTTTTGGTTGCTTAAAACTTTGTGATGAGATTGTCGATTCTTGGTCCATCAAGTCTTCTAGCCCTGCAAAGCTTAATGTTGTTTTGCCCATCCTAATTGACATTGAAATGATGGTAGATGATTTTCCTTCGGCTGTCATCATCCCAATAGATCGACATCCCTTTCAGTTTCAGGATCTATCTTGGCTATTTGTGTGACTTTTGCAGTTCTTGTCTCTGATCCAGCCATTTTTTTTGGCTCCTTTGACTCTTCTTTGGTGTGAAGATGTTAATATGGTTTTAATATTCGAGATTACCTTCAACAGCAATACGATTCTACTTCCAAAAGGTGTAATCATGTTTTGCTTTAGGTCATTTTGTTGGGTATCTATCATTTTTTATTGTTATTTGTTGTTATGCTTTTAACTTGTTTTGCCTTTTTTCCGTTCTTGAACTTAGTATATCAATTCACGTGTAATTCTCGTTAAGATTCTTTCACTAAAAAAATCTAGTTATAAATAAAAAAATAGTATTAAATACTTTTTTTAATTTTTATGCATAAAAAAAATAGGTAAATTAAAATGGACGGAGGAAGTATGAATTTTTTGCTAAGCGGAAGTATGAATTGTCTATCGCACATCATTTTACGCCTTTACATTTCTATACAACATTAGACATAGTGCCATACATACATCCATTTTCATTTCCTTTTTGTGGTTTAGTACGTTTTCTACACCCGTGATGGAAAGAGAGTCAATGTTATCCTTGTTTGGATTCCGACGAGTCTTATCGATACGTTCGTTTGTACTGATTAAAATCTAGAAAGGTATTGAAGTTGCCTCAAAAGAGGACTCAATGACTCCATCAACTTCTCGCAAGGATGGTTGTGAATGCCTTCATAGGTTGTCACAACAATAGTTGTGTCTTTTGAATGTCGCTGGATTTGTTTCTTCACATTGCATGTATGATGCGTGCATCGATAATAACTCCTTAATATAGTCGAAGACATAGGAAAAGAGAAAAAGAATATATTAGTAAACACATCATTTAGTGAGACCAAAAAATATCAGAATAAAATACTACCTTTATTCTATAAAATAGACAGGGGCGGAGCCAGGATTCTCTGTAAGGGGGGGCCAAGGGGGTTTGGGGGCAACGTCCCCGAAAAAAAAAATTCGGTATGATTTGCACTATAAGTCAAAATGTCATGCAAAAATTGCAAAATAGGTCCCTATATTAGGAGAAATTGCACTAAAGGTCTTTATATTATATAAAGTTTGCAATAAAAATCTCGATATTGATTTTTCTAATTAATTATGCTATAAATTTCTTTTTTTAATACAAAATAACATATATTTTGTTATAAAAAATTAAAAAAATCCTATAAATAAATTAATTTAAAGCTTAATAAAATAAATTTTAAAAGTTAGGGAGGGACAAATAAAGATATTTAAAAAATTTAGGGATTATTTATTTATAATTTTTTTTTTTTTGAGATAGTTATAAATTTTTTTTTTTTAAAATCAGGAGAGGCCATGGACCCCCTCTTCCTTACCCACAGCTCCGCCCCTGATAATAGACACTCTAAAAAAAATTATTCAACAGTATATATCACATAAGAAGTTCTAATACAAGATAAATAATCTATTTCTTATTTTATTTTCTTAATATTTAATAATTTAATTTGCTTTCTTTTATAAATAAAGTTATATTAGTCATTTTTTATTAAATTTCTCTAGAATTTAAGTTTTTTGATATGTGTGATTTTTTTTTTTAAAATATTCATTATTAAAATGGAGGTAATACTAATTAAGAGTTTATTTATTTAATTTTTAAAGCTTAAAAGAGCTGAACATAAACCGAATTTTGAATTGCGTATTCAATTGTCTCATTTATTTTCTAGAACAATTTTCTTTTTATACCAAATTTGAATTATTCACAAATAATTTGATTTTATCATTATCTTTTTTTTTTTTTTTTGGACATAAATTTTTTTATCATTATCAAAACAAGACTTTCATAATGATACGTGTTTGATGATGTATAAAACAAAGAGTAATGATATATATCATTTAAAATTATACCTTTCAAATATACCATCTATACGTGGCGTGTAGGTTGACTATAAATCGTTAATCTATTTATTTTTTTAATTTGATTAATGATTTATTTCTAACCAATTTATGCTAATTACTCTAAAACAAATAATGTCATAGTTAATAAACAAATTAAAGCATTAACAAATAGTTAATAGACTAGTTTGGTTTGATTCGTTTTTTTATTTTGTTGAGTTTTCTATGAGTGAGTTGAGCGTGAAGTGTTTGCCAAATTGATATATTAGTTTGGAAGTGTATTTTTTTTTAACATTTAAAAATATTTTTGATCTTAAAAAATATTTTAAAATAAACATTAAATATATGATTGTTTAAAAATACATCTAAAATAATTTTTATTTCAAAATTATTTTAAATAATTTTTTCAAATATTTTTATTTTATTCTAAAAATATTTTTTTATTCTAAAATAAACAATCTCAAACCACCTTAAGGGCAATGTAGAACGAGAGTGTATATCTTTTGTGTATGAGACGAAAAGTTAACATATATAAACAGCGAGGTTCGGAAAGATAAACTCTGATTTTTTAGGGGGAGGAGCGTTGGAAAATTTGAGATCAACTAAACAATCGGAAGGTATTGTACAGAATCCACTAGGTTACCAAGTAATCGCACATATATTTAAATCTTTCCGAACAAAAAAAAAAAACATATATTTACTAGCGCAGTTGCTCAAAAGGTAGATTCGTTTCTTACAAATAACCCCACAAATAAACTCTCATTTCTACCATCATCATTATATATTTCAGAAAGGTAATTTCCATTCAAGAGTTCTTATGTGTTTCCACGCCCCTTTGAGACTCCGAAAAATGGACAAATTCCTTTTATTAGGAACACATACAATTCGTCACTACAAAAAGGATAATGGTAACCCCACCATTAACTACTTCATTTATGAATTTCATAGATTCGTTTCTTACAAATAACCCCTAATAGAATTACTAGCGCAGTTGCTCAAAAGTATGATGATTAATCTGAAGGGGTGAAAAAAACATAATACATGCAAGTTTCAGGTGTCTTACCTAGGATGTGTGCTATATTTAACAGATTTCTGACCGTATTTTCTCCATTTAAACCCATCATCAAGAATATCTTCAGGACTTTTTGTATGAAAAGCAATCCTGTGTGGTGTGCTTTTCTTTGTTTTACTGGATTTTCCTTTGACTTTTCCAACGTTAATATCAGCCTCACTCATAGTCGATGATGTAATAGGTTGCATTTGAACATCATTACTAATGGAACCTGAAAAGAAACCAAGCCAATCAAAATCTGGACCAACTTGATTAGGAGTTTGCATGGGTTGAGGAAGTGTAGGGCTGAAGTAAATTGGATCCAGTGGTTGCAGTGGCAAAGGTGGCGGCTCTGAGAGCTGTTCTTGTCCTTCCATGGTGGTGGTACGTAGTTTGTAATCACTGGATCAAGTCAAGGATTTAAGAATGTTCGAAGAATTTATGTTTATAAGGTGAAAGATAATGTTAGGTAAGCAGACGTTGGACAGTCTCATGCACACACAAACACACATACATGCAATAGAGAGAGACTGTGTGAGAGAGAGAGATGGCTCTTGTTTTCAGCCCTACGAATAAAGCCAACTACATTTTACCTACTTAAATCTGTTCAACTGCTTTGTTAGAAGTAGTAGACGTGCCAAGATAATATTGTGTTATTACCAAAGCATTATGAGTTTTAACTTTAATCTTTACTTCTTTATGCTTATACGGTTTTGATGCTCCTCTTGTTTATTGTTTCTTTGATCTGATTATCATTCTATCTTCTTGTTGCAGGATTGATAATATTCACTTACTATTTTTGGTAGGTAAGTGTTGAGGGTTCTTTGTTTGTCATTCAACCATGAGTTCAATTTATATTGAGACCGATTTCCCAATTGCTCTCCAACCATTGTCCCTTTGGTCATTGCTACATTATCGATCATTAGCGATACATGTCGTCGCTAATGATAGACGATGTCGTCGCTAATGATCAATTTTATCATGTTGAAGAGTCGTCACTAGTTTATTGTTGCTAATGACAATTATTAGCGACTAAATAAAAAAAGTCGTTGCACTTGTACAACTTATCTTTAGCGGCTATATTTATCATTAACGACGACTTATGTTGTTTTTTAGCGACAAAAAATTCGTCTTTATTGTGGACCTCATTAGCGACAAAATTTGTGTCTTTAATGACGCACACATTAACGAATCTGTCGGAGCCCTATAGCCACGCCAAATTTGTCGCCATTAAGCTTTGCACCTTTGCACCGCCATTGAACAACTCCACCACCGAAGAACTTTACGATCCATTAACAGAGAAGGAGCTCCATGAGCCATGGAAGCAGCATTCACCGGAGAAGGAGCTCACGAGCCACGAACAGAGAAGGAGCTTCACGAGCCCCGAGCAGAGATAAAACTCGACAATGGAGTGAGCTTCCAATGGAAGCCTTCCATGGTCATGCGTGAGGGAGAAAGTAAGAAGGATAGAGGAGGGAGGAAAGAGAAAGTTTTTCAGGGTTTCGAAAATAAAATGACTTAATTAGTATATATAGAAAAGAAAAAGAGGCATAATAGGTAGGAATTTTTTTGAGAAATCTGGCATATATAGTGTTAAAATTTGGTTTGTGCCTTTTAGTAAGATGAGTAGATCGAGTGGGGGTGTTTTGGTCTTGAGGAGGGTTTTCAAGACCCCATGGGTCATTATTTCTACATATATTAGGGGCATAAGTGAGATTTATATAGCCTGGGGGTCTAAAGTGAATTTATACATATATTAGGGGAAGAAGTACAATTTATATAAAGTTTAGGGGCCTAAAGTACAATAATACATATATTAGGGATAGAAGGGAAAATTCTATAAGGTTTAGGGGTCTAAAGTGCATTTATACATATATTTGGGGCTAATATGAAATTTATATAAATCCTAGGGCCTAAAGGTGCAATGATACATATATTAGGGGTTACAGTGCAATTTATATAAAGTTTGGGGGACCTAAAGTGCAATTATAATATATTAGGGACTAAAATAAAATTTATATAATCTTTAGGAGCTAAAGTTTAATTGTACATATATTAGGGGAAGAAGTGTAATTTATATAAAGTTCAAGGGAAAGTGATATTTTATCATAATATAAGGATTATTTTAAATTTTTACTAAGTATGGGATTATAGTACAATTGTAGCATATTATAGCGACTATAGTACAATTAAGAACTTATTTTGTTAGGTTTTTTTATAATTATATTGTTATTTCTATAATAAAATATAGGTTATTTTTGTATAATATAAGGACTTATAGTGTGAATAGTCTAAAAAAATTAATATCGGGGTTGTAGTTCAATATTATCATAATATAAGGAAAATAAATAAATATATAAATAAAGTGCAATATTTGCATAAACTAGGGGCCTATATTGCAATTTTTGCATATTAATACGGGGACCAAAAGTACAACTTTCCTATGAAGTAGGGACCTATAGTGCAATTTTTGTATATAATACGAGGAGTTAAAGTGCAGTTTCACATAAATAAAGTACCTATAGTGCAATTTTTTAATAATTAATATGGGGACCTAAAATGCAATTTTTGCATAATTAATATAAAGGCCTAGTGCAATTTTTTTCCATAAACTAGGGACCTATATTGCAATTCTCACATAACATGGGGCCTATAGTGCAATTTTTGCATAACTTAGGGACCAGTAGTGTAGTTATTACATAATATAGGGACCTATAATGCAATTATTGCATAATTTAGAGACCTATCGTGTTATCAATTGTGCTAAATAGTTTCGGAAATTCCATAAGATATCATTCATACTCAAAGAAACAACACACACACACACACATATATATATATCAATTAGAAATCAACCCAATTAAACAACAAAACGAATTTCATAGATATATATTAAAAAATAAGATAATTGAAGAATAAGGAAATATGTTTAAATCAGTAATATCATTACATTAGTAATCTTATTACAACATACCAATCACACCCTAAGAATTTAACTTGTATATGGATGAAGGATTTGATTGTATGAATCACGGCGGCGGTAGAGGAGGATTTTTATGTTGGAGCTATTATGGAAATGAAATATGAGGAGATTTTTTGTTATTTTATAACATTTATCATAAGGGACGACTAATGTCATATATTTCGTCTCTAATGAGATTAAAAAAATTATTGCATTGATGACGATTTTAGGTCGTTGCTGATGATCGTTGAAAAAAGTCTGCCAAGTTCCACCGTCCTTTGATAATATTTAAAATTGACATATTAATAATAGCAATTGAATAACTTGTCGCTCATGATGACAAATTTCGCCGCTAATGCTACAATAAATAGCAACAAGTTCCTCGACACATTCGTGACAATATTTTCATCGTTAGTAACATCAATAACGATGACACAATTTCGTCGCTACTAAGCGTTATCAATAGCGACGACATGTATCATCGCTAAAATGTTTTTTTTAAATAGGCATTGCTGACAAAAGACAGGTGTCATCTCTAATGAAGTGTGTTGTTGTAGTGGGTTGCAGAAGATGTTTTCCACTCATGTTACTTCTCAATACTCACCAAGGATGATTTTTTGTAGGTGCTTCCCAAAAGAAGTTACGGTGAAGATAAAGTCAGTAAGGAGTCTAACAACTATACCCAAGTTTGCAAGTACGACTTGTGTTGTATGCTTTAGAATTGAGCCTCTTTTCAACTATGCCAAAATGATTAATCCAAGTTATTAGATTAAGCTTACAATTATCATATAAATTATGATATTATTTCTTCCACAATCGATGTCCGGGAAGGGGTAATTACATGCAATCCTTATTGGAAAACAGATGTCCTCGTCAGGAATAGAATCACCTAAAATCACTAGGTGGTGCATGATCATAGATGTCTCATACAAATTCAAGAGTTAGCTCACACTCAAATGGTGTACCATTTCGTTCCACACAACACATTATTCCCATTACTATCTAAGGTTGACTCTGCTACCATTTTGTCACGTATTGCAAACTTAAAGATTGGGGTTGGTTTCAACTATCCCAAAATGGTTAACCGAAATTATTAAACAAATCTTAAAGTACTCATATAAATCATATTCCCTCCTCCCATTTTTTATTGTGGAGTAAATAATAATATGACTCATATAAGTGTTATAAGCTTACTTTAATATCATAAGTTTGACCAGTTTATTAAAATGTACAACTTGCTAAAATTCCTAAATATACCATCACCATCCAATTCATAAGTAAAATATATTGATTCCATGAGTATATGATCACCAAAATGATCAAATTTATAAGATTCATTGACCCATAGGGTCTTGAGAGCAAGTTTTGTTTCCTAAAAGGAACTTTTAGAAATTTCATCGTTGTAAAAGGTCTAAGAGATTGTAAAAGACCCAAAATACCCTCAAATAAGACAAAACACTTTTCACAATTCAAAAGACCCAAAATATTGACATTGAGAACAATGGACCTCAAGCCTAATACTAAAGATAATGTGGCCTAACATTGAGCTCGTCGATTATGGCATTGAGCACCTTTGATGGAGACACTGGCAAAAAACACTAAGCATAATTTATTTTTCTATTTATCAATGTGATTATCACCACAGTTCACTTCCGGTGGCGACATTGCACATATTCGTATCAAACTAGGATACAATAAGATTGAATGCATAAAATAATAGGGACACTGAGAATTAATGTTACTAACATTAATTGGTATCATTTAACACCAAGCTAACTTGTTTGGACACTTTACACATACGTCTTGCCATCAAGCAAGGTCGAGTTGGACACTGAACGTGTTTATATTGACACAAACCTAAAATTTAGCTCTGATCATACTAACTTCATTCTGACGCCGAGCATTTTATCAAACATTGAGTTCAACTATATAAATTGAAAAAAAAATTAAGCACATAACCTCAAATTTTAACATTGAACAATAACAAAAACACTGAGTACACTTCAATTTTTTTCAGTCTATTGACAGACACTCATAACTTGAAATCGACAATGAAAAATAGTTACACTTGAAAACTAACTAACTATTTAGTTTACACTAAGTGAAAAATTAAAATCTAACTGATTTACCTAAAAAATGAAAAACACTATAGTTAAAAAAATAATGGGTGATTTACCCATACAGTCTGCAACCTCTAGTCCATTGCCCATAAGGTCCAACCCATCGTAAAAGTCAGAATTGCCCTTGTAACCCAATTAATGAAAGTTGACTTACCAAAACTAATTCCCCTGATTCTATGCATACAATCAACCATCAAAACAGAATTTGATAACTTATGTCATTTTATTGGATTTGTTTCAAAAATGGTGTCTCATACATTAAAGTTATTAATTCACATCAAGATATTTTTTCAACTTATATCAAAATGTTAATCCATATCAAAATCTTGAGTTTAGTTTATATTGTTATTTTTTATGGTGGTGTATGTTTGGTATACTATCGGGCCGAGTGCGTGAATTGTTGAGCTGCTGAAAATTGGAATTTTGTGGTATAACATGTTTGCATGTGTGTTAGTGTAATCAGGTGGGTGTGTCGGTTCAATTCGATGGTGTGAGTTTTTTTTTGTGTATTATTAGTCGTGGTGGGTAATGTTAACGATTTTGGTGATGTGTGAGTGGAAATCAATGGGTTGTGTGTCACTCAAATATCCACGAGGTAGGGTTATACGTGCTATTATGATGGCGTGTCAATGTAAAACGATGGTGTGTCCATAACGAGTAGAATATCTTCAAAGAACGATATTGAACTATGTCTGAGTTCTGCAAAATCTTAGAGTTTGCACCTATGGTAATAAAATACATGTTAGAAGAGTATCTTGATATAATTAGTTCAAGAAGATAAGTTATGAATAAAGACGCACCAGCTTTGCTCAACAAGTATTACACAATCAGCTAGTTTTCTTCTAGTTCGAAAACTTTTGTAAACTTTCTGTAATTTAATGGCCGCCTCATTTTTTGGGTTGTTGGGATCTCAAAGAACCGAGATTTGATCTAGATATATCATTATATTAGTAATAGTTGTGATTCATATAAAACGATAAAAATACATTATATATAGAAAATACTTTATATAATCAAGCTGGACTACAAAAAAACGACTGGTACATACCTTGTTATGGATTGATGAAGAATGTTGTGCTTCGATATGCTAATTCTGCAAGATGGTGGTGTATCTGCTGGAATGGAATTGTTTAAGCGTGAAACAATATTACCATATTAAAGTGCTATAATTAAGGGATTTAATAGATATGCTACAAATAAGGAATTGGTTACAAAGCGCTAATTATGGAAGATTCTGATATGATTTGATCAACTTAAGGGTATTGATGGTATATCAAGAAAACCGTTGGACCTTTTAGGAAAAAAATTAAGTGCTGGACTCTTTAGGGGTGGGTAATTGGGTTGTAGGACTTAATTAGCTAATAACTCAAAAATAAAACCTATTAAAAATCCATTTAACCAAAAGGTAGAAAAGATGTTGTACATAAATAGACAAAAAACACAGTGTCATTATGTTTACGTATTTTTTTATTCAAAGCCATTATGTTTATGTCACCCGTTCTCTTTAGATACTTTTATGAACTAAGTAGTTAGCATGCATGCCAGCTCCATTAATAGAGCTCTAAAATGCCACATGCCTCTATTTGCATACATTACTAGAGCTACAGATTCCCGACCTTACCACCACCTTAAATGTCGATGATACTCTCTCGGATCGAAGCTATGTTTGAGCTCCAAAATTTCCTTGCTACATCAACACACAGGTAAGAAACATTCCACTAGCCTCACCACCTTGGTACCCCACCACCTCACCACAACAATCAATTTTTAAAGGTTTAGATTCGCTACCAACAACACATGAGCTCTACCACTATTTCATTTAATTCCATTTACAGTGTGGTTAAGTTTTCATCATTTTTTAGGTTCAAGTAAAAATATATTAGAAAATAAAGATACTTGGTAAGTAATTAATATTTTATATATATGGTGCTCCATAGTTTGTAATTTTTGGTATCATATTCCTCCCTACAAGGATTTGGGGTAGTCTATGTACTAGAGAGGTGTAAAGAGAAACAAAGTGAGTGTGAGTGATACATTTGTGAGAAAACATACGAGTTATTCTTATAGAACATTGAAGAAGGTTGTTCTTCCTTTTGAAGGTTTTCCATATCATAGTGAAACAGTGTGAGCCTCTATAGATGTACACAATTTACTAAACTACGTAAATCTTGTATCTCTTTATTTTTTTGTCAATTTTCTCTAGGCTTCAATCTACCTAAGTTTTTCTTCTAACAATTGGTATCCGAGTTAAGGTTCAAGAGAAGTAATGGCAAAAGAAAAATTTGAATCAATGGAGGAGTCATATGCCAAAAGTTCGTGAAAGTTGAAGAACACGGATCCTAGGTGCAGACGATGTAGGAGATGAATACTGCTTTTGAGAGAGAACTCTAGTATTTTGTAGATCGATAAATGGTTCACATTTTTCTATCAAGTAACGGTTCTCGCATTAGTAAACTTGGAAAATGTTCAGGTTGCTATGAAGAATCTTGACATTTCTTGCCAAGGGAGGAGTTGTAAGGTTGTGATTTGACTTGAGACCAAAAAAGAGATTACTTGACTTGAGGTTCAAGTAATGATATATTAAGAAATTGAGAAACTCGGTAAGTTTAATACTATATATATGGGGCTTCATAGTTTGTATTATTTTGTATTAGATTCCATCCCTACTAACAGTTGGGTGGTGTATGTACCAGAGAGGTGTGAATACCAACATAGTGAGTGTGAGTGATACACTTGTGATAAAAACATATGTGTGATTCTTGAGGAACATAGATGAAGGTTGTTCTTATTTACAAGGTTTTCTATATCATAGTGAAACTCTATGGATGTAGGCAATTTTCTGAATAATGAATCTTGTGTCTGATATTTTCCGTTATTTTTCTTCGTGCTTCAATATATTGACTTTTTTATTCTAACACACATTTCTTGTTTCATAGTACAAGTATCAAGGTTAAATGTTCAAATTTCAAGGTTCAATGTTCAATGTTCAGGTTCAAGGTTCAAGATTCATGTTTAGAATTTCATGGTTCGAGGTTCATGATACAACAATCAAGGTTCAAGGTACAAGGTATAGTGGTTCAAGGTTTATGATTTAAAATTCATGGTTCAAAGTTCATCATTCATGATTCAAGGTTCAAGATTCAAGTTTGTGGTTAATATAGAAAACACCACTTATTAAACTTAATCTACTGCCCAATTGTTTAAGGAGTCAATGTTTTTTAAGTATATATTAACCCATATAAAAAAAAATTAATTTAGGGTTCATGATATATTTGTTGTATTTATTCTTGAATTTTATTTTTTAAAAAATATGTATATATTTATAAGTTCCTAAGAGCATGACCAACGGGGTCTCTGTTATAGGTCTTCAAATTCAGATTTGAAGACTCAATATAAAGATCCGTTCTCAAAGTTAGGTCTTTAAATCAATGTCATCATCAATTGTCATTTTACTTCTATGTTTTTATATCACAGTTACATATATTAATAAATTAATTTAATATTAATTAAGTTTTACTTGAATAATAATATATTCTTTTTTTTAATATTTTGACATAAAAATTAAATTTGAAAAATAATTTTTTTTTATATTTAAAAATGAATTGAATAATTAAAATTCATATATTTAATAGTTTTATTATATAAAAATATATATAGTAATAATATATTTTTTTTATAATTATATTATATACCTTATGAATTTTTGACAAAAAGTTAAATATGTGTAGATGTATTCAAATTTGACAAAATATATAGAGATCTCTATCTCTATATTTGGCAAGTTTTTATAAATACCATTGGTGTTGCTTTTTAAACTAAATTTACTTTTTTGGGTCTTCAAATGTAACATTTGAAGACCCCATTGGTCATGCCTTAAGAGGGGTGAATAGGAACCTTAATATGATTATGCCTAATTAAAATATTTTCTTGACAATTATAAGATAAGAAACTTCTACTAAAAAATCATAGAAACTCCTAACGGATTGGGCGAGGAGAAATATTAGGATAAGATAATTTAATCTAAGCATGCATATAAAACGATATGTAAAGAGTAATGTTTAGAAACACAATCATTTTAGGACGGTTTGCACTCCCAAAGCCCTAGTCCACCACCTATGGTATACACCCTGTTTGGATTGAGAGAAACTAAAAGAAAATAAAAGAATAGAAATGATTTTTTATTTTTTACATCGTTTGTATTAGAAAATTTTATGAAATAAAAGAAAATGAATCATTCCAAAAATCACTCCTATTTCCATTTTTATTATCACTCCAGACTGGAGTCTAATGGAGATAAAGGAAATTTTATTAATGATTGTAGGCAAAGTTAACTTTTTTTTCCTTTCTTTTTGTACTTTTTAAGTACAAACAAAATATATCTAAAATCATTTATAAAATCTTCTTTTATAAACATTTCTAATCCAAACAAAAAAATTCCTTTCCTTTCTTTTCTTTTATAATTTATATTTTATTTTCCTTTGTTATTTTTTCCCTTTTAAATACAAACAGACCCTTATAGGATTTTAAACTCTTCCACTGAACTTCTCGTTTTCTTAAAGGTGAAAACTAAATCTTCACAATGTGGTTTTTCTTGGCTCAACCGTAATCGATCGTCTGAACTTTTACCCGCTAAGTCACAACTCGGGAGAGATTTTTACTAGGATCAATCTCAAAATTTACAACCCACTCTTATAAAACATAGAACAAGAGAATAACCCTTAATGTTTGATAATGAATATAACAAATGAAAGAGAACACTCCTTGATTAGCAAACACTACAATTATATTCTTGACTCCTTGATGAGTAGATTGAATAATTAAAGTTACTGGATTCATTCTTGAGTTGATTGAACAATGAATCTTGATTGAATCTTTCTTGAGTTGATTTATACAATGAAACTTGTAGACGAACTCCTTGATGAGTGGATATTAAATTGATGATCTTTATAAACTCCTTATTGAGTTAATATTAAAGTGATGATCTTAAATAAGCTTGGATGATGAAAGTTGACTTGTTTTGAGCTTAGATTAATGGCTTAAGTTGTTCTCCAAAGATGTATAATGATGGTGGTGAAGAAGGGGTTCAAGAGATGTCTACTAAGCTCCAATGGTATGGATATATATAACTTTCAAAGCCTCTAGTGTATCTTTTGAGAAATCTTTCCTAAAATGACACCGAGTCCCATTTTTCGACAAGAACAGGATACATTATAATCGGGTCCTCTATTTCAACAATAACGAATTCCCGGTTTGGACAATTGTACTTTCTTCCCGTTGAGCTCCAACTTATTAATTCTAATAGCTACTGAAAACAAGATATTGGTTTTAGCTTGAATTCAGAATACTGGTTCAACGCGGAATTTGGGTTTTGATTCAGAACAGGTTTTGAAAACTCTTAGTATCTTGCACCTAATTTCAAATTTTAACTTGTAGCATTGTTGTTCAAATAGCAAACCTTCTTTCACAAGATATACTCAAAATACATTTCTAAGGAAGCTTTTAGTTCAAACCATCTTCAAATTCATAATATATAACAAGTTATGACCAAAAACTAAAAATCTATACATTAGAGAGAAATACATGTTTTAGTATGAGTAGAGATACTTTTATTCTCTCGACTGTAACATTAAATATGTTCTAATCATGCACCACAACAATTTAAAAGTTAATCATTTTGAAAAATAATATCAAGAGATATAGTTTAAAATATGTTCAAGATAGATAAGATGTAAATGCATGTTTATATGTTTTACTCCCTCATATGAAATATGTTCTAAATGAACCGTTAAAAAATATGTAGTTAAACACTTTTTCAAATTCAATATATATAAAACGTTATACTTTAAAAAATGTTTAACCTATGTGAAAGTTCATAAAATATTTTGTCTTTTGTTTTATAAAGAATAAAACATTATTTAGACTATAATCACATTTTATAATAAGTAAAGTACTATTTTAGATAGAGAAAAATATTTTAAAATAGTTTATGATATTGAAAAAAAAAAAGAGTAATAAGAATTCAACACATATAAAAGTATATAGAGTTTTAGGACCTATAAAATATTTTTTCAATTTTTTGGATAAAAAACTTAATATATAATTACATACTCATCAAAATTTGGATTAATGTTCAAAAACCCATTCAAGTTAGAATTACTTGCTCTTTATCACAACTATTATTTATTTGCCTATAAACTTTCAAAACTAAAATTTTAAACTATGAGAAAATTCTTAGAAAATAAGATATTAAATTATAGAAAAAATTTCAAAACTTAAATTTAAGTTATGAGAAAATTCCTAAAATTCAGATTTTATGTTTTAGAAGCGAATTTAAGATATTTTAGAAGGATAAAAAATACAGAAAATTTACAAGATAGCGGATAAAACTAAAGAATTATTAATAATAAATTTCAAATGGAAGCAGTTAATATTTATTTTCTTTGATTGACTCCAACCTAAGTCAAGCAAAAGAAAACAGAATAGACAAGCTAACGCATATATCCTAACTTAAGCCAAAAAGCAAAAAAAGTCACAGAGGAATAAAAGCATACGGAGTTTCGAAAAAATAAATAAAAGCATACTGAGAAAGAAAGCTATCATAATAAAAGAAAAACTCCCAAAATGCAAAAAGAACTCCTGGAACTAGCGGTTTATACATCGTTGATGGATTTACCCAAAAAAAGAACAACTTGTTCTGATAGGTCCCACTAGTTTGACAAAAAAAAGGTTCTAATAGGTCCCACTTAAAGACGATTGTAGGTAAAGGTGGATTTACATGGAATTTAGTGGGGGAATTATTTGACCAAAAAAATAAAAAAGTGGGGGAATTTAGTCCCCATTTATCCATTTCTTTTAATATATGTCAACCAAAATAGATTGGAATATTTGTATTTGAAAATAAAATATCCTTGAACCTTTCTTTTAAACGAGATTTTCTTTAGGTAAAAAATAATTGGAAGTTTTTTAAAAAATATTTAATATAATTATGAAATATAAAAATAATTTATATTTTTGTTTGCAGATCTTTAAAATCGTAATATAGTCTCTAACAAATCTTAAAATAATCTTGGTTACTCTTTATTAAAACCTGACCTCATTTATTATATAAATAGAGTTTGTACGATTGATTTTTTTTTACAACAATATTTTTAACAATTTTTGTTTCTCGATTTCTTTCTCATCGTATTTCTTTCAAAGTTAAAATTATTGTTTTATTTTTTTTGATAGATATGTTAGGGTATTAATATTGATCTTAAACATTGTATTTATCGTTTATCGATTTTCATGTTCTAGATTGTGTTTTTCTACCTTATTTTTAGAATTGTCATTCTTTTTGTCGTTGACATGAATATATATACAGGCTCAGTATTATAGTTTTCACAGATTTTGTGGTATTTTATGTGTTTTGTATATATTTTATATATTTTTTGTCAAAAAAATATAAGTAAAATTAATTTATTCATTGAAAAATATTTAGATTGATTTAATTTTACAATTTTTTGATATATTAAGTTGATCCCAATTTTTTGATCAACTTAACTCAAATCTTGATAACGACATTTCCGAAAATGGCTTATATGATGTGTTTCTATTTTTTGTCTCTCTGTTTTTTCTTTCTTCCTTTAGCCCTAAAGGCCGAGTTTCATAAGCAAAATATTTCAACTATCTAAAAAACCATCAAATTATTGGGGTCATCTCTCATTGGCACAAATAAATAAACAATCAAATAACGAGAGTTGCGTGACCTGTTAATAGAAAATCTTCGTGATATTTTGGTTTCCCTTTGACGAGAGAAACCATAATCTTTTGAACATCGCCAAAAACAAGAAAGGACATTTATTTAGAACAAATAGAGTATTAGTATCACTTTACATTGAGAAATATGTCTTTGATTTCGTCAATCCATTGCCAAAGTGACCATCTCTTGTATGCATCATACGTTATGAATATGCATGACTTTTACGCTCCATATATTCCAGACCGGATTAAATACGCAGTAAGGATGGCTATAGGTAGTAATTTATATTATTTTAATTATTTTTAGATATTTTTCTTATTTGTTTTTAGTCCATAGTAATAATATATAAAATTTTTTAGGGTAACATTACTAGACTTTAACGCAAGAATAATTTTTTTTTTTACAATATATTATTATTTTAGCGTAGTTTATTTTCTTTCATATCATATATATTTTTTGGTCGATATTTTTATATCGTTTTTGTTTTCTACTAAATTTAATTTTTTTTACTTGTTCCTCAAGTTATTAGTCTTTAAAAATATGATAGTATTCTATTGTATAACAACAACTCAATTCACTATATAATCTGTAGTATAATTTTCTTCTCCAACCTTTACGGATATCTTATTATTAATATAGTATTTCGTTTTTCTTTTTTTCTCCCGACTATTTAAATATCTCACATGGTATCAGAGCCATTAATCCAAGTGGTTTCTCGTTATCGTTTCATTCATTCCGCAAGTCGTTAATCTTCACCTTTCATTATACTATTTAGTTATCGTTTTCATTGTTTCGTGCAAAAAAATCTCTCTTTTCTCTTAATCCTTTCAAAGAATTCAAAATCTTATTCCTCTCGTGGGAATCTAAATCTTATTCCTCCCATAAAAATCAAATCTTACTCCTTTTGTAGGATTCAAAATCTTATTCCTCTCATAGAAATCAAAATCTTATTCCTCTCGTAGGAATCAAAATCTTATTCCTCTTGTAGAATTTGAAATCTTGTTAGGTCATCCAATGGTCTCATCTCGGTAATTCGCTCAACATTCTGGCTCACGTTTCTCAACACTCACCTCATCGCTTCACCTCACTGCCAAACCACCATAGCAGCATTGTCACCACGTCGCTTCTCAATAAAAAAGGCTCACAACACGTCATCAACGATCCATATTTCAAATCAAGCTACTCTCTATCGAACCTACTTACATTTGAGGGGGAGGGGGTTAAATATATTATTACCTTATTAGCGTATTTTATTTCTTTCCATATCGTATTTGTTTTCTTTTTAATTTAGTATTTGTAAACTTATTCCCCAAGTTATTAGTATATAAATAGGATAGTATTCTATTTTATACCAACAACTCAATTCACAAGATAGTCTCTAGTATTATTTTGTTCTCCAACTTTTATGAATCTCTTATTATTAATATAGTATTTCATTTTTCTTGATTTTTCTCTTCTGATTACGTAAATATCTCACATTTTTAATCCATTTTACATTAAGGGCGGGTTTGAGATGAGATGTAGTTTACTTTTACGGTTACATCTGCATCTTTTTTTGAATGGGTCATTGGCGACGATACACGTGACATCGGTAGTAGGTGCTTCATTGCGACGAATATTCTTCCGCAATGGAAAAAGTCGTCGCCAGTTTTACTAATCATTTGCGAGGAAATTTTTTCGCCGTTAGTAATATTATTGTGGACAAAACGCGTAACGAAAACAGAAAAGTAAAAATATAATTAAGATAGTCGTCGCTATTGATGAGTTTATCTGCGACGAAATTAATATCCTCGAGGGTATGAACACTACCGACGAAATAGATCATTTGCGAAGACTTGTTGTCATCATGAATGATTTAAATGTATTTAATGTTGCGGTTGGGCATAAAATTTATAAAAACACCATTAAATTATTTCCCCTCCCCCTTTTATCATCCTTAGGCCCTTATTGATCCAAGGGTCCTCTCCAATCCGTACCCCATTCTCTGCCACGTCATTAACCAAGATTCCTAACACCCTCTTACACATGTAGGTCCTAGTTCAACTTCAAATTTTCATAAATTAATCGGATATTTTCTAAAATTCAAACTTTTCCTAATTCGTTTCACACTACTACAATAATAGCTTTTCTCGAGGACACTTTTCGCGAGGACATGATGTCCTCGCAAGAAGTAACCTTTTAGCGAGGACACCTTTTGCGACGGGAAAAGTCCTCGCTAAAGGTGTGCGTGGAAAATAAGCCACCAATAATAATAAAAAAAGAATTTGACCGTTGGTTGTCGTCGCAAAAAACCAGCCTTTAGCGAGGACTGTATTGTCCTCGCTAGAACCCCCCTTTTTGCGAGGACTTTTAGGTGTTTTAGCGAGGACCCGATGTCCTCGCAAAAGGCTTGACCCTATTAAATACGGCCAGTTGGCCATTAATGCGAGCTTGAGCTTCAAAAACCCCCAAAAAACCCAAAAAAAATCCCATAATTCTCCTAATTTTTATATAGAGTTCATAATTTAATCTTGGGCATCTCTAGCTTGTGGCTTGAACAACAAATCTAACTCCTTTTGATCAAGTTTTGAAGCAAATTATTTTCATCATTTTAAGGTATTTTCGTTTTTTCTTTATTTTACAGGCGGCTTTGAAGTCAATTCTCGAAATTCGAGTCCGTGAAGTGCAATCCCAAAGTGGAGATCCATCTTCGACCCCCAGATTATCCAATCGAGAGAAGATTCAAGCTGTTTTGGACGCGGCAGGTATCGGTTTAGGCGGCGGGACCCGTAACTGGCTACCGGGAATTGGACACACATTGTCACAGTCGAGCTCGAGCTCGACTGCAAATCCGTCAGAACCAGTTTCCGCGAAGATATTAAAAGACTACCGGTGGATAGTGAAGTCGCTCAATGACTACCTTGTCTCTCTCGGCAAGGAACCGATGCAAGAAAACGCCACTACCTCCTCCACGAGGACCCCCCCGACTCGAGACGCGATACATGAGGAGATGACGACAGTCATTAACATGCTTAATAGATGCCGGAGGGAAAGCGGAATGGACGAGCAAGACCCCCCTTCTCCCCAAGCCGATCGGACAGCTGAAGAAGAAGAAGAAGATGATAATGATTTATTCTGATTGTTTTTTATGTTATGACTACTAGTACTGTATATTTTTTTTCCATGGTTTCTTTTGACTTTTTAAATTATCGGGTTTTAATTTGCGTTTTATTTTAATTAATTTTAATTGCTTTTAATTTTTATTGTTTCTTATCTTATTGATTGTATTCTAACAATACAAACAAATATAAAAAAAAACAGATTACAAAAGAAAAATTAACAATACAACAAATAAAAAAAATCAAATTTCTAAAAAAAATAAAACAAATTAATTTTTTTATTTGTTTAATTACGTTTTAGCGAGGACATATGTCCTCGCAAGAAGTTGCCTCTAGCGAGAAAATCTGTTCCTCGTAAGAGAGGACTTCTAGCGAGGAACATAAGTCGTCGTTAGAAAGTACTTCTAGCGAGGAACTTATGGTCCTCGCAAGAAGTATTCCTTTCTCGACGACTTTGCCACGCCGTCGTAAAATCCCACTTTTCTCGACGAAATTTTAGCGACGACCTTTACGCGAGGACTTGTCCTCGTTAAAGCCTTTAGCGACGACATTGTACACCTTTTGCGAGGACAAAAGTCCTCGCTAGAGGTCTTCCATGTAGTAGTGTCATTTAAGTACGTGTTTAAATATGCTTTGATTATGTGATTAAAATGTGTATTATTGTGGTATTGTCAGGGTTTATATTATCATTTTTTGATTTAATTGATTTTTTTAATATTTTTATTTTACATTTAGTTATAATTAAATTTTCTCAAGCTAGACTATAAATCGAGGTACTGAGAATAGTTAGATTGAATCAAATATCTGGTTACCAAAGCATATTTGTTGGGTGTGATGAGATCTATAAATTTTTCAAAAAACACGTGGATAATACGTGTTACATTTTTTATCCCTGTAATGGTTATTTGAATAATAAAAAATTTCCTATAAGCGACGTTGGAATCTTTTTACATATGATTTTTTTGTCAACATACAAGGTTTGGACGAAATACGATGGAAAAAAAATAAATTCCTGTGAATAACCCTACCCCAATCATAGATGATAAGATGTCAAATGTGCATGATGATTCGAGACCCGCTTTTAATGTTGGGGGTCAATCCGGTGAGACCGAGAAGGCCTACGAGATTCTTACTAGGTTGAGGTGCAGTTGTTATGAAGTGTTGTTCGAGGAAATAGAGACAGAGTAGTACCCCGATTCAACTACAATGTATTTCTTGAATTTCATAGCCAAGTTAATGCACATCAAATTGAAGAAGAAGTGGTCAAACATCTTTTTCACCTAACTTCTTCAATTGTTGTGTCATGTTTTTCCAGAATGTCATACTTTTCCTGTTTCGTATGAGAAGTGTAACAAAAATCTGAATTTTTTGTGGTATTAGATACATTAGATTGATATGTGTTTGGATGATTGTATTTTGTATTATAAAGAAAATGAAAAACTCAAACAATATCTGGTATGTGGTGAATCTGTGGGATCCAAAGAAGGGAAAGAAAGTGCCACAAAAGAAATTGTGTTATTTCCCTATTACGCCAAGATTTCCACGAATGTACACTTCGAGGCCCACCACCAAAGACATGATTTGGCACCATACCAAAAAGAGTATATACGAAGATGTGTTATGTCATCTAGTTGATGGTACTATTTGAAAAATATTTGACGAGCTGCATCCTGAGTTGCTAGTTAACCGCAGAATATACGCCTCAATTTGGGTATTGATGGGTTTTGTCATTTTTTCACAAATCTAAAAAAAACCAGGTTTAGTTAATATCAGTTAATATCTATAGTGCTCTTGCTAGTGATTAGAAAAAAGGTTAATGCCTAATAGACACTTACCATCATACAATCTGATTTATAAAAAGTACCATTTAAAAAAAAGTGAATTATGAAAACATTTCAAAACTTAAAATCTAAGTTTTGAAAAAATTCTTAAAACTCAAAATCTTATAATTCAAACGACTTTTTTTATAGAAAAAAATGCATATGGTCTTTTATGGACAAAAAGATGATGATTGGGGTGCAAGGGAATTAATTCTAACTTAAAGTGTTTCTTGAGCATTAATCCTTAAAAAAAATAACGGTGTGATATATTAATTAAACTTAGAGTTAACTAAAATGAATAAATACTCTAATATTAAAATAAATAACTCTTCAATATATTAAAAATTCTAATGTTTTATTGCTTTTCTTTTGCCTTTCCCAAGAAAGATTATTACTTTAATATTAAAAAATTCTAATATTATTACCCATTCGTATACTAAAAAGCAAAATCAATTGAGTTCCTAGAATTTTTTATTACCCATTTAAATACTAAATACTAAAACTGTTAATCTGGTTTTTTTACCATTCATTCATCTACTATATTCAAACCGTGCCAAAACTAAAAATTGTCCCGAAACCGAGTAAACTAGAACGAAGTTATCGAACCGACAATAAACCTCACGGTTTGGTTTTCTAATTACAAAAAACCGAGTCATCCAATTTGATTTTGGTTTTGACCAAAAATCAAGACGAACCGAACTACGCTTACCTCTAATTGATATTGAGTTTGCAATTATCACTCTCATTTCATATATTACCCATATTTCTTCCAACTTCACCATTGAATGTTTTTTATTTTGCGATATTTCATCAAGTTTTTTTTTGTATTATTTATATAATTTTGATTAAAATTTATATGTAGATTAGTAATAATGCAATTTTTTTTTTACCTAAAGTTAATAATTTGCATTCCATTTACAAGGAAAGTATAGAGTCAAACTTGTTATTGGTTATTTAAAACATGCGACATAATTATTAAATAGTTTTAATTCATTTAGTTGATTTTATGATAAATATAGTTTTGCAAATAACTCAAAAAAAAAAAAAGCCTCTTCAGCTTCGTAATAAAATTTTCCTACTCCATCTCTAATACCCATAGAGTGATCTTTAGAGTCCGACAAATTTAAAAAGAAAAAGAAAAAATCTTCAAAGGTTTCGTGAGAGAATTCATCACCCTCCGAATAAGAATACTTAATTCATTGTAGTATACCTTGATTATAGTCCCAAAAAAGAATACCTTGATTTGAAATGCCTATAAATACCACTTCATTGTAAAGAAATTAAACTCAAAGCAATCAAGTAATTTCACTTACAAGCCATGAACAATTATAATATGGTTACGTTATGCCTAATAACATTGTGTTACATATTCTCCGTTCCTATTAATTGTGCAATAAGTTCTTCCAACTTAAATAATCAAACCTCATTTACATCTTGTTCACAAGCTGATTATAACGAGTATAAAGATGCAATTCACAAAGCAATATTATTCTTCGAAGGACAAAGATCAGGAAAGTTACCTTTATCCCAACGAGTCACATGGAGAGGAGACTCCTCACTTTCAGATGGACAACCTGAAAACGTAATTTCCTAAATATTATGCATGCGGGGCCAGTCCGGGCCTGGACCATGGCTTTCTTGATTATTAATCTTTTGTGGGCCCATGCAGGTGAACTTAGTCGGAGGTTACTATGACGCCGGTGATAACGTAAAATTTGGATGGCAAATGGCGTTTTCTATGACCTTGTTAAGTTGGTCCGCTATAGAGTACAAGAGTGAGATAGATTCAGCTAACGAGCTTCAATACCTTCAAGAAGCGATTCGTTGGGGGACTGATTATATACTCCTGGCCCACAACTCCGAGACCACATTTTATACTCAAGTAAATAAATAATCTTCCATTTTATATATATATATATATATATATATATATATATATATATATGTGTAGAAAACACGATCATAAAGAGCGTGTTTATATATGTGTAGGTAGGTGATGCGAAGGAAGATCACAATTGTTGGGAACGGCCTGAAGACATGGATACTGTTAGGACACTTTATAAGATTACTTCCGATGTTCCTGGAACTGAGGTAGCGGCTGAGGCGGCGGCTGCTCTTGCGGCTGCTTCGATCGTCTTTAAAGAGGTTGACTCCTCTTATTCATCCACGTTATTAAGCGGGGCCAAATCAGTAAGTATTTTTTGCTTTAAATTTATAATTAATGGAATTTTATAATATTGTTATAATTTTTTTTCTAGTTGTTCGAGTTTGCAGACAAATTTAGAGGATCTATTCAAAGTTCTTGCCCGTTCTATTGCTCTTACTCCGGCTTTGAGGTAAAAGAGACAAGCTACATTTATATGTCTCAATATGGCTAAAGGGCGAATAAACTTGTCAAACCGTCCTATATTGGGAAAAAACTACTCCGTTCACACTGTGAACCCCCACACCCCCACACACACGGCTTCGTTCCATTTCTCAGTCTAAAACTACACTATGTAACATATTAAATAGTTTAGCTTGGGTAAAAACTAACTATCAAATATTTGAAATCCATTTTTTCATAATTTAACGCTAAAAATGACAATTCTTAGTATATACAAATTTATTATCATATAAATGTTTTTTATATATGAAAAATGCATTCAAATGATCTATTGTAAAATTACTATTTTTAAGTCAATTTTCTTTTTTTTTTTTACAAAAATAAAATCTACCAATCCTATCACTGTTAACTAATTCTAATATAATGGTACAAGTTGATTAAAGAATTTGAGTAGTAGTAAAAATTCACCAGGCTAATCTACCTTGTTACAGGATTTTAGATTTTCCTGTCTTGTTAAAATTTGATGGCAAATCGCACCCTAGCACACCATCCCACGCCGCCACCAATTTCCCTGCTTGATTCTGTTTTTCCATGTCCTAAAAATCACTTACAACATAATATTAGATTAAATAACAGTTTGTCAAAACAAAAAAAATAAATAACTTTACAAGACAACACTTTCTTCATATTTTAATGTGCACAAATTTATTCATTTCCATATAGATATATAATTTTCTTTATATTAATTCAAAATAATACTTATATCAATTGTTCATTAGTGAAACCACTAAGTATGTCAAATAGCATACACAACACAAAAAGCCACAGCCTGGTCCACTGTCCCGCTTTTTGTTTTTTCCCCATCCAATAACGTGCACCACCTCCCTAGACCTTGTGGAAACTAAACGTCTGTATTTTTGGCAAGCTAGGATGAACTTCTATGGAGTGCTAGTTGGTTGTACAAGGCAAGTGGAGAAGACGAGTACTTGGATTATGTATCAAGCAATCAAGATTGGAGTCAGGGTGCCTCAGAATTTAGCTGGGATAACAAATTTGCTGGGGCTCAGATGTTATTAGCTAAGGTTAAAATATATTCAAATTTTACTCCATTAGTTACTATAATTATAATATAATAGAAGGAATCATTTATATTATATATTCCAGGAGTATATTGACGGGAAGAACAACTTAGAAAAATATAAGAGTGATGCTCATTCATTTGTATGCGCATTGATGCCCGGAAGTAGCTCATTACAAATCAAGACTACCCCAGGTAAACTATCTAACCTAACTAGGTACGGCCACAGAGTATATAGATAGTGGATCAAAAGACTCACTTTGAAAAATAATTATAACTTTTTGGATAATGAATCCACAAATTTTTCTTTTATTTTAAAAAAAAAATATAAGATAAATTGGAGTTATTATTAAAAATTGATTTGCAGGTGGGCTTCTTTACACAAGAGATTCGAGTAATTTGCAATATGTTACAAGTGCTTCTATGCTACTTCTTTATTATTCTAAGATCCTAAATGGAGGAGAAGTTCAATGCGGTTCCATCAATTTTTCCTCCTCCAATATCACAGCCTTTGCCAAATCGCAGGTCAGTCAATCCGGTATACGAATCTATACAAATTATCAACAATGTTATCGAAATAAATGAACTATCATAATTAAGCGGGTGGTGACTGGTGAGAGCCCTTTGAAGGCTAGATGAAAAACTGTATATCTTTTTTAAAATTATGCTATCTCAATACATTTTTAAAAGAGAAACAAATAGTTTCATATGTAAATTAAAAATGATAACATAAGTAACATTCAAATATCAACTTTTAAATTTGTAGTAATACTTTTTATTTTTCTTTTAGACTCTCCATTACCCAGGGGCGGAGCCAGGATTTTTTGTTAGGGGGGCCAAGGGGGTTCGGGGGCAACGCCCCCGAAATTTTTTTTTTGGCTTTAAATTTCTCTATAAGTCAATGTAATATGTAAAATTGCAAAATAGGTCCTTATATGATGCAAAATTGCACTATAAGTCCCTATATTTTGTAATATTGAAATATAAGTCTCGTTATTATTATTTTTTTAATTAATTACTTTATAAGTTCTTTATTTTTTATAAAAAATAACATATATTATATATAAAAAAATTAAAAATCATATAATTAAAGTAATTTATAACTTAATAAAATAAATTTTAAAAATTAGGGGGAGCCAAATGAAGATTTTACAAATATTTAGGGATTATTTACTTATAATTTTTTTTTTTTTAATGTTTAGTTATATTTTTTTTCCAGAAAATTCAGGGGGGGCCATGGACCCCCCTAACCCCCCTTTGGCTCCGCCCCTGCCATTACCTGTTTGTTCTCTATTTTTTAGGTTTGTTATATTAATGTTTTTTATTAATAAATGATGAATTAAATAAAATTAAAAAATTGATTATAATAATATAATTTAGAGTTGTAAAATAATGATTGTGCTTAAATAACCTAGATATTTTAAAAACGAAAGAATTTATTTTAAATCAGACGCATGAAAGGTCTTAGGTGCCGGTTCAAGCCTTAAAAGTTTTGGCTAAACATGAGTCGTGTGAACCTAAACATTTTTAGGACAGTGACCATTTTCTAGATAGAAAGTTTCATAACCCTCAAAGACTATAAACGTTCCAACTCTGATTTCCTTTATAATTTGTACTCATAGAATACGACTTAGGTTTACTCGAATGTTAAATGCTTCGTTTGCTTTTCAGGTCAACTATATACTCGGTAATAACCCCTTACAAATATCATACATGGTGGGATATGGCAACAAATATCCATCTCAATTACACCATAGAGGTTCATCCATACCCTCAATTCAAAATCTCCCAGCCAAGGTGGGGTGCAAAGATGGTTATACATCATGGTTTAGTTCAACCAACCCAAACCCTAATATTCATGAAGGTGCGATTGTTGGTGGCCCAGATTCTAACGATCAGTTCACCGATTCAAGATCCGAATATTCTCATCTGGAACCAACAACTTATATGAATGCAGCTTTTGTTGGATCAGTGGCTTCTTTGCTTGGACAAAATAAAGATTCTTGTGGTCATGTGCTGAAGCTTAACACTTGATTTTAAATAATACCAACTTTGACATGATCAGTTGTATAATTGTTAGTCATATCCTCTCGTCATACCTTTTACGAGGGGGATTATATATTAATAGTGATAAAGTAATAAAACGATTATGATGGAATGATAATTTTACTGTTTAGTTGTTTCCTTCAATATAATTAAAAGACGAGTTATACAAAGATAGAGAAAACACAAGGAAATCTCATTACTACGTTCGGTTACCGATAAACTCTTTAAGGATGAAGGCATTCTCACGGATGCGTGAAACACCACTCGCGCTGCCAATTGTTGTCGTTAGTGGTAAAAAAATTAGCCGCTAAAGACAAGTTCTATCATTCGCGACTACATGCCGTCGCTGTTATATGGTCACTAGAAATTCGTCAATAGAAATCATTGATTGCGACTACGTGGTGCTTTGTCTTCGCCAAAGCACAATGGACATATACGACGACAGAATTAGTCGCAATTGATAAATTACTAGGGACTACATCATATAGTCGTTATTTACAATCACTAGCGACTAGACTCGTAGTTATTACATTTATTTTAATTTTCGACGACTTTTTAGTAGTCGCTATTGACAAACTTATTAGCGACCACGTAGATTCTATCATTTGCAACTATTTTTCGTTGTAAATGACCTTTTTTTTATAATGGGTTTAAGCTATTAATAGATTAAAATATACTAAAGTCAACATAGATTAAAACAAAAAGTCAAAATCAAATAAAAAGTCTAACACTAATATAAAATAGAGTCATAAGAAATAGATAATCATGTCTAGAAACAAACATCGTTCAAACAACTCAAATAACTACGGATGAATAAACGTTCTTCTTCTTCTTCCTCGGGTCTTCATCAAATCTTTCTCGGCTGAGAAGGACCCATTGGAGGGTTTTGTTGGCTTGGAGTGAAAGAGGTTAGTCCCTCATGTTCCCTCATCTCATTAACATATCCCATCGATGCAGTTATGTCGTTCATTGGGGATATAGGGGAGTGGGTGCTGGCAGTCGAAGCCGTGGATCAATTAGTTGGGGGAACGTACGGGGGCCGCCCCTGTACATCACGAAGTTCATTCAAGGATGTCATCATATCGCTCAGTTGCCGATCATGGATGCGTATTGATGGATCATCTTTGGAAACATGTCTTATCTTAGAAGGCGGTCCCACTCCGGGTGCCTTACTCCTCGTTGATTGGTCAATCCATGCCTTCGATGTATCCTTAACAACACCTACTTGCTCTTTAAGTGTCAATGCAAGAGTGAAGGATGGAGCTTCAAATGACACAGACTGGATCTGGGTGACTTTCTCTTTCATAGCTTCCTATAGAGTTGCATGTTACATTAAAGAAATACATTTAAAAAATTTGTTTTTGAATATTTTAAATACTAAGTTATTATACAAAAATACTTACATCGTCCTTCTGGTATTTCTCGGTCCACCACACTCGATCTTTTCATCCTAACTTACGTGCTCAAAGAAGTCACTTATAGCGGAATTGGGACTGTTGTGTTTGCTCATCGGTGACCACCAACAATCCTGAGGTGGGTTTCTTTAACTTGTCTTGTTCTATTCCATTGTACAGTCATTATTCTAAAGAACTGTAATACTTAAAAATATATTTTATTAAAAAAATATGTACCTCATAAATTATATCCAGAGTTCGGGAATAATTTCTCGATCCTGCACCACTGGGTCGCTTTTGCTTCTTCCAGTTATCCGTGTTGTCATCTAGGTGTCACCCGAATGACCCCAACATCGTAAGTGGGTCTCAAATTGTCATACACATTCATCATTTCATCTTCTACATTTTGGTTAGGGATTTCAGTGGGAATTCCTAAGTTTTCGCCGTGCTTAGTCAAAACCTCATACGTGGCCAAAAACCCGTATTTTAGTGTGCCCTGCCCTCATGGATGCGAAAGTTATGATTATTTGAACAATGATTACACAGATAAAACAACAAACCAATAAAACCTACTTTCTTTCATAAAATCAATATATTATTTCAAACCACTAGTATATTCTACAGTAACATAACAATGTGATTTAATCCAACTCTTATTAATACCCGAATGAATCGTCTATTGATAATTTGATATAAGTATAAAACTACAACAATATTAAAAAATTAAATAAATATTACAGATATATTTTATACCATCCAAATATATAATCATACAATAAGTTTTAAGAACCCAATCATATCATATCACATGTTAACCACAAGCATATCAAATAAAAAAAATAAAAAAAGTTTGAATTTAGAAAAATACCTGATTTGAAGAAATAATGTTGAGAAATTGAAGAATAAGTAGGTCTCACTAGTGTATGATGGTCATGGAAAAAGCATATGATTAAGTTGAGAACCAATCAATCCAATTGGTTGTTAAGGCTTTAGAAGAATATAGGAGAATTTTTTTTAGGTGTTATTTTCGTTTTTCAGATTCTGCCCATTGACTTTAAATACGTCGGCTTCATTAGCGACGACATAAAGTCGTCCCAACTGAAGGGATAGTAGTCGCTAGAGAGAGACAACTGCAATAACAAGAATTAGTGCAGTTATCAACATCGAGTACAATTTACGGAGATAAAGATACATTTTAATATAATATAACTACCTACGACTTTGCAGTTATTCACGACTACATGTGTTAGTCGCGCATTACAAATGAGGTAGGGGACGATTTTAGTCGTCGAGGATATAGTTTAGTCCCTAAAGATACATCTTTAGCGACGACTCGTATGTAGTCGTAAGAAGTTTGGTCGCTAGAGAAGCACTTTGTAGTAATGCTAGTTGCCACTACCGATAGCTCATTAACCGCGTACCACATATTTTACTTGTATTGGGGTATTAAAAAAATTAAAATAGAAAGTAGCGGCGAATAGTTTCTTCTCTATTGATAAATATTAGCGAAGAAAGCAACCCATTGCTAATAAATCTTTAACGATGACATTTCGTCATTGCTGGTAAACTTTTTATTGTAGGTGTCATGAATTATATTAAGTTTGGGAAAATCACATGAATAGTAGGTATTTCATTAGTTGTTCATGCAAGTGTTGCTCAAATAATCAAAGGTTTCATATTCACGATGCCAGAACTTATATTTTAAGGTACCTCTTTTTAGTTAACATATGAGATTTGGACAATATACGGCGAAAAAGAACAAGTTTCCATAGATAGTTCTACTAGTATTGTAGATGAAGAAATGATCAATGTGTTTGATGATATGAGACTGACTTTAAATGATGATTATTCTGGTGACACGGAGATGGGCAGCGAGAATGTTCAGATAAAAACTGTGGTTGTTTCGATACTTTAATTGAGAAAATAGAGACTGGGTTGTGCCCCTCTTCCACAACGATGGGGTCTTTAAATTTCATTCCTAAGTTTATTCATGTCAAAGTGAAGATCAATTGGAAGAATACCTCTTTCATCAAACTCCTGCAATTGATATGTCGTATTTTACCCGAAGGACATAATTTGCTTGCATCATATGCGGAGTGCAACAAAAAGTTTATAAGGCTGGGTATGGGAAATTTACGTATATGACGTAGGTTTGAATGATTGTGTATTGTATGATAAAAAGAATGAAGATATCGAGGAATACCCAGTTTGTGGTGAATCCAGGTGGGATCTGAAGAAGGGAAAAAACACCTCATAAGAAACTACGACGATGACATGTTACACCATCCAGTTGATGGTATTAGTTAGAAAATATTTAGCGAGCAGAACCCTGAGTTTACATGTTATCCGCGTAATGTGTGTTTGGGTTTAACCATCGATGGCTTTTCCCTTTCTTCATGCAGAATAACACATATACCATGTGGACAGCTATATTGATCACCTACAAGTTGCCATGTGGACAGTTATATTGACCACCTACAACTTTCCATTGTGGTTATACATGAAAGTATCACCCTTTATTCTTACTTTACTTATTCCAGGTCCGCGTTCTCCCGTTAATGATATATACGTATTTCTCTATCCTTTTATAGAGTTAGAAATATTATGGTCTATGGCGATCCGTACGTATGATACTCATACACATAAAGAAATTTTCATGAAGTCTTGTGTGCAGTATACTATCAATGATTACCCGGGTAGGTTGTATTCTTTGGGATGGAATAGTCAAGGTTACAAGTCTTGTGTTAAATGCATGAATTTGACAACGCCCCTATGTGTGCCTAAAAAGTATGGTGTATTTTGATCGTAGACATTGGTTACCTATACAACATCAGTTTAGAAACACCATATTATTTTACGGGAAAAGCGAGAACATGACCCCACCTAGAAAGTATCGCCTTAAATATATTCAAACACAACTTGATGGGTTGCCTTTTCTGTTTCTCGGTAACACAAGGAATTTAGCGACAATGCGATTAAGAAAATAATTCAATGAGAGTTTAATTTGAAGATAAAAAGTATTTTTCATAGATTGTTTTATTGTCAGATTACTTGCTCAAATATAACATTGATATTACGCATTATGAGAGTAATGTGTGTGATAGTTTACTTGATACTGTAGTTGGCTGATCTCTCCCCATTTGTGATGAATTAATTGGAGACATCATTTTTAGTGTTTTAGGAAGTCTAGTAGTCTATTTTCTCATGATATATTGCACTTTCCTATTTCTAGTTTTGATTTAATGATTTATTATATTTAGAGCATATTGGGGTGTGAAGCTTTAAAGATAATATGAAAATAAATTAGATGTCAAGTCAATTCTAAGAAAATAAGGAAAGAAGATCTTGATTCTGTTGTTGCAGGCTTTGCACTACTGATGCATTGATCTTTGACTCAAGTCTGCTCATAATTTCCTTCGAGAAGTTGATGAATTGACTAATAATCTCTTTTAACTCAGTGATTTCTTCTTGAGGGCGTGATGGAGCTTGACTTCCATTGTGCACATTGCATCCTGGTGGATGATCAACTTGGTTTTCATAGGCTTGTTCTTGCAGGTATAACTGTTGAGGTGGAATTTGGATGCTTTCCTTAACTGTTATAGTGTGTTGTTGTATTTGATCTTGCAAGCTTGAAAACATCGCTTCTTCTTCTTCGTTAGTGGTAGGAGTTTGTTCTTGTGGCCAACTTATGTCGGTCTCAATGATTTTTCCCATACCACTCTTTGCTTCTTTTGGATTCATAGAGACAAAACTACCACGACCCATATCATCTACTCTCATCCTTGACTCTCTATCGAGTCCATTATAGAATATGGATAATTGTAATTGTGGCGTGTATCCATGTATTAGACATCTTGCCAACATCTTTTGAAATCTCGTCCATGCTTCGCCAACACTCTCTCCGGCTTCTTGTAAGAAATTCATAAGCTCCAATAGTTCCTTCACTCGCATAATTGTAGGATAAAATTTATCAAGGAATCTTTCTTGAAACTTGTCCCAATTTGTTATTAGCTCGGGAGGTTGATCATCTAACCAATCGCTTGCTTTCCCGGTCAAGAAAAATTGAAACATTAAATAATACATCTGTTCTTGTGTAACACCTTCATTAATGTAGGCATCACAGAATTGCATGAATTTCTGAACAGACCGGACCGGATCTTGATGTGTATCACCACTATATTTCCCAAAGCTCGCGAATTGATTGATCAGGTCAGGATCGGGCTTGAATCGAACGACTTGAATAGTTGGGATGCGAATCCCAATGCGTTGAACTCGGAATTGACTAGGGAAACCTAGCTCTAACCGTTGATTAGCCATCTAAAACCTGAAAAAGACAAAAACAAAAAGAACGCATAAAACTGAAAACAAATACAAACTTCTACACTAAATAAACACAAAATAGATTTAACTTAAAGATAAATCCCCGGCAGCGACGCCAAAAACTTAGTGGGGTCAAATGTGTGATAAAATAATAGATAAATAAAGATAATAATAAAGAGCACACACCCTTGAGAACCACGTAGTTCACTGCAAGTATCACAGATCGTTTGCAAGTTTTAATGATAAGTCAAGTTCGTCCGCAGGGATTTGATCTGTTAGATCTACTTATGTTTAACAGGCATAGATGAATTTAGATGTTTTAAAATAAAATATAATAATATGAATAATTATGTAACGCGAATAAATAAATAATACAAATAAATAAATATGAATGTAAGTCAAATAAATTAGGGTTACTAATATGAGTCTATTACTAAGTTGTTTTAATCTGTCGCACACTGAGCATTATATATTAACCGAGATTCTAAATAATGAGTGATGGTTAAATCAAACCTTTATGGCTATCTAGTTAGGCAAAGGATCAAAACTAGACGATTATGTGGTGTTGTCAATAACTAAGAATAATCCTAAGATTGGCCAAATCTAGGGCTGTAACAATAATTCAAAACACATAATAACAATATACGCCACGTTCAAATCAATTAAAATAAAAAATAGTATTATGAATGTAGACAAAATAATGATATATTGGGATTGTAAAGTTGTATGAGAAGTAAACGACTGTCATGGATGGAGCGCAAATCTAGGGGTACGAAATCTATTTTGACTTTGAAACTTCGATAACTATTCCTATATTTGATACGATATATTGGGATATAGATGGCTCTCAATTATATTTAACTAGTAAAGAAGACAAAAAGGTTGATCTAAACCCATTAGGGCATGATTCCTTGATCAATGACGGTAATGAATTATACTACGATACATGGGATGAACATGTCGATGAATCTGTAGACCATGATAGTGATTAGGACATCGAAGACTGGGATTTGTATAGAGACGGGACAGACTGGTGAGTTTTGTTCGCTTATTTATGTTTACAATATTGTTCTTAAGTATTCATTAGTTAATAGATATAAGTTTGATAAAACATGTTTGTTCGAGCCATTATGGACACACCAGTCAAGATAACAATCAAAATTTGGTCAAGACATGTCATGTTTTTAGATTGTTTTGATAATGTAGACAATTTGATAATATTTTTTGTGTGTTTATTAAAACATTTAGGAATATTATGTTGTTGATTTTGATTGGGAATATTAGGAATATTACATTTTTTATTTAGAAATTATTTTTAAGAATTGTTAATATTTTAGAAATATACTTAAATATGAAATTATATCATTAGCGGAGGCAAATTCGTCGCTAATGAATATATATTTTGTCGTAAATGCTGAAAATCAATAAAAACTTGAAGTATTTAGCATCAAGTTCTTAACAAGAATTCATTGACAATGATAAATATCATTAACGATGTCGTCATTATCGATGAGGTTTAATAATTAAATAATTATCATTTATCATTACCGACGAAACTTACCGCTTCTTTGGAAAAATATCAGTATTGACGACATATGTCATTGCTAATATCATAATTTCAATTTTCGAGAAATAAAAAAGACGGTATGTTTTTCGCGGGTGTATTCCCACTTGTCATTAGCATTGGCACGCGTCTTCGCTAATGAATGTTATTAATAAAAAATATTTTAATTTATATTAAGCGACGGTTTATTATTACGTTAGACGCGCCAGAAACGGCGACACTAATGATGAATGATATGAAAAACAGAAACAACCCTTTCATTTCAGTTCAATCACAAACCATTTTAACCTGAAAAGCGGTAGATTCAGGCTAATTACATGTGACAATTTAAAGCAACTACGAACCCAGTAACAACTAGTAAGATTTTTCATCCAATTATTTGTTTCTTTTTTGTAATAATTTTTTAATTTTCATTTACAATGAGTTCAATCACACAATGATTTTCTCCCAAAAAACCTGCCAATTACAGTTATTAAATAACGCGTGGATTAACTATAATTCTGAACCCATTACCAACTAGTAAGAATTTTATTTTTATGATGTGTTCCTTTTAGTATTTTTTGTGAAGATTAGGTTATTTAATTGATAAAATATGGGTTATTTTGCATTAACTAGGGACTTATAGTGCATTTTGGGCGTTTATTATAGTTGATATAATATAGGTTAAATGCATTCTATAGGGTCTTATAGTGCAATTTATTTAATAAGAAAGTATAATACTTATTTTGATAGTTTAAACCACTGATTACTGTAAAATTTGATAGTTTTGACCCATTTATTTTCATATATTGACAATTTGACCCTTTAACTTTATTTATTTTGATAGGCCATTCCCCTATATTTGCATAATTTATCAGGTCAACCCCTTATCTTGCAATTTCTGATTTACTTAAGTGCCTAATAGTTCAACTAATTGTAAATAAGGCCTTACATTGCAATTAACTGTAAAATTGCACATAAGTCCCTATATTATGTAAAAATAGCACTATAGGGCATAAATTATGCTAAAATATACGCTAAAGGTACCTATATTACGTAATAATTGCACATAAGTCCCTATAGTATGCTAAAATTGCACATAAGTCCCTATATTATGCTAAAAATGCAGAATACTCCTTAAACTAGGATAAAATTTCACATAATTCTCTATATTATGTAAAAATATCGCGAGTGACTGAAGAACTTGTCGTGGAAGGCAAGCATCAATTGTGACGAGCTCATACAAAAGAACTCGTCGCGAGAGACAAATATCATTCGCGTCGATTATTTTTTGTCGTATCTATTTTTTTTAATTCAAAATTTATCACTAGTGACGAAAAATATCGTCAATAATAACATTTGTTCAATTTTTAAGGCAAGAAATTTGGCGGTGAGCCTTCGCGCGTACGGTTTGATCTACTTATTTGCGACGACATAAAGTTGTCGAGAATGATGAAATACAATAATAGACCCCCAACTTATATCATTTTATTCATAACAACACAAAAAACAATTGGCAGAGAGATAAGAAGAGCGAGAGCATCCGATTGAAGGCGTACATATTCACCCACAACATCATAAAGGAATTTATTTCATCACATTTAATTTAAATTCATAAAGTTTATTTTTTTCATCACTCAAAAAATGATTTATTTTTTTATTGCAATCGTATTCTTTGCATGTTGTGTATCTAATCAAGTTTAATTATTATAATTTTTTGGAAAATGAAATTGTGATGTTATTTCTTATATATTTTGATTCCAAATTAATTGGCATGCTTATAGTCGTGCTTAATGTGTTTAGTTTATTAGTAGTAGTAGTTTAGTGTATCTAATAAAATTTGGGGGCTAGAGTGTAATTAAATTAGGAGCTATAGTGTAACTGAATTATTTTTAAGGGTTATAGTGTAATAAAATAAGGAACTATAGGAATTTTAAATGAAATTTTCTAAAAAAAGGGAGTTTTTAATTAAATTAACACAAAAAAAATTAGGGTAATTGTGTTATTATAAAAAGTATATAAGTATTTTAAATACAATTTTAAAAAAATAGAGTTTTAATGTAATTAAAATAAAGATTAGGGTTATTGTCTTATTAAAAAAATCGTCTCTAGTAGATGTTTTAACGACGATATACTAGTGACAAATTATTCGCAACGAAATAACATATCATTGGCGATGTTAAAGTTGTCTCTAATAAAAGGAAGGAAAATATGTCTGACCTATATATTAAGGATTAATACTCAAGAAATACCTCAAGTTATAATTAATTCCTCTTTACCCCAACCATTATTTTTTTGCCCATAAAAGGTCACACACATTTGGTTTTTTCTTTTCTTTTCCATAAAAAGAGTCGTTTGAGTTATGCGAAACTTCCCACAACTCAAATTTTAAGTTATGAGAAGCTTTCCGAAACTCAGATTTTGAGTTTTGGAAAGCTTCCCACAACTCACTATTCTTTAAAAAAGACGGTATCTTTTATGGACCAGGATGTAAGGTGGCAGGTGCCTATTAGGCATCAACCCATATATTAATTTATGTGGTCTAAATATTAACACCTTATCTATACATTAACCTTCATAATCTAGCATCATATTTCTCGAAGAAAATATTTTTTTTTATCTCGCTTAGACAAGAAAAAATTATGTTTCCGAATGTTCGTGTTACCTACCTAGCAAGGGTCCATTCCAATCACATGCCTATACTTATACAATTATTCCCGCTTCAGAGGGCCAAGATGAACCCTCGTTGGTTCAGAGTCGAAACTGCATGATGTCTTCACAATGATTTCAGGGAATTCATAAACAATAAATGGGTAGGAAATGAGGTGGGTGTGAGTGAGGGAATATTGTCAATTCAAAGTAACTTAAATAAATGGAAGATGGACATCTTTGGTGACATAAATCGCAGGAAAAGAGAATTGAGCGCGAGAATTAGAGGCATACAAATGTCGCTACAAATATCGTATAATTCGTCGCTTCTTCAAATGGGTTTTCAACTTGCTAAAGAATGTGATAGTGTCCTTGAATAACAGGAGGCTATGTACTTCCAAAAATCAAAAGAAAAGTGGATACATTCGGGTGACAGAAACACTAGGTTCTATCAACTTGTTGTTTCGATACAAAAAAAGGTTAATTACATAAGATTGTTAAATGACTTGGATATTTGGGTAGAAGAAGAATCAACTAGGGGAATACACTCTACCACAAATGAATAAAATAGAGGGTGAAGTATTTCACGATCTTGAGCTGCCTTTCTTGGATGAGGAAATACGGGAGGTGGTATTCCGATCCCATCCGACTAAAGCGCTTGGGCCAAATGGTATGTCAGCTGCCTTCTATCAGAAATGTTGGACTACAGTACGCCCGTATGTATGTAAGATGGTTTGGGAAGCTGTGAGTACAGGTCAGCTACCGTCGGGTCTGAATGGAACACTTATACATCTTATTCCTAAGGTGTCAGACCCGAACCGGGTACGTTTATTTCGTCATATTAGTCTTATATTAATTCCCATGTTAAGTTTACAATGAAGGCCATGGTCAACAGACTCAGACCTATTCTTGCTAATATTATTGGCCCTTGCAAAAGTAGTTTTTTGCCAGGCAGGTCTACGATTGATAATGTTGTTCTTATACGAGAAGTGGATCACAAGACGCGTCACCTTCAAGGGAGGAATAGAATCATGGCAATAAAGATCGATTTGGCTAAAGCTTATGACATAATAAGATGGGAGTTCATTGAAGAAACAATTCGTCACTTTGGTTTTCCTGACAAATGGATAGCTTTGATCATGTCCAGCATGAGGGATAATGAGATGAGCATTCTTTGGAATGTGGAACCTTTCCCTTCCTTCAAACCACATCGTGGTATTCGACAGTGAGACCCTCTCTCTCCATATATATTCATAATGTGTATGGAAAGACCTTCTTTATTAATTCAGGAACTTTGCAATGCTGGAAAGTGGAAAGAGATACAGATCGGTCGCCAGGGTCCTAAGCTGTCACGTTTATTTTTTGTAGATGACCTAATATTATTTGGCGAGGCTTCTTTTTTATAGGTGAAGGTTATACAGGAGACGGTGGATGTGTTCTGTAGAGAATCGGGTTAAACTATTAGCGCTGAAAAATCACTCATCTATTTTTTGAAGAATGTTCTAGACTTGCTTCAAAAGGATCTAGCAGTAGCAAGTGGATTTTGCCACAATAACTCATTTGGGACTTATTTGGGGTACCTATTCTTGCTGGAAGGCTACCACAAGGGTTTTATAAAAGTATATTGGAAAGGATGAGAAAGAAACTTGCCACGTGGAAATCCAAGACCTTATCACTTGCCAGTCGTATTACTCTGGTACAATCTGTTTTGAATGCAATTCCGGTATATCAAATGCATGTGATGAAATTGCCTAAATATGTCTGCAATAAAATTGATATAGTAACTAGAGATTTCATTTGGGATCATCTCCATCCGAGAGGAAACTCCATTGGGTCGTGTGGGATCAAATTTGCAAGCCGGAAAAAAGTGGTGGGTTGGGAATTAGAAGCACGGAAAAATACAATTTGGCGTTGCTAGCAAAACTTGGGTGGAAAATGTTACAGATGGGACGAAATGTGGCGTGGATAGAGGTGTTAAAAAATAAATATTTTAAGGATGGCTTGTTAAATCGTCAACAAAATGGGAATGAATCAAATGCATGTAAATCCATCCTTGTGGGTGTCAAGGTTCTCCGCGGGGGTATACTTGAGCAAAACGGTGAAGGAGGAACGAGAATCATATGGCGTCTCAAAAAGTCGGGCCTTTTTACGGTGAAATCTGCCTTTGGTACCATGGAAGAGAGTGGGGTGGACTTGACGTTCAACTGGGACCTGATCTGGAAACTAAAATGCTCCCAGAAAGTGCGGATATTTTTTTGAAGGGTGGTGTTAAATCGAATATCAACCGCGACAAACCTTTACAAAAGAAACGTGATCGAGTCAGGGAAGTGTGAAATCTATGGTGTTGTCCGCGAGGACATTTATCATATTTTCTTAAGATGTAAAATTGCATATATAGTATGGAACTTATTGGGTTTTTCCTCAGGTATGCAACATGGAACAGCTGTTGATGTGAGAGTGACCGCTTGGCCTGGACGTTTCAGGAATGCTGCTGGAAGTCAAATTGTTACAAGGGAGAACTGTGGCCTGCTGGTGGACGAGGGAATGAAGTCTGATGAGTGGGCTAAACTGAAGAGCATCAATGATAGATGGATCCTGGAACATCGGTCAGGTCCTTTGAATATGCATATACAGTCTGCTCCTTATTCGAACGTTGCTGCTAATTTCGTTTCAAATACTACACAGAGACTTCAAGAGTTAAGACGTGGGTCGAAGGACACCTCCTGTCTAAAGCAAGTATCTTTAGTATAGAGTGGTTAATACATCTTTATAGATGCAATTTGGGTAATTTGGTCCAAGAGAAACCATGTTATATTTAATGAAGGGTCTGAAATACCGCATATGATAGAACTAAAACATGAAATTCTTTCTCTAGCGAGTAATTTTTATCTAGCTTGGGAAAAGAAACAGAGGGAGGCGTAATTAAACTCTCCAAGAACACAATGATTAAATGGGTTAAACCCGTAGATGGTCTAAGATTAAATATTGATGGAAGTTTTTGTGAAGTTAAAGGTACCGCGGGTATTGGTGGGATTGTAAGGGACAAAAATGGTCATGTATTGCTGGTTTTACAGGTCCATGTCTAGTCGACTCTCCCTTGTTTCGGAGATGTTTGCCTTCCGCTTTGGTCTAAGATGGGCTATAAATTCCGGTTACAAAGAGCTACACATTGAAACGGATTCAGAGGAGCTCCACGCGCTAGTGAAGGGCGGTGGGAGCTCTAATACACTTTATGAGTTGGACTCGAGGATGTTCCATGCACTAGTGAAGGGCGGTGGGAACTCAAGTAGTCAATACTTTTCAATTGCAAAGGAATGTTGGACCATGCTACGCGACTTTCCTAAATTTTGAATTAACCCATATTTTCCGCGAAGCAAACTTTTGTGCAGACAGATTAGTAAAGGAGGGTGCTACTATGAACACACAACCAATGACCTTTGAAGACCCTCCAGAGTATCTTTGGAAGTTTATTACGAGAGACAGAAGTGAACGTGCAACTGCTAGAGTTGTATTAAAATCTGAATAAGAACTTTTGTTCTTCTTGTAGTTTATTATTCTTAACGGCTTTTTAAAAATTTCTCATATATGAAAAAAGAATCTCAATTTTTTCGAAAATATAACCCAAAATCCGTAATGGTTTTAACTTTTAGATCGGGATAATATTTTAAACCCATCACAATTTTTTTCTTTTACAATTTAGTTTGTGGAGTCTCTTAACTATTGGAGGTCCGGATAATCCAATTATTGCATGATACCCCTTTTAAATGAAAACATAATTAAGGTAATATTGTTTTATTTGACTTGATGATATAGGTTAAAGCCCTCCCGTGGCCCTCTAACTATGGCCAAAGTGCAGCATCCGCCCCTGATCTTCATTTTTACCCTTTTACGCCCTTGATCTTAATACTTTTTGTCACCGTTAGCCCTTTTTCCATTTTTCTGTCAACTGACCGTTAGTCAACGCCACATGGCGCCACCTCACTGCCAGCTCACCTTCGTCTCTAGCTGTTAATTAAAAAAAAAACTTTGAAGGTTTGAATCCTTCAAACATCAACAATGGAGGATTTAGGGAAAAAACCAATTGATAAAACCCAAACCACCTACCCCATTATCCCATATCAAGCCAATTGAGCCTCATTTATCTTCTCTGCTGCAGCAATTGAGCTAATATAGAAGTATTTTTGCTTGGCTCATGGCATAATGGCTAAGAGTTATGGGCTTAAAACCAGCTTTTTCCATTAGAATCTTCCAATGTTCTTTATCTTCCATTCGCTCTCTTCTAGTTCCTGGTTCATCGGAACATACAGTTTCGGCTATTCTCCAGCCAAGTAAGAGTTTTTCAACTTGAAGCCTCTTCGGTGAGTCTCGGACATATTTGGATCCAATGACTCGAAAAATGCTGAATAGTATTTCAAAGCGATCTTGAACCAGTCTAGAAACTCAACCCAGTTCAAACTCACTTCATACTCACCTAAAGTTACAACACTTGGGTTTAACGACTTTGCAAGATTAAGAGCTGCCTCCACGTTATCGTCTTTTTCATCAAGTAAATTATACAGCTGAAGCATGAAATTATTAGCTAGCATCTCATCTGATTCGACTCGAAACCTTGATCTATTTAGATTCTCAAAATGAGTTAAAACCGGTTCAAACTTGAAATTTAGATCCAGAACTCTAGCGAAGTCTCTTAACCTGTTTCCGGTGGCTAATAAAGCTGCCGATGGAGATTCCCCCAAAACAGGGGCCGGGATGCCGGAGATCCGAACTTGATGAGGTTTTCCGGCGGGTCGGGTTGCTAAAGCTTGGAGTAGAGCAGCCCATTGTACACCTTGAACGATACCGAAATCAAGGATGTGAATTTTTTTAGCGTCTCTAGCTATTCATGTTAGGTTGCAGCAGAGAAGAGAAATGAGGCTCAATTGGTTTGATATGGGATAATGGGGTAGGTGGTTTGGGTTTTATCAATTGTTTTTTTTTTCTGAATCCTCCATTGTTGATGTTTGAAGGATTCAAACCTTCAAAGCTTTTTTTTTAATTAACAACTAGAGACGATGATGAGGTGGCGGTGAGGTGGCGCCATGTGGCGTTGACTAACGGTCAATTGACAGAAAAATGGAAAAAATGCTAACGGTGACAAAAAGTATTAAGATCAAGGGCATAAAAAAGTAAAAATGAAAATCAGGGGCGGATGCTGCACTTTGACCATAGTTTTTTTTTGTTCCAAACATAATATATTAAAACTACTAAAACCGATTACAAAATTAGCCAATTCCCGAAGGAGAGGCTTCAGAGTTTAAAGGTTTGTCTAGCCTACTAGGATATACAATAGAATGTGGTCCAAAAGAGTTGCTAAGTAGCTTTCTTTTGGCTAATCCATCAGCTAGCATATTCTATCTCTATTAGTCCAACTAAAGATAGGATTACAAAATTCCGAAATAAAATAAATACTATTAATGATATTACAAATTTTTGGAATATGAATAAGAGTGTTCATCTCTAATGGAAGCATTATCCTTTGACAGTCACCTTCAATAATCATCCTAGATTCCTTCAAATCACGGGCAATCACGCAAGCCTTAAGTATGCCAAGGGCTTCTGCTTCTAATGGAGATTCCGCATTCACATTCCAAGCTTTGCTATCCAAAATCTTGCCATTGTAGTCCCTGTTAACACAAGCAATTGCGGCTTTGTTGTTAGTAAAAGCTGCATCAACATTTATTTTAATAAGGTTTTTAAGGGGGGGAATCCAATTATTAGTTGGATTCATTTTATTATTAGTTGTATTGTTCTTACCCATATCACTCGCATTTGGTATAGTATCATTATTTTCATTTTCTTTTTTAACCTTCAGTTTTGTAATAACATCATAAGGTGTAATAATTTTTTGGTAATTGTTCCATTCCCTATTCGCATTTTTGAGAGTTATCATAGGGTCAATCTTAGTAAATTTATATTTACTATCATTTCTTGCTTTCCATATATGCCAAAGAAGAAAGCATATTTTTCCATTGTACCCTTTTTTTCCATCTTTTGTTTTTTCGTATTTTCCCAAATACTTGCCATCCAAGAATCCAATCTACATGAATTCTGGTTGCAAGTTTTAACATTAAACTCAGAGGCTAGCCATATGACTCTAGTCCATGAGCAGTTTAGTAAAAGGTGCTCAGTTGATTCCACTTATGTATGACATATATCACAGATAGGAGTCTTAATAGCTTTCTTTTTATAGATATTCTCATTAGTAGGTAAGAGGTTTTTTAGTGCCCTCCACATAAAATTTTTAACCTTAGGTAAAATATCTAAATTCCACATCATTTTTCAAATATCTGTACTGATAAAGTGGGATGTTGAAGGTTTAATACTATTTTTGTTTTGATTCTCAGTATCATGCTTCTCTTTTAAAACTTGGTAACATTTTTTAACAGTATATAATCCATTCTAATCAAGATTCCAAATAGGGATATCTTTACCCCCTGTATAAGGGATAAAAGTGTTGAGAATATTCTCGGCAATATCAGGATTATATTCCTGGTGGACCATATTTACATTCCATTGTCTAGTATCTTTGTTCATAAGGTCAGTGACATATTTAGCATTTCCTACTTTAGGTTTAATGACACCTGAGCTACCATGAATCCATATATCTTTTTGGATGTTGATAGTGGTACCATTACCCAATTTCCATCTAATATTTCCTTAATAATCTCTAATCCACTCACTAGACTTCTCCAACCCCATGAGGGTGAGTGTCCTAGCTGAGCTTCAAGAAGAGAGCTATTAGGGAAATACTTACCTTTAAGAATTTTAAAAAGTAAAGATTCTTGTTTATTTAGGATATTCCAAGCTTGTTTTCCAAGGAGAGCAAGGTTCATGAGGTGTAAGTCCCTGAACCCTAACCCACCTGAGTATTTGCTTTTTGTTAGGTTATCCCATTTTTCCCAATGCACTTTATTTTTTCCATTAGTTCCCCACCAAAAATTGGAGATTTGCGATGATATGAGATCACAAATCTTTTTTGGAATGAGGAAAGAAGTCATAAAGTAGTTTAGTAAACTTTGTAAAACAGCTTTTATAAGTATTTCCTTACCTGCAGTTGAGAGGAAATTCCAGTTCTCTGTTTTTTGTAGAGTTTTATCCACAAGAAAGTTTAGATCTCTTACTTTAGATCTACTCCATTCTGTAGGTAACCCAAGATATTTGCCTAAGTTATTAGTAATTGGCATGTTTAATCTTTTAGCAAAAATATTTTGTAAGAAAATTGGGGTGTTGGGACTAAATTTAATCCTACATTTGTTAAGATTAAGTTTCATACATGTAGCATAGCTATATTTGTTAATAACATCTCTGAAGCTTTCAATTTCTATATTATTAGCATTCATAAAGAAGATGCTGTCATCAGCAAAGAGTAAGTGAGATATTGGGGGGCTATATTTTTGGCTATTTTAATTCCTTTCATATCACTATTTTCCATTTTTTGTTTAATAAGTGTTGAAAGTAGTTGTGTAGTAATACAGAAAAGTAAAGGGGATAAGGGGTCCCCTTGGCGCAAACCCCTTTGGGGTTTATTAATTTCAATAGGGTAACCATAAATTAATATAGAGTAGGAGACAGATTTAACACATCTTATAATTTTGCTAATCCATTTAGTATCAAATCCCATCTTAAGCATGATATTCTCAAGGTAATCCCACTCCACATTTAACACTATGGTCAAAGTTGACACTTTGACCATAGTTAGAGGGCCATGGGAAGGCTTTACCCGACGATATATGAAAAAACATAATCAATTTTCTACTATAAATTTTATAAATCTGATTATATTTAGTTCTAAGAAAATTTAATATGTAGACGGAAAAGGAAGCTAATGTACTTTTTTAGTAACATTTTCACTTCATTACATCGATCAACACCTTTTCTCCTTTTCTCCTTTTCTTCCTTTTCTCCTTCCTTCATCCACTATATCTTCTGTTTGTGGTTTTTCCTTCCTTACAAACTCCAAATCACAAAAACTCTATCCATTTTCCATCTTTTTTCACTCCCTCTCCTCCTACGAAAATGATGAACTTCTATTCATCAAATCACCCATATGCAAAAGTAGAAAATCTAGTTATCACACCGGATGAAAACACCAAATACAAATCTATTAAAGAATACAAACTTATAGCTAAACTCTGTCTTTGAAGAGAAGATCAATTTCACCTATATCAAAAATCATATTAACAAGTTTTGGGCTCTCAAACAACAAGTTGAAACAGAGAAATTAGCTTCGAATGAGTATGTATTAAAGTTTAAAAATGAAGAAGATCTCAACAAAGTATGGTCCCAAAGACCTTGGACGGTTATGGGGAAACATTTCGCAATCAACAAGTTCATTACATGAACTAAAAATCAGGTTAACCACACCACTCTGTGGATACAACTTACTGGAACTCCAGTTAATCTCCTCACAATTAACTGCATTGAGAAGCTTATGTCTCACTTTGGAAAAGTGCATCATATTGAACTACTTGAATCAGAAACCATTGATGAAAATTCGATTACAAGAGTTCAAGCTGATTGGGACTTACAGAATCCAATAATTGGTGGAATCAATTACTGGGAGGATCAAAGTACTCAAATCTGGATAAATTTTAGATATGAAAATATAGGACAAGTTTGCTACAACTGTGGATTGTTTGATCATGAAGAAAAAATCTGTGGTAACAAGAGAATCGAACAAAAAATCAGAAGCTGGGTTAAAATTTCTACAAGAGGTCCCTCTAAATCTACCTTATTCTTCAAGGCTAGAAACGAATCTGGAGCTATCAATCCTGCAACGAATATCAAAAGAACATTCAAATCGAACTGGGTTAGAAATTCTATTAAAAACAACTCAGTTTCAGATTTGAAAATTAGCTCAGTTAACTTGGTGGGTACTACTCAGCCCAATGGTACAGCCACTACGAGTACGAGTACTGATATGGATGGTAACAAGGGTCCAAAATTTTTTGAATTTAGTGCTCCTCAGCGTACTACACTTGATAAAGGTAAAAAACAAATTTCGTACGAGGTAATGGAAATGGTTTCTGAAGAAGACAAACAAGAAAGAGAAAAATTAATAAAGTTAAAAGAAAATGAACTTGCTGATCTGGCAGGACACATGGCTAAGCGGATTTCATCACCGCCTAACCCAACAGCTGAAATCTTATTTGGGTCTGCCCCAAGCCCAAAAGAAAATATTTTACTCAAGCCCAATACCTCAAGCCCAAAAGTTATTTTCTCTCCAACTATTGGGTTACCCTCACCTAAAACATTTCACTCAACACCACTTAACCCAAACAGATCCTCTTTCACCCCGATTCCTCTTTCGTCCCCATTTACCCCTTTATCAAACCTAATAAACCCTAAACACTCTGAAATTGCTTCATCTTCAATCCCACAACCCTCTAATAACATAACCTAAAACTTCACACAACCTATTAACAACAATGAACACCATGTTAATGGTACTCGTACTTCAATTCGTAAACCTAAAAACATTAATAAACACTCAAGAAATTTTATCTCGGGAAAGAATAGAGAGAAGCAAATATGGGAAGCTCGTACTGGTAAGAAAAACCCGGATAAATCAATGGGTAAAGCTGATAACAAAGAAGATAAGGTAATCAGTGAACAAGAGGAGAAGCCGAATGAAGCTACTAATATGGTTTGCAGGATTGATCTAAATCAATCCCAAAAGAAGTCATGATACATCTTGCCTGGAACTGCCAAGGGATTGGCACCCCTTTGGCAGTCCAGACCTTAGTCGATATTAAGAGGAGATATCGACCCGAGGTAATCTTCCTCTGAAACTAAGAATCAATTATCTGTGATTAATAAACTAGCTAATACTTTAAATATGCATCTTATTGATTATGTTGACCCTCAAGGGATTGGAGGAGGTTTAGCCCTTTTTAGTAATTCTAAAGAAAATATTAAAGTCATTAGTAAAGATTGTAACTTTATCCATTGCGAAATTACAGACCATAGTGGTGCTATGTCCCTCACAACTTTTGTATATGGTGCACCTATGGAACAAGATAAAATTAAATCACTAGAAAAATTTGCTCTCTGTGCCCCCATTAAATGATCTGCCTTGGAACCTTATAGGTGATTTTAACAATCACCGCTATATAAGTGAGAAAATTGGTGGTGATAATTATATTACTAAAAATATGAATGAATTTAACTCCTTTATAGAAAATCATAATCTACATCAAGCAATTCATAAAGAAGTTTCTTTTTCTTGGTCTAATAGACAGGCTGGGAATAAGAGAATTAAAATTATGCTTGATAGATGCCTCTTTAATAAGGAGTGGGCTAATTTAAATCCAGAGGCTTGGGCCTCTCTCTTACCTGTTGTGGGCTCGGATCACAGTCCCTTACTACTTCACCTTTGTGAAGATAATAGACCCTCCTTTAAAAGATTCTACTTTGAAAAATATTGGATGGATGAAAGAGATTGCTATGAAATCATTAAAAATGTATGGAATTCTAGAAATACTATCAATACGATTACTAAGAATAGACTTATGAATAATCTTAACATGTGTAAAAGATTACTCACTGTTTGGAGTAAAAGGAAATTCAATAATAACAAAAAAAAGATTGACAAACTTATGAAAGAATTGGAAATTCTCACCAACTCTAAAAATCTCTCAGATTATGAAAAGGATGATTATAATAATATTGTGAAGGAAATTGAAATTATTCGGAAAAGGGAGGAAGATTTTTGGGCCTCTAGGTCTAGAATTATGTGGCTTAAATGTGGTGATAAAAATAACGCATTCTTTCATGCTGCTACCAAAGAAAAAAGAAAAATTAATAGAATTAATAGAATACAAAATGATGAAGGCTTTTGGCTTTCTGAAGAGAATGATATTAATGATAATATTATAACCTATTTTAACAACATTTTCAGCTCTATTGGTAAAAGAGATTTCAGTAATGTTATTGAAATTATAAAGTCTACTGTAACACCTTCTATGAATGAAAACTTGATCAAACCTCTTACTATTTTTGAAATAGAGAAAGCCATTAATGAACTTGGTGCCTGTAAAGCACCGGGTCCTGATGGTTACCCGGGGTTCTTTTATAAAAAATATTGGCAAGTTATTAAATTAAATGTCATTAAACTAATCAATGACTTTTGGTATAATAACCATAGTCTTGAGAATATTAATTATACCTTTATCTCACTTATACCTAAAATTAATAACCCAGCAACTATTAAACATTTTAGACCAATTAGTGTTTCGAATTTTATTTACAAAATTTTAGCGAGAATACTTGTGAACCGTTTGCAACCTCTCATAAGTCTTATTGTTGATGAAAACCAAACTGCCTTCATTCCTGGAAGGCACATTCAAGAAAACTCAATGATTGTTCATGAAACTTGCACCTATATAAAAAATAAGAATGATACTATGAAATATTATATGATTATTAAAGCTGATGTACAAAAAGCCTACGAATATGTAGAATGGGATTTTCTATATAATATAATGATAAAAATTGGATTTTGCAAAAAATGGTGTGACCTCATTATGAACTGTGTAACATCAGTCTCTTACTCTGTGTTAATAAATGGTAAACCCCATCATACAAAAAAAACCTTCAAGGGGTATAAGGCAGGGGGACCCTTTGTCCCCTCTACTTTTCTGCATTATTACCTAAGCATTAACAGCCTTAATCAATAATAAAGTAGAATTGGGATTATATGAAGGCATATCTATAGCAAAAAACTGTCCCAAACTCACACACCTCCTCTTTGCTGATGACAGTGTGTTTTTCTTAAGAGCTACTGTAGAGGATACTAATAGCTTTAATGATGTTATGAATAAATATGGTTTAGCTACTGGATTAACTCTAAACCTTAACAAGTGTGGAGTAAAATTCAGTAGTAATACACCTCGCTATATTCAAAAAAAATTGCTAAAAGAATTAATATGAATATTACTAAAAACTTGGGAACTTACCTTGGATTACCCACTGAATGGGGTAGATCTAAGATAAGGGACCTAAATCTTTTAGTAGAAAAAGTCATTAAAAGAATTGACAATTGGAAAAATCATTTTTTATAAATGATGCTGGAAAGGAAACCCTTATAAAAGCTGTACTTCAAAGCATTCCTAACTATTTTATGGCCTCTTTTTTAATTCCAAAAAAAATCTATGAAACTATATCCTCACAAATTGCTAAATTTTGGTGGGGTTCTAAAGGAGAAAAGAAAATCCATTGGGGTAATTGGAATTCCCTCACAAAAAGTAAGTTTTCAGGAGGCCTCGGTTTTAGAAATTTACACTTTATGAATTTAGCTATGCTTGGTAAAATGACCTGGAACATTATATCTAATACCTCATCTCTTTTATATAAAGTTATTAAAGGCAAGTACTTTCCAAATTCAACTTTCTTCCAAGCTAAAATAGGAAACTCTCCCTCTTGGGGATGGAGAAGTCTTATAGCTGGAAGAGATTTTATTATTAAACATATTAAATGGAGAATTGGTAATGGTGATGCTATAAATTTACATTCTCATAGGTGGATTCAAAATTGTAATGAGTTAATCACTCCATCTACTCAATCAATACAGTGGGTTAGTGATTTAATGATAAGAAATACTAGAAACTGGAATATAAATCTTATTAAATCTATTTATCCTGAGAATATTAGTAATAAAATATTTGATATGTTTATTCCTCTTATCCCACTAAAAGATACTTGCTACTGGGAATTAAGCACTGATGGAAATTATAGTGTTAAAACAGCTTATCACTATTTGAAAGAATCACAAGATAAAATTGATAGTAAAATAGAGAATACTAAACCCTCTACCTCGCATTATATTGATGCTAAGACTTGGAAAATCATTTGGAACCTCAAAATCCCCCAAAAAATCAAGAATTTTATGTGGAGAGCCTTAAAAAATCTCCTACCTACTAATAAAAACTTTTGTATAAGGAAAGTTAAAGAATCTAGTATATGCCAAATATGCTATGAGAAAGCTGAAACTGTTGAGCATTTATTATTTGATTGTCATTATGCTAGAGCTTCTTGGCTTACTTCTGATCTTACTATAAGAACAAGCAACCAGTGTTCCATTAAAATGGACACTTGGATGGCTGAAATTATAAGTAAGAATGATTCACTTGATTGTAAAGTCCCATATCTTGGAGAACAAATTGCCATTTTATGTTGGCAAATATGGAAAAGTAGAAATGCTTTTCTATTTAAAAACAACAAGCCTTGCCCCTTGTTTATTTGCACAAATGCGCAGGCTATTTGGAAGGAACAACTAAATATTTTAAAATCCGAGGATGTTGATAATAAACTGAGGATTAATGATAATACTCAATTGAGTAAGTGGGATAATGAACTAGGAAATATTGCACCTTATGATGATCAACTTGATCTGAGGGTCAAAAATAATCAAAAGTCGGTACAAAAGAGAAATACCTCATCTCTCTCGGGTACTATTACTACAGATGGTAAAAGAATACAAGCTAAATGGGAACCACCCCCAAAAAACTGGTATAAAATTAACTGTGATGCTTCTTATAAAAATTCTAACTCCTCTATTGCGTGTATTGCTAGGGATTGTGTTGGTAAAGTTATTAAACTAGGTACTTGGAGAATTGGTGCAGAAAATTCCATGGAAGCCGAAGCTTTGGAGATCTTGAAGGCATCTTTGTGGGCTAAAGAGTTCAAAGACACGAGATGCATCATAGAGAACGATTGCAAGGAAGTCATGGACCCTCTCGCATCAAACCATCTTGTATCTAATTTAAGAATTGATAGTATAATTCGTAGTATTTACTTTATTAGTGAAACTTGTAATCCTTTATTCTCTTTCATTTCTAGAAAGAAAAATTTAGTTGCGGATTGGTTAGCTAAAAACTCGCCATTAGGCAATAGTATTAGCTTTGGTAGGGCCTTGCCCCCCCAACTTGCGAAACTAATTTTGAATGAATCCTCTCCCACGGGAGTTGGATAACTCTAGTTTGTAATAGTTTTGTGTTAAATGAAAAAGTTTTTGGACCAATTTTTTTTTTTTTTTTGTTCAAAGCATCTATCAACACCCAATGAACGTGTATATTCAGGTCTTTGGACCTGCCTTGTAAAGAAAAAATAACGGAAATTTTCGGATAGATTAACCTTGTTGAATTGTGACGCTTGTTGAGTGTGGTTCAGAATCATACCCTTCTCCATACCTTATTTGATTGAGCATGAGTTTCTAAAATTTGTACAATTTTTGTTGGTTCGTTAGACAGAAAAACTACCCCGATAAACGGATATTCTCTTATATCTAATGTATCCTAAAAAACAATTTTTTTAGACACAAATAGTTAATGTCATTGACTAAATATTAACAACAAACGTATAAAAACTCGAAACCATACACGAAATGTTTTAACTATAAATAAAATAAGCATATATTGTATATTTTAATTTTTGGTCAACTTTATTGCTACAGAGATAACAATCGACACTAATCAGTTGAGTTGAGTTAATTTAATTAGACAGAACTTTTTGCTTTTTTAGTACTTAAAATAATGTGAAATAAAAAGTATAAAGTTCAGATTTTCTCTCTAAACATGAATAATTTAATTTTAATTTATTTAAAGGTATATATAAAAAGACGTGCATAATTTATATAGATTTACTTCTAACCTATTTTAAAAAAAAAAATTATTGAAAAAACTTATTTAAAAAGATAATTGCAAAACTAACTTATAAACGCTCTCCCGAAAAACGCCTCTATCATTTTATCAGCCCATTAATATTATAGCCCATTAATTAATTTAAGCATGAGGCGCTCCTCATAGGAGCGCCTTTAGTCTAAGCAAACCATCGATATGCAATTTTTAAAGCATTTTTTAAAACTTTTATTGCTTAGTCGTTTTATATTTGACGGAAAAGTAGCTGTTGTACGTGCTTTGAAGCGAATATCAAAAGGTACTGAAGTAATATTCATATATATATATATATATATATATATATATATATATATATATGAATATTTAACCTTTAACTTATATAAATCTAATCATATATTATTGTAAATATAGGTTGTGATATTAGTGAAATTAATTAACGTATAAATTTTGAATTAAGAGAGTTAATTTTTCATTTAAAAGGATAATAATTTATTTGTTTTCATTAATGGGACCCACTCCAGTGGATTGAAGTATTGAACCCACTCCACACTATCCTTAAATCCGCTAATACACTTTATGTATACAAAAAACTATCGACACTTTATTTTCACTTTCTTTTTTCTTTGTTCTTTCTTACTTTTTACTGTTTTCACTTGTTTTTACTTGTTTTTACTTGTTTTTACTTGTTTTCACTTGTTTTTACTTGTTTTCACTTGTTGAAAATATAAAGTTTGATCTCATATTTATATAAATAAATTAAAAATAAGAGAGGAAAAAAATTTAAATGCATTTTCTGATAAATTTATCATATCTCTTTAATCTCTCCGAATTTATGAACCTCGTTATTCAGTAAAAACTTTTTGATAATGAAATGGCCAATAGACTTCAAATCTAAACAAAGAAAATCAGATTTAATAAAGATCTAGTAATTAAAAACAATAACTTTTTGATATATTAAGAAAAGGGTCAATGACCCAAAAAATCAAAATAATATTATACTTGCCCCAAAGAATCATCCATTAACTTAGGCTGAGTCCAACCGGTTCCCAATTCTAGCAAAAAGCTAGAATTGGGAGTTGAATAACTAAATTAGGAGCTCCAACAGCTTCTCTCAAATAGGGGCTCCCAATTCTAAACCCCAATTTCTATCATTTTTATAGCTACATGTAGCGATGGAATTTGTTAGCTACATTCCTTTTTCATTTTTTTTTAATTGTTTTAAATATGCCTTCTTTGTTTTTCTTTTGTTCAAATTATGGTGATTTGTGTTTTTGTTATTTTCTTTTCAAACACTTTAATTCTTTAATTATTTATTTCTTTTCTAAAAATTAATAAACTCTTAATTTTTTTTTTAATTCTAAAAATATGAATATTAAAACATAATTAATATAAACAATAAATTTATTTAATTTTCTTAATAAATAATATTTTACAAAAAAAAAAATATTAAATACATTTATATTAATTCAAAGTATACAAATTAAAAAACAAATATATACATAAAAAATTATAAATTAATTAAAATAAAAAAATTGTTCAAATAAATTTAAAGTAAGATTGGGAGTGTGAAATTGGGAAGCTGTTGGAGCAAAATTAATTTAAGGGTTGCTATTTGAAAGAAAAACCCGGTTTGACCCTCTATTCTAGCTTACTAACGGGGTAGCTGTTGGACTTAGCCTTACTATTATAAGATTACATGTTTACCCGTCAAGGACGATTCCCATCAAGGACGATTCCCGTCAAGGACGATTCCCATCAAGGACGATTCCCGTCAAGGACGATTCCCGTCAAGGACGATTCCCATCAAGGACAAAATTTAGTTAATGATGTTATTGAGAAGAAATTTTGTCATTGATGTTATTGGGTTGAAAATAATATTATTTTGATTTTTTGGGTCATTTTCCCTTAAGAAAATTTAGATTTAAATTAATAATTAATCTAATATTAAAAACAAATAACTTTCTCTCCAAAGAAAAAATAAAAGCAACTTTTCGATATAAAAAAATTGAATTCTTTTAATTTATATTTTCCAACAAGTTTATGTCCTTTTATATTTTGAAATAGATTTTTTTTATCTGGTTCAATATTATTATTAGTTAATTATATTTTAAATATATGTTTTATTATTATAATTAAAAATTATAATATAAAGATTGATAGTTGGTCTAGTGGTTATACTGCTCCACGAGATCAAAAAGTTCTGAGATCGAATCTTATTGGAGTCAAAATGATTCTGAATCCAAAATAACTGTCATATATATATATAAAAAATTATGATGTAATTATTATCATCCAATATTGAAAACAAGTCTTATATCGAAACTGACTCGAGGAAACTCTATGCCCTAGTGAAGGGCGGTGAGAGGTCAAGCAGTCGGCTTTCAGATATATAGAACGCGAATGTCTGGATATATTGCAAGATCAATCGGGATTTGAATTGAATCACATTTTCCGTGAATCTAACATATTACCTCCATTCCACAATAATTGACTCTTTAGAGTTTTTCACACATATTAAGGAACCTAAAAAGTAGGTAAATTTTTGTTTAAAATGACTAAGATATCCCTAATTATAAGAGAGAGAAAATTAAGTATTTATAGTTGGTAAAACATTTAAAAGAAGAGTAGAATAGAAAAAAGGTCATTTATTTTGCTTTGGAACTTTAAAAGTGATCTACATTGTGAAATATATTTTTTTGACTAAGTAGTCAATTATTAATTTATTATGGAATGGATGTAGTATGTTCAAATAAGTTAGCTAAACAAGGAGCAAGTGTATAAATGAAGCCTGTGGAATTAGAAGATCCTTCATACTATCTTTGACAAGAGATAGAAGGACTCTCATTAATTTAATTAGGGTCCGATTGGTACGTATGAATGGATTTGGGCATGAATGGAATAAATTAAGTAATCAAAATACTTTAGGAATTAAATAACTTTGGTAATTATTATACCATACTTGATACGCAATATTTAAACGCTTACAAAAGTTCTCTTCGAATCTTTCTTAAAAAATTTAATTTAATTTTTTTAATAAAAAATTGTATATTTTTACTATTTATAATGCTTACGATCAGTATTCAGAAAATAGTCATTTCATGTATTTATTGTGCAATTAACTTTATATTGAATATTATTACATTATTCATTGGATAATATATATAATTATTTGTGAAGAAAAACCAATATATTCATGATATTTGCATGTTCATTTGATTCACAGGAGTTGAAAATTATAGCATTTTATTAAAACTAAAATGGCGTTTTTGTTTTTTAAGATGCCTAAAATAATGTTATGCGTGAATGAAATAATGTGTACTTATGTGTTTTATACGATAGAAATAAATTAATAAATAAAATCTTATTCCTAATATAGTAGGAATGGACTAATACCATGGGAGATTGGTAGGTGGATGGAATGGGTATTACCTTATTTATGGGATTATATTTTCGATGGTAATAAGAATCCCAACCTTTTTAACTCGTACCAAATATAGGAATAAAATTCCGTAATTATTAGCATTCCATTCCTAAGATTATTACCACATAGTAGGGCTGTAAACGAGCCGAGCCGAGCCGAATAGTAGATGTACAGGCTTGTTTATTTATTTATAAATTTAATCGAGCCGAGCTTTGAAGTTAGTGTTCGAGCTCAGCTCGTGAGAATATAACAGAGCTCGAGCTCGAAAGCTCGTTTAAAAGTGTTTCGAGCTCGAGCTTAAAAGCTTGTTTAAATCTATTTCGAGTTAGAAATCTCTTCTTTTATCTTAGCCTTTTATGGATTAATTATAAGATAGATTGTTGCAAATCTTTTAATTATATAAATTTTTAATTAGAACGTAATTGACTATTGTAAACTATCACTAAATACAATCACGTATTTTTTCTTTGGATTGTTAAATTTTGAATGATCTTTTATAATTAAGTAGGTAGAGGGGGAGAGTGACATGTAAGTGTTTGGATAAGATAAGTTTTTTTAATATAGTAATTGGTTTTAAATTTTTGAATTGTCAAATATCAATATGTAATAGATATTTATAATTTATTTATATTTTTCACGAGCTTTTCAGAAAAACTCGCGAACATACTCGGCTCGGCTCGTTTAATAAACGAGCTTGGTTTTAGGCTCGAGCTCGGCTCGTTTAGTTTAACGAACGATCTCGAGTCAAGTTTTTTCCGAGCCGAGTTGCTCGCTGCTTGCGAGCGGCTTAGTTCATTTACAGCCCTACCACATAGCAATCGGACCCTTAATGTAATGAGCCAGTTATTTTTACTTTAATCTTTTATGTTTGTTAAAACGTCTTTTAAGTCTCATCGCAAAAGAAAAAAAACAAAGCAGGTCTTATACTTCAGAATAATCATTTGATCTCCTATATTTTAGGTTCAGTTATTTCAGTTTTAAACTTTTAATATCTCTCTTATAAAGTTTTGTATCATTGTATTATTGCCGATGCTAATCCAAATATATAACTGAGGTTAGATTTATGAATGAGTACGATTCTAATACTTATATTGTTGTTTCTCGGAAAATGATCCTTACACAAATTTAAATTAAATCTTTTTTGAATTAAAACAATAATTAATCTTCAACATGAATTTATTTTCACTTTCTCACTGTTATGAACGAGAATTATGATAGATGTGGGTGATAAGTGGTCGATAGATATGTTAGAATAAGAAATGTCTCTCTTATGCTTTTTTTTTTGTTCGCTTAAAACACTTCAACTACACCAGCTAGTACATCCTATCATCCAATCCCTAATCGAGAAAATAAAGAACTTAGTGAATTGACGGTGTATGCCCCTTCCTTTTGTGCCCTGTGTCTGGCTATTTTTGCTAAGTTGTCTGCCCGACCATTGAACCGCCTAGGGATATGCTTGTAAAAAACTGGGCCGATTACTCTTGCCAGTCTTCTAATCTGCCAGATCCATGGTCTAAGTTTCCAACTTGCAGCCGACACCTGCTGAATACCCCGAATTAGCTCGAGGTTATCCAAGAAGATAGTAACCTCCTCGTCTTCATCTATAATTGCCTGTTTCAAAGCTACAACAATCGCCTGCGCCTCCCCTTCTTCACTTGTATTACAGTTAGCTATTGTTGAGAAATCCATTCGTTGCCCTGTTTCTTTATCGACTTTCACAACCCCAATTCCGGTTGGTATGTGGGGTTTTTCAAACGATGTGTCACATGAGAAAGCTATTCGCGTTCCAATTTCCAATTCTGCCTCTGATCTCTCTGTTGTGTTCGTTATCTGCTCTCGTGATTGTTGAGACGTCTCCCAATTACTGCCGAACCGTTCTCCCATATGCTTATTTGCCGCTCTAATGATATCGTCAGTGTCTATTCCCTGATTTGTGTGCCGACTTCTCATTTTTGCTTTCCATATGTTCCAGATTAAAAGTAGCACATATGAAATAATAACTTCCCGACTCCACCCTCCTCGAGTAAAGGAATCCACAATCGCCAATAACCAGTCTCCGAAGTATTCAACCGTTTGACTAATATGAATTTGTAAGGCAGAACCCGTCCACACAATTTTAGCAATTGCGCATGTAAGCAGCAGATGCTCGATTGTCTCCTGTTGCGCTTTACACCATTGACATTCTCCATCGACTTCGCAGTGACGTTGTATTAAGTTTTTCCCGGTTGGTAAAGCATTACAACAAACCTTCCAGGCAAAAATCCTGACCTTAGTAGGCAGATTAGAATGCCAAACAGTAATCCATAGCTTGCTATCCGCCTGTACCGCATTAGATTGTCCTGGTGATCTCCACATTTCTGCTTCCGTAATTATTTTATAACCAGATTTCGTTACGTATTCTCCATCTCTAGTATGAGGCCATATCCATTTATCTAGTACACCTTCACCATACGCTTTTTCCCTCAATATAATTGGTATCATTGGACCCGGAAATACTTCATCCAATTTATCCCTGTCCCATTCCGTCGTTCCCTCCTTCCAAAGTTCCTTGACCTTTTGTATTTTGCACTGTTTCGGTTTTTCTAGTTTCCATGTTGTACTTACCCACGTATCTGTCCAAATATTGATATTTTCCCCATTGCCAATTTGATATTTACCATATTTCTTTAACAAATCACGTCCCTCTATCAGGCTTGCCCATGACCATGTTCGAGATTGTCTAAGTTTTATATCGAGAAAGTTACCATTGGGAAAATAGATACCTTTAAGTAGTCTGGCTACTAATGAATTCAGATTGTTCATTATTCGCCACGCTTGCGCTGCCAGAAGTGCGGTATTCATTTTCTTGAAATCTCTGAAACCCATGCCTCCTATTAGTTTGCTTACCGCTAGCTTTTCCCATGCTAACCAGTGAATTCGAGATTTTTCGCCCGAGTTCCACCAGAAATTCGAGATGGCAGATATTAACTTATTACAAAAAGTAATCGGGAAAGAAAAAATCGACATAGCATATATCGGTATAGCTTGTAATATAGCCTTAATAAGTTCCTCCTTTCCTCCATCGGATAGTAGTTGTGCCTTCCAACCTTCCGTATGTTTGAAGACTCTCTCAGCTATCCATTGAAGTGACTGTATCTTCGACCGTTTGTGGCATAACGGTATTCCTAAATATTTCCCAAGGTCCTCCTTCTCTTGTATTCCTATATCTGATGAAACCTTTGCTCTGCATTCCATCGGGGTATCTGTACTAAAGTAGATTGATGATTTGGTGAAATTGATCCGCTGCCCTGACCCTGCACAATATTTAGAAATACATTCTCGGAAGTTTTCAACTTCGAGATCATCAATTGTTAGAAAGAATAATGAATCATCAGCAAAAAGCAAATGTGATATAGATGGACAGTTTCGCGTTATCTGTATTCCTTTCAACAAACCTCTTTCAACCTTCTGCTCGATGAGACTAATAAGGGATTCAGACATAAGGGAAAAAAGAAAAGGGGACAATGGGTCCCCTTGCCTGAGACCCCTTTTTGATTTAAATTTACGTAGCCTTTCGCCATTGAAATTAAGCTGAAGGGTGACTGAGGATATACAATTCGAGATCCATCCTATCCATTTCTCACAAAAACCTAATTTTCGTATTACTGTTAGAAGAAAATCCCAACGTACCTGATCATATGCCTTAGCCATATCTAATTTCACCGCCGCCATTGGTTTTGGGTTTTTCCTTTTCCGTTTCATAAAGAAAGATATTTCTTGGGCAATCAGTATGTTGTCTTTCTTATGTTTAATGCGCCTGATTTTATACCAATAAATTGTAAATGTTAATGAGTTTATAAGGTCTATGGCCATCTTGTTTCAATTATAAAGCTAACTTCTCAATTAGTAGTTGGAAGTCTAACTATAGGAATTAAAAGAAAATCTAATAAATCTCTCCGGTCATCACAATATAACTATAACCCATATTTTTTTCTCTCTCAGCATACCTGACCCTCTTTTCCTTCCGTCCCTTCCTCTACGTTCTTTGTGATAGTGACAAACATACCACCACCCCTACCCTCTATGTGAGCACTGCATCACCCATCACCACCTCCTCTATCTTTTCTGTGATCGCTGACCAACGTACCACCACCTTCCCTCCCCTCTGTGTGATATTTGACCAAACCCCACCACCTTCCCTCCCCTCTATGTGAAATCTGACAAACCACCAACAACACCACCGACTCCACCAACATTACCAGCGTCTCCACCAATATCAGCAGCAGCAGATCCATTAGCCATCATCTTCACTCACCTTCCCACCAATAGCTTCTCACCATCCACCAACTCCATGGAGCAAGAGAGCGCCGCACTGCTTCACCGGCCACCACCAACACCTCCGTTCACAACAGCTATCCACCAACATCATCCTCAACATCAACTCACCACCTCACATTCCCTCTCTGCTCTCGGCATCGACATCTCCACCACCATCACCACCCAAATCAACTACTCCACCATCATCTTCGGCAAGCAGAACCCCACCACCACCTCCCCTTCCCTCTCTGCTCTCGGCATCGACATCTCCACCAACATCACCACCCAAATCAACTACTCCACAATCATCTGCAGCAGCAACAGAACCCTACCACCACCTCCCCTTTCCTCTCTACTCTCGGCATCGACATCTCTACCAATATCACCACCCAAATCCACTACTCCACCATCATCTTCAGCAGCAGCAGAACCCCACCCAACCCTTTGAACCCCTGCGCCACCACCCAAATCCACTAATCCACCACCATCACCAAAACTCTCTTCTCTCTGAACCACCTTCCAGACCATAATCACCATCACCACCTAATCATCTGTCCACCATCATCATCATTCAACCCCGATTTGACCACCTCCCTTCTGCAAACAAGAACAGGTATAAAATTGATTGGAGTTTTTTGTGGTTTGTTACTGGGCGGTACAGCCCCATTACGCGTGTGAAGGAACTAGGTTTTTTTTGGGTTTGTGAAGGGTACAACCCATGTAACATGGTTTTTTTGCTTTGTTCATTGTTGTTACAGCCCATGTAATAGGGGTTTTGGGCTGTGAAAGTAAGAATAAATATAGTGTTTTTTTTCTGAGCCCAATAACAGTTTTGGACATTATGGGTACATCCATTTTAGACAAAGAAAAAGTGAGTTTATTGAACATGGTACAACCCATAACAGAATATTCAATATGGGTCCGTACCTAGCGAGTTAATAATTGAAAATGGGCCTGAACCCCTATGGAAATTTCAAATGTATACTTATGACTAGTGACTTAATGTAATAAGCAACTTAAAAAACGATGTAAAAACCTTGCGGGTCCGTATCCATCACGAAATAAAGGAATAAATGTTAAAAACGTTAGGGGTCCGTATCCAACATGAACAGGGGTAAAAAGGTCAAAAATTCAACCAAAATTTTAAAAAAGAACTTTAAAAAATAATATTTTATAATTTGAATGTATTATATAAAGTTGGAAATTGTTGGATATATATTGTATTTTTCTCAAATTGCAATAACGTCTCTGGCCTTGGTTATGTTTTCTAGTGTTACTTTACTTCGTGGATTAAGACATATCGTATAGTACATATAATAATGATTGAAAGCTATTCCTAAGTACCAATATTATCCCATACATTGAGAAAACAGAAAAAGATTAGAGATTTTTCTTAGAAAGGGAGTACTTGCTTAAAAGATGTTTAATAAAAATATCTAATTATTAAATTAAATTTTTAATAATTTATTTTATAAAATAAATTGCTTAATAGAATTTATAAAAAACATTTTTTTATATTTTTTTATATTTTTATTATCTTTATTATTAAATATATTATTTTATTTTTAATACAATATTTATTTTTAAATATTAAACAAAACATAGAGTAGTTTCACCACCATCACTCCTATACCCCACCATCACCTCTACCTCCTCCACCACTACCACCACCACTACCATGTATTTAACCACCAGTACAACTACCACAACCACAACCACTACCACCACCACGACCTACTACTAATTCCATCACACAAGCGCGCGCCCGTGAATTTTTTAAAACCGTCATAACTAATTCTAAAAATATAATAAAAATAAAAAATTGTATTTTTTGATAAAACAAATTAATATTTACGTCTATGATTTTATTTTTTTTGATTTTTTTTCGCAAACACGGAATTTCGTGTTTCACCATTTCACTATTTATTGTTAGGCAGACTAAAGTCCCAAGTTTTAAAATTTTGTTGTAGAACTTAGAATTTGGATTATGCAGTTGAAAAAATGAAACGAGAATCAAAATAACAGTAGCGATAATAAACCTCAAATTGTTATTTCCAGTGAGTTATTTTGATTCAAAAAGCAAAAAGGAGAAAGAACAAAAAAATGCAGAAAAGAAAATAAACGAAAAACCTGTTACTGATCGAGGCTAGGATTGGATCCTATGTCTTTAAGGTTTATTAGCCACGCACTGGTGTCTTACGTTTTTGTTTGGCTTCAACCTCCAGGATACAACGATCAACACTACAAATATCAGACACTATAAAATCTGCAGAAACTTCGAACTTTCAATGGTGTTTAATCTCTCTTTCTTTTATTAATTTGTTTGTAAAAAACTGAATTAATGAAAACTAGTTTTGGCCATGTATTTATAGGTGTAGAAGCACCTGTTTAAATCTGACATGCAACGTTTCAGACATGGGAGATGACGTTTGAGGAGAAGATGTTTTAGGAAAAATTAGAACGTTAAAGATGTTCAATTCAAAATTAAAATGATAGCCCAAGCCGTTTTAATTTTACAAAAGTATAGTCCAAACCAAGCCAAGCCCAAGCCCAAAAGTGGGTGCCCCTAAGGGCTCAACCCTTAAGTGCTAAGAACTTTATATTGAGTAACTATTTTTTACTAGTTCATAAAAACTCTTCCTATACCTCAAATTTAACACTCAATTTCTCATTCACCTTTCATTTGTTTTACACAAGTGAATACATAAAATTCATTACCGAAGTAAGATGAAAAACTTTCGTTTTTTTCCTGACTTATAACGAGGTTCGAGACCCAGGTAAAAATTGAGTTAAAGTAAGAAAAAAGTAAGAAATTTCACTTGAGTAAATTACCCAAATGATAACAATATTTTCCTAATGGATGGACATCCAGGGGGTATTATGAATAAATTATATTTAATTTATGATGGATGTTTAAAGAATTTAGTTTAATCTTTCTATTTATTGTGGCAAGTGAAGGGTCACATATTCCCTATAAATATAGAATTATTTTTTGTAATAAGACTAGTTGTTGGAATACAAAAATACAATTCTCTCTTTTATCTTCTTCTTCTTTAGTTTATAACACTTATTGGTTTTTAAAAATATACAATTCTCTCTTTATCTTCTTCTTCTTTAGTTTATAACACTTATTTGTTTTTAAAAGTATATGAAAATAATTGTGTAATTACATTATTGAATAGATTTAATTTATTTAGTTTTTTTTTATGATAAATATAATTTTGCAAATAACTCAAAAAAACCACTTCAGCTTCCTAATAAAAATTTCCTACCCAACCAAAAAAGTAAAAATTCCCACTCCATCTTCTATACGCTGAAATTTGACATCATAGTCATGGGAACCCATAGAGTGATCTTCAAAGGTTTCGTGAGAGAATTCATCACCCTTTAAAAAGGAAGAAGAATACTTATTTCGTGTAGTGTATCATGAATTGAAATGCTTTATAAATACCATCTTATAGTAAAGAAATTAAACTCAAAGCAATCAAGTAAATTAACTTACAAGCCATGAACAATTATAATATGGTTACGTTTTTCCTAATAACATTGTGTTACATATTCTCCATTCCTATTAATTGTGCAATAAGTTCTTCCAATATAAATAATCAAACCTCGTCTTCATCGTGTTCACAAGCTAATCATAACGAGTATAAAGATGCAATTCACAAAGCAATATTATTCTTCGAAGGACAAAGATCAGGAAAGTTACCTTCATCCCAACGAGTCACATGGAGAGGAGACTCCGCACTTTCAGACGGACAACCTGACAATGTAATTTCTTAAATATTATGCATGTGGGCCCGGACCCTCGCTTTCTTGATTATTAAACTTTTTTGGGCCCATGCAGGTGAACTTGGTCGGAGGTTACTATGACGCCGGTGATAACGTAAAGTTTGGATGGCAAATGGCGTTTTCTATGACCTTATTAAGTTGGTCCGCTATAGAGTACAAAAGTGAGATATCTTCAGCTAATGAGCTTCAATACATTCAACAAGCGATTCGTTGGGGAACCGATTATATACTCCGGGCTCACACTTCGGAGACCACATTTTATACTCAAGTAAATAAATAATCTTCTATTATTATATATAGAAAAACACGATCATTAAAAGCGTATATATGTGTAGGTTGGTGATGCAAATGAAGATCATAGATGTTGGGAAAGGCCTGAAGACATGGATACTATTAGGACACTTTATAAGATTACTTCCGATGTTCCTGGAACTGAGGTGGCGGCTGAGGCGGCGGCTGCTCTTGCGGCTGCTTCAATTGTCTTTAAAGAGGTTGATTCCTCTTATTCATCCACGTTATTAAACGGGGCCAAATCAGTGAGTGATTTTTTGCTTTAAATTTACTTATTAATGGAATTTGGTGAATTATTATAATTTTTTTTCTTAGTTGTTTGAGTTTGCAGACAAATATAGAGGATCTTATCAAGGTTCTTGCCCGTTCTATTGCTCTTATTCCGGCTTTCAGGTATAAGAGACAAGCTACATTTATATGTCTCAATATAGAGGATCTTATCAATGTTCCTGCCCGGTCTAAAACCACCTATATAACATATTAAATAGTTTTGCTTAAATAAATTTATAGAATATTTTAATCCAATTTCGTAAAATTTAGAGCTAAAAATGACAAATCTTAGTATACACAAGTTTATTTTCATATAAATTGAGAATAATGCTTTCAAATTGCACCTTAAGGCACCATATATCCCCACGCCGATTCTGTTTTTCCATGTCCTACAATTCTCTTACCACATAATATTAGATTGAATAACTTTACAAGACAACACTTTCTTCATAGTTTAGAACGAAAGATGAACAAATTCTAATATGCACAAATTTATTCATTTCCATATAAATATCAATTTTGTTCATTATGGTGAAACCACTAAATATGTCAAATAACATACACAACACAAAACATATTACTAAACGTGTGTAATTTGGGCAAGCTAGGATGAACTTCTATGGAGTGCTAGTTGGTTGTACAAAGCAAGTGGAGAAGACAAGTACTTGAATTATGTATCAAGCAATCAAGGGTGGAGTCAGGGTGTCTCAGAATTTAGCTGGGATAACAAAATTGCTGGGGCTCAGATGTTACTAGCTAAGGTTATTATATATTCAAATTATACTCCATTAATTACTATTATAATATAGAAGAAGAATGTATTGATATTATATATTCCAGGAGTATATTAAAGGGAACAAAAACTTAGAAAAATATAAGAGTGATGCTGATTCATTTGTATGTGCATTGATGCCAGGAAGTAGCTCCCTACAAATCAAGACTACCCCGGGTAATTAAACCTAACTAGACTCATTTTGAAAAATAAGTATAATTTTTTCGATAATGAAATTTATCTTTTACTGAGAAAATAATATTAATAAATTGATTTGTAGGTGGGCTTCTTTACACGAGAGATTCGAGTAATTTGCAATATGTTACAAGTGCTTCTATGCTACTTCTTTACTATTCCAAGATCCTAAATGGAGGAGGAGTTCAATGTGGTTCCATCAATTTCTCCTCCTCCAATATTACAGCCTTTGCCAAATCACAGGTTCTAGACTAATTATCAATTTCATAACCCTCAAACTATATAAGGTTTAGAGCCCGTTTGGAAGTGCTTATTTTAGAGAAAAAAAGCGCTTTTGGAATAAAATTTAAAAATTTAAAAAATTGTTAAAAATAATTTTGAAATCTAAAATTATTGTAAGTGCTTTTTTCAAGAAGCACATATTTGGTGCTTCTTAAAAAAGTGCTTTTCAAAGTCAAAAAAACTCTTACAATGCTAAAAGCACTTTTAAGTGCTTCTCTAAAAAAGCACTTCCAAACCGGCACTTACTTGAAATGCTTCGTTTGTTTTTTAATTAGGTCAACTATATACTTGGTGATAACCCCTTAAAAATATCATACATGGTGGGATATGGCAACAAATATCCATCTCAATTACACCATAGAGGTTCATCCATACCCTCAATTCGAAATCATCCAGCCAAGGTGGGGTGTAGTGATGGTTATTCATGGTATACTTCAACCAACCCGAACTCTAATATTCATGTAGGTGCAATTGTTGGTGGCCCAAATTTTAACGATCAGTTCACTGATTCAAGATCAGATTTTTCTCATCTAGAACCAACAACTTATATGAATGCAGCTTTTGTTGGATCAGTGGCTTCTTTGCTTGGACAAAATAAAGCTTAATACTTGATTTTAAATATTACCAACTTTGACCTCAGTTGTATAATTGTTAGTCATATCCTCTCGTCATACATTTTAGGAGGGAGATTATATATTAATAGTGATAAAGTAATAAAACGATTATGATGAAATGATAATTTTATTGTTGAGTAGTTTCTTTCAATGTAATTAAAAGACGAGTTATACAAAGATACAAAAAATACAAGGAGTTCTCACTACTACGTTTGGTTATTGATGGACTCTTTAATACATTAAGAACAAAAGTACAACATAGTCAAGAAAAGACTGCTTCAAGTAATACACAATTTCATGCTAAAACTATAGATCAAGAATTAGAAGTTAGTGTTTCTCAGAATATATCTTCAATTAATTCAGATGTACCTGTTTTTAACAAAGATTCGGATTGCTAATGAATCTGAAACTCAGGATAATGATTTATACTTATCAGATTGTAGAATTTTATTAGATCTGAAATGCGAAAACTTGTTAATTTAGTGAGAAAAGGTTTTAAACGAGAAATTGACACACATAGTGCTGGGGTCACCTTCTGAAACGTAACTACTCTTAAATCCTTGTAATAAATAAATCCCTTATACTATGCAAAAAAATTCTTATAGGTCCTTGCATTATCATCCCTATAGTATGCAAAAATTTCATCCTAGGTCCCTATATTATGCAAAAGTTGCATTATAGGTTTCTATATAATACGAAAAATTGCTTATAGATCCCTGCATAATGCAAAATTGCATTATACGTCCCTCTATTATGTAAAAATTGCATTGTATGTCCCTATATTATACAAAAAAAAGCATTATAGGTCAGACAATGTTTTGCACAACAAATTAATAATAAACGGAACCAAGCAAAAATCAAAATCAGGACGATAATCTGACAACCATTTTGTTCTTCTTCCCAGCCGATAAAAGTAAAAATCTACCATCAACAATATCACTAACATCAATCTTCTTAACGTCACTATCAACTCTATTATTATTCAAATAAAGCCCTCCTTGCTTAAGCAAACGCTTAGCCGCTGATTTACTTTCAAACAAACCAGATATAACCGAAACATCAACTACACAAACATCCACAACTTGACCATACGATAAAACACAAGACGGAACATCCTCAGCTATTCCTTCAATAACCTTGGAATCTAATTTCGTTTGAGCTCCGGGTTTTAAAGCCTCGGTAGCTCTTAATGCCTCGTTTAAACCCTCTTCACCATGGACAAACCTAGTCACTTCTTCAGCTAGCCTACGCTGAGCTGTATTAGGAATGTAACCTGGGGTCATCATTTCCTTCTCTATTGTAAGAATCTCGTCCATACTCACGAAAGTTAAGATTTTAAGAAATCGTGCCACGTCAGCATCTGGTGTGGAGTATAAATACTGATAAAATTTATATGGAGATAAATAGTTTGGCGAGAGCCAAATCGCACCATCCTCTGATTTACCGAATTTCGTACCGTCGGATTTTAGTAATAAAGGGAATGTTAATCCATACACGTTTTCTTCATCTTCATCTTCATCGTCGGGTTTCTTGAGTATTTTCCGGATAAGTTCTGTACCCGCGGTTATATTACCCCATTGATCACTTCCACCTATTTGTACTCGAACTCCCTCGGTTTTAAAAAGGTGAAGAAAATCGTAGCCTTGTAGAAGCTGGTAAGTGAATTCAGTGTAACTCATTCCTTGTTCGGATGATTCCAATCTTTTACGGACACTTTCCTTTGACATCATACTCCCAACACGTGCATATTTCCCAACATCCTTAAGAAAATCAAGTAGTTTAATGTCTTTCCACCAATCATAATTGTTTAATATAATGAAGTCGTCGGAATTTCGATTACCACCACCCAGGATTCGGGAGATGGTGGCGGAGATTCCGGCGGTGTTCTTTTCAAGAGTGGTGATATCAAGTTCTGGTCTTTCAAGGGTTTTACCGGAGGGATCACCGATACGTGCGGTGGCGCCACCGATAAGGGCGATGACGCGATGGTTGCAACGTAGGAACCAAGAGAGTACGATGAGGCCGATGAGGTTACCGAGGTGGAGAGTTTCAGCAGTTGGGTCGAAACCACAGTAAACTCTAAGAGGAGAGACGACGGACCGGAGGTTTTGGGATGTGAGGGAATCGACAAGACCTCTTTCTTCTAGAATGTTGACTACGTTGGGTGGTCTAATGGAGTTAGGGTTAAGATCTTCTTCTTGTTGGATAGGTGAAGAGGAAAATGAAAGACGAGTATAGGTGGAGGAGATGGTTTTCTTCGGTGATAAGAAAGATAATAGAAATCTTTGACGACCACAGATAAAGCTCGTAGCAGCAACCGCAGCCATTTATCCAAAGAGTTTGCTGCAAAACCTCAAAAAACACCTGTTTGAACAATTGACCTAAAAGAACATAAAATACTTCTTATTATTTGCAAACAATATATATTTTCTACATATTAATATGAGAGAGTACCTGAAAGAGGGAGGCTTTTGAAGTGAAAGCAAAGAGAGTCTACGCCATTCTTAGATTGCATAATTCATTTTCTTCATGTTTGTCTGTGTCTGTGTCCAAATTGAGATTACTACTACTTATTTACAAACAGACCCTGACTAGATTATCTTTGTTAAAATTTGGGAATAGTCATTTCTAGTTTTTTATATTAATCTCAAATCAGTTATCCCAAGTTGTAACCATTATCAGCGGAAACACAAATAATTTTGATATTCTAATAACCAAAAAGATTATCAACATGTTATTCATGAATATCTTGTAATTTATATCAATATTGAAATATAAACTAATGTTGATTTTACCATCCAATCAATATCTTTTAAAACATAGAATTAAGCACAGTTGCTTTTGCAATGGTTCCTGAAATCGTAAATACTTGGAATTCTTCATAAATACTAAAAAAATGATAAAATTTCGATAAAAAATCAGAAGAAGAAACAGTCTGACTAAATATAGGAAAGTGAGACAAATTAGGATTTCTTTGAAAAAAATAATATTTTTTACCTTAATTTTAGTTTGGGGAGTAGTTGTATGTGAAGTATGATCTCCGTGCAGCAATGACGATGGTTATGGAGGCGCGGGTGGCTGGGTGGATGGGAAGAAGATGAGTTTGAGCTTTAATGTATTTTCGGCATCTAAATTATTTTGCTGATGATATTTAAATACAAGTGAAACGGCGTCGTATGAACGGCTGATATTTAAGGTTTCTTCTTAGGCCGTAGATATGTTAGTAAATGGTAAGATTTATACTAGCCTATTATCTACTGGGCCCAATATTTAATAAAATTTCTTTACCACAAGCCCACATATACAACTGGCCCAATTTCTAATCGAACACACAGCCAAATGGATATTTAGTGCTAAACAATTTAAAAAATGCAATTTTATGTTTTGGATATATGTTTAAATTATATTTAAAAACTGAATATATATATGTAAATTAACTTAATATTCAGCTAAACTACATAATTTTTAATTTCTGTGTATGTAATTTCATTTTTATGTATTTTAATTTATGTGATTTTTTAATTATTTATATAATTTTAAAACTAAAACTTAAAAATAACTCATTTTTCATTTGTATCATTCTTTTCCTAAAGCAAATGCTGTGTGTTTTGATTTTTAAAAGGAAAGGGTTTGATTCTGGGAAAGCTTTCAAGTGTTTGAAACAAGTCAATTGTTTTATGGGATAAATTAAATAGGTTTTAGATTTGCTTGGCTTCTTAATTCAATGCATATCTCACTGTGGACAAAAAGAGCAGAAGAAAAGATGGTTCAGAAGAAGATATTAAGAGAAACCCATGAATCTTAAGGAAGTTACAAGAACACAAGCTAAGAGAAGCTCTAGAAGAAGCTTCTGATGATGGGTGTTTAGCTAAATCTCAGGATATAATAGAGAATGAAGATACTGGTAACGAGAGTTTCTTAGAGCTACAGCTCATGCTGCAGATCGAACATATGAATCCCATGCCTTAATGAATCTTTCAATAAGTTCCTCACAATGTATCCGAAAAGATCGATCAGCTAAGATCAGATGAGTATTCTCACCTTTCTAATTCCAAATGTAAAGTCTGTCGGTTTATTTTCATTTCTTCAAACTATGAAGGAAAATTGCAACTCAATTATATCAAAATATAATTCGGCGGAAACAAAATTGCAATTAAAAACCATCTAGTTGCGATTTAAGGATTTAAAACAAAGAAAAACCGATTACATACCTTATGAGAATCGAATTGCCCAGCTTCAAAAGTTTGAAGCCTCCACGCTTTGCACACCGAGCTTGAGCCTTACTTCCAGAATCACCATTCTAGCTTGGAGACAAAAAGACCTTTTATTTCTTGTTGGTTTTTTCTTGGAAGAAAAACTGATGAAATTTTTTTTTCTTGTATAATGACTTTCATGATCTTATAAAATCCCAACATAAGAAAATGAAAAGACAAGAATAGGAAAAGTCATGAACGTATAATGAAATTGATTATCTTAATAATCTAGTCCATTACCACTTGTGAAGTGGATTTGGACCTTCTACATTATACAAAAACAATTGACTAGCCTAGCGGTTAGTGACACATTTCACACTACTAGAGGTCCGTGGTTCGATCCACAAACTTGTCAATTTTTTCCTTTTCCTTTTTGTCTTAGTTCGGTCTTATATTAGAATATTAAATTGTGCTAGCAAATTAATATACCAATATTCCAAGTATATATTTAATTAATATTTATTATCTAATAATAAAATTAATTAACGACATGAAGCAAGATCAATACACTCGTTAGTGTGCGACTACGTGGGTTCATCGTTAAACCGGTAGTATTTAACTTAATTAACTACTAATCGAGGTTGGCGTCTAACAACACTCCCCAACGACCGGATAACGTGAAGTAACTCTGTACAAAGAACCCGGTGAAGGAACATATACGTATTCCCTCTATCTTTCCAGCTCCGGATTATCCTGGGATATGGTATAACTGTCAAATCCCATTTAGAAAATCAACCACGTTACACGTCGATTATCAACGATTGACGAATGACCTAAGAAACACATTTCTTCATTCATTCTATCACCTTGGCCAAGGATTTGATACAATCGTTATAATCTTATGACATCGTAGAGCTCAAACTCTTTACCTAGAGTTGATAGATTCCATCTTGACTCATCCCTAGGAGCATATATACTTAGTTGTATCCAATATCTTTTCGACTAGTATTATGACACACTAGTAGTCCAGTATCAAAACACAACAAGCATATACACAACAATAGTGATGATCTCAGGTCAAAGGATTACATGCATAAAATTCCTTCTAGAGATTAACCTACTTGACAGTTTAAGGTAATTAACCATTAGGAATCTCTATTTTTAGTCGGTTCGATAATCACGTCTCTATGTGCATTATCTATGCACCTAACTCGGTAAACGAGAACTACCGATATTTATCCAATAAATACTTGTTAGCTACATATTAATCTAACTGGATCATCGAGGTCCTAACTCGATGATCCTACGATTAAGAACAAGTTTAGATTAAGTCCTATAAGCTAGATTCTCATTATCATAACACCTTATGATATCTAGTTCGTAACTTAATCAAGGATTTGCCTTCATATTATGTGGATTAATACCATAATCATAAAAGCTTGCCATAGATTCAAGGAAACAATTTCTTTAATCAAAACTGTAGGGATAACTATTATCGTGTACAGTAAACACTTGTGTTCAATTCATTACAAGACGATCGGGGCTAGGGCATAATTCCAACAATCTCCCACTTGGCCTAGACCCAATCATTCAAGTACCATAATTCATGAACAGTTTGTTCTCATCAGACTCTTCTGATAGACAACTTAGATGAATAGATATACATCGTGTTCCTTCCTTCTACCTATTTAATGTGAACATCTTCATGTTCAATTATATCTCGAATCAAGCGGTACTATTGCAGAATTTGTTTGGATCTATAGTTTATTCTAGGTTTCTTTAATCATACAATATCTCAAATATTGTCATTGTATAAAGAAACTATATCTACATTGTGAAACCACACTATGTATATATAAAGAACTATTTTATCCAAACCACTGGCATAGTTGCATCTTATGCTGCTATGTATTCTACTTCTAGTAACCGAAATCTGCTACAGTGTTTTGATTGGAACTATTCCAATTTACTTCTCCTCTATATAGACACAACCATATCTTGATTTTCTATCATCCACGTTTGAAGCAAAACAAGCATCTATATACCCAATTAGCTTCAATTTATATTCTCCACATATGAGGAATTGGTCCTTAATACTTCTTAAGTACTTAAGGATAGTCTTTACTACTTTCCAACATTCCTCATGAAGGCGCTACTCCTAGCGTGTAGTGTACTTTAGGTCTTATACATTTTTCATGGTGTGTTAGATAGATCCTTATTGTTTTAACAAATAGGACTATACACATTCATTCTCTTACTTTTAGGGTCCTAGAACAAACCCTAACATTAAGAGTAACTCGAGAGCCTATTGTCGAATAGATCCTCTTGGAATTTCTATGCGATACTTCTAAAAAAGTATAAATGTAGTAAGATTGATATAGGTCAAGTAGCTTCTTTGATCTATCTCTGTAGATCCCAATTCAAAGAATATAAGCTACTATCTTAGATATTTCATGGAGAACTATTAATCAATCAAAAACTTGGTTAATTGCTTGGTTGGTATATCATATCCCTATGTGATAATATGTCATCTACATATAACATTAGGAAGATAAGTGTACTCCCACTAGTCCTTTGTACTCTTATGACTCTTATTCTAAAATCATAAAATCAAACTATTTGATTGTATGAAAGAGAATAATCCAACTTAGTGACATTTGTTGAACCCATCAAATGTATTTTGGAACTTACATATTTTATTATGAGTAAATGGAAATATTAGACCTTTAGGATTGGTCTTAAGGACGTCATAAACTCCCATTTAGTGAAAACTATTTTTCACATGAAATTACCATATCTCAAAATAATAGTATGTAGTTACCAATCGAAGAATCTGAAATGAATTAAGCATTTCTATCAAAAAAGGAGTTCACCATAATAAATGGTTTCCTTTTAATTTAAACGCTTAGCAATTAGAAGGACGTTACAGGTCTCTACCTTACCGTCTACTCCAATCATTTCCCTAGCACCCATTTACTATAAATGGATCTTATATCTATTAAAGATTCAACCAAAGTACTATACTTTGTTGATTCTTATACATACAAATACAGATTCTATAGTTCTTAACCACTTGTCACTATCTAGACTAGTCATAGCCTCTTCATAGGGATTTAGGATCATCACTTGATGGGGTTATCATCTATATGATCCCCTCATCAACTATCACCATTATTACAATTGATTTTGGTGTATGATGATATCTATATAACCTATAGGAAGCTTGTGTACAATAAATTCTTCTTTCTATTGATTTGTTAACTTCCTTTTCCAAGAAAGGTTCATGAATCGTCCCTAATCCTCAAAGTGTGAGACTTGAACCTTAAATGAAACTATCAACTCATCAAGGAAAGAAAGACTGGCATGCATCGGATGCTCTTTAGCTTGTATAAATAACTCTGAAATCTTTATTTCATTATGATCTATTTCCACATTATGAATTCCTTCACTATGGAATTCCAATCTATAAAGGTTGTCTTCCTTACCACAAACCCTTTGTGTTCAGAATGGTGTGGAAATATTACCTCGTTATTTTATTTGGGTATCCAACAAATCTATATTTGAAAGATATCAACTCAAGCTTAGCCATCATAAGTCGTTTAGTAAAAATCAAACATTTCAAAATCTACATTTTAAGGTTTGATTTATATCATCTCCATACCACATATGGATTTTATCGACTGTTTAGTGGGACCTAAGAGTTCATTAAGTATGCAATTGACTTTAAAACATAACCCCATAAGAACATTCGAATATCAGCGAATCTTATCATGGATTGCACTATATCCAATAAAATGCAATTTCTCTTTTCGGACATACCATTAATCTTGGTATTCCAGGATATGTTCACTGACACGAAATCTAATTTCGTCATAGATAATCTATAATGCATTGCTAAGATTTTCACCTCTACAAGTTGATATCTTACTTCCTCCATACTCTTATATACTTGCTTTCAACTTCACTCAATAGTAATTTGAACATTTCAAATTATTTATATTGGTGTTACATTTGGTAAACACAACTATATCTGTTATATAGTTAGTGAAGGAGATGAAGTAAGAATATCTATCTTTGGATAAAGTTCGGACTGACCACATACATCAATATATAGTGGGCATAAGAACTCATTAGCATTGTCTCTATTTTCATCAAAATGAGATTTAGTCATATTTCAGCGAGACAAGTCTCACAAGTTTCATATGATTCAAAATCATATTCTTCAAGGAAATCTTCCTTGTGAAACTAGTAAAAAAATTCTCACAATTTATGACTTAGTCTATAACACCAAAGATAAGGTTTGATTAGTACGATTATCTATTTTGATTTATGACCAGAAACAACTATAACACTGTTACGTAGTTACTTTAGGCAATTATAATCACCATATTGTAAGTATCCAATGGGGTGTAATTCATCACTATGGAAAACTCCATTGGTCATTTTATATTACATTAATACACCATAACTATCTTATGATCAAATGACTATTTTGTTCGAAAACAAGTTTACGAACAAAAATAGAGTTTTCTTACAATATATTTTGCCATATGCATCTTTAAAGAATTAGTTATTACAATTGTGGGTGCAACAATTGCTCCATTACCGAAATTGTAATTTAACTTCTCTTCTTCTTATTTGTCTATTAATCATTAGAGTATGCAACATTTTGCATATTTCTAAACTACTACGAGTATCCAATACCCTTTCTGTGTAATTAATAGAAGTTCAAGAAATTACGGAAACAATTTCCATTAATGCCCTTACCTTGTTCCTTGGTATTAGATAACTGGTATCTAACGGTCATACTAAGTTACTTATACATCTTCTAAAGATATTTAAGGATTCATGGGAATATCATGCTTAAAATATCTTTTGGAGTTCATAACTCATGGATACAAGAATATAAACTTAGTACCATTACTAAGTTCTTATTACATTAGACATGCATCACATACATTCTATGCATCCTCAAGAGATAATTTAGTCAACAACTCATTTAACATATCAATGAGTTTCATGTGCATAAGAAAGTCTCTCAAGTTGCAATCATAATTCTTGAGATTATCCAACCAACTTGGGATGATTAGAGAAGTGGTTTAGCAGAAATACTGAGAAATCTAATCATTGGAAGGTATAGGAAACAATGCTTTAAGAACACTATTATATAACTGTCAAAGATATGGACGGTTATCTAAGAGATATATAATTGGAAACTTTAAAACATGAATGAGCCCCCTGGTAGTCAGGTCGTTTCTCACGCATAATTAAAGTGAAGAATGAAAACTTTAAAACATGAATGAGCCCCCTGGTAGTCAGGTCGTTTCTCACTCATAATTAAAGTGTGGTACGTTACCAATTTTATCAAATAAAATGCGAGACTCAAAACTATTCAGCCCCCTGGTAGTCAGGTCGTTTCTGATAAGTTTTGTTGAGTTAATCCATCCTATAATAGAATATTATTAATCTCACATCCTCTGGGTAGTCCAGACTAAAAACGTGAAATTAATAATTTATCCCATTATCAAACAAAATAGATTTTTATAATTTGTACTTGAACTACAGGTTTATCTGGTAGTCAGATCAAAACTTGTAAACTTAACAAAATTAAAACTCTACTTGCGATGAACAAGTCTCACGAAATATCATATATATCGTTTATAATAAACTCAATAATTTCAATATCGTGTGGAAATAGCCTAGTATTCATAATCTAAGCATTTGATTTATTACTTAAGGAAAAAAATACCTTTTTTTATTTTTATTTTTTATTTCTTAGAAACATAATCATTAAACGATTTAATGATTTTTACCAACAATTCTTCTACTAATATTAAGCCAGCTAACAATAAAGAAGCAAGCAATTTGTTACAAAACAAATTGGTATTAGTAAGTCAATGTAGTAAATATTTCAATGCAATCATTTTATCAACTCATAAAATAGATTACCATTAAAATTGTTAACAAAAAATCATAAATAAAAACAGATACAACCATCACATGCTTCAACTAATACCAGGCAATTCAATATTTTTTCTTTTACACAATCTTTAATCAAAAGAAAATCGAAAACATTTTTCCCCTTTTTCATGGTCAACAAAAAAAATAAGAACTGAAAACACTTTTTCTTTTTCTCTTTTTTTTCTTCCCGAGACCTAGTTGTGTGCAATATGAAGGATCTCATATAAAAAAATATTGCAGCAGTTTTATATAATCAATCTTAATATCATTATATTAATATTATAACCAACTGCCATTGCCATACATCCAATATATATTAGAAATTAACCCTTAAACAATACATAAAAAAATGTATCATACAGAGTTAACCATCAACTATCTATATGGTATTAGTAACTGTTGATAGATTATAAAAAGATAAAAGAAAAACAACCTGCATGTAATTTCTCAAAATCCTCCAACACTAGAAGACAACTGATGATCTTAATCATCTATGTCCTCTTATCATTTTTCCAAAAGTGACTAATGATCATACCTTACAAAGTAGATCAAAGAATATATCAAAATATCATATATCACATTGACACATCCTTCACTTTTTCTTTTCCTTTTTTCCAAAAACCAATCGACACTTTCAATCAAAAGAAACAGGAAATAAATCCTTTCACAATGCTAAGGGTAAACCTTTTTCTATTTCCAAATAACGACAGCGTTCGCGATGCTTTTGAAAAAAAAATTATTTTTCTTATGGTTCAAAACCAAATAAAAAAAAATACAGTTATCTTTCTTTTCTGACTACAATCAGTAGACGAGCGGCCAAAATTTTATTAAAATCAAAATTAAACAATTTAATATTAATTTTAACAAATAGTCAAATATACAAAAATCATGATTTTCATATAAAACCTTCAAAACAAATGAAATATTATCACATAATATCAAATTTAAATCCCTAAATCGTAACAATTGGCTCTGATACCAATTGAAGGAAAATTGCAACTCAATTATATCAAAATATAATTCGGCGGAAACAAAATTGCAATTAAAAACCATCTAGTTGCGATTTAAGGATTTAAAACAAAGAAAAACCGATTACATACCTTATGAGAATCGAATTGCCCAGCTTCAAAAGTTTGAAGCCTCCACGCTTTGCACACCGAGCTTGAGCCTTACTTCCAGAATCACCATTCTAGCTTGGAGACAAAAAGACCTTTTATTTCTTGTTGGTTTTTTCTTGGAAGAAAAACTGATGAAATTTTTTTTTCTTGTATAATGACTTTCATGATCTTATAAAATCCCAACATAAGAAAATGAAAAGACAAGAATAGGAAAAGTCATGAACGTATAATGAAATTGATTATCTTAATAATCTAGTCCATTACCACTTGTGAAGTGGATTTGGACCTTCTACATTATACAAAAACAATTGACTAGCCTAGCGGTTAGTGACACATTTCACACTACTAGAGGTCCGTGGTTCGATCCACAAACTTGTCAATTTTTTCCTTTTCCTTTTTGTCTTAGTTCGGTCTTATATTAGAATATTAAATTGTGCTAGCAAATTAATATACCAATATTCCAAGTATATATTTAATTAATATTTATTATCTAATAATAAAATTAATTAACGACATGAAGCAAGATCAATACACTCGTTAGTGTGCGACTACGTGGGTTCATCGTTAAACCGGTAGTATTTAACTTAATTAACTACTAATCGAGGTTGGCGTCTAACAACACTCCCCAACGACCGGATAACGTGAAGTAACTCTGTACAAAGAACCCGGTGAAGGAACATATACGTATTCCCTCTATCTTTCCAGCTCCGGATTATCCTGGGATATGGTATAACTGTCAAATCCCATTTAGAAAATCAACCACGTTACACGTCGATTATCAACGATTGACGAATGACCTAAGAAACACATTTCTTCATTCATTCTATCACCTTGGCCAAGGATTTGATACAATCGTTATAATCTTATGACATCGTAGAGCTCAAACTCTTTACCTAGAGTTGATAGATTCCATCTTGACTCATCCCTAGGAGCATATATACTTAGTTGTATCCAATATCTTTTCGACTAGTATTATGACACACTAGTAGTCCAGTATCAAAACACAACAAGCATATACACAACAATAGTGATGATCTCAGGTCAAAGGATTACATGCATAAAATTCCTTCTAGAGATTAACCTACTTGACAGTTTAAGGTAATTAACCATTAGGAATCTCTATTTTTAGTCGGTTCGATAATCACGTCTCTATGTGCATTATCTATGCACCTAACTCGGTAAACGAGAACTACCGATATTTATCCAATAAATACTTGTTAGCTACATATTAATCTAACTGGATCATCGAGGTCCTAACTCGATGATCCTACGATTAAGAACAAGTTTAGATTAAGTCCTATAAGCTAGATTCTCATTATCATAACACCTTATGATATCTAGTTCGTAACTTAATCAAGGATTTGCCTTCATATTATGTGGATTAATACCATAATCATAAAAGCTTGCCATAGATTCAAGGAAACAATTTCTTTAATCAAAACTGTAGGGATAACTATTATCGTGTACAGTAAACACTTGTGTTCAATTCATTACAAGACGATCGGGGCTAGGGCATAATTCCAACAAACTATTCATTATTGGGAATCATCTAAGTAATCACGCTTTATATGGTGGTCCTGAGAAAGGAACATACGGACTTGTTTTCACAGTTAGTCGAGGCTCCGCTTATAAATTACTATCCGAAACTTACCCTTTTCAAACCAACAAAAAGTTATTAACAATGTGCTAAAGAGAAAGGTGCTAAAGTTCATAGCGCATGGTTCAAATGGATGTTCAACTGATCTTCGAAAACAAATTTCGCATAAAAAGAAGCGTAGAAAAGATTTGGCAACGGGTCTTTTCGTATTCCACGTTCAATCACGAGTAACAGGTGCAAAATACAACTGAGATGGAGAATGATAATAGTTCGGATAAAGATGGGACAAGCACCATTTTTGAAGAATCCAAGAAGACCTGTTTTTAGTGAAGACGAGTCATCCGAAAATTCGTTATGGATTGATTTAGGTCAGTCTCCCGATGGTCAATTCGGTCAGTTGAAACTGGTCGGAAAACTAACAAGCATTTATCTCCTAAGCTTTCAAAAATGTCGAGTAGTCCGATATATCATGACACTCAGGTGCTTTCCTTTGACGCAGCGGTTAGATCTGTTACAGAAATCGAGGAAGATACTAGCCAATCAGGGATCAACAACTCTCGGATGAATGAATTTTTTTTTTCTTTTAATGTTTTGAATTTCTTGAGAATTTTCGTTTTGAGATTTAAAAAAACCGTGTAGACTAAAACTTAGAAGTTTGTTTTGGGTGTTATAAGGTAGTCTGATGTAAAACTTAGATATTGATTGCTTTGCACAAATTTGTCATGTCTGTGCTTTTGCTATTAAACTTAGCGCTTCTATATGCTTATGTTTGATGAGTTAAATGCTAAAACCTAACACATAATGCTTAGTTACCCCAATCGATTCTTTATTGGGTTATATTACATTATGGCCCACAAATTATTGAAAATCCATCATGTTAATAAGAAAAGCAGTCTCTAATGCAGATTCTTTACATTGCATATACTTATTCTCTTCCACAATATCAATGGTTAAATTAAGAAGTATCGGTCTTTTTGAATCATACATACTACACTCTCTTACACGTGCAACCCATTTCGCTGCTTCCCATACTCCAAAGAACCTATAATTAATTAATTAAATAATCATAGTTGTAATAAATTAATCAAGTAGACTTGACTTCCTTACCTCGTACCAAACGAAGAATTTACCAATACAGCTGGATAGATCACGTCTTTCTTAATATTATCGTACGGAGAATACTTACGTATTGCATTAAAATCTTCAATATCTCCAGGGTACCCAAACTCTTCATAGTCAGCAGCTATGAGGGGTAAAATTGGATACGTTAATGTATTCCTTGGATCTAAAAACGGTACCTGAACATGAACAGTATAAAAATATAAATATAACATTTATGTTGCAAAACTAACATTTTAATCAATACCTTCAAAACAGCTGCACGAAATAAATCAGGACATGAATTAATAGCTGAAGCAACTAATAATCCTCCACAACTATATCCCGAACCCGCAAGTTTATTTTCTTGCACAATACCCCTTTCTTTAAGAAATTTACCGCAATAAATAAAATCTTCAATCGAATTAATCTTCTTTTTACCTCGTCCATTTTCACGCCATTTTTTACCCCCACCACCTCCACCTCTGAAAACAACAACTTTACAAGTTAAGGGACTAAATTGCAAAAAAAAAAAAGTTAAAAATCACAAATAACCTGACATCAGCATATGCAATAACCCAACCACGATCAAGAAGACTTTTCAATTCACTTTTCCATCTTTTGTCAAGTATTTCACCGTAAGAACCGTGTCCGTGAAGTAAACCGGGTCCCACTAATTTCTTTTGCTTTGAATATATAATAGTCAAAGGAACTTTAACTCCATCGTGTGATGTCACATCAAATTGCTCACATGCATAATACTCTGAAAGATCGTTCCATAATTGTGTATCTTCTGCATATCCTTCACTATTAAAGTTCTTTGCGTTATCAACCACCGCTCGAAAAACTCTTGGTTCTTTTTCTCATAATTTATGAAATCAATGTCTCAGGTAATAATATGTCTGCAATGAATCTAAATTCGGACCTTATATTCCTCATTATACAATTTTGCAATATGTGAGTAATCTTATTCAATTCTTTGCGTTTATTCATAATCATAAATACAGTACTATTTAATTTTTACCATTTGTCCATTCATTATGCAAATAGTCTATTAATATACTTATAAAGTTGCAAATACACCTTTAGGGTGTGTTTGCTATTGTTTAGGATAATATAACATAGGGGTATATTTGGCTATTTTGTATAAGACAGGGACCAGTGTTGCAATTAAACTAAATAAGATTCCACTGTGTTGATGGGTTTTGTTCTCCATGTCACATAGGCAAACAATTCGGTTGAAATATATCTTTCTGGTTTCACTTCGGTTGAAGAAAACAATTCTCCGCTTGGTGTTCCACAACAGGTATATATAGACACATAATTACTTATCCCAAAAACGAAAGATATAGGTATATATAGGTATGCAACTAGCATTTAACGTTTATGTATAATACAAGGACCTATATTGCAATTTTGAATGTGTGAGTCTGTGATTATATTTCCTATTGCTTTCTAATCTATTTTAGTTTCTAAAATTATCAACATTGTAATATTCAACTAAAAAGGCGTTTTTGACTTTGTATATAGAAAACTTAGTATAAACAGTTAAAATCAATATTTACTTTTTCATGGTTATTGAAACTAATCATTGAGTATGTATCCATGTTCATGTTCATGTAGCAGGAAAGTGGAATAATAATAATACTTATTGATTGATTGATGCTTCGTGTATGTTATTCATATCGAAGAGTCTAGCAAGTGAATAAATAGATAATGAGATTCTTTACAGAGCAAATGTGAAAAATATAAAGATGGAATATAATTAAACAGTAAGTACTTTCATGATCTGTACTCTGTCTGTATGATGATATTATCATATGGAAGGGATTTTTATGCTAAGACTGTTTTTAAGTTCGAAGATACTTTTTTTGTTTCGCTTTATTGATTTTGTAAGTGAATTTAAGCTTTTCGAAGTTCAAAGATCGGTAATTTAGTTCATTGTTTAATTTATGAGTGACTTTTGGTTGAATTTTGCAAAATTTGTCGGTTTTACTATAAATACCGAAGCTTTACGTGCGATCTAGGGTCAGTAAATACATGCACTTTACGTATTAAATTTTAATTAGATCGCAGTTGCAATAACTAATGGGTTAGGATTACTGTTCTAAACGAACAATTTTGTATTTATAGCTGCTGAAACCGGATAGTATTAATTTGCTTACCTTTATGTTGAATTCTCTCTTCAGTAATTAACTTAAATCTGAAATTTTAAGAGGAGTTGCTTCGAATGATCGAATCCCCTTGGCATGATATATGGACTTATAGTGCAAATTCAAGATGAGGACTTATAGTGCAGTTTTTGCATAATATAGGGACCCATAGTGCAATATACTCAAAAACTAAAATCTCTATACTACTATTGGTCTATTACAGTGTTTGTTTATCCAGATGATAAAGACTCAGTACTCTCTGTTACTCAAGATGATTACAATAATTGCAACACAGATTCGCCTGTACACAAATTTAGCGATGGTCACACTTCCTTTAAATTCACTCACTCAGGACCGTACTATTTCATAAGTGGCGTTAAAGATAACTGTGGTGGTCATGGCAGATAGAAGCCACCGGAATTCCAATTCCACCATGGCTCCTCCTTCCGGCTGAGGCACCTACAGGTGAAGAGGCACCTTCACCGCCAGGCTCAACTCCAGCTCCTTCTGAACATAATCCTCCTAAAAACACTGGTTCGTCAATTGTGGCAAGTTTTTTTACAGGAGCTCTTCTTATTGGTTCATGCAATGTTTCGGTTTTCTGATCCTTAGGTCGAGGTTGAAAATTTGATTCTTTCAATGTTTTGATTTCTTGATTTTTGTGGGTTTGAAAAATAATTGAATTGTTGTGTAAAGTTTGTCCTGATTATCGAAATATTGTGTATGAATAATGTAAACAAAAATAAATTGTTTGATTTTATATCGTGATTACGGATGAGTTTTTATTTTTTTTATTTTTGTCTACTAAAACTAAAACAGTAAAACCCAAAGCCGAATCTCAATTTAACAATTTTCCCAGAAGTTGTATTTTGGTGACGGAAGGCATATATGCAACATTTTCAAATAATGGTTATTATTCCTTCTATTTATATCACTATTTTATACTCCCTCCGTCTTAAAAATAATGTCCACATTACTAAATATGGTGTCCTAAAAATAATGTCCACTTACCATTTCAAGACAACTTTTTCTACTTTTTTCCCTTATTACCCCTACTTTTCTTTTAATTTATAATTATTTGAGTTATTATTTTATACTTGATTGCATTTTCCTAGGCATAGAAATAGGTGTTCATATCATTAATGATGATATTTATTAGGGGCATTTTTGTACATGTAGGATTCAATAATGACATTTCTTAATCTGTGTGAAAATACTAAGTGGACATTATTTTTGGGACGGAGGGAGTAACCTCTACAGTTTATATGTTTAAAAAAAAATTGATTTCTCTTTTTTATTAATTATTACTCTCTCTATATTTACAGAAACCTATATATATATATATAGAAATTTAATAACAGAGTGAAATAAAAAGAATGATAATTATAATTTTTTTTCAAAAAAAAAACTTAATGGGTATATTAGACTATTTCACAATATAAAGGACCAATGATGCAATTTACCTAATAATTATTGAACCCAAATCAGTCCCACCAATCTTCAACAACTATAGATGCCACAAATCAAGTTGAAAATTACTTAAGCCATTTACTTTTATTATGCAAACGATAATATTGTTCATATAAATAATTTGTAAATTGTAAATTTGTAATGAATATGTATTTAAGGAGCTTCCTTTTATGCGATCGGACAATAGTGATGCATTATGTCAAGACTGGAAAGAGTAGGAGAGCATAGGGTGAGTTGATAGGATGGAGTAAGCCAAAGCAAGGAATGAGTGGCCTAATTCAAGATAAGGTAAGAACTTGGTTAGGAGATGTGTGTGGACTGGATTTCAGAGAAGTGTTCACGCTTTTGAACATCGCGTTTAAAGATAGATGTTTAGGAGCAAAATGGATTTGACGCCATTCAGTTAATTCTTAATACGAACTTTTTTTTTGTTCCAATCTTAACACGAACTTATGTATCAGTCTTTATGATATATTTATGTATACAAATGTTTGTATGAGTTGTCGCAGGTGCATCCTAAAGTAAACAACGGAAAACGTACACAGATCTTTTGGAAGATATTAGGGGTTCGGATTATTACAAGTGAAAGATGTCTAGAGAAATATATAGTTTTTACTTTGAAAATGATTAGTAAGGAGTAATTTATTTAAGATCTAGACATTTTGTACATTTTCTTTCGGGAGGTGTATAAAATATAAAATCTGTTAGAACTTTTTGTGTTTTAAAAGTTTATGGGTATTTAATTTGGATTTTAAAAAGTTTTAAATTTTTTTTATAGTATTCTGTTAGGATTATAAAAAGTTTTTTTAAATTTAGAAGTAATCAATAATCTATGACTTGCACTTCTCTTATATATAATTAAATTATGAATTTTACATAATCTATTATAAATTTATTTTAACATTTATACTTTAAATTTACCTTAACCTTTAAACCTTTAACTTTAAACCTTAACCTTAATTTTCATCTTAACTGTAAGCTTAACCTTAACCTTAAACATAAACAGATGAAGAATCATCGTGCTAATATTCGATCTTAATCCTGGAATTTTGTTAAACCTTAAATGTTTAATCTTAAACCTTAACTCTAACTTAATCTTAAAATAAAATTTAACCTTAACCTTGACTTAAACTTTAACCTTAACCCATAACTTTAACCTTAACTTTAACCTTAAAATTAACCATATCCTTAACGTTGACCTAACCTTAACCCTAACCTTTACCTTAACCTTAACTATAACCTAACCTTCTTCTTGATGAGCAAAAAAAGAACAACCTTAACCCTAAGTTTAACCTTGACATTCACCCTTAGAACTCGTATTTGATTTCCGTTAACGCAACAAAAAATTTCTTCAGTATCTTCAGACACGGGTTTTACCTAGTATATATATATATATAACTTTGTCAAAGTCATATAAAAATATTGTCATTAAAAAATGTATGTGTTAATTTTTCTTAACCCATATTAATTAACTAATATAAAATAAAAAAATATATTTTTATTTACTATTGACAAAAAAATCAAATTTATTATTATATTTTAATTTCATAGCAATAAATATTTTTTATAAGTGATTATATTATAACCATTAGAAAAAAAAACTATATATCAAATTAATATTTACTTTCTATAGTAAAAGATTAAGTTATTCTTTTATTTATATAAATTAATTTTCATTCTCATTCTATATTTAAATTTTATTTTAATAATAGTTAAATTATAGAAGTGTAATATTTAGTTCACAAATTTTAACATCAATACTTAATTCACGAAATTTGAACATTATAAAGTAAATATAAAAAATTAAATACTATGAATTAATATTTAATTTCCTTTATTTTTATAATAACATTTGTAATTTTTCAACAATATTTTTCAAAATCAAATTTTTTATTTTTAATTTAAATATGCATAATAAAAAATATATTAATGTTTAAGTTAAAATTTGTCATTAAACAAATATTATTAACACAAATTATGAATAATCAATAAAATAATTATTAGTATATTTTATACATAGACTCAAATTTAAAACTACACCATTGATGTTGACATTGATACAGAGACCTAATTTTAACAACGAGACTTTAAATTGGGTCTTTAAATATAAATTTGAAGACCTAAAATAGAGAATCCATTGGCCATGCTCTTAAATGATGGTCGCTTGCTCATTTAGTTTTACTAATTCTAAGTTCCCGTTTAGAAGTGCTTATTTGGAAAAACACTTAAAAGTGCTTTTAGAATTTTTAAAGTGTTTTAAACCCTGAAAAAACACTTTTATGAGAAGCACCAAATATGTGTTTCTGGAAAAAACACTTAAAGTGATTTTAGATTTCAAAATTATTTTTTATTATCTTTTAAAATATTTAAGTTTATTCAAAAAGCGTTTTTTTACTCTAAAATAAGCACTTCCAGACAAGCCTAAGTGAAGGTGGAAGTTGCCTCGAGGGTTCACTAATAAGACCGAGACGGTTCGCGTATTTGGAGGTTCAAATATTAGTAGGATTCGCCCAAATTATCACCAACTTTCAGAATATTCTAAAATCGGGTATAATGTAGTATAAAGCACTAAAAATAATAAAGAATGGTAGAGTATTCTAAAATAGTGTTGACGATATGGATTATGATATAATCTTCTAGATTATAGTTTCTACGGAAGGTTTCTATAAACTTCGCTATAATAGTATAAATAGAGGGGGCTAACCACATATGTTAAGGTTTACTGTATCTCAATTCTCTTTAGTGTTAGGGTGTGCTCGTAAGTGGTGCCTACGTGTTTTGAAGTTCAAAACAACAAAGTGTGGAAGTTTGTGGTCTTATAGGTTGATCGCAAGCAAGACATTTGGGGACTTGGTTGGGAGTCGCGCGGGTTGTACGAGATATCTATGACAAGTGGCGTCAGGGCGAGGTTGCGAAGACAAGAGACAATGGTGGTTAAGGTACTCAAACACAAAGAGACTTAGCGGTGAATAATGTGGTTTGCGCGAAGGAAATGAAGAGTAAGTCTCATGTTAGTTCGAGGGATGAGCTGACATGCTTGGACGAAAGGCCCTACAAGCTTGAACGTAACTTGGGAGAGAAGACCGTGTTGAATGCGGATGCGATTAACAAGATGAAGGAATAAAATGACGCAAAATTGTTTGAACGAGTCGTTTTATTGGAGGAAGGTGGTAAGACTCTTAGGGGAGACACTTTCCATGGTGAACGTTTCCTCCAACACGGCCACAAAAATGTTGGAGAGCTTCCGAGAGCCTGACATGTGGATGATAACGAGTTGAGGACCAACTGTGAGGCGTTGAAGATTTGTGTAACTTTGTGCACTAGAGATGTGAGTAACGGAGTTGTAAACGCTACCCCAGTAGTGAAAATGATTATGTTCCCAAGTAGGAGATGTTCGATGGAACAAGGAACACCAATGACCTGGAGAAATTCTTGTGGGAATTGAACAATACTTTGCCACTACGAACATCAATGACGATGCGGTTAAGTTTTGCACAATCAAAACTATTAATATTCGAAATGCCTTTCGTTTCGCATCGGAGTTTGTTTCCACTAGTTGCACAATCGAATTTGATGCAAAAATTGTTCTGAAAATTATACAATTTTTAAGCACTACCTCCTTCTAGAATTGTAGACCCTTTGAAGATATTAAAAATATGGATAACTCCTTTCTTTTAGTCAAAATTTTAGGAATCAAAAGAACAGCTAATCGCGTAGTAGATTGGATTGCTAAAGCTCATTCTAGTTTGATCTTTATTTTTAATTGGTGTAATAATTGACAGAAGAAATGGAATTTCTTTTTAAAATTTTAGATATATAGTCTATTCAGGGTTACAATATTGTTGTTTAGAGAACATTTGTCATTTCTATTGATAGTGTAATTCACTTATAAATGATAGACTTCTATTATTTGTTACAATATTTTGTCGCAATTATTTTACCGCAAAATTTTGTGGGGAAAACGTTAGCAAAGATGAAACGTAGACAGTGCACATGATTGACCACGTGTTAGAAGAGGCAAAAAATATTGTTTTTATTAATTTCATCGTATCGATAATTTTCAATATCGACAAACTAAGGCCGTCGGAATTGTATAATAGTATTAGAGAGGACTGTTGTTGTCTTGATTGATCATTGCTATAAATGAGGAAATTCAATATCGAATGAACTTTATTTATTTATTTTTTAAAATAAAATTATCAAAATAATTGTTATATTATTTAATTTATTATATTTGAATTTAACAAACGCGTGCACGTTAATACAGGTCATTTTCAGAGATGACAATCATATCATTTCTAAAGATATTGTCTCTAAAGATCCGCCATCTACTAGTGCTCGTACAACTAACTCAGTATTCGTGGCAAAACTGGAGGTGTTAGATTATGGCTGAGGCACTTTTTTTGTTGTCCGTACCCACAAAGCCTTTTTTTACACATTTTTTGAAAAGCACACCGTGGGTACGACCCATGTTTTACGTTTTTATTAAGTCATTACTTTGTTTTGTTAAGTCATTAGTCTAAAGTCATTTGGTGGGTACGGACCCATATCGAAAAAACCATTTGTGGGTACGGACCCATTTACCCATTTACACACAAAACCTTCATAGGTACAGACCCAGTTCGACAATCCTAGCCCCATGGTACCACACGGAAAATAACCTAGCCATCTGGGGCTGTACCCCTGTCGCACGAAACAAAAACACATAACACAAAACAGATTCGATTCAGCTTGTAACGTATGAACAAAAAAAAACTGTTGTTATGATGATGATGATGGTGAGAGGCGATGGTGCAGTTGTAATCTATTAACTTCGTGATGAGGCGGTGGTGCAGATCTCGAACACGGCAGCGCGATCAGCGGCGTTGGTGGTGCGAGTAAACGGGCTTCCATCTGGGCCTCCATCTGGGCTTCGATCTGGGCTTGGATTTCAGATATTTGGTGAGAGTGAACGGGATCTGGGATTCGAGAATGTCTGGTGGAGAAGGTTTGGGCTTCGATTTGGTTTTGCTTCTGTTGGTAGTGGTGAGCACGACGGTTGGTGGATGGTGGATCTCGAACGGAAGGGGTGGTGGTTTCGCTGGTCACAGAGAGCAGCAGCAGTGGTCCTTCATGCCGGTGGGCTTCTTTTTATCGGGCCTGCCTGGTGTGGGTTTCTTTCCTTCACATCCAAGTCTTCACGGGTGGTGGTGGTCTTCTCTGCCTGGAAACGGAGGGGATAGGGCTGCAATGGTGGGAAGGTGGAAGGTGGGCGGCAATAGGGGAAGGGCGATGGTGATGAAGGTGGGGTGGGGTTGTAGATGAAGATGGGATGGTGTTGGTGGTTTCACTAAGAGAAATAGAGAGTAACAGAGAGAGCAGAGAGATTGAAGATGGGAAGATGAAGGATCGGTTGTTAATGGGGTTGAGGGTAGGTTTTTTCTTTTTCACTATTGGGTAATGGGTTGAGGACATTTTTGGGCTTTACTCCCACTCATTAGCCACTAGCTAGTCAACTAACTATCTGGCTTTTATTTATAAAGCACAAAAGAGCCTTAGGAAATAATTCACCCATTCGTTAACCCTATCAAGACAAATTTCACGGACCTTTTGCAAATTTTAACATTCAGGGATCACATGAATGAGTTTATAATACGATGTCTCAGATATTTCCCAGACAAAATTTAATTTGTGTGTAGATTGGATACTAAAGTGAACAACATAGTTTATGAGTGCACCAGGTAGATCAGCCGAAAAGCTTATGGAGATGGTTTGCCAAGAATCGAGATGACTGTACTAATATTTTAAATTATCATCTCGCCCTAATAAGAAAAACTAAAGGAAAAACAAGATAATTGATTAATGATACTATTATATATGTATACGAGTGCTTAAACAGTCCCTTAGTAAAGCTAGGAATCACTACACAATGCTAAAAGTTACGATTAAGAGTCATAATCACTAGGAATAAACCCTCTCCTTGATTTAAGCCAAGCAATCTCTTCATTTTGACATTGTAACTCACTTAATGAAACATATATATCTTAAACATTCATCAGGTAACAATAAAGTTCGATCACTCTTTAGTAGACGCTGTATATTTAAGAAAAACATTCTAAATTTTCTAAGCCAACAAAGAAGTCATGATCATTTATCATAATATTTGACCCCCGTTGACCACCTTCAGTATCTATCTTCTCTAGTTTCACTTTCGGAGGTGGAGAAGAAACACTCAAATCTTTGATTTTTTCTATGTTATAATCATTTATAGCCGCAGGATTTTTTAAGGCTATGGGAAACTTATTTCTAGCAGTACCGGCCAGAGAATTCCGACGAGTTGGTTGTGCATGGCAGTGCTCCGCCGTGTAGGTTACTATAAACATAGTTGGATCACTGAAACTTTGCTCTACTTGCTTCCTTGCTAAGCAACCTTTTAAGCTGCTACACCTATAATAGCACTACTCCCGCATTAGCCTCTCGCGACTAATGTTCTAGCGACTACGCTCTGTAGTCGCTAAAAAGCATAGCCTCTAGCGACTACTTCAATTTAACGACTACTTGTAATTTTTATCGACTACAACGTAGTCGTTAGTAAGTTTTGTGTTTAACGTCTACATGATGTAGTCTTTAATACTTACCACGTAGTCGCGAGTGATTTTTGTAATTTTTAATTTATTTTCCACCGCCATTAAGTAGTCGATAGATATTATAGTTTCTAACGACTACTTCGTGTAGTCGTTAGTAGTTATTTCTAACGACTACTATTTAATCTTTAGCGACTACACGTGTAGTCGCGAATAGTGGTAGCGTGTTTTCCAACAGTGCCTTGCGAATTGCTTTACTCAATACACCATTATTATATAATTCCTCTTTCTTTCTCTCAAAATTCTCCCAATTTTTTTTCACAATTCATCATAAAAAAATATTTCAACACTTGGAAAAGCTTTCCCGGGTCAAACATCAACGTGGGACCGCCTCAATCTTCAATTTTTCCTTCCATATTTGCCCAAAAGTAGGTATTTTTAATTCCATAAAACTCTTTCAAATTTCTTTTACTTTCATGCAATTATGTTGTAAATGGTAAATAGTATCAATTATTAGGTATTTCAACACGTGGACAAGTTTTCCCGGGTCAAACATCAACGTGGGACCGCCTCAATCATCAATTTTTTCTTCCAAATTTGCCCAAAAGTATTTGTCTTTTTCATTCTTTCCTTATTTCATTACAATTGTATAGTTAATGCTAAATATATAATATCACTATGTATATATCTCTAATCATTTAATAATTTTATTTAAATTATAAATATTATATTAAGTATATATATATATATATATATATATATATATATATATATATATATATATATATATATATAGACATGCATATATATAAATACTTATATTTGTATGATATATTAGTGTATGATGCTATATTTTATGTGCTTTTAAATTTTTATATAGGTATTTATTTTGTGATGTTATATGTTGTATGCTTTTAATTTTATATTTATGCATTTATTTGGTGATGTAATATTTTGTGTGCTTTTAATTTTATATTTTTTTATTTAATCGGTGATGTAATAATTTTTTTTATTTTTAATTCATTTATGTAATCGTTGATGTAATAATTTTTTTTATTTTTATTCATTTATGTAATCGGTGATGTAATAAATTTTTTTTTATTTTATTTATGTTGTATTCTTTCATATTGTAATAGTTGACTATGGCTTCGGGTATTGATAAGAGTTGGATTGGTACCGCTCATAAAGTTTCGCGTGAATTCATTAAGGGGATAGAACCATTCCTTGCTTTTGCTGAAAAAAATAAACCTCCTGGTGAAGAAACAATTTTTTGTCCGTGTAATCGGTGTTCGAATTATCGTCGGTATACGGTGGGTAAAGTTAGGTCACATCTGTTACTGCATGGGTTTTTGGAGACGTATGATATTTGGACAAAGCATGGTGAGCCCGAGGATATTCCAGAGATTCGATATGAAGAAAATGAAATGTTGGATGTATACGATGATTTGAGACCTAATTACGAGGTTGGTGGTCATTCTGGTGACACCGAGATGACATAGTCGAACAGTACAGCTCGTGACAATTTCAAAGCGATGTTTTCCGATTTAGAGACCGAGTTATACCCTGGTTGTGATGTCATGAGTTCATTAAATTTCATTGCGAAGCTAATGCACGTGAAGGTGAGGAACAAGTGGTCTAACACGTCTTTCACCGAGTTGCTTGAGCTTTTGTGCCGTGTGTTGCCCAAACCTCATACGTTGCCCGATTCGTACGAGGCGTGCAACAAAAAGTTAAAAAATTTAGGTATGGGTTACGATACCATCGATGTTTGCGTGAACGATTGTGCTTTGTTTTACAAGGAGAATGCCTCCCTTGAAAAGTGTCCAGTATGTAATGAATCCAGATGGGACCCGAAGAAGGGTCTGAAAGTAGCGCATAAGAAACTCAGATATTTCCCGATTGCCCCTAGGTTGCAGCGAGTTTATGCTTCGAGGCACACTGCCGAAAATATGATCTGGCACCAAACAGGGAAGAATACAGATCCAGATTTGTTGCGTCACCCGGTTGACGGAGATAGTTGGAAGAGATTTGTTCAGTTACATCCCGAGTTTGCTAGTGAACCTCGCAACGTCTTCCTGGGTTTGGGTATCGATGGCTTTTTCCCATTCTCTATGCAAAACAACTCGTACAGTATGTGGCCGGTTATATTGACCGTCTACAACTTACCACCGTGGGAGTGTTATGAAGGAGACGACATTCCAGCTTTGTTTGTTGATTCCGGGACCCCGTTCACCCGGCAAGGACATGGACGTCTTTCTTCGTCCTGTTATAGATGAGTTGGACGAGTTGTGGGGTAAGGGGATTATGACTTATGATGCCCACAAGAAGGAAGAGTTTACTATGAAGGTTTGTTTGTTGTCTACGACTAACGATTTTCCCGCTAGGACATACACCTCGGGATGGTCGGGTCAAGGTTACAAAGCTTGTCCAGAATGCATGGATTCTACTCCGTCATTGAGCGTGAAGAAATGGGTTGCTTACTTCGACCATAGACGTTGGTTACCTATCAAACATCGTTTTAGAGACGAAAATGTTTTGTACAAGGAATCCACTGATAGGCGCCCACCGAAGAAATATAAACCTGCCGATATTCAGACACAGTTAGATGGCCTTCCCATTGTGCTTCCCGGGAAACACAAGGATTTTGGGGGAAAGATCGTGAAGCCAGATGTTAATCGGCGATTCAATTGGAAGAAAAAGAGTATTTTCTATCGTTTACCTTATTGGTCCGAAAACCTGTTGAAACATAACATTGATGTTATACATTGCGAGAAAAACGTGTGTGATGCTCTTCTTGGCACAGTAATAGGTCTTGATGGAAAACTTAACAAAGACAACGTGAAAGCGAGAATTGATCTCAAGGAAATGAATATCAGGCCAGATTTGTGGTTGCAAGAGAGAAATGGTAAGAATGTAATGCCTCGAGCTAATTATACGTTAACCACCGAAAAAAGGAAAGTATTTCTTGATTGGCTGAAGGCACAGAAGTTTCCCGATGGATTCGCATCGAGTTTGAGAAATAACGTTCAAAGTGACTTAGGCAAGATTATAGGAATGAAATCTCACGACTGTCACGTGATGATGCAGTACCTATTCGTGGCTAGTCTCCCAGGGCTTTTCGAAGACAAAGCGATAAGTGACGCGATTATCGGGCTAGCCAACGTGTTCAGAGTTGTGTGTAATAAAAATCTGAGTAGGAAAAAGTTAGAAAAGGAGAAGAAGAAAGTGGTTGAAGTTATGTGTAGACTGGAGATGATTTTACCTCCCGCGTTTTTCGATATAATGATCCACTTGGTCATTCATTTATACGACGAGGCTTTGTTAGGGGGACCGGTTCAGATGCGTTGGATGTACCCGTTTGAGCGGTATCTAAAGAAATTAAAGGAGTACATACGAAACCCGGCTAGGCCAGAGGGTTTAATCGCCGATGGATACGTTGTTGAGGAGACTTTGACATTCATATCGCGTTACCTTAAAGAAGAAAAAACAAAGTTTAATGATCCGGGTAGATATACCGATATCGAAGCTCAACCTAAAGATTTGTCCGTATTTAAGAGCCAATGTATTCCTATAGGTAAAAAAGAGTATGGTAATTTGCAATACAACGAGAAGGAGCAAATCGACTGGTATATCCTACTTAATTGCGATGAAATCCAACATTTGATGACGTAAGTTTTCAATTTATTTAATAAATGTTTATTCAATTTATTTAATAAATGTTTATTCATTATTGATCGTCAAATGTGCAGAGAACACAAAGCCACGTTATCGGGTTCCCCAGACGAAAAAGATAGGAAACACCGGCAAAATTTCCGAGACTGGTTTCTGCATAAGGTATAGATCCATTCAAATACAAAATTAATATTCCATTTTAGGAAACATTGTTATAACTGTTTATGCTTGTAGGTTTATGAAATGGAAAAAGAAGGTGATGCATTCGCTACAAGTGAGATGATTTCATTGGCTAGTAAGTCTCATGGTGCAGTTTATAAGTACGATTCATGTGTTGTGAATGGTGTTAAATGGGTCACTAAAGGAAAGGGTGAAACAAGGGTGACACAAGATTACGGGGTACCCGCCATCTACAATGGAACACCGTTTTACGGTGAATTGGTCAAGGTTGTAGAGGTCACATATGACGATGACTGTTCTGTTGTGCTGTTCGAGTGTAATTGGTATGACACGAGTAAACCGGGGGAAGAGCATGGGGTAACTCTTGTCAACACGTCTAATTTTTTTTGGGAATCAGAGCCGTACATCTTAGCTACTCAAGCAAAAAAAGTTTTTTACATAGACGAGATTAATTTAAGGAAATCACAAAAAGGTTGGAAAGTAGTATGGGAACTCAATGATAGACATGGATGGAGTCCTGAGTTATGGGGTGCAGAGTCGATGCCCACTGGTGGAGACACGAGTGTCAATATCCCTTTAGTGAACACCGAGACGATTTCCGATCCGGTGAACTTGGCATCCACCGAGGAGATCGAGATTGACCCTGCTCATTTTTTTGTTGCTTTGAATTTTGATATGGTTGTTGATGAAAACAAGGAAATTGAAGATGACACCTTGGATGAATACGGTGATGAGGAAGAACCCATTGAGGTTGATAGTGATGACAAACCTATAGTTGTTAGCGGATATGATTCTGAGTAGGAGTTTTTTTTTTCTTTGGGTTTATTTGTATTAAAACATTTTATTTACTTAACTTTGACCACAAACACTTAAATTTGACCACAAAGACTTAACTTTGACTCTAAACACTTAACTTTGACTCTAAACACTTAACTTTGACTCTAAACACTCAACTTTGACTCTAAACACTTAACTTTGACTCTAAACACTTAACTTTGACCACAAACACTTAACTTTGACCACAAACACTTAACTTTGACTCTAAACACTCAACTTTGACTCTAAACACTTAACTTTGACTCTAAACACTTAACTTTGACCACAAACACTCAACTTTGACTCTAAACACTTAACTTTGACCACAAACACTCAACTTTGACTCTAAACACTTAACTTTGACCACAAACACTTAAATTTGACCACAAAGACTTAACTTTGACTCTAAACACTTAACTTTGACTCTAAACACTTAACTTTGACTCTAAACACTTAACTTTGACTCTAAACACTTAACTTTGACCACAAACACTTAACTTTGACCACAAACACTTAACTTAAACTCTAAACACTCAACTTTGACCACAAACACTTAACTTTGACTCTAAACACTCAAATTTGACCACAAACACTTAACTTAAATATTGAATTTAATTTAAATGATTATTTGGTATTGAATTAAAATATTGGATAATTGTATAGTGTTTAGTGTTTTTTTTGTTAAAAAAAATAAAATAAAAAATTCTAGCGACTAGATTTGACTTATAGCGACTAGTTCATGTACATGAACTAGTCGCTAATGAGTCTAGAGAACTAGCGACTACTTTGTAGTCGTTAAACATCGAAATAAATTCCCCAAAACCGATGGCGGTCCATTTTCCCGCCCACGAAAGGACACGCGTTTCACTCAGCTGTCTAGCGACTACAATGTAGTCGCGAAAGACCAGTTGACTTGGTCAAACATCAATCTAGCGACTATTTTGGTTGGTTCTAGCGACTACACGATGTAGTCGCTAGAAAAAAAGCCCTATATCTAACCGAGAGCTCACTCTTCTCTTTCATTTCTTATACACTAAACACCCAAAAACGAGAGCGAAAATTGCAGCCATCCAAGCTCCGATTCAAGCATCAAAGGTAATAAAATCCAACCCCTAATCTTATTCCATTCCATTTAATATCTATTAGAATGCTTTTTTTAATCAATTTTTATATTTTCTAATAATTTTTTTCTTTGTTTGTGTTTCAATCGGAATCAATATGGCTTGGATTCTTCCCCAAATCAGCTCCAATCTCTTCCAATAAGGTAAGTTTTCCAATCCTTTTTTATCTTTTAATTTCTATGCTTTTTTTTTCTTTGATGATTTCATGGATTTCTTTAATTCCGAGAATTGTATGTGTTGTTAGTGTGTTGTATGCATCATTTTAAGCCTAAAATTTATGTTAAATGGCCTAAAAAATATTTTTTTGGAAATCTAATTAATTTTTTTCCATTTTTTTTTGTGTTTGATTCTTAAATCCGAATATAGTATGTGTTCTTAGTGATTCATTTTTGTTATTTTAAGCATGTAATTCATGGGTTATGATTAAAAATTAAGTATGATGATTTTTTGGGATTTTTGTTAATTTTTGTTATGCTTCTTAGTAAATTTTAGATTTTAAAAGTGCAAAAATTGTGTTAAAAAATGTGATGTAATGAAATTGTGTTAAAAATTGTGTTAAAAATAACTTAGGGACCTTTATGCAATTTTTCAAGTATTATGTTAGGGACTTCTATGAAATTTAAAAAAATATTTACGAATTTTTATGCAATTTTAGAAAAATTAAATATGGACTTTTATGCAATTTTAAAAAAAATATAGGAATATTTATGCAATTTTAGAAAAATTAAATATGGAATTTTATGCAATTTTAAAAAAAATATATGAATATTTATGCAATTTTAGAAAAATTAAATATGGACTTTTATGCAATTTTAAAAAATATAGGGAATTTTACGCAATTTAAAAAAATATAGGGAATTTAGTTTACTATATAAAAATAGAATTTTAAATATCAAAAAAAATATAAATTAATTTATTATATGACTAATATAATTATTTTTTGTATAATACAGATTGTACGTGTGCTATATATATTGGATGCTTAAGGATGATTTATTTACGTTTTTAATTTATTTGAATTATTTTATTTTTGATTGTAATAATTTATTTAATTTTATTTTCATGTTTTTATTTTTGGTGATGTAATAATTTAGTTTTTTTTATGTTATTTTTTATTCTGTATTTTAATTTACCTTTAAAATGCTAGATGGCCGATGTCATGTCTCGACAGCACGGAGGGGACGGTGGGGGTAGGGACCCAAACCAAAATCCGAACCGAAACTTAGCCGATTGTGCAAACCAACCTGGTAAATAATTAAATTCAACTCAATACTTGCTTAACAAATAAAGTCACTACTAATTAATTTAATTTTAAAACAGATCCCCCTAGACGGAAAACACGGGGTGGAGGTGCCCTAAAAACTGCGATGAAGGCACTAAAAGCTATTGGGTGGCCTTTGCCGCTCAACTTTTGTGTGTTAGACGACACGTGGAGTCCAACAGGCAAGTACGGACACCACGTTGCGCAAGTGATTGGGATTGCTGTTCGAGAGAGGATTCCGCTCTATCACCCGAGATGGAAAAAAGTGTCAGACGCGGACAAAAACGCCGTGATTAAGAGATTAGCGGTATAAATTTAATTTTTAATATTTTTTTAACTTAATTTATTATTCTAATTTAAATTTAATTATTGTATTTTTTTTCCAGAAATATTTTGACATAAAGACTTGGAGAAAGAGGAAAGACTGGAATGAGATTTACGGAAACTTGGACGATACAATGAGGATGAGGTTTAAGGATTACAAATATTACGTGAAGAAGCATTATTGGAGAAAGGGTTTGAAGCCGGATTGGATGTCGGATGAGGTGTGGGCTAAGTGCTGTGAGTATTGGGGCTCAAGAAAAGCTAAGGTAAAATCTTGATGATTTTTAATTTTAGTATATATTTAAAATTATAATTTTTTTAATTAATAATTGAATTTTATATTTTTTCAGAATCAAGCGAAAGAAAATCAAAAGAATCGAGAAAAGCAGAAAAATAAGAGTGGAGCGGGGTCGAGGAGGTATTTCCGAACTCGGGATATGCTATACGAGGTGGTTTTTTATTTAAGTAACTTTTTTAACTATTATTTTGAAATTTATTTTGAATATGTTTAATTTTTCTGAAACAGGGAGAAGAATTAATCCCGGGAGAGAATCTGGTGATAAGGGACGAGGCTACCCAACAAGACATCCCTATTCCGCGTATGGGTGGTTTTTACGAGGTTGTGGGGAAAACCAAGAAGACCAGAGAGTGGAGGTCGGTGGGCTACGAAAAAGCCGATGTGAGTTTTTTTATAACTTTATTATTAATTATTTTTTTCATCTAAAGTCAAATTTAATTGATATATTGTTTATTATGTAACAGAAATTGCTTAAGGACGCGAAGAAGGAAAGGGTGACTCAAAGTCAATCTGAGTCAACCGATTGGGGAGGAATGAGTCAAAAGGAGCAATACGATTACGTTAAGAGCACCGCGAAGGAGGTTGGGTCACCGAAGAGGAGCTTTATTCCGGGCATTGGCCGTCCGAGAAAATCGAAGAAGAAGGCTAATACTACTCCAGCCCGGAACGAGCAGCACGAGGAGATGACGGCGGCGATTAACGAGGTCCGAGTGTCCAGCGGTCTTCCCCCATTCCCCCGCCCTGAAGGATCTACTAGCACCGCGCCTCCACCTTTTTCGATGGCTGTTGTAAATGATGCCATCGCGTACGTTAATCAGTTGAGGGCAGATAAAGGCGAGACCCCCTTCCAGCCTATGAATGCGGGCCCCAATCCTCCTAGCGATGATGAAGATGAAGAAGATGATGATAGTAGTAGTAGTAGTGGTGAAGATGTTGAAATGGATGTTGATATGGATGAAGATGATGTCGAGCTCGGGAATGATGAAGACATTTATAGACGGCAAGGATTTTAGTTATTGTGGATGTTTGGTATTTATCATATTTTAAGACTTTTGGTTTAATTTTGTTTGGTTTGTATTAAGACTTTTATTTTATTTTGGTGTATGACTTGACTTTGACCTGGTTTGACCGGGTTTGACTTTGGTTTATTTACATATTTTAATTAATTATTTTGAATTGTTAATTTTATTTTTATTTATTAATTTTTTAATTTAAAAAAAATAAAAAAATATGATTTTCGAATTATTTTTAATTACAGAATTGGAATTAAAAATAATTCGAAAATTATGTTTTTTTATTTTTTTTAAAAACAAAAAATTACTAGTAGCGACTACATAGTAGTCGACATTGACTACTATGTGTAGTCGCTATACCTTGTAGCATTAACGACTACAAAGTAGTCGTTATTAAGCTTAACATTTCTCGACTACAAAGTAGTCGATGCTATGTTAGCTTTTCTCTACTACAAAGTAGTCGCTAGAAGAAGCGATATCTAGCGACTACTATGTAGTCGTTAATAATAGCACGGTCTATAACGACTATTTATACTCGCGTAGTCGTAAGGATTACATTCTAACGACAACTTTTTCGCGACTAATTTCTAACGACTACTTGTAGTCGTTAAATCCTTCATCTGACTTCTAGCGACTATTTTATTCATCTTTAGCGACTACTCATGTAGTCGCGAGACCCTTGACGCGGTGTAGTGTAGCTCCTGTTTTTACGTACTCAAACTATTAGCTATGCATCGTTCATATATCATGTGTACACACGTACATGACTAGGGTTTCCTGCTCACATCAACGTTCTAAAAGATGTCCTACTGAAAAAGTGGACAAGGTCAGATCCTACTTTCATGTTCTCTCATTAGCCTCGACTTTTAAACTATGCTAAGCTAATAAGTATTATAACTCAATTATCATGCTAATTAATAGTCTAATGGAATAGTGTACGTTTCATTCACAAATATAGCTAGCTACCCCACAAAGATAATAACCTTGTCCCTTATGGGTGTGAGTGTGAGATCGATTACTTGGCACATCCTTTGCATATTATTAGTTAAAAATATATGTTGTAACTTACTTACATCTTCTTCCATCTTAAAGAACTCATGAGTGAATATAGAGGAGATTTCCATCTTTATTACGATTCAAATTCTTTTAGGGAATTAAGATTTAAAAGTAGTGAGCTTTTGGGGTAATTGGAAGTTTGAATTTCTTTTTCCAATTACATATTTATGTGTATCTCCAATAACTGAAGTTTTGTTCAAAAAAAAAAAAATAATAACAGAAGACACGTGTGTGCGAATTACACGCGGATTCCGGTCTTGGGAGAGGTGGTGACCTTTCTCAAGAAGAAAGCGAGCCCCTTCGCTTGCATCCGGTGTTGTTTAGGGTTATATATTTTGAATAGTTTGAAAATCTAAAAAATGCATTTTTAACAAGGTCTCTTAAAAGCGCTATAACTAAGAGTCGTTCAAGATCTTGTATAGCTAAGCTCTTAGGGTTCTCTATAGCTATCTATGAAGGGCTATGACTAAGGGTCCTTCAAGATCGTAGATACCTAACCTCTTAGAGGGTTCCCTAGGTGCGGTATGTTTGTTCGGGGCGGTAAATTGTGATATTTTTTTGTCATTGTTTGGTTCGTTTATTTATATAATGTTTTTCTTTAGAAAGTAAGACCCAAATACAGAGAAACTTAGAATGACTTTTTATGGGTTTCATGTTGGTTTGGCTCGTTTTGCGATTGCGGGATCGTGGTTGTTTGTGTGGGTGGTTGGTGATTGTCGCTGTGATGAATTAACTCCGTATAGTCCAAATCATGTTGGAGTTGGAGGAAGATACTTACCTCCTCCACCAGTTCAATATCATCATCCTGTTATGCCTTTTGTTCATCCTCATGAACAGATTCATCATCATCCAGCGTTTTTACAGTCTCATCAGCAACAAACTGACCCCACTTTTGGATTAGCCCGGCCCCAGTAAGGGGCGTGGGGCTGTGCCTGTGCTCTGCCTTATTGAGAAGAGGAAATGGCAGGGCACAGGCATGATCAACCGGGGGAGGGTGATAAAGCTCATTGGACCTCCCTCGGTTTGGCCAGTGAAGGATGAAGAAGAAGAAGAAGAAGAAGAAGAAGAAATAAGATATAGGATTTAGGAGAAGACATCACATCAGAGCCATGAAATGCTTGTTTGATGTTGGATAAAGGTACAAATCTGGAATTGAAATATGATAGATTTTATTAATTTGAAATATGTGCTTACAAAATCTAATTTTATGTGTGTGTTACAACATCAGCATCAGCATCAGCATCAGAAGATTGGTGATGAAAAATGAAAAAAGTAGACTTGATCTTGATTGGGGGGTAAAAGCTTGTGGTGCAAGCTCAGCCCTTAACTTGTGTAAACCTTTCTCAGACATGCCAAATTTATTTCTTGCAACCTTTATTATACCTTATTCTCAAGTCTTTATGTATTTTTGTAACATTAGCTTTTCGCTGCTTGTTTCTTTTATCAACAATTTATTTTAACTTTCACTCCCCTGTTTTCAAAATGGCTTTCATATTGCTACAGAGTGATAAAATGTCTTTAATTCACTAGGCATCCATTGAGTAATGGATTGTTCGTCTTCTCTAGATCAATTAGATTAAAATCTAGCATCTAATACATTATCTTTCAACTCTAGCATCAAATGTAGCTTGTTATAGCTTGTTACGTACTATAATAATAAAAAATCAAACTCAATCCAACATAAACGCACTTTGGTTTGAATTTGAGCTTTCAAACAAAAATAAAAAAATGATCCAACACAAAGAAAGATTAAAAAATAAATTTATACATGCGTCGAGTTACTCTAAATTCTTTCCCGGTGATTATGTGTTGCTCTCTCAAGGCAAAGACACTCATTTCAGATGAATCAAGGTACCTTAAAAGGTGATACAATCACCTACTCGTATTGGGCAAATGCACTCATAATTACTTGATCCTACCCATAAATCTTTTTATTGATCTTTAAGGCAAATGCACTCGTAATTACCCGATTCTACCCGTAAACCCCTTTTTTTAGATATAATTTATGTAATAGGGATAACCAATTAACTAATCAAAATAATAAATCACAATTCAAACTAAGATAGAAACATGTAAGTTTAAAACTCCTTATTAAACATATTTGTCTAATTAATAAAATCTAGTGGATTACTCCATGAGCTAAACTCACTAAAAAAGTCCAAATAAAGCTTCACTATTTAGCATACCACCTCTCTATATATATCACGAGGGTTATACGCTCATGTCCAATTCTCAATAGTCCCTAGTGCGTCACGCAAGCACAACCCCACGCCTTTCTCGCTCTTTTCCTCGTTTATTCTCATCCACATCGTTCCAACAAATTTTATGCTTTTTTTCCGAAAAATACTACTTTTTTATGTTTTAAATGATTACATACAAGCACAGCCCCACACCTTTCTCGCTCTTTTCCTCTTTTTTTTTTCTCATTCCAACAAATTTTATGTTTTTTTCCCAGAAAATACCACCTTTTCATGTTTTAAATGATTATATACAAACAATCTTCACGTGTATGCATCCGTTAAAAAGCATCTTTTGGCGAGGATACGCAAAAGTAGACTTTAAAGGAGGATATTCCGGCTTTTTATCATTGGCGTCTAGTGTTTATACCATGCCATTTCCGTTTCAATGCTTATGAATTAGTATAAATAGAGTGAATCACCTTCCTCATTTGCTCATCTTGTAGTGTAAATCATTTAAAAGAGGTGAGATAGCAAATCTATGAATAGTCTAAAACAAGTAAACTAACATTTTTTTCTTGTCTTTCAGGAACAAGAAGAAAGAGATGGAAAGAGAAAACGCAAGGCTATTCTTAGCAAACTTGCAAATTGCTTTAGAAAATGAAAGGCTAAGAAAGTTAGCCAAACAGCTCACTGAAGAGAAGCGGCACCTGGAAGCAATGGTTGCCAGCTCATCCTCAAAGAAAAATGAAGTGAATCCCAAAAAGTCTGAGAAATGAAGCACAAGAGTTTATTTGATGAATAGCTTTGAGACAGTAAATGTAATGGTGTGATGTTTGTTTGTTGTTTGAATAATTGAATCTACCTTTTAGCAATCTATTTTTAGTTTTTTATCTCCACATCTTCCTTCCCACAAATCTCTCTCACACTGCAATTAAACAAAAACAAGTAAAGATCTTGAGAGTAATTGAGAAATCAGACTCGATAATAAAATTTTAAAAAAAAAAGAAATATGTACCAACCTGTGCATAGATAATTGAGGAATACCACAATCAACCGTACGAATTCCAACTCCAGAAACAAGAATTGGACCAATAGTGGACCCACACCCCATATCATTTCTTACCACAAAGTCCTATAAAAAAAAATGAGTCTTCATTTCTGTTTCTTATATATAATATATATTTAATTACCTGAACTGGAGGATTATGAATTGTTGCAATTTCCTTAAAAAGAAAAGCAGTAATACCATTATGTTTAATTACAAGTCCCTTATTCAAATGTGGCCGATGATTTTCTTCGTGCTTATCAACAAAGTTTGGATGAACTCCATGTGCCATGTCAGCAGATAGTACAATTTTACATCGACATTTTTTCATTATATAAATAAAACAAAGATAATCATAAATTCATAATTAAATTACTCACCAAGAAATAATGGAAGAGTTATTATTATTATTATTACTTAAGCAATCTGTAATACGTTTCATCGCCTCAAACATAGTTGGTACACCAGCTCCTTGATATGAATCTGAACCCACCTGTTTTGTCATCAATTTTTCCACTTTTGTAAACACAAATCGAGTAAAAATTCGAAATACGAATACCTCCTCATTATCAAAAAGAGCGACTATTCTAATTGCGTGTTCATTTGATATATCTTGAGACGATGAAGATGAATCGATGAGAGCTCTGAATGCACAAAAGCTTGAAGCGAGATTATCTAATCTACCAGAGAATATAAACTCATTGTTTGCACCTCCAAGGCAACTAGAACGTTTAATTCTATACTCACTATTTCATCCACTTTACAATTTAACTCATCCGATAACATCTGAAAATGGTAAGTCCAAATTTTAAGTATACTTAATTTATGTTGTATGAGTAAAGGCATATATACCTTGATGGTGAACATCTGATCCATTATTTTCTTCTTCATTTTTTAATGCAAGTAGAGGGATAAGATGAGTTTCAAGGTTAGGCACTGTACTGAAACATATGAGAAAGAAAAATAAAGATAGTATTTCCAACATTATAGGAATAAATATATACATATATACATACCGGCTAAGACACCAATTGCAAATGCAATTAACGAGGACATGTTCCTTGTAAAGAAGTAACGCCCAATCATCACTTTCCTTCAGTAAATGAAATCCAGCTGTTGTCAGGGGCGGATCCAGAAGTCAAATCGAGGGGGGCTTGAAATATACAAAAATTTAGGGGTTAACGCTTTTCAAAATTTTTTAAGGTAAAAAAAGAATAAATAAACATATAATTAATAATGTCAAAGTATAAATATAAAAATTTAATACGGATGTCAAAATAATTTTTAATATTTGTTACAAACATTAAAGTTTTAATTGAAAATCGCTTTTAGCTCTAAAATAATCAATCCGACACTTATTTGTGAAAAATAATAAAGCAAAAGCTATGATTCGAACATGTGACCTCTAAGATAAATTTTAATATGTAAAGATAATAAACCACTAAACTACAATGACTTGTATGCTTTTTATTGCATGTACGTGTGAGATATATTTTCAGTTAGAGTTAATTATTTTTCGAGTCAAAATTACGTTGACGTATTTTAAAATTTACGAGTTCAGGGGGGGCTTGAGCCCCCCCTGGGCCTAAGGTGGGTCCGCCCCTGGCTGTTGTTTTGCTTCGGCTGTCAAGGTATAACCAAACTCTTAAATTTACTTCTCAATTTTATCTAAATTTGTAGAGTATATATGAAATTGTGTCCAAGATTCATTGAGGTAATCTAGTAAGTCACTAACTATAGACCGGCTCGATTCACTCTTCGAACAACTCTGCATTATTAATTATAATTACATTTATATACTGATAGAAATAGAGGGTGAAGGATAAACCTCGGGGACTGAATCAAAGTTGGAGCAGAGACGGCGAGGAGTGGATGAGGCTAAGTCCAACAGCTCCCTACATTTTTAGCTAGAATAGGAAGTCAAATACCATTTTTTCTTGAATATTAACTCTCTACAATAACTTCGCTCCAAAAGCTTCCCTATTTCAATTCCTAATTTTAATATTTTATATTTAAACTTAATTTCAATGATCTTTTTCATTTTAATTTCTTTATGTTTTTTATAAAATTTATTTCTATATACTAATTATAATTATATTTATAATTATTTTTTCCACACATTTATAATTTATAGTAATTTTGTTTAAGTTATCATAAATTGTGATTTTTTTCTTTTAAAAATAAAAATTATGACTTTTTATAAAAAAATGAATTAAAAGGTTGAAAAAAAATAACTAAAATAAATTGGCTTTCAAAAATAAAATTAAGAAAATAGAGCTTCAACATGCAAAATAAAAATACTTTTGTAATTAAAAAATTTGTTCGATGCAATTTAAAAAAAAAATGAATCTTTGAAGTAAGAAAATAAATAGCGAACAAAAATAAGATAAAAAAGAGGAATTGCACACACCGTATGCAAAACAAATTAAAATAAAAAAAAAAATGTGGCTAACAAATTGTGTTGTTCAACAGAGGTAGCGAACAAAAGAGAACCAATTGGGGTTCAAATGTAGCATTCTTTATTCTACTATATCTGTTGGAGCTAATAAATTGGAGAGTCAACCCCCAATTCTAGCTTTTTGCTAGAATAGGGGGCCTGTTGGACTCAGCCTGAGAATGAGCGGAATAATGGAGGTGATTGATAATTATAATTATTAGAGAGTTTTGATAAGATAACTGTAGAGGGTTTCGTGAGTGGAGGGGAATGACAGTGATGATGGAGGAGCTGCAATCGAGCTGCCATTGACAGACAAAATTCGGCAGCTCATAATTTTAGATACAAATTCTACGAAGCCAAGACGAAACAAAGTACGAGGAATCTATCTTATAGGCTTAACACACCCAAACCCCCCTCCCCTCTTCTTAAAAAAAAAAGAAAAGTCTAGTTAATTTTTTTTCAACCATATACATATTTTGAATAATGGAAGGTTCAACTCGTTTAGCCGGAAGGTTCTTAAGAACAAGCAAGAAATTTGGGTTGAGGTGTTTAAACAAAAATATTTCAAGGATGGCTTGTTAGGGCGAGAAGTGAAATCGTCGGATTCGCGTATGTGTAAGAATATACTTGCGAGGCGTGATGTAATTGAGAGTGGAATTAGTGAAAGAAGTATTGGGGTGAGAGCGTAGTGAGATGGAATCGGACTTCTTCGGGAGAGTTTACGGTCAAATCCGCGTATGATAGCCTAACACGAGAAGGGGGAGATCCGAGTTTCAATTGGAGTCTTATTTGGTCGTTAAGATGCCCGCAAAAATTAAAATACTTTCGTGGCGGTCGGTGTGGGAACGTTTGCCAACATGAAGAAATTTAGCGTTGCAAGGAGTTTTGGATAACCCGGAGTGTCGGGGCTGCGATCAGGGAGATGAAACTGCTATTCATGTGTTTCGGTACTGTACTGAATATTTTAATCTGTTTAAATCTTGTTTCGCAGGCCATTGGAATTGTGGGCAGGAGCTTGAAGCTGGAGGGAGTGTTGTTGTTCGTGGAGGAGTTGGAACTAGTACCTGGTCAGTAGCAGCTAGGAGAGGTGATGGAATACTGGTGCGTGAGCTGGAGGGTACAGGGCTACGTGAAGCTGGAGGTGTAGAAACTCGGGAACTTGAAGCTGCAGCGGCGTACATGGAACCTGGAGCAGCTGATCGAGAGGAGGTTCGAATGGTTCAGGGGCCAGTCCAGTCTCGGAATTACACAGTACAACAGTGGCAGGATCATAACGAAGAGCTTAGATCGAGGCACGGAGCGAATAGGAGTTCTGTCATCAACCACCAGCCGCGACGAGACAGTAACTCGGAAAGAAATTCTAATTATTTGGCCACACTTAATAATGCAGCGTGGTGGGCAGGAACGTTGAATAAAAAGAATACAGTTAATGGGGTTGAAGTTTGTCTACTTTTTGCAGCTTTTGTGTAGCAGGTGTGGATGGAGCGAAACAAGAGGATATTTGACCCCGGGGTGCGGGTTAAATCGAACAATGAGTTAAAAGCAATAATTAAAAATGTGGCGTGTGACTATATTAGGGTGTGGGGTTATGAGCGTGATGGGGGATTGGTTACATCCGCAAGAAGCACGCTTGTTAAGTGGGTCAAGCCGCTAACTGGGGTCAGATTAAATGTGGATGGATCATACAATGAGGAGCGAAATAGTGCGGGAGTGGGAGGTTTGTTTAGGGATTCCAAAGGGGACTTTCTACTTGGTTTTGCAGGTACTTGTGTGGCAAGGAATTCGTTTGAAGCAGAAATACTTGTGCTTCATTTCGGTTTACACATGGCGGTGAGTAGGGGTTTTACATCCCTTATCATCGAAAATGACTCGTGTGAGTTGCACGCGCTAGTGAAGGGCGGTGTGAACTCAAGGGAGTTTTCGAATGATATCATTAGAGCCTGTCGAGACATTTTAGCGCCAAGAAAGAACTTTGAGCTGGTGTGGTGTCTATTAGCTTGAGGATATGGTATTATGATATAACAGAACGAAAACGGGTCAATTCGTGGTTATATACTTACGATTTTGTATTTTTTCTAAAAAACGCCATTTTGTGGGTTTAACACTCACGCATTTTGCCAGATTTTTTTACAGAACCAAAAATTGACGTTTCCTGTCTATTAGCTTGAGGATATGGTATTATGATATACCAGAACAAAAACGGGTCAATTCGTGATTATATACTTATGATTTTGTATTTTTTCTAAAACGCGCCATTTTGTGGGTTAACATCACGCATTTTGCCAGAATTTTTTGCAGAACCAAAAATTGTCGTTTCTTGTATATTAGCTTGAGGTTTTGGTATTATGATATACAAGAACGAAAACGGGTCAATTTGTGGTTATATACTTATGATTTTGTATTTTTACTAAAACGCGCCATTTTGTGGGTTAACACTCACGCCTTTTGCCAGATTTTTTTGCAGAACTAAAAATTGACGTAATTCGTTTCCTCTGAGGAGAAGGTAAGTAATGTACTCCTAGCCCAACTCAAATTCGTAACCCTAAAATATGGAATCAGCCCCGTTTTTGTTTTGGTCCTAACAGCTTCAATATTTATCCGTTTGACGCGTATGAGTAGTCGAAATTCATCGTCTCGGAAAGATCTTTAACTTTACTCTTGACCGTTCTTCCAAATTTCAACGATTTTGAGATATAAGCCCATGTGTGGTCGTAGGTGCTGGAATTCAGATTTACTTGGTAACTTTATCTTTCCATATTTTAGCTTTTGTTTCCTTATTTCCAATTTCCATGTTTATCCTCTTTCCTTTAGCTCTTATAATCAACTTCGACTCTAATTAATTACCATATATATTTAAAGCTTCACACTAAATAAATAATTAAACCCAATATGCTCTAAAAATAATAAATAATTAATTCAAGACACAAAATAGGAAAGTTTACTAAATCATGAGAAAATCGACCTATACTCTAATAAATACATCTAAAATGATGTCTCCAACTAGGATTAATTCATGACAAATAGGGAGACATCACCCCCTGATTCTTTGGAGTGCATACCTTATCCCACGAAATCCATCTAATTTTCATATGCTCTTCTGATGAACCCCATATGAAGTCCCAGACAATACGCTCAATCTCCCCACACACATAACCTGGTAGCACCTCTACCTGCATGATGTATACTGGCATCGCGCTCAAAACCGATTGCGCTAAAGTGATGCGACATGTAAGTAACAATGTTATCCCTCTCCATCCCACTAATTTTCCCCGCAACCCACTAATCATTTCACCGTAAAAACCTCTTGGCCCCTTTCCCTGAAAGAGTCAGAACCCCTAGGTATTTCCCCAACCATTCACCACAACAGTAACTACTTCGGTAAATAATGCTATCCGCGAGACCCTCATCCACGATTCTGGAAAAATAGATCAACAACTTTTCTTTACTAATATATTGGCTCGCATCTTGACAAAATCTATTGAGTGATTCCTGCACAAGAATAAAATTTTGATTAGATACTTCCAAAAAAAGTATGAGATCACCTGCAAAAATTATATGTGATAAAGGAATCCCCCTTGAACTAATACGAAGAGGCTTTCATGTTACTTTTTCCACCAAGCGCTAAATAAGCAATGAAAATCTCTCCATACACAAGGCGAAAAAATAAGGATAGATAGGGTCTCCCTGTCTAAACCCCCTCTAAGGCGTAAACAGTTTAAGAGGGAAACCATTCCATTATACACTAAACTCGTTATCATCTATGCTCGAGAGTATCAATGATGTCCAATTCCCCGGAACCCCAAGAGACGCCAACGACTCCCAAATGAAGTCCTATCTGACCCTATCATATGCTTTCGCTATATCTATCTTGATCGTCGTGGATCTCTTCTTCCCTTTCGCGTGCCTTAGCACATAATTAATCTTGCTAACCAGGACCACAATATCAATCGTAGACCTGCCTGGAAGAAAACAATTCTAATACGGGTGGATATAATCCAATAGCATGGGACGGAGGCAATTCATGAAAACTTTGATGCAAAGTTTGAAGTTCACATTAATGAGACTTATACAGGATCAAGCGGTCCCAATGGTGGTAATGAGTAAGGAGAGGCCAAACCACCTTCAACTGAATATAAAGATTTGAAGAACCCTCTAACCCACACTCCTTCCTCTGTCTCACCCAGAATTATCTCCTGATTATTATCTCTAATGCGATACTTCTCCTTTTTCCCTTTTTTGACAATTACCGAAAGATGATGGAACCTAGGGTTGCGCTCACCCGAATAAATCCAATTTGAACGTATTATATTCTCGATTAAGTCTTTCTCCAAATTCATTAACGATCCATTATACGGTACCTGAGACGTTTTCTGAATACCCTTAATGCGCGCTAAAAATCTATTTTCCTTACAAAAAACATCCCTTAAAGTGTCAAACTTCCATTTATCAACTCCTGCTTCATGGTCTCAATGTTCTCATCTAGCCGAGTAGTTCCCCTTTTCCAGTTATCTTTTACAAACTCTTTGAACCCATCATGGATAACCCAAGCAATTCCAAAACAAAACCGGTATATTTGAGGATGCTTATACGGATAGTAATCTAGCATGATAAGTAAAGCCTAAAGTTACATGATCAGAATAAACACACGATAAATGTCTAACTTTCGAGCTTTCGAACTTCATTCGTCAACGAGGCTTCAATTTTTTTAATCTACGTTTAAGGGAGACCTAGTTACTCGTCATAAGTCAATATTACTAAAGATGTGCCTTGGTATGCGAGCTTTTCATCTTCACTCTTGTTTACAAAAAGGCATTCCTCATTTAAAAAAAAAGTAAAACCAAAGGAAATAATTTTATGGGTCAATGACCCAAAAAATCAAACTAATATTATACTTGCCCCAAAGAATCATCCATTAACTTACTATTATAAGATTACATGTTTACCTTACACCATAAGAACTATTCCCATCACGGACGATTCCCGTCAAGGACGATTCCCGTCACGGACGATTCCCGTCAAGGACGATTCCCGTCAAGGACGATTCCCGTCAAGGACGATTCCCGTCACGGACGATTCCCGTCACGGACGATTCCTGTCAAGCACGATTCCCGTCAAGCACGATTCCCGTCAAGCACGATTCCCGTCAAGGACGATTCCCGTCAAGCACGATTCCCGTCAAGCACGATTCCCGTCAAGCACGATTCCCGTCACGGACGATTCCCGTCACCGACGAATCCCGTCATTACGCATATAAATCCCATCACTAGTTGTATTGAATTCCACCAATATTTTGACAAAAAAAAATCCCACCAATACAACTATATCTCATCAACTAACGTATAAAATCCCATGACGCATATAAATCCCATCAAAGTTGTATTGAATTCCACCAATATTTTGACAAAAAAAAAAACCCACCAATACAAACTATATCCCATCAACTAACGTATATAATCCCATAACAAAAATAAATCCCATCATTAGTAGAAACTATATTACGCCTTCTCATGCTTTCTTTGCGATTGGTGTATCTGTTTTGAATTTCATACCTTTAGAAATGAAAAATAAATGTAAGATTTTGAGATCAAAACTTAATCATAACAGAATATAGAAATTACACCATCCATAAATCTGTTTCCGAGATGTTCAAGTACACAAATCCATACTTCACGTGGACCACACATATTAGCAACGGACATGTCTTTCATAATTTGGAGGTAAAGAAGGACAATTATCATTCATATTAGCATACGGTTCCAAAGTATTGTATAATGGCAATTCCATACGATATTCCCCTAGTATTTGACAAAAAGGAAGCTCATCATTTCCACTGTTACACCATTTTGGTAGGTGTGTACTATTACTTTCAAATATCTTCAACATATACGCATCTCTAATTTGTTAAAAATATTAAAAAAATAGTCTCAAGAATTAAAACTTAGTAAACAAGGGGTTTCATTTCATACTTACAGTGAACTCAGTTACTTGAATGAAGTTAGAAATTGGACCAAAAACCCCAGCTTCTTTATACATAGCAAGTATAAACGCAACACAAGTAGTGGATTTTCCATCACTATATAACCATTCATCTTGTTCTGGAATTTAGGAGTTGTATATATACATTTAATCTCTGCAAATTGGGGAATTAAAACTTAAAAGCATTCTGATAGCTCAAAACTCATACACATTGAGCAGTCATATATTAACATACTGCCCTACTAAAAAACGGAACATAATTGACATGAATTTTCAACATTCTGCTCATAGTTTTAAAAACACGGATTTTGTACAACAATAATTCACATTGAAGCAAAAGCAACTAATTAACATAATTGATTCTAAACAAATAGACAAAAAAAATCCCACCAATACAAACTATATCCCATCAACTAACGTATATAATCCCATAACAAAAATAAATCCCGTCAACTAAATAAAACTCATATTCCCTTATCACAGCTCGAGCTTGAGCTGAACCAACATACATAACCTAGAAAAGACCGAATTTCGGAAAATTAGTACATTCATATTAACAAGAAAACTTGACATGATTATGAATACTTACCACATTCATATGAGGGGACCACGTGGCAAATTCACGCTCCCAGTTTCTCAAAGTTGATAGGGGAGCTATCACGAGATGTGGTGCAACATTCTCCTCGTATAGAGAAGCTATAAACGCAATACTCTGTATTGTTTTACCTGTTTTCACAAACAATATTGATGTCTCCTCATTTGTGATAGATTTATGTTAAGATGAGACATCATTTTTAGTGTTTTAGAAGTCAATAATGTCGATTTTCTTGAGTTTTAGTGCACTTTCCTATTTTGTGTCTTGATTTGTAGAATTATTGTTTTTAGAGCATATTGGGTTTAATTGTTTATTTAGTGTGTAGCTTTAAAGATAATTATGGAGTTTAATTAGAGTCCAAGTCAAAGACAACAACTTATGGAAAGAGATATGCATGGTAATTGGAGATAAGGAAAGAATTGCTAAAAAGATGGAAAAGGAAAAGCTGCCTAAATCTGGGATTCTGCAAAGATAGGCGTTTTTACCTAATAAAGAGGCCGAATTTGGTAGATTACTCCTAAAGGGTCTAGATAATTCTGTTGCGATTCTTTTGGTATCTTGTGGAGCAAAATCGGACCAATAATAAAGAAGTTATGACCAAAACAACGCAGCAGTGTTTATCTTTATTTCCATACGAATTTGAGTTGGGCTAGAAGTCCATTACCTTAACAATTCCTCAAGAAAACGAATTAGGTCTTCTAAACACCTATAAATACACCCTTATATCACTTGTAAATTATCCTTGCCTCATAGTAATTAGTTCTTAAGGTTTTATTCTTCCAGTTTATTGTAGAGAGCAAGATGATGTCTTTTATTATTTCTTTTAGTTTATTTCCTTCAGGTATGAACTAAACCTCCCATAGCTTGGGTTTTGCATATGTATAATCTATGAATTCTAATTCTTCTATCTAAGTTTCTTTGGGAATTATATGTTTTAATCTGATATTAGCTACTTACTTTATATTTGCTTATGTGTTTTGATTTAATGTCTTTCCTAGAATTGATCACTTTAGGATTGTTTTAAGAGTAGTTAGATGTTCTCCTTGACAGGGTGTTTAACTATTGAACCACCACATAATGTCTAGTGTCGATAGCAGTTCTGACAAAACATACTTCTAACTAGGTAGTCATTAAGGTTTGTTTTAACCACAGTATCACCAAGACTTGCAGTATTTGCTTAGGGCCTTAGTGGCGTTTGATAACCCTATTTTAAATCACTTCTTGGTTGTGACGTAGCCCCCTTAGTCGCTCTCAAGGTCTAAGGTAGTGGAATTTAGAATCCTGACTAAGTATTACCAAGAGCTAGTATTCTCCCTTATGAACTAGATCTATAGATAGAATTAGAAGGATTAGTGCATACTAGCAAAACCTAAGCTATACTTCTCATCTCATATTCTTAATCTTTACTTTATTGTCTTTATTTTCCTAGTTTAATTTAGTTTTACTTCTTATATTCGAAAATCTACATCCCTTTATTTTCTGTCTTTCTAGTTATTTACTTTTACTCGTTATCTGTTCCTACGCGTTTAACACACTTAAGTCCCTGAGAACGAACTCTACTTATCATTAAAACTTGCATACGTCCTGTAATACTTGCAGTACTGTGCCTGTCTAGGGTGAGAGTGCATAGTTTTCCATACTTAAATTGATCTTATTTTTATCACACCCTAGGCGACACCAAGTTTTTGGCGCCGCTGCCGGGGACTTGTGTCTCGTTAGCGTGTGGGTTATCTATTTCGAGTTTTAGTTTTTAATTAGTTTTTACTTTTCAGTTTTAGTTTAGTTTTAGTTTTTATTTTTCCAGATTTACGCTTGGGTTTGCTTTAGTCCTTTTCAGGTTTTCACAGTGTTTAATTCTTGGCCTCCCTTACCGGAGCCTGAGAGGAGCTTCAGAGCTTATAACAAAAGAATTCGTAAGGAAAGAACCTTGAGAAGAACTATGGCAGACATTCAAGACAATGATCCGGAGTTAGTTTACTTTGCACCAGGAGGACCTCCTGCGTTTGTTCCACCTGGTGTACAACTGCCAGTAGGAGAAGGTAATGGGCAGAATAATCAACAAAACCGAGTTGAACAAGATCTACCTGGCCTTAACATACCATTCCATGTTCAACCCATCGGTTACCGCCCTCCTGAGATTCCGAATATCAAATTTAGACCCGATCCGGGTATGCTTAGTCAATTTCAAAGTTTCGGACTATATACTGGTACTGCAATTCAAGATCCGGTAAAAGCGATTCAGAAGTTCATGCAGATTTGTGATGCCTACATTACTCCTGGCATTACACGCGAGCAACTGTATTGTCATATGTTTTCGTTTTTCTTGACCGGAAGAGCTAGCGATTGGCTAGAAAGACAACCACATGGAACCATTCACTCTTGGAGAGAGCTTCAAGCCGCGTTCTTTAACCGATTTTATCCAAAGAGCATGAGACTTAAAGATCAAACCGAGCTTGCAAGATTTTCTCAAGAAGCTGGAGAAACAGTGGGAGAAGCATGGACAAGGTTTCAACAAAAATTAGCTAGATGCCCGCTCCATGGTTATACACCTGCTCTACAACTTGCTATATTCTATGAAGGTCTTGATGACAAGGGTAGAGACAAGGTGGATAACATTGGAAAGGGTAATTTTGTGTCCATGAATCACAATGAAGCTTCCGAGGTGTTAGAAAATATTATGGAACAAGAAAGAAGTTGGCCTTCAACGCGAGCTTCTGCAGCAAAGACCCGAGGAACGCTTCGTTTAGATGCAGAAACTGCGAACTCAGCTCAAATATCCTCGTTAGAAAATCAAATCAAGGAGCTGAGAATCGCGATGGAGAAGAATTTAGCTGCTACAAAGGTAGTTCAAGAGGCACAAGGTTGTCAACAATGTGGAGTTAACGATCATTCATGGGAAGAGTGTGAATCAAATCCGCAATCTGTTTACTTCATATCTAACCGATGGGGCAACCGCAACCATCCGGGTATGCAGTATTCAAATCCACAAGGGGCCGCTAATCCTAGTCAATATCAATCGCGACCCCAGAACAACTCTTACCAACAGAGAGGTCAGTACCAAAACCAATATCAGAATCGACCTACTCCTCCACAACAACCTGCTCAAGACACCTATACCGATACTTTAGACCAAAAAGCTTTACCTCAGTATCCGCAAGAAGGATCTATGGACAATACACAGATAGTACAAGCTCTAGAACGTTTGAACACCACTGTAAACGCTCAAGAAGAAAAGGTCAGAGGACACGATGCCATACTTCAGATGCTAAATACTCAATTAGCCCAAATAAACAAGCATCTAACAGAACAAAAGGAAGTAAAGGCAATCGAAGGAGGTGAAAACAATGTTGTGTTCGAAGCTTGCAAGGCTATATGCCTTGAAATCGAAAAAGAAAAGGAGGAAGCACCACATGCTGCCATTAGTGCCGTGGAAGTTCCCAGTATTGAAGAAGAGCCAACCGAGTCTAACCCCGAGGAGTCCGACTGTCTAGAAGTTTATCATCTGGAAAGCGATGAAGAGAGAGACGAGTTCATAGAGCTACTGAAAAAGGTGCAAGAGGAGATGCGATCGATGGTAGAGTATGCAGCGGAGTTAGCAAGAGAGAAAGAGGAAGAAGCCTCAAAAGAAGAATCGAAAGAAGATGAAGTGGCACCTGCTGTGCTAGAGGAGAAAGAAGAAGAGAAGGTGGAATCGCCACCTAGTGTTCAACCAGTGTCATCAACTATTCCTGATACAAATCCTAAAGATGACACTATTCTCAAGACATTTGTAGAGGCGTACCAACCTGAAAATATCAACGCCCAAATGCTTGAGATTGCGAAGAGAGGACTTACACCGCAACAAGTTTTTACGCAAGTTATTCCTGAAAAAGAGGCGAGTGTAGAGATCCCAAGAGAGAACCTGAGGGTTTCGAGAAGAAGTGAGAAAGAGCTACCCACTAAGCTTAAAGATCCGGGAAGTTTCAACCTTCCTATTCAATTGCATGGTAGGCTCAAAGTGAAAGCAATGTACGATGTGGGTTCTGGTGTGAATCTTATGCCTAAGTCCGTGTTCGAGAGACTTGGACTTCAAAAATCAGAGAAAACTCCAGTGAAGTTGCAGTTTGCTGACAACTCAGTGAAGAGGACATGGGGAACAGTGGAGGACGTCTTAGTCCGTGCAGGTAATATCGCCATCCCTACTGACTTTGTTATTCTTGAGTTTGATGCAGATAAGCAGGTTCCGATCATACTTGGACGGCCTTTCATGGCCACAAGTCAAAGTGTGATCAACTTCCAAGATGGGACCATCACCCTTCATGCTAAAAATGTATCTGAGACCTTCTATGTCTTGGGTAAGAAACCAAGGAAGTTGGATCCCACCGTGCCTATCATCCACAGCCTTTCACATCACAAAGTCCCTCCTGAGGAAATCCACTTAAAACCTGTGGATACTGAGCCAAACATTGAGTTTGGGGTTGGCCATGAAGTCCTATGGAAAGCCCACAAACGCGAGAATAGGCCACGAAGTTTCAAAGACTCGTGGATGGGACCATTCATTGTCACGAAGGTTGTTTCAGCAACGGTGATAGAAATTCGCCCCAAAACTGGGGTCAAGCGCAGATTAGTTGACGTTCATAGCCTTACTCGTTGTTGGGGAGGCTATATTCGCAAATCTTGACAGAGGTAACACGTCTAACTTTGAAAGACGTTAAACAAAAGTGCTGTCGGGAGACAACCCGAAGTTTTTTTTTATGTTTTCATGTCTTTTACATTCTTAGTTTAAGTTTATTTTAGTTGTTTTTAGTTGATAATGCATATTTGAGAAAGGTATTAGTGTTTTTGGTGTGTAGGAATCAGAGAAATCAAGTTAGGGAACGCGAGGAAAATTTTTGGAGCGCAAGAAAGCATCCCGCGGACTACCCTCACGGACTACCCCATGGTCCGCAGGGATGGTCCGCGAGGTCAAACCCCGTACCACGGGTAGCTACCGCGGGTTTAGGTCAGAAACACGAAAAAATTCCACGGACTACCCCGCGGTGCACCGCGCCATGGTCCGCGCCCCAAAAACCCGTACCACGGGGTGAGTACCACGGGTATTTTGACGGAGTTGACAACAGAAGCCGCGGTGTACCCTCCAGTACACCGGACCCTAGTCCGCGAGCCAAAAAACCCGTACCACGGGGTCCTACCACGGGTTTAGGTCAGTGAGCAAAAATTTTCGAGCATCAGATGTCACGGACTACCCTGCGGTGCACCCCATGGTCCGCAGGGGTAGTCCGCAGCGCCGCCAGAGGAGAGAGAAAGTTACGGGATTGAGTTATAAAGGAGGTATTGAAGCTATTATTCCGAATTTATTAAACCTTAACCCTCTCTTTCTACTCCACAACTCTCCTAACTCCATTGAAACTCATCAAAACCTTCACCAATCACCAAAACACTACCCAATCATCAAGGAAAACACATCAAACCTTCTCTCCACATCATTACAAGAGAGAATCAAGCTACCAATCATCACCAAATTCATTCAAATTGAAGAATCAAAGAGCCAAATTTCACAAATTCATCACACAATTTCTAAAAATCCTAGCCTACCCATTACAAATCATCCTCACCCACATAGAGATTCATCACCAATTCACCCATCCTAGGACAAATAAAGCTTGTTCATCCATTAATTCAAAAGTAAAAATTTAAAGGGTTGCTAAAGCTTTGAGTTGGGAGTTAATTGAAGATGACTAATAGAACATCAATCTTATCTAGCAAGAGGGAGGTGAAGAGTAATAAGGGAGTGGATTTAAACAAGAAGAGTAATAAGGGAGTGGATTTAAACAAGAAGAAATCAATTGACAAAGGAGCTAGTTCTAAATCAAAGGGTAAAGATAAATTGAAGAGTGGGAAACCTTCGTATGATAGTAATGGTAAAAAGCTTTATTTTTATGCAAAGGAAAGAACACAACCTCAACAAAATCCTATACCTATAGAGAGAGTGGATACTTCAAATTCCTTGAAGATTTCTGCAGAGAAACAATTAGAAGAACTACCTTTTGCCTATGAGAAAGTATTCAAGGAGGAAATTAGAGATGGAGATTACAAGAGATTCTTTGAGCTTGGTGAGAAATTGGGTTGGTCTACGTTCATGGTAAGCCGTTCTGAATTATGTCATGAATTAGTTTTGGAGTTCTATCGAGGCCTCTTTAGCCGAGATAGAGATTGTGTTCCGATTAGAGGAAAGTTAGTTCCTTTCACAGTTGAGGAGATTAGGAACCACTTCAAGTTTCAGAAACTGAAAAGTTTTTGCAAATTTGAGGAAGCAGTTGCTAAACGAAAAATCTTTGATAAGGAATTACTTTTTGAGCATGTTTTAGACAAGGAGAAAGTGCAATTACATACGGGAGAATTGAAGGCACCTTGGCCTTACAAATATCTTCAAGCAGATGCTAGAATTTGGCATAATTTCCTTATCCCTAATGTCTTTGGAAACACACGAACTTTGGAGGTGACCATGAAGAACGCGCTACTGTTAGATTGTATTTTGAGAGGAGAAGAAGTTGATGTGGCACAGTTGATCTATGAGGAGGTGATACGATTCTCGGTCTCTCCTAAATCGGTTTATAACGTTAAATTTCCAACTATGATCACGTGTCTTATGCGAAAAGCGAATGTAGTATTGGGTGAAGAAGAGAAACTCGAGTTTAAGACGAGTTATATTGATAATGCTTGGATCAAAGAAAGCCTTCGAAGAGCGGGTTCTACTCAATTCTCGAAGGCAGAAAAGGAGCAAAATTGGCAAGAGAAGATGGAGGAGCGTTTAACGAAATTTGAAGCAGCTCAAACTTCCTTAGTCAATGATGTGGCACAAATCAATGCTAATCAAGTGCACATCATGAAACTCCTTGAGCAATTAACGAAAGGTCCAGCAATTCCAATCTTGGATATCAATGATGCGAGGCAATAGCCTCGAGAGTATGTTCTCTTTCTTCCTTACCATTTCTGTAATTATGCCTATCTGCTAATTTTAATTTCTGTTTTCGAGTCTTTTTTTTCGAGTCGTGGGGACACGGCTCATTTTTGAGTTGGGGGTGTGGGGATTCGTTGTCTCTCATCTCCATTTTTCAGTTTTTAAGTGAAATTAAAATTTTTGATGCATGGGAATTAGATGTAGAGTGTGTTTAATAGCTTGAAAGCATAAGCTCAGTAGATTAATGATAGTAAGTGATATGTTTATGAGCTATGTATTTGTATGCTTTGAGTATTTGCAGGAAAACACACGTTGATAGTAAAGAAAGATTAGTGAGCAATGCGATAGAAAGTATGTTCGATCTCAGGGAACCTTGAAAGTGTGTAGGCCGTGAGATCCAAGCTAGTTGAAAAACCATTTGATGAAAGTGCTAAAGGTAAGAAATTTTCTGAATTACATAGTGTAGAAAGTGATCAAGGCGGTTCTTTCATATTTTTAAGCCTTTGAAGCCTTTTTATACCTTCTCACCTTGTGATTTTTGAGTTTAAAAGTTATATCCTTCTTAGCCCCTTCTAGCCTTTCTAAAGCCTTTTTTGAAACACATTATAAGCCATATCCTTTAGAATTTTAGGACTTTTCCATATGACCCGCACTCGAATCGCGATGCTTAGACAGTTGTTTTAGAGCTTGAGTTTGGGGTGGTGGGTCCACCATTATGGGAATTATTATGTTGGGAATTTTGAGCTTATTAATTGTGCTTTGTGCTTATTATTGATGATGATTCACAGCATTGTATTGTAACCCTTTGCCGGGGTAATAGTGAATGAAAAAGAAGCTTCGAGCTAATTTTGCCAACAAGGGCATTAAAAGAAAAATATATATATATGAAAAAAAATTAGCGTGATATCTCAACATTAAAAGAGAGTCATAGCTATAAAAGATAATTGATTTGAAAAGAAAAGAAAATATATATATTCGGACCGGCAAAGTGGATTTTTATGTGAACATCTTAAGCTTTAATTGGGTTATTGGGGATGCTAAATTGTGCATCAAGGAATTCATTGGGTTGAGTGAGAAACGTTTATGAGAGTAACTCAAGCTCTAGGGCGATTCGTTGATGGCTAGTGAGGAGAGAGCCAAAAGCTCACTCCAAATTATCCAAATATATGATCATACCGTCCCTAAGCCTACATTACAACCTTAAAAGACCTTGTGATTCTTTGTTATGTAATTGAGAAGTGATTGAGCCATTAGAGATTAGTTAAGTGGATTCTTGGATACTAGTGAGGTTTGATGAACAATCTATAGCTCTCTTGGGGAACTGAGTAAAGTCCCAATCCTTCTTACATTGCGAAACTAATCTGATCTTGAAATCAAGCCGTGTTGACTGTAGATATGAGAAGTGTACAGGTATGTAGTTTATATTATTGCATGAAATTTTCTGAGCTGTGTGCTTTAGGTTTATTCTATATATTCTGCTATGTTTTTTTTCCTGTGTTGAAAATTTTATAAGTGTGTATTTCTAGACTTTCCTATGTTTTTATCTTTTATTGTATCGGGACGATACAACTTTGAGTTGGGGGTCTTGATGTCTCCTCATTTGTGATAGATTTATGTTAAGATGAGACATCATTTTTAGTGTTTTAGAAGTCAATAATGTCGATTTTCTTGAGTTTTAGTGCACTTTCCTATTTTATGTCTTGATTTGTAGAATTATTGTTTTTAGAGCATATTGGGTTTAATTGTTTATTTAGTGTGTAGCTTTAAAGATAATTATGGAGTTTAATTAGAGTCCAAGTCAAAGACAACAACTTATGGAAAGAGATATGCATGGTAATTGGAGATAAGGAAAGAATTGCTAAAAAGATGGAAAAGGAAAAGCTGCCTAAATCTGGGATTCTGCAAAGATAGGCGTTTTTACCTAATAAAGAGGCCGAATTTGGTAGATTACTCCTAAAGGGTCTAGATAATTCTGTTGCGATTCTTTTGGTATCTTGTGGAGCAAAATCGGACCAATAATAAAGAAGTTATGACCAAAACAACGCAGCAGTGTTTATCTTTATTTCCATACGAATTTGAGTTGGGCTAGAAGTCCATTACCTTAACAATTCCTCAAGAAAACGAATTAGGTCTTCTAAACACCTATAAATACACCCTTATATCACTTGTAAATTATCCTTGCCTCATAGTAATTAGTTCTTAAGGTTTTATTCTTCCAGTTTATTGTAGAGAGCAAGATGATGTCTTTTATTATTTCTTTTAGTTTATTTCCTTCAGGTATGAACTAAACCTCCCATAGCTTGGGTTTTGCATATGTATAATCTATGAATTCTAATTCTTCTATCTAAGTTTCTTTGGGAATTATATGTTTTAATCTGATATTAGCTACTTACTTTATATTTGCTTATGTGTTTTGATTTAATGTCTTTCCTAGAATTGATCACTTTAGGATTGTTTTAAGAGTAGTTAGATGTTCTCCTTGACAGGGTGTTTAACTATTGAACCACCACATAATGTCTAGTGTCGATAGCAGTTCTGACAAAACATACTTCTAACTAGGTAGTCATTAAGGTTTGTTTTAACCACAGTATCACCAAGACTTGCAGTATTTGCTTAGGGCCTTAGTGGCGTTTGATAACCCTATTTTAAATCACTTCTTGGTTGTGACGTAGCCCCCTTAGTCGCTCTCAAGGTCTAAGGTAGTGGAATTTAGAATCCTGACTAAGTATTACCAAGAGCTAGTATTCTCCCTTATGAACTAGATCTATAGATAGAATTAGAAGGATTAGTGCATACTAGCAAAACCTAAGCTATACTTCTCATCTCATATTCTTAATCTTTACTTTATTGTCTTTATTTTCCTAGTTTAATTTAGTTTTACTTCTTATATTCGAAAATCTACATCCCTTTATTTTCTGTCTTTCTAGTTATTTACTTTTACTCGTTATCTGTTCCTACGCGTTTAACACACTTAAGTCCCTGAGAACGAACTCTACTTATCATTAAAACTTGCATACGTCCTGTAATACTTGCAGTACTGTGCCTGTCTAGGGTGAGAGTGCATAGTTTTCCATACTTAAATTGATCTTATTTTTATCACACCCTAGGCGACACCAAATATACTATAAATCTCTCACATACTCTAAAAATAAAAGTAAAACGAAACGTTATATAAAATCACTTTAATGAGGAGAACTTACAGTGAGTTCATATGATGTAACTTTTGATGGTGTTGTATCGAGCATTAAACTAGCAGACCCTTCATCAAGTTTTCCATCCAGATCTCCATCAACCTGGACACACACAATAAGGATACATACATACATATAAAGACTTAACAAAAATATAAAGTTAATGGAATCTCACAAGCATAGATCCATGGCCCATATCTTCATCTTTAATTATATAATCATCTGGGTTAATAACTTCACCAAAATCATCCCAATCACCCGGGGTTTAATAATAAGGGAACATTGGAGCTACAGTCCCTGAACAAGGGATAAACCCATCAACTAATACATCCTTGAAACCCACATTGTGGGGCCCAGCTGCTGCAAAAAACAGGTATAGTAGATTCAAGACCCTACATAACTAACATGTAAGTAAATATGAACAAGTGAAAAGAATACACACCATTTGAAGATAGATGTGAGGTGGTACTATCAATGAGCATTGGATCACCAAGTTTACTTTCATCAGTCACATCTGATTTTAATTCTTCCTCTTTAATAAGAGTAGCTTCAAGAGCTTCCTCTTTTTTTTTACGATTTTGCTCTTCTTCATATGCAGCTAAACATACCAATCTCCTAGTTTAGGGCTCACCTACGAATTAAGGTTAGTGTTACTATATCAAAGACAAGGAGGACACATGAAACTAATATATGAACAAAAGATAATTACAACATTTGTGAAGTCAGAGCTCGGAAAGAATGGCAGGAATATAATGTGATAATTCAGCAGTGAGTGATTGAAATCCATTAACAAGTTGTGTGTGAAAGTCTTGATCTTCTTCTCCGATTAACCTGAAGTGAACCCTAATTGCACGTTTACACACAGCCATGAATTCAAGTAGAGCAGCTATGAGTTGCTGTAACAGATTATTCTCTGTAAACTCTGAAGCCTCGGTAATTGATCACCTTCCGAACTCCTCGGCTCCTCAAGTTCATTCCTGTAGAATCATGATTTCATCAATTGACATTATTAATGTACGTGTTTCTAGATTGAATTGTAGAATCATGATTATCCAAAATTAATATTACATTATTTGGGACGGCGGAGGCTTGTGGAGGTGCTGGTTGTTGAGGATGAGTTGTCGTTGTCAGTGTTGGCTTTAACAGAGAGAATGGTGGTGCGATGGTGTTTGACGGCAAGGACGGAGGTGGCTGCGATTCTGACATGTTGGGTTTAGTTGGGTTCAGGTTTGGTAACTACTGCTGCGAGCTCTTCCGCCTCCTTTGCTTTCTTTTTAAAATAAGGGTAGTTTAGTCAAATAAACTATTAAATAATTAAGTTCATGATTTTATTGGGCAGATTTTTTTGTCTTGATTCAATTGGGCATAAAAAATTATTAGTTTGATTTTTTTGGGTCATTTTCCCTAATTTTATTATTATTCATTTCTCAAATTTCATTTGAATAAATCTTCAACGCTCTGCGATCTATGGCGAAAGAATTCAACGTACCGCCGTTGATATTCCCCTCCTGTGGAAATCCCGGTGGCAACCTCGGTCTACAACAACGCCTTGTACCATCGCCTCCGTTTCAGCCTTTATTATCATCAAACGCCAGCATCCCTTTCATGTCCGTCGATGTAGGCTCCGCTACCGCTTATCCATCCTTCTCCACTCCACACTACGCTTCTGGAACAATTAGTGGCGGTTCCTTCGACAACGAGCCCCCGCTTCTCGAAGAACTCGGCATCTATTAGATTAGATAAGAGAAGAGAATAAATTGTTTTTGTATTATATTTATTATATGAAGAGAGTTACATCATGTTTGTATATATAGAGAAGCTGGATCACATATGGTGTGATCACAGCTGTACAATGCTACAATATTCTCTCCTAACTGTATTTGTCATTTAGTGAACAAGGTATAATCGTGTGTATATGTGTGCATGTTTATTGTTGTGAGCTGTTTTGTCTTATTGCTTATTATCCCCCCTCAAGCTGAGGCGCTGAAGGAGTGGAAGCTTGATAATCAGTGAAGAAAAGACAGCAGAAGCAAGACCTTTAGTAAATACATCTGCTACCTGAAGATTAGAAGGCACATGATGAAGAACAAGATCCTTAGACTTAACCTGTTCTCGAACGAAGTGAAAATCAACATCTATATGACGAGTTCTCGAATGAAAAACCGGATTAGTAGCAAGTGCAATAGCTGATAGATTATCACAAGCAATTGATGGAGTAGAGATTGGAATACCTAAACTTTTGAATAAATAGGTAATCCATTTCAACTCAGCAGATACATAGGCTAATGCACGATATTCGGCTTCAGTTGAACTCCTAGAAACAGTTGATTGCTTTTTAGAACCCCATGAAATAAGATTAGCACCAAGAAATATACAATAGCCGGTAATAGAACGTCGATCAACTGAATTACTCGCCCAATCAGAGTCCGAAAAAGCTTTAAGATTAGAAGAAGAACGAGTAAAGACTAAACCAAAATGTAATGTACCTTTAATATAGCGAAGGAGCTTCTTTAAAGCTTCAAAATCCGCATTAGTGGGATTATGCATAGCCTGGCAAATTTGATTTACGCCAAACGCAATATCTGGTCTTGTAATCGTTAAATATTGTAAGGCACCTGTAAGACTTCGAAAAAGAAATGGATCCTCATAGGGAAGAAGTCCATGTTCAGTTTTAACGGAGTATTTATTTAATGTTGGAACAGGTGAGGACTTACAATCACTCATGCCTGCCTTTGATAATATAGTAGAAGCATAGTTCGACTGTGAGACAACAAGATGATCAGGAGACCGAGTAATATCCAACCCAAGAAAATAAGTTAAATAACCAAGATCTTTCATGTCAAAACGGGCTTTCAAAGCAGATATAACTGATAAAATTCCACTTGAATCACCACCAGTAATAATCAAATCATCAACATAAACAAGGACAATGGTTAAAGCACCACAATGCTGTCGTATAAACATAGATGTATCGGCTGTGCAGACAATAAAACCTTGAGCTTCAAGAAACGAAGTAAGTAAAGTATTCCAAGCTCGTGGAGCTTGTTTAAGACCGTATAAAGACCTCTTCAGTTTGCAAACATAAGAAGAACGTTCTTTATCAACGAATCCAGCTGGTTGAGTCATATACACTTCCTCAAGTAACTCACCATGAAGAAAGGCATTTGAAACATCTAATTGATGTATAGGCCAATCTTTAGACATGGCGAGGGATAAAATTATACGTATTGTTTGATGTTTAATTACTGGACTAAATGTCTCAGTATAGTCAATACCATACTCTTGAAGAAACCCACGAGCAACTAACCTGGCCTTATAGCGAGCAATAGACCCATCACTCTTGCGTTTGATCTTAAACACCCATTTACAGGTGATGGGATCTCTACCCAAAGGTGGTGGTACTAACTCCCAAGTCTGCTGTTGCAAGAGAGCATTATATTCTTCAGTCATTGCTAATTGCCAACAAGGAATTTTAATAGCTTCTTTAAAAGAGGTAGGTTCTATGTCACAAGAGTAAGAGACAGTAGATTGACATTTATAAGAGGGTTTTAGATGACCTGTTTGTCTCCTAGTAATCATATGATGTTTATGTTGAGGAGGTTGGGGAGGAGATGAAGGTGGGGAAGTAGGTGGTATAGGTTGTGAAGGAGTAGAAGTTGATGTATTTGGAGACTCATTATCAACAAAGCTAGAGGTACACTCAAGAGGAGTTGTAAAAGGTTTTGATAAACTTAGTGGATTAATATGAAAAATGTCCACAAAATTAGTATATGTAGAATCATTTGAAGATACAGAAGAAGTAGTAGAGGACTGAAAAGGGAAGATTGACTCATTAAAGACAACATGTCTAGAAATGTAAGTCTTTTTAGACACCATAGAATAACATTTATACCCTTTAGTAGTATTACAATACCCCAAGAATACACAAGCTTCAGATTGAGGAGATAACTTGTTTGGAGAATATGGCTTTAGCCAAGGAAAACACAAACAACCGAAAATTTTTAAATGAGAATAAGAAGGAAAAGACTTATAGAGGTTTTGATAGGGAGAGATATTAGATAACACTGGGGTAGGCATTAAATTAATCAAGTACACAGCTGTAGCTAAAGCTTCTAACCAAAATTTATGAGGAACAAAACTATGAGATAAGAGTGCACGAGTTGTTTCGATTAAATGCCTATGTTTACGTTCAGCTACTCCATTTTGCTCAGGAGTGTGAGGACAAGTAGTTTGATGTATAATACCATGAGTAGAAAGAAAAGATTGAAGATTATGACTAATGTATTCTCCACCATTATCTGAACGCAAAACACGAATTTTGGTTTGAAATTGAGTGAGAATCAAGTTGTAAAAGGATATAAACACAGAACATACATCTGATTTGAGCAAAAGTGGATAAACCCATGTAAAACGAGTAAAATCATCAACCAAAACAAGATAATACTTATAATTAGAACAAGAAGATACAGGGGAAGGTCCCCAAACATCTGTATGAATCAAATGAAATGGTGAAGCTGACTTTGAATTTGATAATTGAAAAGGTAGTTTATGTGCTTTTGATATAGCACAAGGATTACAGTTTACACCATTAAAATCTAACTTAACTTTTAACAAGGAAGATAAAGTACTAGAAGTATGAGAAGAAGGATGGCCCAATCTGTAATGCCAAAGCTGACTTGGAGAAAAAACCAACTGAGAAGACAAGCATTTAGGTAGAGAATGAGACTGAGAGGACTTGAGACAGGATGAAGAAGAGCCAAGAGTAATGGGATATAAACCATTCTCAGAGGGGCCCTGAAATATCATAGAATGAGTAAGTGAATCAAACACAGACACAGATGAAGATGTAAGAACAATATAACAATTATTGTCCTTAGTGAGTTGAGAAATAGATAATAAATTTGAAGATATTAAGGGAACATGTAAGATAGAGTTAAGGTTAAAGGAAGAATTGGAAAGAAGGAACTTACTATGACCTATGTTAGCAATATCCAATGACTGGCCACTACCAACTGCAACAGCATTAGTACCTTGATAAGGAGCAGACTGATGAAGCAAAGAGAGGTCAGATGTAACATGATTATTAGCACCCGAGTCTAAATACCATTGCTCAGGATTATATGAAGGTGTAGGTTGAGACTGAGCAGCTAGAACAAGATTTCTCTGTGCCTTTGGTGAGGGAAAAGCTGCAAAATCAGCTCTAGACCAGCAATCAATTGCTGAGTGACCATACCTGCAGCAAATTTGACAAGTAGGGACAGAGGAGGAATTAGAATTACCACTGTTTGACTGAGATTGAGAGCCAACCACAGGAGTAGTAAATCCACCACGAGATCGACCTCTACCACGACCTCTATTATTAGATCCTCTACCAAAAGGAACAGATTGAGCAGCAGATAATAAAGCTGTGTGTGATGAGACAGAGTTATCATGAGTATCACACATCTTCATGTGAAGTTCTTCAGATACTAACAAGCTCCCCAACGAGTGAAAACTGATAGTTGTAGAATGAGCATTAGTAATCCTAATGCTAGATTTAAATTGATTATACTCCTGAGGTAAACCTTTTAGAGTATACATAATAATGTCCTCCAATGGAAGAGAGGAAGAAGCTGTATCAAGACCATCACATATAGACTGTATATCAGCTAAATACTCAGCCATACCACGAGTACCTTTTTGAATATTACATAATTTCATCTTTAATTGATGAATATGAGTTCTACATTGTGAAACAAAGATTTCTTCCAATTTTAACCACACATCATACGCATGAACAAGCTTAACAACTTGAGAAAGAATCGATGGTATCATCGAAGAAAGTAGAGATACCTTAAGTTGTTGATCCTCAATAACCCATGTGGAGTAAGAAGGATCGGATGATTGTGGTTGCTGAACAGAACCATTAACATGACCTAAGTATCCATGAGCTTCAAGCACAGCCTCTAATTGGGCTCGCCAAAGCACATAATTGGAGGAATCAAGTTTAACTTGAATCAAACTACTCCAATTTTGACGAAGGAGTAAAAGTCCAGCAGGAATGGACGAGCTGGAGCTAATATTAGGCGTCGACGAAGAAGATGCAGACGACGCCATTGATATATGCGGAAGCAAGGATCGAGAGAGCTGAGATTATGAGAAGCTTTGCCTTTAATGGCAGATGACTGAAGCTTCGAAAAAAAAAAAAAAAAAAAATTTCATTTGGCTCTTGATACCATATTAGATTAGATAAGAGAAGAGAATAAATTGTTTTTGTATTATATTTATTATATGAAGAGAGTTACATCATGTTTGTATATATAGAGAAGCTGGATCACATATGGTGTGATCACAGCTGTACAATGCTACAATATTCTCTCCTAACTGTATTTGTCATTTAGTGAACAAGGTATAATCGTGTGTATATGTGTGCATGTTTATTGTTGTGAGCTGTTTTGTCTTATTGCTTATTAGCATCAACACACAACAGATATATAAAAAAACTCTCTCCATTCTTAACCCATTCCGTGTCCATTCTGATTTACATGAAGACGCAGACCTCTCCGGCCCGTTTCTCTTCCTTTTGGAATTTGGGTTGTTCCAATTACTCGCTGGAAAGCTTCATTTCGGAATTATTTTGGGTTGGGTCACAGTGGCATCTATTTTCGTATAAATAGTGTTCAATTTACTCGCGGGGCGGAATGGGAATTTGAATTTATACAGATGTGTGAGCCTCATTGGCTACTGTATCTTGCCTATCGTGATCTTATCGGCAATCTCGTTGTTTGTGCCTCAGACGGGGATGGTGATTATGATAACGACCAGTGTTTTTGTTATTTGGTCTACAAGAGTTTGCACTAGACTTCTAGTGGAGCTCGCATCGTGTAAAGATGAGCATCGTGGGTTGATTGCGTACGCTTGTTTCTTAATTTACATGTTATTTTCATTGCTAGTTATATTTTAATTGGATTATTTCTATTATACTGTTGATTATCTACGTGATTTTTTTATTATTATATGGGATTTGAGATGAAAACGAATTATATTTGCCATTGATTTGATTTAGATCATCTGTATCCATTTGTGTTTATAGTTTCACTGTTTGCATGCATTGTCATTATCAAACTATATGCGTATTTTAAATTAATTTAGTAGGGAGCTGTATATAGCAATGTAATATTAACAAACATAAAATCTCATCATGGAATGGTACATAATTCATTCAATTTTATTTTATTTTGACACAATAAGGCTGTACTACTACTTTTCATCACAAACGCACCATCTATTAATTGGAAGAACCCCGAAATGTAATAAACTTATACTCCGCATTCCTCATATTTCAATACACATTGTAAAAAGAACTATTCTGAAATATTTGTTCTCGTTCTCAAAGAGTAAAAATGCATACCTCGAGCAAATGGAGATAAATTTTTCGCAAGTATACATATCGTTTTCAAGTAATAGGGTATCGATCTCAGATACTACGAAAGTTAATACGTAGACGGTGTTCTTAGAAATTGTACTAAAAGAAGTTGCTAAAGTGTACTTCTTCATCGGATGCCATTGAGTTGGGGTGACTTTCATTATTTCTATCACGAATCGTCTCATGAATGAGATCAAACGATATAGACACGTTTGCTAACTCACGATTCTTTTTTATCTTTTTCACGATAAGAGGACAATTCAATTCTACGCATTTCTCTAACCTCAGCGTAAATCTTAATAAAATTATATTATCCGTTATTTGCATAACCTATCATCATTTTGATCGTCTTATCTGCAATGGCTTGAGCATGAAATCGAGAAGGGTTTGACGAAATCAGATATCGCCATATTAAATCAAATTTTACTTCTCCAATATTCAAATTGCACATCGAACACACTGTTTGTTCTAACCCGTTTAATCCAATATCTCACTCGATCATAAAAACTTTACTTTCTTCGCCGGTATTTTCGACAACATTGTTACCACCACAAAATATATTACCTCCATGATAACATATCCACGTATAACTCATATTAACCTAAAATGAAAACAAGAAAATTATAATTAAGACTAACTAAAAAATGAATTCACCTAAAATTAAAAGTAAATCATGCAATTTAGAATAAAAAATTCAAAAAAGAAATAGAAATTAATAACAAAGATAACAAATACTAACAAATATTACATCAACCTCAATAGTTCTAATTATAATTCGCTTCAGATTTTATCCATTAAACCTAGATATTTCAAGATATATGTAAAAATTAACTACAAATAAAGATACTAATTACTTTAGAGTAAATACACCCGTTACCCCCTGTACTATGACACGATTGACTACTTACCCCTGTTTTCGAATTTGTGACATTTTACCCCTGTACTAAGTTTTCGTGACTCGTTACCCCCACTTAACGGAATTCGTCAAAAATCACCGTTAGTTGGTCTCGTGTTGGTCAAGTGCGCCGTTTTCGTGACATTTTACCCCATGTACTAATTTTCGTGACATTTTACACACAGTACTAAGTCGGAGGTGGTTTTCTTGTGTAGGAGCGGCAAGGCAGAGGTGGTTCGGAGGTGCGCCGGTGAGGTGCTCTTCAAATTTTGCTCAACAACAATTCAATTGATTCACTCTTCTCTAGTAGGCCTTCAACGAAGGTGCTTTCACTGAGATCTTCAAATTGGAAGATTGGTGGAGAGAAGGTACGAAGGTTAGGGTGAAGGTGAGGTGTTTGTGAAATTGTTTCTGAAATTTTGGAAAAAAATAGGTGGACATTAATACAGATACCTAATTTTAACAACGAGTCTTTAAATTGGGTCTTTAAATATAAATTTGAAGACCTAAAATAGAGAATCCATTGGCCATGCTCTTAAAAGATGGTCGCTTGCTCATTTAGTTTTACTAATTCTAAGTTCCCGTTTGGATGTTCTTATTTGGAAAAACACTTAAAAGTGCTTTTAGAATTTTTAAAGTGTTTTAAACCCCGAAAAAACACTTTTATGAGAAGCACCAAATATGTGTTTCTGGAAAAAAACACTTAAAGTGATTTTAGATTTCAAAATTATTTTTTATTATCTTTTAAAATATTTAAGTTTATTCTAAAAGCGTTTTTTTACTCTAAAATAAGCACTTCCAGACAAGCCTAAGTGAAGGTGGAAGTTGCCTCGAGGGTTCACTAATAAGACCGAGACGGTTCGCGTATTTGGAGGTTCAAATATTAGTAGGATTCGCCCAAATTATCACCAACTTTCAGAATATTCTAAAATCGGGTATAATATAGTATAAAGCACTAAAAATAATAAAGAATGGTAGAGTATTCTAAAATAGTGTTGAAGATATGGATTATGGTATAATCTTCTAGATTATAGTTTCTACGGAAGGTTTCTATAAACTTCGCTATAATAGTATAAATAGAGGGGGCTAGCCACATATGTTAAGGTTTACTGTATCTCAATTCTCTTTGGTGTTAGGGTGTGCTCGTAAGTGGTGCCTACGTGTTTTGATGTTCAAAACAACAAAGTGTGGAAGTTTGTGGTCTTATAGGTTGATCGCAAGCAAGACATTTGGGGACTTGGTTGGGAGTCGCGCGGGTTGTACGAGATATCTATGACAAGTGGCGTCAGGGCGAGGTTGCGAAGACAAGAGACAATAGTGGTTGAGGTACTCAAACACAAAGAGACTTAACGGTGAATATTGTTGGTTGCGCGAAGGAAATGAAGAGTAAGTCTCATGTTAGTTCGAGGGATGAGCTGACATGCTTGGATGAAAGGCCCTACAAGCTTGAACGTAACTTGGGAGAGAAGACCGTGTTGAACGCGGATGCAATTAACAAGATAAAGGAATAAAATGACGCAAAATTGTTTGAACGAGTCGTTTTATTGGAGGAAGGTGGTAAGACTCTTAGGGGAGACACTTTCCATGGTGAACGTTTCCTCCAACACGACCACAAAAATGTTGGAGAGCTTCCGAGAGCCTGACATGTGGATGATAACGAGTTGAGGACCAACTGTGAGGCGTTGAAGATTTGTGTAACTTTGTGCACTAGAGATGTGAGTAACGGAGTTGTAAACGCTACCCCAGTAGTGAAAATGATTATGTTCCCAAGTAGGAGATGTTCGGTGGAACAAGGAACACCAATGACCTGGAGAAATTCTTGTGGGAATTGAACAATACTTTGCCACTACGAACATCAATGACGATGCGGTTAAGTTTTGCACAATCAAAACTATTAATATTCGAAATGCCTTTCGTTTCGCATCGGAGTTTGTTTCCACTAGTTGCACAATTGAATTTGATGCAAAAATTGTTCTGAAAATTATACAACTTTTAAGCACTACCTCCTTCTAGAATTGTAGACCCTTTGAAGATATTAAAAATATGGATAACTCCTTTCTTTTAGTCAAAATTTTAGGAATCAAAAGAACAGCTAATCGCGTAGTAGATTGGATTGCTAAAGCTCATTCTAGTTTGATCTTTATTTTTAATTGGTGTAATAACTGACAAAAGAAATGGAATTTCTTTTTAAAATTTTAGATATATAGTCTTTTCAGGGTTACAATATTGGTGTTTAGAGAACATTTGTCATTTCTATTGATAGTGTAATTCGCTTATAAATCATAGACTTCTATTATTTGTTACAATAATTTGTCGCAATTATTTTACCGCAAAATTTTGTGGGGAAAACGATAGAAAAGATGAAACGTAGACAGTGCACATGATTGACCACGTGTTAGAAGAGGCAAAAAATATTGTTTTTATTAATTTCATCGGTATCGATAATTTTCAATATCGACAAACTAAGGTCGTCGGAATTGTATAATAGTATTAGAGAGGACAGTTGTTGTCTTGATTGATCATTGCTATAAATGAGGGAATTCAATATCGATTGACCTTTATTTATTTATTTTTTAAAATAAAATTATCAAAATAATTGTTATATTATTTAATTTATTATATTTGAATTTAACAAACGCGTGCACGTTAATACAGGTCATTTTCAGAGATGACAATCATATCATTTCTAAAGATATCGTCTCTAAAGATCCGCCATCTACTAGTGCTCGTACAACTAATTCAGTATTCGTGGCAAAACTGGAGGTGTTAGATTATGGCTGAGGCACTTTTTTTGTTGTCCGTACCCACGAAGCCTTTTTTACACATTTTTTGAAAAGCACACCGTGGGTACGACCCATGTTTTACGTTTTTTATTAAGTCATTAGTCTAAAGTCATTTGGTGGGTACGGACCCATATCGAAAAAACCATTTGTGGGTACGGACCCATTTACCCATTTACACACAAAACCTTCATAGGTACAGACCCAGTTCGACAATCCTAGCCCCATGGTACCACATGGAAAATAACCTAGCCATCTGGGGCTGTACCTCTGTCGCACGAAACAAAAACACATAACACAAAACAGATTCGATTCAGCTTGTAACGTATGAACTAAAAAAAACTGTTGTTATGATGATGATGATGATGGTGAGAGGCGATGGTGCAGTTGTAATCTATTAACTTTGTGATGAGGCGGTGGTGCAGATCTCGAACACGGCAGCGCGATCAGCGGCGTTGGTGGTGCGAGTAAACCGGCTTCCATCTGGGCCTCCATCTGGGCTTCGATCTGGGCTTGGATTTCAGATATTTGTTGAGAGTGAACGGGATCTGGGATTCGAGAATGTATGGTGGAGAAGGTTTGGGCTTCGATATGGTTTTGCTTCTGTTGGTAGTGGTGAGCACGACGGTTGGTGGATGGTGGATCTCGAACGGAAGGGGTGGTGGTTTCGCTGGTCACAGAGAGCAGCAGCAGTGGTCCTTCACGGCGGTGGGCTTCTTTTTCTCGGGCCTGCCTGGTGCGGGTTTCTTTCATGCAGGTCCAAGTCTTCACGGGTGGTGGTGGTATTCTCTGCCTGGAAACGGAGGGGATAGGGCTGCAATGGTGGGAAGGTGGAAGGTGGGCGGCAATAGGGGGAAGGGCGATGGTGATGAAGGTGGGGTGGGTTAGTAGATGAAGGTGGGGTGGGGTTGTAGATGAAGATAGGATGGTGTTGGTGGTTTCACTGAGAGAAATAGAGAGTAACAGAGAGAGCAGAGAGATTGAAGATGGGAAGATGAAGGATCGGTTGTTAATGGGGTTGAGGGTAGGTTTTTTCTTTTTCACTATTGGGTAATGGGTTGAGGACATTTTTGGGCTTTACTCCCACTCATTAGCCACTAGCTAGTCAACTAACTATCTGGCTTTTATTTATAAAGCACAAAAGAGCCTTAGGAAATAATTCACCCATTCGTTAACCCTATCAAGACAAATTTTACGGACCTTTTGCAAATTTTAACATTTAGGGATCACATGAATGAGTTTATAATACGATGTCTTTGATATTTCCCAGACAAAATTTAATTTGTGTGTAGATTGGATACTAAAGTGATAGTCTATATGCGTCCTAGAAGGGGGGTTGAATAGGACAATAGAAATTAATCGGCTAATTTTATTTCAAGTAAATAAAATTAAAAGCTAATTTGAATCCTATTGTTTTAGCAAACTAAATAGTAAAGAACTAGATAATCCTAAAAGACAATATTATCAAACTATTCATGTAGGCATTTTAACAAGCATATAGAGTGCGGAAATGTAAAGAGTGTGGAGATAGAATACGATACACAACGATGTATAGTGGTTCGGTTTCCCTACATCCACTACCTAAGGAAGCCTCCTTAGGATTTGCAAGATTCTCAACTAATCTTCGTAACTCTTAACCGGGTGAGTTTACAAACCCTTTACAACCACTTCAAAAACCTTTGAAGGAAATACACTTGTGTTATCACCAACACAAGGAACCAAGCATAAAACCTATGCTCACACTACTCTCTTAATCTATTACAAGAACTAAGAGGAAAGGAAAAAGTGTTTGGGGGTGCTTATAAAAGCTTTGTAACTAAACTCCTAAATGAGTGGATATGAACTATGTAGCTTCACAATGAATATGACTTGAATGCTCCTTTGAAACCTCCTTGAATGATAATATTTATTGCTCTTAAGATTGGTAGATGGAAGGCTTTGGTTGTGTCTTGAATGAGGTCCAATTTATAGCTGAAAATATCTTCCAACGGTCAATAGGCTTCTATCTAACGGATCTATTTTATCTCCAACGGATATAAGCTTTGTCCTCTAGTAATAGTGCAGAAAACCCTTTCTTGCGGTGTACCGCGTGTATGGTCCGGTGCACCGCGAAAACGTTCGTCTAAACTTCAAGCTTACTGGTCGGACCATCCTATGCACCGCGTCCCTGGTCCGTGCCTCAGTCCGGTGTACCGCGCCTTGGTCCGGTGTACCGTGCATTTTCATTAGCTTACTGACGGGCTATCCTGTGCACCGCGTCTCTGGTCCGTGGCTCTGCGGTGTACCGCGTGTCTCGTCCGGTGTACCGCGGCACTGTTCTTTTGAATCTCAAGCTAAAGTCCAAGGATTTAAACACAACTAATCTAATGAGAGGTTTTGGAAAATCTTTAAAGTGATACCAAATGAATTTTAGTTTAAAAGATGATTTGTCGAATATTAAAATGGGAATAAAAACAAGGTGAGGCTAACAATCTCCCCCTTTTTGATGTTTGACAAATCATAAACTTTTGAAGATGCCTAAGATTAAGTTTTGATCAAAAACTCCCCCTCAACCTAATCCCTAGAGTTTTTATAAAACTCCCCCTCACAAAATGCATTTGAAAAAGTTTAACTAAAATTTCTCCCCCTTTGTCAACAACAAAAAGAACTAATGATACGATTTTTGAAAATTTTAAGGGGTCAAAACACATTTTGAGTAAAAACAAGGACTAAAGAAGTAAATGGATAACAATTTAGAAGCTTCAAAGACCCTATAACATCAAGAAAATATTAGCAACAAGAGAATATACACAAAAAGCACTAAACAATAATGACATGATAAGAAGGTTAGAGAATTTGCATGCCAATCTCACAACGAATTTTCTCAAAAAGATCTTGGGGTAGAGGTTTAGTAAAGATATCGGCTAGTTGATTTTCCGAAGTGACAAATTCAAGTACAATATCCCCTTTTTGAGTGTGATCACGGATAAAATGATGACGGATTTCGATGTGTTTTGTTCTAGAGTGTTGAATAGGATTTTTGGTAAGATTGATAGCACTAGTGTTATCACAACGAATGGGAACACGATCATACTCTAGGCCAAAATCTAGTAAGGTTTGTTTCATCCAAAGAATTTGAGTCACACAATTTCCGGCCGCAACATATTCGGCTTCGGCCGTGGATAAAGCAACACTATTTTGTTTTCTACTAGACCAAGAAACAAGGGATTGACCTAAGAATTGGCAACTACCACTAGTACTCTTCCTATGAAGTCTACAACCGGCATAATCGGCATCCGAGTAACCTATTAGCTCAAAAGAGGTAAATCTTGGGTACCAAAAACCTAGATTAAGGGTTCCTTTCAAATACCTAAAAATACGCTTAACGGCACTAAGATGGGATTCTTTAGGAGAGGATTGAAATCTAGCACAAAGACACACGGGGAACATAATATCGGGTCTAGAAGCGGTTAAATAAAGTAAGCTACCAATCATACCTCGATATACTTTCTCATCAACATCCTTACCATCTTCATCTTTGTCTAATTTTGTGGATGTGCTCATTGGAGTTCCAATTTCCTTTGCATCTTCAAGTCCAAATTTTTTGATCAATTCTTTTGTATATTTGGCTTGATTGACAAAGATGCCATCCTTCATTTGTTTGATTTGAAGTCCAAGAAAGTAATTCAATTCTCCCATCATGCTCATCTCAAATTCCTTATGCATGCTTTTAGAAAAATTCTCACAAAGATTTTCATTAGTAGCACCAAATATTATATCATCCACATAAATTTGAACAAGAAGGATATCTTTAGAAGACCTTTTTATAAATAAAGTGGAGTCAATATTTCCTCTTTTAAAACCATCATCTAACAAAAATTTGCTTAAACGTTCATACCAAGCACGAGGTGCTTGTTTTAAACCATATAAAGCCTTTGAAAGTTTAAAAACATGATTTGGAAATTTTGGATCCTCAAAACCCGGTGGTTGTTTAACAAAGACTTCCTCGTCTATAAAACCATTTAAAAAAGCACTTTTGACATCCATTTGGTAAAGTTTAAAATTCATATAACAAGCAAAAGCAAGTAGCATACGAATAGATTCAAGTCTAGCTATCGGAGCAAAAGTTTCATCGAAATCAATACCTTCTTCTTGATTGTATCCTTGAGCAACTAACCTTGCTTTATTTCTAGTGATAATACCGGTGTCATCTAGCTTGTTGCGAAATATCCACTTAGTGCCAATAATAGTAGGGCCAATTGGTTTCTCCATTAATGTCCAAACTTTACTACGCTCAAATTGATTTAATTCCTCATGCATAGCATTTATCCAATGATCATCTAGCAAGGCTTCTTTAATATTCTTGGGCTCAATTTGAGATAAGAATGCTTGATGAGCACAAAGAGCAATAATACGAGAGCGAGTGGTAACACCTTCTTTTGGATCACCTAGAATTAATTCACTTGGGTGATCTTTGATATGTTTCCAACACCTTGGTAAATCCGTACTAGCTTCATTTGAGACTTGACCATTTTCCTTAGGAGGTTCATCATGAGATTTTAATTCTTGAGTAGGAGATTCTAAGGGTTGATCTTGTGGAGTATCTTCATGTAAGTCAACATCTACTACTTTCTTGATACAAAAAGGATTAGTCTCATCAAAGTCAACATGCATAGATTCCTCAATAGTACGAGTACGTTTGTTGAAGATACGATAGGCCTTTCCCTTAGTGGAATAACCAAGTAAAATACCTTCATCCGATTTAGCATCAAATTTTCCCAAATAGTCCCTAGTGTTTAAGATAAAACATTTGCACCCAAAAACACGAAAATAAGCAATAGTTGGTGGTCTACCATTCCAAAGCTCATAAGGGGTTTTCTTAATAAGGGGTCTAATTAGAACTCTATTTAACACATAACAAGCCGTATGAACGGCTTCTCCCCAAAAGTATGTAGGCAAGCTATGTTCTTTTAGCATTGTTCTAGCCATTTCTTGTAGAGTTCGGTTTTTCCTTTCCACTACCCCATTTTGTTGGGGAGTTCTAGGGGCCGAAAAATTATGCTCAATCCCAAATTCATCACAAAAATGCACAAAAGGAGAATTCACATATTCACTACCATTATCACTACGAATGCATGTAATAGAGTAGCCTTTCTCATTTTGCACCTTTCTACAAAGTTTTGCAAATTCATTGAAGGCATCACTTTTTAAAGCAAGGAACATCACCCATGTATATCTAGTGAAATCATCAACAACAACAAAGACATATCTAGATCCTCCTAGACTAGTGACATCAACGGGACCAAAAAGATCCATATGCAATAATTGAAGTGGCCTAACGGTGATGACCTTATTTATGGATTTAAAAGATGAACGATGTTGTTTACCAAGTTGACATGCATCACATAATTTATCTTTATCAAATTTATAAATAGGCAAACCAACAACAAGATTTTTTCTAGATAATTTTGAAATCAAATCCATGCTAGCATGCCCTAAACGTCTATGCCAAAGCCAACTATCATTTACCACGGATAAGCATTTAATATGTTTAGACATAAGACTCTCAAGATCAACAACAAAACATTATCCGATCTTTTTGCAATAAACATAGTATCTAGCTCATCATTTTTTAAAACAACACATCTAGATGCTTCAAATTTAACACTAAAACCAACATCACAAAGTTGACTTATACTAAGCAAGTTAAAAGAGAGACCCTCAACAAGCAACACATCAGAGATAAGTAAAGAATTCATATTACCAATGTTACCTTTACCCAAAAAGCGTTTCTTAGTATTGTCGGCAAAAGTAACTCTATCACCTTTTGTTTTATATAAACGTGTAAATAATGATGGATTCCCGGTCATGTGTCTTGAGCATCCACTGTCAAGGAGCCATATATTTTGCTTCTTGATGCTCAATCCCTACATACAAAAATAATTTAAGCTTTAGGTACCCAATTCGGTTTGGGTCCATGAGGGTTAGTGGATTTTCTTTTTAAGACCCATATGGGCCTTTTCCAAATTGGCACAAGAGATCCCAAATCCAATAATTTACGATAGTAGCAATGAGATGCATCATGACCAAGTTTTTCACAATAGGTGCAAGTGATAGAAGATTTTGAAGAAGATGGAATTTCATTTGAAAGTTTTGGTTTTACAAAAACATTTTTCAAGGGTTTTTGGTTAGTGAATGGATCATATCCAACACCACTTTTTTCACAAGCCATTCTTTGAGAACCTAAAATCAAATCCAAGTTTTCTTGCCCACTTGTAAATTTTAAAATAATATCATTTTGATCAACAATCTTTTTCTCTAACAAAGCTTTTTCTTCTAAAAGATTTTTCTCAATAAGATGAAGTTTTTCATTTTCATCTATACATTCATCACAAAGATTTTGACAATCTTCCAAAGCTTTCAAAACCTCGTTAGTTCTATTTTTCTCAAATTCTAAATCTTTTGTTAAAACTTTGTTTATTTCAATAGAGTTTAAAAAATCATTGTAAAGAGAATCGAATGCCTCATGAATATCTTGTTCACTAGCATCATCATTAGATAAAGAGAGTTTAGATTTAGGAGTTACCTCATCATGATTAGCCATAAAGGCAAACTGAGTTGAACCGGTATCATCATCCGAAGAAGCATCTTCATCATTCTCAAGTTTTCCCATAAAAGCAACAAGATTAACATTTTCGTTATCACTTTCTGTCTTCCTCCGAATTTTGAGTATCCCAAGTGATATTAGCATGCATTGCTCTCTTAGGTTTATCCTTTTGAAGAAGAGGACAATAAGTTTTGATGTGACCAACTTTCTTGCAATGATAGCAAGTGGGTTCATCTTGTTTGATAGCTCTAACATTCTTCTTGTAGGGTGAGGAAGAACTTCCTTTCTTGGCAAAGCGTTTGTATCTCATGAATTTTTTCATATCTCTTGCCAACATAGCCACTCCTTCATCTTCACTAGTTTCTTCTTCATGTGAGTTTTCTTCTTCTTCACTTTCCTTCCTTTCTTTTCGTTATTTCAACTTGGTACCCAAGGCATGGAAAGCAATGGATTTCTTAATCTTCTTCTCCTCATCATCTCTTATCTTTTCTTCTTCAAGCACAAGCTCTTCCGTCATGAGGTTGCAAATGAGTTCATGAACCGTCATTTTTGAAAGATCTTTAGTGTCTCTTATAGAGTTGATTTTTGATTTGTATTTCCTTGGAAGAGCAAATAAGATTTTTCGGCATTGTTCTTTGTTGGTGTACTCTTGACCAAGAGTCTTCAAGGTGTTGACAATGTTGGAAAATCTTTGATGCATAGCATTTAAGGCTTCATCGGGCTCCATACGAAATAGCTCATACTTAGTGATAAAGAGACCAATCTTAGTTTCTTTGATATCTTCCGTTCCTTGATATGATAGCTCCAAGAGTTGCCACATTTCATGAGCGGAATTGCATTCACTAACTCTAGCGTATTCCGTGACACTTAATCCATTAATGAGGATGTTCATAGCTTTGTTGTTTTTGGTGAGTTTAGCTATGTATTGATCATTGTAATCATCTTCATCTTTCACTTCCATTCTACTACCCGTAACGTAAGGAATATAAGGACCCTTCTTGATAGCAAGCCACAAAAAGTAATCAATTCCTTTGGCGTGAATCTCCATTTTCTTTTTCCATCCAAAGTAGTCTTTTCCTACAAAAAGCGGAGGTCTAGTAGAACATGAACCTTCCGGTTGATTAGAATCCATATCGTATTAACTCTAGAAACGATTAAGTACAATAGAGCTAGGCTCTGATACCAATTGATAGTCTATATGCGTCCTAGAAGGGGGGTTGAATAGGACAATAGAAATTAATCGGCTAATTTTATTTCAAGTAAATAAAATTAAAAGCTAATTTGAATCCTATTGTTTTAGCAAACTAAATAGTAAAGAACTAGATAATCCTAAAAGACAATATTATCAAACTATTCATGTAGGCATTTTAACAAGCATATAGAGTGCGGAAATGTAAAGAGTGTAGAGATAGAATACGATACACAACGATGTATAGTGGTTCGGTTTCCCTACATCCACTACCTAAGGAAGCCTCCTTAGGATTTGCAAGATTCTCAACTAATCTTCGTAACTCTTAACCGGGTGAGTTTACAAACCCTTTACAACCACTTCAAAAACCTTTGAAGGAAATACACTTGTGTTATCACCAACACAAGGAACCAAGCATAAAACCTATGCTCACACTACTCTCTTAATCTATTACAAGAACTAAGAGGAAAGGAAAAAGTGTTTGGGGGTGCTTATAAAAGCTTTGTAACTAAACTCCTAAATGAGTGGATATGAACTATGTAGCTTCACAATGAATATGACTTGAATGCTCATTTGAAACCTCCTTGAATGATAATATTAATTGCTCTTAAGATTGGTAGATGGAAGGCTTTGGTTGTGTCTTGAATGAGGTCCAATTTATAGCTGAAAATATCTTCCAACGGTCAATAGGCTTCTATCTAACGGATCTATTTTATCTCCAACGGATATAAGCTTTGTCCTCTAGTAATAGTGCAGAAAATCCTTTCTTGCGGTGTACCGCGTGTATGGTCCGGTGCACCGCGAAAACGTTCGTCTAAACTTCAAGCTTACTGGTCGGACCATCCTATGCACCGCGTCCCTGGTCCGTGCCTCAGTCCGGTGTACCGCGCCTTGGTCCGGTGTACCGTGCATTTTCATTAGCTTACTGACGGGCTATCCTGTGCACCGCGTCTCTGGTCCGTGGCTCTGCGGTGTACCGCGTGTCTCGTCCGGTGTACCGCGGCACTGTTCTTTTGAATCTCAAGCTAAAGTCCAAGGATTTAAACACAACTAATCTAATGAGAGGTTTTGGAAAATCTTTAAAGTGATATCAAATGAATTTTAGTTTAAAAGATGATTTGTCGAATATTAAAACGGGAATAAAAACAAGGTGAGGCTAACATAAAGTGAACAACATAGTTTATGAGTGCACCAGGCAGATCAGCCGAAAAGCTTATGGAGATGGTTTGCCAAGAATCGAGATGACTGTACTAATATTTTAAATTATCATCTCGCCCTAATAAGAAAAACTAAAGGAAAACCAAGATAATTGATCAATGATACTATTATATATGTATACGTCCCTTATGAAAGCTAGGAATCACTACACAATGCTAAAAGTTACGATTAAGAGTCATAATCACTAGGAATAAACCCTCTCCTTGATTTAAGCCAAGCAATCTCTTCATTTTGACATTGTAACTCACTTAATGAAACATATATATCTTAAACATTCATCAGGTAACAATAAAGTTCGATCACTCTTTAGTAGACGCTGTATATTTAAGAAAAAGATTCTAAATTTTCTAAGCCAACAAAGAAGTCATCATCATTTATCATAATATTTGACCCCCGTTGACCACCTTCAGTATCTATCTTCTCTAGTTTCACTTTCGGAGATGGAGAAGAAACACTCAAATCTTTGATTTTTTCTATGTTATAATCATTTATAGCCGCAGGATTTTTTAAGGCTATGGGAAACTTATTTCTAACAGTACCGGCCAGAGAATTCCGACGAGTTGGTTGTGCATGGCAGTGCTCCGCCGTGTAGGTTACTATAAACATAGTTGGATCACTGAAACTTTGCTCTACTTGCTTCCTTGCTAAGCAACATTTTAAGCTGCTACACCTATAATAGCTCCTGTATTTACGTACTCAAACTATTAGCTATGCATCGTTCATATATCATGTGTACACACGTACATGACTAGGGTTTCCTGCTCACATCAACGTTCTAAAAGATGTCCTACTGAAAAAGTGGACAAGGTCAGATCCTACTTTCATGTTCTCTCATTAGCCTCGACTTTTAAACTATGCTAAGCTAATAAATATTATAACTCAAATATCATGCTAATTAATAGTCTAATGGAATAGTGTACGTTTCGTTCACTAATATAGCTAGCTACCCCACAAAGATAATAACCTTGTCCCTTATGGGTGTGAGATCGATTACTTGGCACATCCTTTGCATATTATTAGTTAAAAATATATGTTGTAACTTACTTACATCTTCTTCCATCTTAAAGAACTCGTGAGTGAATATAGAGGAGATTTCATATTTATTACGATTCAAATTCTTTTAGGGAATTAAGATTTAAAAGTAGTGAGCTTTTGGGGTAATTGGAAGTTTGAATTTCTTTTTCCAATTACATATTTATGTGTATCTCCAATAACTGAAGTTTTGTTCAAAAAAAAATAATAATAATAATAACTGAAGTTTTGTTAAAAAAAATAATAATAATAACAGAAGACACGTGTGTGCGAATTACACGCGGATTCCGGTCCTGGGAGAGGTGGTGAACTTTCTCAAGAAGAAAGCGAGCCCCTTCGCTTGCATCCTGTTGTTGTTTAGGGTTATATATTTTGAATAGTTTGAAAATCTAAAAATGCATTTTAAATAAGGTCTCTTAAAAGAGCTATAACTAAGAGTTGTTCAAGATCTTGTATAGCTAAGCTCTTAGGGTTCTCTATAGCTATCTATGAAGGGCTATGACTAAGGGTCCTTCAAGATCTTAGATACCTAACCTCTTAGAGGGTTCCATAGGTGCGGTATGTTTGTTCGGGGCGGTAAATTGTGATATTTTTTTGTCATTGTTTGGTTCGTTTATTTATATAATGTTTTTCTTTAGAAAGTAAGACCCAAATACAGAGAAAATTAGAATGACTTTTTATGGGTTTCAACTTTCATGTTGGTTTGGCTCGTTTTGCGATTAAGGGATCGTGGTTGTTTGTGTGGGTGGTTGGTGATTGTCGCTGTGATGAATTAACTCCGTATAGTCCAAATCATGTTGGAGTTGGAGGAAGATACTTACCTCCTCCACCTGTTCAATATCATCATCCTGTTATGCCTTTTGTTCATCCTCATGAACAGATTCATCATCATCCAGCGTTTTTACAGTCTCATCAGCAACAAACTGACCCCACTTTTGGATTAGCCCGGCCCCAGTAAGGGGCGTGGGGCTGTGCCTGTGCTCTGCCTTATGGAGAAGAGGAAATGGCAGGGCACATGCTTGATTAACCGGGGGAGGGTGATAAAGGTCATTGGACCTCCCTCGGTTTGGCCAGTGAAGGATGAAGAAGAAGAAGAAGAAGAAGAAGAAGAAGAAGAAGAAGAAGAAGAAGAAGAAGAAGAAGAAGAAGAAGAAGAAGAAGAAGAAGAAGAAGAAGAAGAAGAAGAAGAAGAAGAAGAAGAAGAAGATATAGGATTTAGGAGAAGACATCACATCAGAGCCATGAAATGCTTGTTTGATGTTGGATAAAGGTACAAATCTGGAATTGAAATATGATAGATTTTATTAATTTGAAATATGTGCTTACAAAATCTAATTTTATGTGTGTGTTACAGCATCAGCATCAGCATCAGAAGATTGGTGATGAAAAATGAAAAAAGTAGACTTGATCTTGATTGGGGGGTAAAAGCTTGTGGTGCAAGCTCAACCCTTAACTTGTGTAAACCTTTCTCAGACATGCCAAATTTATTTCTTGCAACCTTTATTATACCTTATTCTCAAGTCTTTATGTATTTTTGTAACATTAGCTTTTCGCTACTTGTTTCTTTTAATCAACAATTTATTTTAACTTTTACTCCCCTGTTTTCAAAATGGCTTTCATATTGCTACAGAGTGATAAAATGTCTTCAATTCACTAGGCATCCATTGAGTAATGGATTGTTCGTCTTCTCTAGATCAATTAGATTAAAATCTAGCATCTAATACATTATCTTTCAACTCTAGCATCAAATGTAGCTTGTTATAGCTTGTTACGTACTATAATAATAAAAAATCAAACTCAATCCAACATAAACGCACTTTGGTTTGAATTTGAGCTTTCAAACAAAAATAAAAAATGATCCAACACAAAGAAAGATTAAAAAATAAATTTATACATGCGTCGAGTTACTCTAAATTCTTTCCCGGTGATTATGTACTGCTCTCTCAAGGCAAAGACACTCATTTCAGATGAATCAAGGTACCTTAAAAGGTGATACAATCACCTACTCATATTGGGCAAATGCACTCATAATTACTTGATCCTACCCATAAATCTTTTTATTGATCTTTAAGGCAAATGCACTCGTTATTAAATAATAAATCTCTTTTTTAGATATAATTTATGCAATAGGGATAACCAATTAACTAATCAAAATAATAAATCACAATTCAAACTAAGATAGAAACATGTAAGTTTAAAACTCCTTTTAAACATATTTGTCTAATTAATAAAATCTAGTGGATTACTCCATGAGCTAAACTCACTAAAAAAGTCCAAATAAAGCTTCACTATTTAGCATACCACCTCTCTATATATATATCACGAGGGTTATACGCTCATGTCCAATTCTCAATAGTCCCTAGTGCGTCACGCAAGCACAACCCTACGCCTTTCTCGCTCTTTTCCTCGTTTATTCTCATCCACATCGTTCCAACAAATTTTATGCTTTTTTTCCGAAAATACTACTTTTTTATGTTTTAAATGATTACATACAAGCACAGCCCCACACCTTTCTCGCTCTTTTCCTCTTTTTTTTTTCTCATTCCAACAAATTTTATGTTTTTTTCCCAGAAAATACCACCTTTTCATGTTTTAAATGATTATATACAAACAATCTTCACGTGTATGCATCCGTTAAAAAGCATCTTTTGGCGAGGATACGCAAAAGTAAACTTTAAAGGAGGATATTCCGGCTTTTTATCATTGGCGTCTAGTGTTTATACCATGCCATTTCCGTTTCAATGCTTATGAATTAGTATAAATAGAGTAAATCACCTTCCTCATTTGCTCATCTTGTAGTGTAAATCATTTAAAGGAGGTGAGATAGCAAATCTATGAATAGTCTAAAACAAGTAAACTAACATTTTTTTCTTGTCTTTCAGGAACAAGAAGAGAGAGATGGAAAGAGAAAACGCAAGGCTATTCTTAGCAAACTTGCAAATTGCTTTAGAAAATGAAAGGCTAAGAAAGTTAGCCAAACAGCTCACTGAAGAGAAGCGGCACCTGGAAGCAATGGTTGCCAGCTCATCCTCAAAGAAAAATGAAGTGAATCCCAAAAAGTCTGAGAAATGAAGCACAAGAGTTTATTTGATGAATAGCTTTGAGACAGTAAATGTAATGGTGTGATGTGTGTTTGTTGTTTGAATAATTGAATCTACCTTTTAGCAATCTATTTTTAGTTTTTTATCTCCACATCTTCCTTCCCACAAATCTCTCTCACACTGCAATTAAACAAAAACAAGTAAAGATCTTGAGAGTAATTGAGAAATCAGACTCGATAATAAAATTAAAAAAAAAAGAAATATGTACCAACCTGTGCATAGATAATTGAGGAATACCACAATCAACCGTACGAATTCCAACTCCAGAAACAAGAATTGGACCAATAGTGGACCCACACCCCATATCATTTCTTACCACAAAGTCCTATAAAAAAAATGAGTCTTCATTTCTGTCTCTTATATATAATATATATTTAATTACCTGGAGGATTATGAATTGTTGCAATTTCCTTAAAAAGAAAAGCAGTAATACCATTATGTTTAATTACAAGTCCCTTATTCAAATGTGGCCGATGATTTTCTTCGTGCTTATCAACAAAGTTTGGATGAACTCCATGTGCCATGTCAGCAGATAGTACAATTTTACATCGACATTTTTTCATTATATAAATAAAACAAAGATAATCATAAATTCATAATTAAATTACTCACCAAGAAATAATGGAAGAGTTATTATTATTATTATTACTTAAGAAATCTGTAATACGTTTCATCGCCTCAAACATAGTTGGTGCACCAGCTCCTTGATATGAATCTGAACCCACCTGTTTTGTCATCAATTTTTCCACTTTTGTAAACACAAATCGAGTAAAAATTCGAAATACGAATAAATAATAAATACCTCCTCGTTATCAAAAAGAGCGACCATTCTAATTGCGTGTTCATTTGACGATGAAGATGAATCGATGAGAGCTCTGAATGCACAAAAGCAAACGTTTAATTCTATACTCACTATTTCATCCACTTTACAATTTAACTCATCCGATAACATCTGAAAATGGTAAGTCCAAATTTTAAGTATACTTAATTTATGTTGTATGAGTAAAGGCATATATACCTTCATAAGCACTTGATGGTGAACATCTAATCCATTATTTTCTTCTTCATTTTTTAATGCAAGTAGAGGGATAAGATGAGTTTCAAGGTTAGGCTTGAAACCATCTGTGTTCACTGTACTGAAACATATGAGAAAGAAAAATAAAGATGAATGGCTAATGTAGGAACCCTAAGTATAGGTTGCTTAATCTTGACAAGCTTGTGCGAAAACGAACCATCTTCACCTCTTAAAATAACCATCCCAGCTACACCTGATTTTGTTGAAGCTGATTTTGGTTTTAGTTTTAAACAAGGACTATCTGTATGTGCAGCAATTACATGAAATCCATTACCAGTAGAGTACCTATAAAATCAATCTATTTATTATTCTATTTTCAGGATCATATTATTACATATTCACTCACCTTTCACCAATTGCAAATGCAATTAACGAGGACATGTTCATTGTAAAGAAGTATATATGAAATTGTGTCCAAGATTCATTGAGGTAATCTAGTAAGTCACTAACTATAGACCGGCTCGATTCACTCTTCGAACAACTCTGCATTATTAATTATAATTACATTTATATACTGATATAAATAGAGGGAGAAGGATAAACCTCCGGGACTGAATCAAAGTTGGAGCAGAGACGGCGAGGAGTGGCTGAGAATGAGCGGAATAATGGAGGTGATTGATAATTATAATTATTAGAGAGTTTTGATAAGATAACTGTAGAGGGTTTCGTGAGTGGAGGGGAATGACAGTGATGATGGAGGAGCTGCAATGAGCTGCCATTGACAGACAAAATTTGGCAGCTGATCATTTTACGAAGCCAAGACGAAACAAAGTACGAGGAATCTATCTTATAGGCTTAACACACCCAAACCCCCCTCCCCTCTTCTTAAAAAAAGAAAAAGAAAAGTCTAGTTAATTTTTTTTCAACCATATACATATTTTGAATAATGGAAGGCTCAACTCGCTTAGCTGGAAGGTTCTTAAGAACAAGCAAGAAATTAGGGTTGAGGTGTTTAAACAAAAATATTTCAAGGATGGCTTGTTAGGGCGAGAAGTGAAATCGTCGGATTCGCGTATGTGTAAGAATATACTTGCGGGGCGTGATGTAATTGAGAGTGGAATTAGTGAAAGAAGTATTGGGGTGAGAGCGTAGTGAGATGGAACCGGACTTCTTCGGGGGAGTTTACGGTCAAATCCGCGTATGATAGCCTAACACGAGAAGGGGGAGATCCGAGTTTCAATTGGAGTCTTATTTGGTCGTTAAGATGCCCGCAAAAAATTAAAATACTTTCGTGGCGGTCGGTGTGGGAACGTTTGCCAACAGGAAGAAATTTAGCGTTGCAAGGAGTTTTGGATAACCCAAAGTGTCGGGGCTGCGATTAGGGAGATGAAACTGCTATTCATGTGTTTCGGTACTGTACTGAATATTTTAATCTGTTTAAATCTTGTTTCGCAACCCATTGGAATTGTGGGCAGGAGCTTGAAGCTGGAGGGAGTGCTGTTGTTCGTGGAGGAGTTGGAACTAGTACCTGGTCAGTAGCAGCTAGGAGAGGTGATGGAATACTGGTGCGTGAGCTGGAGGGTACAGGGCTACGTGAAGCTGGAGGTGTAGAAACTCGGGAACTTGAAGCTGCAGCGGCGTACATGGAACCTGGAGCAGCTGATCGAGAGGAGGTTCGAATGGTTTAGGGGCCAGTCCAGACTCGGAATTACACAGTACAGCAGTGGCAGGATCATAACGAAGAGCTTAGATCGAGGCACGGAGCGAATAGGAGTTCTGTCATCAACCACCAGCCGCGACGAGACAGTAACTCAGAAAGAAATTCTAATTATTTGGCCACACTTAATAATGCAGCGTGGTGGGCAGGAACGTTGAATAAAAAGAATACAGTTAATGGGGTTGAAGTTTGTCTACTTTTTGCAGCTTTTGTGCAGCAGGTGTGGATAGAGCGAAACAAGAGGATATTTGACCCCGGGGTGCGGGTTAAATCGAACAATGAGTTAAAAGCAATAATTAAAAATGTGGCGTGTGACTATATTAGGGTGTGGGGTTATGAGCGTGACGGGGGATTGGTTACATCCGCAAGAAGCACGCTTGTTAAGTGGGTCAAGCCGCTAACTGGGGTCAGATTAAATGTGGATGGATCATACAATGAGGAGCGAAATAGTGCGGGAGTGGGAGGTTTGTTTAGGGATTCCAAAGGGGACTTTCTACTTGGTTTTGCAGGTACTTGTGTGGCAAGCAATTCGTTTGAAGCAGAAATACTTATGCTTCATTTCGGTTTACACATGGCGGTGAGTAGGGGTTTTACATCCCTTATCATCGAAACTGACTCGTGTGAGTTGCACGCGCTAGTGAAGGGCGGTGTGAACTCAAGGGGGTTTTCGAATGATATCATTAAAGCCTGTCGAGACATTTTAGCGCCAAGAGAGAACTTTGAGCTGGTGTGGTGTCTATTAGCTTGAGGATATGGTATTATGATATAACAGAACGAAAACGGGTCAATTCGTGGTTATATACTTACGATTTTGTATTTTTTTCTAAAACACGCCATTTTGTGGGTTTAACACTCACGCATTTTGCCAGATTATTTTGCAGAACCAAAAATTGACGTTTCTTGTCTATTAGTTTGAGGATATGGTATTATGATATATCTGAACAAAAACGGGTCAATTCGTGATTATATACTTATGATTTTGTATTTTTTCTAAAACGCGCCATTTTGTGGGTTAACACTCACGCATTTTGCCAGAATTTTTTGCAGAACCAAAAATTGACGTTTCTTGTCTATTAGCTTGAGGTTTTGGTATTATGATATACCAGAACGAAAACGGGTCAATTTGTGGTTATATACTTATGATTTTGTATTTTTTCTAAAACGCGTCATTTTGTGGGTTAACACTCACGCCTTTTGCCAGATTTTTTTACAAAACCAAAAATTGGCGTTTCTTGTCTATTAGCTTGAGGATATGGTATTATGATATATCAGAACGAAAACAGGTCAATTCGTGGTTATATACTTATGATTTTGTATTTTTTTCTTAAACGCGCCATTTTGTGGGTTAACACTCACGTATTTTGCCAGATTTTTTTGCAATACCAAAAATTGACGTTTCTTGCTTATTAGCTTGAGGATATGGTATTATGATATATCAGAACGAAAATGGGTCAATTCGTGGATATATACTTATGATTTTGTAGTCTTTCTAAAACGCGTCATTTTGTGGATTAACACTCACGCATTTTGCCAGATTTTTTTGCAGAACCAAAAATTGACGTTACTTGTTTATTAGCTTGAGGATATGGTATATGATATATCATAACGAAAACGGGTCAATTCGTGGTTATATACTTATGATTTTGTAGTTTTTCTAAAACGCGCCATTTTGTGGGTTAACACTCACGCATTTTGCAAGATTTTTTTACAGAACCAAAAATTTACGTTTCTTGTCTATTAGCTTGAGGATACAGAACATAAAACGTGAATTTTAATTAAATACCGTATTATCCCAAATTAGATAGAAATACTAGGGTTCATACATATATGCTAAATCTCAAGCTAAAATTATTTAATTCATACTATAGAAAGAAAAGAAAAGAATTACAGATTTGAAGGTTGAAACAGAAATAGTTGATGCACAGCTCTTTTCAGACTTCTCTTCTTGTGTTGTAGCTTCTTCCTGGCCTAAGGACTAGCCAAGGATGATTTTCTAATGATAAGAGGTTGTATTTATATGGTATAGGAAGACCTAATTCGTTTCCTCTGAGGAGAAGGTAACTAATGTACTCCTAGCCCAACTCAAATTCGTAACCCTAAAATATGGAATCAGCCCCGTTTTTGTTTTGGTCCTAACAGTTTCAATATTTATCCGTTTGACGCGTATGAGTAGTCGAAATTCATCGTCTCGGAAAGATCTTTAACTTTTCTCTTGACCGTTCTTCCAAATTTCACCGATTTTGAGATATAAGCCCATGTGTGGTCGTAGGTGCTGGAATTCAGATTTACTTGGTAACTTTGTCTTTCCATATTTTAGCTTTTGTTTCCTTATCTCCAATTTCCATGTTTATCCTCTTTCCTTTAGCTCTTAGAATCAACTTCGAATCTAATTAATTACCATATATCTTTAAAGCTTCACACTAAATAAATAATTAAACCCAATATGCTCTAAAAATAATAAATAATTAATTCAAGACACAAAATAGGAAAGTTTACTAAATTATGAGAAAATCGACCTATACTCTAATAAATACACCTAAAATGATGTCTCCAACTATGATTAATTCATGACAAATAGGGAGACATCACCCCCTGATTCTTTGGAGTGCATACCTTATCCCACGAAATCCATCTAATTTTCATATGCTCTTCCGATGAACCCCATATGAAGTCCCAGACAATACGCTCAATCTCTCCACACACATAACCTGGTAGCACCTCTACCTGCATGATGTATACTGGCATCGCGCTCAAAACCAATTGCGCTAACGTGATGCGACATGTAAGTGACAATGTTATCCCTCTCCATTCCACTAATTTTCCCCGCAACCCACTAATCATTTCACCGTAAAAACCTCTTGGCCCCTTTCCCTGAAAGAATCAGAACCCCTAGGTATTTCCCCAACCATTCACCACAGCAGTAACCACTTCGGTCAATAATGCTATCCGCGAGACCCTCATCCACGATTCTGGAAAAATAGATCAACAACTTTTCTTTACTAATATATTGGCTCGCATCTTGACAAAATCTATTGAGTGATTCCTGCACAAGAATAAAATTTTGATTAGATACTTCCAAAAAAAGTATGAGATCACCTGCAAAAAATATATGTGATAAAGGAATCCCCCTTGAACTAATACGAAGAGGCTTTCATGTTACTTTTTCCACCAAGCGCTAAATAAGCAATGAAAATCTCTCCATACACAAGGCGAAAAAATAAGGATAAATAGGGTCTCCCTGTATAAACCCCCTCTAAGGCGTAAACAGTTTGAGAGGGAAACCATTCCATTATACACTAAACTCGTTATCATCTATGCTCGAGAATATCAATGATGTCCATTTCCCCGGAACCCCAAGAGACTCCAACGACTCCCAAATGAAGTCCTATCTGACCCTATCATATGCTTTCGCTATATCTATCTTGATCGTCGTGGATCTCTTCTTCCCTTTCGCGTGCCTTAGCACATAATTAATCTTGCTAACCAGGACCACATTATCAATCGTAGACCTGCCTGGAAGAAAACAATTCTGATACGGGCGGATATAATCCAATAGCATGGGACGGAGGCGATTCATGAAAACTTTGATGCAAAGTTTGAAGTTCACATTAATGAGACTTATACAGGATCAAGCGGTCCCAATGGTGGTAATGAGGAAGGAGAGGCCAAACCACCTTCAACTTAATATAAAGATTTGAAGAACCCTCTAACCCACACTCCTTCCTCTGTCTCACCCAGAATTATCTCCTGATTATTATCTCTAATGCGATACTTCTCCTTTTTCCCTTTTTTGACAATTACCGAAAGGTGATGGAACCTTGGGTTGCGCTCACCCGAATAAATCCAATTTGAACGTATTATATTCTCGATTTAGTCTTTCTCCAAATTCATCAAACGCCAGCATCCCTTTCATGTCCGTCGATGTAGGCTCCGCTACCGCTTATCCATCCTTCTCCACTCCACACTACGCTTCTGGAACAATTAGTGGCGGTTCCTTCGACAACGAGCCCCCTCTTCTCGAAGAACTCGGCATCAACACACAGCAGATATATCAAAAAACTCTCTCCATTCTTAACCCATTCCGTGTCCATTCTGATTTACATGAAGACGCAGACCTCTCCGGTCCGTTTCTCTTCCTTTTGGCATTTGGATTGTTCCAATTACTCGCTGGAAAGCTTCATTTCGGAATTATTTTGGGTTGGGTCACAGTGGCATCTATTTTCGTATACATAGTGTTCAATTTACTCGTGGGGCGGAATGGGAATTTGAATTTATACAGATGTGTGAGCCTCATTGGCTACTGTATCTTGCCTATCGTGATCTTATCGGCAATCTCGTTGTTTGTGCCTCAGACGGGGATGGCGATTATGATAACGACCAGTGTTTTTGTTATTTGGTCTACAAGAGTTTGCACTAGACTTCTAGTGGAGCTCGCAACGTGGGTTGATTGCGTACGCTTGTTTCTTAATTTACATGTTATTTTCATTGCTAGTTATATTTTAATTGGATTATTTCTATTATACTGTTGATTATCTACGTGATTCTTTGATTATTATATGGGATTTGAGATGAAAACGAATTATATTTGCCATTGATTTGATTTTGATCATCTGTATTCATTTGTGTTTATAGTTTCACTGTTTGCATGCATTGTCATTATCAAACTATATGCGTATTTTAAATTAATTTAGTAGGGAGCTGTATATAGCAATGTAATATTAACAAACATAAAATCTCATCATGGAATGGTACATAATTCATTCAATTTTATTTTATTTTGACACAATAAGGCTGTACTACTACTTTTCATCACAAACGCACCATCTATTAATAGGAAGAAGCCCGAAATGTAATAAACTTATACTCCGCATTCCTCATATTTCAATACACATTGTGAAAAGAACTATTCTGAAATACTTGTTCTCGTTCTCAAAGAGTAAAAATGCATACCTCGAGCAAATGGAGATAAATTTTTCGCAAATATACATATCGTTTGCAAGTAATAGGGTATCGATCTCAGATACTACGAAAGTTAATACGTAGACGGTGTTCTTAGAAATTGTACTAAAAGAAGTTGCTAAAGTGTACTTCTTCATCGGATGCCATTGAGTTGGTGTGACTTTCATTATTTCTATCACGAATCGTCTCATGAATGAGATCAAACGATGTAGACACATTTGCTAACTCACGATTCTTTTTTATCTTTTTCACGATAAGAGGACATTTCAATTCTACGCATTTCATTAACCTCAGCGTAAATCTTAATAAAATTATATTATCCGTTATTTGCATCACCTATCATCATTTTGATCGTCTTATCTGCAATGGCTTGAGCATGAAATCGAGAAGGGTTTGACGAAATCAGATATCGCCATATTAAATCAAATTTTACTTCTCCAATATTCAAATTTCACATCGAACACACGGTTTGTTCTAACCCGTTTAATCCAATATCTCCCTCGATCATAAAAACTTTACTTTCTTCGCCGGTATTTTCAACAACATTGTTACCACCACAAAATATATTACCTCTATGATAACATAGCCACGTATAACTCATATTAACCTAAAATGAAAACAAGAAAATTATAATTAAGACTAACTAAAAAATGAATTCACTAAAAATTAAAAGTAAATCATGCAATTTAGAATAAAAAATTCAAAAAAGAAATAGAAATTAATAACAAAGATAACAAATACTAACAAATATTACATCAACCTCAATAGTTCTAATTATAATTCGCTTCAGATTTTATCCATTAAACCTAGATATTTCAAGATATATGTAAAAATTAACTACAAATAAAGATACTAATTACTTTAGAGTAAATACACCCGTTACCCCCTGTACTATGACCCGATTGACTACTTACCCCTGTTTTCGAATTTGTGACATTTTACCCCTGTACTAAGTTTTCGTGACTCGTTACCCCCACTTAACGGAATTCGTCAAAAATCACCGTTAGTTGGTCTCGTGTTGGTCAAGTGCGCCGTTTTCGTGACATTTTACCCCATGTACTAATTTTCGTGACATTTTACCCACAGTACTAAGTCAGAGGTGGTTTTCTTGTGCAGGAGCGGCAAGGCAGAGGTGGTTCGGAGGAGCGCCGGTGAGGTGCTCTTCAAATTTTGCTCAACAACAATTCAATTGATTCACTCTTCTTTAGTAGGCCTTCAACGAAGGTGCTTTCACCGAGCTCTTCAAATTCGAAGATTGGTGGAGAGAAGGTACGAAGGTTAGGGTGAAGGTGAGGTGTTTGTGAAATTGTTTCTGAAATTTTGAAAAAAAAATAGGTGGGTGCGTGTTTGTGAAATAAATTGAAAGTTTAACAAACAAAAAAGAATTGAACCGTGAGAGAGAAACGGATAGTGGACTAATTACAATTTCTGGAATTTCCTTTTTTTTTGTTTTGGACAATCTGGAATTTAATTTTGAATAGCTTATATATATACTTTAAAGACAATTTGGGAAGTTTAAAAATGTTTAAGTGATATTAACAGTTGTCAGTGATACATTTTTAGCTTAAAATTAATTTCAACCCCTCTTTATACCCTGATATATATATATATACTAGGTATGAACCCGTGCCTGAAGGCACTCTAGAAAAATTAAATTAAAAAAATAAAAATAACATAATAAACAATTTTTGAGATAAAAATAAACTAAAAAATATTCAACCAAACACAAAAGTAGGATACATATTGCACAAACAATTTTTGATTTTGATTAAGGTCTTCGAAACTCGTTAAACCTATCAAATTTGAAATTCGATTGAATTAATGATTCAAGTCTCTCGTGAAAAACTATGGTCACGCAAAATTACCCCAATATATAGCCATAAATTTAAAATTGTTCAAAGATTTAACATCTAAGAAGCAATATAAAATACATGTTTTTCTCATAGAGCATGATTACATTATTTCAAGTTCCGCCGCAATACAACACATCCATCACCCACTTTGTTCAAATAAATCAAAGGTGTTTTACTAATCAACTGCAAAAAGTAACCAAATTGGAGCAATTATATCACATTAATCAAAAAATAAAATAATTGATTGCATTATTGTAATCCGCTTCATGCATAATAGCCAAATATACCTCCAAGTGTCATCATACAAAATAGGCAAATATACCCATATGTATTCCAAAAAGTAGCAACTTCATCTAAATTCAGCAAAAGTAATATAGTCAATTCTAAAAATAAAATTGTTTTGATTAATATCACAAAATCAAATAATTAAACATAATAGATAAAATAATTTTAAAAAATAATTTTTTAAAAAAAAGAAAAAAAGAACTTACACAGCATTCCTCCCATGTACGCAAGTTCATTTTACATACAATAAAAGGTTTCCAATAGTCATAGGCAGAATAATAAACAAAATAAAATAGATTAAGTAACAAAAATAGTCTTAAAAAAAACTACACAATATGTCCTCCCTATGTATGGGGAATCACTTTTTATACGGTAAAAAGCTTCCAATGACCATTTTTTAAAATGGTTGATTTGTGTAATGAAATAAACACAACAAAACAAATTAAATCAATTAAAAAAAAGAGACACTCACACGTATTTCTCCTTATGTCAGCATCACTTCTCATAGAGTAAAAAGCTTTCAATTGCCATAAAATGGCTAATATGGATAACAAAAACCATTAAATAAAATAAAATAGTAGTAAAAAAGAATAAAAAACTCACCTCCTCTCTTCCTATATACGCCAGCATCACTTTTCTCATAGGTAAAAGGTTTCCAATGGTCATAAAATTATCCTGGTATGATTTGTATAAAAAACTTATAAACAAAACAAATCAATTAATTTAAAAATAGTAATAAAAAAAGAAAAAAGAACTCACATATATCCCCACTCATATCAGCATCTCTTCTCATACGGCAAATGGCTAATCTGTATAAAAAGAACAATTAAATAAAATAGTAAATGGCTTACAATGGATATAAAATGGCTAATCTGTATAAAAAGATCAATTAAATAAAATAGTAGTAAAAAAGAAAAAAAAATACTCACACCCTCTTCTCCTATCTTATCTATGCCAGCATCACTTTTCTCATAGGTAAATAGTTTCTAATAGTTATTGTATGATTCGTAAAAAAAATAATAAAGAATAAATTAATTAATGAATTAAAAAAATAGAAAAGAAAACTCACACAGATCCCTCAGCATCACTTCTCACTGCAAAAGAATTCCAATTGTCATAGAATGGCCATTGTAGGATTATAATAAACCAAACAAAACACAATTAATTAATTAAAGAAAATAGTAATAAAAAAAGGGAAAAGAGAACTCACATAGATCCCCTCCCATGTCAGCTATCACTTTTCATACGGTAAACGGCTTCCAAGGGTCATGATTCATGCATGGCCATTGTAGGATTTATATAAAAAAATAATAAACACGATGATAGATAAATCAATTGATAAAAATCACCTTACTTTGGGTTCTTTTAATTATTGATGGCCATCAGCACTTCTCAAACGGTAGCAATGGAAATTGGCCTGTGATAAAAAAAAACTCGAAAAGGTTTCAAAATCAAACCTGGTTGACTTGGTCAAGCTTGCTAATAAGCTATATGAAATAAACCACACGATGAAACCCTAGATGTAAACCCTAGGTTAAAAATAATTCAATTTTTTGAGAGTTTTAGTGATAGAAATTATTTTTTTACCTTAATTTGAGTCCCTCGATGGTTGAGCCGGTTGATGATGATGAAGAATGGATTCCTAGTGACGGCGGTTTTCTTGCAGGCGAGCGGCTTGGTGAGAAGGTGAGTGTGAAGAATTTTTTTTTTTGTTTCAATGAGATGATTTGATATAATGAGTTAAATAATAATTAAAGATAAAAATATAAAAATATATAGATCCAAGGGCTGAAAAATATAGGAGAGACATCAAGACATTTTAAACCGTGGATTAATTTTATATAATCTGGACCATTAATTGAAATCGATCTAAAGGACGAAAATGATAGAAATTTGATCTGAAGGCTAGAAAATGTGGAGAAAAACTAGAGAAATTTCGGGTCGTTGGCCCTGCTCCAATATTATATAGACATTTTAAACCGTAGATTGATTTTATATAATCTGGACCATTAATTGAAATCGATCTAAAGGACGAAAATGATAGAAATTTGATCTGAAGGCTAGAAAATGTGGAGAAAAACTGGAGACATTTCGGGCCGTTGGCCCTGCTCCAATATTATATAGATATATAACTTTGTCAAAGTCATATAAAAATATTGTCATTAAAAAATGTATGTGTTAATTTTTCTTAACCCATATTAATTAACTAATATAAAATAAAATAAATATATTTTTATTTACTATTGACAAAAAAATAAAATTTATTATTATATTTTAATTTCATAGTAATAAATATTTTATTTAAGTGATTATATTATAACCATTAGTAAAAAAAACTATATATCAAATTAATATTTACTTTTTATGGTAAAAGATTAAGTTAATCTTTTATTTATATAAATTAATTTTCATTCTCATTCTATATTTAAATTTTATTTTAATAATAGTTAAATTACAGAAGTGTAATATTTAGTTCACAAATTTTAACATCAATACTTAATTCACGAAATTTGAACATTATAAAGTAAATATAAAAATTAAATACTATGAATTAATATTTAATTTCCTTTATTTTTATAATTGTTATATTATTTAATTTATTATATTTGAATTTAACAAACGCGTGCATGTTAATACAGGTCATTTTCAGAGAGGACAGTCATATCATTTCTAAAGATATCGTCTCTAAAGATCTGCCATCTACTAGTGCTCGTACAACTAATTCAGTATTCGTGGCAAAACTGGAGGTGTTAGATTATGGCTGAGGCACTTTTTTTGTTGTCCGTACCCACGAAGCCTTTTTTTACATATTTTTTGAAAAGCACACCGTGGGTACGACCCATGTTTTACGTTTTTTATTAAGTCATTACTTTGTTTTGTTAAGTCATTAGTCTAAAGTCATTTGGTGGGTACGGACCCATATCGAAAAAACCATTTGTGGGTACGGACCCATTTACCCATTTACACACAAAACCTTCATAGGTACAGACCCAGTTCGACAATCCTAGCCCCATGGTACCACACGGAAAATAACCTAGCCATCTGGGGCTTCAACTCTGTCGCACGAAACAAAAACAAGGAACACAAAACAGATTCGATTCAGCTTGTAACGTATGAACTAAAAAAAACTGTTGTTATGATGATGATGATGGTGAGAGGCGATGGTGCAGTTGTAATCTATTAACTTCGTGATGAGCCAGTGGTGCAGATCTCGAAAACGGCAGCGCGATCAGCGGCGTTGGTGGTGCGAGTAAACGGGCTACCATCTGGGCTTCGATCTGGGCTTGGATTTCAGATATTTGGTGAGAGTGAACGGGATCTGGGATTCGAGAATGTCTGGTGGAGAAGGTTTGGACTTCGATCTGGTTTTGCTTCTGTTGGTAGTGGTAAGCACGGCGGTTGGTGGATGGTGGCTCTCGAACAGAGGGGGTGGTGGTTTCGCTGGTCACAGAGAGCAGCAGCAGTGGTCCTTCACGACGGTGGGCTTCTTTTTCTCGGGCCTGCCTGGTGCGGGTTTCTTTCCTGCAGATCCAAGTCTTCACGGGTGGTGGTGGTCTTCTCTACCTGGAAACGGAGGGGATAGGGCTGCAATGGTGGGAAGGTGGAAGGTGAGCGGCAATAGGGGGAAGGGCGATGTTGATGAGGGTGGGGTGGATTAGTAGATGAAGGTGGGGTGGGGTTGTAGATGAAGATGGGATGGTGTTGGTGGTTTCACTGAGAGAAATAGAGAGTAACAGAGAGAGCAGAGAGATTGAAGATGGGAAGATGAAGGATCAGTTGTTAATGGGGTTGGGGGTAGGTTTTTTCTTTTTCACTATTGGGTAATGGGTTGAGGACATTTTTGGGCTTTACTCCCACTCATTAGCCACTAGCTAGTCAACTAACTATCTGGCTTTTATTTATAAAGCACACAAGAGCCTTAGGAAATAATTCACCCATTCGTTAACCCTATCAAGAAAAATTTCACGGACCTTTTGCAAATTTTAACATTTAGGGATCACATGAATGAGTTTATAATACGATGTCTCAGATATTTCCCAGACAAAATTTAATTTGTGTGTAGATTGGATACGAACAACATAGTTTATGAGTGCACTAGGCAGATCAGCCGAAAAGCTTATGGAGATGGTTTGCCAAGAATCGAGATGACTGTACTAATATTTTAAATTATCATCTCGCCCTAATAAGAAAAACTAAAGGAAAAATAAGATAATTGATCAATGATACTATTATATATGTATACGAGTGCTTAAACAATCCCTTATGAAAGCTAGGAATCACTACACAATGCTAAAAGTTACAATTAAGAGTCATAATCACTAGGAATAAACCCTCTCCTTGATTTAAGCCAAGCAATCTCTTCATTTTGACATTGAAACTCACTTAATGAAACATATATATCTTAAACATTCATCAGGTAACAATAAAGTTCGATCACTCTTTAGTAGACGCTGTATATTTAAGAAAAACATTCTAAATTTTCTAAGCCAACAAAGAAGTCATCATCATTTATCATAATATTTGACCCCCGTTGACCACCTTCAGTATCTATCTTCTCTAGCTTCACTTTCGGAGATGGAGAAGAAACACTCAAATCTTTGATTTTTTCTATGTTATAATCATTTATAGCCGCAGGATTTTTTAAGGCTATGGGAAACTTATTTCTAACAGTACCGGCCAGAGAATTCCGACGAGTTGGTTGTGCATGGCAGTGCTCCGCCGTGTAGGTTACTATAAACATAGTTGGATCACTGAAACTTTGCTCTACTTGCTTCCTTGATAAGCAACCTTTTAAGCTGCTACACCTATAATAGCTCCTGTATTTACGTACTCAAACTATTAGCTATGCATCGTTCATATATCATTTGTACACACGTACATGACTAGGGTTTCCTGCTCACATCAACGTTCTAAAAGATGTCCTACTGAAAAAGTGGACAAGGTCAGATCCTACTTTCATGTTCTCTCATTAGCCTCGACTTTTAAACTATGCTAAGCTAATAAGTATTATAACTCAAATATCATGCTAATTAATAGTCTAATGGAATAGTGTACGTTTCATTCACAAATATAGCTAGGTACCCCACAAAGATAATAACCTTGTCCCTTATGGGTGTGAGATCGATTACTTGGCACATCCTTTGCATATTATTAGTTAAAAATATATGTTGTAACTTACTTACATCTTCTTCCATCTTAAAGAACTCATGAGTGAATATAGAGGAGATTTCATCTTTATTACGATTCAAATTCTTTTAGGGAATTAAGATTTAAAAGTAGTGAGCTTTTGGGGTAATTGGAAGTTTGAATTTCTTTTTCCAATTACATATTTGTATCTCCAATAACTGAAGTTTTGTTTAAAAAAAATAAAATAATAATAACTGAAGTTTATAAGATGAATTAACTTAAGATGGTAGTAGTATAATTAGCACTAAAGTTATGGGATTAAGTCTCTGCAATATTTCAGTTATTTAAATGTGCAAGGGTTAAAAATGAATCTTGCATAAGAATTTTTTTTGAGAGAGATGCACCTCGGATATGGTGACCCTTTAATAGGTTTTTGACCGTATTTTCGCCATGCCCACTTATCTAACGAAAGATCCTCCGCTTTTACTTCCATCACCACTCTTTTATGTTGATTTTTCCTGCAAAAAATATCAAATTAAAATCATCTTTTAATTGTTTTTTTCTTCATACCATTCAAAGAAATTTGAAAACATGAATCCAGAAAATCACTAACCTTTTCTTGTACTTAGGCACATAACTACCATTTGCTATCGTACTAGTAGTATTAGCTGTATTTTTTGTATTTTTACTACTGCAAAGTTGATGATTATCATGAACTTCTTCAGTTTCATCTTTTACTTCTTTGGTAGTAGAAATAGAATCTGAATCGTTATTATTTGGATAAAATTGCTTATAAAGTGCTTCTAATCCATTATTATCATCAAAATAATTTGATTTTTCTTGAAGAAAATCATTAGAATATTCAAAATGATCATGATTATCTTCAATAAGATTATTGTGATGATGAGCATGATTAATACAACATCCTCTAACTATAGCTTGCAAACTCCAATCTTCATATCCCGCGACAAAATCCATTTCTTAGGGATGATAATTGATATCTCCACGGTCAATATATCTTCGGCTTTTAAGGGCAGCTAAGGTTGGAGCTAACTTTGTAATTTGGTGTGAGAAATTTTCAAAGTTGTATGGGATAATTGAGGGAAAAAATTGTGACAAATTGAGGTTTATTTATATACATCATAAACAACTTTTGGATTTTAATTTAGATTAGTTGACTTTTGCAAAGGTCAATGTGTAGCCGCACACGCTTTCCTTACATTGCCCAATGCCAACTTCACGGTTTTTTTATATTGTTGACATTACCAACTTTTTTATTTATTTTATTTAATGACATGAAACACCCTTTCGAATTTGTATAGAATATATAGAATGTGGATAGCCTTACACGATTGATTGGTCCTAATAGTGAATTTAGTAGCCAGTGACTTATGTGTGGATATGGGGCTGCAGTCCCCTAGATCAGAATATCAGATGCATGCAATAGAAATTTGGTCAAGATATTTTTTTTTAAACTTTAGTTAAAAAATACAACAATCTCAAAAGTCTTAAATTTAGCTTTTACAATTACAGAATTAATGGTTTATAAGGTAAGACATGTTCCACCTTTATCCAGATTTTTTTTCTCCTAAAAAATTTAATATTTTATAAGTTGATTTTGCTTTTTACTCCAAAAAAAGAATATAGACAAATTCTCACTATTTTCTGAAAGATCGTCCCCTGCCCTCGTAGGGTAGTGAGAATTTACCGTTATATATCTTGGATTTGTATGTCAGAAAAAATATTCCACCCTCCATTTAGTTTTGTCCCTCTCAACTCGAAACCTGTATCCGTTCTTTCTTATTTGGTATAAGGCAGTTCCTTTAGGATCCACATGATCCCGATTGGAAGACCTTCAATTTTATTAGTATAAAAATAAAAAATTATCCAATTCAAAGTGTATCAATAAACAAATTTCCGTACCAAAACTAATTAATCCATATATATTAAGTTCGTCCCGAGAGATCGACAAACCTTGTGCCGACTTTTAGTTAGAGAGTAGTATTAAAAGATTGCAGGTGTACAAAATGGATAGATAGTACTATTACTCTATTTTAAAATAGTTCTAGATAGAAATTTGATTAAAACCATATAAAGAAAATGCTACGTCGATATGAACATTAATTAAATTAAATGTTTATACTAAATCAATTAAAAACGGTATAGTTGTACGGAGAATTATAATAAATTTAGAACCGGTCTTCAAAATCATTATCTCACTTTGTTTCAACTTTTTACGGCTCATGAAACCTCTAAGAAACATCACAAATGCTAGTAAATTAAATCAATTGTTCATTTCATATTTTCATGTATAGAGTATTTTTTATTAAGAGTAAAAATACCTATAACTCCTTAAGAAATGATCATCACCCGTTTAAAAGTATATATCCATTGTTATATCGTGTAAACTACGTCTATTGGTCTTCTCAAATATAAAATTTTAGTTTTGTACCTAGTAATCTTCTTGCCAATATCCAATTTTATCATTCATTTTTGCGTAGTTACAATTCCCCATGTCGCTCTTCGAACCACACGTTTTTCGCATCACCAACATAGTCGTTAGATATAATATTTTTGACGTCCATTATTGGTCATCGGTAATATAAAACAAATCCAAATATATTTTAACGATCACATAAATGATTACTAGAAATGGTTAGTTCATAAGGACCACCAAATGGTACCAAGATACGTATAAATTATGGGAGGTTATTCCATGCGGTATGAAAATATATCCATTTTTATGAAAAGTTAGCTATAGTATATGAGATTATACCTTTTACATGGGTCTCATGTCATTATTGAAAGCTGACACATTTTTCATATGGTTTATTTTCATAAAATTTAAATATAGTTTTATAAAAAATAGATATATTTTCATAACCACTTTATGAGAACATACCTATTACCGTATGAAATAATTTTCCATAAATTATCAAGGACAAGTAATGGTCGGTAAAGATATTTACATAAAAAAACAATATATATATTTATTTATTATTGACTATCAAAATAGTCGCTAAAAATCATAAATTATTATCGACCACATAACTCTTTCTAAACAAAATTATTAACTCTGAGCCTGCTTTTAACATAATCGACTTAGTAATATATTTTTTTTTAATGGATGTTCAACAGAAAGAAAAAAACTAAAAAACAAGTTATCCAACTCTAAAATAGAAAAGTTTGATAACAAAATACAGTAATACTCGGTATAAAGGATAGAGATAAAATATGAAGATATAACGTAATCCGTGGATTATTCAGTCTTTAGCTCTATTATTTATTTTTATTATCCATCTAATATTAATTTGGAGGTTGTTGCTAATTATTTCATGAATGATTTTTAAGATCGACGACCTATTTTTTTTTGTTTACATAGGAGAGCCACTTTTTTGGACTCGAAGTCATTGACTCGGTTCGAACCTGCACCACTAGATTGGTAGACCAAGCCCCTGGCCAGTGAACTATTCCCTTCTGGTTATCGACGACCTATTTTGTTTACCGATGAAATAGCTTGTGGCGAAGATTATCTCTCAATATTAAAATATATTTTATATTTTGTCCCAATATCTTTTCTATGTATTTTTTCTTCTAACTCAATTGCGTGCAAATTGCTTATGCAATTTACTATTTATAAACTAGCACCATTTGAATAGTATAATAAGTAAGTATAGTTGTGGAAATTATAAAGAAATTTAAGTAATTTCTGTTATAATCCATATGAGAACAAATTGATACGGTTAAGATCCGATTCTAAAATCTATGAATCATTGTAAAGCTATGTTGTAGATCTCGGTTTTGCGGCCTAGGCGATCGACTAGGGCCTAGCGCCTATGAGGGATTACGCGGGGCCTAGGCGAGATTACGCGATTTTGAATCCTGCTATGTAGTTTTATATATTTAGTAATACATGTGTATTAATTATATTAATTTTATCTAGTTAAGTCATAAAATTCATTTAACACCACTATATTAAATATGAAAATACTAAAATTAGAGTTATAATATCAATTCAAGAAATTCGGAGAGTTAATAAAAATTAAAGAAGGGCCTAGGCAGCCATTTTTTGCCATTAATCAGTATCTAGGCGGGATAGACACCTCTTCCACGACAACTAAGACGCAAGGCAAAAATGTCTAGCAAATTTACTTAGTGTAAGCGGCTGAGGGGGTAGTTGACACCTAGGCGGCGCCTAAGCGCGCCTAGGCGACGATATCTACAACATAGTTGTAGAGTACTCCAAAGATTAGAGGAAATGTCGATCTCGAACTCTGGTAATCTCTTATTGATATTACTTACGATTTAATACATATGTATATGGAGATCAGTGTTTGTGCAGATTGATTAGTTAACTTGAATATGATTAACATAGATACAATAAATATAATAGAGACTATGCTTTGAGGTTGGGAATATGTAAATAACTTTGATATTGTCGAGCATAGGGGGATCTTTATGATTTGATACCCGGATAAAGTGGAAGTTGAGATTCTTGCTAAGACACCTCAAGCTATCTATTACAAAGTAGTGCATAAGGTATTTTATATTACACTTCTTTTATTTATGGGCTAAATGATAAATTGAAAGACGTGATTTGTGGATGGATCTTCTTGATTATGCTACTACCTTGATGATCCATGGCTTTCCTTTGGAGACTTTGATAATATTCTAGCATATAATGAGAGAAAGAATGTGGTAAATATTACTTTAGGTGATTTCCAAGAGTTTGTGAGTTGTTGGTCTTGGGTTGGAGGATGTGCAATTTTTGGGGCAATTATTTTCTACAACATGTTAAAAGAGTTTATCCTTTTCGATTCTATAACTTGTGGGTGGAACATGTGGATTATAATCAAGTGCTGGAAAAAGAATAGAAAAAGAGCCTTATTTTGGGTAAAAATCTATATATTCTATGTCAAATATTACGGATTTTGAAGTTTGATTTGAGAAAGCTTAATAAGGAGCATTTTTCACATATTTCCCGAGGCAACTAAGAAGAAGATGGAAGAGTTTGAAGTAGTTGAGGTTAGTTTCCAACAAAACTTGGGTAATGATGTGAATTTTGATGAATTAGTTGGGATTCGCGAGAAGGCGCAAGGTCTCTTGAGAAGACTAAAAATAGTTTTTTCTAATAGAAAACTAAGCTCGGCTATACCCTTAAGAGTGATAGATGCTCTAAACATTTCCATGGTATCATGAAGAGCAAACAAATGCGTAGATTTATTGCTAATATTTTACTACCTAATGGCGAGGTTACTACTTTGTGTGACCAAGTGTATGAAGCATTTATTGATCACTACAAGGCCTTGCTGGGAACTAAGAGTACTACATGCAATGTTGATCATGAGGTTTTTAATTGGGGTAAGATTCTTTCGCAAGAACAAGGTGTGGACATGTGCAAAGATGTTTTCGATATCGAGATTAATGAGACTATTTCTTGCATTGCAAATGATAAAACTCCCGGCCTCGATGGCTATTCATCACTTTTCTTTAAGTGAATGTGGGATATCATTGGTGATGAAGTTATTCACGCGGTACGTGAATTTTTTCATTTCCAGTATTTTAGTTAAACAACTTAATGCTACTATTATTGCTTTAATTTCGTAGATAGATGATTCAATTAAAGTTGATGATTATCTACACATTTTTTGTTGCAATGACTATTACTATGATTATTGTGGATCGCTAAAACCGGTCTTAGATGAACTTGTGGATTAGTCTCAAAATGTGTTTGTTTCCGGAAGATCGATGGCCGAAAATATTCATCTTATGCAAGAATTATTGAGTGGTTATAATAATAATAGTATCTCTTAAAGATTTACTATCAAGATGAATTTGTCTAAAACTTATGATTCTATCTCTTGGAACTTTCGTCATAAAGTGCTTAAGGGTTGAAGTTTTTCAAAAAATTATGTTGATTGGATTATGCCTTGTAGCAATTAATGGCAAGGTTCATGGGTTCTTCAAGAGTGATAAAGGCTTAAGACAAGGTGCTCCACTTTCACCTTATCTTTTATCCTTTGTCTTGAATATCTTTCGAGACATTGAAGAAAAATACAAATCATGGTTTCAAGTAGCATCCTAAGTGTGAAAAAACAAATATTACTTATCTTGCCTTCGCCGATGATTTAATGCTTCTTTTTGAAGGATATCATATGTCATTTAAGATAAATATTGATAAATTGAAGAATTTTGGAGAGTGCTCGGATCTTCATTTAATTGTGGAAAAGTCAAATATATATTATGTGGGGATTAAAAAAATGAAGATTTGGGTTATATATTGGATACTACATGCGTGGATAAAGGAGCGATGCCCTTTTGTTATTTGGGAGTACATCTTGGTGCTTCAGTTTTTCTTTCAAGAGATTACAAAACCTTGTTTTGACAAATTGGAAGGGTATGTAAGATCTTGGAATGCAACTTTCCTTTTTTTAACAGGAAGATTGGAACTCGTTTGATCGGTTCTTCAAAAGGTTATTTGCTTTTGGTTCACTATATTTTAGGTGGGTGTTTGAGATCGATTCATAAGCATGTGTAGGAATTTTATTGGACTAAGAACTTGTTGTAAATCAAATCGAGTAAAATTTATGTTCTGAAAGAGGAGAGTGACCTTGGTTTGAAAGAGTTGGATGCTTGGAACAAAACATTATTAATAAATATGATTTGGAAGATTGCAGAGAAAAATGGCTCTCTTTGGATAAAATGGATCAATTGTGAATATTTTCATAATGTTAATTTTTTAGAGTTGAAACCGGAAAAGGTGGATTCTCGGTTGATGAAGAATATTTGGAGCTTAAGGAGGTGACTTGAGGGTCACTTGGGGTGGATGGTAGAGAGTGTATTTTGGCTCGGTTGTTCTACTCTGCTAACGATAGTCTGATTATTCATGAGGTATCTGGCTATGACTTTAATGCTTTATATAGGAAACATTATGACTTGTTACGCCAACGATTGTATGTGAAGCTTTGGGATAATATTGTATGAGATTCTTATGTCACTCATAAACATGCCATTGTTTTTTGGATTACACTAAATGAGAGACTCAAGTCAAAGATCGTATGACTTACTTGCAATTGGATCCACTTTATGCATTATGTGGTATTGATTTGAATAAAATAAACATAATTATTTTGAATGTGCTTATGCTAGAGATATATGTGATGAGATTAAGAAGTGGTTGGTAATCGTTAAGGAGATGAACACTTAACTGAGTGCATTAAATTGGCTAAAGAAGCTCGAAGCTTGTGAAAATTGGAGAATAGAGGCTTGGAGGATAGCTTTTAAAGCTACTGTTTATTGCTTATGGAGGGAACAGAATATTCTTGCCATGAGAGGTGATTCATCTTCTCAGGAAGCGGTTATTAAAGAGATAAAATGGTACACTTATGCCATACTAGTCTCTTTGTTCCCTCATCATTCCTTCTTGGGTGATAGTGGGTGATTATTTTGTAATAGTGTGAGATAGATGCTTGTGCATACCTTTGTTACTACCTTAAACTTTCAGACTTAGATAGGTGACTATTTGTATAATATACAGTTTTCTTCTTTTATAATATAACTATTCACCCAACCCAATAAAGATATAGTAGAGACTTATAATATGGAATATGTAGTTTGTAAATTTAAGATATTTTTGGATGAAAAGTCTTTTGAGTTATTATATTGCCCCCTTATGTAGTATCAAAACTGGAGAATTCAAATGTAATTCAAATGTAATTCATCTGTGGGGGCTAAAAGTTAAAATAATTGGTGGGGCTAAACAAATTCGATCTTAAGGGTATACCGAACAGGCGACCGCTTCGGACCTTGATTTTTTTTTATATTTTTAGGGGGCCCCAATTTATAAATTCTTTTTACATAGAAGGATCTCATTTTATAAATTCGTTTTATGTTATTGTCAAGATCGGCCCTGGGTCTAAAAGAATAAAATACAAATTATCATGGCTAAATTTATGTCATGTGGAGGATGATCCTTTTTTATTAATTTGTTTCTCCAAAAAGTATTACCAGGGTTAAATTTATGTCCAGTGTGAACTAATATAATTTTTTACTCAAATATTTTCTAAAAAAATGTTTAGGTAAATTTACACTGCATCCTTCGATTTGTGGGCTCCCCCTTTAAATCATTCTATGGGTAACATAGTGGATTTTATATATATATATATATATATATATATATATATATATATATATATATGTTTGTCCAGGCCAGTTTTCACGCATCACGACTATTTTCATAGGTAATATACACGTCTCCTCATGCATATTACCACTTAATCAGAACTAGGTGATGTCTCCTCATTTGTGATAGATTAATGTTAGGATGAGACATCATTTTTAGTGATTTAGAAGTCATAAATGTCGATTTTCTTGAGAAATAGTGCACTTTCCTATTTTGAGTCTTGATTTAGTAAAATAATATTTTTAGAGCATATTGGGTTTAATTGTTTATTTAGTGTGTAGCTTTAAAGATAATTATGGAGCTTAATTAGAGACCAAGTCAAAGATTACAACTTATGGAAAGAGATTTGCATGGTAATTGGAGATAAGGAAACAAAAGCTAAAAAGATGGAAAAGGAAAAGCTGCCTAATCTAGGATTCTGCAGTACATGCCTAAAGAAGTGCTATTTTACCCAAGAAATAGGCCGATTTTGGTAATTTCCTTCTTTAACGACAAAGATAATTCTGTTACAATTCTTTTGGTATCTTATGGAGCTCAAACCGACCAATAACGAAGAAGATATGCTCAAAACGGTCCAGCAGTGTTTATCTTTATTTCCATACGAATTTGAGTTGGGCTAGAAGTCCAATACCTTACCTCTTCCTCAAGAAAATGAATTAGGTCTTCTAAACACCTATAAATGCACCCTTATATCACTTGTAAAATCATCCTTGCCTCATAGTAATTAGTTCTTAAGGTTTTATGCTTCCAGTTTATTGTAGAGAGCAAGATGATGTCTTTTGTAATGTCTTTTAGTTTATTTCCATCAGGTATGAACTAAACTCCCCATAGCTTGGGTTTTGCATAATGTATAATCTATGAATTCTAATTCTTCTATCTAAGTTTCTTTGGGAATTATATGTTTTAATTTGATATTAGCTTCTTACTTAATATTTGTTTATGTGTTTTGATTTAATGTCTTTCCTAGAACTATCACTTTAGGATTGTCTTAATAGTAGTTAGATGGTCTCCTTGACAGGGTGTTTAACTATTGAACCACCACATAACGTCTAGTGACGATATTAGTTCTGACAAAACATGATTCTAACTAGATAGTCATTAGGGTTTGTTTTAACCACCATATCACCAATTGATTGTTGCGTTGGCTTAGAGCCTTGGTGGCGCTTGATAACTCTAAGAGTGTAACCACGTCTTGGTTGTGCCGTAGCCCCCTTAGTCGCTCTCAAGGTCTAAGGTATGGGAATTTAGAATCCTGACTAAGTATACCAACAGCTAATATTCTCCCTTATTAACTAGATTTATAGATAGAAATAGAAGGATTAGTGCATACTAGCAAAACCTGAGCTATACTTCTCATCTCATATTCTTCGTATTTTATTTACTGTTTTTATTTTCTTAGTTTTAATTCTTAATCTCGAAAATCTATTTGCTTTTATTTTCTGTCTTTAATTATTTACTTTTTACTCGTTATTCCTACTCACGCGATTAACACACTTAAGTCCCTGAGAACGAACTCGACTTACTAACTAAAACTTGCATACGTCCTGTAATACTTGCAGTACTGTGCCTGTCTAGGGTGAGAGTGCGTAGTTTCTTGACTTATTTTAATCTTATTTTTATCACACCCTAGGCTACACCACTAGGTTACCCATGTTCCGGGAGGAGATTCGAACTATGTACCTCTTGCTTTACCCCCTTTAAGGGCTAAAGAAATATCAAGGCTCTGGCCAGTTGAGAATTTCTTTTTTACTTGTTTTGTTATTTTGACTCCATAGGTATTTTTAAAAAAAAAATTGTTTATTGAGAAAAAATCCCCAATTATGTAAAAAAAAACCAAATGAGGGGAGATATGGATAGGAGACATGATATGTATGGGTGAAAGCTTAATGGTAGCAACTATTCTCTATGTTGAAATGGTCTCGAGGCTAGAATGTATAAGGGACGACCATCAAGGCTTGCAATTTCTGGCGATAGGCGACAACGACTTTAGACGAACATCAAAAAGTGGGATCCAAGAGGTATGACAGACATGCCCTAACACGAGCAACCTGGGAATCAGCTAGGGAAAAGTTACATGGAAACAGGAACATGGACAAGGAGCCCAAAGGCTAAAATATCAATAATTCAGGTTTGTAGACGAATTCAAGGCTTTTATTTTTGGGTGCTACACTTTCTTACATGGATTGGTGGGGACGAACGTGAAAAATTAAGTTTATTTACCGGCATGCCTTGCAATCGTGTATGTTCAAATGTGATTTGGTAGCTATGGATTTGCCTGAATGAGGTCATTTAAACGGTGTGAATCAACCGAGTGCGCATAGCATATGAAAGCTAATTTCTACACAAGAGATTACAACTTGTCTTGGAGAGGTGTAACGAATTGAAGAGTGTATTAGGTTGGTTGATGGGAGCGTAAGCCCGAACAAGAGGTTGGGGGAGGGGGCAGTAGGATTACTAAGGGATGCAAATGGTAAGTAAGTAGGTAATATTGTGAGAAACATGGATTACGTACTCCCCACGATAGAAAAGTTGATAACTTTACACGAGGGCTTAACAAGGGTTTAACAATTGGGGGTTAATATGTTATGCATTAAGGTTAATTCATGTGCAACTATATCCATAATCAATAGTAAGAGGAGGGAAAGAGGACCGGGAGCTGTGTGGGTCAATAGCATAGAGAGTTTGTTGAGTCGGATTATATTGTTTGTACTGGTAGCTAGGCATATATAGGCAACTGAATTTATGTGCGGATTAGCTAGCTAAACTGGGGACATCTTAACAAAATTGGAGTAGGGTCTTTGTGAAACGCCTGAGGAGTTTTGGCACTACATGTCATGTGACAAACACATATGGATGATACTTAAGTTTATATACAGTGTCCCCTTTACGGGACGTTAAAGTTTTTTTTGTTTTTTAAGTAATAAGTACTGAATCTGAATAAACAGCTGAACAAAACTTATCCTTTTAAGTAGTGTATGAATGAATCTGATTTAGGTTTCTTTTGATTTTTGTAAGTAATAAGTACTTAAAGCTGAATAATAGCTGAAAAAAAACTTATTCTGTAAAGAGTCAGGGTCTGAATGGATCGGACTTAGGGGTGTTTGTTTGTACCTAATGACATCTTAATTTGATTCATTAAGACACTGGATCAATAAGACGGTTTGTTTTTTTCTGACCAATTCATATCTGAATGGCTCTTAAATAGGTCTGTTTCATTAAGTCTGACTCATTCAGACGCTGCCTCATGACATAATAAGTTCTATTCAGCTGTTCATTCAGCATACGGTACTTATTACTTAAAAAACAAACGATATCTTAGTTTAAAATCTTAATGAAATAGACCAACTAAAAGTTATCCAGATCTGAATTAGTAAAAAAAAAACAAATAGTCTTATTGATCTAGTGTTTTAATGAACAAGATTAAGATCTTAGTGCAAACAAATATTCCCTAGTTTGAAATTTTAATGAAATAAAATCATTCAGATCTATATTAGTCAAGGAAAACAAAATGTTTCACTGATCCAATGTTTTAATTAATTAAATGAAAATCTCATTAAGTGTAAATAACCATCCCTTAATGTTCATGTTTTTTCACAGTCGTTTTACACGTTTCTTGTGTTTGACAAAAAATCTGAATAACTAAATCAATATATTAAAAATATGTAGTATTTTTTTTTTCAAAAAAACATGTAACTTAAAATGACATTTTTTTTGGACGGGAACATAAAATGACATTCAATTTTATCTTTTATATTTAAATAGAGATACACGTCAAACATTTGCTCCATATTAATATTTGTTCCCACAGCCTGAAATTAAACTATATATTGTGCATGATAATAATTGGTTTTCATTTTTTTTTTGTTCCAAATTGGTTTTCATTTGATTTGCTTAGTAAAACTATGACAAACGATATATAAAATATCTGTTTTTTCTTTTTCTAGTAAAAGAAATCAAAGATAGAGAACCCCCAAGCTACTTCTTGAAGTGGATAGATAGACCAACTAGTTGCATGCTTCAATTTGCAACTTGGTGTTTATATTGAGATTTCAACCACGACCAAGTTGTTGCAAATTACATATAACAAATATTTTTAAAAGTGAGCGAAATCTTGTAAAGTGGCGAAGGTTAAGATTCTAGGACCATTTTTAAATTTAAATTTTATATGAGTAAAAAATAATTATGAGTGCAAAATAGATTTTTTGATATTTTTCTTCTTTTGGGACGGATTTGTAATCGGTATCTGTATTACTTATTAGATTAGATAAAGAAAGAATAAAACTGTTTTTTAATTATTGATTGAATGAATAATGAATTACATCTTGTTCATATATATAGAGAAGCTGGATCACATATGGTATGATACACAGCTGTACAACCTACAATATTCTCTCTAACTGTATTTGTCATTTAGTGAAACAAGATATAATTGTATATGTGTGTGTATGGTTGTTGTTGTGAGGTGTTTTGTCTTATTACTTATCATCCCCCCTCAAGCTGAGACGCTGAAGAAGTGGAAGCTTGGTAATAAGAGAAGAAAACACAGCTGAAGCAAGGCCCTTAGTAAATACATCAACTACCTGAAGATTAGAAGGTACATGATGAAGAACAAGTAATTTAGACTTGACCTGTTCTCTAACAAAATGGAAATCAACATCTATATGACGAGTTCTGGAGTGAAACACCGGGTTAGTAGCAAGTGCAATAGCAGAAAGATTATCACAAGCAACTGATGGAATAGAGGATTGAATATTCAAACTTTTAAACAAATAAGTAATCCACTTCAACTCAGCAGATACGTCAGCTAAAGCACGATATTCTGCTTCAGTAGAGCTACGAGAAACAGTAGATTGCTTTTTAGAACCCCATGAAATTAGATTATCACCAATAAATATACAATAGCCGGTGATAGAGCGTCGATCGACTGAGTTACTCGCCCAATCAGAGTCTGAAAAAGCTCGAAGATTAGTAGAAGAACGAGTAAAAACTAAACCAATATGTAAAGAGCCTTTAATATAACGAAGAAGCTTCTTTAAAGCTTCAAAATCTGCGTTGGTGGGATGATGCATAGCCTGGAAAATTTGATTAACACCAAACGCAATGTCGGGTCTTGTAATGGTTAAATATTGTAAAGCACCTGTAAGACTTCGAAAAAGGAAGGGATCTTCATAAGGAAGAAGTCCATGATCAGTTTTAACTGAATATTTATTCAATGTTGGAACAGGTGAGGACTTACAATCACTCATTCCTGCTTTAGATAATATAGAAGAAGCATAATTTGACTGTGAAACAACAAGATGATCTGCAGACCGAGTAATATCTAACCCAAGAAAGTAAGTCAAATATCCAAGATCTTTCATGTCAAAAAGAGCTTTTAAGGCAGAGATAATTGATAAAATGCCACTTGAATCACCTCCAGTTATAATCAAATCATCAACATAAATAAGAACAATGGTTAAAGCATCACAATGCATACGAATAAACATAGAAGTATCAGGTGCACAAACAATAAAACCCTGAGCTTCAAGAAATGAAGTAAGTAATGTATTCCAAGCTCGAGGAGCCTGTTTGAGACCATATAAAGAGCGCTTAAGTTTGCAAACATAAGAAGGATATTCTTTATTAACAAAGCCAGCGGATTGAGTCATATAAACCTCCTCAAGTAACTCGCCATGGAGGAAGGCATTTGAGACATCCAATTGGTGTATAGGCCAATCTTTGGACATCGCAAGAGATAAAATTATACGTATTGTTTGGTGTTTAATTACTGGACTAAAGGTCTCAGTATAATCAAGACCATACTCTTGAAGAAACCCACGCGCAACTAACCGAGCTTTATAGCGAGCAATTGAACCATCACTCTTCCTTTTTATCTTAAACACCCATTTACAAGTGATAGGATCTCTTCCCAATTGTGGTGGTACTAAATCCCAAGTTTGTTGTTGCAAAAGGGCAGTATATTCTTCAGTCATTGCTAATTGCCAACAAGGAATCTTAATAGCTTCTTTAAAAGAGGTAGGTTTTATATCACAAGAGTAAGTAAGTGTAGATTGACATTTATATGAAGGTTTAAGATGACCTGTTTGTTTTCTAGTTATCATATGATGTTTAGGTTGAGGAGGTGGGGGTGGAGGTGGAGAATTAGGTGGTGTTTGATGTTGAGATGTAGACAATGATGAATTAGGTGACTCAGGCTCAACATGATTAGAGCTACACTCAAGTGGAGTAGAAAATGGTTTAGTTAAAGCTAAAGGGTTAATATGAAATAAGTCTACAAAATCTGTATATAAATAATCATTTGGAGATGTAGAAGAAGAAGAAGAAGATGAGGACTGAAATGGAAAAATTGACTCATTGAAGACAACATGTCTAGAAATATAAATCTTCTTTGACACCATAGAGTAGCACTTATAGCCTTTAGTGTGATTACAATAACCCAAGAAGACACAAGCTTCAGATAATGGAGATAATTTGTTTGGAGAGTATGGTTTTAACCAAGGAAAACACAAACAACCAAATATTTTTAGGTGAGAATAAGAAGGTAAGGACTGATAGAGATTTTGATAAGGAGAGATGTTAGATAAAACAGGAGTAGGCATTAGATTGATCAAGTACACAGCTGTAGCTAAAGCTTCTAACCAAAAGTCAGGAGGTACAAAGCTATGAGCTAAGAGTGCACGAGTAGTTTCAATCAAATGCCTATGTTTCCTTTCAGCTACCCCATTTTGCTCAGGAGTATGAGGGCAGGTAGTTTGATGCACAATACCATGAAGAGAAAGAAATTTTTTAAGGTTATGACTAGTAAATTCTCCACCATTATCTGAGCGCAAAACACGAATTTTTGTTTGAAATTGAGTGAGAATTAAGTTGTAAAAAGATGTAAACACAGAAAAAACATTTGACTTTAACATAAGAGGATAAACCCATGTAAAACGAGTAAAATCATCAACTAAAACAAGATAGTATTTATAATTAGAACAAGATGAAACAGGGGAGGGTCCCCAAACATCTGTGTGTATCAAATTAAAAGGTGAAGCTGAATTTGAAGTAGATAATTGATAAGGTAGTTTGTGTGCCTTTGAAATAGCACAAGGACTACATTTTACACCATTGAAATCTAACTTGACATCTAAAATAGAAGACAAAGTACTAGAAGCATGAGAAGAGGGATGTCCCAATCTGTAATGCCAAAGCTGACTTGGAGAAGACACCAATTGAGAAGACAAGCATTGAGGCAATGAAGAAGAGTGAGATGACTTGAGACATGATTGAGAAGAGCCAAAAGTAATGGGATATAAGCCATTCTCAGAGGGGCCCTGAAATATCATAGAATGAGTATTTGAATCAAAAAAAGACACAGATGAAGAAGTAAGAACAACATAACAATTATTGTCCTTAGTGGGTTGAGAGATGGAAAAAAGGTTTGAAGATATGGAAGGAACATGTAAAATGGAATTTAGGTTAAGAGAGGAGTTGGAGAGAAGAAACTTACTATGGCCTATGTTAGCAATATCCAATGACTGACCACTACCAACTGCAACAGCATTATTACCTTGATAAGGTGTAGATTGATGAATCAAAGAGAGATCAGAGGTAACATGATTGTTAGCACCTGAGTCTAAATACCATTGCTCAGGATTATATGAAGATGTAGGCTGAGATTGAGCAGCTAGAGCAAGATTCTTTTGTGCTTTTGGTGAGGGAAAAGTTACAAAATCAGTCCTAGACCAACAATCTAGTGCAGAATGACCATATCTACTGCAAATTTGACAAGTAAGTACTGAGTATGTAGTTGAATTACCATTGTTTGACTGAGATTGAGAGCCTACAACTGAATTAGAATATCCACCTCGTGATCTACCTCTACCACGGCCTCTATTGTTATATCCTCTTCCTGAAGATACAGATTGAGCAGCAGATAATAGAGCTGTATGTGAAGAAATAGATTTCTCATTATTCTCACACATCTTCATGTGAAGTTCCTCAGAGACTAACAAACTTCCCAAAGAATGGAAGCTAATAGTTGTAGAATGAGCATTAGTGATCCTAATACTAGACTTAAACTGATTATATTCTTGAGGTAACCCCTTTAGAGTATACATTATAACATCCTCTAATGGAAGAGAAGAAGAAGCCGTGTCAAGTCCATCACATATAGATTGAATTTCAGCTAAATACTCAGTCATACATCTAGCACCTTTCTTTATATTACAGAGTTTCATTTTCAATTGATGAATGTGAGTTCGACATTGTGAAACGAAGATCTCTTCTAATTTTAACCAAACATCATACGCATGAACAAGCTTAACTACTTGAGAAAGAATCGAAGGTATCATTGATGAAAGTAAGGATACCTTAAGCTGTTGATCTTCAATAACCCACGTAGAATAAGAAGGATCGGATGAGAGTGGTTTCTGAACAGAGCCATTAACATGACCAAATATCCATGAGCTTCGAGCACAACTTCTAATTGAGCTCGCCAAAGCACATAATTGGATGAATCAAGTTTAACTTGAATCAAACTACTCCAATTTTGACGAAGGAGTAAGAGTCCAGCGGGAATAGACGAGCTGGAGCTTATTTTAGGGGTAGATGAAGAAGACGATGATGACGCCATTGAAACACGCGGAAGCAAGGATCGAAAAGAGCTGAGATATGAACTGTTGAAGCTTAGCCTTTAATGGCAGATGAATAAAGCTTCGAAAAAAAATCTCATATGGCTCTTGATACCATATTAGATTAGATAAAGAAAGAACAAAACTGTTTTTGTATTATTGATTGAATGAATAATGAATTACATCTTGTTCATATATATAGAGAAGTTGGATCACATATGGTGTGATACACAGTTGTACAACCTACAATATTCTCTCTAACTGTATTTGTCATTTAGTGAAACAAGATATAATTGTATGTTTTTTTTTTTTTTTTTTTTTTTTGTCAAAATGCATTAAATTAAAAACGAAATAACAGTCATTACACAAAGGATAGTCTCTCACCCAACCCCACTTGGAACAAGCGAGTTGGTTGGGAGTTTAGCGAATTGGTGGGGTGGATTAACAATCCAATTACAAGGTAAAATGCCCATAAGCTTTTGCCTTGCAGCCCAATCCGCAAATACATTGTCTATTCTACTAACATAAAAGAAAGACACTAATCTATTACAGCAAAAACTACGAATATCATTCAAAAAAGTCTTAAGGCGCGCATTTGTAGGAGCTTTGTTTAATTTCAGCAACTCTACCACCGTTTTGTTGTCGCAAAGTACTCGAACATCCCGGCTTTGAAAATTAATTGCTGAGCAAAGTCCATTGCGCACTCCTATCAGCTCCGCTTCATCTGGACTGTTACATAAGAATGACCAAGCATGGCCATGTATAATTTTGTTATTTTCATCAAATAATATGCTAGCAGAAGAGGCTTTATTATCTTTAAAGCACGCATCAGATATTACAATTAAGGACTCTTTACTTAACTTTTCATTCCATTTTTCAGAGTTATTTTTCATAACTCTTGTATTTAACAGTTTAGAGTTTAAAGAAGATATAATTGTATGTGTGTATGGTTGTTGTTGTTGTGAGGTGTTTTGTCTTATTACTTATCATTACTATCATTCTATTTCAATTTTATTAAATTTTTCCATCAACAAGGCCGTCTTTTTATGGCGACCTCTGGTGGCTCTATGTCTATCTGTTTTGCAAGTTTATCTGCTTAACGAATCTTAAAAAGTGATATTGTATTTTGAATTTAAAAAATTATTTTTATAAAACATGTATGTAAAAAGAATCCCCTAAAAAATATATAATCTATATTAAAATATATAAATTTTATTTTTACTGAACTAGATATATAAAAATTCACTTGAAAAAACAAGAAATGTTTTTTTTTGTTTAAACGGTTACATTGAAATATAAAAATTGTATATTGTACACATGAATAATCTATCTATGCCTGAATTTTTCGGTAGTATCTATCTATTCACTATTTTCAAGCACACTGCATAATACATAACAACCCGCTAACCTCTAAGAAGATATATTGAGGGTACAAGGTGAATAGAACAGAAAATGTACACCACTTAATCGCTTTCACAACTGTCTCGTGGGGGATGCTTCACCTCTCATGGTAAGGTTGTCCAACACTCTCCAAAAATGGTATATAGTAGCTCCAAAAACCACCCTCCATGCTTTTCACCTCCAATTCCTCGCCTTGATATTTTTAGCCATTTAAACGCACACATGATGGTGCTCACATCCTTCTATATGCCTAACCATTTATTCACCTCATTCTAAAATCTAAATGTCCCATGCAAAAGTAAATTCAACGAAGAGATGCTTGTTCTCTTCAAACTCCTCTCCACACAACTCATAAAGCAGGTTCAACTTTATATATATCATTCTATCTTTTTTCTGAAACCTCGTATGTATCGTCATTTATACAATGATAGCATGTTTGGGATAACACAAGAATCTCACACAATATTTGCTCAAATTTTAACAAAAGATCCACGACAAAAAATATCATAAGATTTTTTATACAAGGCATAGTACTTATTGCTACTCACTAGAAGGATCATTAGCGGTAGATAGATCGTTGGCGTAGGTTAACCATCTAGTCAAAATTGACTCAGCTTTCTTATTACCAAGTGAAGTTCCAATTTCATCCTTTAACTTCCAAATGTGTTTCAAAAAAGGTGAGTTTGTTTCTTCACTTGCCACAACGGAGCAATATTCTTCATATATTCACCATGTACCCATCTAATCCAAAGAGAGACTTATTATCCACAATCTTTCATAAAATTTTCATGAGAAGCGCTTTGTTCCAAACTCCTATATCTTTGAGCCCAAGTCCTCCGTCATCTTTTGGAGCACATATTATTTTCCATCTAATTTGCGAAGATTTTTCATCCCAATAATTTTTTACTATAAATGCTCATAATACACTCAAGTACACAAACTGGGATCGGGAAAATAGATAACCAAAAATATACCACCCCTTGAAATTACCGATCTAATGAGTTCCAAACGTCTGGCACATGAAATGAAGGGCATTACAAGATCTAATATAACTCTCCAATTTATCAATGAGAGGTTTGTAATCTCTTGAAAGCAAAATCGAAACACCAAACAATACTCCCAAATAGCGAAATATACTCTTTCTCAAGTTGTGTTGTATCCAAGATATCTTCAAACACTTTATTTTTTGCCTCCATATAAAATATTCGATTTAATCATACTAAATGAAACCCCGAGTATTCCCAGAAAAACCTAAAAACTATCTATTAATATCTATACAGAACAATGATCTCCTCTACTAAAATTATAAGTTCGCTGTCAAAGGAAAAATATGTGATCTTAGAATAAGACTATAATTTCGTCAAACGGACCATGGCTCTTGACTCCCTATTTTCCTGAATAGGTTTCGGCAAATATATATTAATATATACTGATCTTCCTAACATTTCAAAATCTTTCAATTTAAATCTCCCATATACTTCTTTTGCTACCTCTTTCGTATATCCTTTCTTGGGAAAAAGAAAATTATAATCTATCGTATTATATTTTATTTATTTTATTTTTGTATAATATTTTTTTGGTTCCAATTTTTGTATAATAATATAACTTATTTTGTATACTATAGGAACTTGGTGTAATTAATTCAAAAAAGTATATAGAAACCTATAACGTAATTCTTTTTTTGCATACATATGAGTCGAAGTTAATTAAAATTAACTAACATCCTTTCGAGAAAACTATCACTAGTCTAGGACTCGCACAGCCGCTCCTATCTCTTGTGATGTTGCTCCATAGAAACTCGGGTGATTCCGCGCTTGATTTCGCTCCTTTTTTGCTAACAAGTCCGCGCATTTACTAGCTTCCCGATAGATAACACTTATTTCGAACCCTGGGTTATTTCTTAACATCTCAATACAGCTTTGCCCGATATGACAAGCCCAATTCTTAGAATTTCCACCGCCTTTGATAGCTCCTTTGATGCCTCGATTTATCATCCATCTTAGTCCATAATGTAAAGCCAAGACTTCGGAGTGGAAGGTGATTCCATTATACATGCATCCGAAAAACCCGCAATATTTTGTATATATAATGTAATTTTTACACATTATGTAGGCCTGCAATTAACTTGGAGAAAATCGGGTTGTTGCCCCTTAATCGCCTTCCCTAGCAGAATCTCCTCACTTGCTCTTGATTCCAAATTCCAAAATTTAGATTATCTCAGTTTTTTTAACTTAACTTTACATACGATTTTTTTAAAATCTGCCCACAAATGTAATAGTTAGGCGAGATGGCCTTTCCGTGATAGATGGGGAAAGCAGCTTGAAGATATCGATGGGGTGGGGACTTTAACTAGTAACTTGGACCACCAAACAAAGGCGTTGTAACTTATAACCATGCTTAAATAAAGATATTCTTCCACTCTCAGAACCTTCAATATTTTTTTGGCTTATTCCTCTCCGTTTGTCCATGCACCTATCTATGTTTTATATCGTTAGCTAGCCACATAGGGAGCACCTAAAGAATGTGAAAGGATTGAAAGCTCCTGCCTGTGGGAATGGGTATTGACTATTGAATGTAAAACCGATGGTCAGTGTTTGCGACTTTATCCCCTCTTGAAGTGGGGTTGATTTCAAAGAGGATATATTTGTCCATTTATCGATCAAAATATAGATCATATTTAATAATAAAAGGGAGGCCTATCTTCCACATTATAATGTGTCCTGTACTTTTATTTCAGGCAGACGCTTTGGACTTTCTTTAAGTTATATTTTATGGGCTCATCTTTTGGACTTACAAAAAAAATTTGATGGACTTATGCACGTTTGAGAATGATTCTATGCCTGGGGAAATATTGTTTTGATTTTTTCGAAAGAAAACAAGTTCAAAAAACAAAGAGATAACCTAGCACGAAAAACAACATGCAACTTGTTTGACCATTGGGCCGATTTATTCCCCTTTCTAATAAGTTAAATTTTTAGCTTTTGAAACCAAAAATTCTTCAGGATTGGATAAATTTTTGTAATTGCTTCTTGTTTGGTTTTTAATTAACGTATTTTGTATTTCTTTTCAAAAAGAAAATAATAAACACTACTAAAGGGGAGATTTGGGTTAAAAAACCTTAATCCAGGAAACAATACCCTATGTATAAAAATTATATGGAGACTTTGTTATCGTAAAGACTCTATATGGATAAAATAGCTACATAGTGAATTTTTAGGAAAGCAAAGCATATACGTTATGACAATAAAAAGATGATGATTCTCAATCGTTAAGATTTTATGTCGTATTAAACTTGTCTTATTAATGTATATGGAAATAGAGACACAACTTAGAAAACACTTTGTAAGTGGTATGTAACAGCAGGTTTGTGTGGTATACCACACCCTTCCTGCGGTATGCAGTACTAGAAGCAAATTACGAGACTAGTCACAGCGATAAAGGTCTACAATAACTCATCAACGGCAATAACCCATCAACGGTGTAATGCACAATGCTCATGTCCGGCCAAAAAATGTGTATATTTTTTTCCGAAAAAAGGCTCCCGTGATATCGTGGGCGAGTATTTTATGGAGCCTCTAGTCCATAGACATGCAACCATAGTTGGGTTATCTCTTAGGAGAAGACTCAGGGGAAGACTCAACACCAAAGATCGATTAACTTACTTAGAACTTGATTCAATTTATCTACTTTGTAAGGAAGATTTTGAAACCAAGAAGAACTTATATTTTGAGTGCAAGTTCACCGATGAGTTTTGGGATACTTTATGGAAATAGGTGGGTCTAGAAAGAGCTATGTACACGTTTAAAGCGTCCTAAAATAATTAAAGAACGACAAGAAAAAAATAGTTTTGAATACAAAGGCATGGAAAATTACTTTCATTTTGACTGTATATTTAATTTGACAAACTCAAGAATAAATATAGTATGGAGGGTGTACTCCCAAGTCGAAAAGATTAGTTAAAAGTATTAAGATTCATGTTTACAATTTTTTTTTTTTTTGGATATATCCTCATCTTGCTTTCTAGATAGATAGTGAACTTTTATTTTTTTTTCTTACTTATACTTATTATATAGGTTTTTATGGGAGAAAGTAGTTTTTAGTTTTTGTTAATTCTTTATTAATATTTAATTGGAGCAAATTTCAGCCGGATCAACCAGTAATAATGTAAATATACAATTTTGGTATAGTTTTTAATATATTTATTTGCTAGACAAACGAAAATTTATATAGCTTATCTCTAACAATTATTCATTTTCGTTACTGGTTTATCTAAAAAAACTGTGACTAAAGATAAAATTTATTACTCATATTTAGATTAGTAACTATTTTCTAATTTTTAGTTCCAACGATGAAAAATTCATAAATCTAGGCCGATTCGCTGTTACAACTTAGCCCATAAAGACCATATGCCCCCCACACCCACCTCACACATACCAATCTTTCAAACCTTTTCCCATAACAATTTTCATTTTTCTTTTCTTTCTGCTTTTCCAATTTGCAGAGAGGCTTTGCTCTATCAATCTCTCTCTTAACTCTTCAATTGAAGAAGATTATATTCGATGGAGTCAATGCTAGGCAACTTGCCTTCTTTCGACCCCTATAACTTTAGCCAGCTTCGTCCTTCTGATCCTGCAAATCCCTCCGTAAGCTTCTCTCTTTTTGGTCAAAAATCTTAACTTTATGTTGATTTTAGTTAACTCTTTTCAATTCTTGCATTAATCTTTTTTATTTTTCTCATTTGGGTTATATAAAGATATAATCTTTTGTGAAATTGGAATAGTGGGCACAAATACCAATTAGATTGTCGAAATATATAGCTATAATAGTTTCTCCCAAGTCTTTCGTAGTGATCAAGAGATCTTGAACTCAAATGGGTCAAAATGACTCTCCAATAGTAAAATTATCCATAATTACATGACAAATTGCACAATGGGTACCTGTCATAACACAGGGACCAATTGTGCAAATAATTATTTTTTCTTCTTGTAATTTATTATTTATTTCTATATTCAGAAAATGACGCCAGTTACATATCATCCTACACATGAGCGGACTATTCCACCACCTAATCAAGGTAATGCTTTGTAATCGTGATGCAAATTGTGTTCAATCCGTATTTAATATTAATAAATTACACATATGATCCTTATAATTTGGAGTTTGTAACTATTTGGTTCCTTATATATTCTCAGTGATAACCTCGGAAACAAGAAATATATTGATTGGACACTTTTATCAACGAGCCGAAGAGAAGGTTAGCCGAGCTAGCTCCTTTAAGAATTTTGTGACGATTTTTTTAAGAGCAATGTCTATTAAAAAATTTATTTAAAAAAAGGTGCCTATAATAAAAAAAATTTATAGAAAACAGTCACATCCCAAACTACCCTTATAATTAACAATTAAAAATTGTATATTCTCGGTTAAGAAATGTTACCATATACTTAAACAAAAAAAAGAAGGAAATGATAAGAATACTAGTAAACCAAAAGCTTCCTCCTCCCATATTGTGGATATGTCAGTATGGAAAATGATTTGGGGGTTAAAAGTAGCCCCTAAAATTAAAATTTTTATATAGAAAGTAGTAAAGAACCTACTTCCAACTAACGAAAATGTATATAAGAGAAAGATTATTAAGAGTCCAATATGTGATTTATGTAACAATGGAGTAGAAAATGTTAAACATATACTACTGAATTGCGAATTTGCAAGGGCAACATGGTTTGCCTCTTCCCTTAGTTTATATACATGCAACCAATCTACATCTAAAGTAGATATTTGGATGGCAAGTATATTAAACAAGGGCAAGAAAGAAAAAACCAATAATAAATTCTTGATGGAACAGATATGTACTGTACTATGGCATATTTGGAAAGAAAGGTGCGCATATAAGTTCAAAAATGTGAAAATTGACCCAGAAAGAATTGTGTTAAATGCAAGAAAAGAGTGGCTAGAATATCAAAACATTAATTATCCTAATGATGTAATCACACCACTGAAGGATAATAGTAATAATAATAATAATAATGGTGAGACTACTGTAACCAGTAACTCAAGCGAGGGTAGTAGAAATACACCACTTACAAGAGATAATAATGGTAATCATAACTTGAAATGGATTCCACCCCCTAAGAACTTTATTAAAATCAATTGCGATGTTGCGTTTGTTGTTAACAAAAGTGCTATATCTTGTGTTACCAGGGATGCTACAGGAAAAGTCTTGGAATGCAAAGCGTGGGAGATCAAAGCGGAGAGCCCTAAGGAAGCTGAAGCTTTGGGGATACTTAAAGCCTGCTTAGTTGCTCAAAATAATTCATATCACAATGTTACTATAGAGAGTGATTGTAAGCAAGTGATAGGTCTTTTAGAGAATAGGCTTTCGTTTGAATCTCCCATAATTTGTAATATTATTAAGAGTATTTATCTAGTTTCTGAAAACATTAAACCTACTTTTCGATGGATTCATCGTAGTAGAAATAAGTTAGCCGATGGGGTAGCCAAACATAAGCTTTGTGGCAATATGTTAGGCTCGTGTCTGGACACGTACCCAAGTAGGCTAGCTAAAATTATCTTAGATGAAACTGTTCCTTCGGGAATTGGTTGAGTTGTAATAAGTTTATTTATATGAAGTAAGGATTGGAACAAAAAAAAAAATAGAAAAAAACAAAACAAAAACTAATAAACACACGCGCGCGTCCGTGAAATTTTTTTAAAATCGTCATAACTAATTCTAAAAAAATAAAAAAAATAAAAAATTATATATTTGGATAAAGCAAATTGATATTTACGTCTATGATTTTTTTCGGAATTTTCGGAATTTTTTGGTGTTTTTTTGATTTTTTTTAATTCGCAATACTGAATTTGTTTTCCGCAAGACACGAATTCACTGTTTAAAACATGTTCTGCGAATTAAAAAATTAAAAAAAATCAAAAAAACTAAAAAATTCAGAAAATTCCGAAAAAAAAAATCATAGACGTAAATATTAATTTGATTTATCCAAATATGATTTTTTTCGATTTTTCTGATTTTTTTTGAATTAGTTATGGCGATTTTAAAAAAAATTCACAGACGCGCGCGTGTGATGAAATTAGTAGTAGGTGGTGGTGGTGGTGGTGGTGGTGGTGGTGATAGTGGTGGTTGTGGTGGTGGAGGTGGTGGTGGTTGTGGTGGTGGAGGTGGTGATGGTTTTGGTGGCTGTAGTGGTGGAGGTGGTGGAAATACCCTATTATTTGTTTAAGATTTAAAAATAAATATTGTATTAAAAATAAAATAATATATTTAATAATAAGGATAGTATAGGTATAAAAAATATAAAGGGGACGTTTTCTATAAATAATTGTTCTATTAGGCATTTATCTCTAAATAAGAAAATTAGAGGCTTAAAAAAATTAAAGGCATCATTAAGGAGACATTTATCTCTAATTATCCCTTTTTTTTTAAGACTTTTGTGACGATTTTTTTTAATTACGGCTATTTATTACGATCTATTTACAGGTGAGACTAGGGCTGCAAATGAACCAAGCCGCTCGCGAGTAGCTCGAGCTCGGCTCGGAGAAAAGCTCGTTCGAGATCGGCTCGAATGTAAACAAACTCAAGCTCAAGCTCCATTTTAAGCTCGATACATAAACGAGCCTGCTCGAGCTCGGCTCGTGAGCTCGTTTATAATTATGAATTGTAAATTAAAATAAATTGTCTACTTATAAATATATTATTAAACCTTCAATATCTAATTGGATATTTTTAATTTCTTTAGACATTTATTTTTCATTAGTGTTATGTTTCATATTTTCATACCACACACTCATGAAAGTCTCATTTCAACCATAAAAAACAAATTGTTCATGAGCAACTCGTGCTCGACTTTAAAAAAGATTGTTCAATTAGTTAAACAAACAAGTTCTAACATTTCTGAATTGGATGATTGGAAGCTCGGGCTCGGCTCGTTTAAATTTGAGCTCAGCTCGGTCCGGCTCGTTTAAATTTGAGTTCGGCTCGGCTCGGCTCGGCTCGAGAAATTAACAAACCAAGCCTGTACATTTAGTATTCGGCTCGGCTCGGCTCGTTTGCAGCCCTAGGTGAGACACAAGAGAGCTGCCTCTGAGACTCTAATGCCAGAACATGGACCAAAGCATTCGAGGGCATGATAGGAAATTTCTTACGGAAATTTCTCGGATTGTATATATTTTCATCTTAGCATAGAGTGATTATCTTTGTGATAAATTGATAGGTAAAATGTTTAATTACTCTTGTGAACATATGTACATTTTGGATGCGTAAAAGCGGCTATTTGAAACTTTTATTATATCCACTTAGAACTATAAGTTGCGTTTTTAGTCAACAAATTTAAATTTTTTGTGACACTTGGTTTGCAAGAAGAACTATACTGCAGAGATATTTAATCGCCAAATATAAAGTTTTAGTGACACTTGGTTTGCAAGATAGCTAATGAGATTGGAAATTTCTCGAATATATTGACTGTTTTGACAAAAAAAAAACCAAATTAAATTAAGAATCTAACCAAATGATGAATAAGAAGTACGAACTTGAAGATAAATAAACAAAAGATTTATTAATTGCATTTGCATTTTGGCTGTTAACACTTATCAATTTAACAAAAGATTCAAACTTGCATTAATAAACACACTTATAAATAACTCCTTTACACAAATAATAAACAAACGAGGACGTAACAACCTTAACAAATCCCATACAACTTGATTTTTCAAAAATCAAATAGGAAAAAACGCCTCATTAATTATTTCACAAAAATTGAAAATACTAAAAGGAACTGGTCTTTCATAAACATACATATAGTCAACACTGATAAGAAATATATAACCATCCGATTATATGATGGAATATTTTTAGACTTTGATCCTACTGAACAAGAGGTGAAGACATTCCAGAACGAGGTGACATAATATTTGATCCCTTAATAATATCCTCTAATCGACGAAACGATAAGCTAATTTCAAGTTTGCTTCTTCGACGCTGTTTCTTAGCTTTGGTCTCTAAAACCTTATTTTGCATCACGAAACTTCGAATCCTTCTTAAAGCAATACCCATCGTTTCATCGTCCATGTTTGCAAAACACACTCTAAACCAACCTGGTTCTGAGCAATGAAATGAAGATCCAGGTGAAACATTAAGCTTCACTTCATTAATTACCATTTTCCATAGCTCCATTTCAGCTTCGAAACTCGATTCTTTAAGTAGTCTTCTTAAATCCATCCATAAAAATAATCCAGCACTACTTTTTAAACTCCCAATCCCAACTTGAGAAAGTCCTTTACTAAAAACATCATGCCTAGTCGCTAATCTTTCCGAGCTTTTCGCGATAAAATTATCCACGAAAATCTCATCGGATAACATTGTCGCTATTAATTTCTGTGTCTGAGTCGAAACTAATCCGAAACTCGACATTTTCCTCGCACAATTTACCACTAAATCATTATACGAATAAATAATCCCGACTCTAAATCCAGGAAATCCTAAATCTTTCGACAAGCTATAAACAATGTGGATTAAATCGCGATTACATTCATGATTTTCCTCGAGTATTTCAGCTATGCTGATAAATCCAGGCTCGTTAAAAACTGTCGCAGCGTAAATTTCGTCGCATATAAGATGAATAGTTTTCTCGTTAACGAATTGTAGAGCTTCTTGTAAAGTTTCCTTATCCATTACAGTACCTAATGGATTCGAAGGATTGTTTAATAACAATCCCTTTACTTTAATATTAGATTCTTGAGCTTTATTATATGCAGCTTCTAATGCGTTTTTAGTTAACTTGAAATCATTTGAACTCTCGCAAATAACTGGTAAAAGTTGTACTCCTGTTCTCCATCTCAAATCTCGATCAAAACTGTATAACAAGAATCGTATGAGTTTTTCGTACTTGAATTCGAGAAAAATAGTTGCGAAACTTAAGAAAGAAAACTTACCCTGGATAATAAGGTGTTGGAACAAGAAAAGCTTCTCCATGATTAGCTAAACAGAAAGCTAACGATTCATGCGCTCCTGTAGCGCCTCCACTCATAACAATACGATCAGGGTTAAATGTAACTTTATCTCCTCGTACTTTCTCCATAAATTTCGCAACAGCCTGTAAATACATACAAAGTGATACGTTAGAAAATTTACTTGACACAAACATAGAAAGTTTCTTGTTTCTTACGTTTCTAAACTCTGGTAAGCCATGATAATCCTGGAAAATAGCAATGTCTTTGAAGTCATTCACTCCTTCAACTGTACAAATGGAAGCTTTCGGGTTTTTTTTAATCCATTCTTGGATTAAATCAAAGCAAAGCTGCAGAAAAAACAACGAAGTTCATTCAGATTAATTCTACAATGAAATAAAACTGTGTACTGAAAGAATAAAGAGTGTATATATATATATAGTACCTGGTTTTCTGCTAAACCCATTTGAATAACACCATTTGGATTTTCAGTTGAGTGATAAGGATCATTATCGTAAGCTTTCCAACCATCAAAGTATGGAGAGTTTTCACCATGTCCATCGTTTGTTGCTATTTTAGACAAAAGTTCTTGTTGTTTGCTCATTTCAATAGTCATCATTGTGTCTATAAATGTTTTGCAAATGCGAATACTGAAAAATAATGAAGTTGTGAAATTCGTTAATGCTATAAGATGAGTGTTCGACTATGTATATATATAGTGGATATAGAAGAATGCAGGAGGGTATAAAAGGAAACTAAGTTTCCAGGAAAGAACATTTACCTTAAACCTTATCGAGAATTGACTTAATTAGATTAAGAAAGTGATATACCATAAAAGAAGTGGATATTAAAAAGTCATTAATAGCTGTTTAGAATCTATACGGTCAGTACTTGGGGTTGACAAGTGTCTTAGGCCTTAGGATGTCCACATTAGTGGTCTCCAAACTAAACACTCCGGTGGACTAAAGCATATAAGCAATTTAACCGAGTGTCTTTTCATCTCGTCATAATGATTTTGGGGTATATATTCATTACTCTTATTTTGTGTAGAAATTACTCGATTTATTATCACGCTATTATCAGTGTGATAATATTGTGATAATCAAGAATGATACTTTTAACGCTTTAATTTTGGTATATTTTATTCGTCTACAATTATTTGTTCTATTTTTTGTTTCATAAGGATAAAAAGAAATATAAAATGCATCTTTTCTTACTATATTAACTTTATTTATTAAGTATAATATCATTTATTGCAACAATATTATTTGCTAATTTATTAAGAGTGATATTGGAAAAGTCGGGAAAAAAATGTATTGATAATGTAAATAGACAAATATTGTTATACACCTCCTTTTAGAAAAAAAGACAAATAAAAGTAGACTAAAGGAATATCATTATGTGTTGCGGTATTATGAGTGGAGAAACAATCAATTGTGGAAGATATCTTGTATAAACATTCACATGTACATTGTATAAACATTCACATGTACAGTATAACTAAGTTAAAAGCTCTATTATCAAGGTTATCGTTTGGATATTAAAAAGTGTTACATTTCATGTTTTACCTTTTTTTTTTAATGTATGGGTGTCCGGGCCAGCTTACGCGCACCACGACTATTCCCATAGGAAATAAATATACACGCCTCCTCATGCATACTCCCACTTAATCAGAACTAGGTTACCCATGTTCAGGGAGGGGACTCGAACCTTGCACCTCTTGCTTACCCCCTTTAAGGGCTCAAAAAATAACAAGACTGAGGGGATTCGAACCCTGTACCTCCTAGATGAGAGACAAAATCCTGGTCATTGAGTTAGTCCTAATGGTTATTTCATGTTTTACCCTTGATTAGACATTACCCCTTTATTGTTTAACGTTTTATATTTAGACCTTATTCGTCGAAAGATTTTTGTAAATTACTTTTAATATATGTCATTTTTATAGAAAAAAAATACAACTTTATTGACCAATTAACAAATCCGAATGTAATGAAAAGAATTAGATTAAATATAACACTTCTATATATCACACTTTGTGCTTATTATTAATATTGTGTTAGTTGAGATGTCCCTTGAATTCTGTTTTTCAGACATAATTTCATTCGATAAAAACATAGATCCAAACAAACACATATCTCAATATCATCAATGTATGTTCATGGTTTTCATCCCACAAAAGTTAAGAGAAACATGCATATGCAAAGAAATTTGACTTAACCTTGTGGCCCTAAACCAACCCTCTAGTGGAACAAGAACCTCACAAACAATTTTTGCTCAAAGAAACATATATGTTTGTCGAATAATTCGCAAGTACTGTAAACCAAAGAAACAATCAAATAACATGTATCACGTCGTCAAATAGAAAGGTGAGTAGCTCCGCAATTATGTGAGAAGATTCAATAAAGATAATGTATACATCCCCAATGCAATGTAACGACAACTATCCCTATTTTTTGAAAAAGTTGTTTGCTCACTTTTCTCAAAAAATTAATAAAGTACACGTGTAAAGATATAGGGGAAGACTTACTAAGTGTATGTTTGGATTAAAGAGAGATAGTATAGTAAATGATAGGAAAGAAAAGTTTAGTAAATGATTGGAAAAGAGAGTATTAAATCTTGTTTGGTTTAGATAAAAATAAAGGGAAGAATTTTATTAAAGGATTACATATATTTGGCGTTTGGATTAGAAGAATAATGAAAGGAGGGGATTCTTTTATAACTAAATGACTTTTATACCCTTAGTAATGTATCTTATATATAAAGAATAGGGATAATTTGGACATTATGACATAATAAAAAAATCTTTCTCTTCTAATAAAACCAAATTGGAGGGATTGAATATATAGTATAGTACGGGATTAGAAGAACCCTTTAATAAACTTTCTCCTGTACTTATTTCTAATCCAAACAAGGAAGAGGGTTATTATTATCGTTTAATATAATCATATCCCTTCCAATCCCCCAATCCAAATAGACCCTAAGGCTTGGGCCGTTATCAAGTGGGAGGAATATGAAGTAAATCTCTGACCATCACCTCTCGATCCAATCAAATAGATGATTGTTGCATTCTCCAACTTGAATGACTTGATTAAACATAGAAGGCTTACACAATTTTCAAATTCTTATCCTTACCATCCTCATCGTTGTACTCGTAAAATATCTACTTCGACATCTTCCTCGGTAGGATGGTCTCGTAAATTTTTCTTCCACAAATCAATTTACTTATTCAAATCACTATTTATATATCCAATTTTATTTGTTTAAGTTTCTATAATAGAGTGTGTAATATATATATATATATATACTAGGTTTTGCCCGTGCCTGAAGTCACTTAGGGAAAAAAAAATCAATCAATCGTCAATTTTTCTTATTTTAAGTTGGCACGCTGAGAAGCTAAGATATAATAAAAAATGCACCAAGATCGTGTATTAAATAGAATGTGTAACTTAATCCCGTAATTACCAAATAATGTAGCACGTTCACAGTGTACTATGAAACTTATGTTTGAGTCAATAATTGAAGGAAACACGTTATTATAAGCATGATAAATAAACAAAATTAAGGTTATTATACATATTGAATATGAAAGCAACACGAATAATCATAACATCAGTGTATAATTTATCAAACATACATGCAATACTTTAAAAAACACAAACTATTCAACATTTTAACAGAACTAAAATGTTTCAATCATACATCGTCAAACTTTAACTGGAATACAAAGAAGTCATAACTCTATAAAAGGAATCTGTGTCAACGTACACATATCATCCCATTGGAGAAACCTGAAAATACATAATATTAGTTATACTATAATGAGACGAACAAAAATATACACTTAATCACTATTCGCATACCTTTAGGATACACTAAATCAAAATTTCTGGGTACACAATATTAGCCGTGGTTTGATCATTTTCAGGAAGAAGCAAACTTATGCGACCATAACTCGTGCATCTAGATAAAGCAATATACAGTTGAGCATGACTAAATACAGGAATGCGCAAATCGATTCCAACAAATTTCACAGATTGACCTTGTGATTTATTGATTGTCATAGCATAACATAAACGAACGGGAAACTGCCTCCTGGTCATCTTTAAAGGTATATCGGAAGAAGAAAGCGTCAAAGATATTCTTGGAATGAATACCAAATTACCAGATTTATCACCGTTCAAAATCATGGCTTCAATGACACGCGTCGAACACCTGACAACCATCAACCTCGTGTCGTTACACAATCCGTCCTTTGGCGCAATATTTCTTAACAACATGATAGGAGCAACAACTTTCAAATCCAATCTGAAGGGAGGTAACCCACTCGGATTCAATTAATATAAAAATTCGTTGTGATATCGAGTCGTTATAGATTTATCTACTTGATCCTTTTCATGCATAGTATCAGCTGCAAGATACGTTTGTTGTATTCCAGGGAAAATCGCAAGTGCGAGGCTGTTGATTTCACTAACATCATCATTTCGTGGGGAGAGTATAGTGCGCTCATTAAGATACGTGTGAGTTACAGTTCCACGGTCATGGAGGAGGGGATACGTAGTAGATATCAGATTGCTCAAGTCTTTGCACTTGCGAACTGTTGTTGGAAACATGTTGGTCATAATGGTCTTCAATCATCGTTAATTCAACGTCATCAAGTAAACTTTCCAGTTCTGACAAACTGACCATCGTATTGAGTCGTGGAAGAATACTTTTCACAGGCCAATTAGATGGGAGTGTGGAAACAATCACGTATAACAAAGCGGGCAAATCTAAAGGATAGTTATCTCTCTTAAAGGCGTTATATCGTAATTATTTTCTTTTTATGTGTATGTACACATCGTGTGTTATATTCATTGGCGCACTAATAAACTCATACCACCTAAGATAACTTTCATAAACTTCGCCAGACTCATAATAGACATCCATAGACATTTCTATCATGTTGATTGTTTCCATTTCTTATTTATTTTAAGCCTGCAAAAAGTTATTTTATTAGTTTGTTTTTTACTCTAATTCCTTTGATTTATTAGTCATTTAGTTAATTTTGTATATATAATAAATAATGTAATATAACCAATTAAAAATTTTGCATACCATTTAAGAAATATAATGAATAAACTTTAATAAGTCAAACTCTGTTAATTAGCTTAAAATAAATAAGAAATGACTTTTAAAATTTTTTTAGGGCTTGAGATAGAGATTTAATGTATATATTTGGTTTTATACTTATAATTATATACAAATTTCTATCTTAATACAATAAATCTCAATACAATACAATTTCTAGATATCGGCATGGTTAAGGCTTACTTGAGAAACTTATGAACTGTTTTAGGATGTTGCAAGAAGTATTACGAAAGTAGTTGTAAGAGAATCTCGAGCTCAAGATCTTCGAAATGAAATTCTTAATTCTGAGAAGTAAGTTTATTTTAAAATCTCATTAATTTATATTTTATTAACTAATTTATTTATTTCATCAGGTCGAAGGCACATTTTCAAGATAATCCAAAGGATTTAGGTATATTTATTGGTGTTATAATTTTCGTAAAGTAGAATTAATCTTATGTAATGTTATATATATATACAGATTTATTTAAAAATATGATAAGGTTTTAAGTAAGAATAAAGCTGCACCTCATTTACGTGAAGTACCTGAGTATTTACTGGACCCCACAACACAAAAGAAGCTAGTAAAACTGTGAAGCTTGCTAGAGCTGCTATGGGAAATACTAATACTAATATTTCATGGCGTAATAAAGGTTTTAAGGGGAAATTTAAAAAAAGTAAAAATCCTTTAAAAACATTTTCTGCTGAGGTATGTTTGTTTGTTTAATCGTATTTTGTTAAAGAAGGGGATTCAGGTCATAAACATAAGAAGAAACACACGGTTAAGGCTCACAGAATACTTTCAAACACACACTCTAAAACAGTTCACATAATACTTAATACAATTTCTATCTTAATACAATAAATCTCTAACCTTAACCTGTTTAAATATTACAATTCAAATCAAATAAGACGAATGATATTACAATAAAACTATAATTGTGTATGCGAATGTTTAACAATTTAATAACATAATACAATTTCTATACTATATGCGAAAATTTAAAATATTATAATGGAAAAAAAAAGGATAATTTTACATTGAAAACTACTAACCTTAGTTCGAACGTGTGAAGGTTTGAGAAGTAGGAAGTTCGAAAATATTTAAGTGATTTAGAAAAGTTGGATGGTTTATAAATGAATTTGGTATCGTATTATATAGATGAAAATTTTGTTTTAAGAAAAGCTAATTTACGAAAATCAAGGAAAGTATCATATCTATATTATGTTCGAACTAATTTAGTGAAGTTTTGACTAATATATTTTCTTAAAATAGTTGTAGGATACTTATATATAGATAACTAAAAATAAAAAAAGTAAATTTAAATGAAATCTTTCCTAAATGGTAAAATGAAGGAAATGTAATAATATATTAGACAACTCCTTGATTAGCGCTCCTTGATTTCTGAGCCATGATTTCTGGTCCATTTGCGCCAATTTCTCCAAAAGGATATTTTCTGCATGAAATTCAAAAATTAAGTTAGTCAGCTACATAAAATCATTCGCAATATAATATAGAAATTTATTAGTCGAGTACTAATACCTTTTGTTTGCAGCAGTATTGCCAAGTATGTAATTCCACACGCATACCTGTATGTGAAACATTGATAAAATAATTAATTAATCCAAAAGATAAGGGACTAAAATGTAAATAAATTAATCGTAACAAACAAATTTACAATTTAGTGTTACAATTATTACCTAATAGTCCCTATAGTATATGAAAAATACATTACATGTCCCTTATATTGTGAAAATCGTAATAAATATCTTTGATTTTATTTAGGTAATTGCACTATAGGTCCCCATATTGTGAAAAAATTGCATTACAGGCCCCTAAATTTAGAAAATCATAGTAAAAACTATTTTTTCAAGGTAATAGCATTGTAGGTCACTATATTGTAAAAAAATTTATTACAGGTCCCTAAATAATGAAAACATTGTACTAAAATCCCTATAATATATACAAAATGCATTACATGTCCCTATATTATGAAATCATACTACAATTTCGTGTTACAATTATTACATGTTCAGGGGCTAAAGTGCAAATGACTGAGGTTTTATCATTAGCAAGGTAACTGCAGAAAAAATAAATTAACATTTGTATTGCTTAACAAAATGATTAAATAAATTATACTACTTACTTGAAACTGCAGAAAAAAGCTTTAAAAAATTTAACCACGTTATTAGTAGCAAGGTAACTGCAGAAAAAAGAATTTAGAATCAAGAAATTAGAAAAAAGAAATTAGCATAGAGGTAACTGCTAGACTAATGAAATTAACATTCGTATTGCCATTTCTGCATAACACAATTAGAATCAAGTTATCAGAGAACGTAGAATCGAGATATTAGAATCGAGAAATTAGAGAAATAAGAATCGAAGAATCGAGAAATACCTGGATAAGATTGAGAATGGTTTACAATGTTTGAGAATGTCTTCGAGCGACGGTGATGGAGAATGGTTTTCAAGCGGCGGTGATGGAAGGTCTTCGAACCCCAGAGAATGGTTCTCGATTTGGGTAGAGAATGGTCTTCGAACGGCGTTGATGGAGAAGGGTTCGAGCGGCGTTGTCTTCGAACGACGATGGAGAAGGGTTCGAGCGGCGTTGATGGAGAAGGGTTCGAGCGGCGTTGATGGAGAAGGGTTCGAGCGACGTTGATGGAGAAGGGTTCGAGCGGCGTTGATGGAGAAGGGTTCGAGCGGCGATGGAGAAGGGTTCGAGCGGCGATCGATGATGGTGGTGGGAGAAATAGTGGGTAAAGGATGATGGCGTGATGGAGAACGGATGATGGCGGTGATGGAAAATGGTTCGAGCTGCCAGATGGATGATGGTGGTGGGAAAAGGTAGTCGTGATGGATGATGGTGGTGGGAGAAATGTTTCGTGAGTGATTGTGGAGTGAATGAGGGTCTTCGGTTTTTTTTAGTTTTGTATTGTTTATCTTTTGCTTTTTTTTTAAAAAAAAAAATATTTTAAGCGGTGTTGTGTATTTTAAAAAAAAAGTGGGGCCAGAAATCGATCCTGGCCACCACTTATGTTTTGCCAGAATCGATCATGGCCACCACTTAAGTGCGTAAATCAAGACCGTAGGAAAAACTTCGTAATATAATATAGATATATTCTTTTTTTTTTCAATAATTAGATACTTTATGGGGTATTTGTTAATAAAATTCTCATAAAAGTACTTAATTGTAAAATTAAGCCTTCAATAATTTATTTTATAAAACAAATGCCTAATGAAATAATTATTTATATAAAACATCTCCTTTATATTTTTTATACCTTTACTACCCTGATTATTAAATATATTATTTTTGTTTTTAAATATCAAACAAATAATATGGTACCTCCACCACCACCACCACCACCACCACCGCTACCATGTATTTAACCACCACTACAGTCACCACAACCACCACCACCTCCACCACCACCGCCTACTACTAATTCCATCACACACTCGCGCGTCCGTGATTTATTTTTTAAAAACGTCATAACTAATTCTAAAAAAATAAATAAAAATAAAAAATTTACATTTTTGGATAAAGCAAATTAATATTTACGTCTACGATTTTTTCTTTTGATTCTTTTGTTTTTTTTTTAAAAACCGCAGACACGAAATTCACTGCTCGAAATAGTAATTTTTTTTCCGCAACCATGAAATTCAATGTTTTAAACAGTGAATTTCGTATATGCGAAAAAAATCCAATAAATTTAAAGGAAAAATCATATACGTAAATATTAATTTGCTTTATCCAGATATGTAAATTTTATTTTTCTGATTCTTTTAGAATTAGTTATGACAATTTTAAAAAATATTCACAGACGCGCGCGTGTATGATGGAATTGGTAGTAGGTGGTAGTGGTGGTTGTGGTTGTTGTGGTGGTGGTTGAGGTTGTAGTGGCGGTGGTGGTTGTGGTGGTGGTATTAATAGGTTGATTGTGGTACTTGTGGTGGTGGGGTGGTGCTTGTGGGGTGGTGGGTGGTTGTGGTGGGGTAGTGGTGGTGGGAAGTTGTAATCTGGTGGTTAAATGATAAATAATAGAATAATTAAAATAATTATATAAAATTATTTTTATTAAAAGATGTTTTTAATAAATGATTGTATTAGAGGATATTTTAACAAATATAGATAAATAGCCCATACTTTATTCTAATTTTTCATTATTATTTTTAATTAAATAATAGAAAGAATAGTATTATATTATACATAAAATAGAATTAGAGTATTAATTATTATTTTAGCCTTTATATTAAAAAGTTGGAAAATGGAATATTACGAAACGAAACACTCATTATCTACTCCTTGTTGTCGGTGCACTGGTGCTAGTCAAAATGTTCTCATCCTATAAAAAATCATCTTTATCCAAATTACGAATACAATTTAATCATAAACATGAGATTTCCTTCATGCATGGTTATATGTAGAAAGAAACGTGAATAACGATTTCTAACTCTGCGTTTTCTTCATGAAATTCCTGAATTAGAAAAACAATAGTACCGCCCTAATCATGAGACAAAATTGATTTCCTTCATTGTAATTAAACATCTGTTTTTCACACGTAATGTTTTTTGGCACCGCATATGCACGTTATTTCTGATCTAATTTTAAATGTTGCATGTGAATTGTTAAAGCAAAATGAGAAACAGCAAAGCTTTAGCAAAAAAAGCTATAAAAGCTGATATGAAAGAAAAAAAAAGGTGAAACAGATAATACAAATAATAAAGTTTATAAAATGAATGATATGAAATGGCAACCCTCTCCTAACAATTGGTATAAAATTAACTACTCTCTCCGTCCACAAATGTTTGTCATACATTTTTTTTCACATAGATTAAAAAAAGCAATTAATGCCTTCTACTTTTACTAAATTATCCTCAACTAACTATTTAATGATTAAGAAAAGTAATTAATGCCTTCTACTTTTTGAAAATTAAATAAAGGTAAACTTGGTAGAACATGTAAAAAAGTTTCTTGATATTTTAAAATGACAACCTTTTGTGGACATCCATTTTTAAAAATTGTGACAAACATTTGTGGACGGAGGGAGTATGATGCATCTTTTAAATGTACTAAATCGAAAATTGTTTGTATTGTTAGGGATAGTAAAGGTAAAGTTATCAAATATTGCGCATGGGAGATAGGTGCAGAAAATGCTATGGAGGCTGAAACTTTTGGAGTCCTTAAAGCTTGTCTATGGGTAAAGGAGTTCAATAATATTTCGTGTATTATTGAAAACGATTGCAAGGCTATCATGGAAGCTCTTTCATCTTTTTCTCCCATTGTTAGCAATAGGCTTAAAAATATCATATGTAGTATTTATTTAATTTCTGAATTTTGTAGTCCTATTTTCTCTTGTATTTCGAGAAATCAAAACTTAGTTGTTGATTGGTTAACCAAGTACTCGCCTCTAAGCAATAGTTTAGGTTATGTTGGTGAATCTATTCCTAACCAATTAGCGCAACTAATAGCAAACGATGCCGCTCCTTCGAGAGTTGGGTGAAACTTTGTAATTCTTTTATTATTATGAAGGAAAGTTGTTAGAACAAAAAAAAAATAAAAGATAAGCATCGTTAGAAATATGAACATTCATTCTTTTCTTTTTTTCCAAAATCTTTCAAACATGAACATTCATTCACGTACGCATTTATTGACATTTTTATAAAGTTATCCTTAAATCTCCAGCACGAGTAGTTTTTTCTAAACAAAAACAAAGATTTTATTTTAAAAAATACAAGAAGAACTTAAGATCATGGAACATTGATTTTACTTTGAGTTAAAACAAAAAAAGTTAAGCCTTCATGAAATAGGGGATTATTATACTATTCTCAAAAGACTTCAACCATATTTATCTCGGATTATATATCTCGATAACCTGTCATGTTGGTCCATATATGTCAACTTAAATTCATTTGAGAAATGAGAAATGTTACATAGTAAAGCCGAGCAAATCAAAACTAAGGAACAAAATTAAACCCAAAAAAAAAACCGAATCGAAAATAAGAAAATTCGATGGTTATTATTTTCTTATTTCCGGTTTGATTTGATATAATACATAATTTCGAATCGAAAAAACGAAAATAAACTTAATCATGGCTGAGCATCTATTGCAGTGGTTGGTTTTGGGTCTCTAGTCTCTACTAATCGTGTCATATATGTCTCCATTAATTGTTCTAATAAAAATTACTAATGTTTTTACCGATCTTTTGACCTTAGTGTTATGTTAAAAAAAGAAAAACATTCTTTTGGATAATCATGTCTCTGTTTTATTTTGGTGACAAGTAACTAAGTAAGAGAATGATAAGAATTACTTATTACTCTTTAAGTTGATGTAATGCTGATTAATTTTGGATAAAATTATATGAACTTTCACTTATATGAATATAAAGAGTTAATGCTTTAACCAAACAATTTGATCGATCGTTCAACACTTGGCCTCCTGTTATGTTATTGCCATCTTAATTGATCGAACAACAATCTTTTGACTTTGACGGCAAATGATGTTACATTTCTCGCGAATTTAAGATGATAATGATGTTACAATTCTTGAAAATAAATGTAAGATACCAAATATTTCTATAAAATGTTCTTCAATCTTTTATCTTTGACAGTTAAATTCAAAATTTTACATAATAAACAATGCGAAACATGTTGAAATTAATAAATAATAGACAATTTATTTTATTAATTCATTTATATTCTTAGAAGAATTAGAAGAGATTTTGTGTGTACAATTAGTCACACATTATAATTTAAGGAAAAAACCATTGAAATTATCTAATTTCAAATAATTCCTTATTCGATTAATGGTTCTTTATTTTAGTTGTTACGCGAGTTACTAAAACTTGGTAAAGAAAAAAACGGCTAGCTTTAAATGAGCATTGATGAGGCATTTTTTGACGGTTTTTTGTCTTGTAGTTTCCTCTATAAATTGTGACTTTATCACTTGCATTTTTAGAGTAGAGAAAACAAAACTATTCTTGAGAGAATGGAAAAAATATTGTAGAGAGAATAGAAAGAAAAAAACATTTCTAGAGAAAATAAAAAAACTATTCTAGAGAGAATAGAAAAAATTATTCTAGAGGGAATATAGAAGAAACTTAATTAAAAAAAAACTACTATCTACTCTCTTCTTTTCTCATGTTCTAATATTTTCTAGATTAGAGTAGAATTATTGTTAGAGATACCAGTGCTACCGGAATATCTTTTTAACGCAAATTTTGTATACTATGTAGTAGTTCTTTTCTTGAAATTTCGTGTAAGTTTCGTTATTTTCAATTCATTGTAATAGAATAGTATTACCTTTAATTGAGAATTATTTCGTTTACTATATTTTGAAATTCCATTTCTCTATTTTTAAACTAGTGATATTGTTATTTTTCCAACAAAACATACTATCCCCATGTTACAATAAAATCATAGTAGTTCATTTAGTTTCCACAGGGAAAGTATCAAAACGAATCAAGTTAACTAATCGAATAAGAGGTAAAGACTACCAATTATAAGCAAGTGTTTTTGAAATAGCATTTCAACAATCCAATCAGCTGCCGAACATATCTTCCTTGGGATGTGAAGAAAGCTAGTAATTGAGACTTTTAACGGTTTTTGAATATTAACAAAGATCAAAAAAAGATGATGATTTCGAAATTATGTTCTATTTATAAGTGGTAACATGAGATTTGCGCAATCATTCTTTAGTGTGATATGGTGATTTGGATGGTTGCAACTCTATGAACTGCATATCTTATGCCGATTGCTTAGTTTCTTCCGATGAGTTTCTCAAAAATATTCAAGAGTATCTTTTCAAACGATGGTATTCCCTTTTACTAAATAAGCAAGTAGTTGCAGCTTAGTTAGAGTCTTTATGATAAAAAGTATCAACATTAACTGCAATGTAATTGTTAATATGATTATGATCCTGATCAGTTATCAAATTATTATTTGGTATCACTTGAATTTAAAATATTTTTTATCAGTACTCATGCATTTTTCATATTCGTCATAAGCTTTGTAGGTCAAGTCAAGTGTAATTAAAGGTTGTATAATAGTGTTCTCAAAACCCAAAGAACCCGGACAATAAGCTTGTTATGCTTTCTATTAAAATCATCATCTGAAATTTTTTGATCGATAAGAAATTGCATCCACATATCAAGTCTAGATGTTTTTTAGTGGTTGAAGGAAAACCAAAAGATGTAGAAAACTAGGTAGCTCTAGAGTTATCACATTTGAAAAAAAAGGTGTTTGATTGGTTCAAAATTCATATTGCAGATGTTAAAAGTGCTATAAGTGCAAATTTTCTTATTTATTTTGTTCAGCTGCCAAGGAATTTGATATTTCTCTCCAGAGAAAGTTTTAATTTTTGGTGGTAAGTTTAGTTTCCAAATAGTGTTTCAGAAATTATCATTAGGTTTAAAAGAGATTGATAGATTGAATTTTGTATCTTCTCTGTATCTATAAGGTTTTACTGGACTTATTATTGTAAATACCTTTGCATGTTAGATTTTCCTCTTTAGATGGCTTCCAAATGTAAGTGTCCTCAGTTGGCTGAATAGTTGTGTTGATCTAGCATATACTCTCAGCCTTATCAAGATTAAAAGTATCAAGACTAGGTTTTTAATCCAACTGTTGTTATCCATTTTAAGAAGTTCAAGAAATTTAACAAGCGCTGTGTTATTCAAGTTTAGTGGTTTTTCATTATTTGTAAATCATCTAACCAAATGTTGAATGTTTTTTCATTGCCAACAGTCTATTTAACATATTTTATAAAAGTGTCTCATCCTTTTAGTAAACTTTTCCATGTCCAAGATGGTTTATATCCAAAATCTACGGTAAAAGTGGGAGAAGTAAATGCCTTTAATAATTTTATAAACAAGTAAGTTCTTTTTTATATTAATCTTCCAAGCAGTTGAAGCAAGAACATAATCTTCACCTGTGAAAAAAAATTTAAACCCCATTCCTCCATCATATTCTGATATTTCCATAAGATTCCAATTCTTCCATTCAATTCTATTTTTACCTTTACTTCCCCACCAAAAATTAGCATTAAGTTTTTTCTTCAATTACAAGTATTAATTGGTATATGTAAGATTGGCATAGTGTAAATCGGTATAGCTTGTATAATTTATTTTATGAGTGTTTATTTCCTCCTTTAGAGAGTAAATTAGAGTTCTAGCATCCAAGTTTATCTAATACTCTATCTATTATGTATTCTAAAGCTTTTGATTTTTATCTCCCCTAGTCTGAGGTAAAACCAAGATAAGTACCTAAGATTGTGGGGTGATACAATCTAAGTATACTATGAATAACTCCACTTTTGTTCAGATTAAGAGTTTAACCTGATGCAAAACTATATGAATTCATAAACCCATTGAAATATTCAAATTCTTCTCGTGTTGCTTTTAGGAAAAAAAAGTTGTCGTCAGCAAATAAGTTGTGAGTTAACTTTAGACAATTTTTTGCAAGTTTTATGCCATGGATCATATTTTTCTTAATTTTGTTAATTATAAGTGCAATTAAAGCTTATGTTACAATACAAAAGAGGACGAGAGACAAGGGATCCCATTGGTTATATGAGTTCCATTAGTTATGACACTATAAGAGACTGTGGTAACACATTGTTTGATCCAAGAAATACATAAATCTAGAAACCCCAAGATTCTTCATGACATCAAATAAAAATCTCATTCAATATGTTCAAAAGTTTTTGAGATATCTGCTTTGATTGTTTTTGTATAGTTTTGAGAGTTTTTAGTTTTTTTAGATAGTGTACAACTTCATGAGCTATGATAAGGGTCTCTTTTATTGATCTACCTATTATAAAATTTGCTTGTTCTTCAGAGACAACTATACACTTAAAGGTTCTAATCTATCAATAAAAATAATAACTAAGATTTTGTATATGAAAGTTGGACAACTAATAGGTCTAAAGTTCTCAATTATTGTTGGGTTTTCAATACTTAGAATAAGTGTTATATAAGTTTATTGATTGAAGTAAGTTTTTTTTTATTACAAAGAATGTCTAGGAAACCTTTCATAAGGTCAAGACTAATAGTATGGAAACGTTATTTGTAGAAACTATCAGAGTAGCCATTAGGTCCAGGTGCTTTATTTGCACCTAGATTTCAAATAATTTTTTTTGCTACAACATGTTGTACTAGCCTTTCAAGCAGTTTGTTCATATCATGTGTGGCTGAGCTCTTAAACTTTTTTCAATAATAGATTGATAATCTCTTTTTATTTTTCTAGTATAAGAATTTATAAAGTGTTCATATCATGTGTTGCAGACGGCAAACCAGCTAGTATAAGAATTTATAAAGTATCACTCTAATTGCCCGTAAGGGATTTAGTATGATTACTGAATCCCGGTTAATGTGAATTTATCAATTTTAACCTTATCAAATAGATTTTCCCTAACTAGAGCACTCAGGTAAATTCGATTGTCCTAAACTCACTTTTTCCCATAAAAATTAGTATTGTAATTTAGTCCTCATAATCTTGTTAATTGCTTGCATTTTATCCTTTACTTTTGTAGTAGCGTAATTCGATCAATCAATCCTTTACCTATTTGTCTTTCCTCATAACGAATCATCTATAATCAAACTATAACATAAAATAACCTTGCTAGTCCCTTGGGAGACGATTTTTCTTTACATCTATATTACTTTGTCAAACCGTACACTTGCGGGGAGAGAACATGTTGTCTGAATTTGTAGCTGTATGAAGCAAGCTTTCTTAGCTCATTTGAAACATCAAGAAAACCTGGAAACAACACAAAAGCTCTCAAATCCTCTCTAACCCTCCTTTTGTTTTTCTAAAGTTTTTCTGGGCATTTGTGGCATAAATACATTACTTGTTTAGATAATGCACTTTACTCTGGGACTTATTGTTCATACCTTGGGACACAATCGGTGAATACGGTTTAGTACCCTGGTTGCACCACCAGTCGTTTTTAAGGTAGTGGAATTATCCATACTACTACGACTTTGTGGTTCGATTTGTCTTTCATATTATGTATCTAAAACTTGTTGAAAGTTTTTTGGACTATATTTCTAATAATTTTTTTGTTATTATGGATCAATACTATTTTTTCAACAATAAATTTATTCATTTTTTACTATTACAATAGGTCTCGTCACACATCCTTATGGATTTAATTGCGTAAAGATCACACTACATTTGATCTACGATTACTTCGAGAACAAGTAGTACCTTTATCACATGAAATATTGCAAAAAATAGAAATTTTATATGGAGGGATATTAGAGTCTTGTTACCAACCGAAAAAAATTATATAAAAGGAAATACAGTGAAAGTAACATATGTAAAATATGTAATGAAGAAGTTGAAAAGGTATATGTTATTTAAATACTCTTGTGCTAAAGGAGTATGGTTTGCAGGTTCTTTGAACCTATAAATAGAGAATAAAACCACAAATAGAATTAACCAGTGATTGCTAAATCAAATTAATGATATATTAAAAATATTTGATAAAGAAGATAGAATACTTAAACTTATAGGTAGCACTATTTGGCATATTTCAAAAAGTAGAAATAATTTTGTTCATAATAAAAGAAAATGTGATCCTCTTAACACTCCCATGCAAACAACAGATGCATGAAAAGAATATTATAAGATCTCAATCCCAAATAATATAAATTTTATTGATAAAAATGGCAAGACAAACATTAATGTTAATAATGATAATAGTATAAGTACTAATATTACCATTAAAAATACTAAACTTAAAAATAAATGGGGGCACCTCCCGATAAATTTTATAAGATAAATTGTGATGCAGATTTTTTGGATAAAGGAATTGCAGTAGCTTGCATTGTTAGAAACTCTAATGGAAACTTTGAAACCAAAAAAATTGGAAAATCGGCCCAATTTCGATCTTGAGGCAAAAGCAATTGGAATTTTGAAAACTACAGAAATGGGCAATGACTACCCATCCGAAAGAGTTATTATCAAGAACGATGCTCATAATATTATACACCCGTTTTTCACCAATCAACTGATTAATTGTAACCAAACTCATAATGTTATTTATAATATTTATGGGTTGGCAGAACAATCAAACCTTACTTTTGTTTCCATCTCTAATGCATTGTTTGGATTCAGATTATCAAAGGAAAGGAAATGATAGGAATATAAAAATATTAAAGGAATGGAAAGGAAAGTGATAACCGTGTTTGGATTATAAAAATTTTAATAAAGGAAAAGAAAGTAATTGATTAAGGAATCACTTGTTTGGATTCACATTATTAAAGGAAAGGAAAGGATTATTTTACACAAAAATACCTTTATACCCTTTTTGTGTTATGTAAAAATATTATATATTAAAATTATAAGGTTAGTTGTGACATTTAAAAAATAATCATTTCCTTTCCTTTGAAATGACTCCAAAATGGGAGGATTAAATAATTGACGTTTTAAAGAAAAAGAAAGGATTCGGCAATCCATTAAATTACTTTCCTTTAATTAAAAATCGAATTCAAACAAAGGAAAGGAAAATTTATTCCTATCATTTCCTTTCTTTTCCTTTAAAAAAATGAATCCAAACAATACATAAAAGCATCAATAAGACAACTAATTACGTTGTCAAACATAAGCCTTTAAACACACTGTTTGGTTATTGAAGTTCTCATAGTTTTACCTAATTAACTAATATTCTATTTTTGGATAACAAATCTCAAAAGATTTTTAGTTAAATTTGTAATATTTTGAACTATTTATTTTAATATATTATGCTATGAAAGGAGGATGCTTACCCAACTAAATTTACAGGTCAGAGGAGAAGGGTAGGGGGGCCATGGCCCCCCTGATTATTTAAAAAAAAATCCTTTATTATAAAAAAAAAATTAACAATATGTTATTGAGATAATTCACTCTAGGGTCTTGAACACACACCCCCCTCTTCAAGATGGGGGCCCGGCCTAGAGCCTCCTCTTACTAAAGACCTCAGCAAGTTTTTAACACATGAACCCCAAAACCCCAATTACTTTACTACCCTCTTTTGTTTTTTTTCTATATATACTAATTTAGAACCCCTACAATTATAATTTCAGATCTATTTTCTCTCACCTCTCTCTCTTCCCTCTCCTCCTAACTCTTCTCCTCCGACGTGAACTCCCAAACCACCCTCACCACCTTATATAGCCACCACCACCAACCACCGAGATCTATCCTCTCTATAAAACACCACCACCGAGCTCACCTTATATAGCCACCACCGAGATCTATCCTCTCTATAAAACACCACCACCGAGCTCACCTTATATAGCCACCACCACCCACCACCGAGATCTATCCTCCATTCCCACCAACGCAACCACCTCTCAAATGGCCATCCACCACCACCATCGTTCTAGGTCGCAGATGCGCCTCCATGGAGCTGCGAGAGAAGCGTCAGAAGCTTGAAGAAGTTGCGCTACACACTCCGGCGAACGTGGTCTCCATCTGCTGGTGCACAGTTCCGATGAAGGTTTCTGCAACTCCAGTTTGGAGCTCCACAGGAAAGGCGCTGCAGAGGTTCGGGTTTTAAGGTGTTTGTGGGTTTACGATGGTGTTATGGTGGTGTTAGTTCGAGCTCCTGCTCCGGCGAAGATATGATGGTGTTATGGTGGTGTTAGTTCGATCTGGTAGGTGGTGGTGTTAGTTCGATCGACAGATGGTGGTGGTTGTGTTACTTCGAGCTCCTGCTCCGGCGAAAAGAAGATTGCAGCAGCTGCCTTTTTTTTGTTTAGTTAGAAATTGTTGACCAGATCTAGATCTGGTCAAACCAGTTAGGGTTTTTAGTTTTTGTGTAATAAATTGTGTAAATATGCTTATTTTAAATAATATTCAATATTTTTATTTTTTTTAGCATTCTTCATTTATACCTTGTTGTGTGTTTTAATAGTACTCCCCAAATTCTAAGAGTACTCCGACTTTTTTTTAGAGTACTCCGAGATTTTCTTAGAGTACTCCGAGATTTTCTTAGAGTACTCCGAGATTTTCTTAGAGTACTCCGAGATTTTCTGGCAGTCGGAGGTAGGTCGTTGGAAGTCGGTGGTTGGAAGTCGGTGGTCAGTGTTTGGATATATAGAGTACTCATTTAAATATATAGAGTACTCAGCAAATTCTCGGAGTACTCTATGTTTTTCTCGGAGTACTCTATGTTTTTTCCGGTGACCGTGACTGGTGGTCGGAGGTCGGTGGTTGGAGGTCGGTGGTGGAGGTCGGTGGTCGGAGGTCGGTGATCGGAGGTCGGTGGTCGGAGGTCGGTGGTCGGAGGTCGGTGGTAGGTGGTAGGTGGGTAGTGGTAGGTAGTGGAGAGAGAAACAGTGACATCACACTTTTTTTCTTTTAGTGATAGTAAGGGTAGGAAAGACTATTGTCAAAATTGAGGTCCCTAAGAAGAATAGCATTTTTGAAACTACTCTATAGAGAAGAAAGTGTGTCTCGAAGACCCTATATATAATTCACCCTATGTTATTGTATCCTTATATTTAAAAAAAATATTATTTAGCCTCCCTAAATTTTTATAACATTCATTTGACTTCTCCTAAATTTTTAAAACATTCATTTGGTCCCCTTAAATTTTCAGAATCTTTATTTAATTCTCTAATTTTTAGATTTTATTTTATTAAATTTAAAATTATTTTATTCTTTTCAATAAACTATATGTTATTTTGTATTAAATAAAAAATAATAAATTTAAAAAATTGTATTAGCACTTATAGTACAGTTTTATATAATATAAAGGTTTTTTTTTACAATTTTTTTATAATATATGGACCTACGATGCAAATAATTCCAGGAAAAAAAATTCTAAGATATTGCCTCTGAACTCTTTTAGCCCTTCCTACTGAAAATTCCTAGCTCTATCTCTGTAAATTTAATAAATAAATTTCAATCCTTACCATTTCCATCGTTATACATTCAAATAACCCTTTAGGATCTCTTTCGTAATAAATGTTTTACGGACAATCTCCCACAAAATGATCTCTCTCGATTGAATTATTATTTGGATCATTTGATATTGATATCCAACCGAAAGGATTACTGAATTTCGATTCACCAGTTCTAGAACGATGAAACTATTCGTACTAGAGTCAAGACATTAAATTCTCAATTACGACAACTGGAAAAAATAATCAATGTTATTGCAATCGCACGGGTGCAACCAAATCTTCTTTACGTGTTTTGGTACAAAATGAAGTGTACTTTAGGTAGGTTGGCCAATGAGAGAGTATGCATGCAAGCTCATACTACTCAATTTATTATAATCCATGCCCACCATGGTCACCCTACATGTTTTCCTAATTAGTTACACATCTTCTGACAACAATAATATTTTTTTGTTTTGACATGAATTACATACTATAATATATAAGCATAGGCATGCGCGATGGTAAGTGATATTTGTACGTGGCATCACTTAATATTAAAGTTCATCTACCTACAAATAAATATAATACAGTACGCTTGCCGTAAACAAAATAATACAACTTGAGTAAAAAAAAACCCGGATTCTAGTAGCACGATTGGCTAGCTAAATTAAAACTTAAAGGTCATATTATATACGAGCTTAAAATATTCTTAATCCACACATAGTCACATATCTCTTTATTTGGATTATTAAGTTCCTACTTACGGATATTAATCAAATAATTATTTAATTTAATGAAAACACAATATCTCAAACATTTTGTACAATCTTATCTATACTTAACGTCACTCCAAAACATTAATTGTATTACTTTGTATATAGTCCCCTCCACCCCCAACCAAAAGAAAAAAGGTTACATAATATATTTAAAAACCAACCCATATCCACGGATTAGACGGTGAACGTACTTTGTAATTATTTATAGCTTGGTTTTTCATAGAGATGTCTTTAAATGTTGTAGGGTTGCATTTCATGCTCAAAGTGTTACATCATTCGGCTCATCGATATGGCCTTGTAGGTAGCAAGGGCTTTTCGACATTACATTGATGATGACAAACATTTGACAGATGGGTAATGACGGTGTTTGTGTTGACTTTGTAAAGTAAATCATTTTTTTATTATTCTGTTATTACTATGGTTTCTTTGTTATTTAATATTTTCTATCTGGTCCACAAGAATCACAAATGTTCCCTCCCTATCAAATTACGTTTGTTAGTTTGGTAGAAAATTTCGTTTTCGTTGAAACTTTTTTCTTGTCAAGGTCAAAAGTTTTAACTTGTAAGCACGGCACGATTACAATTCCTTGTCAAACTTTTACCAAAAACGTGATAAAGGAGGTAAAACCTATTTTTTTCTTCCTTATTAGTCTTGTAAATAAATTTGGACTTAGCTAACTTACTTCGGCCATTATGAGAGCAACAACTTGCTCTCAGACTGTCGTTTGTGGTTTTCAATTTTTGAGCTCTTAGAACGTGGTGTAGTAATTCTTGGTTGTATTGGATTTGGTTTCAATTTTTTGTAGCAGTTGGTCAAATTTAACCCTAGAATTAGATGTGTTTCAGCCAGATCTAAAGGTAAAGAGTAGATCTAGTTGGTTTAACTCTGTTGCAAATGCTCGACATATTTGTTGATTTTTCAATAGTTCTTGTCATTCAAGTGATTTTCCTAATCACGTTCCTTCGAGGGTAATATGTATAGAAAGATGTTGTTTTTGGCCATTTCCGTCGAAGAATATCACATGTGTTAGCAGTTTGTACATGGATATGTTTTTCCCATAGGCCATAGTCAATGTTGATATAAATTTTTTGATTGGTTTAGAATAATAAAGAGATATTAAGGTTAAAAATTTATTAATGAAGATGGATCCTAATTAGTATATACCTTGGTTAAAAGTAGGCTTGAGACTAAATTTTATTTTGTTATATATTGTAGCTTGATCTATATTCTTGATTCTCGGTTGTAATTTTGTTAGTTCTTGATTCTCGGTTGTAATTTTGTTAGTTTTTTTAAAATAGACATGAGAGCTAATTTGGATTCAGAATTATTTTAATTCTAATAAAATTCGATCTCATAATTTTGTTAGTTTTCAATGCAGTGTTCCTTTATAAACAAAAATATAAATTCAATGCTTCTTTATCTATTATTTGGCTTGAAGGAAGAAAATAAAAGTTAAAAAAATACAAAAAGAATAATAATTAAGAAAAAAGAAATGAAATAAAAAAAAATAGATTGTTAGAAAAATAATAATCTTCCCTTTTTAACTCTTATTCTTTTCTATTTTGCTTACTTAAATGCCTGGTTATGCAAAATTAGTCTTATATAAAAATAAATTATTAACGTGAACAATATAGAGAAATTGGAGTATTATATTATTAAACTTTATAGTGTGTCTTTGTTCGTAACACGATCCTTTGGATCTCCGATGTATTAAAAAAAAGGACGATCAAGTGCTCTTTATATAGAGAATGCAAGACTCTTTCACTACGTTACTAACTCTATAATTATTTAGGAGTAAATAAGTATATATAGTAGAATGTTAAAATATTTTTTGTCCTTTCAATTATCTCCACTACTATATATAATAATATTCACTAAATAATGTTTTCATAACACTCACCCTTGGATATAATTTCATAATGCTTCTTGTACTGCCTTATTTAAAATCTTGTAAGAAAAACCCGTTAGGACAAAACCTATGCGATTGAAAAGAGCGCAGTGTGTATTTGTCTCCCCTGATACAAGCATATAGTAATCACCTTTAGAAGATTAGAATTTTTGAATATGAGAAATATAGTATCTGGATCATCAGTATCATCGACTTGTCTACAAAATACAAGTATCTTCCTTACAGTTATAAAATGAAGACAGTAACCGATATCCTATCTTTCTCTTTGCATCTTGGACTTGTCTTGTGAACTGCAATTTGACCAAGTCGTATGGGTTGGATATCCACCAAATTTTATTTGATATGTCTCGTTAAAACCTTACTAGGAAAATCCTGTGGGATGTAAACCTAGTGAAGGAAAAAGTGTACACAATCCTTATGAATACGCTTTTAATTTTCCTCGTTAAAAACATTGTCAGGAAAACCTTGTGGGAAAAAACCTTGATGAAGGAAAAAATAGTGCAACATGTATTCGTCTCTCCCTCATGTAAATGTATATGCGACGATCTTCAGTTTCGAGTATGATCTCGATATTCATTATCTTAAACATTTTGATAAGAGTAACGATAATTCAAATTAAACAATATATGCAATTATATCGTCTTATAACATTGGAATGATCCAAAACACAATCATGTGCAATTTAGAGAATAAATATTCATGCATGTAATCTTAAATAAACACATATTCTACTTATGAAATATAAAACAAATATATGGAAGATTACATGACAATATATAAGACAATAAAAGATTGTTAAAGACAACAAAATTTATACAAATATCATTGCATGAGATTCTTTTATTTCAATTCTCAAGAATGAGAAAATATTTAGGTACCTGGTACTCTTTTTAATGTATTATCCTTTAGTTATATTACTTAGATTATTCCGTGATGATTTTAGAAGTGCCAATTTGCTCCTACTGCTCAAATTTATGATATTTTGAAACGGCTGGTCCACCACGCTTTACGCGTTGCAATATATTTTTTTTCAAAGAAATTTAATTTGAGCGGGATCTTTTTTAAACAATCATTATCTCGTCTTCATATTGCTTTTAAGCAATCATAATTTATAAATTGAAGCAAACATTCAGTTTCTTATTCTCGTCGAGTTTTTAAACTATTGTACTTTATTTTCTTGAAGTAAACTTGTACAATTTCAAGTTGGACATTCTCTTTCAGAATTATATATTTAAAGAGATATATGAATTTTGATGAATCTTTACTCTTTTGGAATATATTTTAAATAGAGATGAAGTAATAAATTATATTATAATATAAGATAGACAATTAAATAAAAATAGATCTTACCTCAAGAATTACTTACCTCTATATAACAATAAAATAAAAATTACGAAGAGTCTAAAAATTACATTAGCTCGGTTGGTAAAGTCGTGCTGATAATGTGTTGTCAACAATGTGAAGAAATTTGAGTATTATATAATTAAGCTTCATAGTGTGTCACCAAAAAGGATGGTTCTCATCTTCATATTGCTTTTAAGCAATCATAATTTATAAATTGAAGCAAACATTCAGTTTCTTATTCTTGTCGAGTTTTTAAACTATTGTACTTGCTTTTCTTGAAGTAAACTTGTACAATTTCAAGTTGGACATTCTCTTTCAGAATTATATATTTAAAGAGGTATATGAATTTTGATGAATCTTCACTCTTTTGGAATATATTTTAAATAGGGATGAAGTAATAAATTATATTATAATATAAGATAGACAATTAAATAAAAATAAATCTTACCTCAAGTATTACTTACCTCTATATAACAATAAAATAAAAATTACGAAGAGTCTAAAAATCACATTAACTCGGTTGGTAAAGCCGTGCTGATAATGTGTTGTTAACAATGTGAAGAAATTTGAGTATTATATTATTAAGCTTCATAGCGTGTCACCAAAAAGGATGGTTAAGCAGTGGCGAACGCTACTTGGGCCCAGAGGGGGCTCAAGCCCCCCCTGATTTTTAATTTTTTTATTTTCTTATTTTTTATATTAGTAACTTGTTATTAAAGAAAGCTATTTTAATTTTTATAAGCCTAGTAATTTTTTTAACCTACATAAAATATTATTTTCTATAAATTACAAAGTATTATCTCTACAAATATTACTTTAATATAAAACTTTTACAAATTATTCTGGATTTATTCGATGGCCGCAACAATCTAATTCTTTATAAAAGCTAAAAAAATTCAGTATATTTTTTTTATTTGTGTGCTTTTATAAGAATTCGAATAATTTTGTGTGAATTATAACTTAAGAAAAGAGATGATGTACCCAAGTTCACTATACACCCTAAAAAAAAATTCAAGGGCGTTGCCCCCGAACCCCCATATATTTTAAGCCCCCCCACGGTTTTAATCCTGGATCCGCCACTGTGGTTAAGTGCTCTTTATATATGGAATACAAGACTATTTCACTACCCTATTAACTCTATCATTATTTAGGAGTACTAGGAATATAAAGTAGGATGTTACAATGTCTTTTGTCCTTTCAATTATCTCCACTACTCTATATAATAATATTCACTAAATAATATTTTCATAACAATTATAAAATTATATTTTCTCTTTTTCATACCTATTAATTTTGTTATACCCATTCCGGTTATTCACAGTTTATATTTAAGTAATGATAGATGTCACCCATTTTCATATCACCCTTTTATCACCTTTCTATATATATGTTATGATTTTTTTTGAATAGAGGATAAAGAAAAATTAATTAAGATAGATAAATTAATTCATTGAACCATGTAAGCATACCCTTATGAGGTTTATGCATTATTGCGGAAACAAACTTGAATAACAAAACTATTTATCGAAATTTGTTTTATTTGACACAAAATTTCAAATGATTGTAATTATCGAGTTTTTAACTCAAAAGAGCCATAACTCAACAAACGTTTTTCATAGGATCCAACCCATTTTCTAACAATCCAGGCCAATAATACCCATGAGTGAAGTCCACGCGTGTGAGTGAGATAATTTGTTAGCCACATAACCATAAGCGGTGATCTAGGGGAGCATATTTTTTTGTTATTAGTCTACCTAGGGGAGTTCAAAGGATGTTGCTTGCAACACACAAACCCCATAAAACTATATCAATGTAATCAATGGAACCCATCAAAATTCCAAGAACGAATAGTCTGCAAAAATGAAGAAGATGCCGAAGCGACCAACGAGGAAGTGCCATCCGGTGAGCCCAAACGAAAAACATCCCACCAAAGTTAGGCGTTCTGGACACACAAAACCAACACAAAAGATAGGTGGAGAATGTGAGGAGAAGGCGACGAGCCCACTACCTAACCCTGATAACACCCAATTAGCGGATGCGTTCAAAAGAGCTCATCTTGAAGGCGAAGACGGGGATGAAAAGATGAACGGACAACGTGATGTGGTCACTGTCAAGAGAACGTGTGTTCATCATCCAAAGACTAGGTTTTGCGATGAAGACTTGGACTCGGTCAAGCTCCCAACGCTGTGCAAAAAAATCCGCTAACATCCCAGTGGAAGCATCGTCCAAAATAGCTCATACTGAATGCGACGACGTTGGGTTGTGTGACAAAATTTAGTGGGTTGTGTAACCCATGACAAACTGGGTGCATCATTTTCCGTGTTTATTTATAGAAAATAGCTCAATAATTTATTTTATGAAAATATGCCTAATGAAGTAATTATTTGTAAAAAAATCCCCTTTATATTTTTCATACCTTTACTACCCTTATTATTAAATATATTATTTTATTTTAATACAATATTAATTTTTAAATTTAAAAAAAATAATAGGGTACTTCCACCACCACGACCACCACCATGTATTTAACCACCACTGTAGCCACCACAACCACCACCACAACAATCACCCCTCATAACTAGGTGATTCCTTATCTTCTAAATACAATATACGGTAGCTCCAAAACCAATCCTCCACGCTTTTCTTCTCCATTTTTCTCTAGCTTTAAACTTCTAGAGCCATTTCAAAGCACTAAGGAGCGTATTCATTTCCTTGTTAATTCCAAGACCCGACTTTATTTCATCCCAAATAGCCCTTGCATAAACACAATCGAAATAAAGGTGCTTATTTGACTCGAAATCTTCACCACATAAATCACATAGTGGATCCAATTCAAATAAATCACGTGATCTTTAGTTTTAAGTCTCTCCCTCAAAGTCGTCCAAACAATAATTGCATATTTAGGAATCACACACGAGTCCCAAATAATATTAGCCAAGAATTCACAAAAGTTTTTCGACGAAATAAATCATACGGATTTTTATATAAAGCATAAACATCCGATACCTCAAGCGTTATTTGGTGTACACTTCTTGAAAAAGCGTTATTTGGTGTACACTTCTTGAAAAAAAACGACAAAGCTAAAATGCTTTTCCAATCTTCAATTCTTAAAGACCCTCCAATAATATCGTTTAGCTTCCAAATATATTTTAAAAGAGAAAAATCTTCCTATGTAGGGTGTGATTCGCAAAAGAGTTTTATTTGAGGGTTCCCTCTACGACGGTGGTGTTAAAAAGTGGATAACTCTTGTAAGCATGCCGTCCTTCTTACCATATTAACTTTCTATTTTTTTTTGTTCAAAATACAATATTAACTTTCGGTTTTGTGATACTACTTTAAAGTCTTCTTGATATTCAACCAAACTTGCACACTTAATTTGTACAGAGGGGACATTTGTTACTCCCTCCGTTCCACTAAAATTGTCCACTTACTAAATATAATGTTCCAAATATATTGTCCACTTAGTAGTTCAAGACACTTTTTTTCCTACCTTTTCCACTATTACCCTTATTAAAAATATTAAAATTTATATTTCCGATACACATTTAAGATATCATGATAATTTATTAGGGGTATTTTTGTAATGGAGAATGCATTTATTATGTTTCTTAATATATGTGAAAAGTTAAGTGGACAAATTTAGTGGAACGGAGGGAGTATTATAGAGGACCCACGGAGAAAAAACCACACGAGTGATGAAATAGAAAGTAATTTGATATTAATTTAATTTAGTAGTCAAAATAATCACCGACGAGGAGTCATCGTATTTTTTCCACATTTCATCAATGTTGAAAAGCTCTTGCTACCTACAAGATCATATGGATGAGTAGGAAGATGTAAGATTTTAAACAAGAAATTCATTGTTACAAGTCTAGTAAAGAACAACTAAATTACCTTACCACCTTACCCATGCATACAATTCACGATCGAGACCGTTTGAATTTTTCCGTAAAATGGATAACCCAATTTTAATTTGTTTAGTGTATTAAATAGAAAAAAACATATAATTTTTTTGAGACTAGTTAAAATACACGCAAATTGTCTTATTCACCCACGCAGTAAAAAAAAATTATATCTACCAAAACGTATAAATAACCAAATTATTCATATAACTTTCTCTAAACATATTAACAACTGGGTACACAAAATCTAGAAAAATAATTTTAAGAGTTCTCAATGATTCGAAAGTTGTCGTTAATTTTTTAACAATTCATTAAATGAACAAAAAGATTAGAACACCAAAGGACCAGGTCTCGAAGTCGACGGTACTCTATCGTTCAAATTGGAGATGGTACACAAAGGGTTTTCACGAGTGCCTTAAGAGAAAAAATTGTGTATACTTAGGCTAAGTCCAACAGCTACCCAATTAGAAAGTCAGAATTGGGAGTCAAACAGGGTACTTCTTTCAAATAGCAACTTTAAAAACAGTTTTACTCCAACAGCTCCCCAATTTCAACCTCCCAATCTTATTTAAAATTTATTTCAACAATTTTTCTATTTTTAAATAATTTATAATAATTTAAATTTTTTATTTATATGTTTATTTTTAATTTAAGCACAAATATTTGAAATTAAAATTAATATTTAATATTAATTTTTTTTATTATATATTACTAAAAATAAATATAGTTATTATTTATCGTAATATTTTTTATAATAATATGTCTATTATTTATTTCTATACGAGAATTTTAAAAGTATTAGTTTTTCAAATTTTATTCAAAGAATATAATCGAAGCCATTAATATTCAAATAATAAAATAAATTAATAATATAAGTAGATTAATTATGAGGTTTTATTAAAAATGTGTGTGAAATTAATAAAATAGATTGTTAGAAATATGTTGTTTTGGTTAATGAAAATGATATAAAATATTAAAAAATCAAATTGGGGATGAGATTGGGGTTAGCCACATGTAGCTAACATTTCTTAAGAATCGGGTTCCCTATTCTGGCTTTAGCCAGAATTGGGAACCTGTTGGAGCTGATTTTTCATTATTCAACCCCCAATTGTAGCTTTTTGCTACAATTGGGGTCCTATTGGACTTAGCCTTATATGGTGCATTGTATACTTTAGTTATCTTATTGAACGATTATAGTAAAATATTTATTCCACCCCCAGTTTAAGATGCACGCACGTGTGAATTATGTTCTATTGGAGTAGTCAAGAATAAAATATTGTCCAACATTGGTGATTATGTGACTAACAAGAGACAATAGAAGGTTTGTTAGGAAGGTGACTAAAAACTCATTTTACATTCGATGACTTATAAATTTCTGGTTGATACTTCATATTTGCGACAATAAAAATTAAAGATGCATAAGTTTTAGTTTTTGATCAATTCGTATGATGGGCTCATTTAGGATGACAATGTTTTGGTTTTTTCGCAAAAGTATAAAAAATTATTATTTTATTTTCGCTTATTTTTGGTTTTATTTTTTTCTAAAATCATAACCTAATGATTTTAACTATCGATTACACTTTTCAAAATCATAACCTAATAATTTTAACCATGGTTATATAATTCGATTTTTAATCAGTTTGATTATCATTTATTTCGATTTTTAATCGTATCTGTTGCCATTCTTTGGCTCAATGATCATTTCAATGAACAACTAGTTTATTCGATTATAAATTAATAAAAATTAATTTTATTATATGGATCTAGTATTCAAATTTGGTTAACTTTTGACACAGTCCACATCCCTATGTACATTACTTTATCGAGTTTTATAGTATTGATTAGAAACAAAACAACAATCGACATCTAAGTGACATCACTTAGCATTAGGAGAGTATATTAGTATATGTATATAATTCAGGTCAAATAGTTGGATAAATTGTTGTTAGGCTATGAGCAACTTAGGCGTCATGTGGGGTCAGAATGGTGGGGCTTTGAGAGGCATGGTTCATAAACAATTGTAGTAGTATGAGCTTGCATATTTATTCGCCAACCTACCTAAACTACACTTCTTTCTGAATAGTTATTTTCTTTACCAAAACACGTTACAAAGATTTTGTTACACCCGTGTGATTGCTTTAATATTCATTATTTTGCCAGCGAACAAACCAATACAGTTGTACTGAACTCAATATGGTCATGCACAAAAAAATACTCTCTCCATTCTATTAAAATTGTCCACTTACTAAAAATAATGTTCCAAATATATTGTTCATTTAGAGCAAGACCAATAGGGTCTTCAAATGTTATATTTGAAGACCCAAAAGTAGAATTAGATAAAAAAAGTAACACCAATGGTAATTTTAGAGACTAGCCAAATTTAGAGATAGAGACTTGATCTTTATATTTTTTGTCACATTTGAAGACACATATCTATATTTAACTTTGTCAAAGTCATAAAAATATATTATCAATAAAAAATATATATATTAATTTTTCGTAACCCATATTAATTAACTAATATAAAATAAATAATATATATTTTTATTTACTACCAAACAAAAAGATAAAATTTTATTAATATTATTTTTTGATTTCATGACAAGGAATATTTTGTAAATTCATATTATAATCATTAGAAATAAAACTATATATCAAATTAATCTTTATTTTTTATAATAAAAATCAATTTAATCTTTTATTTTTATAAAATAATTTCCATTCTCATTATGTATTTAATTTTTATTTTAATAATAATTAAATTATAAAAATATAATATTAATATTTAATTCATAAAATTTGAATACTATAAAATAATACAAAAAAAATTAAATAATATAAAGTAATTTTTAATTTCCTTTATTTTTATAATAACATTTATAATTTTTCAACACCGTTTTTCAATATCAAATTTATTGTTATTTATTTTTATAGTCCTAATAAAAAAAATATATTACTATCTAAATAAAAATCTATTAATATTAAACAAATTTATTTAAAACAAAGTATGAATAATCAATATATATATATAATTATTAGTATATTTTATATAGAGACCAAAATTTAAAACTATACCATTGATGTTGACATTGATATAAAGACCTAATATTTACAATGAGTCTTTAAATTGAGTCTCTAAATATAAATTTAAAGACCTAAAATAGAGACTCCATTGGTCATGCTCTTAGGAGTTCAAGACACTTTTTTTCCTACTTTTTCCACTAAAACCCTTATTAAAACATTGAAATTTATATTTCCAATATACATTTAAGATATCAAGATACTTTATTAGGGGTATTTTTGTAATGGTGAATGCATTTATTATGTTTCTTAATATATGTGAAAAGCTAAGTGGACAAATTAAGTGGAACAGAGGGAGTACTCAAAATAAGAGTAGTTTACAAATAAGTAGTAGCAATTGATAACGATATTCTTGTAGAGAAAATCGTAATACTTGTTATATCAAATATACACGGCAGAAAAAAACTTATTGCAATTCAAAAGGTAAATTAGTGTGATTTAAGAATTTAAACAGAAACAAAATTTCGATTACATACTTTAAGATTTTTGTATGAAAATCGAATTGACTAACCGAGTTTCAAATTTTTTGAAGTCTCCACGCTTTGCACACCGAACCGTCAACCTTGTTTTCAGAAACTTTTTCTGACTTGGAGACCTTTGGCTTTCTATGGCTATTTTGTTTTTTTGTTTCAAAAGAAGAAAATGAAAAAGTTCTTGTACGTATAATGAATTATTCATTACACATATAATAACTTCAGAAAAAGAAATGAAAAGTCAGGCGATGAAAAATCATCAGATATAATAAAAATTGATTATCTAATAATTTGGATCACTGCCCACTTGTGAAGTGGACTTTGACTTTTTACCTTATACAATATGATATGGACTAGCTCAGCGGTTAGTGATACATTTCCTACTATGGAGGTACAAGGTTCAATCCACAACCCCGTCAGAGTTTTTTTTTTCTCTTTTTTTCTCAATTTGATCTTATATTATAATATTAATTTGTACTAGCAAATTAATATACTAATATTCCAAGTATATAATTAATTAATGTCTATTATATGATAATACAAATTAATTATTAACATGAAGTAAGATCAATGCACTCGTTAGTGTGCGACTACGTGGGTTCATCGTTAAACCGGTAGTAGTTAACTCAATTACCTACTAATCGAGGTTGGCGTCTAACAACACTCCCCAACGACCGGATAACGTGAAGTAACTCTGTACAAAGAGCCTGGTAAAGGATCATACACGTAATCCCTCTATCTTTACAGCTTTGGATCACCCTGGATATTGTATAACTGTCAAATCCCATCAGAAAATCAAATACGTTACACGTCGATTATCAACGATTGACGAATGACCTAAGAACTCTTTTCTTTATTCATTCTATCACCTTGGCCAAGGATTTGATACAATCGGTATAATCTTATGACATCATAGAGCTCAAACTCTTTACCCAGAGTTGATAAATTCCATCTTGACTCATCCCTAGGAGCATATATACTTAGTTATGTCAAATATCTTTTCGACTAGCATTATGACACACTAGTTGTTCAGTATCAAAACATAACAAGCACGTACACAACCATAGTGATGATCTCAGGTCAAAGGATTATAAGTAAAAAATATTTATAGAGATTAACCTACTTGACAGTTCAAGGTAATTAACCATTAGAAATCTCTAGTTTTAGTCAGTTCGATAATCACATCTCTATGTGCATTATCTATGCACCTAACTCGGTCAACGAGAACTATCCATATTTATTCAATAAATACTCCTTAGGTACATATTAATCTAACCGGGTCATCGAGGTCCTAGTTTGATGATCCTACGATTAAGAACAAGTTTAGCTTAAGTCCTATGAGCTAGATTCTCATTATCATAACACCTTATAATATCTAGTTCGTAACTTAATCAAGGATCTGCCTTTATGTTATGCAGGTGAGTACCATAATCAGAAAAGCTTGCCATAGATTCAAGGAAATAATTCCTTTAATCAATACTGTAGAGATAACTATTATTGTGTACATTAAACACTTGTGTTCAATTCATTACAAGGCGATCGGGGCCAAAGCATAATACCAACACGTAGTATTTTTTTTATCTTTGTAATCCTCCATTTTTTTCACCTTACATTTTTTTTACGGATCTATAAACTACAATCATATCCTCTTATTCGATTCCGGTTTTATGAAAATATTCCATCATCTGAGTCGTGTGTAGGTAACGACTCCTAGTGGCTCCATGCCTAGCAAGTTTTGAAAACTTTTCCGCTTGGCCGTTCCACCATCTAAGTAAATACCTATAAATAATCGGGCCTAATTCTGTTAGAATGAATATTAGATTATTAATTTAATTTCGTCATTGATCTTATGAGTAAAAGTAGAAAAATGATTCATAAATTGAATAGTCCCAATTAGAAGATGAGAAAAAAAGAGCATAAAAATTATCTTTATATAAAATGGTTTTCTTTCTCAATTTTCCATCCCATTAGAAAATATGGGAATCTTTTTTTGTTAAATAAAAATTCTCACATAGAAAGTAGAGTATAAGTAAGAATATAATTTCTTACCTCTCTATCCATCCCAAAAGAAACCAAGGTTATGAAATCCAAAAGAGAAAAGACAAAGTCCCACATGCGCGCACCACCACCACTCGACGACGGGGACGATGGGGAGTTGGGGAGTTTGAAGTCTGGTGGTCGTTGGCACTTCAAAGCTAGCAAAAAGTCCAAATTCATGCTAGAAATTGAAAAGATGTAGCATGCAAATCACCTATAAATACTTGACCACTTCTATTTGCAAAACCTACGAAACGAATTAGAAAAGAACCATCTATACTTCTCTCTCAAACATTCTGATAATATTATTCTAAAGTAGAAAACCTCTGTTAAAGATAACCGGCACGACGAAAATATCTTTTTAACAAAATATTTACCGTGTAATTTTTCTTTTCTATTCCATGTAAGTTTCGTATTTTCCCCATTATTATAATAGAGTAGTTTACTTTAATCAGAAATACTATTTTGCTTTTTGGATTTTCCATTTCTTTAGTTTTTTCAAACCAGTGATTTATAATTTTTTTCCAACAAATTCAACGACCATCTGATGTTCGGTTGAATTGTCCAACTATTTGTTGACACCCGCCCAATATCTTGAACAAGTTCAAGGTTATTAGAAAAATTGTCTTGGCTTCATTAGGAAAATCTTGACACCTTTCCGTTGCCTTTAGTACTGCCATTACTTCCTTTTTGAGTATCGAATCACATCTGGTTATCACTGTAATCTCTATCCTTGTTCATATTCTTATGGTCACCTGTACAATTCCAATCTCAGTAGGTTCGTAAGAATTATTACTAGATGTGTCACATAGAAAATTTATCGCCTAAGTGTCCTGTTGTACTGGTTCATCTGCGAGTGACATTGATGGGTGCATACTTGAGAAATCTGCCATGTTTGCGCATGTAATTCCTGCATTAAGTTGTTAGTTGCTCGTATTATTTAATATCCATCAATTAAAAAAATTCATGGATCGCCTTCATTTCGCCTTCCAAATATTCCACATAAATATCATAATGTAATATGTAACCTTCCTTTTCTCCCATCCTCCTTTCACTTAGGTTGTTGTTATGTTGAGTAGCCACCCTCCAATGTCCATTTGTTGTTGGTGTTGTTGTTGTTGTGCTCAAATTTGGAGAGCCGATCCTACCCATATTAAGAAACCTTACATGTGACTAATAAATGTTCCGCTGTTTCGATTTTTTTACTCCACAAACACTTGTTCGTTTCAGCACATTTCTTTTTTTCTAAATTTTGTTTTGTAGGTATCGCATTGTTGCACGCCTTACATATAAATATTCTGATCTTGTTGGTATATTAGAATTCCACACAGTCTTCCACAGCGTTGTCCTAACATAAGATATTGTCGTTATTGATTGGGGCTCATAGAGCACAAATTCTTCTGTAAGTACTTTATATCCTGTCTTTATAACATATTGGGTGTCCTTCGAGAACAGTCAAATATATTTGTTTTCTAGATTTGTATTTAGCAATCGTATTCTTGTCCAAACTATAATATCAAAATCTTGTCTAGAGTCAAATGTAGGTGTGAATCAAACATTTATCCTCAATAGAAAATTAACTTTTATTCATAATTATATAATAAAACATCTTGCATTAAATTCTCCTATTTTTCATGTACTTTCATTTATCTTATAATTATCCCTTTCTTTCAATTTTTTTTTTTTTGAAAATGCTCTAAAATTCCCACATTCCTCTCAATTAATTGGACAATTTATTAAAATAGTCATACCATCACAAACTTATCAAATTAAACTAGTCTGATATACAAAGTACCACACATAAAAAATATATATCACATTTCACAAATTTGACCTAAAAATCTTAAAACCCACCAGTCTTCTACCTCTTTCATCCCCTTTGTTTTGAAACCCAAACTCATTTTATTTACTTACATAATCCATCACCGTCACCATCATTCAATGCGTCTACAACCAGTGTCATACCTTCGTTGCTCGTCGTCCCGACACCGATATCACAACAAATCTAAAATGACACTTTTGTCATCATCGTTTTTCACTTCACTCAATAACACTGTCCAAAGGTTTGATTTGAAAGTAAGAAATTCAATTTCTCCCCTTTTATTCTTCCTTATTTTTTGAATTGTCTCATTCACACACCTGTTCCCTCACATAAAGTTATATGTCATGTGATTTGACATGGTTTTTGCCACTATCTTATCCCGTGCATCAATAACCACCAGCCATCGGAGATCAATCTTCAGTACCAAATCATTACACAATCAACAACAAGGCGGAGTTCAGGGGTTTCCTATTAAACCCTAGAAAAGTTTTTTTGCTTTTTCTTTTGCTTTTGATTTGGATATATATATATATATATATATATATATATATATATATATATATATATATATATATATATATATATATATATATATATATATATATATAGTCACATTAATCTCTTAGCCTTCATCATCTCAAATCATGTAACATATTTTATAGTGTTACTCTTCTTAAGGTACAATATATCACAAAGTTAGCCCATATTTTTTGATATAAACGGATGAAAAATCTAATTTTATCATCAACGACATTGAATTTTTAAATTGTAGTATTGAAAATCAAATTTTATGATCAACAAAACTAATTTTCATTAATTCTAGTATTAACCCAATCTGGATATATGTGGGTAATTTACATAAGGTAGCATTTACTATGTTTTTAATTAGTGCATTTATAACTAATTTTGTTATAATTTTTGTGTAACTACACAACTTATTATGTTGTTGACTTGAATGTGAACCGATTAGCTGAAAAGAGTTATAATGATTATATGCAACAAGTATATCAATTTAGTACTATATTTGGTACTTAATCTTTGATTTTTTTACTTTTAAGTCTCTGATTTTGTTAGCATAACTTTTTTAGAATCCTTTCTTTCAATTTGTGTCAACTTTATATGTTTCGTAAGTTTACATGTCGATATATTCGTTAATATAACATAACAAACTAAATCGTATTATTAGCAAGATAAATGACTGATGTCACATGACCAAAAGATAGAGGTCTAAAATGTTATTTTTTGCAAGTTAAATCTATACTGTCAAAATATAGAAAAATAAAGTTGCAAATGGCAAAAATGTATGGTATATATTTTCTATTTTTTAGACATATGTGTTATTTGCTTAATATAATATGAATATTATTTGATTGGCAATTTGCAAAATTTGGGCTTGCAAATAAGTGTATTAGGAAGCACACATACGTGGCAGCACAAGTAATGTGAATATTTGGGTGAGTGACTTTCTTGATGTCCACCAATGAGAAATTGGTTTATGAGGGGTACCGAAGGAAAAAAAAAGTAGAAGACCTGTTATAAACATTTTTTATCTTTCTTGCTTTTGGTTAACGGTGGACATTTGTATATCATCCAACGGAGGAATTCAGAAAGTCATATTTGATGCCTATTCCAACTTGAGTTCTTTCTTTTAATTTTAGTTCTTAATGTTCATTTTATAATACTCTTACTATCCTTAACTTAACGGGTTTTTCATATGTGATTCTGGTCTCAAACTATAGACTCAAAGATGAGATTTTGATACATGCACAATACTATTTTCATTGTTAATTGATCAACTTGATCCTTATGTCCTCTCCACTTAATTATACTTTTTGAACGAGTTAATTTTGATGACATTTATATATTAGACAACAATTCAAGGTCATATATAAAAAAATGTTCTAAACCAAATACCTAAAAAGGGATAGAGGTATTTTTGTTGATGTACCAAAAATATATGAGAAATGTAAGAATCTTCATATCATGATGAAATTATAATTATTGGTTCACTTTTCATGATAATCTAATTTTATACATTAATATATTCAAACAACAAAATGAAATACAGAGTGGTGGTTTTTTTTCTTTCCGCCAAGAGGTAGAAAAAGATCAATTTGATACAAATATTCCTCTATCTACATCTACTAGAAGCCAAAATATAGACCATTGAATTTTTCAATTTTGAGCTTCCCTTCATCTTCTATTACTCCTACTTGAACCGAATTTTTAATACTAGTTGTTTAGGAAAAAAAATACGAAGATAGAAGAATAAAAAAATAATGACAGGAAGATAAAGGAGACACAAGATTACGTCCATGGAGGTTCAGACCGTTTCATAATAATTTAAAAATATTTAACAAGAAGAACAACCATATTCTATGTTCTACAATAATTACTCTTATCTATTCTCACAAGTGTAGCACTCACACTCACTTTGTTTGTCTCGCACCTCTCTATAATTTCTATACATATACTACATATATATAGGAGAAAAAACTTAGAGTCAAACATAACTATGTGTCCATGATAACTTGGAGCCTAAGAAAAGCTAAATTAGGTAACAAAGATTCTTGTAGCCAAATTTACTTTATTCCCACCCAATAAGTCTCAATGAATATAACACAAAGCAGAAAAAACTTAACGTCGCCACAATTGGTCGTTGTAACTTCACCTACACCTTCAATGCAAAGGAGCATACAAAGACTAATATTCCGTGAAAATTTAAGGAAACAACTCTTCTATAAGATCTAAACGCCACCTAGAGAAGAAAATAAGAAAATCCAGTAGAAAAGACAAAAAAATAAAGGTAGCATGACAAAAATGGGGTTGCCACCACCTCCATGACACCGTTAGGGAGATGATTCGGATGGAGATGCGATGATTGTAAGGGAGAGTAGAGATAAAGGATTTCTTTAAAGAGGTTATGCATTTTTTAAATATGTGTTTGTCAAGAGAGTTAAAAGGTTGAGTAATGTGATCTAAACATTAAAATTCTCAATATCATATCAAGTTCTCTTTAGGTTATTTCCGATGAACAAAAATCTACCCTTTTTTCTTCCAAGAAGGACGGAATAGTTATTTAGAAGGTATTCTATTTTATTTAACCCGATTTTCCCCAAAAGTATCATTTGAGACGAATTCGTATTACAATATCAAATTAATATAGAGGTTACAGTTTTACAGTTCCTACTATCCTTCCCTAAGGGCCAGCATAATAGGTGGGCTATATTGCTCTTGGAGCTAGATTCGAATCTAACCCCAACAAAAATTCATTCACAATGCATGGTAAGATTTTTCATGCTAGATTCTCAAATATTTCCTGACCCAAAACCCTATTTATGGGCTGGGCTAGATAAATCTAGTCAGACTATATAGCCCTGTTTATTACCTTTCCAATACTTTATTGTTGTGGGTCGATCGATTACTTAATTTATCTTTATTTTTATTAATTTTAACTTTATTAAATTAAATAATCGAATTTTTAACTTACCCTTTATATTACTTAATAAAGAGCTATTTACCATATACACCCTAGGAGGTAGGGATATTGACTATAAAAGTCACACCCCAAAAACCAGCAACCAAAAGACAAAACTAACATTTTTCAATTAAAATAAAACTAAACAATAACACACGGAACGTCTGATAACAAACCACAAAACATATACAAACACACAAATACACACACTAGAATAACACGCACAAACACATACTTGAGAAAGAGAAGAGAAGATCACCGAAAAATAAACCAAAAATCGCGGAGAATCACAGAAAATCGAAGCCGAATCTCAACGAATCACGAAGATTTAGCAAACACAAACAAAGAAAAGGAAATTCAACCGTAAAAACCTAACAAAAATCAACAAAAATGAACAAAACAAAAACAAAAAAAGGTAACACAGTGATTGCGAATGGTGTTATGTTTATTTTGAGATTATTTGTGTATATAGAGTAGCATTTGATAATTAGCTAAGAACACATGCATTTCCGTGATGAATATATGAACTAGGGTTCGAAAATTGAAAAAAAATTAACAAATACGGATGAATATATGAATCTTAACGAATATAAGTGTGAATATATGTGTGTAACTGCGAATAACATGAATTGATATGATTATTTATGTGTATACAACAAAAAATATTAAATAAAGTGATAGATTAGTATAAAATTTATGTCCGGTTCACTTATTAGTGATAACTGAGCAAAATAAGATGTTATAACAGATGAACAGTGTTATGATTGTGAAATTTTCTGACAATTATGTTTATAGAAGATGAAATAGTGAAATTTATATGGAATTTATAGTTTGAACTGTAATTTAGAGTTCATAGAAGATATAGTTGTAGTTTCAATGTGAATGAACTGTACTTAATGATTAATTGCTTAGTTTAGAATGAACTGTGATTATTGTTTGAGTTTAGATTAAACTGAACTTATAGGAATAGCAATTAAACTGTTAAACTGAGTTTAGATGTGTACTATAAATGGAAATATCAATTAATCTGTAGATGATGTTTGATTAATTATTTGGAGCTTAAATCTGATGCAAGCTGTCCTAGATTAAGTGATTAATGCATAGGAAAATATGATCAACCTGTAGTTATTTGGTGGGAAAACTCCCACCAAAAAACAAACACTAAGAAAGTTAATTCAAATGAACATTTTTGGGAGGGAATTCTGAACAAAAAAGTCAAATGCGACTTGACTTTATTCATCTATATTTGGTGGGAATTATCCCACCAAAAGAAACATAAAAAAATAACAGGGATACATGATGGAATTGTACATAAGTTAGTGAAATTTGGTGGGATATCACACACAAAACAGAATAAACAACAACATATACTTGCATATAACTTATTTTCATATATTATTCAGTTTATATATATTATACAGTTTCATATGTTACTTTATGTTTAATATTTGGTGGGATTCAGTGTATAATATATAGTGTAACTTTAATAACAGGTAACATGAGTAAAAGGTACAGATCCGCACTAGATGGGATGTTCCAGATTCTAAGGCTACCATCAGTGACAACAGAGCACATAAAAGCGTGCAAGAAACTACCATTCTACCTATTAATCAAAGCAATCTACAAAATTGCACAGAATGGTAGATTAAAAGGTATGAAGGGAAAACCGAAAGCAATGAAATTAATAGAGGATTGTTATGACAAAAGCAAAAAAGCTTTTGTGTTTCGAGGGAAAAGTGTAAACCTTACATCAAAAGATGTAAGATTAATTTTAGGAGTTGAAAGTGGAAATGAGCCAATGAAGAAATTTACAAAAAGCCAAGTACAAGGAGCTGCTTGGTACAAGAGGATGTTTCTTGATGAAGAGAAACAACCATCAAATAAGACAGTTAAAGATTTGATCAACGAGGTCTTAAAAAAAAGAAACCAAGAGAAGAAGATCTCGAAAAGTTTGCCAAACTGATGTGTATGATTAGTCTACACACTTGCTTCTTCCCAGCAGCTGCAGGAAGATTATACTGGTGGGTTGTAGGAATATCAGCAGATTTAGAAAAAATTAAGACTTACGATTGGGCCTCAACAATGGCATGTAAGTTAATGGAAGGCATTGATGAAAAGACACAAGGACACATAAGTGCACCCTCATGTATCCTACTGGTAATCATTTTCAACTGATCTATTTTTTAATGAATTATTTTTGACTGATTATGATTGACTTTGCAGCCATTCTTCTTCGAACATATACAAATGTGGAAGCCTTCTGAAAACAAAGCATACCCGAGGATACTCAGATGGCTAAAAGTATACAAGAAAGGATGCTTCAAAAAGAAATTTTTAGACAAGGTCAAAAATGAAAGGTAAAAATTCAATTACTAAATCGTATAAGAAACTCAAGTAGAAAATGAAACTTGAATTATTTTTAACAATTTTCGATATACAAATGCAGGTGAATCAGAAGGAACTTGTGATCAAACCATATGAAGAAAAGAAAATAAAAGCTTATCTTGAAAATGAAGATGATGAAGAAAGTGAAGAAGAAGATCAAGAAGAAACTGAAGAAGAAGAAGAAGAAGAAGAAAGAGAAACAGAAAGTGAGGGAGATGAAGAAGATGAAGAAAGAGAAACAGAAAGTGAGGGAGATGAAGAGGATGAAGAAGAAGAAGAAGAAGAAGAAGTAGAAGAAGAAAAAGATGCTGAAATCGAATTGACAGAAGAAGAAGCAAGAAAAAAGAAAGAGTTAGATGAAATATATGGATTTTCATGGCATCTTGAAGAAGAAATGACGCTAGCAGAAATTCTCGCGCAAATAAAAACTAGTCAAAATGAAAAGATAAATAAAACTATAAACGAGACAATCGAATATGCAAATAATTTCCAAGGAGGAGAAAGTTCGAAAGTACAGGCAGGTTATGACCCGGAATTCTTTAAAGCATTTGACTTAGGACTAGATGATAGCACACAGGAAAAAGACGGGGAAAAAGAGAGTGAAACGAAGAAAAAACTTGAAGAAATTGAATGTGAAAACAAACGACTAAAAGAAGAAAATACGCAAGTGAAGAAAAAACTTGAAGTAATTTAGGTTGAAAACAATAATCTGAAAGAAGAGAATAAAAAAATGAAAAAAAGATGGAAGAAATAATGAACCTACAAGCTAATCGAGAAAATGAAATGAATTTAGAGATGGACAGAGTGAAAAAAGAATTAAAAAAATTAAAGGAAACCCGAAACAGAAGAGTTAGCTTCAAGATAGATAAAGAGAAGGGAAAAGAGCAGGTTGAGATTGAGGAAAGTAGAAAACAGATTCGGGTTGAAGAAGATGAAGATATGATGGATTTAGAGGTTGAGATGGAAAAACTTAAAGAAACAGAGATGATGGAGGAAAATAGACAAGAGAGCTGGGTAAACGAAAATGAAACAATGATGGAACCTGATATGGGTGAAGAAAAAACTGAAAAAATGATGGAATATGAAACAGTTGAGAAAGAAAATCAAAATATGATGGAAAGCCAGATGGTGGAAGAAGATGCAGAAATGGTTGATGAAGGAACTGAACAACAAGATGATGACTATCAGCTTGAAGTAAGTTGGACAACAAGCGATTCTGAAACAGAGAAAGATACAACAGAAGTTCAAAGCAGAAGATCATCACTTCTGAAATCACCAAACTCAATGGTGAAAAAATAAAACAAGATGATAGAGTAGGTAGAAAAAAGAAAATATCGGATGATTATGTCACAGACCCAAAACTAAACGAAGAAGAAGATTGGGTAAAGATTGAGGGGGTGAAATGTATAATTCCAAAAAACAAACTGTGTGGATATGAAGACTATTTAATGTTATGTGTTTATGGAAAAAGAAAACCAAGACAAACAAAACTTTGGGAAGATGAGGAAAACAATTGCGTTTATGTAGAAGAAGTATTGGAAGTAGCAAGAGATGGAAGATTAACACATAGCGTAAGTTTTTAAAAAAAAATTATAAATGCAGAAAGTTAACACAAAAATGTAAGATTATTAATATTTGTTTTGTAAAATTTGTAGTTGATTGAAGCGGTGCTAACGATATAGAAGAGGGACAGGAAAAAAAAGTTGTAGCAACCTTGCCCACATATGCTATGGTAAGAAGAAAAAAAGACAGTTTGTGTTTGGTGGGAAAATTCCCACAAAAAAAAACAGTTTCTGTTTGGTGGGAAAATTCCCACAAAAACAAACCAGAAAAAAAATAGAGTAATGATATATGTCACCCCTTTTCATATCACCCTTTTATCACCCTTCTATATATATGTATTGATTTCCTTGAATAGAAGATAGAGAAAAATTAAATAGGATAGAGAAATCCATTCATTGGTACATGTAGGCATACACGTAGGAGGTGATAAAAGGGTGATATAAAAATTGTGACAAATATCATTACTCTATAACTGATATTTAAATTAAACTGTAATACTAATGTTTGGAATATAAATTGACAAATTGTTATTTGAATAATACAGGAATTGAGGAATCAATTTCAATGGGATGAGCTAGCCAAGAAAGTTGGAGATCCTTTCATAAAATACCATACAGAAAATAAATTCACAATAATTCCTATAGAAACTAGACATGGAAATAGAACTTTGTGGACACTACTTGTGTTTGACAGAGATGACAATGAATTTGTACATTTTAACTCCATGCCAGATGAAACTGATAAAATGGCAGGTGGGAAAGCAAAAGACAATGCGAAAAAAATGTATGATTATTTGTCAAACAAGATTAGAATTGAACAGGAAAAAGAAACAAAAACCAATATTGAGCAAGTACCATTGATTGATGTGCACGTAAACCACGTTAGTCCAAGATTATCAGATTCAGGGGCATATATTTTGCTATATGCAAACAACTTATTTAAGAACCGTCCAGTATACCAATCATACACTACAAACGCTGCACAAGACGTTACAAGATACATTTCAAAACAATTCTGGATAGACGAATATACGATACCAGATACAACACTTAAGGTAAAAAAGAATACAAAATATCTGATTTAAAACTAGAAGTTATATATTTAAAATGTATTTTTACAGGTTCAACGAGATGAAGGTACGAGTAGTAGCGCACCAACAAATATTGAACCATCAACATCAGGACATAACAGAAAAAGGGCAAAAAAGGAAAAGCCAAAAACTAATCTACTCAGAATCCAAATGCCAAGATTAAACAAATAGTAAAAAAATATGAAATGGATTTTCAATAATATAATATATAATAATGTTTGATTTCTATATACAGATTCACACCAGAACGTCCAAGGAGAAGTGAGAGACTTAGACAAATGCAAAGACCGGATATGAGAGATGACACTATAATAGAATTTTCAGATAGTGAAGAAGAAGAAGAAGAAGAAGAAGAAGAAGAAGAAGAAGAAGAAGAAAAAGAAGAAGAAGAAGAAGAAGAAGAAGAAGAAGAAGAAGAAGAAGAAGAAGAAGAAGAAGAAGAAGAAGAAGAAGAAGAAGAAATGGAGGAGTAGTAGAAAAAGCAGAAACAGAAGGAGAATAAGGCGCAGAAGGAGAAGGAGAAAAAAGGGCAGAAAAAGAAGAAGAAAAAAATGAAGAAGGAGAAAAATTAGAAGAAGCAGAAGAAGAAAAAAAATTAAGAAGAAGAAAAAAGAGCAGAAGAAGAAGGAGAAAAAAGAGCAGAACCAGAAGAAGAAGAAAAAAGAGCAGAAACAGAAGAAGCAGAAGAAGAAAAAGAGCAGAAGAAGAAGAAGAAGAAGAAGAAGAAGAAGAAGAAGAAGAAGAAGAAGAAGAAGAAGAAGAAGAAGAAAAATAAATATTATATTACTACTTTTTATGATTTCAGTTTCATTTGAAAGTATATTCCTAAACTAGTATTTCAAGGAGTTTTATGTTTATTGTTATTGATGGTAAATTGCACTACTTTATATTAGGTTGTTTAAAATGTTATTTTAATAGTCTATTTCAGTTAACTGTTGTGTATTTCAGATGTTATGGTAGTTGTTAATAGTTTAGATATAGAATCTATCAAAATAACAGCATACAAAAATTCCCACGAAATAAACAGTTGGGGGGGATGTTCAATTTGGTGGGATACTTAGTTTGGTGGGATGTTCAGTTTGGTGGGAAAATTCCCACAAAATAACCACATACAAAAAAACCACCAAAAGGATGAAAAAACAAAGGAAAATTATCATAACAAAAATAAAATTTAATGATAAGAATAGGATGTTTAATTTTTAGAGCAAAAAATATACAAAAATAACACTAAAAAAATAAAAATAAATTCAAAGAGAGGAACAATTTTTTTTTTGTAGTTGGTGTGATTCAAACCAGGATCAATAGGCAAGTATATAGCATATGTATGGTCTTTGTGACCATTGTGCTCAAAGAGCTTTCGTTTACAAACTTTACAATCAATATAATTATTATGGGATTCATTGTATGAAATCATCTCAATATAATAAAGTTAAAGTTGTTGTTTAAGTTAAAGGTAGTTGAATGTAGTTGGATGAACAAACTAAACTAGTATCATACTAGCTAATTCATAAAAAATGAAATTAAATAACTAGCCAAGGACTTGATGAAATAAACTAATAGTAGAGGTTGAAACCGAGTCAATGAATAGGAATCCAACATGACTCTACTATGAAATTAAAAAAAAAAAACTACAACTATACTACTTACTTTAAGGAGAAAAAAGATCCCACCAAAAGAGAGAAACAATTTTTTTTTTTTTTTTTTTTGTAGTTGGTGTGATTCGAACTAGGATCAATTGGCAAGTGTATAGCTTATGGATGGTCTTTGTGACCATTGTGCTCGAAGAGCTTTCATTTATAAACTTTACAATCAATATATTTATTATTGGATTCATTGTATGAAATCATCTCAATATAATAAAGTTAAAGTTGTTGTTTAAGTTAAAGGTTGTTGAATGTAGTTGGATGAACAAACTAAACTAGTATCATACTAGCTAATTCATCAAAAATAAAATTAAATAACTAGCCAAGGACTTGGTGAAACAAACTAATAGTAGAGGTTGAAACCGAGCCAATGAATAGAAATCCAAAATGACTCTACTATGAAATAAAAAAAAAAAAAAACCTACAACTATACTACTTACTTTAGGGAGAAAAAAGATCCCACCAAAAGAGAGGAACAATTTTTTTTTTTTTTTTGTAGTTGGATACTATGAAATAAAAACAAAAATAAACCTACAACTATACTACTTACTTTAGGGAGAAAAAAGATCCCACCAAAAGAGAGGAACAAATTTTATTTTATTTTGTAGTTGGTGTGATTCGAAGTAGGATCAATAGGCAAGTGTATAGCTTATGGATGGTCTTTGTGACCATTGTGCTCAAAGAGCTTTCGTTTATAAATTTTACAATCAATATACTTATAATGGGATTCATTGTATGAAATCATCTCAATATAATAAAGTTAAAGTTGTTGTTTAAGTTAAAGGTAGTTTAATGTAGTTGGATGAACAAACTAAACTAGTATAATACTAGTTAGTTCATCAAAAATGAAATTAAATAGCTAGCCAAGGACTTGATCATACAAACTAGTAGTAGAGATTGAAATCGAGTCAATGGATATGAATCTGAAATGACTCTACTATGAAATAAAAACAAAAAAAAACTACTACTATACAACTTACTTTAGGGAGAAAAAAGATCCCACCAAAAGAGGATTTTTTTTTTTTTTGTAGTTGGTGTGATTCAAACCAGGATCAATAGGCAAGTGTATAGCTTATGCATGATCTTTGTGACCAATGTGCTCGAAGAGCTTTTGAATATAAACTTTACTATAAATATACTTGTTATGGGATTCATTGTATGAAATCATATCAATATAATAAAGTTGTTGTTTAAGTTGAATTGGTGGGAAAAATCAACACAAATTAAAACGAACAAAAATAACTACCCCGGAAGAAAATAAAAACGAGAAATCATAATAACATTACAATCTTTGATGTAATGCACAAAAAGAAACAAGGCAAACACTTCAAAATCAAAAAAAATCTCAAAGAAAGGAAGAATATGTATTATTAAAAGAACCAGAGTGTTTGGTGGGAAAATTCCCACCAAATAACAACATACAAAAAACCCAACTAAAACAATGTGTAACTCAGTCAAAGAATACAAAACTAATACAAATTCATCAAACATCTTATTTAAAGTGGAAACATTAACCTACCACAAATACCATACTTTGAGAAAAATCAAAGCTTATTAAAAAAATGTTACTGTTATAAAAAAAATCAGTTATAAAAAGGAATAGTAAAATAAGATATTTACTTGTGATAAATGATATGTGAATCACAAGATCAAATAAGTGCATCGCATGTGGATTTGTTGTGATAAGTATACTCGTTGTAACGACCACAAAGCCTCTTAGACCGAGTAAACACAACATTAGAAGAATAACGATTCTTTTTCGGCCTACTGGGAAGACGCTTCACTGAAGGGGGCTGGATTGCCAAATCATCGACAGGTGGTGCGGGATCAAGATAAGTAGATAGTGCCGGAATGCTTTGAGAATAGGTTTCAATGTACTTTAAAGTAGAAAAGTAAGGATCCACGAATTTATAATGATCTAAAGGTCGAAAATGATGAAGGGCTGCAAGTGCGTGTGGACAAGGAAAACCATCGATTTGCCAATGAAAACACGAACAGGTGTCCTTGATTATATCGACCGTCATAACTGGATCTGACATAACTTGAAAAACGTGATCACTTGAGGGTTTAAACAACCAAGGACGGCTTGTATCGTAGTTGATCCAGTACCTCAAATCAGGATCCCTTGCAAGAAATCTATCGTATGCTTTTTCTTTGATTAATCGATCGTGCATCTGAACCATCAAGAGATTACGGATGCTGTCTATTAGCTCGATTATCGGTAAATCACGAAACTTCTTTATTTGACTGTTAAACGACTCGGCCACGTTTGAAGTCATCTCCCCGTATCTATTTCCGAGAAAAAACGCGTCTGCGTATTGTTCCCTCGGCAAATTATCCATGAATTCCGAAGCTCTCTCAGGGCCTGTGAGCAAGAACACCTCGAGACAACGCTCGTACTCCTCTTCGTTAACGGCCTTGGCACAGTTATCGAGTAAAACTGACAAAACTTTGAAAGTACCAGCAGAACCACGGTGGTGGGGCAATGGTTTTTCTTCCAATTCCGGAGGAGATTCAATTGAAGGCTTCTTTTTAGGAACAATCTCCCCCGGTTCCCTCACAGGTTCATAGGCAGGACGCCTATACCTCGGATTTTCAGAATTTAGAGCTGCTATTGTTTCAGTAAGCTCTTCCATCATCTCAGGTGAATCTAATGTTAAAGCAGCCTGCAAGATATCATCAAAATTTAAACAATTAAATACCTCTTGCGATGCTTGCTCTACTACATCCATTCTGAAGCAATCTTCCTGAGAATCTGGGAATTTCATAGCTCGAAATACATTGAATTTCACTTCTTCATCTTGTATCCTCATTGTTAATTCTCCATTTTCTACATCGATCAATGTTCTCCCTGTAGCTAGGAATGGTCTACCCAAAATAATGGGGACATTTCTATCTGCATTGTATTCAAGGATTACAAAATCAACAGGAAATATAAGTGTACCTGCCTTAACAAGGACATCCTCAATGCGGCCTTCAGGATGCGCAAGAGACCTGTCCGCCATTTGCAAGACCATAGAAGTGGGTCTTGCGTTTCCAATTTTTAGCTTATCAAATATCGACTTGGGCATCAAATTGATGCTAGCTCCCAAGTCACATAGCGCCTTTCCTTTCCATTCTTCCCCAATTGATATGGGAATCGTGAAACTCCCCGGATCAACCAACTTCGGAGGTAATTTACTTTGACAAATCGCGCTACACTCTTCTGGAAGACCAATCATCTCGTTATCACAATAGGGCCTTTTGTTAGTGAGGGCCCTCTTCAAAAACTTAGTGTATTTCGGAATATCTCGAATCGCCTCAAGTAACGGGATATTAATACTTAGACCCTTCACTCTATTAAAGAATTTCTGAAAATCACCCAAATCACCCTTTTTCTGAACTCGCGATGGGAACGGTGGTGGAGGGCGATTAATCACCATATCATCTTTCTTTTTCGGAACTTCTCTTGGTCTCACTATTTCTTCAACCTCATTATCTTTCTCATTTTCTTTCTCTTTCTCCACCACTTCCTTTTCTTTCCTTGGTACTTCTTTCTCTTTCATAATGGGAAAAGGAGGGGGAGGAAGGTTCTTACCACTTCTCAATGTAACAGCATTACAATCTTCACGTTGCTTCGGATTCTCAGTATCGCTAGGAAGTTGCCCTTGTGGGCGCTGATTTAGCTGTTTATTAATTTGGTTTAGCTGATTCTGGAAAATCTTCATATTCGCTTCAGCTGCGTTCTGACGTTCTAAGGCTTGTGTTTGAAGAGCAATTAAATTTTCCACGGTTTTCTGAAGGGTAACTACTCCTTCTTGTGGATGGGCAGGTAAGGCTTTTTGGTTTAAAGTTTCATCGTATGTATTCTGAGGAGTATTCTGAGGAGCTTGCCTTTGTACATAATTTCCCTGATTCTGTCCTCCTTGATAATTGTTGTGTGGTCTTGGATTATAGTTATTACCTTGGGGACGCGGCTGATATGCGTAGGTAGGATTGGCTGCCCCATTAGGATTTGAATATTGAAACCCAGGATGGTTTCTGTTAGGCTGATATCCATTACCACTTGAATTGAAGTTACCTCTATTGGACATGAACATCACGGATTCTTGGTTATTTGGACAACTTTCCTCATCATGATCATCTACCTGACAAATCGAACACATATAAACCTCTTGTGCAGCATGCACAGCTACCTTCTTACCCGAAAATCCTTCTTTCACAGCTAAAGTAAGCTGTTTCAATTGTTGCTCAATAGTACTCTGAATCTTGTTTTCAAACGTAGCAAATTTCTCTTCCATATCAACATTATTCACTCCCTTAACCGGTGCTCTTACTGAATTCCACCCAACTTCATTCTTGACTGTTCTCTCTAAGATAATTTTAGCATGAGCGGGTTGAACTTGAAGAAAACCTGCACCACATAGCGTATCCAACTTCTCTCTTGACTTCCCATCAAGGCCTCTATAAAAGATCTTAAGCTGTTGTTGTTCTGAATACCCATGATTGGGAACTTTTCGTAAACACATCTGAAATCTTGTCCAACTCTTACCCAAAGTTTCTTCATATTCTTGACGGAAATGCGTCAATTCTAATTCAGCATCTAACCTCATGTTACTTGGGTAATACCTGTCAAAGAACGCAATTTCTAATTGGTCCCAATTGGTGATCTTCGTAGGATCTTGCGTATCGTGCCATTCACTTGCTCCCTCAGTAACAAAGAACTTAAACGCAGCAAAATACATCTGTTCTCTCGAGACCCCTTGTGTGATATAAGAATCACATATCTGTTTGAATTTCTGTACTGCCCTGAGAGGATCTTCTGCTGGTCTACCACGAAAATTACCAAAATTCTGGAACTGAGCTAACATACCCGAATCTGGACGAAAACGTGGAACATTAATATCTGGAGCACCTACTCCTATAGCTGGAGCACGGAATGGAACTTCTGGAGGACCATTAGTAAACCACGGATCATGATTCATCACTATCTGGACTGGAGCATTGGGATTTAGTGGTTGAACTGGAGGAATAACGCCCGGAGCTAAAGGTTGGCCATTTGCATCTAGCTGGCCTTGTCCATTATTCTGTTGATTATTTTGAAGATTGATGTCTGCCATTCTGTTACTTAACTCTTCTACCTCTAAAGCTTCTCGTTCTCTTCTTCTCTTGTTTGCAAGTCTGATCAACGATTCTGGATTACTAAGGATCGGAGGTGTTGGCTCTAGATCCTTGAATAGCCTTCTTCGCATACACCAAACCTAAAAACCTGAAAAGAAACTAAACAAAAAGCGTAAAACTGATAAAATAAAATAAAATGCACTTATCACTAAAGGATAAACACCGTGGTCACACGCTACCGTCCCCGGCAGCGGCGCCAAAAACTTGGTGGTCCTTTGTGTGTTCTAAAAATAATGCAATAAATAATCGAACCACAACCGCAAGTGTACGGTTGTCCCAAGTAGTAATTCTGATAAATCAGATTCGTTCCAAGGACGGATGGTTGATCACAATGTTTAGCAAGTAGTGATTGATGTACTTATGAAAATAAAAGACAATAATATATTTGTTTGGTTTTTGTTATTAAAGCTAATGAATGAAAGACAAATATTAAAATGCAAATAAAAGCTAAGACGCAAGTAAATTGATGTAAAACGCGATATGAGAAGTAGCACTTGAGAACGCAAGGATCCTCCCTATCCTATTTCTTAACTTATGTTGTTTAAGGGCTAAATTAGTCAATTACAATGGTCGGGATTCTAATATCCTTATACCCCCGTCAGGGTGGACTATAAGGCGATCCTAAAGTGTCACTAGTCCCGTCAGGGTAAATATGATCCACCGTTGGATGATTAAGTGTTATTACCTCATTGGCCCTAGGATTAGCTAAGCTCGTCAGAATCATTAACTTCTATCCTAGATTGAATAAATGGTTCCGTATTTAAACCCTCCGTCAGGATGATCCAATTGCCACTAATTGGAATAGCCTAAATACTATTACCTGTTCCTAGTTCATGACGCTAAAAACAGTAAACATTCATAATTTATCGAAAAGAGTAAAAGCCCTAATTTAGTTTAATTCAATAAAAACCCAAATTCAACATTCGTTAATTAATAGGAATTGGGATTCACCCATTGTTTGTTCTCAAGCACTAAATAAAACTTAGCTCATATTAAAAAGAAATACGAAATTAAAATTAATGGAATTCATATTGTTTACAGAATTAAAAAGATAAAAGAACCTAATTTCCGGAATCGGAATGACTACGAACGGAGATATAGACCCTCTCCAGCTCTTGTAGCTTCTTCTCCTTCCTTCAGTTGCTTCTCTCTGGTGTTTTTAATCTTGCAGAATGTGAATTGTGTGTAAAATAGAAGTCAAGGGCTGATTTTATAGGTGGAAATTCGGACTTGGACCTAGGCTTTTAATTAAATGAAATATAAAAGGCCCAAGTCCACTAACTTAGCCCAAAATCCCGTAACTGCTGATATACCTTCACTAAAACAGCTTTTCCCGATGCGTTACAACTCCGATTGACCTCATTCCAGTTGCTAAAGTTCCGTAACTCGATAAGGAATGATTTCTCTTTAAAGGTCAACAGCTAGATCATCGCTTAAGCACCTCGAAATCAGCAATCTATGGCCTGGAAAATGGATTTTCAGCTCTAAAAATAATATCTTCGGGATTTCTTTTCAAGTCTTGACTCTATCTTTTGATCTTTGACTTTCTCCTCGGATTCCTCTTCTAGCTAACATCTAAAACCTGTAAAATACTCACTAAAAATACCAATATTACGCGCAAAAGCTTAATAAATCAAAAATGCTAGAATTAAAAGAGGAAAATCATATTATTGCATATTTAGTCCAAAAGTCTATCGAAATGATTAAATAAACACCAAAAATGATGTCTCCTAAGGGTCGAAAATAAGAACATTTAAGGAGACATCAAGACCCCCAACTCAAACCTTTGTCGTCCCGACAAAGCAAAACAAAACAAAACAAGGGGTGGAAGTAAACGCAAGAACAAATAGAAGCTTAGCAAATAAACCTAAAGCAATTCTTAAGATAAATCTCATATAGCAAAACTTTAAGAACTAACATATACATACACTAATCATGCAAAATCAAACATAAATAATCTCAATCATAAAATTAAAGTTGCAATGCTTGAAGGTTACACTTGTACTCATATCTGTATGATGGCTATAGGGTGGTCATTAATCATAAATCGCTTTGAATGTTCCACCTAAATATTCCCTATCAACAGAAGTATAAATTCACTATGTATTTAAGAATCAAGAGGTCTTTATGGTTTTAATATTGGCTTAAGGACGGTATGGATATATATTTGGTAAATTTGAAGTGAGCTTTTGGCTCTCTCCTCACTTACCATCCACATGTCCTCGAGCTTGAGTTACGCTCAAAAATGTTCTCACTCACCCATTTGACGCGCTAAAGTTGCGTCCCCAATGTCAACCCAAATAATTTTAAGACGATTTCCAAAAATATTCCACTTTGCCGATTTATTCAATTCTTTCTTTCTTTTTATTTTCTTTTCTTTTTTTTGTGTACAAGATACCCATGACCATCATTTTGATGTGAAAAGTCATGTCTCTTATAATTTTCTTTTTCTTTTTCTCTCTTTTTTTTTTTTTTTTTTTTTTTTTTTTTTTTTTTTTCAAATCCCGGCAAAGGGTTACAAATAATAATATCATCTACATTTTTGTGCCTCAATACAAACACATATAATCCCTTCCCAATGTAAATTCCCAAATGTGGTCCCACCACCCCAAACTCAAGCTCGAGACAAGTCTCAGGGTTGTGATTCAAGTGCGGGTCATTTGGTCATGCCTAATAATCTAAAGGATAATGGGCTTATATCGTGGCTACAAAAGAAAAGGCTTAAGGCTCAAAATTGGGCTAAGACGGATAAAATTATAATAAGGGATAGCAAGCTAAAAGGCTTCAAATGGCTAACAAAGAACTGCCCCTATCATTTTCCTAAGTACATAGCTTGTCTTTAGTTCATATCTAGGTGGGTTCTCTACTAATTAAGATTTCACGTTCTACACACCAAACATATTCCTTAAGTACAAGCTTACTTCATTTGCATTGTTCATTAATTTTTCCTATCAATTACCTATGTTCGCATGCAATTGTAAGTGCGTTCTATGTCAATCCCTAAAGTCCACTATTTACTATCATTGATTCATCAAAAGTATGCTTAAAGGGACATTTAAAATCTTCTATAGTCAAACGCAACTCCGAAAATTATTTTATTGAAAGCAGATAAAACAAATAAACACATAAAAATTGGGATGAGGCAACGAACCCCACCCCAAACTCAAAAATGAGTCGTGTCCCCACGACTCGAAAAGACTCAACGCAATAAAAAATAAACTAATCTAACTAAAATGCGAAAGGGATAGAAAACGTATCTTAACCAGCTCGAGGCTGGTTATCGGTGTTGCGTCCATGAACTTTCTCCTGCATAAGAATACCATAGGTGGCATGTTGAATTGTGCTCACCCCCGTTAACATGTTTCGGAGAAGTTCTAACTCTTTTGTAACGTTTCCTAAAGATGCAATCATCTTCACTTGGTTCTCTTCTAACACCTTCACTTTAGCTTCCAACTCATCAGTTGTATGCATCTTCTTCTTTGGAGGAGCTCTAGGATTCCTTGTTGCTTTTACCACCTCATCATGAATATTCGTAACCAAAGTTAAACCCATACTCTCACACCCTACAACACGATCAATCTCTGCGTCTTTACGCGGAACCTTTGCGTCCAAGCACAAAGTAGTGACGGTACAAGGAAATTTGAGATTTTGTTGTGAAGTAGGAATTCTAGCAAATTCCATGATGGTATCATATATCACACGAGCAACATCCATGGGTTTCTCCTCAATAATACATTTAATGAACAAAAGATGCTCCTTCTTCACTTCCGATATGTGTTTAACTCCGAAGAAGGTAGGTATTATGAAACGTGACCAAATCTTAGCGCATGGTAGCAAGTTACTACTATACATCTGTCCAGGATATCTCTCTCCTTCGGGAATTGGGTGGGCCCCATCAATAATCACTTTCCCCCAAAGGGATTCATAATCAAACGAAGGCTCTTTAAGAGATTCTTGAAACGGACATATTCCGGAAAACTTGGGTAACTTCAATGATTTACGAATAAGCTCAACGGAGAAAGGAACTACCTTTTTGCGAATTATAACAGCTTCTTTTGAGAAGGCGATTCCTTCATAAAAATCTCGCACCAAGGTAGGAATATACTCAAGCTTCCTTTCTCTCAATTCCTTCCAACCCAATTTATCACAAGTAACACCATAATCTTTATAAGCACTAGTCATAATACCTTTAGGAAGATTCATCTCCTCACCAAACTTCAAAAATTCAATTCGATCACGAACCTGAGTATCCCAAGGAACGAAGACTCTCTTAGGCTTTTGAGCCCAAGCTTTCCTACGCGGAGCTTTCGGTTGTTGCACTGGTTCTTCGGGAACTTCTTGTTCAGCTTCTTCAATCTCTTCTTCAACTTCTTCCTCACTTTCTTCATCACTCTCATCAATTAACCTGCTCTTTTTCGGATTAGCCTTACTCGGATTCTCTTTTCGTTTCGGAGCAATTTGGTTTTGGACAGTCTTTTTGGATCGCGAATCCGGAATCTCAATTGCTTGGTCTGGGCTAGCTCCAACAGTGTTCCTGTTTCTTGGTATGTTTCTTCGATAGTTACACAAGGAATCGGTTCTGTTAGTCATCTCTTTTCACCCTAAACTCAAAACTTCAAATAGAGAAAAAGCTAGAGAAAAGCTTTGAAATTTGATGTTTTGAGGCTTAAAACTTGAAGAACTAGGTGTTATATGAGATGGGTTAAGGTTATTTGAGAGAGATTTTGAAAGAATTTGGATTAATTTCAAGGTTGGGAGAAAGAAATTTTTGGAGAAAAGGTGAGATTTGATGATGTTTTGGAGAAGCTATGAGTTGATTTTGTGTTTTTGTGATGATAGAAGGCTTGATTTGATGATTTTATAGTTGTTTGTTGATGATTTTCGGAGTAGGTGGAGGCAAGAATTCGGATTATAAGGTTTGGCTTGGAAAAGAGGCAAAAAACTAGGTTTAATGAAGTTAAAACCGCCTCTCGTAACAGCTGGCCGGTATGCCTTCGGATTCGCCGGTATACCGGCCGATCCGCCGGTATGCCGGCCGAGAGGCCGGAAATTTTTTTTTTTTTTTTTTTTTTTTTTTTTTTTTTTTTTTTTTTTTTTTTTTTTTTTTTTTTTTACCTCAAAACGCAAGTGCATTGCGTCGTCGCTGACGCAATGGTCAGGGAATTTGAACTCCTTGACCGGCTAGCCGGCGGATTCGCCGGTATGCCTGTGAAATCTCGATGGCGCATTTGATGACGCAGCAACCTTGCGTCATCGCTGACGCAAGGACCAGAACATTCTTCCTCGTTGGCCGGCTAGCCGGCGGATTCGCCGGCATGCCGGTGCTTTCTCGCTGGCGCGAATGAAGACGCAGCATTGCTGCGTTGTCGCTGACGCAGTGGTCAGGGAGTTGGGGTCTATCTGCTCGTTTGGCCGGTATGCCGGCTAGCTCGCCGGCTAGCCGGTCAAACCTGCTGTGGACTTCAATTCTTCTCCGTTATTCCCATCGTTTGACCCCAAACTCATGACCATTATACCCCTGAAATCATCAAAAACAAACACCCTTCCTCATTTCTTAAAAATAAAACTAAAATAAACGAAAACTTTAACTAATTTATACTACGGAAATTGAAATACTTAAACTAATATACAAGGAATTGGCTTTTGTTTAACGTCGTTAAGCTCGACGGGTTACCTCGTGCTTCTAAGGAGCTTCGAGGAGGTACATGACCTCTCCGGGATGTGGGTCTTTTGCACGATCGGTGTCTTCACCTCCATGATAAATTTTTAAACGATGACCGTTCACCATGAATGTACGTTTCTCAAGTGGATGTTCTATCTCTATAGCTCCATGAGGTGTAACCTTGGTTACAATGTAAGGACCCGACCACTTCGATCTTAATTTCCCCGGATAATTACTGAACTTCGAATTATATTTCAACACTCTTTGTCCCACTACAAAGTTCTTTTCTCGAATTCGATTATCATGCCATCTCTTAGTGTTTTCTTTGTAAAGTTTAGCATTTTCATAAGAATGTAATCTAAATTCATCAAGCTCATTAAGTTTCATCATTCGATTCTCACCAGCTAGTGTAGGATCTAAATTTAACTTTGCAATAGCCCAATATGCACCCATTTCTAACTCAAGAGGTAAGTGACAAGCCTTACCATAAACCATTCGATACGGAGAAGCACCTACGGGGGTTTTGAAAGCAGTTCGATAAGCCCAAAGCGCATCATCTAATTTCATAGACCAATCTTTTCTAGTAGGGCCAACGGTTTTCTCCAAAATAGATTTTACCTCACGATTTGATACTTCGGCTTGACCATTGGCTTGTGGATGATAGGCTGTAGACACACGATGTCGGACTCCATATTTCTCTAGAACAGTCTTCAGATACTTATTAACGAAATGAGAACCTCCATCGCTAATAATCACCCTTGGAGTTCCATGTCTAGTGAAAATATGTGATTTTAAGAACTTAATCACCACTCTAGAATCATTGGTTGGTAGAGCCACCGCTTCTACCCACTTAGATACGTAATCAACAGCTAATAAGATGTAGAGGTTACCATTTGACGGAACGAACGGACCCATAAAATCTATACCCCAAACATCAAATATTTCTACTTCTAATACATTATTACGTGGCATCTCATCCCTCTTGGATATGTTTCCGGTAAATTGGCATCTATTACATCTTTTAGTGTATTCATGACAATCTTTTATAATAGAGGGCCAATAGAAACCTGATTGTAATACCTTAGCAGCAGTTCGATCTCCTTTGAAATGTCCACCGTAAGGTGAATCATGACACCCAGCTATAATCGCCTCAATTTCTTCCTTGGCTACACATCTTCTTACCATCTGATCAGCACACACTTTGTAGAGGAAAGGATCCTCCCAAAAGAACTGTCTTGCACGGTGAGCTAATCTTTTTCTCTCTTGATAAGTTGAACCTTCAGGAAAGGAACCACTTACCACTAAGTTTGCAATGTCTGCATACCAAGGGGCTTCATAATCGCGAACTTCGAATAAATTCTCATCAGGAAATTCTTCTCTAACTGCTTCAGTACCACTATTCAACTCTGAACCTTCCAACCTTGATAGATGATCTGCAACCTGATTCTCGCACCCTTTTCTATCCTTGATCTCTAAATCAAACTCTTGAAGCAATAGCACCCATCTGATTAACCTTGGTTTAGCATCCTTCTTCTCCATAAGATATCGAATCGCTGAATGATCTGTATAGACAATAACTTTCGCTCCAAGAAGATAAGAGCGAAATTTATCGAATGAGTACACAACCGCTAGCAACTCCTTTTCTGTAACTGTATAATTAATCTGAGCACCATTAAAAGTTTTACTAGCATAATAAATCGAATGAAAAACTTTCTCTTTTCTTTGTCCTAATACAGCTCCCATACATAAATCACTCGCATCACACATAACCTCAAACGGTAAATTCCAATCTGGAGGCACTACTATAGGAGCAGAAATAAGCTTTTCTTTGATTGCTTTGAAAGCCGCTAAACAAGCTTCATCAAAAAGGAATTTGGAATCCTTTTCAAGTAAGTTGCATAACGGTTTCGCAATCTTAGAAAAGTCTTTGATAAATCGCCTATAAAAGCCAGCATGGCCTAGAAAACTTCTTACCCCTTTAACAGAAACAGGAGGGGGAAGAGTTTTAATTACCTCAATCTTCGCTCTATCGACTTCCAATCCAACATTCGAAATTTTGTGACCCAGAACAATACCTTCGCGAACCATGAAATGACATTTCTCCCAGTTTAAGACCAAATCTGTTTCTTTGCATCTGATTAACACTTTCTCCAAATTGTCTAAGCACTTATCAAAATCATCACCAAATACAGAGAAATCATCCATAAACACTTCAAGAAAGTTATCGATCATATCCCAGAAGATGGCCATCATGCATCTTTGAAAAGTAGCAGGAGCATTACACAACCCAAATGGCATTCTACGATATGCAAAAGTGCCAAAGGGGCATGTAAATGTTGTTTTATGTTGATCTTCTGGAGCCACGTAAATTTGATTATACCCAGAATAACCATCCAAGAAGCAATAGTACTCTCTTCCGGCTAATTTGTCTAACATCTGATCTATGAAGGGCAAAGGGAAATGATCTTTTCTGGTGGCCTTGTTCAGCTTCCTATAATCCATGCAAACTCTCCATCCAACTACCGTTCTTGAAGGAATCGCTTCATTTTTATCATTAAGAACTGTTGTCATTCCTCCCTTCTTCGGTACACACTGAACCGGACTCACCCATTCACTACTCGAAATGGGGTAAATAATCCCCGCATCTAAAAGCTTGATCACCTCTTTCTTTACCACATCCTTCATAGCGGGCATTAATCTTCTTTGACCTTCAACTGAGCGTGCGTTAACATCTTCAAGTATGATTTTGTGTTGACAATAGGATGGACTAATGCCTTTGATATCAGCAATTGTCCAACCTATTGCTTCTTTGTTTGCTCTTAACACACGCAACAGTTTATCTTCTTGAGGACCTGTTAAATTAGCTGAAACAATAACAGGTAGAGTTTCATTAGTACCTAAATACGCATACCTCAAGTGTGCTGGCAATGGTTTTTCTTCCAATTCCGGAGGAGATTCAATTGAAGGCTTCTTTTTAGGAACAATCTCCCCCGGTTCCCTCACAGGTTCATAGGCAGGACGCCTATACCTCGGATTTTCAGAATTTAGAGCTGCTATTGTTTCAGTAAGCTCTTCCATCATCTCAGGTGAATCTAATGTTAAAGCAGCCTGCAAGATATCATCAAAATTTAAACAATTAAATACCTCTTGCGATGCTTGCTCTACTACATCCATTCTGAAGCAATCTTCCTGAGAATCTGGGAATTTCATAGCTCGAAATACATTGAATTTCACTTCTTCATCTTGTATCCTCATTGTTAATTCTCCATTTTCTACATCGATCAATGTTCTCCCTGTAGCTAGGAATGGTCTACCCAAAATAATGGGGACATTTCTATCTGCATTGTATTCAAGGATTACAAAATCAACAGGAAATATAAGTGTACCTGCCTTAACAAGGACATCCTCAATGCGGCCTTCAGGATGCGCAAGAGACCTGTCCGCCATTTGCAAGACCATAGAAGTGGGTCTTGCGTTTCCAATTTTTAGCTTATCAAATATCGACTTGGGCATCAAATTGATGCTAGCTCCCAAGTCACATAGCGCCTTTCCTTTCCATTCTTCCCCAATTGATATGGGAATCGTGAAACTCCCCGGATCAACCAACTTCGGAGGTAATTTACTTTGACAAATCGCGCTACACTCTTCTGGAAGACCAATCATCTCGTTATCACAATAGGGCCTTTTGTTAGTGAGGGCCCTCTTCAAAAACTTAGTGTATTTCGGAATATCTCGAATCGCCTCAAGTAACGGGATATTAATACTTAGACCCTTCACTCTATTAAAGAATTTCTGAAAATCACCCAAATCACCCTTTTTCTGAACTCGCGATGGGAACGGTGGTGGAGGGCGATTAATCACCATATCATCTTTCTTTTTCGGAACTTCTCTTGGTCTCACTATTTCTTCAACCTCATTATCTTTCTCATTTTCTTTCTCTTTCTCCACCACTTCCTTTTCTTTCCTTGGTACTTCTTTCTCTTTCATAATGGGAAAAGGAGGGGGAGGAAGGTTCTTACCACTTCTCAATGTAACAGCATTACAATCTTCACGTTGCTTCGGATTCTCAGTATCGCTAGGAAGTTGCCCTTGTGGGCGCTGATTTAGCTGTTTATTAATTTGGTTTAGCTGATTCTGGAAAATCTTCATATTCGCTTCAGCTGCGTTCTGACGTTCTAAGGCTTGTGTTTGAAGAGCAATTAAATTTTCCACGGTTTTCTGAAGGGTAACTACTCCTTCTTGTGGATGGGCAGGTAAGGCTTTTTGGTTTAAAGTTTCATCGTATGTATTCTGAGGAGTATTCTGAGGAGCTTGCCTTTGTACATAATTTCCCTGATTCTGTCCTCCTTGATAATTGTTGTGTGGTCTTGGATTATAGTTATTACCTTGGGGACGCGGCTGATATGCGTAGGTAGGATTGGCTGCCCCATTAGGATTTGAATATTGAAACCCAGGATGGTTTCTGTTAGGCTGATATCCATTACCACTTGAATTGAAGTTACCTCTATTGGACATGAACATCACGGATTCTTGGTTATTTGGACAACTTTCCTCATCATGATCATCTACCTGACAAATCGAACACATATAAACCTCTTGTGCAGCATGCACAGCTACCTTCTTACCCGAAAATCCTTCTTTCACAGCTAAAGTAAGCTGTTTCAATTGTTGCTCAATAGTACTCTGAATCTTGTTTTCAAACGTAGCAAATTTCTCTTCCATATCAACATTATTCACTCCCTTAACCGGTGCTCTTACTGAATTCCACCCAACTTCATTCTTGACTGTTCTCTCTAAGATAATTTTAGCATGAGCGGGTTGAACTTGAAGAAAACCTGCACCACATAGCGTATCCAACTTCTCTCTTGACTTCCCATCAAGGCCTCTATAAAAGATCTTAAGCTGTTGTTGTTCTGAATACCCATGATTGGGAACTTTTCGTAAACACATCTGAAATCTTGTCCAACTCTTACCCAAAGTTTCTTCATATTCTTGACGGAAATGCGTCAATTCTAATTCAGCATCTAACCTCATGTTACTTGGGTAATACCTGTCAAAGAACGCAATTTCTAATTGGTCCCAATTGGTGATCTTCGTAGGATCTTGCGTATCGTGCCATTCACTTGCTCCCTCAGTAACAAAGAACTTAAACGCAGCAAAATACATCTGTTCTCTCGAGACCCCTTGTGTGATATAAGAATCACATATCTGTTTGAATTTCTGTACTGCCCTGAGAGGATCTTCTGCTGGTCTACCACGAAAATTACCAAAATTCTGGAACTGAGCTAACATACCCGAATCTGGACGAAAACGTGGAACATTAATATCTGGAGCACCTACTCCTATAGCTGGAGCACGGAATGGAACTTCTGGAGGACCATTAGTAAACCACGGATCATGATTCATCACTATCTGGACTGGAGCATTGGGATTTAGTGGTTGAACTGGAGGAATAACGCCCGGAGCTAAAGGTTGGCCATTTGCATCTAGCTGGCCTTGTCCATTATTCTGTTGATTATTTTGAAGATTGATGTCTGCCATTCTGTTACTTAACTCTTCTACCTCTAAAGCTTCTCGTTCTCTTCTTCTCTTGTTTGCAAGTCTGATCAACGATTCTGGATTACTAAGGATCGGAGGTGTTGGCTCTAGATCCTTGAATAGCCTTCTTCGCATACACCAAACCTAAAAACCTGAAAAGAAACTAAACAAAAAGCGTAAAACTGATAAAATAAAATAAAATGCACTTATCACTAAAGGATAAACACCGTGGTCACACGCTACCGTCCCCGGCAGCGGCGCCAAAAACTTGGTGGTCCTTTGTGTGTTCTAAAAATAATGCAATAAATAATCGAACCACAACCGCAAGTGTACGGTTGTCCCAAGTAGTAATTCTGATAAATCAGATTCGTTCCAAGGACGGATGGTTGATCACAATGTTTAGCAAGTAGTGATTGATGTACTTATGAAAATAAAAGACAATAATATATTTGTTTGGTTTTTGTTATTAAAGCTAATGAATGAAAGACAAATATTAAAATGCAAATAAAAGCTAAGACGCAAGTAAATTGATGTAAAACGCGATATGAGAAGTAGCACTTGAGAACGCAAGGATCCTCCCTATCCTATTTCTTAACTTATGTTGTTTAAGGGCTAAATTAGTCAATTACAATGGTCGGGATTCTAATATCCTTATACCCCCGTCAGGGTGGACTATAAGGCGATCCTAAAGTGTCACTAGTCCCGTCAGGGTAAATATGATCCACCGTTGGATGATTAAGTGTTATTACCTCATTGGCCCTAGGATTAGCTAAGCTCGTCAGAATCATTAACTTCTATCCTAGATTGAATAAATGGTTCCGTATTTAAACCCTCCGTCAGGATGATCCAATTGCCACTAATTGGAATAGCCTAAATACTATTACCTGTTCCTAGTTCATGACGCTAAAAACAGTAAACATTCATAATTTATCGAAAAGAGTAAAAGCCCTAATTTAGTTTAATTCAATAAAAACCCAAATTCAACATTCGTTAATTAATAGGAATTGGGATTCACCCATTGTTTGTTCTCAAGCACTAAATAAAACTTAGCTCATATTAAAAAGAAATACGAAATTAAAATTAATGGAATTCATATTGTTTACAGAATTAAAAAGATAAAAGAACCTAATTTCCGGAATCGGAATGACTACGAACGGAGATATAGACCCTCTCCAGCTCTTGTAGCTTCTTCTCCTTCCTTCAGTTGCTTCTCTCTGGTGTTTTTAATCTTGCAGAATGTGAATTGTGTGTAAAATAGAAGTCAAGGGCTGATTTTATAGGTGGAAATTCGGACTTGGACCTAGGCTTTTAATTAAATGAAATATAAAAGGCCCAAGTCCACTAACTTAGCCCAAAATCCCGTAACTGCTGATATACCTTCACTAAAACAGCTTTTCCCGATGCGTTACAACTCCGATTGACCTCATTCCAGTTGCTAAAGTTCCGTAACTCGATAAGGAATGATTTCTCTTTAAAGGTCAACAGCTAGATCATCGCTTAAGCACCTCGAAATCAGCAATCTATGGCCTGGAAAATGGATTTTCAGCTCTAAAAATAATATCTTCGGGATTTCTTTTCAAGTCTTGACTCTATCTTTTGATCTTTGACTTTCTCCTCGGATTCCTCTTCTAGCTAACATCTAAAACCTGTAAAATACTCACTAAAAATACCAATATTACGCGCAAAAGCTTAATAAATCAAAAATGCTAGAATTAAAAGAGGAAAATCATATTATTGCATATTTAGTCCAAAAGTCTATCGAAATGATTAAATAAACACCAAAAATGATGTCTCCTAAGGGTCGAAAATAAGAACATTTAAGGAGACATCAGTGGATTATAGGATTGAGGATGGGGTTTATGATAAGTCTTTTGCTTTCTGACCCAACTCTTTTGTTGTGGAGGTTGTTGATAATTAGTGTAGCTTTCTTGAGGATAAGTATAACCATTAGAATCATAGTTATTTTGCGGAACGGGAGCTACAGCTGAATTATTCATACATCCTTCCCACACATGATTTCTTGATCCACATCCAGGACACGAAGGAACTGCGCGTACCGTATTCACCTGAGCAATTGTTCGGGCTTGTTCTTGTAGTTCTTCGAGTTGTTTAGCCAATTCTTTAAGCTTCAGAGATTCTGAAGTGTTTTCTTTTTCTAATCTCTTTGGCCAACTTCTCTCGTTCTCAAGAATTCTTTCCATCCCCAACTCAGCCTCTTCAGGATCTAGCAACACAAAACCCGCGTTTCCTAACAAATCTGCTTTCTCTCTTGATTTATCATTAAGGCCTCCATAAAACAAGGTTAAATAATATTCTGGCGAGTATCTATGATAGCGACATCTCGCCTTCTTTTCTGTAAATCGTAACCATGCTTCACCCAAACTCTCTCCGTCTTTCTGTATAAATTGCTCAAGCTCCAACATATCTTTTAAACGTCTACTAACCGGATAGAAGCGGTCTAGGAATCTTGTTTGAAGCTTGTCCCAATCTGGAATAACATGAGGGTATTGAGTATCATACCAATCGCTTGCACATCTGGTCAAGAAGAACTGGAACATTAGGTAATATACTTGTTCCCTAGTAACTCCTCTTACGATATAAGCATCACATATCTGCATGAATTTCTGAATATATCGGATCGGATCTTGAAGTGCAGCTCCGCTGAATAATCCATGAGATGCAAACTGAGTTAGCATCCCTGGACCAGGTTTAAATTTTGCGGCTTGGATTTCTGGAGTGCGAATTCCTCGTGGCTCCACTCTGAATTCGATGGGTAGCTCAAGTCTCCTTGGGTTCTCCATCTGTAACTAAATCTGAAAAACAAAAACTAAAAGCGTAAAATAGAACTAACTGAAATTAAAAGCACAAGATATATGCACAAGGACATACGATGTAGTCCCCGGCAGCGGCGCCAAAAACTTGGTGGGGCCTAGGGTGTGATAAAATAAGATATAAATAACGTGCAAATAACACCCTAAAGCTACACGATTCTGCAAGTATACAGATCGTATGCAAGTTTTAGTTAAATAATTAAGATTCGTTCCGCAGAGACTACGAAGGTTAGGGGAATCTTATGCAAATACCAAGTGCAAATAAATTAAAGCTAGAACAACTAAACGCAGATAAAAGTAAATACAAATAGATGTTTGTTGATTTTCTAATTAACTAAATTAAAACTAAGAATTTAAAAGACAGAAAATAAACATGAAAGAGAATTGATATGAGAATATAGCTCGAGTTATTAGCATGTAATCCCCACTAGTTTTGCCGTTCTAAACATGTAAGGGTGAATTATGTAGTATTTCCCTAATCGGTCCCAATTCGCTATCGGTAGTTTCAAATAGGATTTACCTGTGTCAATAAGGCTTCCTAAGCAAACTTTTCCTGTAATTGGTAAATAGTCACAAGAACTAAACCATAGTGATTATCTAGCTAGGTTGGGTTGTCAGATCAGACCTAATACTAGACGTTATGTGCTAAACATGCAATTAAACACCGTTATCAATGGTGTCCTAATTACTAGATGGTAATTCTAAATGGCTGCAGTCCACAAGAACACAAAATATAATTCCAAACACATAAACAGAGAATAAAAACTATAATTCAATTTAAAACATTAAATTCCCAAATTAGATAGATGTCAATCAAAACTAGGGTTCATACATAGATGCTAAAACTCAAGCTAAAGAAATTTAGTTCATGAAAGAAAAGAAAGAAATTACAAATCTAAAGGTAGAAGAAGACATAATGATGAACAGCTCTTTCCAGACTTCTCTCTTGTGTTGTAAGATTCCTCTTGGTTTAAGGTTTCACCAAGGATGATTTAAGAGTGTTAAGAGGCTGTATATATAGTATATAGGTTGACCTAATTCGTTTCTTGAAGGAAAGGCCAAGTAATAGACTCCTAGCCCAACTCAAATTCGTAAGGAAATAAAGATAAACACTGCTGGACCGTTTTGAGCATATCTTCTTCGTTATTGGTCGGCTTGAGCTTCCTAAGATACCAAAAGAATCGTCACAGAATTATCTATGTCCCTATGAAAGTAATCTTCCAAAATCGGCTTCCTTGTAGGAGTAATTACCACTTCTTTAGGTGTGTGCTGCAGAAATTCAGATTTAGGCAGCTTTTCCTTTTCCATGTTTTTAGCCTTTGTTTCCTTTATCTCCAAATACCATGCAAATCTCTTTCCATAAGTTGTAGTCTTTGACTTGGACTCTAATTAATCTCCATAATTATCTTTAAAACTTCAAACTAAATAAACAATTAAACCCAATATGCTCTAAAAATATTATGTTACTAAATCAAGACTCAAAATAGAAAAGTGCACTAAACTAAGCTAAAATCAACCTATAAACTAACAAATAAGCCTAAAATGGTGTCTCGGAAGTATATTTTATTATCACAAATGAGGAGATATCACACGGAATTTATTCTTCAGGTTCTGTTTCAGATGGAACATACAAAAACCGTGAAACGCGTCGGGAAAAGCACACTTCAACGCTATAGGAATACCGTGATGACGTTCAGAAACAAAAGTCAACACACGGTCAGACACGAGAGGAGCAAGAAACTTCAGGAAAGAAGTCCAACTGTTTGCAGTTTCCGAGTCTGTGATAGAAAAATCTACTGGGAAAAGACCTGAAATAAGTAATTGTTGTTAGTAAAAACATAAACATAAAGCAAAAAAAACAAAAAAAAACTAGATATCTTGGAAAAAAAAGTCAGAAAAAAACAGTACATGTTTGGTGGGAAAATTCCCACCAAAGTAACTTAACATATTTTTAGAAAGTTTTACTTTTTGAAACCTTTATTTTTTAAAACCCTTTACATTTTTAAACTACAATATGATATTTAGTGTAATAAGCTAAAAAAAAAGCAAAAATAAATGGAAAATAAAACAAAACTTTTATAGGCAGTTTGTTTGGTGGGAAAAATCCCACCAAATACAAACTGCAAAAATAGGAAAAAGTAATCAAATTACCCCTGTTTGCGTCTTTTGCAATGGCTGTGAGAAGGGTCCCCTTGAACTTTGACTTGAGAAAAGTAGCGTCGATAAATAGAAGTGGGCGGCAAGCACGGAAACCGGAAATACAAGCACCGAAAGCAAAGTGACAACTCTCGAATGAACGTGTAACGGGATCAACTTGTAAAAAGAAATGTGAAGAAGGATCTGCGGCTTTGACTTTTGCAAAGTATGCCTCGATAAGGTTGTATGAAAGAGCCGAATCACCGAAAATTTCGTCTTGGGTTTTCCGTAAAGCTGTTCCTGCGATTTTATATGATATGTTGTATCCGTAATGGTGTTTCAGATGAAGAATTATGTCTTTCAGAGTCATAGAAGGTCTTGCTCGGACTTCATCGAGAATAACATCGCAAACCACATCCGAAGATAAAACACCGGTTTTCATTGACTTGTCTGGTTCACCGCACGTGTGTGTGTTTGTGAAAGTTTTCACGTAGAGACGATCGTTCCCTTTCTCGATTGAAGCATATACATACCATAGACACCCTTTTGATTCCATCTTTTTACAATAAACACTGACTTTCGAAGCATTGTTGTGACCAAAATCGAAAAAGTAACCTGATTCGCAAGCGTATTTTTCTAGACAGATTCTGAATTCTTTCACACCATCACGGTAAAACTCGCCTACTGACTTTAATAGTTTGTCCCAGTTCGAAGTTTTTTCGGTTTATGAAGCGAATCTAAAGAATCGTCTCCTGAACGAATAACACTCACGGGAGATTGAACCGAAACTGAACTATCCGAAACAATGGAAGAACTGGTTGAACTTGATGCTCCGCAATGACCAGATGATGTACTAAATGAAACACTACCATCGATAACATTAATTTGTAAGTCACCTGTGCTAGAATGCTCAACCAACCAAGTAATTGCTGCAAAATCGGCTTCCGAAACAACTTTGCTACTTCGCGAACCATATGAATAATTGTACTTCACAAGTGGATGACAAAGAGAAGGCCACCTTTCACTACCGTAAGACTTGATATCAGCAAAAGAATGTAATAACTGAAAAGGATAAAAAGCATTCTCGTCCCCCAATTTGAACTCCACTAAAACAGAAGAAGACATTGAAACCTGCAAAAAAAAAACACGAAACAGAAACAAATTATACATCACAACTACTAAAAAGACAATGCAAATGAAATGAAACAAAAACATAAGGCATACGAATACAAACAACACTAGAATAAGTGGTAAAAAAAAAGACAGATTGTTTGGTGGGAAAATTCCCACCAAAACAATCTGCAGAAAAGTAAATTACAAATCTGCAAAAAAAAAAAAAACACGAAACAAGAACAAATTATACATTAAATCTAATAAAAACACAATATAAATGAAATGAAACAACACACTAAGGCATAAGAGTAGGAAAAAAAGTGAATATCCTGGGGAGAAAAAGACAGTTTGTTTGGTGGGAAAATTCCCACCAAAACAAACAACCCTGTATAATGAAAAAATTGAAATATAGGCCCCTATTGTTTATGTATATAGCATCATAAGACCTTGATTTAAGCAAAATATGCAACATGTAGCACTATATCCATTTTTCTGAACTAAATGCACAATACACACTTATATAATGCAAAAATTGCAGTATAAGTCCCTATTGTTTGAGTTATTGAATTATAAGACATTGTTTCATGAAAAATCTGCGATATAGTCCACTTTTATGAACTAATTACACAATACAAACTTATATAAGACAAAAATTGCAATATAGGTCCCTATTGTTTGAGTATATTGCATTATAGAAACTTGATTCACTAAAAAACTGTAAAATATATATATATCACTATATACATCTTTATCAACTAAATTGCACAAATACACACTTATATATTGTTCAATGCTTATAAGTCAGCTAGTACAAGAGCTGAATAAGTTATAAAAGCACTTAAATACATGAATATTTCTGATTTAAAAAATGATGATGAAGATCTTCATAAATTTATGAGATTATTACCCAAGAGGTCTTGAAAACACTACCTCGTGACCTAAGAAGACCGGCTCTATAGCCTCTTCTTATTAAAGGCCACAAACAAAAATTAACACTATAAGCTAAAAAACCAATTACCTTCTTACCCTTTATTTTATTTTATTATCCTATATATATTATTTCTATTCAGAATTAATTATTTCAAAACCCTAATTATTTATCGTCTCTTTTGATATTGGAATTTAGTAGAACAAACGATTTTGCATTATTTCATTTTCGCATTTATCTCCATTTTCCTTCAAGAACAAATGATGACTCAAGATAGATATTGGACTTTTAGTAGATGTTGTTTGTACTTTCTTTTTCTTTTTTTCTTGTAATTATTAATTATAATGTAATAATTTTATTTTTAATGTAAAATAGTTTTTTGTATTAAACTCAATAATTTTTGTCTAAATGCCAGGCACTTTAGTGATTATGCGAAAAATGCTCAGTAATTTTACTGATTATATAAAAAACGCTCAACAAGTTACTGAGCATGCTCAACATCTTTTTTCGAATACTCATCAACTTTTTTCGACACTCAGAACTTTTTTACGATACTCAACAACTTTTTTCATGCTCAGTAGCCCATGCTCAGTACTTTTTCCATGTCCAATACCCCATACTCAGAACTATTTTTTCAGACTTAGAACTTTTTTTCATGCTCAGAACTATTTTTTCAGACTCAGAACTTTTTTTCCAGACTCAGAACTATTTTCCAGACTCAGAACTTATTTCCATGCTCATAACTTTTTCCGGCGGTGGCCAGCGGTGGTCGGCGGTGATCGGTGGTTGTGGTCGGAGCTGGAAATTATTTGATAATTAATAAAGAAGGAGAGAGAAAAATGAAAGGAGGAGAGAGAAATCTATTTTTTTTTGTCTTATATACACTATAAGAGTAGTTATGACATTGAACATCTTATTGGCCTCTAAGTAGGAGAGAGGAATCTCTTAGTTCTTATATGGCACATTGATTCTCCTCAAGTCTCTTTAGGTAATTGACCCAAAATTTATACAACATGAAAAAAATAGCTCTTAAGAAACAAGACGAGACATAGAATTCTGGTTTACAAGCATTCGAACTAAAAAAACTAACAATCACACAATCACAGCTAGAAAAACAGAACAAAATGAGAAAATGCGATGTAAAAAGAAGAAGATAACATGAATTACCTAACTGAAGATGATAAACAAGAACAAATTCACAGCAACTTGATGTAAATGAAGAAGAAAAACAATAATGTCTGCAAAAGATGAGAATTCAATGTCATAATTACATAAAAAATCGACAAAAAAAGTAACAAAAGGAAGCAAAATAAAAAGAGAAAAGGAGAGAAGAAATCACCTGCGGTTTGAGATGATTAATCAAGCTTGAATTCTAGCAAAAAATTTGAAAAAAAATGAAGCAGAAAGGAAGAAATCACCATGGAAGCAGTTTGAGAGAAAGAGAGAAGGTGAGCTGCGTGTGAGTGCGTGTGAGGAGAGAGAGAAAGTGAGCTGCAGGAATAAAGAAATAATAAAAAATGAAATAAAAGGTAATAAAGGGGTAAAAATGGAAATAAAGATTTGGTAGGTGACTTTTATAGACAATTTAAAATCAAAGATGCTGGGGAGCTATTAATGTTAAATTGGTGACTTAAATGGTAATTGTTCCTTTAATAAATTATATAATTAAAAATAGTTATAAATTAAAATCATAATTGGTATATAAATATTTTCAAATAAACATTAATTACATTTTTTTAATTTAAAGTAGAATATTTATAGTATAAGTAAACTTAAAAAATAAAAATAACAAAATTAATTCTATGAATTACATTTAGATACAAAATTTTAATGAAAGTAATGTTATTAAATCGGATAAGATAATTTATTTAATTCGAGAGTATTCTTTTAATATTATCGAATTTAAATTTTTGTATCGAAATACTTATAATTTAATTTGAAATTAAATTTTGGAGAAAAAAAAAGAATATAATAGCATTTTATTGAAGGTTTTATTATCTTGTGGTTCCCTTTGAAGCCTATATCAAAGAGAGGATAAATAAGATCGATAGTTACTTTAGTGGTCAAACTATTTCGCACAGATCAAAAGATCATGAGATCGAATATTATTGGAGTTCAAAATGACTCTTAGATATATTAAGAGAAAAAAGAGAGGCAAGATAATTTTAAAACAAAACTTTTAGTCATTCAATGAGCATTCTTTTTATTTTTTATTTTTTTACCGGATGTCTGTGCCAGCTTTCGTGCACCACAACTAATGTCATTGGAAATATACACGCTTCCCTATGCATATTTTCGGATAAATTAGAATTAAGTTACCATGTTCAGTAGGAAATTCAACCTGTAACTCTTGTTTTAGCTTTTTTAAAGGTTAAAAAAATAACAAAACTCTATCCAATTAAACTATCTCAATTAATTATTTAATGAGCATTCTTAATATTATGTCTTAGAGGAGGATTTGAATATCTACCCTCTTTAGCACGAGATAGCAAGCAAGTCTATTTCATTAAGCATGAAAATGCATTTTTAGGGTTAAATATCTTTTAGAGCTAAATTGAACTATATACTAAGAGTAATGCTGGGTATCACCCAAAAAGACATCACCTAAACATCACCCATGATGTGGCGGTTAGGTGGCCCAATCATGGAAGAAAGAGAAAAAAGTAAACCTGGGAAGAGAAATAACAACATTGGGCCACCTAACCGCCACATCATGAGTGATGTTTAGGTGATGTCTTTTTGGGTGATAACCAGCATTACTCATATACTAAAGTCAAAGTGACAAGGTTGTATGGTTGATCAATTAAGATGGCATGTAATCTAATGGGGCCAAGTGTTGAACAATTGACCAAGCCTTTTGGAAATTTGGGCATTAAAGCAGATTACAAATTTTGGGCATAAAAGCAGGTAAGAGAGATTACTAGTTTTTCCATTTTCTCTTTTTTGCTGGCTTTGACTCTTGGCTTTGACTCTTTATAATCACTGATGTGATAGCCCTTTTTGCTATAATTCCATTAGTCGTAATACTTTTTAACATTCTCTTACGTGTCCTCAAAATAAACATAAATAGACGTATTGTATACATAATTCATTTCGTGTCACGCCACTACATCCGGATTAAGAGACAATTTAGAGAAAAAGAAGTGCCCAACAGAGTTTAGAAACTGTTCACAATTTTAAAAAAAAAATACCGAGCCTACTTTTATTTAATCAACTAGAATTAAAGAAAATTCAAAATATTTATATCCCAGTTATGTTTTATGAGGAATGATACGTACCATTCAAAATTATATCATCTAAATACCACTCAATGACGCAACGTGAATTAGTTGGTTATAAATTAACTAGATTAAGAAAATAAATAGATTAACGATTTCTAACCAACCAATTCACGCCACGTTATTGAGTGATATTAAACAATATGATTTTGGGTGGTATATATCATTACTCTTTATGAGTATATATATATATATATATATATATATATATATATATATATATATGTATATATATATATATATATATATGAATACGGGAGGTAAGACAACGCCTCACTTTTAGAAGTGAGTCATCACTTATTTAGTATATAAAAAAGAATATAAACAAATTAAACACCTATATTAATTAAAAAAAAACATTCTGGACGAGCTTAAAAACACACTAAAATATATACACACATACAAAACCTCTCCTCCTCGAAAATTCCTTCATAGTCGTAGAAGAAGCGGTGGTGGTGCAAAGAGGCACTGGTGGTTTGTGGTAATGGTGGCTTGTGGTCAAGGTGGTGCAAGGAGGCAACCGTGGTGGCTGGTATAATCTAGAGGTGGAGGTTTGAACGCGGAAGCAAATGTAGTGGTACAAAGAGGCAACAATTTAGCTTAGCTGATTCTACTTTGATAGACTAATTAAGCTGCACTTTTAATGAGAGAGATTATATTTGTTACTTCTTTTTTATTTACTTTTATATCACCTTCTGTTTAGAGGTTTTAAAAACCAATGAAAGTATTTTTCTTTTCTAATTTTTTTCTCTCTTTTTAATTTAATACCACATAAAATGTGATATAAGGATAAACTAAAAAGGGTGACAAATATCATTACTCTTAATAAGATTTGCTTTCTTATAATTAGAGATAAAGAAAATATAAATTATAAAAAAATTGGTGGTCTTTTTTTGTTACATAAGAGAGACACTTCGGATTTAGAGTCATTGACTCGGTTCAAACCTGCACCATTAGATTGGATGACCAAGATTTTAATCAATAAGCTAATCTCAACTGGTTAAAAAATGTTTTGTTTTTACCTAAACATATTATTTGGAAAAATTATTTTTAATAAATGCAGTCATTTTATCTGAGTGACAGAGTAATAAAATTATGTTAAGTGTAGGAATAAATTGATACTATGAAATTCTCTCTACATCCTCACACCACAAACAAACACAAACACTCAATCTAAAATCTCCTATCCTACCTAAACATCTAAAATCACTACATTTTAGGTGTTTCCTTCCATTGATTTAGTGTTTCCTTCAAACTCTCATCATACACTAAATCCTTCTCTCTTTTCCCTTCCAAACTTCACTCTTCTTCCTTCTTTTCCCTTCCATCAAATAAGCTTCTTGCTATGGAGTTTTATGCCCCTTCTCATCCCCTAGCAAAAGACAAAGCGCTTATTATCTCACCCGGATACAAAATCAGTATACAAAAATGCTAGAGAATTTAAAATCACTGCTAAACTTCTTGCTATGGAGAAAGTAAACCACATTTTTATTAAAAACCACATCAACAAGTATTGGTCTTTGAATGAACAGGTAGAAACAGAGAGATGCTCTGCAAATGTGTTCACCATCACTTTCAAAAAGGAAGAAGACATTAGTAAAGTTTGGAAACTAATGCCTTGGACTATCCAAGGAAAACATTTAGCTATCAAAAAATATGAGAGTCACAACAAAAATGAAGTCAATCACACAACTGTTTGGATCCAACTTACCGGAATCCCATCTAATCTGCTAACTAAACATTGTATTGGAAAAATGATGAGTTATTTCGGCCAAGTTCATCAAATTAACCTACCTGAAGAACTCGACATTGACGAGAAATCTACTACTAAAATCCAAGTAGATTGGAATCTATCAACACCTCTAATACCAGGTATCAAATACTGGGAAAATGAGAATTCAGCAGCTTGGATTAAATTCACCTATGAAGACATAGGGCAAGTATGCTACGGATGTGGGCTCTTCGGCCATGAAGAAAACAACAAGACCTACCAGTGCCAAAACCCTAAAGTTACCCCCAAATTGGGAGCCTATATCAAAACTTCTACAAGAGGACCAACTCCAATGGTGTCTCAAAATATGAACAAAAGAAAGATTACCAACCAGAAAATCACATCGAGAATTGCACCCACCTTGAATGGAACATGGAATAACCCAACGGAAAGAGTTAACTCGGTCTCTGAGTTGAAATCAGCTAATGGGGTGAACTCGGACTCCAGTAACCAACTCGCCACCACGGATGTGGGTACAACAGGTACTACGAACATTTTTAAATTTGGTACTAGCTCGACAAAAAACAATGAAAGAGAAAAAGGACTTGTAATGGGAACGAAGAGAGAGAACCAAAGGAAAGGTAATGGGGCTGAATCTTCTCTGTCGTCTTCTTTGTCTTAATCTGCTATCAAAAATAAAAATAAAGGAAAAGAAATTAACCCCAATCCGGTTTTGGATAAGGAACAGAAGTTGGCAACGCTGGCTAAGTCTTTTGTCAAAAATTTAAAAAACAGCCCAGCCCAAGAAAACCCTTTAACCTTTGGGACTTATGTCAGCCCACCTAATTTTATTAAAAGCCCAAATGTCATACTACCCAAAACCCACACCCCTCAAAGCCCAAACACATCATCAGCCACTAATAACCCAAGTCAACACACCCAATCGACTAAAACACCGAACCCTAAATCCCCAATCAATCAAACCATCTCTCAAAACCCGTCTTCGCTCAACCCAACTCCGACCACCCCAAACCCCCAAATCAACGATGAGTTCACCACACCAAACCACTCAATACCTCTCAACTTCACAACCTCCCTTTCAAATACCACCACTTTCGGAAACAGTGTGACTATTGAGGGCTCTCAATTAGCCATTATGAAGAAGAAATTCTTCGGAGAACTATCAACTGGAACTCCAATTAAATCTAAAAGCACAAACATTAAGAAGAATCAACTTACTCTTTCCAATGCTAAACGCCAAAAATCTCTTTGGGAAGCAAGAAAAGGAGTTCTATCGGAAAAAGCGAACATAGAAGTGTTGGAGTCGAAGATGGAATTAATGGAGGAGAAGGCTAGTACAAGTGGAGATATAAGCAACTCGGGCCACGAAAAGGGTAATTCAGCCGAGGAAGAGGTTTGCGGGGTTGACCTTGATCAACCCCTTCACCATCAATGAGACACCTATCCTGGAACTGTCAGGGTATTGGCAACACCTTGACAGTCCAGGCCCTAGCCGATATGGTCAATAAATATCGGCCTCAGGTACTTTTTCTATCAGAAACTAAGAATTGCTTTTATACTGTTAAAAAAACTTGAAAAAATTATTAATATGTCACTTGTAGAGACTGTAGAACCTAAAGGTCTTAGTGGTGGCCTAGCTATCTTTAGTAAAAACAATTATGAAATAAAATCATTAGCAAATCAGTAAACCATATGCACTGTAAAATTAACAACGAAGGAATTGAGTACTACTCTACTTTTGTCTATGGGGCACCCTTAGATAAAAACAAAGAAGAATGTCTTAAACTATATGCTAGCTGTAAACCTATAAACGATGCCCCTTGGTTGCTTATTGGTGATTTCAACAATATTAGGTACACCTCTGATAAAAAAGGAGGTAACTGCAAAATTAACAAATATATGAATATGTTCAATGGATTTATAAAACACCACAAACTTGATGACATAGTCACAAGAGGATGCAAATTCTCTTGGACAAACAAAAGAGATAACAATGAAATGATTAAATCTTTCATTGATAGAGGCCTATGTAATAAAGCTTGGAATGATCTTTACCCCTCAGCCTGGATTGCACTACTACCAACTCTGGGGTCAGATCATTCTCCACAAATACTCACTCTATATGAAAACCATATTAAGAAAGATAGAAGATTCTATTTTTAAAATAGTTGGGTGGAAGAATCTGAATGTCTTGATATTATTAAAAAAGTATGGAACATTAAGAAATGCCCCACTGGACTCATTAGAAATGCCTTTACTCAAAAGCTTGAAAAATGCAAAATTTTACTTACTAGATGGAGTAAATTGAAGTTTAACAACAACAAAAAAATTATCAATAAACATATCAAAAATCTTGAAAGAATATATAATGACCCTCTCACTAAAGATTGGACTGAATATAACAATATTATAAAAGTAGTGGAGGACTTATGGAAAAAAGAGGAAGATTATTGGGCCTCTAGGTCCAGGAATACTTGGCTTAAAAAAGGTGATAGAAACACCTCTTTTTTCCATGCCTCCACTAAAGAAAGAAGAAAAATAAACACCATTACTAGACTAAAAACTGATGAGGGAGTTTGGGTGGATAACTTCTCTGATATTACTAATGAAATAACTAGTTATTTCAACAACATCTTTAAAACAGTGGGTACTAGAAACTACTATCCCATACTTGATTGTATTGTCCCTACTATTACAGATAATATTAATAATAATCTCAACAAAAAACTCGAGATTTCTGAAATTGAAAGGGCAATTCATGAACTTGGGGCTAATAAAGCCCCTGGTCCAGATGGCTTTCCAGGGTTTTTCTGTAAAAAATACTGGCATATTATTAAATTGGATATCATTAGAGCTATAAACAATTTTTGGTATAATGGTGGGCCCCTAGATGATATTAACCAAACTTTCATCTCGCTTATACCTAAATTATCTAACCCTACCTCTATTAAACAATTTAGACCGATAAGTTGTTCAAACTTCATTTATAAAATAGTGGCTAAAATTCTCGTGAATAGAATGCAACCGGTTTTGAATGCTTTGATTGATGAAAATCAATCAACATTTATACCTGGAAGGCATATTCAAGAGAATACGATGATTGCACTGAATTGATACATTATATTAAAAACAAAAAAGATACAAAAAAATACTTTATGACCATTAAAACGGATATTCAAAAAGCGTATGAGAATGTGGAATGGGATTGCCTTGAGGATATCTTGCTCAAAATGGGTTAGCAAAATTATGAGGTGTGTTAAATCAGTCTCTTATTCAGTCTTGATTAATGGATACCCTATAGAAATTGACAAGCCCCAAAGGGGTTTGCGACAAGGGGACCCCTTGTCCCCTCTACTTTTTTGTATTACTACACAGTTACTATCATCACTTATTAAACAAAAAATGGATAATAAAGACATGAAAGGTATAAAAATTGCCAAATCTAGTCCCCAAATATCCCATTTACTCTTTGCCGATGATAGCATATTTTTTATGAATGCTAACAATATGGAAATTGAAAGTTTTCGAGATGTTATTAACAAATACAGTTATGCAACTGGTATGAAGCTTAATCTTAATAAATGTGGTATAAAATTTAGCCCCAACACCCCTATATTTCTACAAAATATTTTTGCCAAAAGACTAAATATGCCAATTACTAATAATCTAGGTAAATACCTTGGTTTAACCACAGAATGGAGTAGGTCTAAAGTCAAAGACCTTAACTTTCTTGTGGAAAAAACTTTACAAAAAACTGAGAATTGGAAGAATCTCTTTCTCTCAGCAGCTGGTAAAGAAATTCTTATAAAAGCTGTCCTACAAAGCTTACCCAACTACTTTATGACTTCTTTCCTCATTCCAAAAAAGATTTGTGATCTCATTTCCTCACAAATCTCCAATTTTTGGTGGGGAGCTAATGGAAAAAATAAAGTACACTGGGAGAAATGGGATAATCTTACCAAAAGCAAATATTCAGGAGGGTTAGGGTTTAGGGACTTACACCTCATGAACCTAGCTCTCTTCGGAAAACAAGCTTGGAACATTCTTAATAAACAAGACTCTATGCTTTTTAAACTTCTTAAAAGTAAATACTTCCCCAATAACACTTTTCTTGAAGCTCAACTAGGAAACTCACCCTCTTGGGGTTGGAGAAGTCTAGTGAGTGGTATAGAGACTATCAAAGATAATATTAAGTGGAAATTAGGAAATGGAGCTACTATCAATATCCATAGTGATATTTGGATCCATGGTAGCTCAAATACTATTAAACCCAAGATAGGAAATGCCATATATGTTTCTGACCTTATGTATATAAACAGTAGACAGTGGGATATAAATAAGGTACATCAAGAGTATGACAATGATATAGCTGAAAATATTCTCAATACCTTTATCCCCTACTCAGGTGGTAAAGATATCCCTATTTGGACTCTAGATCAGGATGGTCTTTATACTGTTAAAAAATGTTATCAAATATTGAAAGAGAAACAAGACAAAAAAAATCAAAACAATAATAATATCAAACCTACAACATCTCACATCATTAGTACTGACATTTGGAAAATGATGTGGAATTTAAATATTTTACCCAAGATTAAAAATTTCATGTGGAGGGCATTAAAAAATCTCCTACCTACAAATGAAAACATCTATAAAAAAAGAGCTATTAAAACTCCATTATGTGATTTATGCCATTCAGAGGTAGAATCTACTAAACACCTCCGGCTAAACTGTTCTTGGGCTAAGGCCTTATGGTTAGCTTCTGAATTCAACATTAAAACTTGCAACCAGACTTCACATAGACTGGATTCTTGGATGGCAAGTATTTGGGAAAATATGAAGAAACAAAAAATGGAAAAAAATGATTATATGGAGAAAATATGTTTCCTTTTGTGGCATATATGGAAAACAAGAAATGATAGTAAATACAAATTTACTAATATTGACCCGATGGTAACTCTTGAGAAAGCGAATAGAGAATGGAATAGCTACAAAAATATTACACCTTATGATGTTAATACAAAACTGAAGGTTAAAAAAGTTAATGAAAAATGTGACACTATTACAAATGCGAATGAAAGTGGTAATAATAATATAACTAGTGATAAAATGAATCCAAAAAATGAATGGATTCCTCCTCCAAAAAATTTTATTAAGATAAATGTTGATGCATCTTTTGCTAACAACAAAGCTGCAAGTGCTTGTGTAAACAGGGACAACAATGGCAAGATTTTGGACAGCAAAGCTTAGAATGTGAATGTGGAATCTCCTATAGAAGCTGAAGCCCTTGGCATACTCAAAGCCTGCGTAATTACTCGTGATTTGAAGGATAGTAGAGTGATTATTGAAGGTGATTGTCAAAGGATAATGCTTCCATTAGAGAAGAACACTTTTATTCATATTCCAAAAATTTGTAATATCATTAACAGTATTTATTTCATTTCGGAATTTTGTAATCCTATCTTTAGTTGGACTAATAGAGATAGAAATATGCTAGCTGATGGATTAGCCAAAAGAAAGCTACTTAGCAACTCTTTTGGACCACAATTTTTTGTGAATCCTAGTAGGCTAGTTAGAACTAGAAACTCTCAAGCCTCTCCTTCGGGAATTGGCTAATTTTGTAATCGGATTTAGTAGATTTTAATATATTATGTTTGAAAAAAAAAGGAGTAATAAAATTTAAATAATTGAAGATCAATCTAGTGATTGTTCCGGTTCTTTTTTTTTTGGACAACTTACCAAATGCTCGCTGTTTTTCAGTCTACTTCATGAACAATGCACGTGCAATATTTGACGTTAATCCTCAGATGTACACGTGCAGACGCGTACTGTGGGCCGGAAAAGAAATGACATCATTAATAACGAAGGACAAACAAATATGGTGTCATAAATTAGGATAGGACGACGGCATAGTTATGTTTTGCTACTTGAAGAAAAATATTATGAATAATATGGAATCATTAGGATTAGTTCTTGGTTAGTATAGTTCGTTACGTTTTTCACGTTTATTTCTACATGTTACCCTGCCTAAAGACACCTAGATATTTAAATATGGAAAACTTAGAGTAATTAGTTGTGTGATATCTATAGGATTTTGGAAATAAATCCAACCGTGATAAATTCTTTTACAAAAAAATGATCACCCAATGCTAGATGACTAAATAAATGATATATACCCTCAAAATACCACTAATGACGTGACGTAAATTGATTGTTTAAATCGTTAATTGGATCAAGAAAATAAATAAATTAACGATTTTTAACCAACCAATTCACACTACGTCAATGGGTGGTATTTGGGTGGTATGATTTTGGGTGGTATATATCATCACTCAATATTAAAATATCTCAAATAAAATAAAATTCATATAAAAACAAAAAACAACTAACAATAAACATGTATGAACTCATTGGGTATCAACTCTGGGTATAAATACTTTTCATCTCTGACCACCACCCACTGACCACTGCTGGCGTCGCCATTCACGGAGTGCATGGAGAATTTACTGAGTGGTCGGAGAATTTACTGATTGCTCAGAGATTTTACCAAGTCCCTGGAAAGTTATCTAGAAAAAATTCACTGAGTATTGGAAAAAATTCACTGAATATTTAAAAAAAATTTACCGAGTATTTGGGAATTTAACTAAGTATCAGGAAAAATCACTGAGTGTGCTCAATAAATTTCCTAAGTATGCTCAATGAATTTCTTGATTATGGTCCAAAAACACTTGCTACTCGTCGAGAATTACTAAGTACAATTGAAAAATTAATTAAATTAAATAATAAATGAAATAATAACATAAATTATATTTGTATAATAAATAAATTACAACAATTGAAGGATAATAAAACAAACATCTTATAACTAACAACATTATATTATATACTAATATTCAGAATGAAAAAGAAAACTTAATCATAAAGCTACGTATATTCGAAAAGGGAAAAAACTTGTTGTCGTCTTCATCACTCCATCATGTTGCGAACCCAAAAAATCACTACCAATAAAAATCTACCATTAATAGAAGAGACATTAAGGTGTCTTAATCTACCATGCCACGTATTTAAAAATCCAACGATATAATAAGAAGTATAAGCATTCATAGTCATATTTATGGTGTTCAATACATACAAACCAATTCAAATACCATTTCCCAACAAATTTCTCATTCCTGGAAATAACTGTTTTCCACAATAAAAAAGTAGTTTAAGTCCCACTTTGTTAGGAAGATCTCCAAAAACTAAGTTCCTACGAAGTAAGGGGACAAAGAGAACATCATCCAATTCTAAAATTTTGTCAAAAATTAAATTTGAGAGGAATGTGTCCTTTTACAAGGACAACAACAATGGTTCACTTCCCCAGCTACACGCATTCATCGTTAGTCAGTTCCTCAAATTTTTTGACCATCGTTTTGCTGGAACAAAAATATCGGGACACTCCCATGTCGAGGATCCACTTACTCTTATTATTCACCTGATTTGCCTCAACCATTATTGCGACAATTATCTCTTCGGTCTCTCAGTAAGGTTGGCGACGAGTTTTGGAGGCTGGTTCTTCCTTTGTTCACACTGGTAGACCTTGTGTCCTTTTTTCCCACAATAATATCAAGCGTCTTTTGGATTTTGAATCTTATCAGTGGGCTTGAAACCGCCTCCTTATTTGTTGAACTGGCATTGGTTCTTATTTCCATCGATTTTGTTCTTGTTTGACCCTGCTACTTTCACTTTCCCTTGAACTGTCCTTATTTGTGGTACCATAACTTTTAACAAGGTTAACCTTCAAATAATTATAAGGGGAAATATAAGGACTTATCTTGATGGTGATTTTCATCTTTGACTTGCATATTGTCTGATCAACTCTTAAAGAGTCATTTCCTTCTTCTTTTGCTTGAGATGATTTTGTAATAACTCCATTAAGGTGGGAAATTTTCAAGAAGGATATTGGTCTGTAGCACTATACATATTTTCATACCTTCGGTGGTTACCTCGACGCAGAGGTTCTCGTACACATGCATTTGCTTCATCATCGCTTTCTGGTCCGTGAGGTTAAAGTTATACCAGTTACCAGTTATCGGTAACGTATTTTTTCTTACCGGAATCATCAGCCCCATACTTCTTTTAAAGCATCTTCCAGATGATCTTTGTTGACTTCTCCTTGGCTAACATATAAAAGATATAGTACGTCATGTTATTCAAGATCCATCCCCTAGTTATCAAATTATATTTCTTGAACTTGGCCTCGAGAGCGAGATGCATGTCCTGTTCTGATAGTCTATATGCGTCCTAGAAGGGGGGTTGAATAGGACAACAGAAATTAATCGGCTAATTTTATTTCAAGTAAATAAAATTAAAAGCTAATTTGAATCCTATTGTTTTAGCAAACTAAATAGTAAAGAACTAGATAATCCTAAAAGACAATATTATCAAACTATTCATGTAGGCATTTTATCAAGCATATAGAGTGCGGAAATGTAAAGAGTGTAGAGATAGAATACGATACACAACGATGTATAGTGGTTCGGTTTCCCTACATCCACTACCTAAGGAAGCCTCCTTAGGATTTGCAAGATTCTCAACTAATCTTCGTAACTCTTAACCGGGTGAGTTTACAAACCCTTTACAACCACTTCAAAAACCTTTGAAGGAAATACACTTGTGTTATCACCAGCACAAGGAACCAAGCATAAAACCTACGCTCACACTACTCTCTTAATCTATTACAAGAACTAAGAGGAAAGGAAAAAGTGTTTGGGGGTGCTTATAAAAGCTTTGTAACTAAACTCCTAAATGAGTGGATATGAACTATGTAGCTTCACAATGAATATGACTTGAATGCTCCTTTGAAACCTTCTTGAATGATAATATTAATTGCTCTTAAGATTGGTAGATGGAAGGCTTGAGTTGTGTCTTGAATGAGGTCCAATTTATAGCTGAAAATATCTTCCAACGGTCAATAGGCTTCTATCTAACGGATCTATTTTATCTCCAACGGATATAAGCTTTGTCCTCTAGTAATAGTGCAGAAAACCCTTTCTTGCGGTGTACCGCGGGTGTGGTCCGGTGCACCGCGAAAACGTTCGTCTAAATTTCAAGCTTACTGACGGACTACTCAATGCACCGCGTCCCTGGTCCGTGCATCAGTCCGGTGTACCGCGCTTTGGTCCGGTGTACCGTGCATTTTCATTAGCTTACTGACGGGCTATCCTGTGCACCGCGCCTCTGGTCCGTGGCTTTGCGGTGTACCGCGTGTTTCGTCCGGTGTACCGCGGCACTGTTCTTTTGAATCTCAAGCTAAAGTACAAGGATTAAAACACAACTAATCTAATGAGGGGTTTTGGAAAACCTTTAAAGTGATACCAAATGAATTTTAGTTTAAAAGATGATTTGTCGAATATTAAAACGGGAATAAAAACAAGGTGAGGCTAACAATCTCCCCCTTTTTGATGTTTGACAAATCATAAACTTTTGAAGATGCCTAAGATTAAGTTTTGATCAAAAACTCCCCCTCAACCTAATCACTAGAGTTTTAATAAAACTCCCCCTCACAAAATGCATTTGAAAAAGTTTAACTAAAATTTCTCCCCCTTTGTCAACAACAAAAAGAACTAATGATACGATTTTTGAAAAATTTTTAAGGGGTCAAAACACATTTTGAGTAAAAACAAGGACTAAAGAAGCAAATGGATAACAATTTAGAAGCTTTAAGGACCCTATAACATCAAGAAAATATTAGCAACAAGATAATATACACAAAAAGCACTAAACAATAATGGCAAGAAGAGAAGGTTAGAGAATTTGCATGCCAATCTCACAACGAATTTTCTCAAAAAGATCTTGGGGGTAAAGGTTTAGTAAAGATATCGGCTAGTTGATTTTCCGAAGTGACAAATTCAAGTACAATATCCCCTTTTTGAGTGTGATCACGGATAAAATGATGACGGATTTCGATGTGTTTTGTTCTAGAGTGTTGAATAGGATTTTTTTGGTAAGATTGATAGCACTAGTGTTATCACAACGAATGGGAACACGATCATACTCTAGGCCAAAATATAGTAAGGTTTGTTTCATCCAAAGAATTTGGGTCACACAATTTCCGGCCGCAACATATTCGGCTTCGGCCGTGGATAAGGCAACACTATTTTGTTTTCTACTAGACCAAGAGACAAGGGATTGACCTAAGAATTGGCAACTACCACTAGTATTCTTCCTATCAAGTCTACAACCGGCATAATCGGCATCCGAGTAACCTATTAGCTCAAAAGAGGTAAATCTTGGGTACCAAAGTCCTAGACTAAGGGTTCCTTTCAAATACCTAAAAATACGCTTAACGGCACTAAGATGGGATTCTTTAGGAGAGGATTGAAATCTAGCACAAAGACACACGGGGAACATAATATCGGGTCTAGACGCGGTTAAATAAAGTAAGCTACCAATCATACCTCGATATACTTTCTCATCAACATTTTTACCATCTTCATCTTTGTCTAATTTTGTGGATGTGCTCATTGGAGTTCCAATTTCCTTTGCATCTTCAAGTCCAAATTTTTTGATCAATTCTTTTGTATATTTGGCTTGATTGACAAAGATGCCATCCTTCATTTGCTTGATTTGAAGTCCAAGAAAGTAATTCAATTCTCCCATCATGCTCATCTCAAATTCCTTATGCATGCTTTTAGAAAAATTCTCACAAAGATTTTCATTAGTAGCACCAAATATAATATCATCCACATAAATTTGAACAAGAAGGATATCTTTTGAAGACCTTTTTATAAATAAAGTGGAGTCAATATTTCCTCTTTTAAACAAAAATTTGATTAAACGTTCATACCAAGCACGAGGTGCTTGTTTTAAACCATATAAAGCCTTTGAAAGTTTAAAAACATGATTTGGAAATTTTGGATCCTCAAAACCCGGTGGTTGTTTAACAAAGACTTCCTCATCTATAAAACCATTTAAAAAAGCACTTTTGACATCCATTTGGTAAAGTTTAAAATTCATATAACAAGCAAAAGCAAGTAGCATACGAATAGATTCAAGTCTAGCTACCGGAGCAAAAATTTCATCGAAATCAATACCTTCTTCTTGATTGTATCCTTGAGCAACTAACCTTGCTTTATTCCTAGTGATAATACCGGTGTCATCTAGCTTGTTGCGAAATATCCACTTAGTGCCAATAATAGTAGGGCCAATTGGTTTTTCCATTAAAGTCCAAACTTTACTACGCTCAAATTGATTTAATTCCTCATGCATAGCGTTTATCCAATGATCATCTAGCAAGGCTTCTTTAATATTCTTGGGCTCAATTTGAGATAAGAATGCTTGATGAGCACATAAAGCAATAATACGAGAACGAGTGGTAACACCTTCTTTTGGATCACCTAGAATTAATTCACTTGGGTGATCTTTGATATGTTTCCAACATTTTGGTAAATCCGTACTAGCTTCATTTGAGATTTGATCATTTTCCTTAGGAGGTTCATCATGAGAATTTACTTCTTGAGTAGGAGATTCTAAGGGTTGATCTAGTGGAGTATCTTCATTTAAGTCAACATCAACTACTTTCTTGATACAAAACGGATTAGTCTCATCAAAGTCAACATGCATAGATTCCTCAATAGTACGAGTACGTTTGTTGAAAATGCGATAGGCTTTTCCTTTAGTGGAATAACCAAGAAAAATACCTTCATCCGATTTAGCATCAAATTTTCCCAAATAGTCCCTAGTGTTTAAGATAAAACATTTGCACCCAAAAACACGAAAATAAGCAATAGTTGGTGGTCTACCATTCCAAAGCTCATAAGGGGTTTTCTTAATAAGGGGTCTAATTAGAACTCTATTTAACACATAACAAGCCGTATGAACGGCTTCACCCCAAAAGTATGTAGGCAAGCTATGTTCTTTTAGCATTGTTCTAGCCATTTCTTGTAGAGTTCGGTTTTTCCTTTCCACTACCCCATTTTGTTGGGGAGTTCTAGGGGCCGAAAAATTATGCTCAATCCCATATTCATCACAAAAATGCACAAAAGGAGAATTCACATATTCACTACCATTATCACTACGAATGCAAGTAATAGAGTAGCCTTTCTCATTTTGCACCTTTCTACAAAGTTTTGCAAATTCATTGAAGGCATCACTTTTTAAAGTAAGGAACATCACCCATGTATATCTAGTGAAATCATCAACAACAACAAAGACATATCTAGATCCTCCTAGACTAGTGACATCAACGGGACCAAAAAGATCCATATGCAATAATTGAAGTGGCCTAACGGTGATGACCTTATTTATGGATTTAAAAGATGAATGATGTTGTTTACCAAGTTGACATGCATCACATAATTTATCTTTATCAAATTTATGAATAGGCAAACCAACAACAAGATTTTTTCTAGATAATTTTGAAATCAAATCCATGCTAGCATGCCCTAAACGTCTATGCCAAAGCCAACTATCATTTACCACGGATAAGCATTTAATATGTTTAGACATAAGACTCTCAAGATCAACAACAAAAACATTATCCGATCTTTTTGCTATAAACATAGTATCTAACTCATCATTTTTAAAAACAACACATCTAGATGCTTCAAATTTAACACTAAAACCAACATCACAAAGTTGACTAATACTAAGCAAGTTAAAAGAGAGACCCTCAACAAGTAACACATTAGAGATAAGTAAAGAATTAATATTACCAATGTTACCTTTACCCAAAACGCGTTTCTTAGTGTTGTCGGCAAAAGTAACTCTATCACCTTTTGTTTTATATAAACGTGTAAATAATGATGGATTTCCGGTCATGTGTCTTGAGCATCCACTATCAAGGAGACATATATTTTGCTTCTTGATGCTCAATCCCTACATACAAAAATAATTTAAGCTTTAGGTACCCAATTCGGTTTGGGTCCATGAGGGTTAGTGGATTTTCCTTTTAAGACCCATATGGGCCTTTTCCAAATTGGCACAAGAGATCCCAAATCCAATAATTTACGATAGTAACAATGAGATGCATCATGACCAAGTTTTTCACAATAGGTGCAAGTGATAGAAGATTTTGAAGAAGATGGAATTGCATTTGAAATTTTTGGTTTTACAAAATCATTTTTCAAGGGTTTTTGGTTAGTGAATGGATCATATCCAACACCGCTTTTCTCACAAGCCATTCTTTGAGAACCTAAAATCAAATCCAAGTTTTCTTGCCCACTTGTAAATTTTAAAATAATATCATTTTGATCAACAACCTTTTTCTCTAGCAAAGCTTTTTCTTCTAAAAGATTTTTCTCAAGAAGATGAAGTTTTTCATTTTCATCTATACATTCATCACAAAGATTTTGACAATCTTCCAAAGCTTTCAAAACCTCTTTAGTTCTATTTTTCTCAAATTCTAAATCTTTTGTTAAAACTTTGTTTGTTTCAATGGAGTTTAAAAAATCATTGTAAAGAGAATCAAATGCCTCATGAATATCTTGTTCACTAGCATCATCATTAGATAAAGAGAGTTTAGATTTAGGAGTTACCTCATCATGATTTGCCATAAAGGCAAAGTGAGTTGAACCGGTATCATCATCCGAAAAAGCATCTTCATCATTCTCAACTTTTCCCATAAAAGCAACAAGATTAACATTTTCGTTATCACTTTCTTCTTCCTCCGAATTTTGAGTATCCCAAGTGATGTTAGCATGCATTGCTCTCTTAGGTTTATCCTTTTGAAGGAGAGGACAATAAGTTTTGATGTGACCAACTTTCTTGCAATGATAGCAAGTGGGTTCATCTTGTTTGATAGCTCTAACATTTTTCTTGTAGGGTGAGGAAGAACTTCCTTTCTTGGCAAAGCGTTTGTATCTCATGAATTTTTTCATATCTCTTGCCAACATAGCCACTCCTTCATCTTCACTAGTTTCTTCTTCATGTGAGTTTTCTTCTTCTTCACTTTCCTTCCTTTCTTTTCGTTCTTTCAACTTGGTACGCAAGGCATGGAAAGCAATGGATTTCTTAATCTTCTTCTCCTCATCATCTCTTATCTTTTCTTCTTCAAGCACAAGCTCTTCCGTCATGAGGTTGCAAATGAGTTCATGAACCGTCATTTTTGAAAGATCTTTAGTGTCTCTTATAGAATTGATTTTTTATTTGTATTTCCTTGGAAGAGCAAATAAGATTTTTTGGCATTGTTCTTTGTTGGTGTACTCTTGACCAAGAGTCTTCAAGGTGTTGACAATGTTAGAAAATCTTTGATGCATAGCATTTAAGGCTTCATCGGGCTCCATACGAAATAGCTCATACTTAGTGATAAAGAGACCAATCTTAGTTTCTTTGATATCTTCCGTTCCTTGATATGATAGCTCCAAGAGTTGCCACATTTCATGAGCGGAATTGCATTCACTAACTCTAGCGTATTCCGTGACACTTAATCCATTAATGAGGATGTTCATAGCTTTGTTGTTTTTGGTGAGTTTAGCTATGTCTTGATCATTGTAATCATCTTCATCTTTCACTTCCGTTTTACTACCCGTAATATAAGGAATATAAGGACCCTTCTTGATAGCAAGCCACAAAAAGTAATCAATTCCTTTGACGTGAATATCCATTTTCTTTTTCCATCCAAAGTAGTCTTTTCCTACAAAAAGCGGAGGTCTAGTAGAACATGAACCTTCCGGTTGATTAGAATCCATATCGTATTAACTTTAGAAACGATTAAGTACAATAGAGCTAGGCTCTGATACCAATTGATAGTCTATATGCGTCCTAGAAGGGGGGTTGAATAGGACAATAGAAATTAATCGGCTAATTTTATTTCAAGTAAATAAAATTAAAAGCTAATTTGAATCCTATTGTTTTAGCAAACTAAATAGTAAAGAACTAGATAATCCTAAAAGACAATATTATCAAACTATTCATGTAGGCATTTTATCAAGCATATAGATTGCGGAAATGTAAAGAGTGTAGAGATAGAATACGATACACAACGATGTATAGTGGTTCGGTTTCCCTACATCCACTACCTAAGGAAGCCTCCTTAGGATTTGCAAGATTCTCAACTAATCTTCGTAACTCTTAACCGGGTGAGTTTACAAACCCTTTACAACCACTTCAAAAACCTTTGAAGGAAATACACTTGTGTTATCACCAACACAAGGAACCAAGCATAAAACCTATGCTCACACTACTCTCTTAATCTATTACAAGAACTAAGAGGAAAAGAAAAAGTGTTTGGGGGTGCTTATAAAAGCTTTGTAACTAAACTCCTAAATGAGTGGATATGAACTATGTAGCTTCACAATGAATATGACTTGAATGCTCCTTTGAAACCTTCTTGAATGATAATATTAATTGCTCTAAAGATTGGTAGATGGAAGCCTTAAGTTGTGTCTTGAATGAGCTCCATTTTATAGCTGAAAATATGGTCCAACGGTCATAAGGCTTCTCTCTAACGGATCTATTTTATCTCCAACGGATATAAGCTTTGTCCTCTTGTAATAGTGCAGAAAACCCTCTCTTGCGGTGTACCGCGGGTATGGTCCGGTGCACCGCGAAAACGTTCGTCTAAATTTCAAGCTTACTGACGGACTACTCAATGCACCGCGTCCCTGGTCCGTGCATCAGTCCGGTGTACCGCGCCTTGGTCCGGTGTACCGTGCATTTTCATTAGCTTACTGACGGGCTATCCTGTGCACCGCGCCTCTGGTCCGTGGCTTTGCGGTGTACCGCGTGTTTCGTCCGGTGTACCGCGGCACTGTTCTTTTGAATCTTAAGCTAAAGACAAGGATTAAAACACAATTAATCTAATGAGGGGTTTTGGAAAACCTTTAAAGTGATACCAAATGAATTTTAGTTTAAAAGATGATTTGTCGAATATTAAAACGGGAATAAAAACAAGGTGAGGCTAACATGTTCTTCTTTGGTTGGAAATCAATTTTCAACGACGGTAAGTTATTCCAACATAGTCTAGTTCAAACTGTTCAAGACATATCAAAAGTTTTTGTGCACGTTTATAGTTTGAACCATTGAGAGGTATCAGCTTAGACAAGTCAAGAAAGACTTTTACGTTCAAAGGTGAAGCAATCGTCGGGAATTGAAAAGACATTTTTTATCAGCAATTTTAATAAAATATTTTTTAAAAATTTGTTGAAAAAACTAAAACACTGATCCTAACAAAATACTAATCTCTAATTTATTAATCAACACCAATATAAAGCTTACAACAAGATTGCACAAAATTGAAAAAAGGAAAAACATAACTTACATATCAATACCAAAATACAAGCAGTAAATCACTTTGTTAAAAAAATCGGTGTAACTCGTGTTTTCAAACGACTGCTATCACTATTTTAGCTTATGCTAAATATGTGATTCAGAGAGAGAGAGAGAAAAAAAAATTTGAGAGTTTTTTTGGTGAGTTTGAATTCTGACTTGTATATTCCAAATGAATCTTGCCCTATGTTTATAGAGGTATAAACCTTCATAATCGTCTAGATTGATTGCCCTTATATAGAGGCTTACCATAAAAATAAAACTGTTTAACATGTATGAAAATTCTGATATGAATCTGAATGTTTTTCTTGTAGACAAATGAGTTGTATAAATACGAATTTCAAAACTAATTTTATTTAATTTTTAAATTTTTCAAAACTCAACACGAGCAGCCAAAGGGTCTTCCACTTTTCTTTTGATATTTTTTAAGACATGAGATGAACTCGTCAACAATATTTTGTATGATTTATAAGTTAAGGAACAAAGTGGAGAAATTTCAGTATTATATATCTGTGTTTTATATTTAAGGTAATTTATTCATTAATTATAGGACAATTGGACAAATCTGTTAGGAAGATGTGTAAAATAATTTTTATAATTAAATAGATATTTTTGATTACTCTTATAAGATAACTCACGTAGGACATACTATTACTAATAATACTTAACTCATGTCAACCAAGTCTCCGTAGAGATTCTATACAGCTATACATGACTTAATTCGACTTGTTTTATAATATGTGTATCAGTTCAAATATGAACACGTACGTAACACCCTTACCAAATCCTAATAACCTCTTTCCTAGAAACTTTCTTCACCCTCCAGTCATAGATCATTATAAATAGTTCATCCAACACTCATTCTTAAATCATAAACAACTTTAACAATCTCTATAACAACTTCATTGTTTTTTTTCAACCTTCGTGTTTCAAGAAAACATTAAACACACAAAAATGAAAATCGAAGTCAGCAAACAACAACAATTACTGTCAAAAATAGCAACAAACGATGGACATGGTGAAAATTCTCCATATTTTGATGGCTGGAAAGCTTATGATAATGATCCTTATCACTCAACTGAAAACCCAAATGGAGTTATACAAATGGGTTTAGCAGAAAACCAGGTACTAATACTATACTCTTTAATCTTTCACTTCACTTGTTTTGTTTCTTTGCCTAAATGATTTTTTTTTTTTGTTATTTGCAGCTTTGTTTTGATTTAATCCAAGAATGGATTAAAAAAAACCCGAAAGCTTCCATTTGCACAGTTGAAGGAGTGAATGACTTCAAAGACATTGCTATTTTCCAGGATTATCATGGCTTACCAGAGTTTAGAAACGTAAGAAACAAGAAACTTTCTATGTTTGTGTCAAGTGAATTTTCTAACGTATCACTTTGTATGTATTTACAGGCTGTTGCGAAATTTATGGAGAAAGTACGAGGAGATAAAGTTACATTTAACCCTGATCGTATTGTTATGAGTGGAGGCGCTACAGGAGCGCATGAATCGTTAGCTTTCTGTTTAGCTAATCATGGAGAAGCTTTTCTTGTTCCAACACCTTATTATCCAGGGTAAGTTTTCTTTCTTAAGTTCCGCAACTATTTTTCTCGAATCCAAGTACGAAAAACTCATACGATTCTTGTTATACAGTTTTGATCGAGATTTGAGATGGAGAACAGGAGTACAACTTTTACCAGTTATTTGCGAGAGTTCAAATGATTTTAAGTTAACAAGAAACGCATTAGAAGCTGCATATAATAAAGCTCAAGAATCTAATATTAAAGTAAAGGGATTGTTATTAAACAATCCTTCGAATCCATTAGGTACTGTAATGGATAAGGAAACTTTACAAGAAGCTCTACAATTCGTTAACGAGAAAACTATTCATCTTATATGCGACGAAATTTACGCTGCGACAGTTTTTAACGAGCCTGGATTTATCAGCATAGCTGAAATACTCGAGGAAAATCCAGAATGTAATCGCGATTTGATCCACATTGTTTATAGCTTGTCGAAAGATTTAGGATTTCCTGGATTTAGAGTCGGGATTATTTATTCGTATAATGATTTAGTGGTAAATTGTGCGAGGAAAATGTCGAGTTTCGGATTAGTTTCGACTCAGACACAGAAATTAATAGCGACAATGTTATCCGATGAGATTTTCGTGGATAATTTTATCGCGAAAAGCTCAGAAAGATTAGCGACTAGGCATGATGTTTTTAGTAAAGGACTTTCTCAAGTTGGGATTGGGAGTTTAAAAAGTAGTGCTGGATTATTTTTGTGGATGGATTTGAGGAGATTGCTTAAAGAATCGACTTTCGAAGCTGAAATGGAGCTATGGAGAATGGTAATTAATGAAGTGAAGCTTAATGTTTCACCTGGATCTTCTTTTCATTGCTCAGAACCAGGTTGGTTTAGAGTGTGTTTTGCAAACATGGATGATGAAACGATGGGTATTGCTTTGAGAAGGATTCGAAGTTTCGTGATGCAAAATAAGGTTTTAGAGACCAAAGCTAAGAAACAGTGTCTAAGAAGCAAACTTGAAATTAGCTTATCGTTTCGTAGAATAGAGGATATTATGATGGGGTCTATCATGTCTCCTCGTTCTGGAATGTCATCGCCTCTTGTTCAGTAGGATCAAAGTCTCGAAAAGAAGAAGATATCAAACAATAGTATTGATTAGTTAAAATTTAATAATGAGGCGTTTTTACCGATTTGATTTGATGAAGTTCAAGTCAAATGGGATTATTAAGCTTGTTATGCTACGCCTTCCATTTGTTATTTATTTTCCGTTTGGTTTTTGTTCTCCTCTCTTTATTTGTGAAAATGAGGCTCAAATTGTAACCAAAGTTGTTTCTAGCAAAGAATATAATAGTAGTTCATTTTTTAGATCTTAGCTTATCGACCATTTGTTGATCATGAACGATAAAGATAGAAAACAAATTTTACATTTCTAAATAAAGATGGAACCTCCATCGCAGAAATCCTTTATCTACCTTCAAGGGCAGATCGATCAAGGTTTCTTTTCGAAGGTGAAAAGTGAGAAAAATCAATAAGAGTTCGGGATATTGGTCGAATTTTATGTAAGTTGATTTTTAGTTTTGGTGAGAATTTGAAGGATTGGGGGAGGTGGAGCAACCTCTCAAGTCTCACCCCCTCCTCCTAGGTCAGTCCCTATCTCCTCCCATTCCTTTAAAAATGGTATATAAGGTAAATTGCATAATAAATCTTAACTAGAGTAAAAAAGAGTAACAAGTGAACTCACACATAAGTAATTCATTTCCCTTGATTTCTAGTTTGCATCCTAAACGTTTTCCAGTCATCCCGGTCGAGTGCACAATCTTTATAGGAATCACACAAGTACCAATTCGATGTTCCGAGTTTAGTCATCTAATCTGTGCATGAGTTTGTTTTGCAACATTTTTTGCCATCTCGAATTTAGATGTAGTAACTAGTAATCATCATATAGTTTGAACCTGTAACATGCTTGTCCCTTTTCTGCCCATTAAACTTGATTTTCATCCACAGTTCTTGCTAAGATTCAGGCTTCCATCCATGTTTATGTATGTATTTGCGTGTATCAAATAATCCCCTATGTACCACTCATACTCAAACATATTCCTTGACCCAATGTTTTATTTGTGTTATAATCGTTTCCGTGATCGAGAAAATTCCATCTAGAAAGATGGTTTCGTTCTAATCATCCAAAGTGTTCAAATAAAGGCTAAGAAAATATGAACCATTCACCATCTACACACAGACTATTATTTAAAAATTACGATCCCTAATCTACGTCACACCGGTGGAACATTATATCCAGCCGCTTTGTCGGAATGTCACTATCAATTTAGCTATTCGATGTGCCACAGCTAGCTAAGTAATGCGTTATGTTAACAATAAATTTTACTCTGGAAAAGTACTATATATTTGTCTAACATGTTTTTTAATTAAATTTGTCTAGTAATGATTATGCTATTTCATTCACGTTTTTCTTTCAATAAATTGAACAAATCTATACTTGGAGCGCACTCCAAGTTCAGGTGTAGCAACCTAAATTTCCTTTAGACTTAATTTTCAAAGTCTATGGTTGAACGTCGTATTGCACTAAGACAAGTAACCAAAATCTACGAAAGCTTAAATAAAGTGATTTGAATTGATCGACTTGTTGAGGGTCTTTGATATTGTGGGCTCAAATAAGTCATTGATCGCGTGCATTCAGCATGAAACTAGTTCATATGAGCAAGTGGGTAAGACTTTGGGAGTTTCTTTTGTTTTTTTTATTTGTTTTTTTTTATCAGAAACTTGACTACATAGGCTTTATTCCAGTCAAAGAGGTTAAATATTGACCCAAAAATACGTCAAAAAGGTTACATATAATAATATAAGCACTACACAGGTAGTCTCGGTTGACAATTAAAGATGGTCAATGTATTTCTCTAATCAAAAGTCAAAGCTACACACAAATTTTGAAGAATATAGGGACCATAGTGCAATTAGCTAAAAAGTAATAGGCCACTATCCCGAACCAGATTTAGCTAAGTTCAATAAATTTTTAGTTTTACCTTTTTCATAAAGTAACAATAATTGAAAATTGAATATTCCTATCTCTTCCTCTCTAGTTATGACCGAAACAAGCTAAAGAAAAAATTGGATTTTTCTAGTTCTTTATTTCTTTTTTTTAATGATTAAAACTTCCAAGAATTGTAATCTAGACAACTAAAATATTCACTCTCAGGCAATTCAATTTAACAACTGATCAAATGAGGAGATCAAGAGAATTCAGAGATTTTTTGAATATATGAGAGAGCTACTTTGGACTCAAAGTAATTTTGACTCCAATGAGATTCGATCCCAGGACCTCTCGGTCTCTGCGGAGTAACCTAACCACTAGACCAACTATCGATCTCAGAATTCAGAGATTAGCTTATAACAGGAACTTTAAAATTTGATAGTTGTTTTTTTTATTTAGTTTCTATCTAAAAAGTTTGATCAAAAAATTATCGATCGGTAATTTTCAAGGTAAATATTACTACCACTATGTTTACAATATTAAAATCTATATAATAAAGCAGAATGAAACCTAACTCTCCCTATTTATCCTTAAACTTTCCCATTCATCTCATAATTTCCCCATTTGTCTCATAATTCTCCCATTCATCTCATAATTTCCTCATTCTTTTCCTTTATTTTCATTTTACATATCCTATAATCGTTTGAAAAAAAAAACTTTTACCCATAAATCTCCAATCAAAACGTAACATCATAGGACAAAAATATATTCTTAAATTTTACATTTTAAAAAATATATTTAAATTTTTTACATTTGTACAAGAATACATTATACATTTCTGTTGGATTTAATAAAAAAATGTAAAAAATATAAAACAAATGGAATTTACGTGGGTTTAAGAAAAAAGTTGTAAAAAAAAATACAAATAATTTAGTAAACAATAAAATATTTTCTATATTTATATTTTGATATAAAAATATTAAAATAATTGATAATTAAATAATTAAAATACTACTAAAATTAATAATTACTATCTGTGGCATTTAGTATATCTATATTTTTATTATAAAATTATAAAATCCTATTTATTTTTTGTTAATAAACTAAAAAAAAAGAATCTGAATATTTTAATTAGTAATCGTATTACTATTTGAGTAGTTTGTAGATAATATTTTCCATTTCGAATACTCACTTTTTTGAAAAATATAGCATACAAATATTTACATATAATTTTTTCTATTCATAGTTATTTTTTGCAGGCTAAAACAAAAAATACAATGGACACACTCGAAATGCTAACTAAGACTATAACAAATTCATACAATAAATATGGTGAAATCGATAATATAACCCTTTTATGGACTGAATCTACTGACGAACCAATGAATTCAACTAAATCTGTGCTTGATCACATTAAACGAAAGGAAGAAAGTTATTATTCCTTTAGGAGTAGTACAAACGTTCTTTTAGATCTGCCCCCTTGCTATATGTCATAGTTGCCACGCTTCCTCAAGATTGGCTAATAGCAAATATTCTACCTTTACTTAAAAATATGGATAAACTAGAAGATTTGAAAGTTTTACTTGATGATATTGAGTTTACGATGCTAGCAGATTTAACCCTTGCTAACATGGATCAGGGTACCTTATATTCAAATGGTCGTTATTTATCAATGTAATAGGTTTTTGGGAGTGGATTTTATTAAATTAGTCTAGATTCGACAATAAATTTATGGTATTGATTTGCTACTTTTTCATGAATAATCGTTTTAGGGAGTCATTTGTAATAAATTGTTCTTGATTCGATAATAATTGTATTGTATTGGAGAACTACTTTTTTATGTATTGAAATAAATTAGTTGAACTTATTAAAATTATACTTACGTGTGTCGTATTTCAGTATATGTATTACTAGATTAATTGTTTCATTTGTATAACATGTAATATAGATTTATCGTTTTATTTACCAAATGTTAATATATCCTCATATTTTCAGATCATTGTATTATCAAATGACGAGTGTATCGAATAACAAAAACAAGGTCTCAAAAATGAGTGCATCCCGAGTCCAATCGAATGCAAAAGTTCCCAGACCTCAAGTAAGCCTATAATTTCACTTTATGATCGTATACGTGTATTTCTTCTTGATGTTGAACAAACAACACCTAATATTGTATACCCTGAAGTTTCAAAATAATGTATATTATAAGTAACACATAACAAGAATGTCATAATATTGTAACTAATACATTATTGATATTATTATACAGGTTTTGCAGAAAAATAAAAGAATCGAAATGACTATCTACACAACTCGCACAATAAACCGTGCTCCAGTTTTAAAACAAAATCCACAACTCATGAATTGGAACTTGGTTTGGAAAATCGATTGATAAGAGAACATTTACAACTTCAAAGGGAAGCGAAAGATAGGGATGCAGATATAAACGTTGATCGACTTAACAGTGCACAAAGGCACGCATATGATAAGATTGTTGACTCTGTGTTTAATAGTAAAGGTGTAACTTTCTTCTTGAATGGAGGTGCTGGAACTAGAAAAACCTTTTTATACAATACGATATCAACAAAATGTCGAAGTTTAGATTATTTTGTGATTAATGTAGCTTCATCAAGAATCACATCTTTGTTATTGATTTGAGGTCTAACTGCACATTCAACATTCTCAAACCACTAAATATTGTGGAAGATTCTATTTGTCATATTTCTAAACAATCCCTCCAGGCTGAGTTGATACGAAAAACAAGTCTCATAATTTGGGATGAAGTTCCGATGCAACATCGAAGTTGTGTTGAGGCTGTTAATCGAATGTTACAAGATTTACATAAAAATGAGAAGCCATTCGGGGGCATCACTGTTGTTCTCAGAGGTGATTTATGACAAATTTTATCAGTTGTACCAAAAGGTGTACGCGAACAAATAGTCGGAGCCTCATTAAGACGTTCTATACTTTGGAGAAAAATTCGGCGCTTACATTAAATGTTAATATGCGTCTCAACAACTCAATTATCGGGAACTCTGATTTTGCCGACTTCCTACTAAAGGTAATTTAAATGTCTCTAAATTTTGTTATAAATTTTTTTTTATACTCACTAATTTAAGTGTTTGTTAATCATTCTATATTGGCTCTAACCTAGAAGAATTAATGGAGATCCCAACAACAATGTGCAAGTGCACAAATTTGAACAATTTGATATCAACCGTATATCCTAACTTGCATGACTTTGAAACTGTAACTAACACATATCTCAATGAACGCACTATACTGTCCGCGAGAAATGATGATGTTAGTGAGATCAACAATCTTGCACTTAAGATTTTTCCTGGAATACAGAAGACGTATCTAGCAGCTGATAAGATGGTTGAAAAGGATCAAGTAGATAAATCTATAACATTTCGATATCTAAATGAGTATTTAAACTCACTGAATCCAAGTGGGTTACCTCCGTTAAAATTGGAATTAAAAGTGGGTGCTCCTATCATGTTGTTAAGAAATATTGCCCCGAAGGATGGATTGTGTAATGACACGCGGTTAATGGTTGTCAGATTTTCAACACGTGTTATTGAAGCCCGTATTTTGAATGGAGATAAATCCGGTAATTTGGTATTCATTCCAAGAATATCATTGACGCCTTCTGACTCGGAAATACCCTTTGTGATGACAAGGAGACAATTTCCTGTGCGTTTAGCCTATGCCATGACCATCAATAAATCACAAGGTCAATCTGTGAAATTCGTTGGGATCGATTCGCGAACACCAAAATTTAGTCATGGACAATTGTATGTTGCATTATCAAGATGTACGAGTTATGATCACATAAGTGTACTTCTTCCCGATGGTGAACAAACAACAACTAATATTGTATATCCTGAAGTTTTAATATAATGTTTATTATAAGTAAGCACACAAGACGAATGATCATATATGTATTTTCGATTCTGTTTCTTTTTAATTTTTTTCGTATTTCAACTTCTTTATTAGTTGTTTGATAAATTATACACATATTTATGTTCACTTGAATTTTATAATAATTTTTTTTATAATTTCTGTATAACACATTATCTATAATTTCAATTTTTACATATTCAATACCAAAAACCATTCTAATTTTTAAACATTTCATATGTATCAACAGTACATGAACAAGTAACTGGAATATTATTTTTTGGAGTGCCTTCAGGCACGGGCTATACCTAGTATTATATAAATGAAAATATAGATATTTTCTAGGTTTATTGGACTTCCATGATTAGGAATTTAGACAAATATGGTTGATCTAACATTTCTAGGATAGGTTTGATAGGTTTTTTGTAACAAATTTTTGTTTATCACGCCTAGTGCCCAGATCAGACCCAAACATCCTAATTTTCATCTTTTTAGCTCCCGTCATCTATCATTTTTTTTTTCCATGGTCTCCATTATCTTCATACTTCCTTGAACTCGCAAGTTAAACTACTAATCTCGGTTTTATCGTAAAAGTAGGCATGATCTCTATTTATTATTTAATCATCAACCAAAATATAGCCTTCTGGCTAACATTCTCTCCTATTTCGATGATGTCAAAACAATGCATGGATTACTCTATAAATAGTTTACTCATAATACATAAGATCAAATCTCCCACATAAGCATATAATCAATTAAGAATACGACAATCAAGCATGCATGTCATAATCATTAGTCTAAATCTTCCATATAGTTAATCACTCCTCCATAGTGATTGCGTGCATATTTCTCCCTTATTTGTCAATATCAATTGGATAAAAATAAGTTTAAAAGGAATCACAAAGGATATAGGGGAAAGAAGTAGTATTAGTCAGTGTTCTAAAAATCGGCCTAGGCGGCGCCTAGGCGCTAGAAGGTAGCTGAACTTCCAGAAATGGCCCAGGCGGCCGCTAGGCAGTCCTAGGCGGGTTTAGGCGGCGCCTAGCAAGAAAACGCCTAGCAAGAAAACGCCTAGGCTCTGCCTAGGCGCCCGCTTAGTACCCTGGGCGCTCGAAGGTGGTCGACCGCCCGCCTAGCGCCTTTTAGAACACTGGTATAGTGAAATACCAATATAGTGTGAGTAGAAAAGAGGAATTTAGCCCTGTGGAAAGAATAAATTTCTCCTGTAGATATCCAAACGACCTTCCAGATTATCAACCTTTTTACTTAGATAAGATATAGTACCGAGGAATTTTTGAAGTTGAGTATTGATACATTTGAACGTATCATAAAGAAATGATTAAAGATGATATAAATATATTGCGCTTGGAATTGCAATCGGATGCCTTAGCTTTTGAAGGCATCGGAGATGAGGAGGTTCCAGATATTTCTTGTTTGTTTCTATTAAGTTCATCCCCGGTTGCTTTAACTCCTTGATTCGAAGCAAGCCTACACGCTTCTTTGACATCATCTCTTAACCTCTTAAAAGTTTCATAACCTACGTATCTCCCATTAAAGTACCAGATGATCATTCTGCTAAGCATTTTAAGATCAAATTTTCATTGAGTTTTGAATGCTTGTAAATGTATTGGAACCATTGATTACTAAAGTCATAAAGATTCAACCAAGAACAAACCCATATGGCACTTGATGGTTTGATTTCGAGAATGTTGCATGTGATAAATGAAGATGAATTTCTAGTTTACAAGCTCCTTTGAGTAGGCACATTATAGTAGATATGCTTCATAGAGAGAGATGACACTATCCTTAGATTTAGGAATGATCCAAGTAGCTAACCTTTTGTGAGCTACATGAAATCCGAAGATGAAGTTGCTCAGTTTGTATAGAGGTGAGTGATTATGAATAATTTTGGATTACAAGAATTTGTGGATTTTGGAAGGCATCTCTTTCTTTGTGGGATTTTCCAATGCAAAAAATGTATTCTCTCCATCGTTGTTCAAGAAAAACAAAGAGGATAAATTTTCACAATTAAGAGTGGTATGTTTGCTTTTGATGACATATTGAATAAGATGGTTGTGATGATTATATAGTATATTCTAATAATAAGGTTCCTCTATACTGAAGTAATCAATTAGAACTTGAAACCTAAGAAGAGATATGAAATTTGTCCCAATAAATGCACTGCCATAGACAAAGCATCCACGAAGTAAATCATAGGCCTTGAGTCCCACCGTATTTTCCATGATTTCTAAGTTAGAACTAGAGATCCTTTGGGATTTCGTTCTTCATCAGAGTAACCACGAAATCATAGTCAGGACCAGATTCAAATGGAAGAGATGATTCAATTTGATAAGGCTTGTTGGATCGAGACATCTCGTTTTGGGGAAAGAGGAAGGCTTTTGAAATGGGAAGGTAATGTGTAAGGTGGGAAGTTTTGTTGAAAGAGAAGACTCTATAAATAGAGAGATGATATCCCTTTTTGTAAGTCAGATATCCGAATGAGCCAAAAAGATATATGTTGAGTATTAAAGAAGTTTGAATAGTCAAGTGATCTGACAAATTAAAGTAAGACAGGTCCTCGTCTCTAGATTTTTGTTATTGTAGATACCTGACTCATGATTTTAGGAGAACTGGATGGAACATGAAGAGATTTGAGGGACATATATCTAAAAGGATGAGACAGGGTTTCCAAGGCAAGATAAATCAATATAATATATTATAAGACTAATTTATTTATAAAAAAAGATATTAGTAAACGTATCTCATTTTTATGAACACGAGCATACTTGGAGAGAATTTGTTCTTTGCGAGAGTGATTGTTTCTTCCCTTGCATCTAAAACTTTACTGATTAAAAGGTTTTGATTCGGATTTTCCGATTTTATGGCAATGATGATTATGATAGAATTTCTTATATATATCCATCCATATTAATGATATTTATGGGCGAGAGTAAAAATGTCTTTTTGAGAATGGTTTTTGATTCCCTTTGTTCTAACATGGGTGTATACTACCTCCATTCCATAATAATTGACTATTTAGAGTTTTGTACACATATTAAGAAACCTAAAAAGTAGGTAAATTTTAGTTTAAAATGACCAACATATTTTTTAATTATAAGAGAGAGAAAATTAAATATTTAGTTGGTAAGAAATTTTTAAAAGAGGATAGAATAGGAAAAAGATCATTTATTTTGCTTTGGAACTTTGAAAATGACATACATTGTGAAATATATTTTTTTGCCTAAAGAGACTATTATTAAAGAATAGAGGTAGTATTTAATTTCATAGTTTTCAAGAGAGATCTTTTGAATATTGAGAGCATGCTCTAAAGTAACTCGAATTTTCATATTATTAGAGATGATGGTCTTGTGGTCAAAAATATCTTTTTCCAAAGAAGAACTTTTTATCTAGATATACTTTTCATATTATTTAAAGACTAGGGTATTGAGTAAGTAACTTCGATTTTGAAGAATTATAAATATACTTGATGACTCAATATGTCTTTCTAACTCTTCTTTGTAGTTCACTTTAGATAGAGTGGTTAGAACAATATTTAGAGATATTATATATGTGTATAATTACTCAATGAAACTCTATGTAAATTTATACAATGATGAACACTAGAATATCAAAGGAAGTAAAACACTAAGCATGCAATACTATAAGCCAAAAAATATATGTAATATGATGGTAGTAAATAAAACAAATGGAATGCACAAAAGTAAAGAGTTAAAAAAAGGTGAGAGTACAATCCTTTACACCGTCTTCGAAGGACCAGTGTTGTCGCAAATAATAGGAAAATTAAAGGACAATCACCACTCCCGAATCCCGATGTAACACTTCACAAGCTTTTGAAGCCTTCTCTTGTATTTAAACCACACAAGGACTATCAGACAATCTTTACTCTGATCTATCATTTCACACTCTGTGAAACCTTCATATTTATATCTATCCCGCACAATTTCTAACTCACCTTTGTCTAGTCTATGGAAGAACACCCTCTTCACTAGACCAAGAGCAAAACCCTAGGTTTTATGATTACTCTTAATTTACTTACCCTAGTTTCTACTCCTAAATGAGTTGATTGTAAAAGTATGTTTTTTTTTTGGCTAGAAATAAACAAAGAAATGTGTAAGTCTTGAAGATAACTTGAATAAGATTTGATTTTATAGAGAAAGAAAACCAATTAATTGAATCACACAAGGACTCTATTTATAAAAAAACTCCTCCAATGTATTTTTCCACGTGTCACCTTCCTATTGGATGATTTTGAACGTGTGGAAGTCTGTGTACACTAACGACTCTATTTGTATCCTTAATCGTCTTTATCCTTTACCTATCAAATACACGTACTTGAAATGTGTGTCCATACACTTGGAGTCGAATTTTTAAAGCTGGTGATAAGTGTATTGAATATCCGGTGTCTTTTTCTCTAGCTATACGATCTTTATCTTCTCAACTGTAATATCTAATAGGTTTAAGCATTCACCCTAGTTCTAGCTTTGGAAGTCCAAATTTTGCTTCTTCTCAGTTTAAATCTTCAACGGGTTTAGGTGTTCCACCTAGTCTAGTTGTGGAGGCCTAGTCTTTGCTTCTTCTTAACTCCAATCTTCAATATATTTAGCTAGCCATTCCGCATAGTCTTCGTTTTCAATGGTTCGGTCTTCTCATCCTTTGTCGACTTCTTTAGCTGACTACTGACATTCTGCCTTTTAAATTTTTAGAAATTCAGTGCTCTATTTACAGTCTCTTATTCATCATCTAAGCTTTTATTCATCTTCTTAGCTCTCTAAGTATCATAACCCAAGCACCCTTTCATCATTTTCCAAGCACTCTTCTTCTTTATCTTCTAAACTTCCATCTTCTTCTTTATCTCTAACACTCTCTCAATCTTCATTTCTTTAACTATCGCCATCTATCATCTTATTCATATTCATTGTCTTCATGTTTCCTTGAACCACAAATATCAATTTTATCATTAGATCAAATATATTCAAGATATATTAATTTTGTCACCAATTATTAATCGAAGTATACAAATAAAATCTAAAGATATAAGTGAAGTTTATAGTGAAATATACGCTTAAGAGTTTATATCTACTGCTAGGTTATTCTAATTTTTTATGAGATTTAATGTTGAGAATTAAAAGACCTCAAAAATTTAGGATTCTTATTTGATGTGTGATTCTTTACCATTTACCTATCAAAGTGAATATCATTGATATACCATGATTTAGTTAGATATGAATTATCCATTTTCGTAATTTTTTTTTTTTTAGTACATGAGAGAGCCACTTTGGGCTCGGAGTCATTTCGACTCCAATGAGATTCGATCCCAGGACCTCTTGGTCTCTGCGGAGTAGCCTAACCACTAGGCCAACTATCTATCTCTAAGTGATTGATAATTTACATGAAATAAATTATACCATATTATCGGTATTTTAATAAATATAATATTATTATCCATTGTTAATAGTCTAGTTTGTGATATATGTGGTAATATTTTTTAAATACAACTGATGTCTAAAACAAAACCAATAAGTATACTTAATTTAGTAAACTCCTAAGGGAGTGCTCATAGTACGAGGTGTAGTTCAATCGTTCTTATCGCGTGTTCAATATCTTTATAGTCCTTCCAGTGGATTCATATCTTATACCGATACCTCTCTTGACGATGCTTCCATCTTTTCCAACCAGTCTGCACATAAATTTGCCTCTCTTTATATATATATATATATATATATATATATATATATATGGGTGAATTCAAAATTAGCATGCCCCTTGAATATATTTCTACAATCGTAATTATCTCATCCGACCAATTCCCCTTATTCTCTTCGCACTTCACTAGCGCAGGTAACTCGAACGAATCAGTCTCAATGAGATTCGTCTCGTTATTCCGATTGACCGCCATATAGAAACCAAAATGTAACGCAAAGAGTTCGCCTTGAAAAACCGATTTCACCTTACACGCCCCCACAAAAACTATGTAATCACCATCGCTTTCCCGGAAAAGGCCCCCAACTCCGCCTTAACGGACCCATACACTAAGTAACCATCGATATTAAGTTTAATACCATTGATCGGTTTTTACCCATTTTACTAGCGCACTTTCCGCCAAACAATCTACCCTCCATCCCGCTCTCTTCCCCAAGCGTGGATATAACACGTAACTGTGTTTTGGACCATATTCTTAGAACTCTCATCGGTTTCTTTGCTCCATTGTTCTCAAAACATCGGTCATTCCAATCAGCCCATATATGCCACCATATAGCTAGTGTCACCATACTCAGCTCCAACCCGTTGTCAACCAAAGGACAGTTGACAAGCGGGCTCCACCATTCAAAATCCGCCTCCAGTGCTGTCATTTGGTTGACTTCAGTGACAGCTTTCCCCCTAACCTGATCGGAGTTCACGTACTGTTGTTGTACCTGCTGTACATTATCTCGCACCCCAACAATTGTGTTATTTGCACTATTCGATCCCTGGGTATTTTCCATATCCATGTTCCAGCGTTGTACATTATCTCGCACCCCATGGATTTGTGTTATTTGCACTATTTGGTCCCTGAGTATTATCCTCAGCCATATTCCAGCGCCTCACAGTATCATTCCCCCTATCCCACTGAAAACCATCGAAAACAATATCCTCTCCGTGCAAGATTATTCGCGGTTGGTAATTCAGTATTACTAATATTGGCACGTTAATCTTGAATAACATTAACTAAATATTTGCTCAAGATTAATGAGAAATTGCATAATTTCTCATTCAATATATATTTTTGTCAAAAAGAACAGTGACAAAGTTGTTAACAAATGTACATTCCATATCAAACTTTCTTACTTAGAAGGAAACTATATTGATATTAGTTTTGCAACAAGGTCCGCATACGTTAGCTAGGGATCAAAACATTCAGTACAAACGCAAAAATCAATATACTTAGTAAAAGCAAAAACTATTAAAATCTAATAAATCTCATCTACTTTAATCGAACCCTTAATAGTTCGAAATCGATTATTGAATCGATATACATAATAAAAGAGGCAGGATTGTCGTTTAACCACCTTGATCATAACCATCAAGTATCTCGTGTGTATTCTCGCAATCGTATAGACGCCTTAGAATGGCAATGGCGGCAAAGGCGCTTTAGCACCTTGATCGACAATCTCAAGTATCTCAGCCCGGCTCCTCACAATCCTATGAAACACCTCTCTAACTTGATGTTGTAAAGGCATGAGTCCCTCATTCATTTTGCTACAAATCTCGGCCAACTCAGTCACTTTCTCCGCAATTTCGTTCCCTTTCTCCTCATCCAAGGGATATTCAAACGATTCCGTGAACTCAACAAGCGATTGCGCCAACTTCTCCATCTTTTGTACCTCTTCCAACAATCCAGCATTCCCTTTCTTCTCCTTTTTCTTCCATTCCTCAACTATCTTGTCATGAAGCCCCATCAACGGTTGGGCCCACACCAATTGTTTCGTATTTTGAAAATGCGTCGAAAGCCCGGTTCTTTCTTGACAAGGAAGCGCCGCAACTAAAGACCACATGACAAAAACTAAAGCCGTACTCATAACAAAAACAGGCAAAGCTAACCCCGTTTGTTCACCACGTGGCGCCACAAGATTCGTGGACATAGCTTGAATTTGTTTAGAGGACGACCAAGATTTCGCAATTGACCACGACATTGACCGGAAAGTGCCGCCGGTCCTATCTTTATTATTACTCGCGGAGGTGCCACGGCGGCCAAAAGACCACGATCTCTCCGTGGATTTCCCTTGAAAACCATTCTGCTTTTCATCATACGCCATGGACATAAGCAAATTGTTAAGAGCTTTCTTGGCCCGCTCAACTTGTCCACTACTAACGGGCCTTTGCTCCAAACATGAAACAACAACCTCCGCTAATCTCTGCCATTGACGGACCAGATCAATACTGTTAGTCACAGCGTTGCATATATCAAGAGCCTTAATAGTCCGATCCAAAAGCTCAGGGATGAGACGATCAAGTGGAGGCTTATGAAACTGTGATGGTTCACGACCCATTACAACCACAGCTTTAAATTCTGCCTCACAACAGAGAAAAGAATCAAGAAGTTTTCGAAACCATGAAATGGAAAGTATAGTAGGGGGAATATCCAAATCATCTACACCATCGTTATTAGAAGAAGCGAGAGGTGTGTTCGTAGGTTTTACAGGCAAGAGATCTGTAAAAAGTTCGCTGACATGTTTTTGGAATAATTCAAGACCTTCGCCACCCTCATCGTGAGTTTCCTCCATCATAGGACGGCGAATGCTGATCCGGTTAAGGAACGAACTTTGATGATCTGCGTTTGGCATGATTGATCAGTATTGTGAAAATGGTGGAGTGAATTGATGAGGAAGATGAGAATACAGGTTGAACTTTGATTAATGTTTGACAGTTAATGAATAACAATAATATGGGTGGTTAAAGGTTGTTAGGAAGGTGACCATTTCTTTTTCGTTAGTGTAGGAAGGTGATGATTAGAGCTATTTTTTTTCTTTTTTCTTTTTCATTAAATGTCTTGATTTCTTTTCTGGTGGTCCTATGATTACGGAGTTTATCAATGGTGGCATATGAGTATGAGGTTGGAGAGTTTGTTTTTCTTCCTATAACTATTCAAACAAGGGATCTTCTTCAAAATTTCTTTTCGTATACTCTTAATTTGTTTAGGTAAAAATTCTTAAATGGTTTCCAAATTGCAAATTAATTTTTGCTTTGATTCTTAAACGTAGAGATCCTATAAATGTGTTGGGAAAATCTATTTTTCGTTCTAAAATAGTGTACATAAAAAAAATGAGTATTACAATAATGCTAGCAAAATTAAACCAATACTATCCATCCTCACGAAATAATTCACTTCACTTTACACAATGCTAGTAACAACTGCCTATAACTTTTATTTTTGTAAAAGATTTTCTTTTTTAAAAATTCACATAATACCTCTAACCACTATCATAGAATATTTACACATCTTGAACTATTAATTTTAAATCTGATTCTTCCAAGGAAGATAGAATATTATGGTGCTTCGCAGAAAAGGGGGAATTTACACTCAAAGATACTATGGAGGCTTTAAGAGAAAAAAGCCAGCTGTTGAGTGGTATCCACTTATCTGGAAAGGGCCAAGAGTACCTAAACATCAGTTTATGAGCTGATTAGCTTGTTCTAATAAGATAGAAACTAAATCAGATTAGCATCTTAGGTAGTTATTGATGATATGAAGTGTATCTTCTGCGAAAAACTGTGTACAAGATAGGGACCCATTGTTCTTTAAATGCTTGCAGTTTGTATAAATGCATGATATTTACCAATCTTTTTGACTGGTAAGACATTATAGCAAGGAAAGAATATTGAGCAAAACTCTTTCAGAATAGCTTTTAACTGTACTATTCACACCTTAAAGTGTGACAAAAAATCAAGAATCTTTGGCAATAATCAGAGGAGCAAACTGAGGAAGCTATTAGATTTAATGTGATCACTATAGTAAACAAGAGTCGATCATATGTAAACTCTAGATTAAATAGAGTACTAGTTGTGAATTGGAGTCAATTGAAAGCTCATCAGGAGAGTTTGGAAAGCTTAAACCTTGTCAGATTAGTTACTTATATATTTGGTCTTCTAACGTGTAGTTATCGTATTATATTCCACTCTCCTTTGGGGGTAAGAGTTAGGTGTATCCCGAGCGATATGTGGGGGGATTTTAGGATTTTTCCGGTGTAAATCAACTCTATGAATAGTATTACTTTTTAAGTCCGATTCGTGAGTGATTGTTTCCACGAAAAATCAATTTTGTAGGATGGTTTGATTTTTCCGTCCATAAATTCATGGTATTATAACATTTATGCAATGTTAAACCTTAAACTTCTCAGCATCTGCATTTAAAGCTAATGACACATTAATAATTCACAAATCAAATAATGGACTCCTTTATATCATTCAAATCCACATAATTAATACAGCTGTTTTACTTCCTCTCATGGTAAGAGATTTCGAATATGATCATGTATAGTTTCTTCTATAAGAACATGATTGAACTTCTATATTATCAATCGGTAAGCTCTCTGTCGGAAAATTACAAGGCGTCGCATACTCCGATCCCTGATCCGGTAACATATCACATATCCGAGGAGTCACATTACTCGAAATCCCAGCAATGTTAGTACAATTCCAAGGAATTTTCTTTGCTTTCTTCGCTAACCCAAGCGTGACATTCGATATACATATTCCTGTAAACGGATCGCCTAAAATTCCTTCAAGTCTACCTGGCATAGTAACATTCTCAGCCACCATATCTCGGAAATTTATATTATCAATTATAGGAATTGCGTTTGGATCATAATTATTATCTGGATGAGAACCATAATCTCCCGCCATCCATAGAACATATTTCATGGTGCTCATTGTTACTCCTTTAACATATATATCTTTAACGTATGCTCCTCTTCCTATCGCGGTTTTAATCCTGACCGCTGATTCTGTATTTATCGCAGTTAGATCTTCAGCACGAACGTCCTGGATTCCTCCTGACATTTCACTTCCTAGTGCGATCATCGCACTGAAAGGTGAAATGCATGTGAGTCGCCTTATAACAAGCTGCTTTGTTGGCATCCCAAACGCGATTCCATACTCATCCCAACCGCTTTTAACTGCAATACAATCATCTCCCGAGACTATGTAGCAATCTTCTATCTTGATATTTGTGCACGAATCTGTGCCAAGAAAAAATTATTTTTTAGTGAAACCGAGGAATACTTAATGGGATCTTAATCTGATACTAAGAAAATAAAACCGTTTGTTTTACCAATTCAAATTTGGATGACTCTTAACTGGTTATTTTCTTAAGACTCCAAATGAATTTTGATTCATTAATACTTTGACTCATAACAAAATAAATGTTATTCAGCTGTTTATTCGTTTATTCGATAAACTATATACTTATCACTAAAGAAAAAGACAGGTAGTCAGTATAAATGGTTTACCTGGATTAATACCATCAGTGTTTGGAGACGTGACAGGGGCGAGAATAGTAATGAGTTGAACGAGAATATTGCTACATTTTGAAAAATAAATAAATTAAAATCGAGATACACAAGATAGAGAATTTAGATCAAGAAAATGGTTTACCTGCTGTATATAGGATGAATGTTCCATGAAGGCGAGTTGAGTAATGTAAGATTGGATATTTGGATATTATCTGAGTACATTATTTCTATTAAGTAAGGTCGTGTATAATTTAATTCTTTCTTGTGAAACTTGTCCCACCATAAAGCGCCTTGACCATCGATTGTTCCGTTTTCTCCTGTTATTATTACATCGGTGAGGTTTGTTCCGAATATAAGACTAATGAATCTTCCACCCTCGCTATTGTCGCGACCACGACCATATGATGGAAGTGGTTCAATTATGGTCCACTCACTTTCATCCTGAAAGACAAGGATGTGGATAAATAAGTACGGAATTATAAACAACAATTTGAGTTGAGTAATGGTAAAGCTATTTTATATCAATTGTAATCGTATTATGATACATATCACATGTTTTAAACTTGCAAAAAATGATTATATTAACCATCAAATTGATATAATATCATATATTTTGTTAATATAATTAATGATTATAATTCAATATTGGAGGGAAGTCTTATTATTTATTTATTTTTTTAAATTATGAGAAAATTCTAGATCTAGCTCTACTTCTACGTAATCCTAGTTTAGTAAAAACTATACGTAAACTAAAAAGTAAAAAAACAGAATAGAATCAATGAATGTTGTGAAATGGACAAATTCTGGTTCACGTGATCATTTTTAAGAATGACATAAAGGTTTGGCTTGTTCTACCTAATGTGATGTGAGCAAACTTTACTTGTAAAGACACGAGAAGTAACTTGTGACAGATCCGAACAATAAATTGGTCTTATCCGATTAGACTACCGAAAAGTTACCTGAGAAGCAAGAAGAACAGCATCTTTATCAAGATAAAGTGTAAAATGGCTAGTGAGATTAAAGCTTCCTGTTAACCATTTCCCAGGAGGTACATAAAGCAAAGATCCACCATAATTTCCAAACTCACTCAAATGATCAATCGCTTCTTTGAATGCCTTTGTATTTGATGTAATTCCATCACCAACACCTCCAAATTCTGTTAAACTTGCACTATGACCCCTGCAATTTACAGCTGAGTACTCAATATATTCCCAGTGTCTATGGTGACGTTGATGCCTTCGACCATAAACATTTCTTGCACTGCTTGAAAGCAGAAAAACAACTATTGCTAATATGTGAATCGCCTACAAGAAAAAAAAAATGAGTTAGATTATAATTTATAACACAATAAGAAATTTGAAGGCCGATACGTTAAAGTTTGGGGTACCTGAATTTTGTAAATTATTGGTAACTCCATGAGAGGTTTTGTTGCATATATAGAATGTTGCAGTTGAGGGGTATTATATAGGCTGAGAAAGTTGTGCTCAACAACTCTCTATCAAACCATATGTTTCTAGTTGTAGTTTACTTGCCTATAATTAAGGGTGAAAAAGAATGATATTTCTCAAAAAAAGAAAATGTTACTTATAAGTTATATAACTTCCTCTACGCATTTGATAAGACTCGAAAAAACTTACAAGGCATTTTCAAGACAATGGTAGGGTAAGCTCGAGATTTCGTTATCGTGAAATTCTGTTCATAATAATCTGATGACGGGATATTTTAAGCAATTAAATAGGGAAATGTGTTTGATTGATAAGAATATGTTTACTTAGTTATTCTTTAATTTATCAAATTAATATAATATGTAACAGAATTGGTAGCGTTAACCGGTTGGAATTAGCTCACTAAACAGGGTCTTGGTCATTCAATTTAGGGGTACAGATTCGAACTGAGTCAATGACTCCGAGTCCAAAGTGGCTCTCCTATGTAACAAAAAAAAATTGGTAGCGTTACATGCAGGGCCGGTCCTAGGCATAGGCTCGGGAAGCAATCGCCTTGGGCCTCCAAAAATTTGGTATTTTTAAGCGCTCCTTTTTAGGAGAATTAAATATTTATATAGTTATATATATGAATTCAGTAAATTAACATAAATCATAAGGTAATTTATTGGTAAAAAAAATGATATATTTTTTTATAAGAAATTCAAGGTTCGAGTTTCATTTCACAATAGTTTTTTATAAAAAAAAATTATATTTTTTTTATAAGTATTTTTAATGTATATATATAGGGATCCCTATTATGAAAATCACTTTAGGCCCCAAATATGTCAAGACCGGCCCTGATTACATGATGACTTGGTACTCGCGGAGAGCGTAGGGATATGTTTGTATTTACGAGAGAAAAAATTGATAAAAGAAAGAAAAAGAAAAATCATAAAAGAAAAAAATTGTTTGAATCACAAAATTTTAAGAATATAAAAATCATAAAATATTTTAAGTATTTTTTGTTTGAATTGAAAACAAAAAGAACAAAAATGTATAAACATATTTTTATTTTTATCATTATTTAAAAGATTCTACGGTTATTTTTCTCTTACTTGTTTATCAAAATCATTTCTTTCCATTTGATCCGATTTGGATTGATTAGAAAATATAGTTTATAGATGATTTTTATAATTACCTGAATTACTTTCTTTTAAAAATATTTTCAATACAAACGGTAGAAAAAAAAAATCACTCCCGTTCTATTTTTTTATTCTTAATATCCACAATCCAAACATACTTCAGAAGTCGACTGATAAGATAAAAAAAATTCTTCCATATGTGGTGTGAGAATGGAAATTTCGAAAAAAAAAGGGTGTGAGAATGGAACCAAACACATTAATTGAAAGTTTTTTTTTCATATAACAAGACCTTTTGATTCGGGTAATTCAAAAACTAAGAACTTTTGATGACTAATTGATCGTATTCTTAACAAAATCAATTGTTGGAATACAAATATTTCTAGTTAGAAGGTATTAAAGATACTCTTATAAATTTCTTCAATCCATCCAAAACTACATTTTATTGTTTGTGGTTCCCTAGTCATATACCTCGGTCTTTGACTGAAAAATTACGTGTGTGACTTTGTGCCAACCTCCTCTATCTCAAAGTTTAAGATTTCATGGTTACCTGAGACTTTGAAGGTTTATCTACTTGCGTTTTCAGGAATGAGAAAGAGAAATTGATCAATGAAGTGCCTATTGGATTCGAAGTTGCGTCTGCTTTTGACGTTGAAACTCGAGAAATTCGTTTGGCGTTCATGGTTGCAGATGTCTCTGGTTGGTAGTGTGACAATAAAGAACGATCGTGCGGAAATCATGCAATGTCTCGCTAAGAGTTTTTTCCACCCGTGTGTGTAATATTTTAAATGACATTATTTTCAATTTTAACATTTATAAGTTGCGAAGAGATAATAATTGTGTTGTTGATTAGTGTCATGTTTAGCTTATGATTTTCTTTCCATCCCAATTAACTTACTTTTGTATTATGATTATTTATTTTTGTTTATTCAATGAATTTTTTAATACAGCAATTTACTTTTTCAACCAAAATAATAATAATTAAAAAACCTTAATGATTAAAAGTTAAACATCTGAGTTGAGTTAGGGTTGATAATCTAAACAATAGACTTAAAGACTAAAGAGACGAGCTAAAATTATATTGAAGAATTTAATTTTTTTTTAATGAAACTTAATATTTTTTCTTTACTTTTTTTCAAATAAAAAAAATAAGCAAATGTGAATCCAGACCACCCTCCATCCTACCCTGCATGCGCATATAGTTAGTGGGATCTACAAGTCACGGTTCCATTGTCGAAGTGGCCATTTTTTTATAGTGGCCATTAATTTTGATACCCGTGATCTTCTCCACTCTTTCATTCCCCCAATTTTTTTCCTACACTCTTATTTTTATTTATATAACGGGTGACATGTGACTGAAAAACCCTTTCTACATACTACACAATTATTACAAGACAAATTCACACATGCCACATGATTTTTGGACTTTTCTTAGGTTAATTTAGCATCTTTCTAGTATTTAGCGATTCAATTTGATTATGTAGGTAGTTTGGTCGATATGCTTGTTTGTAGTCATGTTTTAGGATTTAATGGAATGTCGGGTTCTATGACTTGTGTTTCCGGTCTATCTAAGCACTGTCGATGCTTATATTTTAGAAATTCAAAACAAACCCACAAAATAAAGTCATTTTATTTAACAAAAAATTTAAAAATAAAAAATATAAACAAATGTATAACCATTTAAACCAACATTGTTATAATTGTTTGATTATTTAAATATATATAGATGATCGAAACTCTTAAAATTATCGAAAAGTCAAGGACACAATGCTACAGTCTTTAAGCCTACGTTCAGGGCTGATCATGTATCTAATTGTAGTTGATCGTTTCAGTTTTTGTAAATGGGAACGCTTTAATTATTGGTATTTTGTAGAACTCGACTATTTACCGGTAAATTTGGAATACAGCTACACGTTTCAATACATATCGTGATTCATCAAAAGTATATATAAAAGAAAACGTATTTAAATTTAGGAATAAATCCGGTTCGAGAAACTAAGTAGGACGTAAAGCCTATATGGGAATTAACCATGGCCGAGTTACTATATACTTAGACAATATTAAGATTGTAATGGAATTTCATGAAAAAAAAAAACTTATGAGAAAAGGAAGAAACTTATTGAAAAAAAAAAGAGCTAAAATAGAGTATTATAAACCATTGTTTTGTACTTGAACCATGAGCTTTTAGTTTGGAGAAATAAGTAGGAAAATAACCAAAAAAATTATATATATAAAAAATTATTTAATTATTTTATAATTTATTCATAAATTTTTTATTTTTGATAGATATATATTTAAATTAAATAATTTTTAATAATTTTTAAACTCTTTTTTTCATATTCAAATTGTCCTTAGTTTAAATAGAATATATCTTTAGTAGGAACTCAGTGCGATATTAGTATACATGTTTGTTTTATTAGATTTTATGTTTAACCTAACGATTTTAATCACTAGTATAGTTTTTATAATAATAACCTAATAATTTAAAACAGGATTACTAGCCTAAAATATTCAAAATACGCTCCGTAAAACTAGGAAACAAAATAATGGCATCTGCAAAGAACCACATGGGGGCTTCACCGCCTCTGCTGGTGAGCGGCGCTCCGCAACCGTCTGACCCACCTCATGACGCTCCATCTCTGGAAGGGGTTAAACACGGACATAGGAGAAAGATTGGAAAATAGACTTCCCAGACTTAGCTATATTTGTACGCGATCATTGTAGTGGCAAACGGCTGTGAGCTGCGGACAAACACTATAACACAACGCCAAAGACGATAAAGAATAGAGAGGCAATGACTGCTTCAGGAAATGAGTTGCAAAATAGACCTTTACTGGTACGTGGAAATAAAGTTACTGGCATGAAACCAAAAAAAATTAATGGATACAAACTTGGTGGATGGAAGGGTACAGTAACCGAAAACAATGTTGTAATTATAGTCATCGAAGATAAAGAGGAAAAAGAAACAAGGCGAATGTCCAGAGAAGATGAGGTTATGGAATTTGAGGAACGAGCAGAGGACAATGTTGCAATAGAGAATGATGCAATACCAACAGAGTGCGCACAAAAGAATAAATTCAAGAAGGTATCTGCCTCTGGCGCAACACGGTTGTGGTTCGTTTACTAGGTAAAGAGGTTGGTTTCTCTTATTTAGCTTCTAAGTTGAGACAAATTTGGATCCCAGTGGGATATCTTGGATCCGTGTATGTACGACACGGTTATTACATGGTTAGGTTTGAGGAATGGGAAGATTTTAACTTCACTATCTCGGGAGGATCGTGGATGGTATTGGACCATTACCTCGTCGTGAGTGAATGGACGCCAAATTTCAATTTGCTAAAAAATTCAATCAAGACTACAACATCTTGAGTTAGAATAAAAAACGTGGGTATGCACAATTACACCACCCAGATTTTACGGAATATTGGAGATAAGTTAGGTGAGACAATCAAAATTGATCATATGACTAAGGGCCGGTTAAGGGGAAACTATGCGAGATTAGCTACCGCTAAAACTGGAGGTAAGAAATGGTTCGAATATCTGTAAAGTAGAATACGAGGGCTTACATTTAATTTGTTTCGAGTGCGAAAAATTTGGACATAAAAAAGAGTTTTGTCCGCCAAAAGGGGTGAGATCTCCGGAAGGTGTGGAAGGCGGAATCCAGAATAAAGTGACTCCTTAATTAATTAGAAATGAGGCTCCTATGACTAAGAAGAAGTATGGAGAGTGGATGTCGGTGCGAAAAGGGAATAGGGAGCCTGAATTAGGAATTACGGTGAGTGTACCAAGAATTAATGCTTAAGGAGGCTTGGGATCACGGTTTGAAGCCTTACGAATGAATGAGGAGGGGGTAAATGAAAAGGGTCGTTTCGAATACGGAATACAAAGTAAGGGCCAGAGCTCGGGGGTAAAACCGGGAACAATAAGGGCAAAGGAGTGATCAAGAGTAACGCAAAAACAATAATAACGGCAGTGGGGCGAGGGGACATCATATCGTGATTTATCCCAATTTCGAACAACGGAGAAAATTACAGGATATTGTGGAAGTGCACGAGTTCGTGGGTGAACAAATAGGGGAAAAACTATGACTAGTAAATAAGGGATTAGTAACAGCTCGAAAGGGAGCAAGGGATATGGGACAGTAAGTGGGGACTTAACAATGGGACGTGGGGAGTTGAAAGTTAAAGAAATAGAGGCTGACTTAGTGGAAGTAGATGTATTTCAGGGACCAATTAAAGTAGGGGGCGAAACTGAAATTTTGGAAAAGTCAGGGCCTGGAGCTGAAAAGGGAACTAAAATAAACATGGTTGATGAAACAAACTTCTTGTTGCAACATCAGCAGCTCGCGACTCAGGCTTTGAACGCAATGTCGCCAGACCCGTGTTGGGAAACAACAATGCTGGAAGAGGAGAGTGAATACCACCTCAGCGAGAGCAGGTGCAAGAGCATCCTGATGGGGACGTGATAATGATCATAGGAGCGTGATAAAAGTGTACCGGGTATCGGTTCATTAAAGCCTTTTAATTATTATTTTAAATTTGTACAATGAATCTTGCAGATGAGAATTACAGCAACTCGGAACAGCCCCTAAATATAATTATTTGGAATTGTTATGGCGCGACTAAGCCCAAATTTCGTCGTGATGCAAAAGACATGATGGCGAGACAAATGTTTTGGCTCACAGTGATTGTAGAACCTCGGATTAGTGGGACTAATGCATATAATATCATAAACTCATTACAGTAGGATAATTTTGTTCGAGTGGATTCGGAATGTTACAAAGGGTGTATATGGTTAATATGGGATGACTCTGACATTGCGGTAAAAGTCTTATCTGCCGGTCAGAAAGTAGTAGATTTAGAGGTAAGTCAAGTAGGATGCAACTCATGGGTATTCTCGGAAAGCTATGTGAGACCTGAGTATAAAGAAATAGAATAATTGTGGGAGGCACTACATCAAGCCTTCCATAATCTACAAATTACATGGCTTGTAGTGGGAATTTCATCCAGATAGGTCGAGATATAGATAAAAAATGAGGGGTTGGTGGCGTCTCGAGGAGGACGGAACGCTTTGAAGAATGTAGACATAGTTGTGGATTGATTGACCTTGGCTTCGAAGGACCGCGCTTCACATGGAGGGATACTTGGAATTCGGGTCAACGAATCATGGAACGCCTGGGCAGAGCTTATGGTAACATAGAGTGGCAATCCCTCTTTTCAAACACTAGAGTAATCCACCTTGCGAGAGTCCATTCTAATCATATACCAATATTAATACAAGTTTGTCTGTCTCGAAAAGTGAAAGTAAGACCGCATCGGTTTAGGTCCGAGACGAAATGGTGCCTCCACAATGACTTCCAGAACCTTGTCAAAGATAAATGGGTCGGAACTGGTATCGGTGTTAAAGAAAATATATCCGGAATCCAAAATGATTTGAATAAATGGAAGTCAGAGATTTTTTGGGACATTAATCGTAGGAAAAGAAAACTGTCGGCTAGGATTATAGGTATACAAAAGGCCCTCTAAGTCTCTTATAATTCGTCACATTGCCACCTTGGTACTCATTTAACGAATGAATACGAGAGCGTACTGGAACAAGAGGAAGCTATGTATTTTCAAAATCGAAGAAAAAATATATAGCCTCGGGAAATAGAAACACAAGATTCTATCAGATTATGGCTACGGTAAGGAAAAACGAGCAAATTGGACTAGACTATTAAATGTCGCGGACGAATGGGTTGAAGCTGAAGATGAATTAATAACTCTCCTGAGAGAGTATTTTGAGAAACTTTATGAATAACCAGTTGATCATCTAGGGTCGTATACACTTCCTCAAATCATCCCGGCTGAAGACGAGATAATTCGTGAGTTGAATTTGCCCTTCTCTGATGAAGAAATCCGAGTAGTAGTATTTGAATACAATCCGACTAAAGCACCGGGGCCGGATGGTATGTCAGCCGCATTCTATCAAAAAAATATTAGAAAACAGTGGGCCTGTCTATTTGTAATATGGTTCGTAATGCAATTAATGCAGGTCGCTTGCCTCCGGGTCTAATTAGGACTCTAATACATCTTATTCCAAAGGTCCTAGAATCGGACCTCGTACATTTATTTCTTCCTATTAGTCTAATTAATCATGTTAAATTTATTATGAAGGCAATGGTCAATACTAAGGTCTGTACTCGCTAATATTATTGGTACTTGTCAAATTAGTTTCTTACTAGGTCGTTCCACGATAGATAATATTGTCCTTGTCTGTGAGGTAGATCATAAGATGATACACTTGTAGGGAAAGAGAGGTATTATGGTGGTTAAGATCGACCTTAAAAAAAGCATATGACAAGATTCAATAGAAGTTTATTGAGGATACTATTAGACAGTTTGGATTTCTGGAGAGCTGGATTTCCATTATCATGTCTAGTATGGAGGAGAATGAGATGCGGGTGTTATGGAATGGTGAACCACCGCCGTCTTTCAAACCACATCGAGGAATTCGTCAAGAGGACCCACTATCACCATACATATTTGTACTGCTCATGGAGCGGCTCTCGCTTCTTATTCAAGATTCATGTACTAAGGGAGATTGGGTAGGAAATTGAATTGGATAGACAGGGCCCAAAATTATCTCATATATTTTTAGTTGACAATTTAATATTTTTTGGTGAAACTTCTATGACACAGGAACAATTATTTCATGAGGCAATAGAGGTGTTTTGTAATGAAGCAGGTCAAACTGTGACCATAGACAAGTCACTCATTCATTTTTCAAAGAATGTCCCGGAAGCGACACAGCATGCCTTGGCAGTGGCAAGTGGGTTTTGTCATAGTGACTCTTTAGGAACCTATCTAGGGACACCTATTCTTTCAGTAAGGTTACCCAAAGGGTTTTATAAGAGGATTGCGGAGAAAATGAGAAATAAACTAGCCACGTGGAAAACCAAAACATTCTCTCTAGCGGGGCGTGTAACATTGGCCAAATCCGTACTTAATGTGATGCCGGTTTATAAAATACAATTGATGAAACTTCCTAGATATGTGTGTGATGAAGTGGATAGAATAGTGAGAGATTTCATACAGGGTTCATCGAATTCGGAGAGGAAGCTTCATTGGGTCGCGTGGTTTATGATGTCTCATTATTTGTGATGTTTTAATCTAGGTTGGAGACATCATTTTAGGTGTATTAGGAAGTTAAATAATCGATTCTTATTAATATATATTTTCCTATTTCTTGTCTTGATTTGATGATTTATTATTTTTAGAGCATATTTAATTAAATTGTTTGTTAATTGTGAAACTTTAAAGATATATGGTAATTAATTAGATGTCAAATCAATTCCAAGAGATATAGGAAAGAAGATAATGATGGAAAATAGAGATAAAGGAAGTAAAAGATAAAATAGGAAAAGAAAAGTTACCAAAAGGAATTGATGGTTTGGAATGGCCCTACGTGTTTGTAGCGGCGTTATGGACAATATGGACCAAAAGGAACACAATTATTTTTAATGAGAGGTCCGTTATACCTCATGTACTAGAACTTAGGAGGGATATATTTTCCTTAGCTAGTAGTTTTGTTTTAGGTTGGGGAAAATCGCTCGATGGTGGTATAATCAGGATGGCCAGTAATATGATGGTAAAGTGGGTGAAACCCACTAACGGGTTTAAACTTAATATTGATGGTAGCTTCTTCAACGCGAAGAGATTGGCTGGTATTGGTGGTATATTACGGGATAAGGATGGTACTTGCATCTCTTGTTTCACGGGTGCATGCACGGTAATATCACCTTTTATTTCAGAGTTGTAGCTTTACATTTTGGCCTTACGTGGGCTTGTAATAATGGCTTTAAAGAGTTGATTGTTGAAACGGATTCGGAGGAGCTCCACGCGCTAGTAAAGGGAGGTGGGAGCTCTACTCATCATGAGGTGGACTCGGGGAAGATCCACGCGCTAGTGAAGGGCGGTGGGAGTTTAGGTCGCTATGTTTCAATGATAAAAGAGTGATGTGCATTGCTTAGGAATTTTCCTCAACTAGAACTTAACCATGTTTTTCGTGAAGCTAATATTTGTGCGGATAAACTAGCAAAAGAAAGGGCGATGATGTCTTCTCAACCCGTGGTATTTACAGAACCACCAGAATATCTTTGGAAATGGATTACACGTGATAGAAGTGGTTATGCAACTGTTAGAGTTGCTATAGATAGTCAATAAGAACCTTTGTTCTTCATGTAATCTGTTTTTCTTAACGGCTTTATAGCCTCTCATGTATGCAAAAAAAAAAAAAAATTACCAAGTAAATCTGAATTTCATCAGTTACGTCCACTAAAGTGATCATAACTCAAGATTGGCTGAGAATTTGGAAGAATGGTCTGAAGAAAAAGTGTAGAGCTTTCCGAGACGATCAGTTTCAATATAAAGAACGCATCAATCGGAGCAATATTGAAGATGTTACGGCCAAAACAAGACAACAATAGTTTCTTATCTTTTCTATATTTTAGGCTACGAATTTGATTTGGTAAAGGAGTCCAATTGTTTGTCTTCTACTCCAAGAAATCTGAAATAGGGCTTCCTAGTCTCCTATAAATACATGGACCATTTGGACAAAACGAAACTATGTGGTGTTTAAAGAGCAAAATAATGTGCCGCGAAAGGAAGAAATTAAAAAAGAAGTTCTCCAATTGGAAAGTAACTTTATACTAACATAGGGGAAGGAGATAGATGGAGACATTATTAAATCGGCAAAAAATATAATGGTTAAGTGGATCAAGTCTAAGGGGCGAGTCAAACTTAATGTAGATGGGAGCTATGATGCAGATAAAAATGCAGTGGCATTGGTGGCTTATTGAGATATACTATACATTTTTAGCTGGTTTTGATGGGCCGTGTTTAGTAAATTCTCCATTTACATCGGAACTTCTCGCACTACATTTTAGACTTTGATGGGTTGTTCGGAAAGGTTACAAAGACCTCTATATCAAGTCTGACTCGAGGTAGCTATATGCGCTAGTGAAGGGCGGTGGGAGCTCGAGTGGTCAAATGTATTGTATAGAATGTGAATGTTGGGATATTTTACACAAACGCCCCATATTCGAAATAAACAACATCTTTCGAGAGGCTAACCTATGTGCGGATAAGTTAATTAAAGAAGAAGCACTCATGCAATCTGGACCTATGGAATTGAAAGATCCTCCAGATTATTTATGGTGGTAACGTCACGAGAGATAGAAGTGAATGTGCGATTACTATAATAGAATTGTAATAAACTCCTAATAATGATTTAGTTATTTCATATTAGTCCTGCTTGTTTGTTAAACGGCTTTTTTAAGCCTCCTATGCATGCAAAAAAAGAAAAGAAAAAAGTAGGATTACTTAATCGATTCTGTGATCTACCGTTTTCAATCTAATACAGAGACCGCTGCTAACATAGTGCCCGTTTGGAAGTGCTTTTTTGGAAATACCATTTCAAGAGTTTTTTTAATCCTGAAAACACTTTTATCTTCTTGAAAAAAAAACTTGAAATAATTTTAGATTTCAAAATATTTAAATTTTTTTCTAAAAACGTTTTTTTACTCTAAAATAATAAGCATTTCCAAACGAGCTAATAATATCATTACGATATTTGTTGATTTTGAACTTAAATGTTTCCCATTCTCATCAGAATCTTCTCATTAAGGCTCCAATAATCCACATTTCCTTAATTAACAAAATTAGCTGCCGTCTAATTAGTATGTAGATGTTATTTACTTTGATTCGTTTCTTTTCTTTTAAGTTGTAACCATATTTAGATAATTTATACAGTTAATATATATTAACTGTATCGAAATAATTAAGAAGAATTTCTTTAGAGCAGAGTATGGATTCAGATTCTTTTTCAAACAAACCGTTACAACGATCAATAAAAAAGAATAAACTATTACCACTTTCAACTAAAGGTGAAGAAGATCCACTAAATTCAACTATTGCTTTACTCTCTTTCAATACAGATTCATCTTCAACAGCTAATTCCAAACCTACCATTACTGTTATTTTCATCTCTTTGCTCATTACCACTTTTCTTGCTCTCTCTGCAGCTATTTTTCTTGCATTCCTTTTGTTTTCTTCTTCTTCAACGATTCATCAAGTTTCACGGCCCTTGAAAAAGCTTAAACATCCCGTTGTTCTTTTGGTTTCAGCTGATGGTTTTCGATTCGGATATCAATTTAAAACTCATACTCCAAATATACATAGATTGATAAGTAATGGAACTGAAGCTGAACATGGTTTAATCCCTGTATTTCCAACTTTCACTTTTCCTAATCATTATTCAATCGTGACTGGTTTGTACCCTGCTTATCATGGAATCGTTAATACTTATTTTCTTGATCCGAAAACCGGAGAGGGGTTTAGTTTGTCGAATCACGATCCGAAATGGTGGTTAGGTGAACCGTTATGGGAGACTGTGACTAACCATGGTTTAAAAGCTTCCACTTATTTCTGGCCTGGTTCTGAGGTAGTTAAAGGTAGTTGGGATTGTCCAAACTCGTATTGTAAGAAATATAACGACTCTGTGTCTTTCGAAGAGAGAGTTGATAGTGTGTTGCGTTACTTCGATTTACCAAGCGATGAAATTCCCGTGTTTATGACATTATACTTTGGAGATCCGGATCATCAAGGTCATCAAGTGGGACCCGATGATCCTCGAATCACTAATGCGGTTTACAATGTTGATAAAATGATTGGGAGATTAATAAACGGTTTGGAAAAACGAGGGATTTTCGAGGATGTGAATTTGATAATGGTGGGTGATCATGGTATGGTTAGTACATGTGATGAAAAGTTAATATTTCTTGATGATATAGCGCCGTGGATTCAAATTCCGGAAGATTGGGTTCAATACACGACTCCTTTACTTTTGATTCGTCCTTCATCAAATGTCTCGACAAAGGATGTAGTTTCGAAGATTAATCAAGGATTGAGCTCCGGAAAAGTCAATAATGGTCAATATTTAAAAGTTTATCTCAAAGAGGATCTTCCTAGTAGGTTACATTATGTAGATAGTGATAGAATTCCACCGATTATAGGGCTAGTCGATGAAGGGTTTAAACTAGAATTGAAGAGATCGAAAGAGCAAGAATGTGGAGGAGCTCACGGATATGACAATGCGTTTTTTTCAATGAGGTCGATTTTTATAGGTCATGGACCTAGATTTGCTAAGGGTCGGAAAGTGCCATCTTTTGAAAATATCGAGATCTACAACTTGGTGACATCGATTTTAAATATACGAGGAGCTTCAAATAATGGTACCAAATCGTTTCCAAAGACAATTCTCTTGCCTAATCATTGATAGTTTCCTAATTTCTATCAATGTTGCTACAAAATTCAGAATGAAACCAATAAGTGAATATGCTTATTACACTAATTAATCCATAGTGTAGCAGAATGAGAGTCTTATGGGCCTAGAATAATGTAGGGAACTACTATATTACATTGATTTTTATTCAAGAAGAATCTACAAAACATTTCTTGTTTGAGAAACCTATTGTATTATATTAAAAAATCTGACTTAATTGTTTTGTCTAACATGAAAAAGATTAAAGCAAGATTAGCTATTTTTTCCAATTCTTGAGCTTATTTAGGATTAATACATGAAAGAGGACAAGACTTTAACATTCTGAAATTGTTAAAAAGCTTGCAAATAGCCTTTGTTACGAAAAATAAATAACTTTGAAGCAACCATTTATACATATTCCAAGACAATAATCAATTCCCTCAAGTAACTGAATATAAAGAAAAGTATATAAAATTAGATAGTAGCTTCATCTTGATCAAGATCAGTATCTATAGCGACTGAAGGCGTGTTATTGGCACCTCTTAACCGTGACGAAACATTATCAATTGCAGAATTGAGTTGACTTATTTTCTCATTCAATGTCTCCCTTGTTTTCTACAATTAACATTAAAATTTATGATCAGATCATATTATAAAAAGTCCATAAGCATATATATATATATATATATATATATATATATATATATATATATATATATATATATATATATATATATATATATAAATCATACCTCTAAACCCGAATCGTAATAAGTTGGACGTTTAGCCTTTTGAAAACCAGATTCATCTTCATTTAGCAATGATCTCCTTATCTGAGATCATAAATCATCAATAAATTCACAACTTAAAAGCCAAATACATATTAAGAAGAGATATAATCACCTGTGGAGCAAATACATATGCAAGTGTTCCAAATATTGCACTTCCGAGCAAAAAACCAGCAACAAAATCGCCACCATTGTTACTACTCTGGTCACTGTATGTAGTAACAAAAATTAAATCATTTATGGATTTACTATATGTGATTTAATTACTCCATACTTGTACTTTGCACGAACAGCTAATTTGTGGTTGGATCTTCGATGATTCAATCCTTTTGGAATTGTCACAAATAAAACGGGTTTTGTAGACGAAAATTGATGTGTGTTACTATGAATTGTACCTACATAAAAAACACAGAACCAATCTGTAAATGTTACCCCCATTTAGAAAAAAATACTCATTCTTAAATTATATAAAAAGGATGAGTATTTCAAGGCGTGATTGAAAATTTAATAATCTGTCTAAAAAATAAATTACGAAACACAAATTTTATTTAGGTTGAACGGGAAAATTAAACATAGATGAATTACGTACTCCGCAAACACTTGGTTAAGGCAATTTATTAACGATATAATTGATTGACAGATTGGTGATACATACATAAAATATAAATCTAAAAGGAATAAATGGATACAAAATTGACCTGAAAAGGATAGAAGAGCTCCGCCGGTAGCCATTTTCTATGTGCACTCTTGCTTTGAGTGAAGAAGACTGGAAATGAGAGAAGTAGTTCAATTTGGCGATTTGTTTACCAAACACTTGTATTTCCAACGTGGAAAATATTTTCAAAACTCGGGGATACTTTTTTGGTTTTCGATTGTAACCCAAATTAATAGTCTAAATGAGAAAAAAAATTATTTTTATAAAATAATAGATGGTACTTTTTTTTCATATCACTTTTATATTACATGTATACATTTTTCATAAAACGGGTGTCTGTTTTTGTTTTCAAGGTCATTTTCCATATAGCGTCTTTTGTATATCAATATAATTCCGAACGTTATTGAAATGATGTCGTTGTTGATGAAACGTTATACCATTTTTTTCAAAAAATATACTATCGTTTTGGATAAGAATGTTGGTCTAAAATGGTTGCATGGTTGCTAAATTTAACTAAAACTTCTTGGATGCCTTTTTGTTTTTCACTAAAAATGTCATATACCGTATTTTAGCTTAAAACGGTTGCCCGTTTTGGATTAGGATGCCGGTTTGAGAGTATGTCAAGGTTACCGATTTTAACTGAAATAGAACTTTACCTATTTTTTGTTTGATAGCTCGAGTCGGAAAAAAAATTCATAAGAGTTGTAAAATATGAAATACTAAGATAATTGTTAACACAACTAAAAATCTAAAGCACCACACACACAAGGATATATCAAGTGGAAGTGTAGAACATATCACATGATATAACAGAGTGATAAGCTTGTGAACAAGAAAGATGAATCTAGCGTGTATGGTAAATAAATGTAGTTCATCTTGTGCGCCAAGGATCAACCTAGTGAGTTGTGTAAAAAGGTTTTTAACTTATGTAGGTGTAATAAAAAGCATATGATGTGTGTATGCTAAGGGGTGTAAAAATGAAGTTTAAGCTCAAGCAACACATAGGAATGAAAGACTTCAAATAAGATAAAAGATGTAAGTATACAAGTCATAAAAAGGAGATAGAAAAATAAGGTTTATTAAAGGTGATTTTGATGAAAATATGCAAAGTTTAGAAGGTAGTATGAACGCCTAGCGATAAGATGTTTAAGTACTTAATCATCCAGAGATTTTTCACATAAAAACAACTTATAAAAGCGACTATATGCCAACAATAGATCTTCCAGCAACTGGGGTGCCTTTAAGACCAAAGCACTTCACTAACTAATTGATCGTGTTAAATACACTTGATTGTTGTAACACCAATTTTATATTTGGAACGGCAAAGAAAATCCCATTAAAGTCGTCCTAAAAGTTATACATAACTACGTTATGTTATCCTTTTTTATCCCAGTACAAATCTATAATGATGTGACTTCTCTTTTAGCCAATTTTTTTAGGAGTAACTATGATAGGAACGTGACCTTTTGAATTAATTGAAAAAGTATGATCACCTCTAATGTATATGGTGGTATGGATTTATAAGACCTCCACTTCATGAACCTAGTTGTACTTTCTCGAAATATGTAGAAAGTTACGGGCTTTCTTGATCCCCTCCTTGCCCTAGTTCAAAAGGTAAATATTACACACAATGGTGGTTCTAACAAGTGGAGGCAAAGATGATGAATATGCTACTTTTAAAATCGCTTTTAACAAAAATGTTTTTTGAAATTTTTGTTCAAAAGAAAAATCATACTCGGTTCTACTACTCTCAAAAGGAATTTTTTGAATACTTAAAATGGATTTCAACCTATTTCCAGTCTTTGTAAGTAGAGTTAATGGTCTTGGGAACCTCAACCTTATTTATCAATAAAGCATTTTTAATTGAGATATCCCTCTCTCTTTTTTAACAAAATATTGTTGTTTTTGAAAATCTTTAAAGTCCTTGAAGTTTCAAGATGATTTTGTTGCTCTTCTTTAAAAAATTTAGAAAGGCAATCTTTCTTCTTTATAAAGCGAAAGAAATCTTTGTAGATAGATTCACACTCATCGTTAAGATCATCAATGCAATTCATATCATTTAAAGAGAGCTTAAGATAAAGATACCTCATTGATATTGTTCGTGGATGAGCTCTTTTGGATCCATAACCGTTGCTTCCAAGTCTTCTTCATTTCTATGCCTTGACTACTTGTTGCAATTGACTCAATCGAATAGTCTTTTCTCTCGTTTTATTTTATTTGATGTGATTTCCTTCTTTTGTGATCTCAATATTTTTATTTGAGTGATTTTTATGAAGGTCTAGTAGCATTTATACCTTTTGATTTTTGATTAGTTATTTTTCACGTTGTATTACTCTATGTGTGGTTAATCTAATTAATATTACAGATAGAATATGATAGCAATTGAAACTCAATAAATAGTCTTACATGGGGTGAATATGATCAATGCAAAATTAAAATTAATCTAACACAATCGACTCAATTCGACTCTATCTAAAATTTCAATCTTTTAAGATTTTGGTAGATTGACTAGAGGTACACAATGTTATACTATGTGAGTAAAACACTTTATCAAACACTCAGTGTATATACTCAATAAAATAATACCTATACAAGTACTAACCATGCAACAGTCTATGCCTAAAATATAAAGACAAGTGTTGAGGCAATAGATCAAGCACTAGGCATGCACAAAAGCAAATAGTTAAGGGAAAAGGAAAAGGAAAAGAGCACACAATTTAGAGTGGTTCAGCTCCTGTAGGTTTAGTTCAACGCCTAAAATCTATGCACTCTTAGAATTTTCAAGCACCTCTACTAGAATCTATCATGTCTCTTTAAGATGAGACTGCAACCCATTACAACCTCTTCGAAACTATCTTCAAAGAAAACCCCTTATGTTATCACCAACACAAGTAAACTGAGTGTATAATCTGCACTCACGATATACTACTTTACAAGTCTGTGAAGCCTTCCTCTTGTGTATCACCACACAAAAACGGTATACAATCTATACTCACGTTTTACTACTTTACACACTCGTTAAACTTTCAACTTGTGTCTACGCATACCCAAGTTCTAAACCACTCTTGTCTAGTTTATGGAAGATCACACTTCTTCACTAGACCAAAAGCCTCTATGTTTTATAATTAAGCCTATTCTACCCAGCCTATACACTCTTTGTGAGTGGATGTTAACAAATATGGGCTAAATACAAAGTAATATAGATATTTGGATTATAAATTGCTTGGAGAATCCCTTTGAAGATATGTGTTTGAAAGTTTTAAATTTAGTGTAGAAAAGAATCATTTTTTAGAGTCTTGAGCTCAGCTGTCGATATGCGAAAATCTCCCCAATTGATCTATCGTCATGGCAGCTTTTCATTGGTTGAATTGGGTATCTAAACTCTCTAGGTTGGATGGTCGGCTGAGATGTGATCTCCATTATTTAGAGAAGTCTGAATATTCATACACCATATTTCGTCATTTGTAATTGTTATCTTTTTGCTCCTCGAGTACCCGTTTTCTTCTCTTTTGGTATCTACTGAAGTTGAGTTTTCAAATTTTTAAGATTAAACAGAGAAGGTATCCATTACATGTACACGGAGTTCTGAACTTCAATAATTTTGACTTTCCACCAAATGGTCTACGACATTCTGAATCTTCTCTTGTTTGAAGGTCTAACGTATGTGATTATTGAGATTTTTATGGTCGATCCTCTATGGTACTTCGACATCATATAAGATCAGAGGTTTAGAGGTTTGATGCCCCTTCTTTCTTGTCTCCATATTTGAATGCTCTTCGAAAAGTCTGATGCCTTTGCTCATCTTTCACGAATTCAACTGCAACTCCTCAATTTTTCAGTGCTTTTCTATTAGAAGGTTCAATGACTCTGCACCAACTACAATTCTATGTTGTGTTGAACCTGCGAGATCTCACCTCGCTCGTAAGATCAAGCAGTTTAATACTCAGTGTTTTGTCAACATCACATCAATCAAAATACAACCTTTAGGCCAACACAAAACATCCTAACATGTACATCAAACTAGTAACCCGGCTCGACCCACCACCATGAAATTAACTTAACCCATGGTAAAATAACCTTTCCAACAGTAGATCTTCCCCCTCACCCGTATAACACATGTTTAGCTCAAATACGAATATCAACAGAATATCTTCGACCCAACACACACCCCGACACGAGCAAACCCCAATTTGAATGGAAAATCCAACACCACAATGCAACAAAGGAAAGATATCCACAGCATATCCAATCAATTGCAACTTCATAAGGTTGATCAAAAGAAGATCTAACCACTCACTCTAACAGACCACCAACAATCCCAACGAAATGCATCTCCATGAAACAAAACCAAACCTCCACCTTGTAACACACCCGTACGGAAGCTTAACCCCCATAATTTGAACTCGTCCCTCACTGGCAATTCCGATGAAAGGGGGCAGAACAAGGTTTTAAGAATATACATTGGGGGTAGGAGGGGAGAAAGGTGCAAGAAGTTGGTGTGCATAATGATATAGCTAAACTAGATGAATAACCTCTCCGTGCGCATGTCCCATAAAAGCTTATAACAATGCTAAAAATAGATTACTAATTGCATTAACAACGAGTGCTAATCGCATTAACGAGTGCGCATGTCAAGTGTAACAACAATATAAATGGAAAGGGGTAGCATGCATACAAACATAAATATCAAGACTTATTAAAACCTAAACAAAATCCTAAAAAATTTGATAAATTTCGAAAAATAATTCTGGAATCCCAAAAGTAGGTGGTTTTATAAGCAGACTAAAAATCTTTAAAAGAGACCAAAACTTGCAAATACCACGATATAACATTATCTATATACAAAACGCCCAACCTAAAATTTAAAAGAAACAAAATTATATGTTGAAATTCTGAGCTTAAGCTAATAAAACAAACAAAGAGGTGAAATTATTAATTAATCTCCACTATCGAATTAACACCTCTAGTCCCTACTAGATGATGACGTCACATTTTTTCTTCCTTATCTGGAAATGGAAAAGCAAGTGATAAGTTTAATGAAGCAGTGACATCATCATTTTCCTTATTTGTCGCAACTAAAAAAGATGGAATCGATTGCTTTGTTTCACTTCCTAAACCAAGCTCAAGAGTAGGTGTCTTTTCATGGATTTCATGGTTCATTTTCCAGGGTAATTCAGTAATTTTATCATCTTTTACCGGTTCAATTGGGAAGAAATACCTTTCTGAAGAACCTGATTCAGTTTTTTGTCTTTTACTTGTACCTAATACTATCAAATCCTCTTCATAATCTTTTCTTTTTATCCCTGAATTTGAATTTAAATCCCTTATTATTCCTTCTTTTCCAGTATTTGTCTTACACATAAAATCCTGAAAAATAAAACATGTTAAAAATACCAAAAATAAATATAAAAGAAGAAAATAAAACAAGAATTACCAAAGAAGGCTTATCAACATTTATATGAGTTGCTTTCTCTATAGGCTTAACTGAGCTAATACTCGAAATAGTAGGCAAGGGTAAAACAGTCTTTTGTTGCTTCTTTCCTCTAAAAACTCCCCATAAGAAGGACATATAATTCCAATCTGAAATCAATCAATTAGCGAAAAAAAAATATTAATTTTTTTTTACATTTAATAATTAAAAATTAATTTCTTACGTTGATGATTTTCAGGAAGATGATTTGATGGAAAAATTAAAAGTTCAACACCATCAATAATTCCTTTAAGAGCTAAATCATTTTTAATCATATACTCCACTAAAATCTTGTATCTCTTATAATAACTGTTACACAAAACCAAAACATGTAATAAAATTTCATATAATGATAATAAAAAAAATTAAAAAAAAAAATACAAACCTGTCATTATCTTTAGCGAAAAAATATACCGCGATATTATTATGTTTAACACCAGATTCTTGAAACTGTATAGGCCAAGTATTTAATCTCGGAATTTCATTTAATATTATTTTTTCGGTTATTTTATTCATTGGTTCAAGTACTTTAGGTGATACACATGTTGATAAATGAGCTTGAAATCCTTCAATATTCTCCACTTTTAGCTCTCTATGTATCTCAAATTCACCTCTGTAATAAAAAAAAAATTATTAAATTATATAAATTAATAAAGAAATAAAATGAGAAAAAAGAATCATACTGCCATATAAAGTCTCTCTCGGGAAGAATCAAATTTTTCCAAAACACGGAAATTGATGATGAGAAATAAGTGGGCCCATGTGTTGATGAATTAACACTCTCGATTATAGCTTCTACTGGTTTTGAAACTTCTGTGGGTCCCACATTTGTAATAATAGGTGCTGCTTGTTTTGAACTTTCTGTGGGTCCCACATTTGTAACAATAGGTGCTGCTTGTTTTGAACTTTCTGTGGGTCCCACATTTGTAACAATAGGTGCTGCTTGTTTTGAACTTTCTGTGGGTCCCACATTTGTAACAATAGGTGCTGCTTGTTTTGAACTTTCTGTGGGTCCCACATTTGTAACAATAGGTGCTGCTTGTTTTGAACTTTCTGTGGGTCCCACATTTGGTTTACCAGTGTTTTTTAGAATACTTTGATCTTCGTTTTTCTGAGATCGATTCCTTTGATAAATACCAGGTTTTCTAAGCCTAGCAGCTTCAATAGCAGCTTTAAGATCGAAATTTCCATTTTTAACCTCGGTTTTTACAGGTTTTACATCTTCAAAAACTGTACAAGATTGTGTATTATGACTTTTCGGACTTATTTTTTCGTCTTCACTACTACTTGATTGTTTCTTAGTATCTCCTAAACAATAAAACAACATTAAAAAACACAAAAAACATGTTACAAAAAAACTTTTAAAAAAAATAGAAAAACATACCTTTTAATAAAGTGGATCTTTTATCTTTAGCTTGTATATTCATACCAATTCTTGGAGAAATTAAAGAAGGTTTATTTTTATTATCTGATTTAAACGAATTTTTTCTTTCGAATAAACTTTTTTCTTTTATAAGTTTATTTCCTTTATTATTATCGAAACTTTGATTCAACATTTTCACTTTACCAGAACTTGAACTTGAACTCATATTTCTAAATGAACTTGATTTATTAATAATCGATTTTCCCTCTTTTTCTTTCGAAATAACTTCTTCCACAAGTTTCGATTTTGGTCTCATATTAAAAGAACTTGATTTCGAAAAAGTACCTACATTATAAAAAATAAAAAATAAAAAATCCTTTAGTTTGTTACACAACACATTATTATATAAACCAAATTGACTAAAATAACCTCGTGGAGTCTGAGTGACTGTAACAGATTGATTTGCTGACTCAGCAATCTTTTCTTTTCCTTTAAATGAATTTTCACGAGAAATTTGATTTATTTTCTTTGGTGATATCATAGATGATGATTCAATAACTTGTTTTTTAACTGAGATAACTTCAAAATCATCTCTATTATATCTTTTGCCCAGTATTCTTATAGGTGAAGAATTTTTCACTGTTTTCTCGTTTTCTTCATCGTATTTACACTCTTCGCATATCCAATAACCTTGTGGAACTTCTAATAATGCATTTTTCATACAATAACTAACAAATAAACATTAATAATTAATATATTATTACACATATAATAAACATTTTTATAAGACACAAAATACTTACATATGTTCAGCTCCATCACTGCATTTACAACATACAGCTAAGGAGTCTTCTCTTCCTGCATCTCCACATATATCACAAACTTTCACCTACAAAAAAAAAAAAATTAATTAAAAAAAAAAAAAAAAAGCTAAAAAAAATTATTACTTACATCTTGTTCTAGTGCTTCAGCTTCATTATTATCATCAGATTGAGAAGCTTCTTTTATCTCAGTTACCTTGTTTGACTTTTCAACTTCTTCTTTCTCATTAGGTTTATTAACATCAGATTTAGGTTGTTCAGTTTGAACATCATTAATACAAGGATTTAAAACAGGTTCATCGAGTTTTGAATCCATGATATGTAAACAAGCCTTTTGATTAATTGAATTACAGTTAGATTCTTGATCAATTTCAGATGATGCCTGAAAAAAAAAACATAATTAACAATTAAAAGAGATGTAAATACTATGATTCACAGTTATACTCTTACATAATACTAAAATAAACCTAGGTTTCAGTGAAAAAACCTAATTTTTGTATAATTAGTGAGAAAATTCAACTGTAATTACCCTCTTTATCTCACCGTATTTGTGTCACGGTCTGATTCAAGTAATTGTTCTTGCTTCGAATTAGGGGTTATCTAAGAAACAAAGCAAAAATTAGATGAATTAACAAATTAAAAATATGTTGAATCAATCTAATTCTAACCCAAAATAGATAATTAAAGATTGAAACTTTACCAATAATTTAAACCCAATATAAAAACTATCAATTGGAGTATTAAAAAACCCCTAAAATCCCAAAATTGGAGAAAATAAACGATAAAAGAAGTACATGCCTGAGGTTTCAAATGAGTACAAGTAACATTATACAGGTCAGTCAAGGGTCGATGTTTCCGGCTAGACATCGACGATCAAACATGAATCGGAATTTCAGATTGGGCTTTTTCAAGGAAATTAATTAATTTAATCAATTGATGTATCAGAAGCATGCAATAAATTAAATAATTAATAATTTGATTCTTTCTCTTGCCACAATTTAATTATATAGATTTGTGAAGTAAGAAAATGTTTAATTTGGAGTTGGGAAATAGAAAAGGATCGGATATGTGTATGTATATATATATGTAGACGAAGATTTTGAGGAGATTAGTTTATAATATCGGAGTGAGACTCAAATGAATACACCTTAGATACGTTTTCATTTGCAAATACAGATAGACTGTTTTCCCAGCAAAATATATATATTTATACGCGTGGTGTATTTATATATCACCTTCTTATACACTACTTATTTCCCTTTTTTTTGCCTTTTACATCCTTCAACTTTTGATTTATAATAGTTATACACACTATAAATTCTCCATAATCTTACGAAGGCAAATAGCTTTTATGTATTAATAAATAATAGTTAGAATTCCCTAATTCAATCTTCTAGTGTTCAAAACTTTTACGGCCCATACAAAAATATCCTTTTTAAGAAAATAGGTTAATCTTTTCTAAAGGTGGAAATTGAAACGAATTTTTTTGATTTAGATCCAAAAAATCTGAATTTAAAAATTGGAACTCAATAGCCTAGTCTTGTAAGTACTCACCTATCCTACGGAATCGATATTCTAATTTTAAGGGTGAATTTGAGTTATATAACTAGTCGGGATTCTATAATCCCTCTAACTCATGTCAGGGTAGCTTAGAAGGAAACCTCAACACTACTAGGGACTTGGGTTAGGGGGAAACCTACGCAATGATCGGTGGTGAAATCTATCCCTAATGACTATTTAGTTAGGTAAACCTGTCTGAATCACTACCGCACACTAGACGATTATGAACCGGTTTTGTCCCAAAATCCTCCGTCAAGGTGACAGTATATGTAACTTAGGTCAAACTAGAGGTGTACAGGCTCTAACAAGTTTAATCGAAATCATTCATAATATAGTTATAAAATAAATACTCGACTCAATATAAATTCCCAAATAATGTCAAATAAAAAAATAGTAATAAAGGGTTCATAGAAAGTGAAAACCCAAACATATAAAGTTAATTACCCAAATTATAGAGATTGAGAGATGCAGAATTGGTGTTATGACGTTGCAGCTCTGTTGCTTCCTCTCTAAGTCGACTTGCTCTCTAATTTTTATAAAGGTTACTCAAAATAGTGGCAAGGATGTGTTTCTAAAGTTAATGGGCTATTGGATGAATATGGTTATGTGATAGGTTTAAGAGTCTGAATCCAATCATTCACTCACATAGGCAAATTTTCAAAATCGTTTATCCATAATAGACTACTCCTCTTGGGTTTTGAAATCATTAAGAGATGTGAAGATCAGCCTCAATCTATGTCGGTAAATTCATCAAATCTGTACACTAGGCTCACTGTCTTAGGTTATAAATATATTAAATGTAAGACTCAGCCTTAATGTATCATCAAGTCTATTTACTAGGACCATCCCTCTTAGTCTATGAATTCATTAAGTGTAAGACTCAACCTTAATGTATTCATCAAGTTCGTTCACTAAGACCTCCCATATTAGGCTATGAATTTATTAAGTGTAAGACTTAATATTGGTGTATTCATCAAGTTTGCTCACTAGGTACGCCCACTTGGGCTATAAATTTATTAATATCATAACGCAACCTTAATTTGTGTCAATAAATTCATCAAGTCCATTTTTATTAGGATCGTCCACTTAAGCTATGAATTTATTAAGAGTATAACTCGACCTTAATCCATATCGGTAAATTCATCAAGACCGTTTTTACTAGAACGGCCCACGTCATCAACACTAAGATGCATGGCAGGGGTGGTAATGTAGTGCACCGAACCTTCTCTTATTCAGTTAATGGGCTTTAGCCCCATCCCTCTTACCTCTATAGACCCATTGTCCTGGGTAAGCCTATATATTAGGTAGAACCTCAAAATACTTTGATGATGATTATTTTCCCCTCACCAGTTATCAGGTTTTAATCCTACTACACTTAGAGAAAAAACCTACCACATAATAATATGAGGTAATAGCAAGATATATTTCAAGTAACTAGTTTTAGAAAACTTTCCTTTTTCGAGGACTCCAATTGTGGTTGAGTTTTACATATGGTCACTTTTCTCATCAACCATTTCCTCAAAATCATAGAAAAACTTGCATTTCTAGCATAATTGTATTGATCTCCCGTATTTATAATCCATTTCCACCAAAATTGCTTCGATTACAACAATGATTTCACCTTTTTCTCCAACCAGGTTCACGTTAATTCCAAATGCAACCATTATTTGAAATAACATCAGAATTGTTTTAAATTGTTGGAAAATAATGGAGTACATCAAAATATGTAAAACAACAATGTAACTAAACCTGTCGATATAATTGTAGTAGAGTGGACAAGTCCACTACCTTAAAAACGATGTGCGATGCAGCTAAGGTGCTAAAATGTACTCATTGGTCATTTCCTAAGGTATAACTACTACTACGCTATCTAGATTTCACTCTCTAAATGAAGGTTAGATTGCTTAAACTGCCCAGAAGATACTTTTCTACACGGTGGAGATTATCGAGAGGGGAAATAGTTGGAAAAAAATTCCTTTTATATTTTGGTTAGTGTGTTCGAATAGAGAAGAAGGCTTGATTTATATAGCCACCAATATCCTTCTCCATAAAAGCATCTGATTAAATACACGAGGGTTTCAACCAGATAATGGGGGTTACACCCCATTACTAGGGGTTACACTCCATTACTAGGGGTTATACTCCTTTTTATACTTTGCACAAAAAGATGGGCATAAATAATAGAACAAGAAGAACATAGAATTATCAACAAAGATGGGGTGTAAGAAATGAAAAACTCCTAGAAACTTTTAGTCTTGGACTGCTTTTTAAGACACTTTACTAATCATCCCTTAGAGAGACTAGAGATTGCATGAGTAAACAAAAAAAATGGGGGGTCATTGTGTATAAAAGTTCTAAAGGCTTGAAGGTTGGTAAGAGTCCCCCTTTATATGTAACTGTGGAGACACAATATGTAGCATAATTGATCCATACTCTATAAAATACTAATTTTTCAAGAACATGCTCAAGAAAGTCCAACTTTACTATTTCATACTATTTTTTCATATCCAATTTCAAGGAAGCATATTGTCTCTTTCACTTCCTCTTCTTCTTCATCCCCCGAAAAGTAAAAAATTTATTGTTCGAACATGATATTATCATGTATAATGCTCTCATATATAAAGTTTGGCTAATTTGGTTAGACAATATCAGTCATGAATGGTTGGAAGCACATCGTCAAAAAAATTTAGATAACTTTGTATGCAAAGTTGGACCTTGAGATTGACCTAAAATGTGTAACTTCTTCCTCAGCCTCCCCTTTTGTAATAAGGGAAATGGTATCAGTAGCATGGTTCATATAGGTTGTCGGATCTTTACCATTAAAGAGAGCTAATATAATATCACACAAATCATCCTTAATCGTTCCCAAATTTTTTTGGTAGAAATTTCTTGGAATCCCATCAATCCCAAGATATTTAGAAGGTCCCACACCAAAAATACTACATCTTACTTCATCCAAATCTAGTGGTCTCGTAAGACCTCAGTTTATCTACAAGGACACATAAAGCTTTATATGCTCAACCGCTATAAAGCTCATTGAATTAGGTTTGAAAATTGTGTTTTATTTCATTTATATTATTTGTGTAGTTTCCATTATCTTTTTTAGCTTCGTAACCTTGTTATAATTTATCCCCTAGACAGTGTTAGTATGAAAGTAAGTCACATTTATGTCTCCTTAGTTAAGTCATTTAACCTAGCTTTGTCAACTTAATACTTATCATCGTATTCCCATAATTCATCAAGATGTGAGGGACATTATATAATGTCTCTCCCATTTTCCTCATCGGGGGAAGGGGGCGCGAAAGCTGGAAAGAGACTATAATTTTTTTTTTAGTCTTCCAAATTTGTCTCCCACCATTCTTAAATCAAATTTTCCATTCAAATAGGTGTTTGCATATTGACCTAGTAATGTTTAATATTTTGTATTGACCTTGTTTTGTATAGTATTTTTAGCTAACTGGATTAATATTATTATTTATATATATCTTATTTATAGACAACAAAAATTAATGAGACAAAAATTTTAAATTAAATAGAAAAAATGGAAAAAGTAAGCGGTAGGTTTTTGGTAATTTGTATGACGAATTGGAAAGCTATGGTAATATGTTTTTGTGTGTGATCGGCATATCAGTACAAGTGTTTATGGCGTGTCTACAAGTGTTTGTGGTGTGTATTCTGATGTGGGTGGGGTCCAAATAGAGGTTCAAGAGTGTCATGTGAATATGAAATGTAACTGATGAAATAGTAAGCCTCGGGAAATGAAAAAAGTAAGCGGTGGGTGTTTGGCAGTGTTGTATGACGAATGAGAAAGATATGGTAATATGTTTTTATGCGCGCTCGACATGCCAATACAAGTGTTGATATCGTGTATGTAGTGTTTATGGCGTGTATTATGATGTAGGTGGGTCCAAATAGAGTTTCATTTGTGTCATATGGTTATTAAATATATTATCGATGTAATAAGGTAAATCCAAAAGTAAAATGAATAGTTTTGTTTTATTTTCTTTGCACTTGTGACAAGTAACATTTAGACTCACATAGTGTAAAATGTGTGTCAAGTTACGAATTCTAGAGCATCGAAGGACAACAAAATGAAAGGCAAACGGTTAAGTGACATATGTGATAAACGAAAATACATAAATAAAAAGGCAAAAACTAGAGGAGCAAAAATTTGAAGCCCACAACAATGAACTCCACCCACCCACTTATGAAGTAACAAACATAAACACGAATCCTTATTCTATCTTAAAGGAAAAATATGTCAATGGAGCATCCATCAAAGGTCGTTATAATGTCACCTACTGGAAGCTTTAGTATCTTTATTCTGTTAGAAAGGCTAGTCAAGGCTAGCCAGTGCTCGACAAGCCATGGAATGACAAAACACGTGAAGGTGAGACAAATCGACAACATGTTCATAAAGAGTCGTATGTTAGTAATGTTTTAGTTTCTTGTTTGAACCGTGATTAATTGATCGGGTTTATAAATATAGAAAGCCCAAATTCGATGAGAAAATCTGCAATTTTGGTTTGTTATTAGGAATACACAATTTATTGGCCTTTACTTAGTTAATCAATATTGTATCATACAAAGAATAAAGATATAGGCTACAAACTTGGTTTAAACTTACGATAATAGGTACTAGCCCCACATGCCACTAACTTTTATTATTAAGAGACAAGGGTAAATATTAAGTAATGAGAAAGTAATGAATCATGTATGATCAAGAAGAGAATGTCGTAATGGAATAGACGAGGCCTATTCTCATCTCTTCCCCCTCATCCAGATCTTCTCTACAAGCCAAGTTAGGCAAAAAGAAGCTAAAGTGGCCATGCAACAGTAATTACAAGCTTAGCTCCATGTGCTTTGAGACTGAAAAAAAACTAAAAGGAAAAGGACCTCTATCATAAAATGAACTGCCGTGTGACTCCCCCTCTTTAGTCAGTTGTTGGGATGTCTTGATCGAAACCAGACTTCAGTGCCACCCACTGAGGATTCTATTCAGCAGTTGGAAAGACATGTTTATACTTCTCGAATTCCATTTCTTCCTACCGCAACCCAATTCTTTTCCAACCGCGGAATTGAACACAAGACTGACTTAGGCTAGATTCTTTTATAACCCCTGGAACTGAGGGAGCAAGGCCCATGATTGTCTTAGAAACATATATTAGACGAAGAAAGAGTGCCCATGACTGGAAATCCAACTATTCCTTTTCAGTTCAGGCCAGTTGGTTCAAGGCCATTAGTTAAACCGCTTCTTCCCCTACTACGCTTTCATTCATGTTAACAGAATCTGAGAAGCTTTTAGAGAAGGCAGGGGCTAATCTTTTTAGACCATGTTCAGGTAAAGAATGGTCTCTGGGGGAAAGGAAGACATGAGATGAAGCATTGAGTTCAAATGTTTGACTAGGGAAAGTGGAATAGGCTGTTACATTGCTAAGCTCCTTTCCTCCTGTAGTAGTAGAAGCCTATGGTTTTAAGAATATGGTGTTACAGGCGCGAACAATGGACATAAGAGTCCTGTTTTAGATGTAAAACTATCCTCTGAAGAAGTGCATTCCCGGAGAATCTACACTTTGGAAGTCTTACGGGACACAACATCTGTATTGACTTCTCAATCTAGTCTTAATTCCTTGTTCCTGCTTCCCTGGACCGGACCCTTATAGTACGAATCCGGTACAGGGCCGACCCGACACTGACCGGCTGATATTCCTGCACAGTAGGAGCGGACTGAGTCGATATTCATCTACGAGAGGCGCACTCGTATGCCTTTCGAGGCTTCCATAAGACCCTCTTTCCCCTCGGGAAAGATAAAGAAGAGAAGAAAGGATTCATTTATTTCTTTCATGTGAACCTTGTATCGAAAGGTTTTTCGTGTCGTTGAGAAAGACTATGTACCGTACTGTTTTTTTACCTCGAAAGGGAGGTCCTCCTTATGATGGTACTGACGGCTGTCAAAAGTGCAAGGGGTAAACTTGTAACAATCACTTCAAGTCGTGGAAAGAACAAAAGATGTGCTCCAAGCCTAAGCACTATATCTCCGAGTGCGCATCTGAATAATGTCGCTGGAAGACTTTGTCTTGCAAAAGCTTAAAGGCTTGGGATTGGACTCCGCCCCTATCAAGGTCTTCGTTAAGGGCATGGAGAAACCGTTCCTCTTATATTCTCTCCCCCCTCTATTCCCCTTAAATGAAAGGCGAGTAACAAAGACTCTATCGTTTGAGGGACGTCGTGCGATTATACAACTACTCCATGTGGGCCTTAATTTGCGCATACGAAGAAATAAGAACTCGCAAGCCAGAGTCTTATTCAAGTCATATAACTAGATTAATAAAAAAAATTATCTTGATAATACTGTAGAATTCAATAATACTAGCCTGCAAGCATCTGCATATTAATGTGATGAAAAAATAGGTTTTGCTTTTGAATATGCCATGATGTCATAATTCATTAATTTGTTAAGTTTTAGAATATAATTTTGGTTCATCCTAGTTTTGAAGTGGAGTATTTAATTCCTTAAGTAAATGAAGAGAGAAAAAAATCTGAGAGAGCTTCCTCATTACTCTTCTATTAAACACTTTTTTCTCAAGAAAAATCTCAATAATTCCATCATCCTTTCTGATGTCTCCCCATTTGTGATGATTTATTATTAGTTGGAGACATCATTTTAGGTGTATTTATTAGAGTATAGGTTGATTTCCTCATGATTTAGTACACTTTCCTATTTTGTGTCTTGAATTGATTATTTATTATTTTTAGAGTATATTGGGTTTAATTATTTATTTCGTGTGAATCTTTAGAGATATATGGTAATTAATTAGAGTCCAAGTCAAAGTCTAAGAGCTAAAGGAAAGTGGATAAACATGGAAATTGAAGATAAGGAAGTAAAAGCTAAAAATATGGAAAAGGAAAAGCTGCCTTAAATCTGAATTCCTGCACCTACGACCACAAATCAGCTTATATATTAAAATAGGTGGGGAATCTGGAGAGACGGTCAAGAGCAAAGTTAAAGATCTTTCCGAGACGATGAATTTCGACTACTCATACGCGTCAAACGGATGATTAATGAAGCTTTTAGGACCAAAACAAAAACGGGACTGATTCCATGTTTTTGGGCTACGAATTTGAGTTGGGCTAGGAGTCCAATATTTACCTTTTCCTTCAAGAAAACGATTAGGTCTTCCTATACACTATAAATACAACCTCTTAACATTAGAAGCTTACAACAAGAAGAGAAGTCTGGAAGGAGTTGTGCATCAATTATGTCTCCTTCAACCTTCAATTCTGTAATTCTTTTCTCTTCTTTTCTTAGTATGAATTAATTCTATTTAGCTTGAGTGTTAGCATATATGTATGAACCCTAGTTTTGGTTGACATCTATCTAATTTGATTGAATTTATGTTTTGATTTCTCTGTTTATGTGTTGGATTTATATTATGTGTTCTTTATGGTTGCAAACATATAGGATTCCATCATAGTAGTTAGATAACCGGTATATTTGACTATAGAAATAGCACATAACGTCTAGAATAAGGTTTGATCTGACAATTCAGCCTAACTAGATAGTCAATGGTTTAGTGTATTGCTATTTAATCAATTGCGGGAACAGTTTGCTTAGGTTCTTATTGACACAGGTAAACCCTATTTGAAACTACCTAGCGCAATTGAAACCAAAATATTGAAATACTACATGATTCATACCTTACATGTTTAGAACGGCAAAACTAGTGGAGATTACTTGCTAATTACTCAGGCTAAACTATCATACTATCGTCTTTTCTTTTATTTATTTTCTGTCTTTAATTTAGTAGTTTAGTTTTATTATTTGAAAAACCAAATAAAAATCTATCTTTCTCTTCTTTACCCTTGCGTATTATTATTCTAGCTTAATTATTTGCACTTGAATATTTGCATAAGTTCTTCTTAACCTTCGTAGTCCCTGAGGAACGAATTCTACTTATTCATTAAAACTTGCATCCGATCTGTATACTTGCAAAATCGTGCTCAACCTAGGGTGTTTATTTGCACTTATTTTATATCATTATTTTATCACACCTTAGGCGACACCACTTTCTAATCCATTCATCAGCTCTCAAGAACCCAACATATAGGATGACAATCATATAACAGTCTTAAATGTATTTATGTATGACCACAAGGCATCATTTAGGCGCGAAGTCCAATATTTTCTATACTCCTTCCGTCCCAAAAATAATGTTCACTTAATTTTTCACATAGATTAAGAACCTAATAATTGCATATACAGATTACAAAATTATCTCTAATAAAGTATCTTGATATTTTAAATAGGCATTGAAAGTATAAATTTTACTTTTTTAATAAGGATAATAATGAAAAAAGTTAGAAAAAAGTGTCTTGATATTCTAAGAGAGTGTATTCAATTCAGATTTTTAAAAATTGTATTGGATTAATCCATGGTTTTGATGGATTTATAGACTCAATTTGATTTTAAAAGACTCTCAACAAAGTTGTTGAATTTTATGACAGGTTCTAATAGATTTCATTGACTTTATCGGACTCTACTTGACTCTAAATTTATCGAACTTTTAAATTTTGTATTAACAACTTTTATCAGTAAATGTTAAATAAATAATCACATGATTAAATAAATAATTATATGATGTGGATTAATAAAAAATAAATGATTATATTTTTTTTTACTTTATATCACAATCATAAAATTTTCAAGTTTTGTTCGACTAAAAAAACTAAACATGAATGAATTACCAACTAAAAAGTATTTTCATGTTTATATTGACCAAAAAAAAAGTATTCATGATTATTTTTTCTAAAACATTGTTCTATAGAAAACAAAACAAAACACTATTGAATTGTATATTTATGTTCGAGAGAAAAAAAAAATTGAAGTAATATCCCAGAAAAGGAAAAATATGTCACGGTTATTTTTTTTTATTTAGCATGTATTAATCAAGAGAAATCAAGAGAAATCTTTACTTAAAACAAGAGATTTTAAAATAAAAGTTTTGTTCAATGAAATCCTATAGAATCCTAAAATCCAATAATTAATGAAATCCATGAAAATCGATAGACTTTTGTACGACAAGATTTTAAAAGACTTTTTAAAATTTGGATGGAATACCCCAAAAATTTAAAAGACTTTTTAAAATTCAGATTGAATACCTATAGACTTCTGAAATGCAAAAAAGTTCCAACAGACTATACATTGAATACACTGGACAATAATTTTGGGACACTGTTTTTAGTAATGTGGACATTAATTTTGGGACGGGGAGGAGAGCGGGGGGGGGGGGGGGTGTGGGGTGTGGGGGGTTTACAATTTTTTTAACAAATTATTTAATTTGAAATATTTACCCAACAGATCTTGAAGACCCCTCCTCAAGACCCAAGCACCCCCATCCAATTCCCTCATCTTACTGAAGGCCACAAACACTAAATGCGGGGGAGAAAATTATAATTCACCTACCCATTATACCCCCTTTTGTTTTTCTTTTCAATAAATACTAATTTATTCATTTCATTTTTAAACCCTATTATCTCAACTCCCTCCTCTCTCCTCTTCTCTCTCCTCTCTCCTCTCTCCTCTTCACACGCACCACCATTGAAGCTCACTCTATTTCCAAGTTTCATCTTCTTCTTCCTCTCTAGAGAGCTTCTTCCTTGTCGTTCAAGCTTCTTCTCTCCGGAGAAGACATGAGGCGAAGGCCGGGTCACGTGGAGATCTCATTTTTCTTCTCCGGCATGAAGTTCTTTTGTGGTTCGTCCATGTAGTTTCATGAAGAAAACTCAAGAAAACTCAAGTTTTCAACGATTTTGCGTAATACTCAGTGATTATTGTGTAATATTTAGTAATATTATGTAAATCCTTGATGGTGTTGTGTAATACTTAGTGATTTTTATGTAATACTAAGTGGTTTTATGCTAATAGTATAATTTTGTGTAATACTCAGTGATTTTGTGTTATACGCGGTGATACTCAGTGCTTTTGCATAATACTCAGTGATTTTGTGTTATACGCGGTGATACTCAATGCTTTTGCATAATACTCAGTGATTTTGTGTTATACTCAGTGATACTCAACGATTTTACATTTATACTCAGCGACTGTATGTTGACACTTAATGATTTGCTGAGTACTCAGAGAACTCAAAAGAGTTTTTTATGTCAACACTTCGTGATTTTTGTGTAATACTTAGTGAATCTCCGAGTAGTGATTTTACTTAGTAATCTGAGAATTCAAAAGAGTTTTCAACCGGACAGACAAAAACATCAGATGAGATTAGAACGTCGACATCCTGCACCTCATACTCATTAACACTCTTGGGAACGTTATTCGTGAGAACGTCCTCTGATCTAGAGCATTGGTTACCTACTCATTTCCAAATAGGTCCGTCATTCATTCCTTTGTTGCTGAATCACATTTTTCGGGTCGAGGTGACAGTTTTCATGAATCGCTTTCATCTTATGTTTCCAGGTGTTCCACAACGTTAAAAGGATGTAAGCCACTACTACTCTTAGGTTCCATCATCCTTGTGCTACATTAATTATCCAGTCACCCAGACTTCCGGAAATCTAATCACCTACTCTGATTTGAAGTCCACAGATCTCGCCCAAATCTGTCTACACACTAAACAAGAAAGTAAAAGGTGATTAACCGTTTCCACTCTTTCATCACACCAGTAACACAGATTCTCCGTCGTACAGTGTTTCGCCTTCTAAGTTTTTCCTAGTAGGAATAATATCTTTACCCAAAGTTGGTGTATGACCAAGTAAATGTAATGCTTCTACTCTTTTAAAAATGAGAATTTAAATAAATGTTCTTAAAAATGGTTTTAACTCCAAAATAAGCATATCTCAGAAAGCTCTCTATATATCTTTGCTTGGATTATCTTGTGCTACATATATAATCATTTACATCTAAATATAAAAAAAATATATTAATTATTTATCTAACGCCCCTTTCATTTCCAACTGTTGTTTGACCATAACCCCTTCTTTTCCCACTCCCCTTTACCCATAACCTCCCACCAACACCACAAAAGCCTAAAATATATTAAAATTAACTCAACCAACAAACTAACCAAACCATAAACACAAATACTATTCACCAATTCTTACAACTACTTCTTACCAGTTTTACTTAACAACAAATTTTAAACTAATATATCTCTCTACTGCATCAACTCATCCCAAAACATGTATATATATATCAATCAATATATAAATAAAACACATTACTAAACATAAGTTATCATAAATACTCCATAGGTCCCACAAACTAAATCCACGTCAATAAAATTACATAATAAAGCATTTTACCAACACAACACAACATAAACAAACAAACAACTGTATTAATACTTCAATACAACAAACTCAAATATAATCTAAACCGTTAAAATAATTATTTTATATTTATCTCGAATTTAAATCAAATTCACCACCACCATTCCAATTACTTTGCATTCCTGTATCTCCATTATCAGTTTCTTCATCATTAAGAAAATCCTCAGAAGGTTCTTTTTCATCTCTTTGTGCATTATTAATATTATTATTATTATTATTATTTGCCCACCCATTCATTATCATATCTGGGTTTTGTTCACTCATATCTTGTGACACGTACACACTTCCTCTAATAGGTGTAACTGCAGCTATTCTTTGTCTTGAATCTATTTCTGATCTTACTTCAAATTGTGCACGTCTTTCTTCTTGTAATAATAATTGTTCCATTAATAACTTCTCTTCTGTTCGAAACTCACCTTGTCCTCTTTTACGTGTGACTATATTAAATGCCATTATTTGTTTCTCAAATGTTGCTGTAAATTCTGTTACTTTTGCTGATATGTTATTATCCCATAGTTGTGAACGTGATAACATTTGACCTGTTGCGTCTAATTCTAATGTTTTATCATCTTCTTCTGCTTCATAATCTGCTACTACATGGTATGGTAGTAACCTAAACACGTTTTAACACACACAAACACGTATAATAACACGTCATCAGATTCAAAAATTCAATCTTTGCCACTTATATGTAATAAATAGCGTTTTTTTTTTAAAAAATTCACTACAAAGATCCAACGCAAAGACAAAATGAATAGATTTGGTAATTAATAATTAACACATACACACGTAGGTAATAAAAAGGACGAACCTTTCACAAGCGTCTTCGAGAGAGGAGAAAGGGCGTTTGAAATCGGGATGACAAACTCTCCAAGCATCTTGATACGCCATTTGTAAATCGGCTGGGTTGCCACGGTTTATTTTCTGTTGTTGTAATTGATGTTGAGGATGTGAGGTTGAGCTATTGTTGTTATTGTTGGGGAAATTATTATTAGGGTTAGGTTGTTGATGATTGGAAGATTGATTCTGGAATAACTGAAAGGGATTTGAATTGGAATTAGGGTTATTGGAATTGGGAGTGGAGTTAGGGTTTTGATGAGATTGGGGATTATTGAGAATCGGACGGTTGAGGAAATGTTGTAGGTGGTGTTGTTGAGGACGGAGATGAGCGTCGATATTTGACGGAAAACGAGACATAGCATCTTGTTGTTGTTGCTGTTTTTGGCGTTGAAGTTGCTGTAAGAGAAGGTAGTGTTGTTGTTGTTGATGATGCATCACCACCTGTTGTTGGTGGTGTTGCTGTTGCATCACCGCTTGTTGTTGGTGGTGTTGCTGCTGCATCGCCGCTTGTTGTTGGTGGTGCTTTTTAGCCATAGCTTTTGCTTCTTCCTCCATTTCTCTTTTTTCACAAACTTGTTTTTTTACTTGTTCATTGCCTACAATAATACGCTTCAACGGTCATAAATGGCCATTTGATTTAAAATATAATAATCATCACGACTGTAATTGTAAAAGTGATGAGATTAGGTTAAAAATAATTTAATTTTTTAGAGTTTGAATGATAAAAATTAATTCTTTACCTTCATTTGGGTTCTTGGATTGTTGATGAAGCTAATCGGGGTTGATAATAGTCCACGTGGCAGTGGTTTTCTTGTGCAGGAGAGATGCTCGATGGGAAGGTGAGACCTGAGTATGAAGAGATTTCTTTTTGCTTTTTGTTCCAATGCGAGTTGTAGAGATGGATTTTATTAAAGGATAATGACAATCTCATCCCTTGTTTGTTTTGAAAATAAGTAGAGGGGATAGTTTATTAAAGGATACTTGCAATCCCTTACGAACCCATATATTCAATCCCTCCAATTCGGTGGGATTAGGAAGGAATGATTCTTTTATTACGTTGTAATGTCTAAATTACCCTTATTCTTTCTTTATAAAATATTTTAATAGGGGTATATGAGTCATTTAGTTATAAAAAGAATCCCTTCCTCCCATTATTCTTCTAATCCAAACACCGGATAAATGTTATCCTTTAATAAAATCCCCCCTTCTCTTTTTATTCAATCCAAACAAGATCAAATACTCTCCTTTCCATTCCCTTGTTATACTCTCCCTTCCTATCCTTTAATAAAGAATCCCTCCCTAATCCAAACATACTAGGTTTTATCCTTTTTCATTGTTTTTTTTTCGAACATAACAAAATGTTTCATTGTTTTTTATTGTTTATTTTGGGTAAGACTTTCATCTTCTATTAGATGGTCTAATATCAAGTGATAAAATACTTAGATTAAACGGTGTATGTGTAAGAGTAATGATATATATCACCCTTTCACCTCTTATGTGGAGCCTATGTGGGATTAGTATATAAAACCAGTTAGATTAGTTTAATTGGACAGAGCCTTATATTTCTTCAATACTTAAAAATGGTAATCAAGAGGTACAGAGTTCGAATCCCCTCCTTAAACATGAGTAACATAGTATTGACTCATGGGATTAGTCGTGGTGCGCGAAAGTTGGCACGGACATCCATGTATCTAAAAAATAAAAAATAACACGATTGGTATAGGACCATCCAATATTAGATGGAAATATTTTTCTTACTTTTTTTTTCTGCTCTGAAATTTTTTCAACGTTTTATATTCCAGTTGTATACATTTTATTTATCTTAAAATTTATTTATCTATTTAATATTAAGAATGTAAAATCGAAGAAAATCAGAAAGACGAATCGAAAACAAAAATCAGATTGGAAAACCGAAAATTTTGGAATTTTATACGTAGTTACAATTCCGATCCGGTTTATATAGGAAAATCGAAATTTCAGAATATTGAAAATTCGTTCCGAAAGCAGAATTCTTGGATAAGAAAAATTGGAAAACGGAAATTTCAGATTCGATTTCTACCCCTATTAATACCCCTATTTAAATATTTGTACTTTCTTTTATTCCATCCACGTTATTATACAAACGATGATGTTTCGATTACAGCTATATAATTATATGATGTAGTTACAATAATAATTACATCGCATTCATATGGTAAACGATGTCGTTACTAGTATATTTTGGGTCACACTCACTTAAGATATTCTATCTCTTAGAAAAATAAATACAATTCGATTAACTTTGAGACTTAAAAAAGTGGTATCGGGCTATTATGGAATAACTATGATATTTTGGTTCGAGTAATGTTTGTAAGCCGTAAGGTTATTAACATGGAGATTGGTCTATAGGGTTAAGAGTTGTGAATTTTTCGGTTGGTAATGCACGACCAGGTGTAGGTGAATGTGAGGAGTTATAGAGGACGCTCAGTCAAACCATTTATAACCTAAACACTCCATTGTTAGTGATCACTGATTTTAATCAACTCGAAAAAGAAGATAACAATTGTGGTGGTGTTCACAGTAAAACTCATCGGATATAGAATTTCAAGAAACGACGTCACAAGTGCGGTTTGATTAACTTGGTGGCAGCCATTGTTCTTAGAAGCGAGACTGCATCATCTAGATCAAGTTCATTTAGACCATGCTTCGATTTACATCCAGCATCTGCCACTAGTTCGGCCTTCTCGAACACCTAATTTTTTATTCTAGACAACATGGTGCCTCTAAATAGATTCCAAGGATTTATTCAAGAAAAGTGTAATGCATATCATGATGATTTAGGTGATAGAATCACTACAATTTAGGAACACACAAGAAGTGGAAGATATAAGTATTTGGGATATCAATAGGAAAAAAGGACTATTTGCAGTGAGACTCGAAGGTATTCAAAATTCTCTTCTAAGGTCGTATAATTACTCACTCTTCAGATTGGGAAAGAGACTGGTGTAAATATTAGAGTATGCCCGATTATGAAGAGTTATTATGGTTCTAGTGATAAATAACAGTCCGGATTCTATCAGAGAATCGTAATACCTAAATCAATAATCTGTCTATGAAAACCCAATAATATGTCCTAGAAGGAGCGGAGGTAAATAAGACAGTGTGGAATTATAAAATATAACTCGAATCAGAACACTTAGTTCTGTCTAAAGGTCCAAGTTTTGTGGACTTTAGATAAGTAAACTAGAACTACACTTAAAAAATAAGATATATGAGAAAGAATACTTAATCTAACTATAGATGAATATGTTCAATGATAAACACTAGTCAAGAATCAAGTGATTCAAGTTAACAAGCACCTACTATGAAAGACTTTAAGCCTAACAATATATGCAAAGTAAAGGCAAAGATTATACTAAGGGCATATGCACAAACTAAATAGTTAAAAGAGAGAGAAAATTTGAGAATTATAGTAGTTCGATTTTCCTACGTTCACTGCCTAAGGTATGATCACCTTTAGGATTTCAAACTCCCTCAACCATTAATATTCGTGTCTCATTAGATGATACCATAAACCTTTACACCCTTTTCAAAATTACCCTTCGAAGAAACACTAATGTTATCTCCAATACTAGGAAAGCAAGCAGACAATCTAACCTCTCAATGTACCACTTCACAATCCCATGAAGCCTTATCTTGTGTATTGCCACACAAGGATTAGTAGACAATATTTACCATGATGTATCGCTTCATACTCACATGAAGCCTTCTCTTGTGTATCGCCACACTATGATTAGTAGACAATCTCTATCCCGATCTACGACTTCAACTCTGTGAAGCCTTCAAGCTAAGTGTTTCTCCTACACTGGCTCTCCATCAATATAGTTTAGTCTATGAAGAACACCCTCTATATTAGATCAAGAATAAACCATAGGTTTTACGATTACTCCTGATCTAAGAGGCCTAACCACTAAACTCCGATATGATTTTGATACATATATGTATGTGGACTAGTGATATACATGCCAATACTTGAGGAATATTGCTTTAGGACTCTCCTAAATGTAGCATCTAAAAAGATTTAAATATATGGAAAACAAGAGTCAATAGTGGAGTCACATAGCTCCTGTATTTATAGGCAAGTACCTTTGATCTTTTTTGGCCATATGTCACTCTCACGTTTGTTGCAATTTGAATTTCTTGGGCATTTTTTTCTTCCGGGTCAGATATACAATTACATGTCTCTAACAACTCTTTAGCAGCTAGTACACTAACGACTCTTTTCTTGCACTATATAGTCGTTGTCAATATGCTCTGATAGCCTATAACTGGATTCTTGCTCTACCAAGTTTGATCATAAAGTTCTTGGCCATCTGTTCTTCTTTGAATTGGATATCTTGTCTTCTTTTTCTCAACTCATACTCCAACAGGTTTAGGCATTCCGCCTGTTTCTAGTGTCAGAGGTCCGGACTATGCTTCTTCGTAGCTCCAATTCTCCAATGTGTTTAGTCATTCACCTAGTATGCTTCTCGGAGGTCCGGTCTTTATTTATTCACAACTCCAATCTCTAATTCGTTTAGGCATGTCGCCTAGTCTTCATCTCGGAGGTCCGGGTCTTCACTCTGTCCCAACCTTGTTCTCTAATTGATTTAGGGATTCCACTTAGTTTCTCGTTCGGAGGTCTAATTCCTCTATTCCGATCATCTCAAGCTCTATTTTTATCTTCATAGCCTCTACATATCTCTTCCAAGCTCACTCATCTTCATTAGTATCCAAGGTTCTTCTTCTTAGCACCCATCTTTATTTTCATCTTCGTTATTATCATCTCCAAGCATAAATATATTTTTAGATTAACTCCTTAAACATAACACACCTCTTCAATCTTTATATAGCTCTTCATAACTTGACCAATTTGATAGTCCTAGAGGGGGGGTGAATAGGATTACTAATAAGATAATGCCTAAATAAAAAATCTTTTGGATAATTATAAGTTTAAGAGAAAACTTCTAGGTCAACTAATTAAATCAAACTCTTATAGGATCATGCAATGGGAAGAGTAAGGTTTGATATAAAAGTATAACTAGAAAAAGAGCTAATCCAATATCTTAAACTACTCTAGAAGACTATATGTTTAGATATCCTAGATAAACAATATCATAGAATTCATGCAAGCATATAATCAAACATATAAAGTGCGGAAAGTAAATAGAGTAGGGATAGAAAGATACACACGATTTATAGTGGTTCGGTTTCCCTACATCCACTACCTAAGGAAGCCTCCTTAGGATTTCAAGCTTTACACTAAGCTCCCGTGTCTCTCTTAACCGGGTCGAGAACACAATAACCTTTACAAACTCTTCGATAACACGAAGGACACACCACTTGCGTAATCACAACACAAGGACACCAAGTATACTCCCTATACTTGAATTCTCTCTTAATCTATCTATTACAAGACCTAGACTTAAGAGGATAGCAACAAAGTGTTTAAAGGTTTGCTAATTAAAGCTTGTAACTAAAACTCCTAATAGAGTGGATGTGACTATAAGCTTGTATACTCCTTCTTGAGTGGATAGAACCTTGTGGCTTAATTGATTAACTCCTTGAAAGGATTTATAAGCTCACTAAGATTGAATTTGACTATGTATAGCACTTGACACCTTCTTGAATGATAGCAATTAAGCCCCTTAATGTTTGTAATTAGTTGGTGTAGTTATAGCCTTCAAAGAGCTTCAATTTATAGAAGAAAATGGCTTCCAACGGTCATAAGACTTGGGTCCAACGGATCTATTAATCTCCCAACGGATATATTCCTTATGGCTTGTCTTTTGTGCATAAAACCCTTTTGTGCGGTGTACCGCGGATATGGTCCGGTGCACCGCAGAGCTATTCGACTTAACTTTGAGCTTACTGTTCGGACTAATCAATGTACCGCAACCCTGGTCCGCAACCTTGGTCCGGTGTACCGCACCGGTGTACCGCGCCAAGTAATCTTTGAAGGATAATGACTTGGATCAATAAATCTTCTTCACGAAAGTTGTTGTAATCATCATTCTAAGAATCTTTGAAGTTGAACACTAAAGCTAATTCTCAATATACATAAAGATAAGGTTAATAGCATTTGTGTGAGAATTAGTTTCTTAAGATAAAACAATAGATATGAACAACAAGATAAAGAAAGAGCTTTTTGATGAAAATAGAGTGCAAGAAAGAATGTCAATAACAATAGAAGTTAGCATACTAAACACAAGAGGATTTGTCACATTAAAACAACCTAATAAGGAAGGCTATAAGCCAACAATCTCCCCCTTTTTGATGATGACAAATCCTACACTAAAACACCTTAGGAATGATATGAAAGTTTAAGCACTAATGAAATAAAGCTCCCCCTCACAAAAAGCATAAGTTTTGAGATGTATTTGTGAGTGTTTAAAAACGTGCAAGTTTTGAAAGTTTTAGTGTTTTAGTGCACATAATATTTCTCCCCCTTTGTCTTCATCAAAAAGACGGGGTAAAAACAACTAAAAGTAGAAGAGCAAAAATTCGAGTGAATAGATTTTAAACAATGATTTAGAGAGTGTGCACGAGTTTAGGATAAAAATTTTTTTTAGAATGAGATGCACAAAGATAGAGAATAGTAAAGCAAGAGCTAAGGATAGAGATTTTTACCAACTCCTTGATCGATAGATTTTCATTGCATATGCTTTCTAATGACAAAAACGATTAGTTGTAATAAAAATTTTAAACAAAGTCTCCCCCTTACATAATGCATAGAGTTTGTTTCAATTTATGTAAAAGTTTGATTGACAATTTTTCCCTAATAAGAACACTTAAGATCATTTTGAAGAAGGTAAAGGGAAAAATGTAATTTTTGAAAAGCAAGGGGTCAAAATGTGTTTTTCAAAATTTTGGGAACTACATGTATTTTTTTTAAAAAAAATTTGGGGACCGAAATGCAATTTCCAAATATTTTGAGAACAAAATTAGAAAGCACAAACTATAGGGACCAATGAGCAAATATCAAGGATTAGAAGTAGTTCCTATACCATCAAAGAAAATGTTAGCAACAAAACAATCCAAGGATTAAACGCAACTAACAATCAAGATAAATACGAACTAAATTTAACCAATAATCCAAATAAAACACAAAGCATCCAAACACAATATTCAAATAATTCAAAGAAGCAATATCCTAGATGTCCAAAACACGGACCCAAACATAATTAAAAAGCATAAAAACATCATAAAAAACAAGTTCTAAAATAACCACATAAGCAAATAGACCCGTAAACCACCAAGAACGATAAGAAGAGAAATTTAAACACCAAACACCAAAGTAAGAATTTTTTTAACGATTATCACGAGGAGAGCGGCTCCTAGACCTTCTTCCATTCCCAATATCATCACGAATACACGAGACATCATTTTTCATACACGATAGCTCATTCGCAAGATGCCCTATTTTTTCTTCCAAAACTCCAAATTTCCTTTCTATTTTATCTTCCAAAGCCACAAATTTACTTCCTATATAATCCATGAAACGAGACATAGCGCTTTCAAAACCGGATGGATTAGGAGGGTTTACATTGGTGGGTTGGCTTGGAGTGGGCTCATTAGGAATAGGATTTTGATGGGCCGGGTTATCTAATAAATGAAGAGTATCAAGCTCCGGACCATCGGTGCTACTTTTTGCTTCAAGGATGCGATTACGAATAGTGGTATCCGAGATACGATTAATAGTGGAAGCCGAAACATAGGTGTTGTTATAAATAACAAATTTCATTCTTAGAATAGTGTGATAATCGAAACTCCATGACTTATTGATTGGTTTCACATTAGTCCCTCCAAAAGAAATATCATTAGCTTCAAAGATTTTGGAAAGAAAAATACCGTAAGGGACTTTATCCCGAGAGGCTCGAGCGTGATTCATCCATTTGAACATTATCGCAATAATGTTTATCGGTTGTTTGGTGAAGATCAAATATAAAAGATAAGCTTCATAAGGGATAAGTTTTGCATCATGCTTATCTTTCGGAATTATGGCCGAGATAAGAAACTTGTGAGCCACGATAAATTCCGGATCGAAGTTACGAATATTCCAACTTCCATCGGGTACAACCATTCTACTATTAACAAAATCATTCACCTCATTTTGAGCAACTATATCAATATTCGAGTTATCCCAACCACTAGACCAAAATCCGCTAAAACCATCCGAAGGAATATCAAATTTTGAGCACAAAGTATTTGACTTTAAACGTAAAACGGTACCCGAAACGGTTGATTTAATCGAAGTAGTAGCATGATTATATTCAAAATTAGTATAAAAATCTTCGATTAACCCGATTGCCAAATGACTACCCGAAAAAGCAAAGATTTTATGACATTGTTGAAATGAAAGGAGTCTAAAGAGAGAATTTTCACCGGAGGGAAAAGCCGAAGGGCAAATCGTTCTACCCGGAAGAGCATCGAATGGCCGGAGTGGAGGTGGTGTTGGTGACCTCGCCGGAGATGGTTCACGGTGGCGGCTGGAGGAGGCTCCGGTGGTGGCTTTCTTCTTGTTAGCAATAGACTTAGTTCTAACCATGGTGAAAGACAAGATGGGTAATGAAGGAAGGAGAAGGAGGAGTGATTTAAGTGGTGAAGGAGGGTGTTTTGGTGGTGGAAACGGAGTGTGGGTGGCCGGAAATCGCCAAGGAGGAGGAGAGGAGAAGTTTTAATGAAGGAATGAAGAGACTAGAATGAAAAACGGCCTTCAAAACCTGTTAAAACCCTTACGTGCGGTGTACCGCGGGAATCGTCCGGTGCACCGCACGAGTGTTCGGTTTGGTCAACAAAAATGAAATTTTTGATTCTTTTAGAAACACCCGAAACACAATCGAAACTACCCCAAATGACTCGGAATGATATAAAATAATTTTGAGCATCTTTGTTTTAAAAAGACAAGCCAAGGAGAACCTAAAAACTCATATAACAGTTAATTTCACAAAAAACCCTAAGTTATCTAAAAGTGCAAAAAGACCCAATGCAAGAATAAAGCAACACTTAAGCAAGTAAAAGGTCAAGAACTTCAAGATAAAGGCACAAGTTGATAAAACACATAAAACATAAGATAAAAAATAAAAACAAGAGAGGAAGAATTTCACCGTATTTTCCTTTTATGAGGTTTGAACGTCCTTTTGCATAGAATTCCATTTTCTTGACGCTCAACACCTTCACTACATAATACTATGGTAACCGAGGTGGAATGGATCCGGAAATGTTGTTAGCATTTGTCACGATCCATATTGGTTTTTCCCATGAAGGTATCAAAGATCCACTAATAAGTTGTTCATGGTAATGGCACGTAGAAGCATGATGACCGGGTTTACCACAATAGTTGCAAGAACTTCTTTTTCGAATAGAGTAACCATGTAGAGGTTTTGAACAAGAAGTTTCCACATTCTTTCCAATATCCAAATTATCACTAACATACAATTTTTCTTTGAAAAAGTCATTTGGATCAAAAGGAGTGACATTTGAGAAAGGATGATTTTTTAAAGTATCAAGAGCGAGGGAAAACGCTTCATCCAATTTTTTAAAACCTTCTATGCTTTTCTTCAAAGGATGTTTCCATTTATTTAAAATAAAAATGTTTTCAAAACACGGGTTTTTAGTATTGCCAAGAATATCATCCAAAGTGATACAACATTTAAAACAATTCTTTAGCTCAATTTTACCCTTTTTTAACATAAGATTGTTCAAGTGGATTTGAGAATCAAGAATTTTGAGAAGGGATGAAATTTGCCTAATATCACTATAATTATAAGGAAGAGATAAAGAGTTGGGATAAAGAGCTACCTCATGATTTGGTTTAAACTCGTTATGAGATTCATCATGAATTGGGACTTCTTCTTCTTCGTCATTTTCGACAATTCCATATAAAAACTCCAAACGATTCCAAAGCTCTTTTGCGGATTTACAATCTAACATTTGTGAGAAAATTTCTTCGGAAATTCCACGAATGAGAGTGTACATTGGTTTTGCATTTTGAGTGAGCTTAGCTTTTTCCTCAATGGTGAGTTCATCAAAATCTTTTTCTTCTTGATTTAGCTTAAGAACTCCCTCTTTATTTAACTCTTCTTTATAAGGGACAAATGGACCTTCCTTTACGATTCTCCATTGATCGGGATCTTCGGTTTTTATAAATTCCTCCATTTTTGTTCTCCAAGCAAAATAGTAGGTTCCTACAAAAAGTGGAGGTCGAGTAGAAGACGAACTTTCCAAAAGATTAAATTCCATATCGTTTACTCTACTAACGATTAAGCTATTCACGTAGAGTTAGGCTCTGATACCAATTGATAGTCCTAGAGGGGGGGGGGGTGAATAGGATTACTAATAAGATAATGCCTAAATAAAAAATCTTTTGGATAATTATAAGTTTAAGAGAAAACTTCTAGGTCAACTAATTAAATCAAACTCTTATAGGATCATGCAATGGGAAGAGTAAGGTTTGATATAAAAGTATAACTAGAAAAAGAGCTAATCCAATATCTTAAACTACTCTAGAAGACTATATGTTTAGATATCCTAGATAAACAATATCATAGAATTCATGCAAGCATATAATCAAACATATAAAGTGCGGAAAGTAAATAGAGTAGGGATAGAAAGATACACACGATTTATAGTGGTTCGGTTTCCCTACATCCACTACCTAAGGAAGCCTCCTTAGGATTTCAAGCTTTACACTAAGCTCCCGTGTCTCTCTTAACCGGGTCGAGAACACAATAACCTTTACAAACTCTTCGATAACACGAAGGACACACCACTTGCGTAATCACAACACAAGGACACCAAGTATACTCCCTATACTTGAATTCTCTCTTAATCTATCTATTACAAGACCTAGACTTAAGAGGATAGCAACAAAGTGTTTAAAGGTTTGCTAATTAAAGCTTGTAACTAAAACTCCTAATAGAGTGGATGTGACTATAAGCTTGTATACTCCTTCTTGAGTGGATAGAACCTTGTGGCTTAATTGATTAACTCCTTGAAAGGATTTATAAGCTCACTAAGATTGAATTTGACTATGTATAGCACTTGACACCTTCTTGAATGATAGCAATTAAGCCCCTTAATGTTTGTAATTAGTTGGTGTAGTTATAGCCTTCAAAGAGCTTCAATTTATAGAAGAAAATGGCTTCCAACGGTCATAAGACTTGGGTCCAACGGATCTATTAATCTCCCAACGGATATATTCCTTATGGCTTGTCTTTTGTGCATAAAACCCTTTTGTGCGGTGTACCGCGGATATGGTCCGGTGCACCGCAGAGCTATTCGACTTAACTTTGAGCTTACTGTTCGGACTAATCAATGTACCGCAACCCTGGTCCGCAACCTTGGTCCGGTGTACCGCACCGGTGTACCGCGCCAAGTAATCTTTGAAGGATAATGACTTGGATCAATAAATCTTCTTCACGAAAGTTGTTGTAATCATCATTCTAAGAATCTTTGAAGTTGAACACTAAAGCTAATTCTCAATATACATAAAGATAAGGTTAATAGCATTTGTGTGAGAATTAGTTTCTTAAGATAAAACAATAGATATGAACAACAAGATAAAGAAAGAGCTTTTTGATGAAAATAGAGTGCAAGAAAGAATGTCAATAACAATAGAAGTTAGCATACTAAACACAAGAGGATTTGTCACATTAAAACAACCTAATAAGGAAGGCTATAAGCCAACACAATTCTATCATATTTTCAAGTTCACCTCTTTATATTCATCTCTTCCACTTCCTTTATCTCCTTGTCCATTAATCAAACTCTTCATCTTCTCCATATCTCTTCGAATGTCATTTTTTTCATTCTTCCATATTTTCTTGAACCTGCAAATAACACACCACAAATCTCAATTTCATCGTAAGATCATGCATGTTCAAGATAAATTGTTTTTTTACAAACCATCAATCAGAATAAGCTCTTGTAAGATAATACCCCCCCTCCCCCCCCCCCCCATTTTGATGATAACAAAATAATACATGGGTTGCTCTAAATAGTTTGATTAACAAGGATACAGATCAAAACTCCCCCATAAGAATATAATTAATCAATATAAGCATAAGTAATCTTAGCATGTCAAAGACATTAATTCTAAGTTCTCCCCTACAGTTAATCACTCACACGTAGTGATTGCACGCATATTTTCCCTCTTTTGTCGATATCAAAATAAATCATACAGGAGACAAAATATGATTATATAAAGCATAAGAGGGGATAAAAGTTGTAATTGGAGTCTTAGAAACATGTATGTTATACTTGTAAAGTTTTTGCCGCGAGTGTATGTATTTCTAGCTTAGTATTTTGTTTAATGGTTTATCTTGGCTTGAGTATATTATTAGAAGTTTGTTGACGAGATAATATATTAAGTTCGAAATAGACTATCGACTTAGAGATGTTAAGTCTATAATTAGACTTGTGATTTTAAGTGTTGTTCATTTGGTGACTTTAATTTTTAGGTTTTGACGATTGAATATTTCCTCGTGGTTTGATCTAGGAATTTGTGATCGATAATATAGATGGTTATGCTAGTGTTGGTTGTTGTACTCCAGTGTCGGTTGTGTAATGTTATATTATATTATTTATGTGTGGCGTGACTAACATCCCCATGTTTTACTAAATGACTATGTGTGTATATGTTGAGATATCAAACCTAATTGTATGGGTCGCCAAATTTGAGACCACATAGCCCAACTCTACGTATGTCAATTGTACGGCCACATTTTACTAGTGCTAAATCTAAGTAGCTCAGTGAAATAACTGATTGCTGCATTTTACGGATACAATCATCCGATCTTCAACTGTATTGTTTGTTGATTGTTACTAATCATTCTTTTACTTATACGGACACAATCATCCAATCTTCAACTGTATTGTTTGTTGATTGTTACTAATCATTCTTTTACTTATTGTCAATTCTCAATCATCTATTGTATGGTGTCGATTGTTATATTGATATCCTAAATAGAGTAAATACACTGTTTACCCCCTGAACTTTACCCCGATTGACTAATTTCCCCCCAAAGTTTAAAATGCGACTAGTTTCCCCTTAAACTTTAACTTCGTGACTCGATGCCCCTTGTGACCATTTTCCGTCAATTTTTTCCGTTAACTCGCAGCGTGGGTGCCACGCGCCGTTAACTCGTGACTCGTTGCCCCCTGAACTTTTTTTTTTTCAGAATTACCGTGACTCGTTGCTCCCTGAACTTTTTTTTTCAGAATTAATTATTTAAAAAATCATTTTAACATGGGCAAAATTGGTATTTCAAAGCTTTTTCTCCATGATCTTCTTCTCCAAAGCTTCTTCTCCATGATTAAAGCTTCAAAGCTTCAAAGCTTTAAAATTTCAAATCTTTAAATCTTCAAATCTTCAAATCTTTAAATCATCAAATCTTTAAACCTTAGATTACCACTACGAGCTTCTAAATTAAGCTATAATTAATACAAAAATCCAGCCTCATCTTCTTCCTTTCTCCCTGTCGGTCTTCCTAGCGCACATTAGCAACAGCTACCCCATTTTCTTTGCTTCGTGATCTTCGAAAGTTTTCCATTTTCTCACTTAGATCTGCAATTTTCTACTTTTCTTCTTTAATTTTTATATTTTTGTTGAATATATCCTATGGTGTTGCCGCCCTCGTATGGTGTTATTTACTATGACAAATTACCAAACAAACTCTATGTATTTAACCGATTTTATCACAGTAAGCCATTACCCAATTCTCTTGTATATATAACGCTAAATATATATAGCTGCTTTATGTAATCGATTTTCGTGTGATGGTTTACTTGATCCACACTCCACAACACATATATGAGAAGCTAAGCCACAGAGCTCATACTTGGTGTGTTGGTAATCATATGGAATGTTGGAATCATCACGTGAAGAATGTTGTGATTGAGATACTCGATCCAGTGTCCACACATCGTACTCCTACTGAACTACATGTTCTACTGGATATTTTGCCAACTATTGAGAATAAAGAAATTCATTTTTGCCTAAACAGGTAACCTTTTCTTCTCATCCCTAGGTAGATTTTACTTTAGTTACTTTGCTTGATTACAAATTGTACAAATTGTAAAAAAAAATCATGAATAAACTCTCGATGCCACCATAGAAAGAAGGGTATGAAATTAATGAAGAGTTTATTCATGAAGATTTTTTTTATCAAACTTTCTCCATTAATGAAGAAGAAGTGTAAGATATCCAAAATACCCATCTTTAAAAAAATGATATAATTAACAATTTAAAAATAAATAAATTGGGGGGGCAACTAGACACGAAATTAAAACTTTAGGGGGCAAAAAGTAGGGGGCAACTAGTCCACGCGCGCGTGGCAAAAATGGACGGAAAACAACAAAAAGGACTAACGAGTTACGAAATTAAAGTTTAGGAGGCAACTAGTCGCATTTTAGACTTTGGGGGGCAATCAGTCAATCGGAGTAAAGTTTAGTGTTTACTCTTCTAATTATTCAAGTTATTGTAAATCACGGTTGTTAAGTATATCACTTTCCAGTCTTATATTGTTGTGGTCATCTACATGGCATCCTTTATTGATTTTTACAACTTCTCTTGTTATTGTATCAGTTATTATATTGTCACCGCTCTTACACTGAACCCATATCAACTTATCATTACTTTTACTATTGGGCCTATTATTTAATGTGATGTTCTAAAGAGTCACAGACCTCTATTACTTTGATCTTATTCGCTTTGTTTCTAATAATTGTCTAATTGTTTTCACTTCTTCTTTTAGAAAGAGATACACAATTTATTGAGTTATGGTTCTGCTCACTTTTTTTGTTTATTTTTCCTTTTTCTTTGTTCTTTGCAGTGACGGGTGCATGTATAGTTCGTTCCTTATAGTCAATGATCTTGGTTAGCATTATTGGCTTTGGAATTGATATATACTAGACTGGAGGCAATCACACAAAAAATATGAATGTGTAGATGATATTGTACCTCATATTATTGGTAAAAATTTAATTAGTGGATATACGTATTAAAGATTCTCTTGCTTTGTTTCTTTTTTAGACAATTTTACTAGCATTTTGGACTCAGATAGATCATATTATAATGAGCTCGGGATGGTAACGCTATCAAAATCTAAGTAGTGGATTTTGAGGATTTTGAAGGCATTACATTAATCTCAACTTTTTCAATTTTGTTAACGTTTTTATATTTCAATTTTGTGGTACACGTGTAAGGGTAACCTTATAGAAAGGGAAAATAATAGGTAAAGAGTGAAGCATTATACCTTCATCATTATGTCTACCACACGAGTGTGATCAAGACAAAGTGCAAGAACATTCAAAACATCATTAATAAAATCAGGGAGCTCCTATAAATAGAAATACACGGCCTTGTAATACAATTCCACATTCACAACTTTTGGCAATAGGATTAACAGTACCTAAGTCTGAGATTATAGCTTTTACTTTACAAAAAATTAAAAAATTACAATCACATAATGTACAATAGGTACCAACATTACAAGTACCATACAAGAACATAAACACTTAGCCATCACATAGGCTAACATTTTTACAATCAAATAAAGAACAAACTAAAAAAGAATTCAAAAAAGTAACAAATATATATTAACTTCTTCACATAGCACCAAATATTATATCTAGTATAGCTTTATTCTCGTTTGTATTGTACTCCGACAGATCGGACATAGCTTAAGCTCACGTCCACAGTCACAACATGTCTAATAGTTAAGGACCAAAATAGTGCAATTAATATAGGGACTTATACCGCAATTATCTTAAATATTACTAACTCCATACCTGGTGACCACATCCAAACGCCATATCCTTAGAGTTAGTTAAACAAATCGGGCAAAGCTGTCCACAAACAATGAAATAATTAGCATTCGCTTATAGATTTACAGTTAATTGCACTATAGGTCCCTATGTTATGAAAAAATTGTACTATCAGTCTTAAAATTACTATAGAAATGGTTTTGCAAGGTTAATAAACAACAAGCCCGTCTAGCTCAGTTGGTAGAGCGCAAGGCTCTTAACCTTGTGGTCGAGGGTTCGAGCCCCTCGGTGGGCGTTTACTTTTTCCATATTTTACAAAATTGTAAATCGGGTCCCTAAAATTACCTGATTCTCATAAACCGAGCTGGGAGCAGATGGATCAGGTTTGTTCGGCCCGGGCTCATAAAACGAGCTGGGAGCAGATGGATAAGGTTTGGTGGGCCCGGGCCCACCAAACGGTGTCGAGGTGGCGGCATATACCGGAGGTGGAAGTGGGACCCGCTCCGAAGCATTCCCTTTCCGGCCACTGAAAAACAATAAGTAAGTAAATTAAGCAAAACACTAACTAACACAAATAATGGACAAAATGACTAATTTACCCCAATAAATTAAACTCAATCGTCGCTTTATATTGCGTCGGAATTTCCATCAATGCTGTAAGAGCAAATTCCGTCTCTTTCCGTGATTGAGCCACGTTTTTTGACATTATCCCCGTAAAATTAACAAACTACAAAAAAAATAAAAATTGAGGATCCAAAAAAAAATCGAAATATTGGTTAATTAATAATATAATTACTTAATTAAACCTGGAAATTATCAAAGTCACGAGCTGGTATATTATCATCAAATTCCTTCATTGTATCCCATGGTCCATCTCCTACTCCAACTAATATAATCGATAGAGGATATTTACTGAAAATAAAAATAAAAAATTAAAACGCAAATAAAGATAAATAAGGGGACTAAACTGTAATTTACCTTGCTTTTACAATTGCATCAACAGTTTTCTGCTCTTGTGGACTTAAACGCCCACGTTCAGTATCAACACTTCTTGTAACCTGGAACAACGCAAAAACAATATTTTTAAAAAATTACAAAAAGACGAAAATGCCCTTGAGAAAATAAATATAAATACCTGTCCATCTGCAACTATTACTAGAACATGGTATTGACCCCCACTTTGCTCAACTATAGTCATCGCCATTTCTATTACTGGGGCAAATGATGTGGGTCCTACATTTTAAAGTATCAAAGTTGACTTATTGTAATCTTTGAGGGGGTAAAATGCAAAAACTGTTAAAAATTTATACCTGCAAGTTTTATATGAGGAGTAATTTCTCTATAGCGACTTAATACTTGTTCAAATCCCTGACAATATGTTTCATTGGGGTAGAAACTAAATACATCTTGATCGTGTGTAGAAGCTAAAAAAAAATCAAAATAAGTAAAGAAAAATGTATAAAGTATTACATTATATAATAATAATTATTACCATCTCCAAATCCAAAACATGGGATTAAATTATCTTCATCAAAAGCTGCTAAAGTTTTTCCGATTATAGTAATTGCTTGCTCGTATGGATTTTGTTCATGTCCAATATGATGTAAACTTTTACCATGAAATGACTTTTTACCTAGTAAGATTTACAAAAAGTTAAGGGACTAAAATGTTATGTTTACTAGATAAAGGATTAAATAACTACCTGTCCATTCATTACTCTTTGTAAAATCAATACCCAGTATTAGATTTGAAGATTCAAGTCCAGCACGAGCAAGTGCTGATGTCACCTACAAAGATGATGATGTCATCATTCAATACGGAGTATATATATATATATGTATGTATGTATATACCTCATCTAATGAATTAAAATTGTCAGCAATTCTAGAGTATCTCCGATCGAATTTCTTTGCTCCGGTAGGGGCTGGACCACCGTAGCTCTGGTGTGGCTGTGGCGGTGGATAAGCTGTAACAACCTCGTGTGGCGATGGATATGCCGCCGGAACAACCGGTGGAGGAGGAGGAGGATAATTTTGACGTTCCGGCGGATAGTAAGGAACACCTTGACCGACAGTTTGACCGACAGTTTGACTGGGACGCTCGTGTGAGTAAGATGATTGTGATTGATCATAATCATTCCATGCTGAGGAAGTACCAAGTGATGGATCGCTTGAAGCTTGATTTCCCATCAATCAAATCGAATTTCTTTATAAAATTATCAGAAAACTCCTCCTAGATCTCTCTTTTCTACAAATATTACCCCAAAAAAACTTAATATACAGAATATACTTCTTAATTAAACACGTAAACAAATGAAAGCTTTTAAATAGAAACTAATTTAAAATGGATTAAATACTAGACAAACTATATATACATGCATATGTATATATTTAAGATTTAGAATGTTCAACGGAAAAATCAAAATGTGAATGTGCAACCGCCGAGAAAAGAAGGCGGCTAGACAAGGGAAGATTTGTGTACCTGTCAAGAAACTACCAGACTGACTAATTGACCTTATCTAGAACTTTTAAATAAATAAAATTTATATAATATTATGTTAATAAGAAACGTCACGATATATATATATATAGGAAGAGACAGAGACGTAACATAAAATATAAAATGCAAATTGAAACGTATTTAAAGTAATAACTTAAAGAGGAAGCAAAAACCAATCAAAAATTTCTTTTTTCGATCCAAATGAAAAAGAAGAGAATATGCAAAGTATAATCAATACAGCTTACCTGGGTATGGGTAGTGAATGAAAATGGAGGAAATTGTCAATGAAAGTATCGAATCATTTGAAATATGGGGTGAAAAGGGTGTTATAAAAGGGGTTTAGCTTTTGGTGAAGATGTTGATGGGTTAAATGAAGAGACATGGTAGGGACGCGCATGGAAGTATTTTGCTTTAATGATTTTAGTTCGGCAAAAATGATTCAAAAGAATATTATGAATATTAAAGAGATTCCACGTGGAGCGTCTTATCAATCTAATTAAAACAACATAGGGAAACTAAATGAGTGGTCCTCTTTCTTCTATTCTTGGATAATTACGATGAAATAATAGTCGATATTTTTTCTTAAAGATTTGAGTTTGTATTGAAATGATAGTTGATATTTTTTTAAAGATTTGAGATTGTCTTTTGTAAGGTTTTGTATTGCTTTTTCACATCTTTTATCTTCTTTAGTTTAAGCGTTTGTTTGGGTTGAACTTTTATTCATTTTTCATGTATTATTGTTTTTATGTTTCGTTATTTACGGAATTGGTTGGACAATCCATGTATTATGTAACTCTTTATATTCGTTTTATTATTATATGTATTATTTGACAAAAATATAAAAATGAGCGGGGTCGTTTGTTGGAAGTTTTCTATTTTGTTCTACCTAACTTTTCACACGTATTGAAAAATACAGTTATTAAGATCTTTAGACACCGAGTCACAAAAAACTTAATATAGAGGTAAAATGTCACGAAAAACTTAATACAGGGAGTAAAATGTCACGACAATTTGCACACGTGACCAGCTAACGACAAAAACTAACGGTTTCCGTTAACAGGGGGCATCGAGTCACGAAAGCATAGTTTAAGAACCATCCAATCGCATTTTTTTCATTAGAGGCAAGCTGTCAAGACGTATATAGTTCAGAAGGTAAATGAGTCATTTACTCTAATATTTATTAATAAATATGAATATGCTTATCATTTTTCAAAAATATCTGATGTTTTGTCATCACATACTCTACCCTAGTGATATTTCACTCTTTCTATTATATATTTATGGGATTTTTCTATTATATATTTTTAGGGATTTTATTTACAAAAGTAGTTATATGTCCAAAATTTAAAAGAGTATTAAAGGATCATTAAAACTCTTTACAATTTCTTTTTAATACATCAAAGAGCTACTTTGTAATCGAAATCATTAACTTGGCTCGAACCTGTACAGTTTAGAAAGACTCTGGCTAGTAGCTAACCCCAACTAATTAAAGGTCCAATAAAACTCTTTTCAAATTTCAACAAAAGGAAAAAAAAAAATCAGTTTCAAATCAAAGTTGACAAAAAAGAGAAGCATGGTTTAAAAGCAATATGACTAAAGAAAACAAAAGAATAGTTGGACCATCTTTCATCCCTTATCTATAGGCTATAGCCAACAAACACGAAAATGATTAACAACATGTCACTCTTGCTTCTTCTTAATTACTCCAAAGTCAACCCATAAATCCCATAGGGAATAAAATAAATAAATATTACATATTATACTTCAATAAATAATATAAAAAGAATAATTTTACAGATTCATGGCTTAAAGATGTGTTATAACAATTACATATAACCTTTAGTAATTGCTTCTTCCAATTCTTGAAATTCCCAAGCATCATCTGCTAAATATTCTCCTATACACATAAAACAAACATTTCCATTTCATAATTGCACTTTAAGGTCCCTATATTTTGCAAAATATAGATTAAAGACTTACCAATTGAATCTCTTTTTAAAGCTGTTAAATGAGCACAGCTGGATAAAGCTTTTCCAAAATCAGCACAAAGGGAACGAATATACGTTCCTTTCGAACATATCACTCGAAAAATCACATTTTGTCTGCACAAAACATTTATTTTTTTAATTAAAAAATAAATAAAATTAATATTAAACTCATATATTAATACCGATCATCTAAACTTCTTTCGATATCAAATTGAAAAATCGAGATTTTTCTCGGTGAAAGTTGAATACTTTCACCTCTTCTTGCTTTCTCATACATCTTTTCACCACCTACCTAATAAAGACTTTACACTTTAGTCCCTTATATAGTAAATATTACAATTTTAGTCCTTACTTTAATAGCGGAGAACATAGGAGGAACTTGCCATATTTCACCAGTAAAAGTTGCTGCAATTTTCTTTAAATCATCATCTTTTATATGTTCCCAAGACTCTCTTTGTATAACCTAATAAATTAAACAAAACTTTAACACTAAACGAAAGGGTATAATAGTCATTTTACAACAAACTCACCGGTGAATCCGCATCTAAAGTTGATGTAGCTTCACCTAATCGGAAAATTCCACTATATCCTTTAATCATACCTTGATAACTACAAAAAAAATTAAAAAAACTAAACATTTATAAAACGAGACTCGTTTGTGCCCACGTGGGGCCCACAAATGAACTTACCTATCAACGACCTTTGTAGCTTTACCGACACATACGATTAATAAACCAGTCGCCATAGGATCGAGTGTTCCGGCATGGCCCACCTATTATAGATTAAGATTGTAATAAATAAAGTTTGTAAAAATTTAAATTAATTAAAAAAGAATTTTACCTTCTTTACTTGAACTAATCTACGAAGCTTACCACATACTGTAAATGAAGTCCAACCTATTGGGTAAATAAAAATTTATAAGGTCTTAACGAGTAAATGAAAACTATTAAAAAAAATGTGAAAATTTAGTAAATTAAGTAAATTACCCTTTGGTTTGTTTATTAACACTACAGTCCCTGAGGGACTATCCCATTTAGGAGGAAGACCTGTTCTTCGAGAAGAAAGAAATGGTTCGATAGGGGTAGAATTGTAATTCTCGTTTGGGGATTTCTTCAAACACTTGAAGAACTCTTCAACTTTCTTCTCTGATACATCTTTTTTAGCTTCATTTTCCTGTTTTGTGGCTTCTACATTATTCTCAAAGAATACTAGCCCTTTATTATCGTCTTTTTTAACTCTTTTCGTGAATTTCTTCTCATCGGGATTTGATTGTCCAGGTTCAAGGAATGCTTTATCGAAACCTTGATCAGGATAGAATTTCTTCTCTAATTGATACACCATTTTGTAATGCTTATCTTTTTCCCAAGGATAAGCAAACGAGTCGTGAAAATATAGCTCTTCTTCTCTTTTATGTAACGTTCGAAGCTCCACTACCTCTTGTTTGACCTCCACAAGTTCATTCTCGTCATTTTTACGATTAATTTCGTCTTCTGAATCGGAACCCATTAATCTCTTCTTTCTTTTATTGTAGTATTTTCGTTTAGACTTGTCCATTTCAATTTCGGTGTTGGATGTGAGCTTTTGATCGACCCAATCTTCGAAAGAGGGTTCTGTTTTAATTGGGTCTGACCCGGATTCGGAATTGGGTGGAATTGAGTTGGGTTTGGGAAGAGAGCGGCGGTGGTGGGGAGGCGGAGAGGGATGAGCTGGGCGGGAGATGATCATATCGTATTGGAGTGGGTATGGTGTTGAAGTAGTGGAGAAAGGTTGTGTTTTGAGTTTTAGAGAAAGGAAGAGAGAAAAGCGTGGTGGTGGTGTGAGGGTGGAGATAGGTTTAAAGCAGCGGAGGAACATGGACATCCGGGAGAGTTGCAGAGGCTTCGCCATTGAAGCTCAGCCTCGAGTTCTTGCAGTAACTACTAACTACTGAGACCGTTTCTACTTGTGTTTTCGTATTTTTGTATAATTGTGTTTAAGCTCCTTAAGTTTTACTATTTATCTAACAAAGTCTTGTTCAAAAAAAAAAACTAAAAATAAGTAAAAGAAAAAAAAGTTTCTAAGCAAATGCTTGTCTTGTTTCTCTGATTAAGTTCATATTCCTCAACAAAGCCAATCCCCTGCAATTGTTCTAGTGCTTCCGACCCAGACAATGTTTTTGGTGCCCTTCGATATTCATTAGTGCCATCAAAATACTGTTTTTGTACACGAAACTTGTGTGAATCATCTAACCATCTTCGATGCCCTAAATAACAATATTTCCCACCGTATTTTAACCATTTTGATTCAGTCATATTAGCACAACATGGGCATGCCTTCTCTCCTTTGGTGCTATAACCCGATAAATTAGCTAATGCGGGAAAGTCATTAATAGTCCACATTATCGCAGCACGCATTATGAATTTTTTTTTACTTGTTGCATCATATGTTTCAACACCTTCCCACAATTGTAGTAACTCATCTATAAGTGGTTGAAGATATATGTCAATTTTATCTCCTACAGATTCTTTCCCTGGGATAATCGAAGATAAGATCAATGAAGATTGTTTCATGCACATCCACGGTGGTAAATTATATGTCATTAAAATTACAGGCCATATGCTATGAGGATGGGACATGCCAAATGGTTGAAATCCATCGCTTGCTAATCCAAGTCTAACATTTCGAGGCTCACGAGCAAAATCAGGATGTCGTTTATCAAATTCTTTCCATGCAAGTGAATCTGCGGGATGTCTCAAAAGTCCATCTTTTGTTCGACCCTCTGCATGCCATATCATTGAAGAAGATGTCTTTGGTGACATATACAATCTTTTTAATCTTGGAATCAATGGAAAGTATCTAAAAACTTTACAAGGAATCTTCTTCTTCTTATCTTGGCTTTGATCATTGGCATCGCCCCTGTTCTTCCAACGAGAAGCTTTACAAATATGACATGCTTCTTGTGTTGCTCTCTCCCCCCTATATAACATACAGTGATTTGGACATGCATCAATATTTTCATATCCCAGACCTAATGCATTTGTCAATTTTTTTGCCTCGTTTAACGTTTCAGGAATATTTGAATTTGGAAACTGCAACTTTAAGAATTTCAAAAGCATGCCAACTGAAACTCCACTCCACCTATAATATGATTTAAGGTGTAATAGTTGAACTGTGAATGATAATACGGTTGCTGTAGATCCTGGATAAAGTTTTTGGTTCCCTTTTTCAAAGAATTTTAAAAATCTTGAAGCTTCCTCACTATCATCATCATCATCATACTGCACATCTGGATCTTCTTCATACATTGGGTCCTCATCATTCTCCATATTTTCATCAACATTTTCATTAACATTTTCATCAACATTTTCGTCACCATTTTCATTATTTGCATATGATTCTTCATGGATTCCAAGCGCATCCATCATTAAGTTACGTACATTAAAAAGCCCTTCAAATGATTTCTCAAGTGGTTGATTTGGAGTGATAGAAGGCTGTGCATCTCTGTTTTTATATTTTTCACCATGGGAACCCCATTCAACATAGTCACGAGGCATCCCTTTGCAGATTAGATGGGTTCTCACTATATCACGATCTTGGTAAATTCGAAAATTACAGCTACCACAAGGACATACTATCTTTCCACTAGGTGTAGCAACGTGTCTAAACGCAAAATCAAGAAAAATCTCTACACCATTGCGATATTGAACACTGTGTCGTGGTTCATTCATCCAACTTTTATCCATTGTTGTATCTGTAATATTAAATTTATTATAGAAAACCTTATTATAACAAGTTTAAATCAATATTAATGACATGCTACCTTTAAAAATAAAATTAAATATAAATGAAAGATTAAGTATTATTAAATATTTTATAAAATTAATCCGAAGAATTAAACTTTACTTGATTATTAAAAACCGATTTTTTTATTAGTTTTTTTAACTATAGATTACTGAAATATTTTTAATAGAAAATATATTTGGACTTAAAACAAAAATCTTGAGATTAATTTCAATTAATAATAATTAAGATAAACATTATTATAACTAAGATTAAATTTATATTAATTTTTTTCTAAAAAGAAAAAGAAGCACTGTCTTTATCACGATATTAGTTGACAAAAAAAATCACAAAACTCATAAAAAGAACACAATGACCGTTGTCATGATATGTCCCAAAAAAACCCAATACTGTGCTTTATTTTTTTAATTTTAATTTTTGGACAATAATACTGTGCTTTATTTATTAGATGTTATTGTTACCTACTACTTTTTCATAGAGCATATTCGTTGAACACAAAAATTCTATTCAAAAATATTCTTTTATTAATTAATACACAACACAAAAATTTACATACCTATTATGTATGAAAAAAAAATCAACCATTTTTTTATCTTGAAATAATATATCTTCTCTTTTATTGAGTCTAAAGGACTAATTAAGATTTGTTAATCTGCAACTCCTTAGATTATTTATCTATTTATCTGACTATGATTTTATTGAAAAAGTATATAAAAAAAATTAAATAAATGGATTCATGTTTCTAATTAATGAAATAACAGATGACAATTAACAAGAATATTTACACAATAAAATTTAATTACTTTAATAAATTGAAAAAAGAAAAAATAAACGTTCAATCTTTTGAGAAAAAAATAATAAACTTCAAATAAAAAATCAAAAACTCCTTATTACCTTTTGCAGAGTCTTCAATAGTTTTTTTTTCTTCTTCTCCTTGTGTCAATCACTATAGCTGCGTCCAAAAAAAAATCTCTATAGCAAACTTTTGCTGATTGTAACGAACAGTGTATTAATTACTATGACTAACTTTTACTAATAAGGGGATGAAAAATATATATAACTAATTACGTTAAGTAGTATATTTAATAGAGGCATTAGTATTTAAAATAGATTTACGTATATATAATAGAGGTATTAGTATTTTAGTAGGATTCAATTACTTAAATTTGTATTTAAGTTAGACTCAACTACATAAAACTTATCTAGTTATTTATTAAATTATTAAATTATTATTTTATATTTTGTTAATCTTTTCTACTAAATCAATATTTCTTTATTTGTTAAATTAAGTTAAAAAACATTAATAGCAATTGTTGTTGATGTTTTTAAATCATAGAATTTAATAATAATAACTTTTTGAATGCATATGACTATAAACGGAGGTTTAATCAGAAAAGCCGCGTTTAATCAACCTAATTGACGGCAATTAAATCAGACTGCCGCTTATATAAAAGTATCACCATATAATAGGCCCCAGTTACTAAAAACTGCCGCCAATTAAATACCGCCAATAAGTGAATTTTTAGTAGTGTAAGTGTGTTAAGAGTAAATAAGTAGTTAGGGATGTTTAGATCAAAACTCTTTAAGCTAGGTGGAAGGGGATGATAAAGTTAAAACAAAGAAACCTAAGCATCCAAGGAAAGTAATAGGAGAATCTATATACTAACTTAGTTAGTTCATTTTGATTGGATTCCTAGGTTCAAAGACTAAATCACCTATGATAAGTGTTTAGCCTAACTAATACCAAAATTAGTCTAGGTAAGCTAAAATCCTAAGGTCAAGTAACTAAGCACCTAAGTGTGATTCTACACACAATTAACCCCTTCTAATATTGGAAGTCTTCTCCCTCTTCTCTAAATTCTAGCACTAATGTAGAGGAGGGTATTAATGTAATGAGTGTTTAATTTGGTTAGAATGATGATCATACTCTTTAATGAGAAAGTATAACTATATAGATTGTAGACCCTTTGAAATGTTGATGTAAATTATGAGGTTGAGGTTGATCTCCTTATAGAATAGATATGGATGAAGGCTTTAATACTTGAATCAATTCAACAAACTTGATTTTGTGATGTGAAATGAAGAATCAAACTTGTGAATGTTGTGGAAATGACCCTTTGAATGATGTATAATATTGTGGGGAAAAAGATGTGGTTTTTATATTGAATGAGCTTCAGTGTATAGCTAAAATAGTGATCCAAACGGTTATAAAGGACACTATTTTGACGTAGCAAAAACCAAAAACGTGTGCTCATTTTGGGTAGGCTATGAGGAGATGCAAGGTTGTCGATTCCTATTGTATTTTCAGATTTACTCAATGATCTATTACTTATCTTAAAACATATATACATTAAAGTTGTTGGAAATTATATTTTGCGAAACTTTACAGTTTGACTGGAAAGTCAATTCGCAACTTATAAAAAGTTATGGCAAGAATAGTTCCGACGACTCTATTAAGATGATCATATTTTCTCCAGAAAAACGTTAATACCATTTTGCACAAATCGGGTGACCGTTTTTTACCCCAACGGCTACTTTCAACATGGCATGTTTGTATAATGAATATACTTTTTTTGATGACGTCGTTGTGGATATAACGTTATACTCTTACTTACAACAAACATTATATTGTTTCTATAGGGATGACGATTTATAGTGGTTGCAAGGTTTTGCCGATTCTTTCTAGCTTTTTTTTGTACTTCACTGAAATCGAAATACCGTTTTCTGTCTTAAAACGATTGTGCGTTTTGGATTGGGATTTCGATTTGGAAGTGTATCAAGGTTACCGATTTTAACTTTAATGGCACTTTACCTATATTTCGTTTGGTAGTTCGGATCGAAAAACTTTCATCACAAGAGTTGTAGGATATGAAATTCTAAGAGAAAAGTTAGTACAATTCAAGAGTTGGATCACAACACACAAAAGAATATATCAAGAAAAACGTGTAGACCAATTCATGTGAAAGATATAACAATAAGATAACGATGTTATTCTAAGTGATAAACAAGGATGTTTTCAAAGTATTTTGCTAAAAAATTATGCATGACGTGATGAGTAAAGAAGGGTAGAATTATCACTTATGTAACACTAAATTACATAAGGATTTGTCACATTAAACAACCTCGAAAGGGGGTCATATTCTAATATAAACAACGATCGTAAAATTGGTTTAACATGGGGTACTTACATTATCCAACTAACTCAATCAGTCTCGTCCGAAGAAGTATAATCAAGTATACGATACATGACATGGGTTAACCCGCTAAACGATATTTGGTAAGCGGATATTTAGAGGTGCGACCACGAGGCAGTTATCTGTCAAATCCTGAATTATATAAACCTTGTTTTGAAATGGTTGAGATAACTGATTTCCATTTTATAAAGGGGGTGAGAATGCTGCAAGACCGCACAAGTATCTCATTGACCTCGCGGCGACGATATTTATCTTTTAAGTTTAATAATCTTAATCTATCTTTTACAGTGCAACATAACTTTCCTACAACTAATTAGCACTACCAAAGAGCAAGACTCTCAATGTACATTATTTGGTAGAACTGAAGAGGCTTTCGGTCGACATAGCTTCTACCCTTATGCCACACGTGGAATTGACACTTTTGTACCTTATCATCAGTGAAACTAGTGAAAGTTTTATATTTAACCAACGAGCCGCAAACTCAACTCATAGTCATACGAATCCACTAAATATGAGATGAAGGTGACTTATCAACCATTTCTTCGATATCTTTTAGAATCGAACAAGTTCGAACAAAATTGTTTGTTTGTTCATATAATGTAGGAGTTCAAACGAGTTCTTTTTATAACCGACGAGTTGCTTGCAAATGGTTTGGTTTATTTACAAACCTAATTACGTGAGTTGCTCGGAAATGGTTTGTCATCTAATTATTTAAATGGTCAATTAATTAAGTTGGTCACCGAGTATTAGATAGACGATCCATTTTTTATGTTATTGTTAAAATGATTTTTTAGGTCTAAATACTTTTAAATGTTTGGGTAATTTTTTTTTTTTTTAGATCACAGTTAAAAATATAATTTGAAAGATGACAAACCAATCAAGTAATTTCTTTCGAGATTATTAATATCTGGGTCTTCTGAATTTTGTATCAAATTCTAAATTATTTCAATATCGCGCTCAAAGAAGAAAAGCCCAAATAGATGGATCTTGTAAATTTTGCATCAAAATTTGAATTTCGTATCAAATTCTAAATTATTTCAATATCCCGCTTAAAGAAGAAAAGCCCAAAAATGGCCACAGTAAACTTGCTTTCCGAAGATGACGAGTGGGATCTCATTAACGATGATGGCTTCGTGTACAAGCGCAAGAAACGTTCCCATGAAGCCTCTTCCGCTCCACCTCCACCACCAGATCCGGCGGTGGAAGAGAACAACCGCCGTGAACGGAAGAGAAGAGCGCTCATCAAGCTAAAACGGAAGTACCAAAAGGAACTTTCTCACTGGGAAAATTTATCAAACACATTGAATGATATGGAGCAAAAGTCACAAACACTCCATCAACAACGTCAATTACAGTCCACGGCGTCGTCTAGTCAACCTATTACCTTACCGTCATCCTCGCCGGATCCAACTTGCCGTTCCGCCATTGATGAGCTTCTTTCTCAGGTATTAAGGATATCAATTTCTTTTTTTTACTGTTTTCCCCTAAAATTGCATGCTAAAACCTTGATAATTTGTATCGAATTTGAGTAAAGTTTGGTTTTTTAATGATCTTCTATAGGCTGAAGCACAAGAAGCTATAATTCAAGAGATTTCAAATCTATGTGATGTAGCTGAAGCATTATGTGATGCTCAAGAGGAAAATTTGAAACAATCATTTACTCAGCTTCCAATTTGGGAATCATCGCCACGTGAGCTAATCACATCATTATGTGAAGATCTAGGCTAATATGTACTAGGTTAATTTTTTGATGATTGTTCAAGATTTGTTTAGAATTTAGTTGTTTAATGTAACTGTACGAGCATCACAGAGAGTTGAAGATTTCTTGCTAACTAGGTTAGTCTTTTATCTTCATGTTTAGAATTAGTAGTTTGTATGTTTATTTTGCTTTAAGTGTAGTACTAAGATGATTCATTAATCACCATGTGTGCTTTTCTAATGTAAATTTACATGAGGGGAAAATGATATGTTTATGGAAATTAAAGATAGTTTTGCAATAGAAGAATGATTTGTAGTTCCTCTAGCTAGTGAGTAGTTTGATTTCAAAGTTTGTGAGATTGTAACTATATTATCTTGTAAGGAGAAGGTTTTGATTTGGATGTTGATATTATTTGATAAATAGATTATTATTTTTCTCTCTTAATTTTAAATAAGTAAATTAAACCTAAATCCTCTCAATCCTCTTTTTCATCTGCTTTCTACTGCATTAGTATGTTTCAAGAGATGTTCGATATGTTACAGTTTTATAACTAAACACAATGGGAAGTACAAACAAACCAATCCTTGATAAAGTAGTCAATGAATAGACATTGATAAGAACAATGTCTAAACCTACTACTCCTTTGTTTCATAAAGTTTGTCGATTTATTAAAAATATAATTTTAAATTTTTTGTTTAGTTAGAATATCAAGACATTTTATCTATTCTTTTTAATATTTTTGTTTGTAGTCTTTATCTTCGCTTTCAAAATATTCCAAATCATCAAAAATACATAAAACATTATTATTATTATTTGATCCCATGTAAATTTGAATATTTCATTATCCATTGTCCAAAATTCTTTGGGATTTCTTTCTTGTTGAACTCTAACCTGCATCACTGAACCTGTCCAAATTAGTCTACGAATCATTCAGCTATTACATCACATTTCCTTCTTTCCAAATTCTTCCATGTGGGTATTACGTTATAGCTCGCTTTCCAAATAAAATTTCTAGCCTTTATCGGTATATTCACACTCCAAATCATTTTCCAAACACTAGTGACATAGATCTTTGAGGCTCTCTAAATACAATATTGTCAAAGAATCCTATACTTTGTCGTGTATTCACCATTCTTGAACGTGGCCAAATGAATGTAACTATTTCTTAGTTAGCAAACTTCTGTATTCCATTTGGTCTTATCCTTATTCCATAATTCATATACTTTCGTTTAAGGGGGAGCAAAGAAATATCTTTATCAAATGTGGATAGTTCTAGTTGCATTTGAAAATAAAGAAGATACAAGATTACTTCTTATCTATAGTTGCGTTCAATTATAAAGGAATAGAAGAAGAGTAGAGTATATATCAAGTTATATATGTGGGTTCAAATTTCTGGTAAACAATAATAACTTCAAGTTTAATAATAAAAAACAAAAGAAAAAACTACTTCAAATCATTATCCTTAATACAAGAAGGCATAACTATAACACGTTGAAACTGAAACCCAGCTTTTCCACAAGCATTCTCCAATATCTTAACTTGTGGGTCCCCTTCTGGACAATACACAACAACTGCCCCTCCACTTCCCGTAAATTTCGATACTGCCCCAACTCTTCTCGCTATTTCCACCATCTCTATATTCACACTACCCAATGCCTCATCTCCAAACATACTCCTAAACCAAAATAAAAAAATTAATTAATTAATTAAATTTCACTAATACTATATTATATTAAATACATACCTTCGTAAATCAAAATTACGATTCATAAGTGTCGCTAATTTCGAATAATTTTTCTCAAGCAAAGCTGTTTTTCCTTCTAAAGCTATATTTGCAACTTCATTCATTGATGATATTATAAACTCATCTCCTTCTAACCATCTTTGTCTTACAGTACTATGTACCTGTATTATGTTTAACAAAGTTAAATTGCACTCTAGGTCCCTATATTATGCAATAAAGTTCGATCTCGATCTCACCTTTCCGGAATCACTAGGATTTTCTGCATATATTAGATATAGAGGTGGAAGAAGATTTATATCCATAGGTGTGTAAATTCCATGTCCTAATTCATCCATATAATTCTTACTAAAATCCTGAAAATTATAAACAAAGGTTTACATTATGTCCCAATAGTTTAGTAAAATTGCATTTTATACCCCTAAAGTTTTTATACCATGTAAACAAGTCCACCATAAACTTGAGCTACTCTATCTTGAAGTCCAGCTACAATTCCTAGCTCTTTTTCAGCGTTTAAGACAAGACTTGGTCGGATTTCAAGTTTAATTAAATGTCTTACGTTATAGAAATCAAGGAGACAATTTAAAGCACCACAAACTATTGCACTTGAACCAGAAAGCCCAGTCTGTAAATATAAAATTAAATATAAATTAAAGAATTACTTTGAAATGGAGAAATCTAGAGTGTACCTGACGTGGGATATTAGTATCGTATGATAATGTGAAGTTATTTTCATGGAGATTAATGTTGTTTTCCTTGCAATAATTGTTGAATACTTTACAAATCGCCATTAGTAATCTCACACCTCCGTAATAACCTTCACTTTGCAATCGATTCACCTGCAATGTTGCAAATCTTAATAAACTCTTCTCCGATTCGACAATTCGAAGTCTTTAAAAATTCAATTAAACCCCAAAACAGTAAATTTAACAAATGAAGAATAAATGGATCTACCAGATGAGGAAGAGAGGTAAATTGGACAAGATCATGAGTTGGGTGAGGAACAATGACGAGATCTTTAGAAGGCTCTAATTGTACGGAAGCCCAGAAGTTTCCTAAGCTTAATGAGATTGTTTTTCCATTGTAGACGTCACTTGGGTTACCTAGTAAACCAATTCTTGCGTATATTTTGTGTTCTATAACTTCTTCACTTGCCATTTTCTTCGAGTTATGGAGGTGGTCTCTCTCACTCACTTCATGGGTATTTATATTTATAGTCTGTGAAGAGATTTGTAATTTTTTTCATACTTCGATTATCAAAATGTTGTCAGGTAATGTCGGGGTTATTTTGGTCATTTTATTGTTCAAGGTATTTTTTGCTCAAATATATCTTTGTGGGTTTCGACTTGTGACAACTCAACTCATTGTAGCCATTTATGACATGGTGACAACTCATGATAATTCATGATAATTATCACAACTAGATGAAAATCATTTGGCATATTTGTTAATGATATAAACCTATTTAGTAAATATTCATTCTAACATATAGGCTTAGTAGTTAAGTTTATGAATATTAAAATTTGGAGTTACATATTATCTATAAATAAGAGTTCATGTAATCTTTACACTTTCTAATAATAAATAAAACGCTATTATTTCATTCTCTACCAATACCGTTCACAACAATTACATGGATTTTTTGATCTTTTTGTTATATCAAGAATAGAAATTTTGTATTTTAGACCATATTAATAATTATAAAATTTATTTTAATTAGGGATCTATAATAATTTGTGTATGTTAATGTGAGTATTAGAAAATCAATTAGAAATAATAAAAAGAATTAATTTAACGTGGAATGGCAAAAATATAAAATAGGAAAACCATTTGGATCAAGATTAAAATAGATAAATATTAGTTTTGACTAGTTGGTGATTAGATTTTTTTCTTTTTTTTTTTTTTTTGAGTACATGAGAGAGCCACTTTTGGACTCGGAGTCATTTCGACTCCAATGAGATTCGATCCCAGGACCTCTTGGTCTCTGCAGAGTAACCTAACCACTAGGCCAACTATCTATCTCAGATTAGATTTTTTTCCAATAACAAGTATGACATGTATTATACTATAGGAACAATATTTATTTTTGAAGGTTTATTTTATTATTATCAAATGATAAATGAATAAAGCAAATATTAACAAAAAACGTTGCAAGCGTTAGAAATCAATCTATTAGTCTTTTACGAGATTGTGTGATTATGTTAAATGAAATTGAGATTTCGATGTGTGACATATACGTATATGTGTGCAAATTAAGTGATAAAGATAAAAATAAATTTTATAATTGGATCGATTCGATATAAAATCTCATGACAATTTATTGAGCATTATATCAAAGTTATTTTAAATACCTCAACATAATTAGCAAGATGTTTTGTATATGGTTTTTTATTTTAAATATATAAAAAATATTAATTAATAAAAAAACAGTATAGTAATTATTTTCTTAAAAATAAATTTATTCTCTAAGGAGGAATACATAAAACAAAAGAATTTAGAAGGAAGAAGAAAAAGAATAAGTAATACATTTGTGCCCAGTCCATGAAGTTTTTAGAACCCAATTCACCCTGATTATGCAGTCAATGGACTATCGAACATTGCAATAACTGGGCCAAAACCCATGAATTGTTTTTCTTTTGGAATAAATTGTAAGATAATTATTAGGTAATTTATTAACAAATTTTAATCACATAAAATATAGAGTAAAGATATATATCACCCCATTTTGCATCACTCATATATCATCTCTTATGTGAAAATTTTAAACACCAATAAAAATGTTTCTCTCTCTTAAATGATTATTTTCTCTTTCCTTTGTTTAATGCCACATTAGATGACAAATAGGAGGTGATAAAAAGAGGTGATATATGGTAATGCTCTTTTACTTACAACGGTTACTAGACTTGATTAATGGAATCACAAGTAAGGATGATAACTGTTCGGTTTTTTGCAAAAATATCAAAAACTATAACCATAATCGTATATTTTATTTTAAACCATAATCCAACGGTTTTAACCATCGATTACACTTTTTAAAACTATAACTACACAATTTAGTTTTGGTTTTTTAAACAATCTTACGATTTTTAACCATAACCAAATGATAATTTAATACATATATTAATTTTCATAAAAGAAAACCACATGTATAAGAAAAATCTTCAAGGTATATAAATTATTGTGTTGATCTTTGATTAAATTACATATTTATTATTTAATTGGGTAAATCTAGTATTTGGATTTTGGTTTTAGAATTTCAATGTATCTACTTAAACCTAGATTATTATAGAATTTGAAAATATATATTGATAAAACGGTTTTTGGTTATTCGTAGGGATGGCAGTGGTTACGATTTTAATCTGAAACCGATGGATTACCGAACCGAATAAAAACCGATTATGTAACCGTGGTTAATTCCGTTAGGGTTTGGTTTTAAAAAGCGAAACCGATGGTTAAAACCGTTAGGCTATGGTTTTAGATTAAAATAACCCGAAAAACCAAAAATCCGTTTTATATATATATTTTACCTACTAAAGGCTAAAATCCATGTATTTTTATATTTTGAAGTCCATCTTTCTTATATTTTTTTGATTTTTAATTACCAAAAATCCAAAAGTCTCAACCCAACTATAGATAAGGATGGAAATGGTTATGGTTTAAAATCAAAATCGATGAAAATTTGAACCGATTAAAAATGGATTATGCAACCATGAATAAAACTGTTAGGTTATGGTTCTGAAAAATGTAATTGATGGTTAAATCCTTAAGGTTAAAATTTTAGATAAAAATAAAACCGAATAACCAAAAACCTATTTATTATCATCTATTTTTGTATATTTTATTAGTAATATAGATAAAAAAGTAATTTCATATCTCAAAACTAAAATCTAAATATTAGAATTAACAAAAGAAGTAACAAAAACGTAATTTAATTAAAAATCAACATAATATTTTATATATTGGATATTTGTCATGTATTTGTGATCTTGTTTCAATATTTACAATATATTTAGAGAGTTATAGTTTGGCATGTCAAAAGAGCGAGGCGAGGTTAGGAATCCTACTGCGAGAGGGACGACTCGCGAGCTGGGTTATGGTTAAAATCCGAAAAACCGTTTAAAAAACTGAATCCGAATTATTCGAATATGTTTTGAAAAGTAAGTCCGATGGTTAAATCCGTTAGAATTTGGTTTTTGATAAATTAAATGGATATGGACATGGTTTTGAATTTTTTTTTCAATAATCCGATCTGTTGCCATCCCTAGTTATTCAGTTTTATTTTTATCTAGAAGCATAACCTAATGGTTTTAACCCTCGGTCATATAATTCGGTTTTTAATCGGTTTGGTTATCATCGATGTCGGTTTTAAACCGTGACCATTGCCATACCTAACCACAATGACTTCTTTCTTCTTTTTTTTCTTTTTTCTTTTTGGTATGTGGGTGGTCCGAGTCAGCTTGCGCGCACCACAACTAATCCTACAAGAATATGCAAGCCTCCTCATGCATATTTTCAGGTAAATCCGAACTACGTTACCCATGTTCACAGAGCGTTTTGAACCTTGTATCTCCTCGCTTTAAGGAAGGTGATTCGAACTCTATACCATTTCTTTAAGTACTAAAAGAATAGCAAAACCCTAACCAATCAAACTAATCCAACTGATTACCACATGGACTTCTTCTCGTATTAACACAATCAGAATTGACAAATAACTAGCTGCAGAATCTTGGTGATCAACCAGAAAATTCTAAGATTGATAAAAGAATTTAAAGCAGAGCTCTATTTGACTTTAAAACTAATTTAATTATAGAAGCCTTGAGATGCGTTTGGAAATGTCAGGTAAGCTATTAGGTGAGCCCTCTTGCCCTCTTAGAAATACAAATAAAAGACAAGCAATCCCTTCCAAAGTCAGAAGATGAACAAACCTATCCGATATAACGGCTCAATCATTAAATTCTTGTGTAAGTCTAACAACATTCTCCAAATTTACGAAAATTTCCACAACTTTCTACTAAAAACAATATAACTCCAACATGATAATGTCACGTTCATTATGTAAAGATAGCAATTTTATTTGTTATAAAAAAGGCACAAAATATGTAAAAAATTTGGAGGGATTGGAAATTAACGTAACCGGTTATTCAAATTTTTAGCTTTGACGAATAAAATTTGCTCTGACTATTTGAATAATTAGTTTGCTCTTCTGCTAATATTTTATGTTTTACTATAACTAACGATTCTTTGACAAAAAATAATAATTAACAATTAGCCGAGAAAGGCTCAAAACCGCGGGAGAGAAATAGCATTAATTTGGGAAAAAAAAAAATAAGAAATAGCATTGACCAAGATTTTAATTTCATAAGTTAACCAATATAATTTCTGTTATATTAGAATAAAATTTAGAATTGCTCGGACTATTTCCTACACATGTGTCGAAAATTGAAGAAGATAAAGAACAATGAATTTTTTCATAATTTATACTATACTCTTGAGTATAGCCTTTGACCACAAGACAGGCGTTATAACGCTTTATCAGAATGAGTTTTTATTTTATAAACCCACTTGCATCCTATAGTATGTTTTTCTGAGGAAAGATCAACTGAATGTATACTTATCTTCCAAGGCTTGTAATTCTTTTACCATTGCTTTCTGCCATAAAGAATACCCCATTCTATAGCTGCTGAATTATTTAGTTTTCTGTTATTCATACTAGAGCTACCTTTTTTTTCACCCAATTCTGTACGTTCTAAGTTTAACTCTAGGGTAAAACCTTGGCCCTCCTCAATAAAGAGAGCTCCGGACCGCGACCCCATATCCTTATTCACCCCACCTCTGTAACCACTTGAGCGAGACACATTACTTCCTTTATTATTCACACGGGCCCCCTTTTGACGGTCCTCCACTCCACATACGTTTCTTCCATACCGGCCTTATTAGTTGACTCTTGTGGTTTCCCGGCCCCATTACTACCCTCATTCACCTCATTATTTTGTGACGCTTGTTGAGGTACATTAGCTCCATGCTTGTCTTTTTGATGTCCGAACCTTCCATACTCAAAACACACTAGGTGGGGACCCTTATATTAAACTAAGCATGTCTCTCCACATATGTGAATCTTGGGTATGAGAGCTTTTACTAAATCCAATCAACCGCAATCCTAGCATAATTACCCTTTTTACGAGCTTTAGTTAAGGGATCAATTCGAACCGTTTTTCCGATGAAAACCCCATTTTTCGAGAATTCGTGTCGTATAATTTTTCATACCCATATTCGAGATACGCACCCAAGCCGTGGTAGTAGCGATTGAGTCCGTATACGGTTTATCAGAGATCATTCATGGCCCGCCAGCTAGTGCGAAATCACAATCTTCCCTAATCGCGAGTTTAACCATGAAAGAGTCATAACCAACGTCCACCATTTCAATCATTCCCTTCGAATTCCATATTTGTTGTCATTTTGAAGCTAAATAACCAAAACTTACTTTATAACCCAAAAGTTTGATGACCACTGTGTTCCTCTATAATTGAATTTCTTCAATAATTTCATCTCTGGATCTTAGGACTTGGGGGAATTCACAATTATTGAGCGGTGCGTCATCTTTTATCGAATCAAAAAACTCAGAATCTAACCCATTACTTCTACCAGTCTTAATTTCATCTTTATCAATTATCGTAGGAATAATTAGGTTCTTACCTGTCAGTGCACTTTGTCAGCCTGTAGTTTTTCTTGCTGCATTATTTGAGTTTGTGCCACCAAAGGGGACTGCTGGTGGAGGATTATGTGCGCCTAACTGGTTCACTTCCGGTGGAAGCGTCGTGGGCCTGACCCGTTATGCTTGGCGCGACAACGATGACTCCAAGGGTGGCAATTCAAGATTAATTGTTGGCTCATTAGTGTCTAGGGCCATGAGATCTGATGGCCCTCCATCCTCCATTGGTCATTTTCCGATTACAACTGCATTGTCAGGTGGCGGTATTGGATTGGTGGAGAAATAATTTTGCCTATAACGACTAGTTTTTGAAGTTTTAGTAGAAATAGATTTTTTTTTTTCACCTTTGTATAAATTGGTATTTTAAATGTCCACACAAATTAAGGATGAAGCCATGTTTGAGTGTAAGACTTGGTTTTCTATATATTTAAACGTCTCCACTAGATTTGGGACATGGAGCAACTAGTGTTAAATACTTGGTGTTGAGATGATGTAACATAGTATTCCTATCTTTGTACATATTAGAGGACTTGAACAAGAGTAGACTTATTAAGTCTTTACCTCATCATAATGATGTTATACATGGTCAACGTTGATTTTTCTTTCGACGTGTTACGTGTATATAATAAATTCGCGTATAACAAGTTTTTAAGTGAGGATGGTATCATAGTTAATAAAGATAAATTTAATTTTACATGTCATTTATTTATAAAGAATAGACAATTCTGAAAATAAAACATTTTATGTGATTATAGTTTGTAAAAAAATATCTATTTAAATCATGATTAAAAAAATCTATGTCCAAAAGATGACATGTTATTTTTTTTTTCTAATTAGATTATTCAGTTTCTCATTTAAATCAAAACTATATTATCATTTTACTTTTTTATCTTTTTTATTATTATTAATTAAAAAGTAGGATTATTTGCTAAAACAAACCTAATAAAAATAATTAATTATTAAATAAGTAATGATGGATATTATTCCAAATCGCATCACCTTTTTATCACTTCCTAGGTGGACCAATCATAAAGAAGAGAGAAAATAATAGACAATGAAAGAGAAATCATATTATTGGTCAATTTAAAATCCAGCTAAGAGGGTATTAAAAGGTGATACGATTTTGGAGTGATATCCAACAGTATTCTTGTCAAATTAAGTCTTTAATATTATTTCATAAAATAATGCCTAATAAAATAATTATTTATAGCAAACATTCCTTTATATTTTTTATATCTTTACTACCTTTATTATTAAATAGGTTATTTTATTTTTAATACAATATTTATTTTTCAATACCATACATTTAATTTTATTGAGGTCCCTAATAAGAAGAACAAAAAAAAGGGGTTGGGTTAAAGACTAGATGGTGGGTCTTAACCCCTTGGGTTATAATCTTTTAAAGATTTATTATCAACAATTCACGAATTTAAATAGTATAATTTGGATGATATATATTGTTATTCATATTTTAAAAAATACTTTAGACACTTTTGTAAAATAATAGCTAATTTGTGATGTGGCCAATATAATTTCTTAAAAATACCCAAAATATCAAATAAATTGATCTATAATTGGAAACGTTCAAAAATAAATTTGATGAAAAAATAATAAAGATTTTTTCTCCAAATCGGAACCATTCCTATGATCCTATCTGGAATTTAATTATTTATAATTATTATTTCTCATAATGAAAAGGGAATTTGGAGGGTTAATGTTTGGCCTACAAAAAAAGAACTTCTCATTCCCCCTCTCTTTAACGAGCAAAATCCTTCTTTTCTCTCTCCTTCCATCATCTTCATTCTTCAACACAACCGAGAGAGGGAAAAGAATAGAGAATATCCAGAAACAGAGCGATACACACATATACATTTATATATAATACACGTATATGTGCGTCTATACATATAATTGTTGAAAAGGTATCAAACGTTTCCAAGTTGGCAAAAAAAACACCAAAATTAACACCGTTTATTATAATTTGAAGGCCTTGATCAGGGATTGTTTTGGCTTTTGGTCTTTCTCTCTCTATTAATATACATTGATATAGAGAGAAGAAAAAACTGAAGAGGCCATTGAGGTACTTATGATGGCTGATACGTATTACACCTCGAAAAAGAGTGATGATATATGTGAAGGTGTTTGTGGTGAGGTATGTTTTTTTTTTCTTCTTTTCTATTTGACTTTTTTCTTCAGTAATTTAATGAAATTTTTTTTTTCATGGAAAGTTTGTAATTTTGGGTTGATAGATTAAGACAATGCAAGAAAAGATTCAAACTTTTTGCTTTTTTATATTTGGGTATTGTTAGAATTTAGTTTTTGTCCGGAAATATTATCAAAATAAATAGATTATGCAGTTATGATGATAAGTTAAAAAATCGGGTTATTCTATAAACATGTAAGTAAAGATTGAAAATTTGGGATAGTTTTCTGATTTTGTCATTTGGGTATTGTTAGAATTTAATTTTCCTCCAGAAATTTATGAAAATTGTTGAAAATTTATGTACTTTTTATGATAAGTTTGAAATGCTGGTTTATCGATAATGTAAGCGAAAAAAAACTGAAACTTGGGGGTTTGATTTCTGGTATTGTAAAATTTAGTTTTGTGAAAGTTGGAGATTAATGTATATTTATCAAAAAAAAAAAAAAATGGGAATATATTTAATTTATGTAGTTTAGATTATAAGTTGTCAATTCTGAGTTGGTTTTCTTATTCTGGGTATTGGCCGAATTTATCAAAAAAGTTAAAATTTATGTAGTTTTAAGTATAATTTCAAAAAAAAAAAAAAAAATTGGGATTGTTTCCTAATTTTGGCATTTGGGTGTTGGTAGAAGTTAATTTTTGTCCAGAAATTTGATTTAAAAGGTTAAAAATGCATATTGTTTTAATTATACGTTTAAAATTGGAATGAAATTTTAATGTTTAGTGATCTTCTAAGTATCCTCTGTTTTTGTACAAATTTTCCTAGTTTTAATGTCTTTAATCTTTAATATTGTCTTAAGAAGTTATTTCTTTTTCTATTGCAGCATGGTCCTGTTTCTTGGACCATATCAAGAGTCCGATGGATATTCCGGTGGCTAGATTTGAAGTCTTTCCTTTACTTATTCGTAATTCTCCCGCTAATAGTCGCCGGAATATACCTTCACGGCCAGAAAATAACTTACTTCCTCCGCCCAATCTGGCAATCTCCACCAAAGCCATTTATAGACGTTACACATTACTATCACGAGAATGTAACAAAGGAAACTCTTTGTGGGCTCCACGGTTGGAAAGTACGAGAATACCCTCGACGTGTATACGATGCCGTACTTTTCAATAATGAAGTGGATATGCTTACCCTTCGATGGAAAGAGTTATACCCTTACATAACACAATTTGTAGTTCTCGAATCAAATTCAACTTTCACGAGTTTATTAAAACCGTTATTTTTCGCGATGAACCGTGAAAAATTCGAATTTATCGAGCAGAGGTTAACTTACGGTACAATCGGAGGAAGATTCCGTCGAGGCGAAAATCCTTTCGTGGAAGAAGCGTATCAAAGAGTAGCACTCGATCAACTTCTCCGATTAGCCGGAATAGAAGATGACGATCTTTTAATCATGTCGGATATAGATGAAATACCCTCCGGTCATACAATAGATCTTCTTCGATGGTGCGATGATATACCAAATATTCTTCATCTTCATTTGAAAAATTACTTATACTCGTTCGAATTTGAACTAAACCATAAAAGTTGGCGAGCTTCGATTCATAAATATCAAGCGGGGTCCACACGCTACGCTCATTACCGACAATCAAACTATTTACTAGCGGATTCCGGTTGGCATTGTAGTTTTTGCTTCCGACATATCGATGATTTCATATTTAAAATGAAAGCTTATAGTCATACCGATCGAGTAAAATTTTCGCACTTTTTGGACCCAGAAAGGATCCAAGATATTATTTGTAAAGGCGCAGATTTATTTGATATGCTTCCTGAAGAGTACACGTTTAAGGAGATTATCGGAAATATGGGGCCCATTCCGTCTTCTTATTCAGCTGTGCATTTACCGGCTTATTTATTGAATAATGCCGAGAAGTACAAGTTTCTTTTACCCGGAAATTGCATTAGAGATAATGCTTGAGTTTTTACACTCAATAGCATTTTTGGGATGTGAATACTAGAAATTTTCTTTTTATTTATATATATTTTTTCGACTAACATTTTGATAAAATGTTATTGGTTCGGTTGTGTTCGAACTTCGAACTTGAAAAAGAAAAGAAAAAACCTGAATTGTAACATGAACGAATCTTTAATTTTAATTTTTATGTAAATTTTTTTCGTTTTGAAGTTTGTTTTCTTGTATATGTATGTATATAATACCTTAAGAATCACAACACAACTACTTTTAACAGATTTTCTAGGTAGTTGCTTTGCTACTCGAGCATATACTTGTGCTTACTAGTATTTGATAGTAATAGATGGGTCAATGAGTTATCTCGTTCATGTCTTAGTTTGGTAAGAGCGTGTATAAATGAACAAACCAAACTCAAACGCAACTAAAAAGTTCATCTTTTAACGTTTTGTCACATGAAAATGACAAGTATGCCTTTGAACTATGAACGTTTTGTCACATCGTTCCAACTTTTTTTTTTTTCTTTTTTGTCAAATCGTTCCAACTTTCAGGATATTACCCCATTATCCTTTTTAAGATTTTTTTCTTTTTTTAGAAAGGAGACCCTTAAATTGCGGTGAATATTTAAAACTAGTCTATCCAATCAATTTTGCTCTATCCATGGTTACAATAAAATATAAAAAGAATGGATGCAATTAATATACAAATTAATACATTTTTATCCTCATGAATAGAATTTGGAATGTAATGTTTAATAATTATATAGAAAAGACGGGGCAGCTCCTGAACTATTATAGTAAGCGATTGATTATCCCTTGAATTTATTAGGAAGAACTAATCTTGGAGTGTCTTCATGTTTCACATTAAGGACATAAATCTGAAAGATAAGGGGTTGAAGCTCATTTTGAAAGATGGAGAGCCCCTTTTACATTATTTCCCCCTTTTTTAAGTCAACAGAACTTTTCTTTTTTGTTCCAAAGCATAATTTATATTAAAATAGAAAGTCAATAGAACCACTGCAAATGAGTTGGTTTGTATTAGGTCTGACCAAATAAAACTACTCAAATATATATATATATATATATATATATATAATCAAATGATTTAATTTTGAATTTTTCAAATCTAAATTTTTTTAAGTTCGATACGATTTACTATGCAAAAAACCGAACCGACAAAAAAAATATAATTATCTTTTATAAAAATTATGTTGGAGAAACTTCTGATAAAACTTTATTTATTTTTCTACATAAAATTTTTATTTTAATATTCAATGGTATTATTAGTAAGATTTTTTTTTTTTTAATAAAGGAGAGCCAGTTTGCATTTGGAGTCATTGATTCTGATCAAACCTACACCACTAGATTGGATGACCAAGATCCTGGCGAGTGAACTAATCCCAACTAGTTAAGATTTTCTTTTTTATACCACTAAGTATCTATTGTTTGATTGATTTTAGAGTTTTTAGCCAATTAAGTCCACCAACCCAACTATCCATCCCTAACAGGTCCAACCCATCATTTCTTCCCATCTAGGTCCAGCTGATTTTTTCCTATACCATCGTTGCCCCTGTTCAGAATCAGATCATATATTTGATTCCTTTGATTCTCGCATGTAACCAACTCCATATTATTAGATAATTAATTTAAATCCCTTAAATATTGCTTTTATTACGGGAAACTCAATTAATAATTTAACAAATCTATTCTCATACACAAAACAATGCTTCTCACATCCAACAATACACAGCACGACATTCATCAGATAGTTTATGCAAGGTACGTTGTAAGTCATCATTCTCCGGTATTGCATAATCACAGCTCCTGTCGGAGCTCCATTAACGGCGACAAGGGATTTGAAATAGGAGAAGAGCTCCATTAACGGGTTTGTGTAGATTGTATTCGTAACAAAAACCTCAGCCACTGATCTTTCTTTTCATCATCAACATAACAGGTTTGTGTAGATTGTTATCTAATTAATCCCAAACCACTGACCCATTATCCCATATCTAACTAATTGAGCCTCATTTCTTCGTCTTTTGATTGAACAGATAACAAGAAGAGTGCGTCAACGATGGGGATGAATGGCTGTCGGTGTGATGCAGATGCACACCATCGATTTTGACAGAGAACCCATCAAAACAAAGCTAATAACCCACCGTAAACCATCAGTTTTAAAATGCAACCCATCAATATCATACACATAACCCACTACGAATAGACGACGACACTAAAGGCTAACCCAGCGAACTCAACATTCACACCATCGATATTACAAAGCATTACCCATCATCTTTATTCCCGCCTTCATAGTCTGCACTAGTTTTTGCTAACCCAACGACTTCAACATTCACACCATCGCTATTACAAAGCATTACCCATCGAGTTTAGTGGACAACCCACCATCGTCCATTTGAACAAAAGTTTCAAGTTTTTCATCAGTTGCTGCATTTGAATTTTATTAGTTACTGATTGTAATTTTTCTGGGTTATTGATTTGATTGATTGCATGATTTTAGCGATTTTTATTTGTTTTAATTTCTTTGTTTTAATTTTTAACTGATTGCATGATTTTAGTGTTTTAGTTTTGGTAACAAATCTCCAATTAATGGATAACTAGGGGCAAGTCTGTCATTTGCGGTGGGCTGGACCTGATGGGCAATCACTGATTACTTGTGAACTCTATAAGGAAATCACCCTTGATTTTATTAATCATAATTTTATAAATTCCAAAATAATAATTTTATTCTATAAATTTATTTTATATCGTAAATTAAGTTAATTGTTTTTTTTTTTTTTTTTGACATAAGTTAATTGTTGTTAAATTATAATTTTTTTATTTAAAATGATATGTTAGTAGCTCAATGTAGGGCATGTAATAGTAAGTAGTTATATTACAATATTAGTTTCTATTGGACAGTTCGAATTCAAAGTAAACCAAAATCCAGACAATAAACCAATTCGGAACCAAAAACCAAATGTCGATCCAAATGCAAACCGTCCGTTTTGGTTTTTAAATTATAAAAAACCAAAACATTTGATTCGGTTTCAGTTTTGACCAAAAACTAAAACGAATCAAACCATACTCACCCCCAGTTTGTGCCGTCCATTTCTTAGATAAATTTAACATCAAGTAGTTTACAATCGCTAGTAATCCAAATTCTAAGTAACAAGTAATCTTTAGCTTACAAGGGTATAAATAACCTACAATATCTGAATTTTCACCAGCAAATTGACAAAAAAATGTTGAGCAATGTTTCATTCAAGTCCTTGAACCTTTTCATATATTTATTTTTGCCACCAACATTCTCATTCCTCTTCATCAGACTCATCCTCATCACTGTGATAGTTTCTCATCTTTGTCTCCAAGTCCTTAGACTTTCTCATATTTCTATTAGTACCACCAATTTTCTCATTCTTTTGTACTCTTGATCTCCGAGAATCAAATCCTTCTTCATCGGAATATTCCCCATCACTTCCCTTCTTCTCATCATCATCATCATCTGATGCCCACATAGCATCATCAAGTTCACTTAACATATCTTCACTAATTAACTCTCGATTTTCATGGGCTTTACCGGGCTTAACTTTAAGCCCGTTAGCCTTTTCACGACCCTCATCAAATCCACTATCTTCCTTCCATTTATCTACTTTACGCCCATTAGCTTCATTAAATCCCCTATCTTGTTGCCACCTGTCCACTTTACGCCCATTAGAGCCCCTATCTTCCTGCCATCTGTCCACTTTACGTCCATTAGATCTTCCATCATCTTCATCATCATCAGTATCATCATCTTCTTCATCTTCATCTTCATCATGTCTAACAATTCTACCTCTATCACGTCCATTATCTTGCTGCCACCTGTCACGTCCACGATCTTCATCATCATAATCACGTCTTCCAATTCTACCCCTATCATGTTCCTTATTTAAATACCTAATCCTCCCAATTTCTTCTTCTTCATTAGCTTCTTCATCAGCCCATTCTTTATCAGCAGCATCTTCAATCTCCGCTATAAACCTATCAAGCTCCTCTTGATCACTATCTTCATCATCCTCCTCCTCATCCAATTGCCCCCTAGGTTTCACATAATTACGCGAATACCCCTCATCATCCCCTTGAAACACATAAGGACTCCCTTCTTTTTTATCAATCGCATTAAAAAAAGTCGAAGCTACCCTTTGAATACTCGCCATTGCTACTGGATCATCAGGATTCACACCTTTTCTTCTTAACTCTTGTTCAAATTTCTTTATATTTAGCTTTTGTGAATCAAGTGCTTGTTCAAATCTCGCTTTAAATAAAGCCTAAAACATAAACAAATGTAATTTTACAAATAAAATAAAATTAAAAACAGTAGAAAAACAAACAAACCTTTCGTTTAGTTAAAGTGTTCATAGGAATTAAATTCTTAGGTTGACGATAATTTCTTCCACGATACATAATAATAGTTTTAGTATTATGTATATTTACGACAATACCCCCGCTTAATCTAGCTAACATAGTAGCCATTTCTTTGATCTTTTCTTTAGGGAAATTATCGCAACAAACTTGAACAGTCTCATGGAACTTCCAATGGAGATGCATATTTTGAACTACCCCTCCGAAAACTCCACGTACACCTACAGGTGCGTAGTTTTTATTTCGGAATCCGATTTTTTTATAAGCTTGTAATTGTTCTGGAGTTAGAATCTCTGGATCGTGTCTAGGTGGGGGTAATTCTGGTAATTCGTATTTTTTCAGCTTCTGTAGAAGTAACGCTACTTTCTTCTTTGCCTATATATGTCAAAATAGAGGGACTTATAGTGCAATTAACATAAATTAGAGAATAATTAGGAAAAAGGAAAGGATTATACTCTTCGAAGATTGTAAATGAGACGTTCTTCATCAGTCATGAGTTTCTTTTTCAATTTCTTAGCTCTACGAATCTCTCTTAAAGTTTTACCCGATTCATTTCGCATCCTTCTTTCGACTTTGCTTCTCATACTCTTAGCAGACATTTCTCTCGCACCATCGAACACATTCCATAGCCTATTGGAGTATAAGCCCGGCCCAAGCCCGAATTCATTGCTGCTCAGCCTGTTATCTCTCACCATCGTTACATTCCTGGGGTGAATTAGAAACAAATTAATTAATTACGTAAGATTAAATATATGTATATATATAATTAGAGAGAGTGAAATACTTGGTGAGGAGAAGTGAAGAGAGTGTTCTGAGCTTCCGAAGGTTTCTGGCGGCGAGCATAACGACGGCTATGGAAATGGACTAGTCGGACTTTAGTTCCGGTAAGCTTTGGGCTCCAAGGTTTTTGTGGGGTTTAGTTTTGGGTATAAGAATTTGGGCTTTTACCACTAAACTAAAAGGAAAATGAACTTTAAATTTGTTGGTTGAATAAAAGCTTTTAATTACGACCTATTCTTTTTTCTTTTAGAAATGGTAAACAGTCATATACAATGATCATACTAATTCCTAATTATTTAGGAAAAGATTAGAAAAAAAAGTATTCAATCCTACTTTGATTGGATAAAAATAAAAGAAATAATTTTACTAATTTTTTTTTTATATATTCAATGTTTAGATTAGAAAATAATGAAAGATAGATGGATAGTTGGTCTAGTAGTTAAACTACTCTGCAGAGAAATCAACTTTTATTGAAATCAGAATGATTTCGAGTCCAAAGTGGCTCTCATATGTATTAAAAAAATTTAAAAGAGATTATTTATCATACCTAAATAACTCTTATACTTTTAGTATAATATTTTATAAAATTTAGACATTACGACATAATAAAAGAATCTTTCCTTTCTGATGACACTGAATCAATCGAATTGAATATATAGCTTCGTAAGGGTTTGTAAGAAACCTTTTTAAACTTTCTCCTCTAATTATTTCTAATCCAAACAAAGGATAAGATTGTTATTATTCATTAATACAATCACAACCCTCCCAATCTCTCAATCTAAACAAACCCTAAGGCAACTCCATCAACAATTTAAGAGTAGTCCTAAACAATCTTACGACCTTATCCATATTTAGTAAACGTCTCGAAGCAATTCACTATCGTCTACCAAAAAATAAGTACCGAGCATAACGATTATGATACATACTCAATTTTACCTTTTTAGCATGACCTCAAGGGAAGTGGTCATACCTTACAAAACGAAAACTGCACTTATTGAATTATCAATGGGTATGTTCTATTTGATCGGTTGCTTCTGCAGCCATCCCAACGAGTACCTTCGATTAATAAAGTTGTTCAATTCATAAATAATTATTGAAATGAAGTCGAGATTGGGATATGTATATGTTTTACTTTTAGGCTATGATTTTCGATATTGTAATCTCGTTCGTTGTTTACGGATGTAATCTCGTTTATCGAGACCAAAAAAATATCTTATTATCGTAAAAAAATAGCAATCTGGTGACTTTCAAAAATCTGTTTCCCTAGTATTCTCACATTTTGTTTGGTTTGCATAATTAAAGGATCAAAAAGGAAATTTTACACGTTCAACCAAAATTATCATTAAACATGTAACAAGGAATGATTTGTGCTGTATCAATGATCAAATGATGGAACGACAAAATTGTTGTAGTATAGTGGTAAGTATTCTCCTTTGTCATGCGGTTGACAATGATCGTGCCAAAATTTACAATAAAAATTTATATTAACACCTCACCGATGAACATCCAAATGGTCATATGGAAACTAGTAGACATGAACTTGATGATTAAAGATGGCCACAAGTGTTAATTGAAGATTAACTCAAGACTGGGCAAAACAAGAGTTTAATCTCCAAGTGTTCTTATTTTTTTATGGAGTTTATGATTATCATATATCACTATAAATCTTCAATTGTAGTAAGACAACTCGTCCAACTTATTTAGTTCTTTTAGGTTTAAAAAACAAGAAATATTAATTTTTTGGTATATTTATCTATATAAAAAGATCAAATATATAATCATGATTGAAGAATGAAGATGTCTTTGAGCGTGTATCGATGAGGAAATTTGCGGTGTCTTCGTAGTTTATGTTTCCATTTATGTGATAGAATAATCTAGTCAAGAGATATCATTTTAGGAGTATTTATGACTTAGTTAACAGATTTTCCCCCATAATATGATGTTTTACACTTTCTTGTCTAGTTTTGGTGTTTATGTAGTTTTGGTGTTTATGTAGTTTTGGTGTTTATGTTACTTTTAAAGCTTTTGTGCGTAATTTGTGTGTTAAGTGTGCAAGTCTTAGCCTTTAGGTACTTAGATACTAAGATAATACGAGACGGTGATGAGAATTCGATAAAATAAGAGCACATTCTTAGTCATGGCGGAAAAGGATGATTCAACCACTTTTAGAAAATGAAAGCATGCGTCGACGAAATTAGAAAAGTGAATTATTCAAGTTACTACACAATATTTATGAAGATTATAGAGGATCCCTTTGGTTTTTGGATAGTACTTCGAGTCAGAAGTGCGTAGGAACTAACAGTTTATGATTCGGAGCTCAATTTAGAAAGTTATTAAATTTGTCGTTTTCGTGGTTATGACCCGTCCACTCTTCGTGTAAAACATTTTTGGGTTGATTAGATCACTTAAAAGAGGTCGACAACTCATAAAACGTAATTGGACCTTTAAAATTTGTTATTATCATTAGAAAATAGTCCCCAGTCATAATCATTAAAAACTAATTGCCCAGAGCAGAGAATATAAGAGGAGAAGAAGTTTGGAAGCAGTTCATGTCATTCCAACTCTTTCGTCCATCATTAGTCAACAATTAATAGTGAATTTTATTATGTTTTGTAATTCAAAACATTAATTACATAGTAGTTGATATTTATTATTATTTCATCATGCACTGGTTAATTAATAGCTTGAGATCAACAATAATGTATGAACCCTAGTTTTATTTTATGCTTTTGTTAAATTAGGAAGATTACCTTTAATTTGAGTTGTGATTTTAATTTGAGCATAACGACGGCGATGGAAATGGACTAGTCGGACTTTAGTTCCGATAAGCTTTGGGCTCCAAGGTTTTTGTGGGGTTTAGTTTTGGGTATAAGAATTTGGGGTTTTACCACTAAACTAAAAGGAAAATGAAGTTTAAATTTGTTGGTCGATAAATGAACTTTTAATTACGACCTACTTTTTTTTTTTCTTTTAGAAAGGGTAAACTTTTTTTTTTGGTCCAAAAGCTTTTTCATTCAAAACAAAACTATTACAAACTAAAGTTATCCAACTCCCGTGGGAGAGGATTCATTCAAAATTAGTTTCGCGAGTTGGGGGGGAAGGCCCTACCAAAGCTAATACTATTGCCTAATGGCGAGTTTTTAGCTAACCAATCCGCAACTAGATTTTTCTTTCTAGAAATGAAAGAGAATAAAGGATTACAATTTTCACTAATAAAGTAAATACTACGAATTATACTATCAATTCTTAAATTAGATACAAGATGGTTTGATGCGAGAGGGTCCATGACTTCCTTGCAATCATTCTCTATGATGCATCTCGTGTCTATAAACTCTTTAGCCCACAAAGATGCCTTCAAGATCCCCAAAGCTTCGGCTTCCATGGAATTTTCTGCACCAATTCTCCAAGTACCTATTTTAATAACTTTACCAACACAATCCCTAGCAATACACGCAATAGAGGAGTTAGAATTTTTATAAGAAGCATTACAGTTAATTTTATACCAGTTTTTTGGGGGTGGTTCCCATTTAGCTTGTATTCTTTTACCAACTGTAGTAATAGTACCCGAGAGAGGTGAGGTATTTCTCTTTGGTACCGATTTTTGATTATTTTTGACCCTCAGATCAAGTTGATCATCATTAGGTGCAATATTTCCTAGTTCATTATCCTACTTACTCAGTTGAGTATTATCATTAATCCTCAGTTTATTATCAACATCCTCGGAATTTAAAATATTTAGTTTTTCCTTCCAAATAGCCTGCGCATTTGTGCAAATAAGCAAGGGGCATGGTTTGTTATTTTTAAATAGAAAAGCATTTCTACTTTTCCATATTTGCCAACATAAAATGGCAATTTGTTCTCCAAGATATGGGACTTTACAATCAAGTGAATCATTCTTACTTACAATTTCAGCCATCCAAGTGTCCATTTTAATGGAGCACTGGTTGCTTGTTCTTATAGTAAGATCAGAGGTAAGCCAAGAAGCTCTAGCATAATGACAGTCAAATAATAAATGCTCAACAGTTTCAGCTTTCTCATAGCAAATTTGGCATATGCTAGATTCTTTAACTTTCCTTATACAAAGGTTTTTATTAGTAGGTAGGAGATTTTTTAAGGCCCTCCACATAAAATTCTTGATTTTTTGGGGAATTTTGAGGTTCCAAATAATTTTCCAAGTCTTAGCATCAATATAATGTGAGGTAGAGGGTTTAGTATTTTCTATTTTACTATCAATTTTATCTTGAGTTTCTTTCAAATAGTGATAAGCTGATTTAACACTATAATTTCCATCAGTGCTTAATTCCAAGTAGCAAGTATCTTTTAGTGGGATAAGAGGAATAAACATATCAAATATTATATTACTAATATTCTCGGGATAAATAGATTTAATAAGATTTATGTTCCAGTTTCTAGTATTTCTTATCATTAAATCACTAACCCACTGTACAGATTGAGTAGATGGAGTGATTAACTCATTACAATTTTGAATCCACCTATGAGAATGTAAGTTTATAGCATCACCATTACCAATTCTCCATTTAATATGTTTAATAATAAAATCTCTTCCAGCTATAAGACTTCTCCATCCCCAAGAGGGAGAGTTTCCTATTTTAGCTTGGAAGAAATTTGAATTTGGAAAATATTTGCCTTTAATAACTTTATATAAAAGAGATGAGGTATTAGACATAATGTTCCAGACCATTTTACCAAGCATGGCTAAATTCATAAAGTGTAAATTTCTAAAACCGAGGCCTCCTGAAAACTTACTTTTTGTGAGGGAATTCCAATTACCCCAATGGATTTTCTTTTCTCCTTTAGAACCCCACCAAAATTTAGAAATTTGTGAAGATATAGTTTCACAGATTTTTTTTGGAATTAAAAAAGAGGCCATAAAATAGTTAGGAATGCTTTGAAGTACAACTTTTATAAGGGTTTCCTTTCCAGCATCATTTAAAAAAAGATTTTTCCAATTATCAATTCTTTTAATGACTTTTTCTACTAAAAGATTTAGGTCTCTTATCTTAGATCTACCCCATTCAGTGGGTAATCCTAGGTAAGTTCCCAAGTTTTTAGTAATCTTCATATTAATTCTTTTAGCAAAAGTTTTTTGAATATAGCGAGGTGTATTGCTACTGAATTTTACTCCACACTTGTTAAGGTTTAGAGTTAATCCAGTAGCTAAACTATATTTATTCATAACATCATTAAAGCTATTAGTATCCTCTACAGTAGCTCTTAAGAAAAACACACTGTCATCAGCAAAGAGGAGGTGTGTGAGTTTGGGACAGTTTTTAGTTATAGATATGCCTTTATATAATCCCAATTCTATTTTATTATTGATTAAGGCTGTTAAAGCTTGGGTAATAATGCGAAAAAGTAGAGGGGACAAAGGGTCCCCCTGCCTTATACCCCTTGTAGGTTTTTTTATATGATGGGGTTTACCATTTATTAACACAGAGTAAGAGACTGATGTTACACAGTTCATAATGAGGTCACACCATTTTTTGCAAAAACCAATTTTTATCATTATATTATATAGAAAATCCCATTCTACATATTCGTAGGCTTTTTGTACATCAGCTTTAATAATCATATAATATTTCATAGTATCTTTCTTATTTTTTATAAAGGTGCAAGTTTCATGAACAATCAATTTTCTTGAATGTGCCTTCCAGGAATGAAGGCAGTTTGGTTTTCATCAACAATAAGACTCATGAGAGGTTGCAAACGGTTCACAAGTATTCTCGCTAAAATTTTGTAAATGAAATTCGAAACACTAATTGGTCTAAAATGTTTAATAGTTGCTGGGTTACTAATTTTAGGTATAAGTGAGATAAAGGTATGATTGATATTCTCAAGACTATGGTTATTATACCAAAAGTCATTGATAAGTTTAATGACATCTAATTTAATAATTTGCCAATATTTTTTATAAAAGAACCCCGGGTAACCATCAGGACCCGGTGCTTTACAGGCACCAAGTTCATTAATGGCTTTCTCTGTTTCAAAAATAGTAAGAGGTTTGATCAGGTTTTCATTCATATAAGGTGTTACAATAGACTTTATAATTTCAATAATATTATTGAAATCTCTTTTAGCTATAGAGCTGAAAATGTTGTTAAAATAGGTTATGATATTATCATTAATATCATTCTCTTCAGAAAGCCAAAGGCCTTCATCATTTTGTATACTACTAATTTTATTAATTTTTCTTTTTTCTTTGGTAGCAGCATGAAAGAATGCAGTATTTTTATCACCACATTTAAGCCACACAATTCTAGATCTAGAGGCCCAAAAATCTTCCTCTATTTTCCATATAATTTCAATTTCCTTCACAATATTATTATAATCATCCTTTTCATAATCTGAGAGATTTTTAGAGTTGGTGAGAATTTCCAATTCTTTCATAAGTTTGTCAATCTTTTTTTTGTTATTATTGAATTTCCTTTTACTCCAAACAGTGAGTAATCTTTTACACATGTTAAGATTATTCATAAGTCTATTCTTAGTAATCGTATTGATAGTGTTTCTAGAATTCCAAACATTTTTAATGATTTCATAGCAATCTCTTTCATCCATCCAATATTTTTCAAAGTAGAATCTTTTAAAGGAGGGTCTATTATCTTCACAAAGGTGAAGTAGTAAGGGACTGTGATCCGATCCCACAACAGGTAAGAGAGAGGCCCAAGCCTCTGGATTTAAATTAGCCCACTCCTTATTAAAGAGGCATCTATCAAGCATAATTTTTATTCTCTTATTCCCAGCCTGTCTATTAGACCAAGAATAAGAAACTCCTTTATGAATTGCTTGATGTAGATTATGATTTTCAATAAAGGAGTTAAATTCATTCATATTTTTAGTAATATGATTATCACCACCAATTTTCTCACTTATATAGCGGTGATTGTTAAAATCATCTATAAGGTTCCAAGGTAGATCATTTAATGGGGCACAGAGAGCAAATTTTTCTAGTGATTTAATTTTATGTTGTTCCAAGTTGTGAGGGACATAGTGCCACTATGGTCTGTAATTTCGCAATGGATAAAGTTACAATCTTTACTAATTACTTTAATATTTTCTTTAGAATTACTAAAAAGGGCTAAACCTCCTCCAATCCCTTGAGGGTCAACATAATCAATGAGATGCATATTTAAGGTATTAGCTAGTTTATTAATAACATATAATTGATTCTTAGTTTCAGAGAGGAATATTACCTCGGGTCGATATCTCCTCTTAATATCGACTAAGGTCTGGATTGCCAAAGGGGTGCCAATCCCTTGGCAGTTCCAGGCAAGATGTATCATGATTTCTTTTGGGATTGATTTAGGTCAATCCAGCAAACCATATTAGTAGCTTCATTCGGTTTCTCCTTTTGTTCATTGATTACCTTATCTTCTTTGTTATCAGCTTTACCCATTGATTTATCCGGGTTTTTCTTACCAGTTCGAGCTTCCCATATTTGCTTCTCTCTATTCTTACCCGAGATAAAATTTTTTTGAGTGTTTGTTAATGTTTTTGGGTTTACGAATTGAGGCACGAGTACCATTAACATGGTGTTCATTGTTGTTGATAGGTTGTGTGAAGTTTAAGTTTATGTTATTAGAGGGTTGTGGGATTGAAGATGAAGCAATTTCAGAGTGTTTAGGGTTTATTAGGTTTGATAAAGGGGTAAATGGGGATGAAAGAGGAACCGTGGTGAGAGAGGATCTGTTTGGGTTAAGTGGTGTTGAGTGAAATGTTTTAGGTGAGGGTAATCCAATAGTCGGAGAGAAAATAACTTTTGGGCTAGAGGTATTGGGCTTGAGTAAAACATTTTCTTTTGGGCTTGGGATAGACCCAAATAAGATTTCATCTGTTGGGTTAGGCGGTGATGAAATCCGCTTAGCCATGTGTCCTGCCAGCTCAGCAAGTTCATTTTCATTTAACTTTATTAATTTTTCTCTTTCTTGTTTGTCTTCTTCAGAAACCATTTCCATTACCTCGTACGAAATTTGTTTTTTACCTCTATCAAGTGTAGTACGCTGAGGAGCACTAAATTCAAATTTTTTTGGACCCTTGTTACCATCCGTATCAGTACTCGTACTCGTAGTGGCTGTACCATAGGGCTGAGTAGTACCCACCGAGTTAACTGAGTTAATTTTTAAATCCGAAACTGAGTTGTTTTTTTATAGAGTTTCTAACCCAACTCGATTTGAATGTTCTTTTGATATTTGTTGCAGGATTGATAGCTCCAGATTCGTTTCTATCCTTGAAGAATAAGGTTGATTTAGAGGGGCCTCTTGTAGAAATTTTAACCCAACTTCCGATTTTTGGTTCGATTCTCTTGTTACCACAGATTTTTTCTTCATGATCAAACAATCCACAGTTGTAGCAAACTTGTCCTATATATTCATATCTAAAATTTATCCAGATTTGAGTATTTTGATCCTCCCAGTAATTGATTCCACCAATTATTGGATTCTTTAAGTCCCAATCAACTTGAACTCTTGTAATCGAATTTTCATCTATTGTTTCTGATTCAGGAAGTTCAATATGATGCACTTTTCCAAAGTGAGACATAAGCTTCTCAATGCAGTTAATTGTGAGGAGATTAACTGGAGTTCCAGTGAGTTGTATCCACAGAGTGGTGTGGTTAACCAGATTTTTTGTACCTGTAATGAATTTGTTGATGGTGAAATGTTTCCCCATAACCGTCCAAGGTCTTTGGGACCATACTTTGTTGAGATCTTCTTCATTTTTGAACTAAAATACATACTCATTCGAAGCTAATTTCTCTGTTTCCACTTGTTGTTTGAGAGCCCAAAACTTGTTAATATGATTTTTGATATAGGTGAAATTGATCTTCTCTTTAAGACAGAGTTTAGCTATAAGTTTGTATTATTTAATAGATTTGTATTTGGTGTTTTCATCCGGTGTGATAACCAGATTCTCTGCTTTCGCATATGGGTGATTTGATGAATAGAAGTTCATCAATTTCGTAGGAGGAGAGGGAGTGAAAGAAGATGAAAAATGGAATAGAGATTTTGTGATTTGGAGTTTGTAAAGATTGAAAAATCACAAACAGGAGATATAGTGGATTAAGGAAGGAGGTAGGCGAAAAAAAGGAGAAAGGGTTATGTTGAAGGTATGGTAATGGCGGTGAAGGGTTTTTGGAGAGGGAGAGAGGAGAGGAATTTCATATTTACTATTTTGTTCTTTTGTCCCATAAGATAAGTTAAAGATGCCAGAATTTAGAAAGGGTAAACAGTCATGTACAATGATCATCCTAATTCCTAATTCTTTAGTAAAAGATTGGGAAAAAATTATTCAATCTTATTTAGATTGAATAAAAATAAAAGAAATAATTTTACTAATTTTTTTATATATTCAATGTTTAGATTAGAAAATAATTTAAGAAAGGTGGATAGTTGGTCTAGTGGTTAAACTACTCCGCAGAGAAATCGACTTTTATTGATATCAGAATGATTTCGAGTCCAAAGTGGCTCTCATATGTATTTAAAAAAATGAAAAAAATAGATTATTTTTCATACCTAAATAACTCTTATACTTTTGGTATAATATTTTATATAATTTAGACATTATGACATAATAATAGAATCTTTCCTTTCTAATGACAACGAATCAAACGAATTGAATATATAGCTTCGTAAGAGTTTGTAAGAAACCTTTGATAAACTTTCTCCTCTAATAATTTCTAATCCAAATAAAGGATAAGATTGTTATTATTCTTTAATACAACCACAACCCTCCCAATCTCTCAATCTAAACAAACCCTAAGGCAACTCCATCGACAAGTTAAGAGTAGTCCCAAACAATCTTACGACCTTATCCATATTTCGTAAACGTCTCGTATAAATTCACTATCGTCTACGAAAAAAACAGTACCGAGCAAAACGATTATGATACATACTCAATTTTACCTTTTAGCATGACCTCGTGAGAAGTGGTCATACCTTACAAAACGAAAAGTGCACTTATTGAATTATCAATGGGTATGTTCTATTTGCTCGGTTGATTTTGCAGCCATCCCAACGAGTACCTTCGATTAATAAAGTTGTTCAATTCATAAATAATTATTGAAATGAAGTCGAGATTAGGATATGTATATGTTTTACTTTTAGGCTATGATTTTCGATATTGTAATCTCTTTCGTTGTTTACGGATGTAATCTCGTTTATTTAGACCAAAAAAATCCTATTATCGTAAAAAAATAGCAATCTAGTGGCTTTCAAAAATTTGTTTCCCTAGTATTCTCACATTTTATTTGGTTTGCATAATTAAAGGATCAAAAAGAAATTTTACACGTTCAACCAAAATTATTATTAAACATGTAACAAGGAATGATTTGTGTTGTATCAATGATCAAATGATGGAACGACTAAATTGTTGTAGTATTGTGGTAAGTATTCTCCTTTGTCATGCAGTTGACAATGATCGTGCCAAAATTTACAATAAACATTTATATTAACACCTCACCGATGAACATCCAAATGGTCATATGGAAACTAGTAGACATTGAATTGATGATTAAAGATGGTCACAAGTGGTTAATTGAAGAGTAACTCAAGACTGGACAAAACAAGAGCTTAATCTCCAAGTGTTCTTATTTTTTTATGGAATTTATGATTATCATATATCACTATAAATCTTCAATTGTACTAAGACAACTCGTCCAACTTATTTAGTTCTTTTAGGTTTAAAAAACAAGAAATATTAATTTTTTTGGTATATTTATCTATATAAAAAGATCAAATATATAATCATGATTGAAGAATGAATATGTATTTGAACATGTATCGATGAGGAAATTTGCGGTGTGTTTGTAGTTTATGTCTCCATTTATGTGATAAATTAATTTAGTCAAGAGATATCATTTTAGGAGTATTTATGACTTAGTTAACGGATTTCCCCCCGATGTTTTACACTTTCTTGTCTAGTTTTGGTGTTCATGTAGTTTTGGTGTTTATGTTACTTTTAGAGCTTTTGTGCGTAATTTGTGTGCTAAGTGTGCAATTCTTTGCCCTTAGGTACTTATATACTAAGATGCTCTGAGACGATGATGAGAATTCAATAAAATAAGAGCACCTTCTTAGTCATGGCGGAAAAGGATGATTCAACCACTTTTAGAAAGTGAAAGCATGTGTCGACCAAATTAAAAAAGTGAACTATTCAAGTTACTACACAAGATTGATGAAGATTATGGAGGATCCCTTTGGTTTTTGGATAGTACTTCGAGTTAGAAGTGCGTAGGAACTGACGGTTTATGATTCGGAGCTCAATTGAGAAAGTTATTAAATTTGTCGTTGTCGTGGTTAGGACTAGTCCACTCTTCGTGTAAAACATTTTTGGGTTGATTAGGTCACTTAAAAGAGGTCGACAACTCATAAAACGTAATTGGACCTTTAAAATTTGTTATTATCATTAGAAAATGGTCCCCAGTCATAAACATTAAAAACTAATTGCCCGGAGCAGAGAATATAAGAGGAGAAGAAGTTTGGAAGCAGTTCATGCCATTCCAACTCTTTCGTCCATCATTAGTCAACAATTAATAGTGAATTTTATTATGTTTTTCATTCAAAACATTAATTACATATTAGTTGATATTTATTATAATTTCATCCTGCACTGGTTAATTAATAGCTTGAGATCAACAATAATGTATGAACCCTAGTTTTCTTTTATGCTTTTATTAAATTAGGAAGACTACCTTTAATTTGAGTTGTGATTTTAATTGCTTTGTATTATGTATTTGCCATATATTACACCTCTTGTTTAACAAAATATATAATTGGCCTTAATAATTAGGCATGTCACCTTGAGGGGGGGGGGGTTGATTAAAACGATACATAATCGTCTAGTTTGCGGCTTTAATCACGAAGGGCTTCCCTAGCTAGATGGTCAATAGGGCTAGAGACTTTTTATCAACTGATCATTGCGTGGGGTCACCTTACCCGTCCCCTCGTAGTGTTGATATAGTTTCCTAAACTACCTTACAGTAGTTAGGAAGAAATTAGAATCCCAATTATTGTATTTTTATACAATTCGCTTTTAAATAATAAAATGTAAGATCAATACTAATAAAGAATACTTCTGAATTCTTAAGTTACACTTTCATAACTTCTTTTTTGTTTACTTTAATTGTTAAATCCTTAGTTAATTATTATATTTGCATTCTGGTTTCATAAATCGAAAAACAAAAATCTATCTTTTATCCTTTTTAAGTTATATTAACAACTATTTCCAATACACTCTTTAAGAACATTATTCAAAGATTAACTTTCGTAGTCCATGTGGAGACAGTACTATTTGCCAATAATCCGTACACTTGCGAAAAGTCTCGTTTTCTCGAGAGGTGTGTATGTCTGAACATGTCATCAAAGTTGTTGTAGTATAGTGGTAAGTATTCCCGCCTGTCACGCGGGTGACCTGGGTTCGATCCCCGGCAGCGGCGTGTCTATTAAAAAAATTATTGGGGGGTCAGTAGTAGTCCAGACTACTAGTTGCAAGGCACACATTCTATGAATGTACAATAAACATGGTTAGAAATTGATCACTATAAAATATCCGTTGGTTTTTTTTTTTAAATCACATCAACTATGGCTCCTAAAATAAAAGGTGTTAAGAAATCAAGCATGACCAATCAACAACTAAAACTGATATGTGAGTATAAGAGAGATAACCAAGGATGCACTCAACAAGATTTGGTGCATTAAGTTGACAAAATTGTCAATTTGAAATTTAGTCAAGGAACAATTACAAAAATGTCAATTTGAAATTTAGTCAAGGAACAATATCAAACACTCTCAAGCGATCATCAGATTTCCTATCAGCTGACTTCGACAAAGGTGGATCTTTCAGCGTCACAAACAAACCAAGTACTGGAACATGGAGAAAGTTCTTTGTGAGTGGTTTCTTCGACATCAAGTGCGAGTGAATATAACATGAAAGCTAATCATAGAGAAGACAGTTGAGGCGCTTAAGATTTTGTATCCACAAGATCCCTTAGAGTATAAACTATCACAAGGTTGGCTTGAGAAATTCCAGTTAAGGCATGATATCGAATCATATCGCCATTTCGGAGAAAGTGACTCAGTCGACACACATAACATGGAGAAGAAATTGGAGTCTATAAGGGAAAAATTGATCAATTTCCTATGAAAGACGTTTTTAATATGGATGAAATTGATTTGTTTTATAGGTTACAAGTTGACCATTAACTTACAACAAAATAACTTGAAGGTAGAAAACAGGACAAGGAAAGACTTACAATTGTTATTTGTTGCAATGAGGATGACTCTGAAAAAATTCCTCTATAGACCATTGGTAAGTATACAAAGCCACTTTTTTTTTAGAATATCAACATGAATAACCTAGATTGTGAATACCATGCCTTCGACATCAAGTGCGAGTGAATATAACATGAAAGCTAATCATAGAGAAGACAGTTGAGGATTTAAGATTTTGTATCCACAAGATCCCTTAGAGTGTAAACTATCACAAGGTTGGCTTGAGAAATTCCAGTTAAGGCATGATATCGAATCATATCTCCATTTTGGAGAAAGTGACTCAGTCGACACACATAACATGGAGAAGAAATTGGAGTCTATAAGGGAAAAATTGATCAATTTCCTATGAAAGATCTTTTTGATATGGATGAAATTGATTTGTTTTACAGGTTACAAGCTGACCATTAACTTACAACAAAATAACTTGAAGGTAGAAAACAGGACAAGGAAAGACTTACAATTGTTATTTGTTGCAATGAGGATGACTCTGAAAAAATTCCTCTATAGACCATTGGTAAGTATACAAAGCCACTTCTTTTTAGAATATCAACATGAATAACCTAGATTGTGAATACCATGCCAAAAAAAGAGCATAGATGGCTGGGTTACTTTTCAAAGAATATGTTTGTTATCTAGATGAACAAATGCATGGTTGAAAAACTCTCTTGGTAATGGATAATGTCCAATCCATTCAAATAATATCCAATGGTTACAAAACATTGAGTTGTTTTTTTCTGCCAAATACGACTTCAAAAATTCAACCATGTGATCCTGGGATAATTAGAGTCTTTATAATGTGCTACCATAACAGGATTTACTGTAAGATTTTGGAAGGTTATGAGTTAGACATTTATTTTTCGGAAAAGATTGATGTTTTAAATGTTATCAATTTGGCCGTCTCAACTTGGAAAAATATGAAACAAGAGGCCATAACAAATTGCTTTTGACATTGTAAAATACGTTCGGCGAATCTAACAGGTTCAAGTGATTTAAACGATGTTAATTCTAGAAAAGACCTTCCTAAGCTTGAAAACTTGATTACAGGTATGCATTATCTGCACAAAATGGATGTGAATCACTTACTAGATTATCCTGGTAAAAATAATGAATATTACGAGGTTCAAAGCATTGAAGAAAATTGTGGCAGATACCATTCAAAATCCGACCGATGACAAAGTTGAGGATGATTCAATAGCTTTTGAACCGATCACTCAAAATGAAGCATTACAATGTCAACAACTCTCCATAATTTTTTGTTGCAATACGAGAAGACAATGCCCCAACTTTTGAGTACAATGAGAGATTTAAGGGTGAATTATATATAGGGTCTTGAGACCATCTTTCTTCCCTATAGAGTAGTTTCAAAAATGTTATTCTTCTTAGGGACCTCATTTTTTACAATAGTCTTTCCTACCCTTACTAACAAGACAAAAAGTGTGATGTCATTGTTTCTCTCTCCACTACCTACCATTACCCACCTACCTCCAACCTCCTACCACCGACCTCCGACCACCGACCTCCGACCTCCGACCTCCGACCACCAGTCACCGGTCACCGGAAAAAACATAGAGTACTCTATATATTTGATGAATACTCTATAAATTTGCGGAGTACTCTTTAAATTTTTTCGAGTGCACTAATAAAATCTCGGAATACTCAAAAAATTGGTGAGTATTTTATTGATTTGATGAGTATTATTAAAACACAACACATAAATAGTCAAAAAAATCTTTATTCATCTTTATTTCAAAAAAAATCTTTATTCATCTTTATTACACAAATTTGAATAAAATTACAAACCAATATACAATTAAAAATAATAAAATTAATCTAGCTAATTTTTTGTTTGACCAGATCTGGTCAAACCAGATCTAGATCTGAAAAAAAAAACTCAAACTCGTCGGACGAAGCAATCCACCACCACCACCACCAGCTTCCTCTTTTCCATCGAAGCTCGCATGAGTTTCTCTCCAGCTACAACGCCGATCACCACCACTCGCGAGGATGCAGCAGAAGCAGCAGCAACAACCACCAGCAGATCTGGAGAGCTCGAGACCCACGCTGCTATTCCTCTTCTTCAATGATGCGAGCTCGAGACCCACGCTCTGTTCTCTTCTTTGATGATGCAGCTCCGACGAGGCTAGGGTTCCGGACATGGTGAAGCTCAAACATCGAACCTCGCTGCACAGTTATCCGGCCATGGTGAAGCTCGAACCTCGCTGCGATGAAGGCCACCACCACTGCAACTCATATCGAGGCTAGGGTTTCGCTCCAGCTACAGCGCCACCACTCGGGAGAAGAAGGAATCTGTGGAGAGAGATGGCAGCAGAGCTCGCTGCTGCTTCGTGTCTGCAATCTGTGGTCAGGTGGTGGTGCTTGAACAAGGAGGCTTCTTCGTGTCTGCAATCTGTGGTCTGTGAAGGTGGTGGTGGTGGCTTCCTCGAGCGAATCACGAGGTGGCTCCGAGCTTCCCTTCTCCGGCGAGATCCAGCAGAGCAGATTCGTGTAGCAGCAGATTCGGCGAGCTTTTGCAGGCAGATTCGCAGTGGTCGGAGGTCCATGGCAGCAAACAGAGGGAAAAGAAGAAGTGTAGCAGTTTCGCTGCTTGTTGGAGAGAGATGTAGGGGGTGGGTTTGGTGGTTTTTTGTATTTTCGATGGTGGTGGTTGTGTTATGGTGGTGGTGGTGGCGGGTTGGGAGCTAGGGGAGGAGAGAGAGGTAGGGGAGGAGAGAGAATAATGAGCTTGGAATAGTGAAATGTTATATTTAGAATATATAGGGGAAAAAACAAAAGAGGGTAGTAAAGTAATTGGGGTTTTGGGCTTCATGTGTTAAAAACTTCCTGAGGTCTTTAGTAAGAAGAGGCTCTAGGCAGGGTCCCTATCTTGAAGAGGGGGTGTGTTCAAGACCCTAAGGGTATGTTTGGATGGAGGGATTGGGAGGGAGGGGATTGTATTAAAGGATAATGACAATCCTATCCGTTGTTTGTTTTGGAAATAAGTAGAGGGGATAGTTTATTAAAGGATACTTGCAATCCCTTACGAACCCATATATTCAATCCCTCCAATTCGGTGGGATTAGGAAGGAAGGATTCTTTTATTACGTTGTAATGTCTAAATTACCCTTATTCTTTCTTTATAAAATATTTTAATAAGGGTATATGAGTCATTTAGTTATAAAAAGAATCCCTTCCTTCCATTATTCTTCTAATCCAAACACCGGATAAATGTTATCCTTTAATAAAATCCCCTTTCTCTTTTTATTCAATCCAAACAAGATTAAATACTCTCCTTTCCATTCCCTTGTTATACTCTCCCTTCCTATCCTTTAATAAAGAATCCCTCCGTAATCCAAACATACCCTAAGGTGAATTTTCTCGAGATTTAAAGATGAACTCAATATAGATTTGAAGTTTAACAAAAAACAAGTGACTATAAATTCATTTTTTACTAGACAATCGTAAATTTCAGAATCTTTTAGTAATTATTAATTCATAGTTTCGCTGGGACCAATATATATACACTAGGATTTTAAAAGAGTAACTATCTTATTATTTTATCCATTGGTGTCCAATTTTGTACTGGTCCCAAGTTGGGACTAAACAAATTATTAATTTTAACGGGGTTTTTAATGCATCGAGTGTTAATTTGAGAGGTTTTACTGGTGGGGCCTAGGGTGTGATAAAATAAGATATAAATAACGTGCAATTAACACCCTAAAGCTACACGGTTCTGCAAGTATACAGATCGTATGCAAGTTTTAGTTAATGATAAAGATTCGTTCCGCAGAGACTACGAAGGTTAGGAGAATCTTATGCAAATATCAAGTGTAATAAATTAAAGCTAGAACAACTAAACGCAAATAAAAGTAAAGACAAATAGATGTTTGTTTGATTTTCTAATTAAACAAATTAAAACTAAGAATTTAAAGACAGAAAATAAATACGAAAGAGAAGTGATATGAGAATATAGCTCAAGTTATTAGCATGTAATCTCCACTAGTTTTGCCGTTCTAAACATGTAAGGGTGAATTATGTAGTATTTCCCTAATCGGTCCCAATTCGCTATCGGTAGTTTCAAATAGGATTTACCTGTGTCAATAAGGCTTCCTAAGCAAACTTTTCCTGTAATTGGTAAATAGTCACAAGAACTAAACCATAGTGATTATCTAGCTAGGTTGGGTTGTCAGATCAGACCTAATACTAGACGTTATATGCTAAACATGCAATTGAACACCGTTGTCAATGGTGACCTAATTACTAGATGGTAATTCTAAATGGATGCAGTCCACAAGAACACAGAATATAAACTCAAACACATAAACAGAGAATAACAACTATAATTCAATTTAAAATATTAAATTCCCAAATTAGATAGATGTCAATCAAAACTAGAGTTCATACATATATGCTAAAACTCAAGCTAAAGAAATTTAGTTCATGAAAGAAAAGAAAGAAATTACAAATTTAAAGGTAGAAGAAGAAATCGTGATGAACAGCTCCTTCCAGACTTCTCTCTTGTGTTGTAAACTTCCTCTTGGCTTAAGGTTTCACCAAGGATGATTTAAGAGTGTTGAGAGGCTGTATTTATAGTGTATAGGTTGACCTAATTCGTTTCTTTAGAGATAAGTTAAGTAATGGACTCCTAGCCCAACTCAAATTCATAAGGAAATAAAGATAAACACTGCTTGACCGTTTTGAGTATATCTTCTTCGTTATTGGTCGGTTTTTGCTCCATAATATACCAAAAGAATCGTAACAGAATTATCTTTGTCCCTACGAAAGAAATCTTCCAAAATCGGCTTCCTTGTAGTAGTAATTACCACTTCTTTAGGCGTGTGCTGCAGAAATTCAGATTAGACAGCTTTTCCTTTTCCATGTTTTTAGCCTTTGTTACCTTTATCTCCAATTTCCATGTAAATCTCTTTCCATAAGTTGTTGTCTTTGACTTGGACTCTAATTAATCTCCATAATTTATCTTCAAAGCTTCACACTTAAATAACAATTAAACCCAATATGCTCTAAAAATATTATGTTACTAAATCAAGACCCAAAATAGGAAAGTGCACTAAACTAAGCTAAAATCAACCTATAAACTAATAAATAAGCCTAAAATGATGTCTCAAAAGTATATTTTATTATCACAAATGAGGAGACATCATTTACCGTATTAGGTTGATTGATAAAAATAATAGTATTTGGACTTTTAGAGGGGGAAAATATGAATCAGTGTTATAATGTCTGGTATTTTAAATCAATATCTTTATAGTTACGTGTATATATTATACTTCCTTCGTCAGCCTGGCAAACGGTCTTATAGGTTTGATTTTAGCCGGTTTTGAATAGTAACAGTTGAGTTTTGATTGGCTCGTTCTAGGTTTGGTTTAGAAAGTGGAATTTTTTATTACATAACCTAACCTAAGTTTGATTGTATATGTTTAGGTTTGGTTTTTACTTTTGCTTCTATTTTCGGTTTCTGGTTTTGCAACAATGCTTTGAATTAATCTGAAGTACAAAGTTGATGAAGTCAATGGCGAACAAAAACAATTTTCTTGTTCAAAGTAGATGTATATAGATGCACAATTCCTTGAAAATTTACCTCAATTTTCTTATTCATTTCTTCTGCCACTCTCATCTCCTAACACCACCCTCTCCCCCTCTCCCCCACCACAATGGGCAGTGTCATCATAACTCAACGTAAGGGTCCAAGTGGTAACTTCAAATCCTACACACACCATAGGAAAGGCCTGATCTATTTTTGTTCATCCGACTTCGATGAACGCAATGGTTACCTAAAAGGAGTGGTCACTGAAATCATCCACGACCCAGGGCGTGGTGAGCTTTAGCTTGTATGACCTTCTGTCATCCTTTTCATTATAAACATCAGAAGAAATTTTTCATAACTACTGAAGGAATGTACACTTGTCAATTCATATTCCTTGGTAAAAAAGAAAATCTAATGGTGGTTAATGTATTGCGATTGGGATTTGATATGAAGGAGTTGTCGTGTGCAACATGGAGAATCATATTGGTGACCGTGGTTCATTAGCTAGAGCTTATGGTGATTACACTATTCGTATCAGTCACAACGTTGATATGGGTACAAATAGGTAATTTTTTTAATACCCTTTCGATTATACTTATATATGTTTTTTGAAGTAATATATATTTATGATAATTTTCCTGATTTTTTGTTATTACTCTCTAATTTATATCTATTTTAATAACTTGTTTCATACCTAGGTCAAAAGTTTGATTTTGTTACGTTTGTATTACCTCTATCTAGTATTTCTTATCCCATCCATTATTAGACCCACTTTTGATGGTTGTTGTGAACCATTCCTCAAATGATTTGTCAAACTCCAGATCTATTTTGATTTGCATTGTTGAGGAGGCCCACACTGCACAAGTGAATGGACATTTAATAAAAAGGTTTTCAACAGTTTCATCTCCTATTTCACACCATTCACATGTGAATCATTAACACACTTATTTTTATTCAAGTTCTTCTTTATCAGTAGTGCTCCATTAATAACTTTCCAAACGAAAATTCTAATTTTTATCGGTAAGTTTGAATGCCAGATAATTTTCTAGGTTTCTTCATTATCTAACTCCCCTGTAGCCGAACTTTGACCTTCCTTATCGCTTTCTTCTTGAACCTAAGCATGATAACCAAATTTTGTATTGTACTTACCATCCTTCATGTGAGGCCATATAATTTTATCTTCCTTATCAAGTTGTAAAATTGGAATCTTAATTATATCATTGACCAGATTTTGAGGACAAACTCTGTTAATGGTTTTCATATCCCAACTAGCCTGAACCTTCATAGTAGTGCCACAACTTTCACATTACAGCTCCTTGGTTTTTCAAGTTTTATATTTTTTTTCCTATCCACAAGTCCTCCCACACCTTTGTCGATAGCCTCTTCCCTATTTGTCACACACGTTCCTTCTTAAGTATTTTTAGGCTTTTAAAGATGCTAGCACAACTCCATGACTTTTTCCGCTTCAATTTGGCGTCCCAAATCAAAGAGATGGGATTATAAATACCTTTGTGAACTGTAGCTACTAGAGAGTCGGGCTTTTTGATCATTCTCCATGCTTGGTTTGCAAGCATAGCAATATTAATTTTTTTAAAGTCTCTAAACTTAATTCCACCAATCGATTTTGACCTAACAATCTTCTACCACGCAACCCAATGGATTTTCTTTTTATGTGATGAGTGCCTCCAAAAATTTTCAGCCACACTAGCCATCTTCCTACAAAGATCTTTGGGAAATTTAAAACCGATATTGCATAATTTGGGATTGCCTGCAACACTGCTTTAACTAGGATTTCCTCTTCGTCTTCCGATCGAAGCTTTGAAACCCGACTTGTTGATTTGGTGAGTAACCTATCCTTAATGTACTCTAAATTTTGAGATTTAGTTCTCTTTAAAGTAAGAGGGATACCCAGATACTCCCCAAGCAAGTTAGTACTTTCCATTCCGAAAATTGTAAAGATTTTTTCCATTCTATCCTCAGGTGTACCTTTACTATACAAAATCGATGATTTATGTAGGTTAGCTTTCTATCCTGATGCTTCGCAATATGCCAATAATGTATGTTTGAAACCCTTAATTTTAGTCTTATTAACATTGACAAAGAAAAACGCGTCATCAACAAAGATGAGGTGAGTTAGTTTTAGACAACTCCTTGTGATAACAATACCTTTAATAATTCCCTCTCTACATTGTAATTAATATGCCCAATGAGCCCTTCTGTCATGAGAGAGAATAGAAAATGTAACAAAGGGTCTCCTTACCTTAAGCCTTGACTAGGTGTGAATTTCCGAAGGCAGGCGCCATTAACTTTAACTTGAAATGTGACATAATAGATATACAATTTAATAACTAATCTCTCCATTATTATTTATGTCCTAGATATTCTAATAGGAATTACCCGAAAGACCGTCCGTCAGGTGCCTTAGATACAAAAATGCTAACTATCGATGTCTTAATTTGTAATATGTATGGATCTGCCGAACAATCAAATCCAATTTTTGCTCCTATGTCAGGGAGGAAAAAACGAGGCAGCTAACTGGGTTACCAAATATGAGTTTCTTAGCACTTTATTTGGCAAGTGCAATACTTATAGTCTGACCCAATTAGTTGATATTTTACAAAAAGATAATAAACCTAAGGGGTAGGATAATTTGTAATATTTTGAGATTCAATCTATATATAAATTAATGCTTTTGAACGAAAAAACAACGACTAGTAGAAAGGACTCTCACTTTCAAAAGCAATCACATGATTTAGTATTTTTTTGTCAATAATCTCTTAAAAGCTTATTCAAATTATTATATGCTCATGAATATTTTATATGTCAGTCAGTGAATCACAAATGACTCATATGTTTATAGTCATAGTTTCGTCAACTAAAATCTACCACCTCCATGAAAAGATAACCACCACCTTCGTCTAGATCGTACCATCCTGAATTATCACAATTTTCCATATTTAAGAATATCTTTGTGTATTTTGAATCAGGGTTTAGAAAATATATATGGGTATAATAAATATTCTTGGAACATTAAACATATAAAACCGCTAATCAAAATAGATCTTTAGAGGAGACTATTTGAAATATGTAAGAATAATCACCCTACCAAAAAAAAGAAAATCGTCTTTAGGTTTCTTGTTCCAGAATTTTGTGAGTAGTCCAAGCACAAATGGTTGTAAGTCCAAATCCTAGAAAGCCCACAATAAACAAAACCCTAATATCTTAATACCCTTCACTACATAAACCATTTCTCTCACCTCTGCATCTAGTTTCTCTTTCAGCCGCTCATTCCCTTCACCAACAATGGGACGTGTGATCAGAGCTCAACGTAAGGGTCCAGGTGGAATCTTCAAATCCCACACTCACCATCGCAAAGGCCCGGCCCGTTTCCGTTCACTCGATTTCGGCGAACGTAATGGTTACCTCAAAGGAGTAGTCACAGAAATCATCCACGATCCAGGTCGTGGTGCTCCGTTAGCTCGTATGACATTCCGTCATCCCTTCCGTTACAAACACCAAAAGGAATTATTCATAGCTGCTGAAGGAATGTACACAGGTCAATTCATATTCTGTGGTAAAAAAGCAAATCTAATGGTTGGTAATGTATTGCCATTAAGATCTGTTCCTGAAGGAGCTGTTGTTTGTAACGTTGAACATCATGTTGGTGATCGTGGTTCATTAGCTAGAGCTTCCGGTGATTACGCCATTGTTATCAGTCACAACGTTGATATGGGTACTACCAGGTAAATTTTACTTAATAACTTTTACTTATTATGATTGAATAATGTTAAATCATATGAATGAATGAACAGAATAAAACTACCATCTGGATCGAAGAAGATAGTACAAAGTGAATGTAGAGCAATGATAGGACAAGTAGCAGGAGGAGGAAGAACAGAGAAACCAATGTTGAAAGCAGGAAATGCGTATCATAAATACAGAGTGAAGAGAAATTGTTGGCCAAAGGTACGTGGTGTAGCTATGAATCCAGTTGAGCATCCTCATGGTGGTGGTAACCACCAGCATATTGGTCATGCTAGTACGGTCCGTCGTGATGCACCACCAGGTCAAAAAGTTGGTCTTATTGCTGCTAGAAGAACTGGTCGTCTCCGTGGTCAAGCTGCTGCTTCTGCTGCTAAAGCTGATTAGGACTTTGAGATTATTGTTACTTGTTTTGTTATTTATCAGATATTGAGTTATATTTTTGTTGAGAATTAATTAATCACTTACTTTTGTTTCAGTATTAATTCTCCCTTTTTACTGCTTATGCTTATTATTATTATATGGAGAGATTAAATTTTGTTTACAAATTAAAAAATTTAGATTTGATATAATGAATGTCTGAATTGAGGATTTTTTTTTTGTAGTCAAAATCTGAATTGAGGATAAGAATACAAATGTGTAGGTAGAATAGTAATTTACATCTTGAATTAAGTTAAACAATAAAATAGGCACAAAGAAACTTATCAAATTTGACACTACTACAATTAAGAAATCTGTGAGCTTGTGAGCTTAAACATGTTGTTGATTTTGGTTTGCCATGCGGAAATGCTTATTCGATTGAAATAGAGTACGAAAAAGTCCCTGTGCAATGCGCTAAATGTAAAGCAATTGGACATGAGTTTAAATGGTGTCTGTATTATGATTGAACTAAAGATAAAATATTACAGAGGGGTTTAAGCGTAATGAATCAGATATAATAGGAGTTGCGGAGATGATCAGAACAATCTTGGGGTCGTGAATTTGAGGGCTTCTTCTGCAAATTCCGAAAGTTTAGGGGCTGATATGGAGGCGGTAAATTTACTTGCAGCTGCTTCAAATTTGATTATTCAAATTTGATTAAAGGGCCCGTGGGTATTAGTCCTAATAATTCAGAGGTCAGTATTAAATATGATGGTTAAGGGTGCAAAATAATTCTGTTAAAAAAGCTTCAGGGGCCATTTCGGATTTCCCTAAAAATTCAGGGACCAATCTGTACTTTTCTGAAACTTCAGGGTAATTCTGAAATTAACAGAAAATTCTGGGGCCAATGCAATATTACCTACAACTCTAGGGGAAAATTCAAATTTAGCAGCTACTGAAGGGGAAATTTCTAAGCTTCCTTATACCTAGGGACTTACTTGAAAAATTCAGAATCTTTGGGGGCATGCTTGCAATTGCAAAATTCTGCAGGGTTCATTTCAAAAACTCCAGTTTCTTCAGGGGCTATTCTGCAATCTTTGGAAAATAAGGGGACTTCAAAGGCAAACAAAAACACAACAGCTTCTAAATTTCTTGTTAATAATTCTGCAGCAGCAGATTTAAGTTACAATATGTCAGCTACTGTGAATGCAAAATCAAACATTACAGCCCTATTCTGATCTCTAAAAAAACCTTTAGCTGCTGCTAATAATTCAAAGGAAATCGATGTGCTTTTATTGAAAGATATAGCTGCTGCAAATCAACCTAAGGTAGGCCTAAAAAAACACAGTATTTACACGGAAAGAATTTCGGGACAAGAGCTTTTGATTGGCGAATTTCGTTCCAAAATACTAGCTCGGAGGAGCCCATTTCAAACCCGAATTACATGCGATGATACCGGTTCTTGGACGCCAACTTTAGCTTTGGAGATTCAACATGACACACACCTCACCAATGATGATTAGTACAACCACAAACTCGAGGGATCGATATAAAATGAGGGATTATGCGACTTTGCACTCCAAAGAAATTAATTAGTTTATGATTCTCAATCCCCTTATTTGTGTACCTATCTTTTTAGATCCTTAGTATTTGTAAAATGGCATTTAGGTCTCTCAAACTTTGAAAAATTACACCTAAGTCCTTCAACTTCATAAAAATTGTATTTTTAACCCTTTAAATGTGCCCCATGTTTCTTTTTGTCGTTGATAAAGAGGGAGAAAGATCAAAAGATATTCAATCATATTTTTTAACCCCGTAAAGTATCTTTTTTTTTTTTTTTTTTTGGGTTACATGGGTTCCGGGCTAGCTTGCGCGCACCCGACTAATCCCACGGAGATATACATGCCTCCCCGTAAAGTATCTTAGAAACACAAATTTGCAATTGTCTTATGCCTTGAGTAAAAGAGAGTTTTTTTTTAGAAAAATTAAAAATGTTTTTACGAAAATATTTCAAAACCCTTGTTATTTCAAAAATTATTTTATGCATTGAGAAATGGGATGTTCTCCATTTACCGGTCATTTACTCGTTTAAATTGACTAAAATCATTTTTAAAAGAAAAAATTGTTAAAAACTCTTTTTCGGCAAACTTGTGTATTTTGATTTGTCAAACATAAAAAGGAGGAGATTGTTGGCCAAATCGGTTTTGAACATCACCGAAATAGTGCATTACACCCTAACTAAATAGCTTTTCTCTATGATTTAAATATTATTTTTCAAGGTTTATATAGTAGTCGGACCGGCATACCAGTGAAGAGAGTCGTTGCCCAACGGTCACATGCCACGTCAAATCCAACCGTTAGACTAGAGGACAACCCGGACCGCCATACTGCTTAGAGGACCGACATACCGGCCAGAGTCAGAAAGTTTGCTATAAAATGGGATTTTATGCTATGCAATGATTCACCTCTTAACGTATCAATTATAATCATTCTTATACATCCATTAGAGGTCTCAAGCAATCAAAGTCATCAATCCAAACTTGATCAATCGACTTGTCTAATCTACTCAATCAAGGAGTTAATTCAAGAAGCTTAATTTTCTATCTACTCAAGAGGAGTTTCATGCTTAAAGTTATATCTACTCTTTAGGAAATTGTTTAGCAAAGTTATTCCACCACTTAAACACTTTGTATTAATCCTCTTAAGTGTAGTCTTTGTAATAGATAGATTAAGAGAGAGTTTAAGTATAAGGAGTATACTCGGTTTCCTTGTGTTGCGATATCATAAGAGTTTACTTCATGGTTCTCACCCCGGTTAAGTGAGACACGAGAGTTTAGTTAAGAAGCTTTGAAATCCTAAGGTGGCATCCTTAGGTAGTGGATGTAGGGATACCGAACAACAATACATCGTTGTGTACTTTCCATCCCTTATCTCTTTACTTATCGTTTATTGATTGCTCGCCTTTTCAATTATATCAAACCTAGTCACCCTATTGCATGATCCCTTAGAGTTTGATATATATTGACTTAAAAGTTCTTCCCTAAACTTATAATTGTCCAAAAGATTTCTAATTAGGCATTAATCGTATTAGTAATCCTATTCATCCCTATAGGATTTTGAATTAGGCGTTAATCGTATTGCATTTTAGTCCCTACACTCTAGTTATTTGGATTTTAGTCCCTCAAATTTCAAAAATTACATTATAGTGCTCTAAATTGGTCTATGTACTCTTTCAAAATCAATCTTTTTATTTTAGTCCATACACTTTGAAAATTTCCACTTTAGTCTCTAGGATTTTATAAAATCGCACTTTAGTCCCTAGAATTTTATAAAATTGCACTTTGGTCCCTCCAACGCTTTATTTTTTACCTTTAAGTCCCTTTCTTTATTGAAAATGATTTTAAGTCCCCTTATTTGTGAACCTATCTTTTTAGATCCTTAGTATTTGTAAAATGGCACTTAGGTCCCTCAAACTTTGAAAAAGTTCACCTAAGTCCTTCAACGTCCCGTGTTTCTTTTTGTTGTTGACAAAGGGGGAGAAAGGTCAAATATAGTCAATCATATTTTTTAAACCTTCTTAAAGTATCTTTGAAACACAACTTTTCAATTGTCTTATGCCTTGAGTAAAGGGGGGGGGGGGGTTCTTTTAGAAAATTTAAATATGTTTTTACAAAAATATTTCAAAACCCTTGTTATTTCAAAAATTATTTTATGCATAGATAAAGGGGAAGTTCTCCATCTACCGGTCATTTACTCGGTTAAATTGTCTAAAATCATTTTTAAAAGAAAAAATTGTTAAAAACTCTTTTTTGGCAAACTTTTGTATTTCGATTTGTCAAACATAAAAAAGGGGAAGATTGTTGGCCGAACGTCCTTTTAATCTTGTTTTAACATTTGTCAAATCATGTTTTCAACATCACCGAAATAGTGCATTACACTTGTCCTAACTAAATACCTTTTCTCCATGATTTAAACATTATTTTTCAAGGTTTATTTAGTAGCCAGACCGGCATACTGGAGCTAGGACCGGCATACCGGTGAAGAGAGTTGTTGACCAACGGTCACATGCCACGTCAAATCCAACCGTTGGACTAGAAGACAACCCGGACCAGCATACCGCCTAGAGGACCGACATACCAGCCAGAGTTAGAAAGTTTGCTATAAAATGGGATTTTATGTTATGCAATGATTCACCTATTACCAATACATTTTATACAAGCTTATACATTCACCTCTTTAGGAGTTCTTAGCAAATTTATAACAACCATTCAAACACTTGCTTTTATCCTCTTAGATCTTGTCTTTGTAATAGATAGATTAAGAGAGAGTTTGAGTATAAGGAGTATACTCGGTTTCCTTGTGCTGCGATAGCACAAGAGTTTGATTCGTGGTATCAAAGTGGTTGTAAATTTATTGTGTTCTCACCCTGGTTAAGAGAGACACGGGAGCTTAGTCAATAAGCTTTGAAATCCTAAGGTGGCATCCTTAGGTAGTGGATGTAGGGATAACTGAATCACTATACATCATTGTGTACTTTGTATCCCTTATCTTTTTTACTTATCGTTTATTAATTGCTCTCCCTTTTAATTATATCAAACCTAGTCACCTTGTTGCATGATCCCTTAGAGTTTGATATATATTGACTTAGAAGTTTTTCCTTAAACTTATAATTGTCCAAAAGATTTTTAATTAGGCATTAACCGTATTAGTAATCCTATTCACCCCCTCTAGGACTTTCACACACCACTTTACTTCCTTGGTAACCGTTTTCGTTGAGGTAGAATCTCCCTTAATAGCTAGGTGATTTCTCGCCTTCCACACCCAATAAACGGTAGCTCCAAAACCATTTTTCAAACTCTTCTTCTCCAACTTTCTCTAGCTTTTGACTTCTTTAACCATTTCAAAGCACTAAGAAGCGTATTAATTTCCTTATCTATTCCTAGCCAAGACTCAACTTACTCCCAAATAGCCCTCACATAAGCACAATCAAAATAAAGGTGCTTATTTGACCAGAAGTCTTCACCACAATGAGTACAAAGCGGATTCAACTCCAAGTAAATCATGCGGTTTTAGTTTTCCATCCAAACAATAATCGCATGTTTAGGAATTACACACGAGTCCCAAATAATATTAGACCAAGTCTTCACAAAGCATAAAAATAATTACTCGTTACCTCATGATTTATCGGGTGCGCATTTCCCGAGGAGAACCACGAGGCCAAGATGTTTTCCCGACCTTCACCTTCTAAAGACCCATGTAATATCCTTTAACTCCCAAACACTCTTCAAGAGAGGAGAATCTCCCTTTTTGGGGGTGCCATTCCAATACTCCACAAGCTTGAAAATATTCCCCATGATTCCACCTAATCCAATTTGGGTCTTTTTTCTCCACAATTTTTTAAGCATTTTGAGAAGTAATGCTTTGTTCCAAGCTCCTAAGTCTTTCAACCCGAGGACACCTTCTTCTTTCGAAATGCAAATTTTGCTCCAACTAACTCGAGGTGGCTTTTTATCCCAATAAAAATTCCGGAAAATATTAATAATACGATCATGTACACCAATCAGAACCGAAAAAATAGTAAACCAAAAGCAAATTACCCTTTGGAGGACCGCTCTAATTAATTCCAATCTTCCTGCAAAAGAAAGCGAAGAAGCTCTCCAAGATCTCACTTAACCTTCCAATCTGTCAAACAGAGGTTTATAATCCATTGAAAGAAAAACGGAAGAGACAAGTGAGACCCATAGATAACGAAAGGGTATGACACTTTTTTCCAACAATATTGGCGTTAAACTATTCTCAATATCATCAAAATATATAAATTATGCAATTAGGTTGATAAGTTCAAAAATTATTCTGTAAAATTGTAAGTATAGATTAAGGATAGTTTTCTGATTTCCACGTTATGGGTATTGTTAGAAATTAGTTTTTCTCCATAAATTTATGAAAAAATGTTGGAAAATTATGAAGTTTTTATGATAATTTCGAAATGCTAGTTTGAGTATGATGCAGAGATGAACCTTGTGTTGTTGATAGGTGTGTTGAACTCATATTGATCATTTTGATTAGTAGAAGGGTTAGGGTGTATGTTGAGAAGAGGGGTAATCGGTGATTTAGGGTTATCTGAAATTGGGGATTGAGTATTCTTGACGATTGGGTTATCAGATGAGTTAGTAGGATATTTCGTGGTTGGGTTTAAATTAAGTGGGCTGGTTTTTTTAGTTGTGTGGGAAAAGGTTACATTTGGGCTTTGGGTTTTAATAGGTGGGCTTTTATAAGTTCCGAAAACAATTTCATTGTCTTGGGCTTTCGGAGAATTAAATTTATTGAGCATCTATTTAGCCAACGTGTCTAATTTATCTTCTCTCTCTTTGTGTACCAATATTTTTTGTTTCTTCTCATTTTCATCCTTTGCTGCAGTAGAAACCGTTCCACCATCTCCTCCATTACCATCTTGTCCTTCTTTACCACTACGGTGTCCTATTTTGTCTTCATTAGCATTCTTCGTACAGAATTTGAAAATAGGGTTAGTACTATTAACTCCGTTGTCCATGTCGTTACTGGGTTCACCCGGAGCGAGTTGATTCGACTCGGGACCTTCATTGTTATGGAGTTTGGCTTTGTTTCTTCTTCCAAATTCGTAAGTATTCTTTCTTAATGTTGCTTCTGACACTTCTCTAAGCATCAATTTTGGGCTTGGCCCTCTTGTAGAGATTTTGATCCATGCTCCAATTTTGGGGGAGACTTTAGGGTTCTTGCATTTTATCTCTTCATGACCAAAAATTCCACATCCGTAGCAGACTTGTCCAATGTTTTCATATCTGAATTTGATCCAGGTAGCTTTTTCAACTGATTCCCAGTAATTAACACCCGCTATTAAGGGGTTTTGGATATTCCAGTCTACTCTTAATCTCGTAATTGAATTTTCATCTATTTTTATTGATTCTAGTAATCCTGTTTGATGTACTTTACCAAAATAGCTGAACATTTTTTCAAGGCAGTTTATAGTTAATAGATTAGTTGGAATACCTGATAGTTGAAGCCATAGAGTTGTGTTGTTGACTGATTTGGCTTCACCATTTTCATATTTGTTGACAGCTAGGTGCTTTCCTTGGACAGTCCAAGGTCTTTGATCCCACACCTTCATCTTATCTTCTTCATTTCCACATTTGATGATAAAGGTATTATCACCACATTTCTCAACTTCTACATTGTTTTTTAAAGCCCAATACTTGTTAATATGGTTCTTGATATAGATATGATTAGTTTTCTCAATGTGTAACAGTTTGGCTATGAGTTTATACTCATTTAACTTTCTGCAAACCGCGTTGTTATCTGGTGAAATTACTAACGCCTTGTTTTTTGCTAAAGAGTGAGAAGGAGCATAGAAGTCTATTGAAGGTTGGAAATCTATAGGGAACAGAGAAGAGAAAACAGAAAAAGGAGAAAAAACAAGCTGAAGAAGGAGAGTAACAGTTGATTCCAGAGTCTTGAAGAAGTTTTGTAGGATTAAAGACACTAGAATGTAAAAGAAATACTCAAAATTTAGATGTTTGAGTAAGGTTTTAGGTGTTTGGAGGGAGAGAGTTGAGAAAGAATTTCATAGTGTAGACCATCTAGACTCAAACATTTGAATTGAAAATTCTGTTTATGTGTTTATCTTTGTAAAATAAGATAAAGATCAAAGTAAATATTGATGAGATAATTTTCAACTTATTTCTTAACATAAATGTAATTTTGATTTATAAAAATATATAATACGTTTCAGTTGAATTATTAAAAGTTAAATAGAAAAATTTATTTTTATGCTAAAAAATATTATTTATATCAAATATTATCTAAAAAATATTTTATATTTTATTTTATAAAATAATTAATTGAACCAAGGTCTTGGTTATCCAATCTAGTGGTGCAGGTTCAAACCGAGTCAATGGCTCCGAGTCTAAAGTGACTCTCCTCTCCTATGTAACAAAAAAAAAATGGATTTTAAAAAATTATATCACAATTATTATATTATTTTTTATAAAAAAAATTATTCAAAAAATTTGTGTCTAAAATAATTCTTTTAATTAAAATAGTTTAAACTTTGATCAAGGAATTGGTCAAGGAAAATCGCAAGGGGAAGCAAAACGAACCGGAGCCTGAGCAAATTAAGGGGAAATGCTCGTAAGCCTAAAGGAAATGATGATTGAACTACAAAATAAATAAATTACGAATAGAGTAATAAATATCGAATGGGCTATTGTTATGGGTTACATAAACAACAAGAATCCCAATAATCTTAATACCAGAAAGCAGAAAGTTAATGAGCCATCCATCATATTTAGAACCGACTGATTTTTACTTAGAAAGAGAAGTGAGGATCCAACTTGTTGCTGTGTATTTCAAAAAGCTGTTTAAAATTATCCATGGCCAATCTTATACACTCTTCAATCACCTTAGGACATTGTTCTCGGACTTCTGAAACAGACCTTCTTAGCCTATTTTCCGGATCACTGTTAATTAAGTACTTGGCCAAAGTTATTCCCCTGAAACATTACAACACAATTTTCAAGCACATATTATGAACATTAAAAAATAGTTTTTTTTTTGTGTTCATACCTGGCGCTAAATCCTCCTTTCTTGATGGATTTATGAGCAGAAAATTGTTGTCTGAAACAGCATTCATACAAAGTTGAGGATCCTTTGTAAATGAGAAAAGCATATCAGGTGCATATCTCCATTTATTGTCCTGATCTTTACTCACGAAGCTGTTTGAAGAAGCAGCATTTCCCTCTATTCCACATTGCTTGATAAAAGGAAGTTTCCCTTTATTACTATAAATCGACTCACCGGAAATATTACCCTCATTCGAGGATAATAGTGATTGTAGCTTCTGTACACCTTCTCCTTCAACTTGGCTTCTTTTCCTCTTCGGACATGCAATTTGCTCGTCTATAACCCTCTTGCAATCTTCATTGTTTGTAACATCATCATCGCTTTCAGTAAGATCAATGAGAATTTGACCCGTGCTATCAAAATCTTTTATCTCTTCTTTTCTGGCACATACTTTCTTCCTATACCTTGAAGCAGTTATACTTTTTTCCTTCTTTACCTTCTCCTTCTTCTTATCAACCAATTCTTCAATTAACATCGCCACTTTTTTTTCAATTGCGAGTTTTTCCCTCTCCAGCTCTTGAATTTTCTTATTATGTTCTGAAAAAATTATACTTCTCTCCTTCTCTGCCTTCTCCTCAGCTTTCTTCTTCTCATCATTCAAATTATCGATTAACTTCGAATAACTTTCTTCCATTTTAAGTTTTTCTCTCCCCAAACCATTTATTTTCTCACTCAATTCTGAGAAAATTCTACTTTTATCTTTCTCTAAAACCAGAAGCATCTGATTCTTCTCCTCAACCATCTTTTTTTCATTATTCAGTTCCTCAGTTAAATTTACCGTTTTTTTTTCCATTTCAAGTTTGTCGCCCTCCAAAACTTTGACTTTTCCACTCAAATCTGCAACCATTTTGAGTTTTTCGCTCTCCAAACCATTTATTTTCTCACTAAAATCTAAGACAATTCTATATTTGTTCTCCTTTGCCTCCAGAAGCATCTGAGCATACTTTGCTGACTTCTCATTCAACTCGTGGCATTCGTTTTTGCTCACCAGCAACTCCGATTCGTACTTCGATTTCTTAAGCTCGATTAAATCATGCTTTTCCTTTAACCTAAGGTTATCTCTCCGGAGCATTTCGAGCTCCACTTTTAACTCATTTTCACGGTTTATTAAAATCGCTTCCACTTCAGAACCGTCTGGAGGCTGGAAGGAGAGCCACATGTACTTAATCAGCTCCGGCACAGTTGATGTCGCCGTTATGGGTGGGACAACTTCCTTTGTGTTTGTACTCATTATAACGTTAAAGTGTAGAAAACTGAAGACCGGTGGATTTTCAGATCCAAGGAAATGGGACGACGTCGTAAGCTAAATGAGAGTAATGACAAATGTGACTAAGGGAGAAGAATGCCTTCACAGAAAAGGAGAGTGGGATATGTGAAAACTACGCGTGAAACAACAAGCAAATTATGTTGGGACAGAAAAGGGAAGTACAAAAGATTCGCCAATAGAATTTTTATATGAGAAAAATACAAATCGAGTTTTCAATATAAATCACCGTTACAAAAAAAATCTTATTAAAGTGCCACACTAAATTTTCTGATTTGAATTTTTATCTTTTTACTTACCTCTGTTTTTTTATGAATACGAACCCATGTCGATTTTTATGTTTTTTATTAAGGCTTTTTTTTTAATTCCTAAATTTATTTTGGTTTGGATTTTTTATTTTTTACATTTTGTTCGTGATGGGAACAAACACATCTCGACCCAATAGCATGGTCAGAAATATAATCGTGATGGGTACGGACCTGGAGCGTTTTTGTAATGTTTTATTAGTTCTTGTATTTTTTGATCAAGTCCTTCATATGGGTACGGCCCCATATAGATAATTAGCTAGCTGAGTCCGGACCCAGCTCGACCAAAGCTACTGGGGCTGCACCCATTACACCCAAAACACCCAAAACAAAACGTATTAAATATACATCACATATTATTAACATACTGATCTTTTAACTACACAAAAAAATTGAAAACAACGGGCTGACCCCAACAGGACCAAAATACAACCTGGGGTTGGCCCCATTTACGTATAACATTAAAAAAAACCAAAACCCATCACGAACAACTGGAGCGAAGATGCTGGAGATGAACCGAGAGTGGGGTGAAGATGCTGGAGATGAACCGACTTGGGGCTGTCCCCATCAGGCACAGATCCAGCGAGGGGCTTTGCCAGTAGATCTGATGGATCCATGAACTGGAGGCGGCGAGGGAATGGGCCACGAACTGGATCTCACGGCGACAGCGGGGTGCCTTCGTTGTCTTGGAGGTTGTGGGTTTATTTAGAGAGGAAAGATGAAGAAGAGGGAGATCAGATGGGTAGTGGTGAGGTGAGATCTAGGCACGAATTCCTGGTTCGAATGGCGCTCTGATGTCTCCCTATTTGTTCTAATTATTAGCCCTTAGGAGACATCCTTTTAGGTGAATAAATGACTTATTTGATATACTTTTATGCTTAATTGATCATATTGCACTTTCTCCCCTTGGAAATTGACTATTTGCGTTTTTAGAGCTTTTGTGCGTAAATTTAAATATTTTTAATGCAAAGTTAGTAGGTTCTTGAATTTCATGAAAGACCAATCCAAGGAGGAGAAGTGAGAATTAAAGTCTTAGGGTATTTTAGTGTGTTAGGAAGTACTTTTACTCGGGTTTCTATTTTTAGAGTGCACTTTCCTATTTCTAGCCTTGAATTATTGATTTATTCTTTTTAAAGCATATGTGGTTTAATTATTTGTTTATTGTGAAGCTTCAAAAGATATATAGTAATTACTTAGAGACCAATTCGAGTTAAAGAAGTAAAGTAAAGAAGATTTACATGGAAATAATAAGATTAAGGAAGGATATATGCAAAGAAGGAAGGGATAAAGCTGCCTTATGAATCTGAAATTCCAGCCACGTTTCAAAAACGAGTCCATAACTTAAGATTGGCTAAGAATTTGGTCGAGTGGTCTGCACCAATGGAAAGAGCTTTCCGAGACAAGCAGTTTCGAATATTGGAACGCGTTAAACGGATAAGTATTGAATGAGATATGACCAAAACAAATCAGCAGCAGAATCTTACCTATCCTAGATTTTAGGGCTACGAATTTAAGAGTTCTTAACTTGTCTTACACTCCAAGTAATTTCGACCTAGGGCTTGCTAACACCTATAAATACACCCCTTTGCCTCCTCTTTTCAGAGACTTCAGAGAATTACACAAGAGGCTTAAGGTTTTCAAGTCAGAGCAAGAAGGCAAGGAGAAGCTAGTGATGGAGGAGTCATGTTCTTCCATCATCAGTCATCTTACCCTTTAGGTTATCAATTTATCTTTTGTATTTGAACATGAATTCCTTTTATTTAATTTTAGTTTTCCATTCCGTTATGAACTACTTTCTTAGGTACTTGAGAATCGCTATATGGGTTGAACTTAATTTTGTTTAATTTATGTTTTCTGAATTTAGGATTTAATGGTTTAAATTAGACTAGGTATTTTGTGTTGACTATTATTTTGTTTTAATCACTAATTTTGAAGTCATGAATAAAACTTAGCTCATAGTAATTAGGCTATTCCATATAGTGGCGTATGGATCACCTTGACGGGGGGTTTAATTACAGACTTAGATAATAGACGCATAGTATCCGTTATTGACCCTGACGCATAGTATCAGCCAATGAGGTAAATTAGTATTCATTTGAAGGTAGCTTATGTTCACCCTAACGGGGTTTGTAATACCGTAGGATAGCTCCTAAGTCCACCCTGGCGGAGGTTAGGAGATATTAGATTCCCGACTAGCATAATAATACCAGTTTAGCCCTTAAACATTAGCATGACTTAGATAGGTTAGGTGAAACCCTAGCGAGGATCAAGTACTCTCTATCATCTGAAGTTTCAAGTCTCTTTTATTTGTTTTCTTTTATTTCCGTAGTTTATTTCCTTGCATCTTTTAATTTATAAAAACCAAATAAAAATCTGTATTTTATTTTTCTGTCAAGCAATTATTCTTACTTTCAATTAATACCTGAGTTGTGCCTAATCCGTCCCTGCGAACGAACTTGTTTATCGTATATTACTTGGACAACCGTGCACTTGCGGTTAAGTGGTTCCCTTATTTTCAGTTATTAAATTATAAACACACCAGGACCCACCACTCTCTCTCTCTCTAAGGATATTATAAATTGAATAAATTGTGAGAGTTACTGAATAATGAGACCTAAAGGGTGTATTTATAGGTGCTAGGAAGCCCTAATTCGTTTTACTTGGACTAGAAGACAAGTAAAGGACTCTTTAATTCGCAGCCCTAAAATATAGGGAAGGTAGATTCTGTTGCTGATTTGTTTTGGTCATATCTCCTTCAATACTTATCCGTTTGACGCGTTCTTTATATCGAAATCACTTGTCTCGGAAATCTATATCCATTGGTCCAGAACATTCTCCAAAATTCCTATCCAATCTTATTTTATGAGCTCGTCTTGGAACGTGGCTGGAATTTCATATTTATTTGGCAGCTTTATTTTTTCCTTCTTTGCATATATCCTTCCTTAATCTTCTTATTTCCATGTATATCTCTTTCCTTTATTTCTTAGACTTGACTTGGTCTCTAATTAATTACCATATATCTTTTAAAGCTTCACAATAAATAAATAATTAAACCGCATATGCTTTAAAAATTAATAAATCATTAAGTGAAGACTAGAAATAAGAAAGTTCACTCTAAAATTAGAAAGTCAAATGAAATACTTCCTAACACACTAAAAATACTCTAGGACTTTAATTCTCACTTCTCCTCCTTGTATTGGGTTTTCATGAAATTCAATAACATGCTAACTTTGTACTAAAAATAACCAAATTAACGCACAAAAGCTCTAAAAATGCAAATAGTCTAATTCCAAGGGGAGAAAGTGTAATATGACGAAATAAGCCTAAAATATTATCAAATAAGTCAAATATTCACCTAAAAGGATGTCTCCAAAGGGCTAATATTTAGAACAACTAGGGAGACATCAAGCATCTAAGGTTCATTATTGTAAGGTTTACAGTTATTATAGATTTTAAGGCATTCCTCTTTATTCTTATCAACTGTGGCACCATAAACAAAAGTAGTAAATGATTCAATTCCATTATCTTTAATTCTACAATGCATATGATTAATAGATTTACTAATAATGTAAATATCCATATTATTCTTAATAAAGATGGCAAGACCCCCACTGATTCCTATAGGTTCCACGGTCTCAAGAAGGGTCATATTAATAATTTTTTTCAGTTTCTTAACAGTAGGGTAAGAGTTTTTAGTTTCTGAAAGAAATAGTACATGAGGCTGGTATTTAGCAACAAAACCAGCTAGGGTCTGGACTGTCAAGGTGTTGCCAATACCCTGATAGTTCCAGGATGCTTGTATCATTGAGAAGCTTGGGGTTGATAACGGTCAACCCCGCAAACCTCTTCAAAGTTCATAGCTTTTTCATGCGTATCCACTTTACCTTACTCAATTTCACCATCACTATCTTGTGAACCCATAGTATCTTCGACTTCATCCTCTTTTTCTAACACTTCTTGTTTTCTTTCATATTCATCTTCAGTAGTTGTGTTGATCATATTAAGTTTTCGAGAAGCCCAGATTGATTTTTGTCTCTTTTCATTGACCTCCTTATTAATATAATTTCTTAGTTTCACACTTCTAGCCTTGACCGATTGCCTTGTAGATGATTCTTCATGATCTCTTTTTGCTGCCTTGTTTCTATTAAACACATTCTCTAAACTACAATCTTTAAAGAGATTATAGTAGTTTGAGTATGATGCAGAGATGAACCTTGTGTTGTTGATAGGTGTGTTGAACTCATATTGATCATTTTGATTAGTAGAAGGGTTAGGGTGTATGCTGAGAAGAGGGGTAATCGGTGATTTAGGGTTATCTGAAATTGGGGATTGAGTATTCTTGACGATTGGGTTATCAGATGAGTTAGTAAGATATTTCGTGGTTGGGTTTGAATTAAGTGGGCTGGTTTTTTTAGTTGTGTGGGAAAAGGTTACATTTGGGCTTTGGGTTTTAATAGGTGGGCTTTTATAAGTTCCGAAAACAATTTCATTGTCTTGGGCTTTCGGAGAATTAAATTTATTGAGCATCTATTTAGCCAACGTGTCTAATTTATCTTCTCTCTCTTTGTGTACCAATATTTTTTGTTTCTTCTCATTTTCATCCTTTGCTGCAGTAGAACCCGTTCCACCATCTCCTCCATTACCATCTTGTCCTTCTTTACCACTACGGTGTCCTATTTTGTCTTCATTAGCATTCTTCGTACAGAATTTGAAAATAGGGTTAGTACTATTAACTCCGTTGTCCATGTCGTTACTGGGTTCACCCGGAGCGAGTTGATTCGACTCGGGACCTTCATTGTTATGGAGTTTGGCTTTGTTTCTTCTTCCAAATTCGTAAGTATTCTTTCTTAATGTTGCTTCTGACACTTCTCTAAGCATCAATTTTGGGCTTGGCCCTCTTGTAGAGATTTTGATCCATGCTCCAATTTTGGGGGAGACTTTAGGGTTCTTGCATTTTATCTCTTCATGACCAAAAATTCCACATCCGTAGCAGACTTGTCCAATGTTTTCATATCTGAATTTGATCCAGGTAGCTTTTTCAACTGATTCCCAGTAATTAACACCCGCTCCGCTATTAAGGGGTTTTGGATATTCCAGTCTACTCTTAATCTCGTAATTGAATTTTCATCTCTTTCTATTGATTCTGGTAATCCTGTTTGATGTACTTTACCAAAATAGCTGAACATTTTTTCAAGGCAGTTTATAGTTAATAGATTAGTTGGAATACCTGATAGTTGAAGCCATAGAGTTGTGTTGTTGACTGATTTGGCTTCACCATTTTCATATTTGTTGACAGCTAGGTGCTTTCCTTGGACAGTCCAAGGTCTTTGATCCCACACCTTCATCTTATCTTCTTCATTTCCACATTTGATGATAAAGGTATTATCACCACATTTCTCAACTTCTACATTGTTTTTTAAAGCCCAATACTTGTTAATATGGTTCTTGATATAGATATGATTAGTTTTCTCAATGTGTAACAGTTTGGCTATGAGTTTATACTCATTTAACTTTCTGCAAACCGCGTTGTTATCTGGTGAAATTACTAACGCCTTGTTTTTTGCTAAAGAGTGAGAAGGAGCATAGAAGTCTATTGAAGGTTGGAAATCTATAGGGAACAGAGAAGAGAAAACAGAAAAAGGAGAAAAAACAAGCTGAAGAAGGAAAGTAACAGTTGATTCCAGAGTCTTGAAGGAGTTTTGTAGGATTAAAGACACTAGAATGTAAAAGAAATACTCAAAATTTAGATGTTTGAGTAAGGTTTTAGGTGTTTGGAGGGAGAGAGTTGAGAAAGAATTTCATAATGTAGACCATCTAGACTCAAACATTTGAATTGAAAATTCTGTTTATGTGTTTATCGATAAAGATCAAAGTAAATATTGATGAGATAATTTTCAACTTATTTCTTAACATAAATGTAATTTTGATTTATAAAAATATATAATACGTTTCAGTTGAATTATTAAAAGTTAAATAGAAAAATTTATTTTTATGCTAAAAAATATTATTTATATCAAATATTATCTAAAAAATATTTTATATTTTATTTTATAAAATAATTAATTGAACCAAGGTCTTGGTTATCCAATCTAGTGGTGCAGGTACAAACCGAGTCAATGGCTCCGAGTCTAAAGTGACTCTCCTCTCCTATGTAACAAAAAAAAATGGATTTTAAAAAATTATATCACAATTATTATATTATTTTTTATAAAAAAAATTATTCAAAAAATTTGTGTCTAAAATAATTCTTTTAATTAAAATAGTTTAAACTTTGATCAAGGAATTGGTCAAGGAAAATCGCAAGGGGAAGCAAAACGAACCGGAGCCTGAGCAAATTAAGGGGAAATGCACGTAAGCCTAAAGGAAATGATGATTGAACTACAAAATAAATTACGAATAGAGTAATAAATATCGAATGGGCTATTGTTATGGGTTACATAAACAACAAGAATCCCAATAATCTTAATACCAGAAAGCAGAAAGTTAATGAGCCATCCATCATATTTAGAACCGACTGATTTTTTACTTAGAAAGAGAAGTGAGGATCCAACTTGTTGCTGTGTATTTCAAAAAGCTGTTTAAAATTATCCATGGCCAATCTTATACACTCTTCAATCACCTTAGGACATTGTTCTCGGACTTCTGAAACAGACCTTCTTAGCCTATTTTCCGGATCACTGTTAATTAAGTACTTGGCCAAAGTTATTCCCCTGAAACATTACAACACAATTTTCAAGCACATATTATGAACATTAAAAAATAGTTTTTTTTTTGTGTTCATACCTGGCGCTAAATCCTCCTTTCTTGATGGATTTATGAGCAGAAAATTGTTGTCTGAAACAGCATTCATACAAAGTTGAGGATCCTTTGCAAATGAGAAAAGCATATCAGGTGCATATCTCCATTTATTGTCCTGATCTTTACTCACGAAGCTGTTTGAAGAAGCAGCATTTCCCTCTATTCCACATTGCTTGATAAAAGGAAGTTTCCCTTTATTACTATAAATCGACTCACCGGAAATATTACCCTCATTCGAGGATAATAGTGATTGTAGCTTCTGTACACCTTCTCCTTCAACTTGGCTTCTTTTCCTCTTCGGACATGCAATTTGCTCGTCTATAACCCTCTTGCAATCTTCATTGTTTGTAACATCATCATCGCTTTCAGTAAGATCAATGAGAATTTGACCCGTGCTATCAAAATCTTTTATCTCTTCTTTTCTGGCACATACTTTCTTCCTATACCTTGAAGCAGTTATACTTTTTTCCTTCTTTACCTTCTCCTTCTTCTTATCAACCAATTCTTCAATTAACATCGCCACTTTTTTTTCAATTGCGAGTTTTTCCCTCTCCAGCTCTTGAATTTTCTTATTATGTTCTGAAAAAATTATACTTCTCTCCTTCTCTACCTTCTCCTCAGCTTTCTTCTTCTCATCATTCAAATTATCGATTAACTTCGAATAACTTTCTTCCATTTTGAGTTTTTCTCTCTCCAAACCATTTATTTTCTCACTCAATTCTGAGAAAATTCTACTTTTATCTTTCTCTAAAACCAGAAGCATCTGATTCTTCTCCTCAACCATCTTTTTTTCATTATTCAGTTCCTCAGTTAAATTTACCGTTTTTTTTTCCATTTCAAGTTTGTCGCCCTCCAAAACTTTGACTTTTCCACTCAAATCTGCAACCATTTTGAGTTTTTCGCTCTCCAAACCATTTATTTTCTCACTAAAATCTAAGACAATTCTATATTTGTTCTCCTTTGCCTCCAGAAGCATCTGAGCATACTTTGCTGACTTCTCCTTCAACTCGTGGCATTCTTTTTTGCTCACCAGCAACTCCGATTCGTACTTCGATTTCTTAAGCTCGATTAAATCATGCTTTTCCTTTAACCTAAGGTTATCTCTCCGGAGCATTTCGAGCTCCACTTTTAACTCATTTTCACGGTTTATTAAAATCGCTTCCACTTCAGAACAGTCTGGAGGCTGGAAGGAGAGCCACATGTACTTAATCAGCTCCGGTACAGTTGATGTCGCCGTTATGGGTGGGACAACTTCCTTTGTGTTTGTACTCATTATAACGTTAAAGTGTAGAAAACTGAAGACCGGTGGATTTTCAGATCCAAGGAAATGGGACGACGTCGTAAGCTAAATGAGAGTAATGACAAATGTGACTAAGGGAGAAGAATGCCTTCACAGAAAAGGAGAGTGGGATATGTGAAAACTACGCGTGAAACAACAAGCAAATTATGTTGGGACAGAAAAGGGAAGTACAAAAGATTCGCCAATAGAATTTTTATATGAGAAAAATACAAATCGAGTTTTCAATATAAATCACAGTTACAAATAAAATCTTATTAAAGTGCCACACTAAATTTTCTGATTTGAATTTTTATCTTTTTACTTACCTCTGTTTTTTTATGAATACGAACCCATGTCGATTTTTATGTTTTTTAATTAATTTGTTATGTTTTTTATTAAGGCTTTTTTTTTTTTTAATTCCTAAATTTATTTTGGTTTGGATTTTTTATTTTTTACATTTTGTTCGTGATGGGAACAAACACATCTCGACCCAATAGCATGGTCAGAAATATAATCGTGATGGGTACGGACCTGGAGCGTTTTTGTAATGTTTTATTAGTTCTTGTATTTTTTGATCAAGTCCTTCATATGGGTACGGCCCCATATAGATAATTAGCTAGCTGGGTCCGGACCCAGCTCGACCAAAGCTACTGGGGCTGCACCCATTACACCCAAAACACCCAAAACAAAACGTATTAAATATACATCACATATTATTAACATACTGATCTTTTAACTACACAAAAAAATTGAAAACAACGGGCTGACCCCAACAGGACCAAAATACAACCTGGGGTTGGCCCCATTTACGTATAACATTAAAAAAAACCAAAACCCATCACGAACAACTGGAGCGACGAACTCGATCAGAAGACGTTCGACACCTGAACACAGAGAGTGGGGTGAAGATGCTGGAGATGAACCGACTTGGGGCTGTTCCCATCAGGCACAGATCCAGCGAGGGGCTTTGCCAGTAGATCTGATGGATCCATGAACTGGAGGCGGCGAGGGAATGGGCCACGAACTGGATCTCACGGCGACAGCGGGGTGCCTTCGTTGTCTTGGAGGTTGTGGGTTTATTTAGAGAGGAAAGATGAAGAAGTGGGAGATCAGATGGGTAGTGGTGAGGTGAGATCTAGGCACGAATTCCTGGTTCGAATGGCGCTCTGATGTCTCCCTATTTGTTCTAATTATTAGCCCTTAGGAGACATCATTTTAGGTGAATATTTGACGTATTTGATAGACTTTATGCTTATTTCGTCATATTACACTTTCTCCCCTTGGAAATAGACTAATTGCATTTTTAGAGCTTTTGTGCGTTAATTTGATTATTTTTAGTGCAAAATTAGTAGGTTCTTGAATTTCATGAAAGACCAATACAAGGAGGAGAAGTGAGAATTAAAGTCTTAAGAGTATTTTAGTGTGTTAGGAAGTATTTTATTCGAGTTTCTAATTTTAGAGTGCACTTTCTTATTTCTAGTCTTGATTTAATGATTTATTAATTTTTAAAGCATATGCGTTTTAATTATTTATTTAATGTGAAGCTTTAAAAGATATATGGTAATTAATTAGAGACCAAGACAAGTCTAAGAAGTAAAGGAAAGAAGATATACATGGAAATAAGAAGATTAAGGAAGGATATATGCAAAAAAGGAAAAGATAAAGCTGCAAAATAAATCTGAAATTCCAGCCACGTTCTAAAGACGAGCTCATAACTTAATATTGGCTAGGAATTTGGGAGAATGGTCTGGACCAGTGGAAAGGGCTTTCCGAAACAAGCGGTTTTGACTATTTGAATGCGTCAAACGGATAAGTATTGAAGGAGATATGACCAAAACAATCAGCATCAGAATCTTACCTTTCCTAGATATTAGGGTTACAAATTTAAGAGTTCTTGCCTTGTCTTCTACTCCAAGTAAAAACGAATTAGGGCTTCCTAGCACCTATAAATACACCCCTTAGACCTCATAATTCAGTACCTCTCATATATTATTCAATTTACAACATCCTTAGAGAGAGAGTCAAAGACTTCAAGAGCAAGAAGGCAGATGAGAAGCTCTGTTCTTCCACAAAAGTCATCAAAACCTTAGGTTATCAATTTATTTTCTATAATTAAATATGATGTCTTTCTATTTAGTTTTAGTCTTTAATATTGCTATGAGCTAAACTTTTATATACTTGAGAATCACAATAAAATGATGAACCTTAATTAATTATTTCTATGTTTTGAATTTGGGATTGTTTAGATTTAAATTGAATTAGGTATTTGATATTGGATATTACTTTGTTCTTATTTACTAATTCTTTTCCGCGCAACTAGAATTAGGTTTTAGTATTTGGGCTATTCACTTTAGTGGTGAAGTGATCATCCGACAGGGGGGTTTGAATACAGACTTAGGTAATACTAGTGGTCCTTTGTGTGTTCTAAAATAAATGCAATAAGGAAAAGAGAACCACAACTGCAAGTGTACAGTTGTCCCAAGTAATATATGTGATAATACAGATTCGTTCTCAGGGACGCATTGGTTGACTCTAATGCTTATCAGATAGTGGTTAATTGCACGTAAAGCAAGTAAATGATCTTAAGATTGTTTGTTTGGTTTTCTATAACTAAGACAATAAATTAAAATACTAGAGTAATGCAAAGATTAAACTAGACGCAAGAAAAGAAAGTAGTTCACGCAAGGTATGAAGGGCAGTACTTGCGAGACGCAAGGATTTCACCTAATTATCATTCATTTCATGTAATGTTTAAGGGACAAATCGGTAAATATGTAATGGTCGGGATTCGGATTTCTCCTTACCCCCGTCAGGGTAGACTAAGGAGCTACTCTTAGGTGCTACAAACCCCGTCAGGGTGATTATAGTCCACCTTCAAGTGTTTAAGTCTATTTATACCCAATTGGACATAGGATTAATTAATCTCGTCAAACTCTATAATTTCTATCCTACATTCATTAATTAGGTCCGTATCTAAACCCCCCATTCAAGGCGATCCATACGCCACTATATGGAATAGCGTAGATACTAAGTCCTATGATTGGTTAATTACGTCAATAATAGTAAATAAAAGCAAACTAATGAAAAATACAATTTACCCAATTTAATTTCAATTATAATAATCCCAAATCCAAACACATGAAACGAAATCGAATTGGGTTTAACCCATTATGCGTTCTCAAGCACTTATTAAGTTTAGCTCATATTAATTAAAAATACGGAAACTAAGGAAATAAATAAGTTCGTCATGTTTTACAGAATAAAATAAAAGAACCAAATTACGGAGTTGAATTGGCTGAGAATTGAAGATATAGACAGTCTCCAGCTCTTGGCTTCTTCTCTTCCTTGCTCTAGCTTCTTCTCTGGTGTTCTGACTTCTCTCTTTTCTTAAGCGTATGAATTGTCTCTTAATGGTGTGTAAAAATAAGAGTCTAAAGCCTATTTATAATGTGAAATTCGGACTAGGGCATTTCTTAAAGATTAAATGAAATTTAGAAAAGCCCAAGTCCATTAATTAAGCCCAAATTCTGTAACTGCTGCACCACCTTCACTAAATAAGCTCTAACCTGCTCGTTTCAACTCGGATTGACCCCATTCCAGTTGATAAATCTCCGTAACTCAATGGGGAACAATTTTTCTTCACAAGTCAGAGGCTAAATCCACTCTTAGATGGCTCGAAATCAGCAATCTTTATCAAATTTGCAGATTTGCAACTTGAAATTATCAATTCTTTCGGGATATTTCTTCTTGCTTTGACTTCATTACACGATCTTTGACTTTATTCTTTAGTTCCTCTCCTAGCTAGTATTCAGAACCTACAACTTTTCACTCAAAACAAACCATATTACGCGCAAAAGTTTAATAAATGAAAAATACTAGAATTAAAAGAGGAAAATCGATTTATTGCATATTAACACCAAAAGACTATCTAAATAGTCGAATAAACACAAAAAATGATGTCTCCCAAGGGCATAAAATTAGAACATTTAGGGAGACATCAAGACCCCCAACTCAAACCTTTGTCGTCCCGACAAAGCAAAACTAAAAACAAGGGGAATGAAGTAGATGCAAGAGAAAATAGAAGCTAGTAAATACACCTAAAGAAATTCTTAAAATAAATCTCATATAGCCAACATTAAGAACTAACATACACATACACTAATCATGCAACATCAAACACAAATAACTTCAATCATAAAATTAACTTTGCAATGCTAGAAGGTTACACTTGTACTTATCTCAATATGATGGCTATAGTTTGTTCCTCGATCCTTACTCGCTTTGAACGCTCCACTTAGTATACTCCCTATTAACTTAATATGCACCTAGGAATCACGAGGACTTTACGGTTATAGCGTAGGCTTAGGGACGGTGTGGTATGTATATTTGGTAAATTTGAAGTGAGCTTTTGGCTCTCTCCTCACTTACCATCAACAACTGTCCACGAGCTTGAGTTTACACATATAATGTTCTCACTCAACCCATTTGACGCGCTAATGTTGCGTCCCCAAATTAACCCAATTAATCTAAGATGTTTTTTCAAAATATTCCACTTCGCCGGTTATTTTATTCTTTCTTTCTTTTTATTTTCTTTTTCATTTCTTGTCTTTTTTTTCATTCCAATCCCGGCAAAGGGTTACAAATAATAATATCATCTGAATTTTTGTGCCTCACTACAAACACATATAATCCCCTCCCAATGTAATTTCCCAAATATGGACCCTCCACCCCAAACTCAAGCTCGAGACAGGTCTCAGGATTGTGATTCAAGTGCGGGTCATTTGGTCATGCCTAATAATCTAAGGGGATATGGGCTTGTATCGTGGCTACAAACGAAAAGGCTTAAGGCTCAAAATTGGGCTAAGACGGATAAAATTAATATAAGGGATAGCAGGCTAAAAAGGCTTCAAATGGCTAACAAAGAACTGCCCCTATCATTTTCCTAGTTACATGGTTCGTCTCTAGTTCATATCTAAGTGGGTTCTCTACTAATTTAGATCTCACGTTCTACAAACCAAACATTTTCCTTAAGTACAAGCTTACTTCTTTTGCATTGTTTGTTAATTTTTCCTATTCATTATCTATGTTTGCATGCAATTAAAGCGCGTTTTATGTTATTCCCTAAACTCCACTATTTACTATCATAGATTCATCAAAAGTATGCTTAAAAGGGACATTTAAAAACTTCTACAGTCAAATGCATCTCCTAATTATTTTATTGAAAGCAATTAAAAACAAATAACACATAAAAACTGGGATGAGGCAACGAACCCCACCCCAAACTCAAAAATGAGTCGTGTCCCCACGACTCAAAAAGACGCAAAGCAATTAAAATAATCTACACTAAACGCAAAAGGGATAGAAAACGTAGCTTAACCAGCGCGTGGCTGGTCATCGGTGTTGCGTCCATGGACTTTATCCTTTGTAAGTAAACCATAGGTGGCGTGTTGAATGGTACTCACCCCAAGTAACATGTTTCGGATAAGGTCCAGCTCTTTTGTAACGTTCCCTAAAGTAGCAATCCTCTTCACTGGATTCTCTTCCAACACATTAATTTTCGATTCCAACTCGTTATCGGTTTGTACCTTCTTCTTTGGAGGAGGAGCTCTAGGAGTCCTTACAGCTTGTGTGGCTTCGTCATGGGCATTCTGAATCGAGATTAAAGATATATGTTCCCCAACTATGGAAGGTTCAGCTTCTTCACACCTGCGCGGAATTTTAGCGTCTAGACACAAGGTAGTGATGGTACAAGGAAATTTAAGCTTCTGCTGAGTAGTAGGAGCTTTCTCGAATTCCATAATATTGTCATAAAGCACACGAGACACATCCATATGTTTATTCTCAACAATACACTTGATGAATATAATATGATCCTTTTTCAATTCCGAAGTGTGTGTTATACCAAAGAAGGTAGGGACTATGAAACGGGACCAAACCTTAGCACAAGGCAACACATTGTTGATATAAATCTGTCCATGATAACGCTCTCCTGTTGGAATTGGGCGAGTCCCAGGAATAAGCACTTTTCCCCAAAGAGATTCGAAATTGAATGAAGGATCGGTGAGGGTTTCTTGGAAAGGATAAGGGCCAGTGAAGTTGGGCAATTTCAATGATTGTCGAATAAGCTCAGCAGAGAGAGGTATTACCTTTTTACGTACAATAATGGCTTCTTTTGAAAAAGCTAGTCCCTCGTAAAAATCACGCACCAAGGTCGGAATATATTCAAGTTTTCTTTATCTCAACTCTTTCCACCCAAACTTGTCACAAGTAGTAGCATAATCCTTAAAAGCACTATTCAAAATACCCTTTGGAAGACCCTTCTCAACACCAAATTTCAAGTAATTAATTATGTCACGAACCTGATCATTCCAAGTCATGGAAACTCTCTTTGGTTTCTGAGCAAACATCTTTCTTCTTGTGGATCTTTGTTCTTGAACGGGTGCTTGCGGAGTTTCTTCTTCAGAGTCTTCCTCACTCTCTGGTTCATCAATTAGTCTACTTTTCTTAGGATTAGCCTTAATCGGATTCTATTTCCTTTTCGGAGCAGCTGGGATTTCTTCAGTATTGCGTTTGGAACGTGAATCAGGAATCTCAATTGCTTGTTCTGGACTAGTACCAATAGTGTTTCTGTTTCTTGGAAAGTTCCTTCGATAAGTACACATGGAATAGGTTCTGTTATCATCTCTTTTCACCCCAAACTCAAAACTTCAAATAGTGAAAAGCTAGAGAAAAGCTTAGAACTTTGATGTTTTGAGGCTTAAAACTTGAAGAATATGGTGGAATATGATATGGTAGAGGCTAATTGATGTGAATTAGGAAGAAATTAGGTTTAATTTGATATTAGGACGAAGAAAAATCTTGGAGAAAAGTGGGAATTTGATTGTGTTTTGGGGAGGATATGAGTTGATTGTGTGTTTTTGTGATGAAAGAAGGCTTGATTTGATGATTATATAGTGTTTAGTTGATGATTTTCGGAGTAGGTGGAGCCTAGGATTCGGAATAAGAGGTTGGCTTGGGAAAAAAGCTAAATAAAGTAGGGTTTTAACCCTTAAAACCGCCACTCGCAACAGCGAACCGGCTAGCCTGCTAGCCGGTCGCTGTGTCGGCGCAAAATTAATTTCCAAAAACGTTTTTTTTTTACCTCAGACGCAAGCCTTCTTGCGTCATACGTGACACACTAACCATAGAATCCTGTCTTCATTGACCGGCAAGCCGGTAAGCCACCGACATACCGGTGGTGTCTCGTTGGCGCAACCTCAGATGCAGCACGTTGCGTCATACTCGACATGCGGTCAGAACTTTTCCCCTTCGCTTGTCGGCAAGCCGGCCAGCCACCGGTATGCCGGTAGTGTCTCGCTGGCGCAAACGTGGACGCTACGTCATGCGTCAAACTTGACGCACTAGTCAGAGTTTGGGGGTGGTCTTCAGCGCGTTTGACCGGCTTGCCGGTCAACCACCGGCTTGCCAGCGAGCGCAGTCTTCGAACTCCAGTTTTTTTCGTTTTTTCATCATTTCGACCCCAAACTCATGACCTTTTTACCCCTGAAATCATCAAAAACAACTACCCTTCCTTATTTCTTAATAATAAACACTAAATTAACGAAATTTATCTACTATACACTATGAAAATTAAAAGACTCAAGCTAATATACAATGAATTGGCTTTTGTTTAACGTCGTTAAGCTCAACGGGGTACCTCATGCTTCTAAGGATCTTCGAGGAGATACGTGATCTCCCCGGGATATGGATCTTCCAAGCGATTGGTGTCTTCACCTCCATGGTATATTTTTAATCTATGACCGTTCACCATGAAGGTACGGTTCTCAAGCGGATGTTCTATTTCAATTGCCCCATGAGGTGTAACCTTGGTCACAATATAAGGACCCGACCACTTCGATCTTAATTTACCCGGATAATTGCTGAACTTTGAGTTATACTTCAATACTTTCTGTCCCACTACAAAGTTCTTTTCACGAATACGATTATCATGCCACCTCTTAGTGTTTTCTTCGTAAAGCTTAGCATTTTCATAAGCATGTAATCAGAATTCATCAAGTTCATTAAGTTTCATCATTCGATTCTGACCGGCTAAAGTAGGATCTAAGTTTAACTGCACAATAGCCCAATATGCACCCATTTCAAGCTCAAGTGGTAAGTGACAAGCCTTACCATAAACCATTCGATACGGGGATGCACCAACTGGAGTTTTGAACGCAGTACGATAAGCCCATGATGCATCGTCTAACTTCATTGACCAATCTTTTCTCGTAGGACCAACAGTCTTCTCTAAAATAGATTTCACCTCACGGTTTGAGACTTCAGCTTGACCATTGGCTTGTGGATGATAAGAGGTAGATACACGATGTCTTACTCCATACTTCTCTAAAACTGTCTACAAGTATTTATTCACGAAATGAGAACCTCCATCGCTAATAATTAATCTCGGTGTACCATGTCTAGTGAAGATGTGTGATTTCAGAAACTTAATCACTACTCGTGAATCGTTAGTTGGTAGAGCAATGGCCTCTACCCATTTAGACACGTAATCAACAACTAATAAGATGTAAAGGTTTCCATTAGAAGGAACAAACGGACCCATAAAATCTATACCCCATACATCGAATATCTCTACTTCAAGAACATTATTACGTGGCATCTCATCCCTCTTGGATATATTTCCCGTAAAATGACATCTTTCACACCTCTTAACATATTCATGACAATCTTTCATTATTGAAGGCCGGTAAAAACCTGATTGTAATACCTTAGCAGCAGTTCGATCTCCTTTGAAATGTCCTCCATAAGGTGAGTCATGACAATCAGCTATAATCTCTTCAGTTTCTATCTTAGGTATACATATTCTCACCATTTGATCAGCACATACCTTGTAGAGGAAAGGATCCTCTCAAAAGAATTGTCTAGCGCGGTGAGCTAATCTTTTTCTTTCTTGATAAGTAGAACCTTCAGGAAATGAACCACTTACAATTAAACTCAAGTTTAATATCTCACCATTTAGTTTAATATGTTTACAATTAAACAATAAAATAGATATAAAGAAACTTATCAAACTTGACACTAATACATCTTAACAGTCAAGTTTTGCAACATTTGTGAGCTTGTGAGCTTAAACATGTTGATTTTGATTTGTCATGCGGAAATGCTTATTCGATTGAAATAGAGTACGAAAAAGTCCCTGTGCAATGCGCTAAATGTAAAGCGATTGGACATGAATATTACAGAGGGGTTTAAGCGTAATGAATCAGATAATAGGAGTTTCGGAGATGATCAGAACAATCTTGGGGTCGTGAATTTGGATGATTTAAATTGGAGGGCTTCTTCTGCAAATTCCGAAAGTTTAGGGGCTGATATGGAGGCGGTAAATTTACTTGCAGCTGCTTCAAATTTGATTAAAGGGCCCGTGGGTATTAGTCCTAATAATTCAGAGGTCAGTATTAAATATGATGGTTAAGGGTGCAAAATAATTCTGTTAAAAAAGCTTCAGGGGCCATTTCGGATTTCCCTAAAAATTCAGGGACCAATCTGTACTTTTCTGAAACTTCAGGGTAATTCCGAAATTAACAGAAAATTCTGGGTCCAATGCAATATTACCTACAACTCTAGGGGAAAATTCAAATTTACCAGCTACTGAAGGGGAAATTTCTAAGCTTCCTTATACCTCAGGGACTTACTTGAAAAATTTGGAATCTTTGGGGTCTGTTTGCAATTGCAAAATTCTGCAGGGTTCATTTCAAAAACTCTAGTTTCTTCAGGGGCTATTCTGCAATCTTTGGAAAATAAGGGGACTTCAAAGGCAAACAAAAACACAACAGCTTCTAAATTTCTTGTTAATAATTCTGCAGCAGATTTGAGTTACAATATGCCAGCTACTGTGAATGCAAAATCAAACAGTACAACCCCTATTCTGATCTCTAAAAAACCTTTAGCTGCTGCTAATAATTCAAAGGAAATCGATGTGCTTTTATTTAAAGATATAGCTGCTGCAAATCAACCTAAGGTAGGCCTTAAAAAACACAGTATTTACACCGAAAGAATTTCGGGACAAAAGCTTTTGATTGGCGAATTTCGTTCCGAAAATACTAGCTCGGAGGAGCCTATTTCAAACCCGAATTACATCCAATTTACATGCGATGATACCGGTTCTTGGACGCCAACTTTAGCTTTGGAAATTCAACATGACACACACCTCACCGGTGATGATTAGTACAACCACAAACTCGAGGGATCGATATAAAATGAGGGATTATGCGACTTTGCACTCCAAAGAAATTAATTAGTTTATGATTCTCAATCCCCTTATTTGTGTACCTATCTTTTTAGATCCTCAGTATTTGTAAAATGGCACTTAGGTCTATTCAAACTTTGAAAAATTTCACCTAAGTCCTTCAACTTTATAAAAATTGTATTTTTAACCCTTTAAATGTGCCCCATGTTTCTTTTTGTCGTTGATAAAGAGGGAGAAAGATCAAAAGATATTCAATCATATTTTTTAGAGATTATTACCCAAAGGGTCTTGAAAAGACCACCTCGTGACCTAAGGAGATCGGCTCTATAGTCTCTTCTTACTAAAGGCCACAAACTAAATTTAACACTATAGCCTAATTTCCCAATTACTTTCCTACCCTTTTTTATTCTCTATATATACTAAATATTATCATAATATCTTTTAAATCCTAAATTACATTTTCAGAAATATTTCTCTCTCTCTTTCTACCTCTCTCCTCACCTCTTACAATCAACGCCTCTTTTCTCCACTCCATAATATTCCTTCTTTCCATTGCTTCACTTGAAGCACGCAGCCACCAAGCAACCGAAGAAGCCAGCACGGAGAAGAAGACCGTTGGCATGAACTTCGATGAATACCGCAGTGAAGGTGGAGATTTGACCGATCCGAAATAGAGTTTCGATCTAGGGTTCCGCCATGGAAGGAAGAAATTGATCTGCTGCACAATAATCTCTAAGATCGAATTTGAATGCCATGGATAAACGAAGTTGTTTTTGTGCTTATATTTGTGAAGAAGAAGCTTGGATCTCCGGTAGCAAGTCGATTCGAGATGTTCAGCAAGTTTATGTAGCAGATTTGTTCTTGCTTCGTGTTTATGTTTATTTTTTTGGTCTTTTGCGCTCAGAACTTTTGCGCTCAGAACTTTTGCGCTCGGAACTTTTGCGCTCAGAACTTTTGCACACAGAACTTTTTGCGCTCAACACTGTTGGCGATTAAAAATCTGGCGTTAATGAAACTTTTGCACTCAGACGCAGAACTTTTGCACTCAGACTCAGAACTTTTGCGCTCAACACTGTTGGCGATTAAAAATCTGGCGTTAATGGAACTTTTGCACTCAGACTCAGAACTTTTGCACTCAGACTCAGAACTTTTGCACTCAGACTCAGAACTTTTGCGCTCGACACTGTTGGCGATTAAAAATCTGGCGTTAATGGAACTTTTGCACTCAGACTCAGAACTTTTGCACTCAGACTCAGAATTTTTGCACTCAGACTCAGAACTTTTTTCCAGACTCAGAACTATTTTCCAGACTCAGAACTTTTTTCCACGCTCAGAACTTTTTCCGGCGGTGGCCGGAGGCGGCCGACGATGATCAGTGGTTGTGGTCGGAGCTGGAAAATATTTGATAATTAATGAAAGAGGAGAGAGAGAAAAAATGATAAAGGAGGAGAGAGATTAATGGTAATGGAGGAGAGAGGGTAATGGTAGTGGAGGAGAGAGAAATAATCTATTTTTTTGTCTTATATGCACTAGAAGGGTAGTTATGACATTGGACATTTTATTGGCCTCTAAGAAGGAGAGAGGAATTGACTAGCTCCTAAGTGGCACATTGATTTTTTTCAAGTCTCCTTGGGTAATTGACCATATCTTTTAACCCCGTAAAGTATCTTAGAAACAAAAATTTGCAATTGTCTTATGCCTTGAGTAAAAGAGAGTTTTTTTTAGAAAAATTAAAAATGCTTTTACGAAAATATTTCAAAACCCTTGTTATTTCAAAAATTATTTTATGCATTGAGAAAGGGGATGTTCTCCATTTACCGGTCATTTACTCGTTTAAATTGTCTAAAATCATTTTTAAAATAAAAAATTGTTTAAAACACTTTTTCGACAAACTTGTGTATTTTGATTTGTCAAACATAAAAAGTAGGAGATTGTTGGCCAAATCGGTTTTGAACATCACCGAAATAGTGCATTACACCCTAACTAAATAGCTTTTCTCTATGATTTAAATATTATTTTTCAAGGTTTATATAGTAGTCGGACCGGCATACCAGTGAAGAGAGTCGTTGCCCAACGTCACATGCCACGTCAAATCCAACCGTTGGACTAGAGGACAACCCGGACCGCCATACTGCTTAGAGGACCGACATACCGGCCAGAGTCAGAAAGTTTGCTATAAAATGGGATTTTATGCTATGCAATGATTCACCTCTTACCGTATCAATTATAATCATTCTTATGCATCCATTAGAGGTCTCAAGCAATCAAAGTCATCAATCCAAACTTGATCAATCGACTTGTCTAATCTACTCAATCAAGGAGTTAATTCAAGAAGCTTAATTTTCTATCTACTCAAGAGGAGTTTCATGCTTAAAGTTATATCTATTCTTTAGGAAATTGTTTAGCAAAGTTATTCCACCACTTAAACACTTTGTATTTATCCTCTTAAGTGTAGTCTTTGTAATAGATAGATTAAGAGAGAGTTTAAGTATAAGGAGTATACTCGGTTTCCTTGTGTTGCGATATCATAAGAGTTTACTTCATGGTATCGAAGTGGTTGTAAGGGTATTGTGTTCTCAACCCGGTTAAGTGAGACACGAGAGTTTAGTTAAGAAGTTTTGAAATCCTAAGGTGGCATCCTTAGGTAGTGGATGTAGGGATAAGCGAACCACAATACATCGTTGTGTACTTTCCATCCCTTATATCTTTACTTATCGTTTATTGATTGCTTGCCTTTTCAATTATATCAAACCTAGTCACCCTATTGCATGATCCCTTAGAGTTTGATATATATTGACTTAAAAGTTTTTCCATAAACTTATAATTGTCCAAAAGATTTCTAATTAGGCATTAATTGTATTAGTAATCCTATTCACCCCTATAGGATTTTTAATTAGGCGTTAATCGTATTGCATTTTAGTCCCTACACTCTAGTTATTTGGATTTTAGTCCCTCAAATTTCAAAAATTACATTATAGTGCTCTAAATTGGACTATGTACTCTTTCAAAATCAATCTTTTTATTTTAGTCCATACACTTTGAAAATTTCCACTTTAGTCCCTAGGATTTTATAAAATCGCACTTTAGTCCCTAGAATTTTATAAAATTGCACTTTGGTCCCTCAAACGCTTTATTTTTTACCTTTAAGTCCCTTTCTTTATTGAAAATGATTTTAAATCCCCTTATTTGTGAACCTATCTTTTTAGATCCTTAGTATTTGTAAAATGGCACTTAGGTCCCTCAAACTTTGAAAAAGTTCACCTAAGTCCTTCAACGTCCCGTGTTTCTTTTTGTTGTTGACAAAGGGGGAGAAAGGTCAAATATAGTCAATCATATTTTTTAAACCTTCTTAAAGTATCTTTGAAACACAACTTTTCAATTATCTTATGCCTTGAGTAAGGGGGGGGGGGGGGGGTGTTCTTTTAGAAAATTTAAATATGTTTTTACAAAAATATTTCAAAACCCTTGTTATTTCAAAAATTATTTTATGCATAGATAAAGGGGAAGTTCTCCATCTACCGGTCATTTACTCGGTTAAATTGTCTAAAATCATTTTTAAAATAAAAAATTGTTAAAAACTCTTTTTTGGCAAACTTTTGTATTTCATTTGTCAAACATAAAAAAGGGGGAGATTGTTGGCCGAACGTCCTTTTTAATCTTGTTTTAATATTTGTCAAATCATGTTTTAAACATCACCGAAATAGTGCATTACACTTGTCCTAACTAAATACCTTTTCTCCATGATTTAAACATTATTTTTCAAGGTTTATTTACTATCCAGACCGGCATACTGGAGCTAGGACCGGCATACCGGTGAAGAGAGTTGTTGACCAACGGTCACATGCCACGTCAAATCCAACTGTTGGACTAGAAGACAACCCGGACCAGCATACCGCCTAGAGGACCGACATACCATCCAGAGTTAGAAAGTTTGCTATAAAATGGGATTTTATGTTATGCAATGATTCCCCTATTACCAATACATTTTATACAAGCTTATACATTCACCTCTTTAGGCGTTCTTAGCAAATTTATAACAACCATTCAAACACTTGCTTTTATCCTCTTAGATCTTGTCTTTGTAATAGATAGATTAAGAGAGAGTTTGAGTATAGGGAGTATACTCGGTTTCCTTGTGCTGCGATAGCACAAGAGTTTGATTCGTGGTATCAAAGTGGTCGTAAATGTATTGTGTTCTCACCCCGGTTAAGAGAGACACAGGAGCTTAGTCAATAAGCTTTGAAATCCTAAGGTGGCATCCTTAGGTAGTGGTTGGAGGGATAACCGAATCACTATACATCATTGTGTAGTTTGTATCCCTTATCTTTTTACTTATCGTTTATTAATTGCTCGCCCTTTTAATTATATCAAACCTAGTCACCATGTTGCATGATCCCTTAGAGTTTGATATATATTGATTTAGAAGTTTTTCCTTAAACTTATAATTGTCCAAAAGATTTTTAATTAGGCATTAACCGTATTAGTAATCCTATTCACCCCCCTGTAGGACTTTCACACACCACTTTACTTCCTTGGTAACCGTTTTCGTTGAGGTAGAATCTCCCTTAATAGCTAGGTGATTTCTCGCCTTCCACACCCAATAAACGGTAGCTCCAAAACCATTTTTCAAACTCTTCTTCTCCAATTTTCTCTTGCTTTTGACTTCTTTAACCATTTCAAAGCACTAAGGAGCGTATTAATTTCCTTATCTATTCCTAGCCAAGACTTAACTTACTCCCAAATAGCCCTCACATAAGCACAATCAAAATAAAGGTGTTTATTTGACCATAAGTCTTCACCACAATGAGTACAAAGTGGATTCAGTTCCAAGTAAATCATGCGGTTTTAGTTTTCCATCCAAACAATAATCGCATGTTTAGGAATTACACACGAGTCCCAAATAATATTAGACCAAGTCTTCACAAAGCATAAAAATAATTACTCGTTACCTCATGATTTATCGGGTGCGCATTTCCCGAGGAGAACCACCAGGCCAAGATGTTTTCCCGACCTTCACCTTTGAAAGACCCATGTAATATCCTTTAACTCCCAAACATTCTTCAAGAGAGGAGAATCTCCCTTTTTGGGGGTGCCATTCCAATACTCCACAAGCTTGAAAATATTCCCCATGATTCCACCTAATCCAATGTGAGTCTTTTTTCTCCACAATTTTTTAAGCATTTTGAGAAGTAATGCTTTGTTCCAAGTTCCTAAGTCTTTCAACCCGAGGACACCTTCTTCTTTCGAAATGCAAATTTTGCTCCAACTAACTCGAGGTGGCTTTTTATCCCAATAAAAATTCCGGAAAATATTAATAATACGATCATGTACACCAATCAGAACTGAAAAAATAGTAAACCAAAAGCAAGGACCCCTCTAATTAATTCCAATCTTCCTGCAAAAGAAAGCGAAAAAGCTCTCCAAGATCTCACTTAACCTTCCAATCTGTCAAACAGAGGTTTATAATCCATTGAAAGAAAAACAGAAGAGACAAGTGAGACCCATAGATAACGAAAGGGTATGACACCTTTTCCCAACAGTATTGGCGTTAAACCATTCTCAATATCATCAAAATATATAAATTATGCAATTAGATTGATAAGTTCAAAAATTATTCTGTAAAATTGTAAGTATAGATTAAAACTCTGGGATAGTTTTCTGATTTCCACGTTCTGGGTATTGTTAGAAATTAGTTTTTCTCCATAAATTTATGAAAAAATGTTGGAAAATTATGAAGTTTTTATGATAAGTTCGAAATGCTGGTTTATTGAGAAGGTAAGCAAAGACTGAAACTTGGGTTTGATTTCTAAATTAGGTACTGGTAGAAATTAGTTTGTCCTAGTATTTGATGAAAAAGTTGGAAACATACGTAGATTTGATGCGGGTTTTTTTTTTTTTGAATTGATTTAGTTTTTTTTGATATTTCGAATAGGTATAAATATGTTATAACTTTTTTTTAGTATAAAAAATTATTAATAAAAATATACTAGGTTGATTAATAAAAATAATAATTTTTTCATTTTTTGAGGGGGCAAAAAATTGGACTTGGGTGTTACAATATTTGCTATTCTAAAACAATATCTCTATAATTATAATTATAATTATGAGTATATCATTATACTTCCTACGTCGGCCTAACAAACGGTTTCATTGGTTGGATTTTAGCCGGTTTTGAATAGGAACAGTTTGATTTTTGTTTGGCTCGTTTTAGGTTTTGGTTTGAAAAGTATAAATTACTAAAACCTAGCCTAACCTAAGGGTTTGTTTGGATGGAAGGATTGTGAAGAAGAGATTATATTAAAGGATTCTAATTAATTTAGGTTTAAGTTTGTTTTTTGTTTGTGCTTCTTGGTTAGTTGTTTTCCGGTTTTGCAACAGTGCTTCGAACTAATTTTCTAAAATACAAATTTGATGAAGTAATGACGAACAAAATCAATTTTCTTATGCAAAGTAGATGCAAGTAAATGCACAATCCTTTGAAACTCCACTTCATTACCTTTTTGAACTGCATGTTGATAATATAAAGAAGTATAAAGATCGTTATTTAACAACTTGAATCCACAGTATTTACAACTCATATGAACATACATTTGTTATTGTGGTAGGGCTAATGATGTCTCCTCATTTGTGATAGATTTATGTTAAGATGAGACATCATTTTTAGTGTTTTAGAAGTCAATAATGTCGATTTTCTTGAGTTTTAGTGCACTTTCCTATTTTGTGTCTTGATTTGTAGAAATAATGTTTTTAGAGCATATTGGGTTTAATTGTTTATTTAGTGTGTAGCTTTAAAGATAATTATGGAGTTTAATTAGAGTCCAAGTCAAAGACAACAACTTATGGAAGGAGATATGCATGGTAATTGGAGATAAGGAAAGAATTGCTAAAAAGATGGAAAAGGAAAAGCTGCCTAAATCTGGGATTCTGCAAAGATAGGCATTTTTACCTAATAAAGAGGCCGAATTTGGTAGATTACTCCTAAAGGGCCTAGATAATTCTGTTGCGATTCTTTTGGTATCTTGTGGAGCAAAAACGGACCAATAATAAAGAAGTTATGACCAAAACAACGCAGCAGTGTTTATCTTTATTTCCATACGAATTTGAGTTGGGCTAGAAGTCCATTACCTTAACTCTTCCTCAAGAAAACGAATTAGGTCTTCTAAACACCTATAAATACACCCTTATGTCACTTGTAAATCATCCTTGCCTCATAGTAATTAGTTCTTAAGGTTTTATTCTTCCAGTTTATTGTAGAGAGCAAGATGATGTCTTTTATTATTTCTTTTAGTTTATTTCCTTCAGGTATGAACTAAACCTCCCATAGCTTGGGTTTTTCATATGTATAATCTATGAATTCTAATTCTTCTATCTAAGTTTCTTTGGGAATTACATGTTTTAATCTGATATTAGCTTCTTACTTTATATTTGCTTATGTGTTTTGATTTAATGTCTTTCCTAGAACTGATCACTTTAGGATTGTTTTAAGAGTAGTTAGATGGTCACCTTGTAAGGGTGTTTAACTATTGAACCACCACATAACGTCTAGTGTCGATAGCAGTTCTGACAAAACATACTTCTAACTAGATAGTCATTAAGGTTTGTTTTAACCACAGTATCACCAAGACTTGCAGTATTTGCTTAGGGCCTTAGTGGCGTTTGATAACCCTATTTTAAATCACTTCTTGGTTGTGACGTAGCCCCCTTAGTCGCTCTCAAGGTCTAAGGTAGTGGAATTTAGAATCCTGACTAAGTATTACCAAGAGCTAATATTCTCCCTTATGAACTAGATCTATAGATAGAATTAGAAGGATTAGTGCATACTAGCAAAACCTAAGCTATACTTCTCATCTCATATTCTTAATCTTTTATTTTATTGTCTTTATTTTCTTAGTTTTAATTTAGTTTTAATTCATAAATTCGAAAAACCAAATATTTAATTTTCTGTTTTCTAGTTATTTACTTTTACTCGTTATCTGTTCCTACGCGTTTAACACACTTAAGTCCCTGAGAACGAACTCTACTTATCATTAAAACTTGCATACGTCCTGTAATACTTGCAGTACTGTGCCTGTCTAGGGTGAGAGTGCATAGTTTGCCATACTTAAATTGATCTTATTTTTATCACACCCTAGGCGACACCAAGTTTTTGGCGCCGCTGCCGGGGACTTGTGTCTCGTTAGCGTGTGGGTATTTAATTTCGAGTTTTAGTTTTTAATTAGTTTTTACTTTTCAGTTTTTAGTCTAGTTTTAGTTTTTATTTTTCCAGATTTACGCTTGTGGTTTGCTTTAGTCTTTTTCAGGTTTCACAGTGTTTAATTCTTGGCCTCCCTTACCGGAGCCTGAGAGGAGCTTCAGAGCTTATAACAAACGAATTCGTGAGGAAAGAGCCTTGAGAAGAACTATGGCAGACATTCAAGACAATGATCCGGAGTTAGTTTACTTTGCACCAGGAGGACCTCCTGCGTTTGTTCCACCTGGTGTACAACTGCCAGTAGGAGAAGGTAATGGGCAGAATAATCAACAAAACCGAGTTGAACAAGATCTACCTGGCCTTAACATACCATTCCATGTTCAACCCATCGGTTACCGCCCTCCTGAGATTCCGAATATCAAATTTAGACCCGATCCGGGTATGCTTAGTCAATTTCAAAGTTTCGGACTCTATACTGGTACTGCAATTCAAGATCCGGTAAAAGCGATTCAGAAGTTTATGCAGATTTGTGATGCCTATATTACTCCTGGCATTACACGCGAGCAACTGTACTGTCATATGTTTTCGTTTTTCTTGACCGGAAGAGCTAGCGATTGGCTAGAAAGACAACCACATGGAACCATTCACTCTTGGAGAGAACTTCAAGCCGCATTCTTTAACCGATTTTATCCGAAGAGCATAAGACTTAAAGATCAAACCGAGCTTGCAAGATTTTCTCAAGAAGATGGAGAAACAGTGGGAGAAGCATGGACAAGGTTTCAACAAAAATTAGCCAGATGCCCGCTCCATGGTTACACACCTGCTCTACAACTTGCTATATTCTATGAAGGACTTACTGAAAGAGGTAGAGAAAAGGTGGATAACATTGGAAAGGGTAATTTTGTGTCCATTAATCACAATGAAGCTTCCGAGGTGTTAGAAAATATTATGGAACAGGAAAGAAGTTGTCCTTCAACGCGAACTTCTGCTACAAAGACCCGAGGAACACTTCGTTTAGATGCAGAAACTGCGAATTCAGCTCAAATATCCGCTTTAGAAAATCAAATCAAGGAGCTGAAAATCGCGATGGAGAAGAATTTAGCTGCTACAAAGGTAGTTCAAGAAGCACAAGGTTGTCAACAATGTGGAGTTAACGATCATTCATGGGAAGAGTGCGAATCAAATCCGCAATCTGTTTACTTCATATCCAACCGATGGGGCAACCGCAACCATCCGGGTATGCAGTATTCAAATCCACAAGGGGCCGCTAATCCTGGTCAATATCAATCGCGACCCCAGAACAACTCTTACCAACAGAGAGGTCAGTACCAAAACCAATATCAGAATCGACCTGCTCCTCCACAACAACCTGCTCAAGACGCCTATACCGATACTTTAGATCAAAAAGCTTTACCTCAGTATCCGCAAGAAGGATCTATGGACAATACACAGATAGTACAAGCTCTAGACCGATTGAACACAACTGTAAACGCTCAAGAGGAAAAAGTCCGAGGACACGATGCCATACTTCAGATGCTAAGTACTCAATTAGACCAAATAAACAAGCATCTAAAAGAACAAAAGGAAGTAAAGGCAATCGAAGGAGGTGAAAACAATGTTGGGTTCGAAGCTTGCAAGGCTATATGCCTTGAAATCGAAAAAGAAAAGGAGGAAGCACCACATGCTGCCATTAGTGCCGTGGAAGTTCCCAGTATTGAAGAAGAACCAACCGAGTCTAACCCCGAGGAGTCCGACTGTCTAGATGTTTATCATTTGGAAAGCGATGAAGAAAGAGACGAGTTCATAGAGCTACTGAGAAAGGTGCAAGAGGAGATGCGATCGATGGTAGAGTATGCAGCGGAGTTAGCGAGAGAGAAAGAGGAAGAAGCCTCAAAAGAAGAATCGAAAGAAGATGAAGTGGCACCTGCTGTGCTAGAGGAGAAAGAAGAAGAGAAGGTGGAATCGCCACCTAGTGTTCAACCAGTGTCATCAACTATTCCTGATACAAATCCTAAAGATGACACTGCTCTCAAGACATTTGTAGAGGCGTACCAACCTGAAAATATCAACGCCCAAATGCTTGAGATTGCGAAGAGAGGACTTACACCGCAACAAGTTTTTACGCAAGTTATTCCTGATAAAGAAGCGAGTGTAGAGATCCCAAAAGAGAACCTGAGGGTTTCGAGAAGAAGTGAGAAAGAGCTACCTACTAAGCTTAAAGATCTGGGAAGTTTCAACCTTCCTATTCAATTACATGGTAGGCTCAAGGTGAAAGAGATGTACGATGTGGGTTCTGGTGTGAATCTTATGCCTAAGTCCGTGTTCGAGAGACTTGGACTTCAAAAATCAGAGAAAACTCCAGTGAAGTTGCAGTTTGCTGACAACTCAGTTAAAAGGACATGGGGAACAGTGGAGGACGTCTTAGTCCGTGCAGGTAATATCGCCATCCCTACTGACTTTGTTATTCTTGAGTTTGATGCAGATAAGCAGGTTCCGATCATACTTGGACGGCCCTTCATGGCCACAAGTCAAAGTGTGATCAACTTCCAAGATGGGACCATCACCCTTCATGCTAAAAATGTATCCGAGACCTTCTATGTCTTGGGTAAAAAACCAAGGAAGTTGGATCCCAATGTGCCTATCATCCACAGCCTTTCACATCACAAAGTCCCTCCTGAAGAAATTCACTTAAAACCTGTGGATACTGAGCCAAACATTGAGTTTGGGGTTGGCCATGAAGTCCTATGGAAAGCCCATAAACGCGAAAACAGGCCACGAAGTTTCAAAGACTCGTGGATGGGACCATTCATTGTCACTAAGGTTGTTTCAGCCAAGGTGATAGAAATTCGCCCCAAAACTGGGGTCAAGCGCAGATTAGTTGACGTTCATAGCCTTACTCGCTGTTGGGGAGGCTATATTCGCAAATCTTGACAGAGGTAACACGTCTAACTTTGAAAGACGTTAAACAAAAGTGCTGTTCGGGAGACAACCCGAAGTTTTTTTATGTTTTCATGTCGTTTACATTCTTAGTTTAAGTTTATTTTAGTTGTTTTTAGTTGATAATGCATATTTGAGAAAGGTATTAGTGTTTTTGGTGTGTAGGAATCGGAGAAATCAAGTTAGGGAACGCGAGGAAAATTTTTGGAGCGCAAGAAAGCACCCCGCGGACTACCCTCACGGCCTACCCCATGGTCCGCAGGAATGGTCCGCGAGGTCAAAACCCGTACCACGGGTTGCTACCGCGGGTTTGATCCAGAAACAAGAAAAAATTCCACGGACTACCCCGCGGTGCACCGCGCCATGGTCCGCGCCCCAAAAACCCGTACCACGGGGTGAGTACCACGGGTATTTTGATGGAGTTGACAACAGAAGCCGCGGTGTACCCTCCGGTACACCGGACCCTAGTCCGCGAGCCAAAAACCCGTACCACGGGGTCCTACCACGGGTTTAGGTCAGTGAGCAAAAATTTTCGAGCATCAGATGTCACGGACTACCCTGCGGTGCACCCCATGGTCCGCAGGGGTAGTCCGCAGCGCCGCCAGAGGAGAGAGAAAGTTACGGGATTGAGTTATAAAGGAGGTATTGAGCCTATTATTCCGAATTTATTAAACCTTAACCCTCTCTTTCTTCTCCACAACTCTCCTAACTCCATTGAAGCTCATCAAAACCTTCACCAATCACCAAAACACTACCCAATCATCAAGAAAAACACATCAAACCTTCTCTCCACATCATTACAAGAGAAAATCAAGCTACCAATCATCACAAAATTCATTCAAATTGAAGAATCAAAGAGCCAAATTTCACAAATTCATCACACAATTTCTAAAATCCAAGCCTACCCATTACAAATCATCCTCACCCACATAGAGATTCATCACCAATTCACCCATCCTAGGCCAAATCAAGCTTGTTCATCCATTAATTCAAGAGTTAAATTTCAAGGGTTGCTAAAGCTTTGAGTTGGGGGTTAATTGAGGATGACTAATAGAACATCAATCTTATCTAGCAAGAGAGAGGTGAAGAGTAACAAGGGATTGGATTTAAACAAGAAGAAATCAATTGACAAAGATGATAGTTCTAAATCAAAGGGTAAAGATAAATTGAAGAGTGGGAAACCTTCGTATGATAGTAATGGTAAAAAGCTTTATTTTTATGCAAGGGAGAGAACACAACCTCAACCAAATCCTATACCTATAGAGAAAATGGATACTTCAAAGGCCTTGAAGATTTCTGCAGAGAAACAATTAAAAGAACTACCTTTTGCCTATGAGAAAGTATTCAAGGAGGAAATTAGAGATGGAGAATACAAGAGATTCTTTGAGCTTGGTGAGAAGTTGGGTTGGTCTACGTTCATGTTGAGGAGATTAGGAACCACTTCAAGTTTAAGAAACTGAAAGGTTTTTGCAAATTTGAGGAAGCAGTTGCTAAACGAAAAATCTTTGATAAGGAATTACTTTTTGAGCATGTTTTAGAGAAGGAGAAAGTGCAATTACATACGGGATAATTGAAGGCACCTTGGCCTTACAAATATCTTCAAGCAGATGCTAGAAGTTGGCACAATTTCCTTATCCCTAATGTCTTTGGAAACACACGAACTTTGGAGGTGACCATGAAGAACGCGCTACTGTTGGACTGTATTTTGAGAGGAGAAGAAGTTGATGTGGCACAGTTGATCTATGGGGAGGTGATACGATTCTCGGTCTCTCCTAAATCGGTTTATAACGTTAAATTTCCAACTATGATCACGTGTCTTGTGCGAAAAGCGAATGTAGTATTGGGTGAAGAAGAGAAACTCGAGTTTAAGACGAGTTATATTGATAAAGTTTGGATCAAAGAAAGCCTTCGAAGAGCGGGTTCTACTCAAATCTCGAAGGAAGAAAAGGAGCAAAATTGGCAAGAGAAGATGGAGGAGCGTTTAACGAAATTTGAAGCAGCTCAAACTTCCTTAGTCAATGATGTGGCACAAATCAATGCTAATCAAGTGCACATCATGAAACTCCTTGAGCAATTAACGAAAGGTCCAGCAATTCCAACCTTGGATATCAATGATGCGAGGCAATAGCCTCGAGAGTATGTTCTCTTTCTTCCTTACCATTTCTGTAAATATGCCTATCTGCTAATTTTAATTTCTGTTTTCGAGTCATTTTTTCGAGTCGTGGGGACACGGCTCATTTTTGAGTTGGGGGTGTGGGGATTCGTTGTCTCTCATCTCCATTTTTCTGTTTTTGAGTGAAATTAAAATTTTTGATGCATGGTAATTAGATGTAGAGTGTGTTTAATAGCTTGAAAGCATAAGCTCAGTAGATTGATGATAGTAAGTGATATGTTTATGAGCTATGTATTTGTATGCTTTGAGTATTTGCAGGAAAACACACGTTGATAGTAAAGAAAAGATTAGTAAGCAATGCGATAGAAAGTATGTTCGATCTCAGGGAACCTTGAGAAGTGTGTAGGCCGTGAGATCCAAGCTAGTTGAAAAACCATTTGATGAAAGTGCTAAAGGTAAGAAATTTTCTGAATTACATAGTGTAGAAAGTGATCAAGGCGGTTCTTTCATATTTTTAAGCCTTTGAAGCCTTTTTATACCTTCTCACCTTGTGATTTTTGAGTTTAAAAGTTATATCCTTCTTAGCCCCTTCTAGCCTTTCTAAGCCTTTTTATTGAAACACATTATAAGCCATATCCTTTAGATTTTTAGGACTTTTCCATATGACCCGCACTCGAATCGCGATGCTTAGACAGTTGTTTTAGAGCTTGAGTTTGGGGTGGTGGGTCCACCATTATGGGAATTGTTATTATGTTGGGAATTTTGAGCTTATAAATTGTGCTTTGTGCTTATTGATGATGATTCACAGCATTGTATTGTAACCCTTTGCCGGGGTAATAGTGAATGAAAAAGAAGCTTCGAGCTAATTTTGCCAACAAGGGCATTAAAAGAAAAAATATATATATGAGAAAATTAGCGTGATATCTCAACATTAAAAGAGAGTCATAGCTATAGAAAAGAGAATTGATTTGAAAATAAAAGAAAATATATATATTCGGACCGGCAAAGTGGATTTTTATGTGAACATCTTAAGCTTTAATTGGGTTATTGGGGATGCTAAATTGTGCATCAAGGAATTCATTGGGTTGAGTGAGAAACGTTTTATGAGAGTAACTCAAGCTCTAGGGCGATTCGTTGATGGCTAGTGAGGAGAGAGCCAAAAGCTCACTCCAAATTATCCAAATATATGATCATACCATCCCTAAGCCTACATTACAACCTTAAAGACCTTGTGATTCTTTGTTATGTAATTGAGAAGTGATTGAGCCATTAGAGATTAGTTAAGTGGATCATTGGAAACCAGCGAGGTTCGATGAACAATCTATAGCTCTCAAGGGGAACTGAGTAAAGTCCCAATCCTTCTTACATTGCGAAACTAATCTGATCTTGAAATCAAGCCGTGTTGACTGTGGATATGAGAAGTGTACAGGTATGTAGTTTATGAATATTATTGCATGAAATTTTCTGAGTTATGTGCTTTAGGTTTATTATATATATTCTGCTATGCTTTTCCCTTGTGTTGAGAATTTTATAAGTGTGTATTTCTAGACTTCCCTATGTTTTTATCTTTTATTGTATCGGGACGATACAACTTTGAGTTGGGGGTCTTGATGTCTCCTCATTTGTGATAGATTTATGTTAAGATGAGACATCATTTTTAGTGTTTTAGAAGTCAATAATGTCGATTTTCTTGAGTTTTAGTGCACTTTCCTATTTTGTGTCTTGATTTGTAGAAATAATGTTTTTAGAGCATATTGGGTTTAATTGTTTATTTAGTGTGTAGCTTTAAAGATAATTATGGAGTTTAATTAGAGTCCAAGTCAAAGACAACAACTTATGGAAGGAGATATGCATGGTAATTGGAGATAAGGAAAGAATTGCTAAAAAGATGGAAAAGGAAAAGCTGCCTAAATCTGGGATTCTGCAAAGATAGGCGTTTTTACCTAATAAAGAGGCCGAATTTGGTAGATTACTCCTAAAGGGCCTAGATAATTCTGTTGCGATTCTTTTGGTATCTTGTGGAGCAAAAACGGACCAATAATAAAGAAGTTATGACCAAAACAACGCAGCAGTGTTTATCTTTATTTCCATACGAATTTGAGTTGGGCTAGAAGTCCATTACCTTAACTCTTCCTCAAGAAAACGAATTAGGTCTTCTAAACACCTATAAATACACCCTTATGTCACTTGTAAATCATCCTTGCCTCATAGTAATTAGTTCTTAAGGTTTTATTCTTCCAGTTTATTGTAGAGAGCAAGATGATGTCTTTTATTATTTCTTTTAGTTTATTTCCTTCAGGTATGAACTAAACCTCCCATAGCTTGGGTTTTTCATATGTATAATCTATGAATTCTAATTCTTCTATCTAAGTTTCTTTGGGAATTACATGTTTTAATCTGATATTAGCTTCTTACTTTATATTTGCTTATGTGTTTTGATTTAATGTCTTTCCTAGAACTGATCACTTTAGGATTGTTTTAAGAGTAGTTAGATGGTCACCTTGTAAGGGTGTTTAACTATTGAACCACCACATAACGTCTAGTGTCGATAGCAGTTCTGACAAAACATACTTCTAACTAGATAGTCATTAAGGTTTGTTTTAACCACAGTATCACCAAGACTTGCAGTATTTGCTTAGGGCCTTAGTGGCGTTTGATAACCCTATTTTAAATCACTTCTTGGTTGTGACGTAGCCCCCTTAGTCGCTCTCAAGGTCTAAGGTAGTGGAATTTAGAATCCTGACTAAGTATTACCAAGAGCTAATATTCTCCCTTATGAACTAGATCTATAGATAGAATTAGAAGGATTAGTGCATACTAGCAAAACCTAAGCTATACTTCTCATCTCATATTCTTAATCTTTTATTTTATTGTCTTTATTTTCTTAGTTTTAATTTAGTTTTAATTCATAAATTCGAAAAACCAAATATTTAATTTTCTGTTTTCTAGTTATTTACTTTTACTCGTTATCTGTTCCTACGCGTTTAACACACTTAAGTCCCTGAGAACGAACTCTACTTATCATTAAAACTTGCATACGTCCTGTAATACTTGCAGTACTGTGCCTGTCTAGGGTGAGAGTGCATAGTTTGCCATACTTAAATTGATCTTATTTTTATCACACCCTAGGCGACACCAGCTAAAGTTGTGACATATTTGATAAAACAATCTAAATTAATATTATGTAAAGGTCATAAAACTAAATTTACCTGCTTTCATATCCATGGCAACAAGTACATCCCTTAGAACAATCTGGTTAGGCTTAGTTCTTGGCAAAAACCGAAAGCTTTGTTTTTTACAGGTATTGCTACTGAACTGAACAGTTTTTATCGGTTTGGGATTGTCAGTTTTTTGATCGGTATATGTTGGATTCAGTTTATTTTTCGATTTTTTATGTATTTTGTGCGGTAACTAGATATTTCTCAAGAACATCTATTTGAGACGTTTTATTATCTAACCAATCCATATATAAAGTGTCTAGTTTTCATGTTGTTGACTGAAGGAGGAAAATTGCACTTTTGGAACTGATCTGTTATGCATAAAATTATAAACAACTAATTATAGAGAAATATGTCTACAATTTAATGAGTATGCTTTAGTTTCAAGATTTTTCAATAAAATAATGATATTTTTAGATATATCGACTAACGATTTATGCATATTTTTCACATTATGACCTTTTAAGGGGGTGGTACATGCCTTTTGTGAGCATTTTTCTTTTCAAAATTCACTTCATTTTCTATCCACTTATCATAATCATTTTAATATATCATCGTTTTAAGGGGACACATGTCTTTCAAGGGTGTCTTAAGTAAGAATAGAGGGGAGGTCATTCAAAACATACAAAATAGTGATATAAATTAACTTTTGTATTTTTTTTTGGTTTTTTAAAAAGTTTATACAGAACCGAACAGTTTTGTCGTTTCTCAGTTTTTTGGTTCGGTTCTTTCGATTTTTAGGGTAGGTTCGGTTTTTTCGTTTTGCTCAACCCTACATCCCGTGGCGGAGCCATATTAGAAATAGATGGGCTCAAGCCCACCCTAAAACTTTAGAGAAAATAACTGTTTATTAATATAAATTTGTTATAAAAAATTTGACACCTAATAACGAATTTGGGACGTCAAAAACCCCCCTAGTAGGTCGTCTCGGGAAAAGTCTACTGTCGACTTTGGTTGGTCAATTATGGCAGGTCAGAGTCCACGTCCAACGGTTAAATCCCTACTTTTTAGAATATCTAAGTTGTTGTAGTATAGTGGTAATTATTTCCATCTGTCACATGGGTGACCCAAGTCCGATACCATGCAACAGCGTGTTACTTTTTTTTTTTTAAATTGCCGTTTATTGAAATTATTATCGAGGAGAAGGGGTTCGGGCCCGTTTTCTTGAAATTATTAACTCTTTTTCATTTTGAATAGGTATAAATATATTATATATAATATATTTTTTAGTATAAAATTATTAGATAAAAGTATATTAGGCTAATTAATAAAAGTAATAATATTTGGAGTTTTTGAGTGGGAAAAGAATTGGACTCGGGTGTAATAATATTTGGTATTATAAAACAATATCTATGTACTTAAGAATATATCATTATGCTTCCTGAGTCTAACATCCAGTTTCATTGGTTGAATTTTAGCCGGTTTTGAATAGTTACAATTTGATTTTTGTTTGACTCGTTTAGGTTTTGGTTTGAAAAGTGTAAATTTCTAAAACATAACCTAACCTAAGTTCGATTGTATAGGTTTAGGTTTGGTTTTTGTTTTTTCTTCTCTGTTCGGTTTTCGGTTTTGCAATAATGATTCGAACAGGGGCGAAGCCACCTTATGGGTAGGGGGGGCCATGGCCCCCCCTGATTTTTTCAAAAAAAAATAAAAAAAATTGCTATTAATAAAAAAAAAGTGATTGTTATAAGCTTTGGTTCCTTTAGTTTTTTTAAATTGTTATTTTGGCCCCCCTAAATTTTTTTAAATTGATATTTTGGTCCCCAAAATTTATATATTCGACCTATTAATATTTTTTATATATAGATATTTTGTTTTTTTATTATAAAAATGTTATTTCTTATAATAAAGAAATTTATAGGGTAAATAATTTTACAAAGTTAATACAGGGACTTATAGTGCAATCTTTACATAATATAGGGACCTATAGTGCAAATAGGTCGGAAAAAAAATTTCGGGGGCTTTGCCCCCGAACCCCCTTGGCCCCCCCTAAGTGAGAATCCTGGCTCCGCCCCTGGATTCGAACTAATTTTCCAAAACACAAAGTTTGATAAAGTAATGGCGGGCAAAAACCAATTTTTTTTTTTCTTATGCAAAGTAGATGTATGTAAATGTACAATCGTTTGAAACTCCACCTCAATCAATTATTGAACTGCATGTAAAAAATATAAATAAGTATAAATATTTTTTTTAACAACTTGAATCCACGGTAATTACAACTCAAATGAACATACCTTTGTTATTGTGACAAGACTAAAGTTGTCACAGATTCAAATAATCAAGCTAAAGTAATATTATGTAAGGGTCATAAAACTAAATTTACCTGCTTTCATATCCACGACAACAAGTTCAGTACACCTACATCCCGTGGCGGAGCCATGTCAGAAATAGATGGGCTCAATCCCACCCTTAAATCTTAGAAAAAATAACTTTTTTTATTAATTTGAATTTGTTATAAAAAAATTTGACACCCAATATCGAATCTAAGATGTCGAAACCCCCTGGTAGGTCATCCTAGATAAAGTATACTGAACGGTCAACTTTGGCTGGTCAGTGATGGCTGGTCAGAGGCCACGAACAATAATTAAATCCTTATTTTCCAAAACATCAAAGTCGTTGTAGTATAGTGGTTAGTATTCCCGCCTGTCACCGGGCGATCCCGGTACGATCCCCGGCAACGGCGTGTCTCTTTTGTTTTTGAATTTTTTTGACGTTTATTAAAAAAAATTGTCAAGGAGGAGGGGATTAGGCCATTTTTTTTTGAATTTATTTAATTTTTTTTTTGAACTTATTTAAAGCCCGTTTGGGATTGATTATTTTGAAACTAAAAGTGCTTTTTGATTAGAATTAAAATATTTGTAAAAAATATTAAAAAATATTTTGACATCTAAAATTACTTTAAGTGATTATTTTAATAATCACTAATCTAGTGTTTTTTCTAAAAGTGATTTTAAAAGTTTAAAATATTGCTATAAATCTAAAATCACTTTAAGTGATTATTTTGAAAAGCAATCCCAAAGGGGCACTTAGTTTTTTTTATCATTTTGAATATATATTATATATAATCTTTTTAATATAATATTATTAGATAAAAGTATATTAGGTTGATTGATATAAATAATAATATTTGAATTTTTGAAGAAAATAAATTAGACTCCGGTGTTATAATATTGGGTATTTTGATACCATATTTCTATAATTATGAGTATATCATTATGAGTGAATTATATATAGGGTCTTGGAAAACATCTTTCTTCTCTATAGAGTAGTTTCAAAAATGCTATTCTTCTTAGGGACCTCATTTTTTACAATAGTCTTTCCTACCCTTACTACCACTAAAAGACAAGAAAGTGTGATGTCACTATTTCTCTCTCCTCTACCTACCACTACCCACCTACCTCCAACCTCCGACCACTGACCACCGACCACGACCACCGACCTCCGACCACCGACCACCAGTCACCGGTCACCGGTCACCGGAAAAAACATAGAGTATCGGAAAAAATTGATGAGTATCGGAAAAACAATAGAGTACTCTATACATTTGATGAGTACTCTATATATTTTAAGGAGTACTCTATATATTTTAAGGAGTACTCTATATATTTTACTGAGTATTCCGGGTAATTTTGATGAGTACTCTGATAAATGTAATGAGTACTACGTAAATTTAATGAGTACTCTTTTAAAATGATGAGTATTACTAAAATCAAAGCATAAAATAGTAAAAAAATTATTTATTCATTTTAAAAGTTTATTATACATCTTTAACAAATTTAAAAATAATACAAACAACATAGTTTGACCAAATATGAAATTAAAAAAAAATACAGCGTACTGTGTACGCGAGTAAAAAAAAAAACTAATCGTCGACGCCTTCTCATCGACGAGATGCTGCAGTGGTCACGAACAAGGCACCACCGCCATCAGCCACCACAAGCCTCGACGAGCTACTGCGCGAAACAGAACGGCGGAGCACCACCGCGCAGCTCTTCCTCACGTCGCGAAGGAGATGTGAACCTCCATGGCTGCTCCGAGCTCCAATGGTGGTGGTGTTATTAGAAGAGCTCCAATGGTGTTATTAGAAGAGCTCCAATGGTGTTATTAGAAGACACCACCGCTGTCAGCCACCACAAGCATCGACGAGGCCACCGGTTGAGATTCGAACACCACCGCGTGAGGACTATTCGAGCTTCGACCAGTAGCTTACTCTTCTGCAACAATGGTGGCACGCAAATCTGGTGAACCCTGCACCACTCGAACCAGCAAACTCTGGCCATGGCTTGTCTTCATCGGCGAGAAACTCCGGCCATGGCTTGTCTTCACCGTTACATTGACCATGGCTGCTCCGATCTGTTACACACAGATCTCGGCGCTGTGAACCTCCATGGCTGCCATGAGAGGTTGCGAGAAGAAAGATGGTGGTGGTGTGTTTTGGAGCTACTCACGTCGGGGGGGAGAAATGAGGAGGAGAGGTAGGTGAGAGAAACTGGATCTGGATCTGAAAATATAATTTGTGGTTTCTAAATTAATATATATAGGGAGAAAAAAAAACAAAAGAGGGTAGTAAGGTAATTGGAGTTTTGGGGTTCATGTGTTAAAAACTTTCTGAGGTCTTTAGTAAGAAGAGGCTCTAGGCCGAGTCCCCATCTTGAAGAGGGGTGTGTGGTCAAGACCCTAAGGTGAATTTACTCTATCATTATACTTCCTTCGTCGGACTGGCAAACGGTTTCATTGGTTGAACTTCAGCCGGTTTTGAAATAAATCTATTTATAATCTCTTTTCTATTTTGACAAAAAAAAATCTCTTTTCTACTATTGTGAAATTCTCTACTTTATCCGTAATTTCTCCCATCTTAGGATTTTCACATAAATCTTGTGTCAATTACTTATGTATTTTTCTCATTAGATCTAACTATAACATAAACTCAAAATTTGAAATATTCTTAAACATGTATTCTTTTTCTTTTGGTCGAGTCTTAAACATGTATTGAAGAGTACGATTGATAATGAATAAATGATCAATGAAAGTATATATGTTTAAAAAGGTCGTTATAATATAGTATCATGCTGGTGACTAAGGTTGTAACGAGTTGAGTCGAGTCGAATACTAGATGCAAACTTATTTGTTTAACTTGTGAGTCTAGCCGAGCTCAGATTTTAAAAAAACGTTAAATCTTGTTCTTTAACTCATCGAACAAACTTTTTTTGGATGCGTTCGAGACAATTTATTTTATTGTGGTTGAACCAGAATTTTTACTAACTTTTATTAACAGATGGCATTGAATCGAATACGTGATATGAAATATGAAACGTAATGTTAATGAAAAATAAAAGAGAAAATGCCACTTAGGGTCTTGAAGACACCCCCCTCTTCTAATTAGAAACCCCTCTTACCTTCTCTTCTTACTAAAGACCTCAAAAAGAATTTAACACATGAAACCCAAAATCCTTATTACCTTACTACCCTCTTTTGTTTTTTCCCCACTATATATAATATTTTTATAACAATGTTCTTCACTTTTCATTTCCCGTAACTCTCTCATCTCTCCTCTATATCTAACACCACCACCAAAATTGCCACCCCACCACCACCACCACCACCGAGCATCTCTCCTCTCTACATAACACCACCACCGAAATGACCACCCCACCACCACCACCGAGCTCAACTCTCTATATAACACCACCACCCAAATGGCCACCCCACCACCACCACCGAGCTCATCTCTCTCCTTCCATGGAGGTTGAAGCTCCGACGAGATCTTGACTCATCCATGGAGCTCAGACTCATCCATAGTGGTTTTCCACTCCAACTGCAGCTCCGACTAAGAAAGAAGCACCACCACCAGTCATTTCATCTCGCTGCTGCACGAATCTGAGGCCTGCAGCGTTTTCCAGTAGCAGATCAGAGCAGCCATGGAGCTTCAGAGCTGCCTTCGTGATGTGAGAAAGAGCTGCGCTTAGCTTGGGTTCTCCGGCGATCTTTCGAAGCCAGGCAAAGATTAGTGAAACCTGCAGCAGTCTTCAACCAGCTTCTCCAGCTCCGACGAAGGATGCTCGAACCTGTGCAGCAGAAGAAGAACAAGAAGAGCAGCGGTTGTCTTCTCCGATGCTGCGGTGGTATTTCGATGTTTCAGTGGTGCTGCAGTATATTGCGAACATCAGCTGTATTCTTCTTCTTATCGGTGGTGCTCTGATGCTGCGGTGGTGTTGTAGTACTTTGATGCTTTGTTCTCTTGCTGTGAAGTTCTTCTTCCCGTTGCTTCGGTGGAGCACACATGAACAATGCTGGATGATTTTGTTTTTAATTCCAGATCTAGATCTGGTTTGACCAGATCTGGTCAAACAAAAAATTAGCTAGGTTAATTTTATTATTTTTAAGTGTATATTGATTTGTAATTTATTTAAAAATGTGTAATAAAAATTTAAAGATGAATAAAGATTTTTGTGACTATTTTATGCTTTGAATTTTTAAAAATACTTATTAAATTGACTGAGTACTCATCAAATTTACGGAGTACTCATCAAATTTATGTAGTACTCATCATATTTATCAGAGTACTCATCAAAATTATCCGGAGTACTCATTAAATTATATAGAGTACTCAGCAAATTTATAAAGTACTCTTAGTTTTTCCGATACTCATCAATTTTATCCGATACTCTATGTTTTTTCCGGTGACCGGTGACTGGTGGTCGAGGTCGGTGGTCGGTGGTCGGTGGTCAGTGGTCGGAGGTAGGTGGGTAGTGGTAGTGGAGAGAGAAACAGTGACATCCCACTTTCTTTGCCTTTTAGTGTTAGTAAGGGTAGAAAAGACAATTGTCAAAACTGAGGTCCCTAATAAGAATGAATTTCTGGACCATACTCTATACAGAAGAAAGATTGTCTCCAAGACCCTAAGGATAATTCACCCAAAATAAAATTTTGAAGAAATAAAAATATTCCAATTAATGTTTAATATTTAATAATATATTTATATAATTAAATAGAATATTAATGTGTAATTTATAAATATAAATGAACACTTCATTATTTGAAAAATAAAAAAACGATGCAAACAATACAAGAAACGATGAACATGTTTTGTAAGGAGACCGGACAAACGATTAGTGCAGAGAAATCATTGATTTACTTCTCAGCAAATGTTCCCAAACAAGTACAAGAAGATCTAGCGTTGGCAAGTGGTTTATGTCATTGTAACTCGTTTGGTACTTACCGGGAGTTCCTATTCTATCTGGAGACTTCCCAAAGGCTTTTACAAAGGAATAATTGAAAAGATGAGGGGTAAGCTAGCCACGTGGAAGACTAAGACATTGTCACTATGTTGGCATATAGCCTCCCTTAATAGGTTGTTTTAATGTGACAAATCCTCTTGTGTTTAGTGTGCTAATTACTCTTGTTATACATATTCTATCTTGCACTCTAATTCATCTAAAAGCACATCTTTATCATTTAGATCAAAGCTTTATTGTTATATCTTATGAAACTAATTCTCATACAAATACTTTTAACCTTATCTTTGTGTACATTGAGAATTAGCTTTTGTGATCAACTACAAAGTTTCTTAGAATGATGTTTCCAACAATTCTCGTGAAGAAGGTTTTCTGATCCGAGCATCGTAGTGAAAGATATACTCATTAAAAGGTGTTTTAGACCTTTGGTGCGGTACACCGCACTATGGGCACGGTACACCGCAGATGTGCGGACCAGGGCACGGACCAGGGGGGTAGCCCGTCAGAGAGCAAGTGATTTGAGAAAGCTTGGCGCGGTGCACCTCACCAATCCCGCGGTGCACCTCACCAACCTCGCGGTGCACCTCACCAACCCCGCGGTGCACCGCAGATTAGGGTTTCCTGCAGCAAAATGAAGACAAAAGGAATAGATCCGTTGGGGATATTAATATATCCGTTGGAGACAAGTCTTATGACCGTTGGGAGCATTTTGCAGCTATAAATTGAAGGTCTTTCAAGGCTACAACTACACCTTCAACCCATATACACTTAGGGGCTTAATTGTTATCATCCAAGAAGGTGTCAAGAGCTTCATAGTTCATATCCACTCAATTAAGGAGTTAATCCAAGGAGCTATCAAAGTTATTATCTACTCAAAGAGGAGTTTACAAGCTTATAGTCATATCTACTCTTTAGGAGATTATCTAGCAAAGTTGTTTGCACCCCTTTAAACACTTTGTATCTATCCTCTTAAGTCTAGGTCTTGTAATAGATAGATTAAGAGAGAATTCAAGTATAGGGAGTATACTTGGTATCCTTGTGTTGAGATAGCATAAGTGTTTGAGTATCGGGAGTATACTTGGTGTCCTTGTGTTGCGATAGCACAAGTGTTTGTCCTTCGTGTTATCGAAGAGGTTGTAAGGGTTATTGTGTTCTCGACCCGGTTAAGAGAGACACGGGAGCTTAGTGAAAAGCTTGAAATCCTAAGGAGGCTTCCTTAGGTAGTGGATGTAGGGAAACCGAACCACTATAAATCGTGTGTATCTTTCTATCCCTACGCTATTTATTTTCCGCACTTCACATGTTTGATTATATGATTACTAGTATGAATATCGTGATTATGTTTATCTAGCTAATCAAACTTTGGTCTTCTAAGTTAATAGATAACCGATTTACTTGTTTAACTTATATATCGAACCTCTAACTTATAATTTGCATGATCCCATAAGTGTTTGATATATTAGTTGACTTAGATGAATAGCTAGTATGAATATTGTGATAGTGTTATTTCTAGTTTATCTAACATATTGTCATCTAGAGTAGTAAGAGATTAGAAACTTGTCTTTACTTGTTTCACTTTTATTTCAAACCTCTTAGCTCATCCATTGCATGATCCCTTAGGAGTTTGATATATTAAGTTGACTTAGAAGTTTCTTTCTTAAACTTATAATTGTCCAAAAGATTTTTTAATTAGGCATTAATCTTATTAGTAATCCTATTCACCCCCCCCTCTAGGACTTTCAATTGGTATCAGAGCCTAACTCTACGTGAATAGCTTAACCGTTAGTAGAGTAAACGATTTGGAATCTAATCTTTTGGAAGAGTTGTTTTCTACACAACCTCCATTTTCTTGTAGGTAATCGTTACTTTGCTTGGAGGAAACAAATGGAAGAATTAATATACGAAAGAACGCTCAAATCTCGAAAAAGGAAAATCCAGTGATTTCTTTTCTTTATCTCGTATATTATATTGTGTTTCCTCCTTATGGCTTGCGTTTTTAATTATGTTTTGGGTTGTGATTTGATTTGTTGTGTTTGTTGTTATCATGTTTTATCTTTGGATATTATCTTGTGATTCTTATCATTGTTTTAATGTTATTAGTGTTATTGCATCTAATTCTCATGAATGATGTTTTTGCACTTTACCTCTTAGAATTTTGGTAATTGCATCTTAGTCCCCAAAATTTTCAAAATTGCACTTTGACCCCTCATAGTTTTAAATTCTCCAAAGTGTCATAGTTTGGACTTCATATTCTTTCACATGTAATATTTGCCATCTTAGTTCATAATTTTAAAAAATTGCATTTTTAGTCCTTACTATGTGAAATTGCTTTTTAGTCCCTCAACGATTATAAATTGCACTTTTTATTCTTACTAGTTTTTATATCCTTTTAAAAGTGCCTATTGTTTGATAAAAGGGAAAAAGATCAAAGATATTAGTTTACTCTTTCATATCTTAATTTATCTTTGATCACAAATTTGCATTTTCATATAGGTGAGTTTTTAACGAAATTGCTTTTCAAAATATTTTTCCGATAATCTTTTGCATTTCCCATAGCATTTCAAAAATGTTTTTATGCATAGAATTATGGGAATTTTATCCATTATTGGTCATTAACTCATTTGCATGAATTTGCTTAGCCTTACTATCTATATGTTGTGCTTCATTATGTGCTTATATGGTCTATTCCCTATTGTGCAAATATCTTGTATAACTTGACCTTATCATGCTTAAAATTGCTTAGTTTTTTACATTGGGTCTTTTTGTACTTTTTTAAAAATATAGGGGTATTTGTGAAATAAACGGTTTTATTTGTTTTCGGGATTTCCATGTTGAATCTTTTCAAAACAAAAGCGTTTTTAGTAGTTTTAAAATATTTCTAAACTATTGGGGAGTTTTCGTATTAATTTCGTGTGTTTATGCAATTTGCTTATTTTCTAAATCTCTCTTCTTACCCTTTTAGTCGAACAGTTGTGCGGTGCACCGCAACAATGGTCCGGTACACCGCAATTCGGGGTTTATTGTTCTATCTTACTTTATGGTCCTTATTGGTTGAAAATATTGCATTGTGATCCCTATAGGTTGAAAAATATTGATTTTAGATCCCTATAGTTTGAACAAGTTGCATTTAGCTTTCTTATGCTTGAAAATTAGACCTAGGTCCCTATTGTCTTGAGAAAGTTATACTTAGGTCCTTGAAGGTTTTCAAAATTGCATTTAGTCCCTAAACATTTGAAAAATGCATTTTGACCCCCATACTTTTCAAAGTTTAAATTTTACCCCTAGATTTCTTAAAATCGGTTTCAAATTATTCTTATTGTGTGTTTTTAATCTTCATATTATCCTACTTGGTCATTATTGTGGTTGTTTTGGTTTTTTAGTTGTTTATGCTTTGAATGCTTATGAATCCATGTTTTGGATATTTAGGATTTCATTGCTACTTGGTTAAATTTGGATGATTGGTTTAAGATGCTATGTGTTTAACTTGGATAATTGGTTATGTATGTATTGTTGAATGTTAGTTGCTTAAATTTTATGTTTCGGATATTATTTAAATGTGTTAATGTTGCTAACATTTTCCTTGATGATATAGGTACTATTGCATCATTCATCCTTGATCTTATTCTATATTGTTTTATAGTCCCTTTAGTTTGTTCAAATTAATCTTAGTTCTTCAAATGGTTGAAAATTGCATTTAGGTCCATTGAAGTTTTTCAAAATTGCGTTTAGTCCCTAAACTTTTGGAAAATACATCTTGACCCCTTTACTTTTCAAAAATGACAATTTACCCCATGATTTCTTAAAATTGATTCAAATATTCTTATTGGTAAAAAGGGGAGAAATTATTGGTCAAACTTTTCAAAATTGAAACAAACACTCTATGCATTTCGTGAGGGGGAGTTTTTAGTAAATTATCTTTAAAAACTAAAATGCTTGATTAATTGTTTGCACTAATCATTTATCTTATAATTGCACTAATCGTTGCGTTGTTAGAAAGCTTATAAGATGAAAACCTATCGATCAAGAAGTTGGTAAAATGTCTCCATCCCTTATCCTTTTCATGCTTTGCAATTGTTGATCTTTGTGCATCTCAAATTAAAATGTTTTAATTGCTCTTAAACCCTTGATCTCTCTATGTTTTTTTTCAAAATATATTCACTTGAGTTTTTAGCTCTTCTATGATTATTTGTTTGATCTTATTTTATTATCCCGTCTTTTTGATGAAGACAAAGGGGGAGAAATATGTGCACTAAAACTTTCAAAATTGCACTTCTTAATACTCACAAATGCATTTCATATCTTATATTCATTTTTACTTAAATGCTTATTGTGAGAGGGAGCTAAATTTGATAAGAGCTTATACTTTCATATCATTCCTAAGGTGTTTTAGTGAAGGATTTGTCATCATCAAAAAGGGGGAGATTGTTGGCATATAGCCTCCCTTAATAGGTTGTTTTAATGTGACAAATCCTCTTGTGTTTAGTGTGCTAATTACTCTTGTTATACATATTCTATCTTGCACTCTAATTCATCTAAAAGCACATCTTTATCATTTAGATCAAAGCTTTATTGTTATATCTTATGAAACTAATTCTCATACAAATACTTTTAACCTTATCTTTGTGTACATTGAGAATTAGCTTTTGTGATCAACTACAAAGTTTCTTAGAATGATGTTTCCAACAATTCTCGTGAAGAAGGTTTTCTGATCCGAGCATCGTAGTGAAAGATATACTCATTAAAAGGTGTTTTAGACCTTTGGTGCGGTACACCGCACTATGGGCACGGTACACCGCAGATGTGCGGACCAGGGCACGGACCAGGGGGGTAGCCCGTCAGAGAGCAAGTGATTTGAGAAAGCTTGGCGCGGTGCACCTCACCAATCCCGCGGTGCACCTCACCAACCTCGCGGTGCACCTCACCAACCCCGCGGTGCACCGCAGATTAGGGTTTCCTGCAGCAAAATGAAGACAAAAGGAATAGATCCGTTGGGGATATTAATATATCCGTTGGAGACAAGTCTTATGACCGTTGGGAGCATTTTGCAGCTATAAATTGAAGGTCTTTCAAGGCTACAACTACACCTTCAACCCATATACACTTAGGGGCTTAATTGTTATCATCCAAGAAGGTGTCAAGAGCTTCATAGTTCATATCCACTCAATTAAGGAGTTAATCCAAGGAGCTATCAAAGTTATTATCTACTCAAAGAGGAGTTTACAAGCTTATAGTCATATCTACTCTTTAGGAGATTATCTAGCAAAGTTGTTTGCACCCCTTTAAACACTTTGTATCTATCCTCTTAAGTCTAGGTCTTGTAATAGATAGATTAAGAGAGAATTCAAGTATAGGGAGTATACTTGGTATCCTTGTGTTGAGATAGCATAAGTGTTTGAGTATCGGGAGTATACTTGGTGTCCTTGTGTTGCGATAGCACAAGTGTTTGTCCTTCGTGTTATCGAAGAGGTTGTAAGGGTTATTGTGTTCTCGACCCGGTTAAGAGAGACACGGGAGCTTAGTGAAAAGCTTGAAATCCTAAGGAGGCTTCCTTAGGTAGTGGATGTAGGGAAACCGAACCACTATAAATCGTGTGTATCTTTCTATCCCTACGCTATTTATTTTCCGCACTTCACATGTTTGATTATATGATTACTAGTATGAATATCGTGATTATGTTTATCTAGCTAATCAAACTTTGGTCTTCTAAGTTAATAGATAACCGATTTACTTGTTTAACTTATATATCGAACCTCTAACTTATAATTTGCATGATCCCATAAGTGTTTGATATATTAGTTGACTTAGATGAATAGCTAGTATGAATATTGTGATAGTGTTATTTCTAGTTTATCTAACATATTGTCATCTAGAGTAGTAAGAGATTAGAAACTTGTCTTTACTTGTTTCACTTTTATTTCAAACCTCTTAGCTCATCCATTGCATGATCCCTTAGGAGTTTGATATATTAAGTTGACTTAGAAGTTTCTTTCTTAAACTTATAATTGTCCAAAAGATTTTTTAATTAGGCATTAATCTTATTAGTAATCCTATTCACCCCCCCCTCTAGGACTTTCAATTGGTATCAGAGCCTAACTCTACGTGAATAGCTTAACCGTTAGTAGAGTAAACGATTTGGAATCTAATCTTTTGGAAGAGTTGTTTTCTACACAACCTCCATTTTCTTGTAGGTAATCGTTACTTTGCTTGGAGGAAACAAATGGAAGAATTAATATACGAAAGAACGCTCAAATCTCGAAAAAGGAAAATCCAGTGATTTCTTTTCTTTATCTCGTATATTATATTGTGTTTCCTCCTTATGGCTTGCGTTTTTAATTATGTTTTGGGTTGTGATTTGATTTGTTGTGTTTGTTGTTATCATGTTTTATCTTTGGATATTATCTTGTGATTCTTATCATTGTTTTAATGTTATTAGTGTTATTGCATCTAATTCTCATGAATGATGTTTTTGCACTTTACCTCTTAGAATTTTGGTAATTGCATCTTAGTCCCCAAAATTTTCAAAATTGCACTTTGACCCCTCATAGTTTTAAATTCTCCAAAGTGTCATAGTTTGGACTTCATATTCTTTCACATGTAATATTTGCCATCTTAGTTCATAATTTTAAAAAATTGCATTTTTAGTCCTTACTATGTGAAATTGCTTTTTAGTCCCTCAACGATTATAAATTGCACTTTTTATTCTTACTAGTTTTTATATCCTTTTAAAAGTGCCTATTGTTTGATAAAAGGGAAAAAGATCAAAGATATTAGTTTACTCTTTCATATCTTAATTTATCTTTGATCACAAATTTGCATTTTCATATAGGTGAGTTTTTAACGAAATTGCTTTTCAAAATATTTTTCCGATAATCTTTTGCATTTCCCATAGCATTTCAAAAATGTTTTTATGCATAGAATTATGGGAATTTTATCCATTATTGGTCATTAACTCATTTGCATGAATTTGCTTAGCCTTACTATCTATATGTTGTGCTTCATTATGTGCTTATATGGTCTATTCCCTATTGTGCAAATATCTTGTATAACTTGACCTTATCATGCTTAAAATTGCTTAGTTTTTTACATTGGGTCTTTTTGTACTTTTTTAAAAATATAGGGGTATTTGTGAAATAAACGGTTTTATTTGTTTTCGGGATTTCCATGTTGAATCTTTTCAAAACAAAAGCGTTTTTAGTAGTTTTAAAATATTTCTAAACTATTGGGGAGTTTTCGTATTAATTTCGTGTGTTTATGCAATTTGCTTATTTTCTAAATCTCTCTTCTTACCCTTTTAGTCGAACAGTTGTGCGGTGCACCGCAACAATGGTCCGGTACACCGCAATTCGGGGTTTATTGTTCTATCTTACTTTATGGTCCTTATTGGTTGAAAATATTGCATTGTGATCCCTATAGGTTGAAAAATATTGATTTTAGATCCCTATAGTTTGAACAAGTTGCATTTAGCTTTCTTATGCTTGAAAATTAGACCTAGGTCCCTATTGTCTTGAGAAAGTTATACTTAGGTCCTTGAAGGTTTTCAAAATTGCATTTAGTCCCTAAACATTTGAAAAATGCATTTTGACCCCCATACTTTTCAAAGTTTAAATTTTACCCCTAGATTTCTTAAAATCGGTTTCAAATTATTCTTATTGGGTGTTTTTAATCTTCATATTATCCTACTTGGTCATTATTGTGGTTGTTTTGGTTTTTTAGTTGTTTATGCTTTGAATGCTTATGAATCCATGTTTTGGATATTTAGGATTTCATTGCTACTTGGTTAAATTTGGATGATTGGTTTAAGATGCTATGTGTTTAACTTGGATAATTGGTTATGTATGTATTGTTGAATGTTAGTTGCTTAAATTTTATGTTTCGGATATTATTTAAATGTGTTAATGTTGCTAACATTTTCCTTGATGATATAGGTACTATTGCATCATTCATCCTTGATCTTATTCTATATTGTTTTATAGTCCCTTTAGTTTGTTCAAATTAATCTTAGTTCTTCAAATGGTTGAAAATTGCATTTAGGTCCATTGAAGTTTTTCAAAATTGCGTTTAGTCCCTAAACTTTTGGAAAATACATCTTGACCCCTTTGCTTTTCAAAAATGACAATTTACCCCATGATTTCTTAAAATTGATTCAAATATTCTTATTGGTAAAAAGGGGAGAAATTATTGGTCAAACTTTTCAAAATTGAAACAAACACTCTATGCATTTCGTGAGGGGGAGTTTTTAGTAAATTATCTTTAAAAACTAAAATGCTTGATTAATTGTTTGCACTAATCATTTATCTTATAATTGCACTAATCGTTGCGTTGTTAGAAAGCTTATAAGATGAAAACCTATCGATCAAGAAGTTGGTAAAATGTCTCCATCCCTTATCCTTTTCATGCTTTGCAATTGTTGATCTTTGTGCATCTCAAATTAAAATGTTTTAATTGCTCTTAAACCCTTGATCTCTCTATGTTTTTTTTCAAAATCTATTCACTTGAGTTTTTAGCTCTTCTATGATTATTTGTTTGATCTTATTTTATTATCCCGTCTTTTTGATGAAGACAAAGGGGGAGAAATATGTGCACTAAAACTTTCAAAATTGCACTTCTTAATACTCACAAATGCATTTCATATCTTATATTCATTTTTACTTAAATGCTTATTGTGAGAGGGAGCTAAATTTGATAAGAGCTTATACTTTCATATCATTCCTAAGGTGTTTTAGTGAAGGATTTGTCATCATCAAAAAGGGGGAGATTGTTGGCATATAGCCTCCCTTAATAGGTTGTTTTAATGTGACAAATCCTCTTGTGTTTAGTGTGCTAATTACTCTTGTTATACATATTCTATCTTGCACTCTAATTCATCTAAAAGCACATCTTTATCATTTAGATCAAAGCTTTATTGTTATATCTTATGAAACTAATTCTCATACAAATACTTTTAACCTTATCTTTGTGTACATTGAGAATTAGCTTTTGTGATCAACTACAAAGTTTCTTAGAATGATGTTTCCAACAATTCTCGTGAAGAAGGTTTTCTGATCCGAGCATCGTAGTGAAAGATATACTCATTAAAAGGTGTTTTAGACCTTTGGTGCGGTACACCGCACTATGGGCACGGTACACCGCAGATGTGCGGACCAGGGCACGGACCAGGGGGGTAGCCCGTCAGAGAGCAAGTGATTTGAGAAAGCTTGGCGCGGTGCACCTCACCAATCCCGCGGTGCACCTCACCAACCTCGCGGTGCACCTCACCAACCCCGCGGTGCACCGCAGATTAGGGTTTCCTGCAGCAAAATGAAGACAAAAGGAATAGATCCGTTGGGGATATTAATATATCCGTTGGAGACAAGTCTTATGACCTTTGGGAGCATTTTGCAGCTATAAATTGAAGGTCTTTCAAGGCTACAACTACACCTTCAACCCATATACACTTAGGGGCTTAATTGTTATCATCCAAGAAGGTGTCAAGAGCTTCATAGTTCATATCCACTCAATTAAGGAGTTAATCCAAGGAGCTATCAAAGTTATTATCTACTCAAAGAGGAGTTTACAAGCTTATAGTCATATCTACTCTTTAGGAGATTATCTAGCAAAGTTGTTTGCACCCCTTTAAACACTTTGTATCTATCCTCTTAAGTCTAGGTCTTGTAATAGATAGATTAAGAGAGAATTCAAGTATAGGGAGTATACTTGGTATCCTTGTGTTGAGATAGCATAAGTGTTTGAGTATCGGGAGTATACTTGGTGTCCTTGTGTTGCGATAGCACAAGTGTTTGTCCTTCGTGTTATCGAAGAGGTTGTAAGGGTTATTGTGTTCTCGACCCGGTTAAGAGAGACACGGGAGCTTAGTGAAAAGCTTGAAATCCTAAGGAGGCTTCCTTAGGTAGTGGATGTAGGGAAACCGAACCACTATAAATCGTGTGTATCTTTCTATCCCTACGCTATTTATTTTCCGCACTTCACATGTTTGATTATATGATTACTAGTATGAATATCGTGATTATGTTTATCTAGCTAATCAAACTTTGGTCTTCTAAGTTAATAGATAACCGATTTACTTGTTTAACTTATATATCGAACCTCTAACTTATAATTTGCATGATCCCATAAGTGTTTGATATATTAGTTGACTTAGATGAATAGCTAGTATGAATATTGTGATAGTGTTATTTCTAGTTTATCTAACATATTGTCATCTAGAGTAGTAAGAGATTAGAAACTTGTCTTTACTTGTTTCACTTTTATTTCAAACCTCTTAGCTCATCCATTGCATGATCCCTTAGGAGTTTGATATATTAAGTTGACTTAGAAGTTTCTTTCTTAAACTTATAATTGTCCAAAAGATTTTTTAATTAGGCATTAATCTTATTAGTAATCCTATTCACCCCCCCCCTCTAGGACTTTCACACTAGCTGGTCGTACCACATTAGCTCAATCGGTATTGAATGCGATGTCTGTATATCAAATGCAAGTCTTGAAATTGCCTAAGTATGTTTGTAAGGAGATTGACAGAGTTGTGAGAGATTTCATTTGGGGCTCGTATTCTTCGGAGAGAAAGGTACATTGGGTCGCATGGGACCAAGTGTGCAAGCCAAAGTCAAGGGGTGGTCTTGGAATAAGGAGTGCCGAAAGATATAATTTATCACTGTTAGCAAAATTGGGGTGGAAAATACTACAACAAGAGCAGTCAGTTGCATGAATAGATGTGTTTAGAAAGAAGTATTTCAGAATTGGCTTGTTAAATCGTACACAAAATGGGATGAATCAAATATTTGTAAAGCTATTCTAGCGGGAGTAAATGCAAGTCGGGAGGGTTTTATTGAGCAAAGAGACGAGGAAGGGTTGAACGTAAAATGGAAATATGAAACCACATGCCTTTTTACTGTTAAATCCGCTTTTAACAACATGGAAGAAGTTGATTCGGAGGAGGTTGGTGGTCCTTTGTGTGTTCTAAAAATAATGCAATAAATAATCGAACCACAACCGCAAGTGTACGGTTGTCCCAAGTAGTAATTCTGATAAATCAGATTCGTTCCAAGGACGGAATGGTTGATCACAATGTTTAGCAAGTAGTGATTGATGCACTTATGAAAATAAAAGACAATAATATATTTGTTTGGTTTTTGTTATAAGACTAATGAATGAAAGACAAATATTAAAATGCAATTAAAAGCTAAAACGCAAGTAAAATGATGTAAAACGCGATATGAGAAGTAGCACTTGAGAACGCAAGGATCCTCCCTATCCTATTTCTTAACTTATGTTGTTTAAGGGCTAAATTAGTCAATTACAATGGTCGGGATTCTAATATCCTTATACCCCCGTCAGGGTGGACTATAAGGCGATCCTAAAGTGTCACTAGTCCCGTCAGGGTAAATATGATCCACCGTTGGATGATTAAGTGTTATTACCTCATTGGCCCTAGGATTAGCTAAGCTCGTCAGAATCATTAACTTCTATCCTAGATTGAATAAATGGTTCCGTATTTAAACCCTCCGTCAGGATGATCCAATTGCCACTAATTGGAATAGCCTAAATACTATTACCTGTTCCTAGTTCATGACGCTAAAAACAGTAAACATTCATAATTTATCGAAAAGAGTAAAAGCCCTAATTTAGTTTAATTTATTAAAAACCCAAATTCAACATTCGTTAATTCATAGGAATTGGGATTCACCCATTGTTTGTTCTCAAGCACTAAATAAAACTTAGCTCATATTAAAATGAAATACGAAATTAAAAATAAAGGAATTCATATTGTTTACAGAATTAAAAAGATAAAAGAACCTAATTTCCGGAATCGGAATGACTACGAACGGAGATATAGACCCTCTCCAGCTCTTGTAGCTTCTTCTCCTTCCTTCAGTTGCTTCTCTCTGGTGTTTTTAATCTTGCAGAATGTGAATTGTGTGTAAAATAGAAGTCAAGGGCTGATTTTATAGGTGGAAATTCGGACTTGGACCTAGGCTTTTAATTAAATGAAATATAAAAGGCCCACGTCCACTAACTTAGCCCAAAATCCCGTAACTGCTGATATGCCTTCACTAAAACTGCTTTTCCCGATGCGTTACAACTCCGATTGACCTCATTCCAGTTGCTAAAGTCCCGTAATTCGATAAGGAATGATTTCTCTTCAAAGGTCAACAGCTAGATCATCGCTTAAGCACCTCGAAATCAGCAATCTATGGCCTGGAAAATGGATTTTTAGCTCTAAAAATAATATCTTCGGGATTTCTTTTCAAGTCTTGACTCTATCTTTTGATCTTTGACTTTCTCCTCGGATTCCTCTTCTAGCTAACATCTAAAACCTGTAAAATACTCACTAAAAATACCAATATTACGCGCAAAAGCTTAATAAATCAAAAATGCTAGAATTAAAAGAGGAAAATCATATTATTGCATATTTAGTCCAAAAGTCTATCGAAATGATTAAATAAACACCAAAAATGATGTCTCCTAAGGGTCGAAAATAAGAACATTTAAGGAGACATCAAGACCCCCAACTCAAACCTTTGTCGTCCCGACAAAGCAAAACAAAACAAAACAAGGGGTAGAAGTAAACGCAAGAATAAATAGAAGCTTAGCAAATAAACCTAAAGCAATTCTTAAGATAAATCTCATATAGCAAAACTTTAAGAACTAACATATACATACACTAATCATGCAAAATCAAACATAAATAATCTCAATCATAAAATTAAAGTTGCAATGCTTGAAGGTTACACTTGTACTCATGTCTGTATGATGGCTATAGGGTGGTCATTAATCATAAATCGCTTTGAATGTTCCACCTAAATATTCCCTATCAACAGAAGTATAAATTCACTATGTATTTAAGAATCAAGAGGTCTTTATGGTTTTAATATTGGCTTAAGGACGGTATGGATATATATTTGGTAAATTTGAAGTGAGCTTTTGGCTCTCTCCTCACTTACCATCCACATGTCCTCGAGCTTGAGTTTACGCTCAAAAATGTTCTCACTCACCCATTTGACGCGCTAATGTTGCGTCCCCAATGTCAACCCAAATAAATCTAAGATGATTCCCAAAAATATTCCACTTTGCCGATTTATTCAATTTTTTTTTTCTTTCTTTTTATTTTCTTTTTCATTTCTTTTCTTCTTCTTTTTTTTTTTTTTTCTTTTTTTTTTTCTTTTTTCTTTTTTTTTTTTTTTCAAATCCTGGCAAAGGGTTACAAATAATAATATCATCTACATTTTTGTGCCTCAATACAAACACATATAATCCCTTCCCAATGTAAATTCCCAAAATGTGGACCCTCCACCCCAAACTCAAGCTCGAGACACGTCTCAGGGTTGTGATTCAAGTGCGGGTCATTTGGTCATGCCTAATAATCTAAAGGATAATGGGCTTATATCGTGGCTACAAAAGAAAAGGCTTAAGGCTCAAAAATTGGGCTAAGACGGATAAAATTATAATAAGGGATAGCAAGCTAAAGGTTTCAAATGGCTAACAAAGAACTGCCCCTATCATTTTCCTAAGTACATAGCTTGTCTTTAGTTCATATCTAGGTGGGTTCTCTACTAATTAAGATTTCACGTTCTACACACCAAACATATTCCTTAAGTACAAGCTTACTTCATTTGCATTGTTCATTAATTTTTCCTATCAATTACCTATGTTCGCATGCAATTGTAAGTGCGTTCTATATCAGTCCCTAAAGTTCACTATTTACTATCATAGATTCATCAAAAGTATGCTTAAAGGGACATTTAAAATCTTCTATAGTCAAACGCAACTCCGAAAATTATTTTTTATTGAAAGCAAATAAAACATATAACACATAAAAATTGGGATGAGGCAACGAACCCCACCCCAAACTCAAAAATGAGTCGTGTCCCCACGACTCGAAAAGACTCAACGCAATAAAAATAAACTAATCTAACTAAAATGCGAAAGGGATAGAAAACGTATCTTAACCAGCTCGAGGCTGGTTATCGGTGTTGCGTCCATGAACTTTCTCCTGCATAAGGATACCATAGGTGGCATGTTGAATTGTGCTCACCCCCGTTAACATGTTTCGGAGAAGTTCTAACTCTTTTGTAACGTTTCCTAAAGATGCAATCATCTTCACTTGGTTCTCTTCTAACACCTTCACTTTAGCTTCCAACTCATCAGTTGTATGCATCTTCTTCTTTGGAGGAGCTCTAGGATTCCTTGTTGCTTTTACCACCTCATCATGAATATTCTTGACCAAAGTTAAACCCATGCTCTCACACACTACAACACGATCAATCTCTGCGTCTTTACGCGGAACCTTTGCGTCTAAACACAAAGTAGTGACAGTACAAGGAAATTTGAGATTTTGTTGTGAAGTAGGAATTTTAGCAAATTCCATGATGGTATCATATATCACACGAGCAACATCCATGGGTTTCTCCTCAATAATACATTTAATGAACAAAAGATGCTCCTTCTTCACTTCCGATATGTGTTTAACTCCGAAGAAGGTAGGGATTATGAAACGTGACCAAATCTTAGCGCATGGTAGCAAGTTACTACTATACATCTGTCCAGGATATCTTTCTCCTTCGGGAATTGGGTGGGCCCCATCAACAATCACTTTCCCCCAAAGGGATTCATAATCAAACGAAGGCTCTTTAAGAGATTCTTGAAACGGACATATTCCGGAAAACTTGGGTAACTTCAATGATTTACGAATAAGCTCAACGGAGAAAGGAACTACCTTTTTGCGAATTATAACAGCTTCTTTTGAGAAGGCGATTCCTTCATAAAAATCTCGCACCAAGGTAGGAATATACTCAAGCTTCCTTTCTCTCAATTCCTTCCAACCCAATTTATCACAAGTAACACCATAATCTTTATAAGCACTAGTCATAATACCTTTAGGAAGATTCATCTCCTCACCAAACTTCAAAAATTCAATTCGATCACGAACCTGAGTATCCCAATGAACGAAGACTCTCTTAGGCTTTTGAGCCCAAGCTTTCCTACGCGGAGCTTTCGGTTGTTGCACTGGTTCTTCGGGAACTTCTTGTTCAGTTTCTTCAATTTCTTCTTCAACTTCTTCCTCACTTTCTTCATCACTCTCATCAATTAACCTGCTCTTGTTCGGATTAGCCTTACTCGGATTCTCTTTTCTTTTCGGAGCAATTGGGTTTTGGACAGTCTTTTTGGATCGCGAATCCGGAATCTCAATTGCTTGGTCTGGGCTAGCTCCAACAGTGTTCCTGTTTCTTGGTATGTTTCTTCGATAGTTACACATGGAATCGGTTCTGTTAGTCATCTCTTTTCACCCCAAACTCAAAACTTCAAATAGAGAAAAAGCTAGAGAAAAGCTTTGAAATTTGATGTTTTGAGGCTTAAAACTTGAAGAACTAGGTGTTATATGAGATGGGTTAAGGTTATTAGATAGAGATTTAGAAAGAATTGGGTTTAATTTCAAGGTTGGGAAGAGGAAATTTTTGGAGAAAAGGTGAAATTTGATGATGTTTTGGAGAAGATTGTGAGTTGATTTTGTGTTTTTGTGATGATAGAAGGCTTGATTTGATGATTTTATAGCTGTTTGTTGATGATTTTCGGAGTAGGTGGAGGCAAGAATTCGGATTATAAGGTTTGGCTTGGAAAAGAGGCAAAAAACTAGGTTTAATGAAGTTAAAACCGCCTCTCGTAACAGCTGGCCGGTATGCCTTCGGATTCGCCGGTATACCGGCCGTTTCGCCGGTATACCGGCCGAGAGGCCGGCGAAATTTTTTTTTTTTTTTTTTTTTTTTTTTTTTTTTTTTTTTTTTTTTTTTTTTTTTTTTTTTTTTTTTTTTTTTTTTTTTTTTTTTTTTTTTTTTTTTTTACCTCAAAACGCAAGTATATTGCGTCGTCGCTGACGCAATGGTCAGGGAATTCGAAATCCTTGACCGGCTAGCCGGCGGATTCGCCGGTATGCCTGTCAAATCTCGATGGCGCATTTGATGACGCAGCAACCTTGCGTCGTCGCTGACGCAAGGACCAGAACATTCTTCCTCGTTGGCCGGCTAGCCGGCGGATTCGCCGGCATGCCGGTGCTTCCTCGCTGGCGCGAATGAAGACGCAGCATTGTTGCGTTGTCGCTGACGCAGTGGTCAGGGAGTTGGGGTCTATCTGCTCGTTTGGCCGGTATGCCGGCCAGCTCGCCGGCTAGCCGGTCAAACCTGCTGTGGACTTCAATTTTTCTCCGTTTTTCCCATCGTTTGACCCCAAACTCATAACCATTATACCCCTGAAATCATCAAAAACAAATACCCTTCCTCATTTCTTAAAAATAAAACTAAAATAAACGAAAACCTTAACTAATTTATACTACGGAAATTGAAATACGTAAACTAATATACAAGAAATTGGCTTTTGTTTAACGTCGTTAAGCTCGACGGGTTACCTCGTGCTTCTAAGGAGCTTCGAGGAGGTACATGACCTCTCCGGGATGTGGGTCTTTTGCACGATCTGTGTCTTCACCTCCATGATAAATTTTTAAACGATGACCGTTCACCATGAATGTACGGTTCTCAAGTGGATGTTCTATCTCTATAGCTCCATGAGGTGTAACCTTGGTTACAATGTAAGGACCCGACCACTTCGATCTTAATTTCCCCGGATAATTACTAAACTTCGAATTATATTTCAACACTCTTTGTCCTACTACAAAGTTCTTCTCTCGAATTCGATTATCATGCCATCTCTTAGTATTTTCTTTGTAAAGCTTAGCATTTTCATAAGCATGTAATCTGAATTCATCAAGCTCATTAAGTTTCATCATTCGATTTGCACCCGCTAGCGTAGGATCTAAATTTAACTTTGCAATAGCCCAATAGGCACCCATTTCAAGTTCAAGAGGTAAGTGACAAGCCTTACCATAAACCATTCGATACGGAGAAGCACCTACTGGGGTTTTGAAAGCAGTTCGATATGCCCAAAGTGCATCATCTAATTTCATAGACCAATCTTTTCTTGTAGGACCAACGGTTTTCTCTAAAATAGATTTTACCTCACGATTTGATACTTCGGCTTGACCATTGGCTTGTGGATGATAAGCGGTAGACACACGATGTCTGACTCCATATTTCTCTAGAACAGTCTTCAAATACTTATTAACGAAATGAGTACCTCCATCGCTAATAATCACCCTTGGAGTTCCATGTCTAGTGAAAATATGTGATTTTAAGAACTTAATCACCACTCTAGAATCATTGGTAGGTAAAGCCACTGCTTCTACCCACTTAGACACGTAATCAACAGCTAATAAGATGTAGAGGTTACCATTTGAAGGGACGAACGGACCCATAAAATCTATACCCCAAACATCGAATATTTCAACTTCTAACACATTATTACGTGGCATCTCATCCCTCTTGGATATGTTTCCGGTAAATTGGCATCTATTACATCTTTTAGTATATTCGTGACAATCTTTTATAATAGAAGGCCAATAGAAACCAGATTGTAATACCTTAGCAGCAGTTCGATCTCCTTTGAAATGTCCACCGTAAGGTGAATCATGACACCCAGCTATAATCGCCTCAATTTCTTCCTTGGCTACGCATCTTCTTATCATCTGATCAGCACACACTTTGTAGAGGAAAGGATCCTCCCAAAAGAACTGTCTTGCTCGGTGAGCTAATCTTTTTCTTTCTTGATAAGTTGAACCTTCAGGAAAGGAACCACTTACCACTAAGTTTGCAATGTCTGCATACCAAGGGGCTTCATAATCGCGAACTTCGAATAAATTCTCATCAGGAAACTCTTCTCTAACCGCTTCAGTACCACTATTCAACTCTGAACCTTCTAACCTCGATAGATGATCTGCAACCTGATTCTCACACCCTTTTCTATCCTTGATCTCTAAATCGAACTCTTGAAGCAATAACACCCATCTGATTAACCTCGGTTTAGCATCCTTCTTCTCCATAAGATATCGAATCGCTGAATGATCTGTATAGACAATAACTTTCGCTCCAAGAAGATAAGAGCGAAATTTATCGAATGAATACACAACCGCTAGCAACTCCTTTTCTGTAACTGTATAATTAATCTGAGCACCATTAAAAGTTTTACTAGCATAATAAATCGAATGAAAAACTTTCTCTTTTCTTTGTCCTAATACAGCTCCCATACATAAATCACTCGCATCACACATAACCTCAAACGGTAGATTCCAATCTGGAGGCACTACTATAGGAGCAGAAATAAGCTTTTCTTTAATTGCTTTGAAAGCCGCTAAACAAGCTTCATCAAAAAGGAATTTGGAATCCTTTTCAAGTAAGTTGCATAACGGTTTCGCAATCTTAGAAAAATCTTTGATAAATCGCCTATAAAAGCCAGCATGGCCTAGAAAACTTCTTACCCCTTTAACAGAAACAGGAGGGGGAAGAGTTTTAATTACCTCAATCTTCGCTCTATCGACTTCCAATCCAACATTCGAAATTTTGTGACCCAGAACAATACCTTCGCGAACCATGAAATGACATTTCTCCCAGTTTAAGACCAAATCTGTTTCTTTGCATCTGATTAACACTTTCTCCAAATTGTCTAAGCACTTATCAAAATCATCACCAAATACAGAGAAATCATCCATAAACACTTCAAGAAAGTTATCGATCATATCCCAGAAGATGGCCATCATGCATCTTTGAAAGGTAGCAGGAGCATTACACAACCCAAATGGCATTCTACGATATGCAAAAGTACCAAAGGGGCATGTAAATGTTGTTTTATGTTGATCTTCTGGAGCCACGTAAATTTGATTATACCCTGAATAACCATCCAAGAAGCAATAGTACTCTCTTCCGGCTAATTTGTCTAACATCTGATCTATGAAGGGCAAAGGGAAATGATCTTTTCTGGTGGCCTTGTTCAGCTTCCTATAATCCATGCAAACTCTCCATCCAACTACCGTTCTTGAAGGAATCGCTTCATTTTTATCATTAAGAACTGTTGTCATTCCTCCCTTCTTCGGTACACACTGAACCGGACTCACCCATTCACTACTTGAAATGGGATAAATAATCCCCGCATCTAAAAGCTTGATCACCTCTTTCTTTACCACATCCTTCATGGCGGGCATTAATCTTCTTTGACCTTCAACTGAGCGTGCGTTAACATCTTCAAGTATGATTTTGTGTTGACAATAGGATGGACTAATGCCTTTGATGTCAGCAATTGTCCAACCTATTGCTTCTTTGTTTGCTCTTAACACACGCAACAGTTTATCTTCTTGAGGACCTGTTAAATTAGCTGAAACAATCACAGGTAGAGTTTCATTAGTACCTAAATACGCATACCTCAAGTGTGCTGGCAATGGTTTTTCTTCCAATTCCGGAGGAGATTCAATTGAAGGCTTCTTTTTAGGAACAATCTCCCCCGGTTCTCTCACAGGTTCATAGGCAGGACGCCTATACTTTGGACTTTCAGAATTTAGAGCCGCTATTGTTTCAATAAGCTCTTCCATCATCTCAGGTGAATCTAATGTTAAAGCAGCCTGCAAGATATCATCAAAATTTAAACAATTAAATACCTCTTGCGATGCTTGCTCTACTACATCCATTCTGAAGCAATCTTCCTGAGAGTCTGGGAATTTCATAGCTCGAAATACATTGAATTTCACTTCCTCATCTTGTATCCTCATTGTTAATTCACCATTCTCTACATCGATCAATGTTCTCCCTGTAGCTAGGAATGGTCTACCCAAAATAATGGGGACATTTCTATCTGCATTGTATTCAAGGATTACAAAATCAACAGGAAATATAAGTGTACCTGCCTTAACAAGGACATCCTCAATGCGGCCTTCAGGATGCGCAAGAGACCTGTCCGCCATTTGCAAGACCATAGAAGTGGGTCTTGCGTTTCCAATTTTTAGCTTATCAAAGATCGACTTGGGCATCAAATTGATGCTAGCTCCCAAGTCACATAGCGCCTTTCCTTTCCATTCTTCCCCAATTGATATGGGAATCGTGAAACTCCCCGGATCAACCAACTTCGGAGGTAATTTACTTTGACAAATCGCGCTACACTCTTCTGGAAGACCAATCATCTCGTTATCACAATAGGGCCTTTTGTTAGTGAGGGCCCTCTTCAAAAACTTAGTGTATTTCGGAATATCTCGAATCGCCTCAAGTAACGGGATATTAATACTTAGACCCTTCACTCTGTTAAAGAACTTCTGAAAATCCCCCAAATCACCCTTTTTCTGAACTCGCGATGGAAACGGTGGTGGAGGGCGATTAATCACCATATCATCTTTCTTTTTCGGGACCTCTCTTGGTCTCACTATTTCTTCAACCTCACTATCTTTCTCATTTTCTTTCTCTTTCTCCACCACTTCCTTTTCTTTTCTTGGTACTTCTTTCTCTTTCATAATGGGAAAAGGAGGGGGAGGAAGGTTCTTACCACTTCTCAATGTAACAGCATTACAATCTTCGCGTTGCTTCGGATTCTCAGTATCGCTAGGAAGTTGCCCTTGTGGGCGCTGATTCAGCTGTTTATTAATTTGGCTTAGCTGATTCTGGAAAATCTTCATATTCGCTTCAGCTGCGTTCTGACGTTCTAAGGCTTGTGTTTGAAGAGCAATCAAATTTTCAACGGTTTTCTGAAGGGTAACTACTCCTTCTTGTGGATGGGCAGGTAAGGCTTTTTGGTTTAAAGTTTCATCGTATGTATTCTGAGGAGTATTCTGAGGAGCTTGCCTTTGTACATAATTTCCCTGATTCTGTCCTCCTTGATAATTGTTGTGTGGTCTTGGATTATAGTTATTACCTTGGGGACGCGGCTGATATGCGTAGGTAGGATTGGCTGCCCCATTAGGATTTGAGTATTGAAACCCAGGATGGTTTCTGTTAGGCTGATATCCATTACCACTTGAATTGAAGTTACCTCTGTTGGACATGAACATCACGGATTCTTGGTTATTTGGACAACTTTCCTCATCATGATCATCTACCTGACAAATCGAACACATATAAACCTCTTGTGCAGCATGCACAGCTACCTTCTTACCCGAAAATCCTTCTTTCACAGCTAAAGTAAGCTGTTTCAATTGTTGCTCAATAGTATTCTGAATCTTGTTTTCAAGCGTAGCAAATTTCTCTTCCATGTCAACATTATTCACTCCCTTAACCGGTGTTCTTACTGAATTCCACCCAACTTCATTCTTAACTGTTCTCTCTAAGATAATTTTAGCATGAGCGGGTTGAACTTGAAGAAAACCTGCACCACATAGCGTATCCAACTTCTCTCTTGACTTCCCATCAAGGCCTCTATAAAAGATCTTAAGTTGTTGTTGTTCTGAATACCCATGATTGGGAACTTTTCGTAAACACATCTGAAATCTTGTCCAACTCTTACCCAAAGTTTCTTCATATTCTTGACGGAAATGCGTCAATTCTAGTTCAGCATCTAACCTCATGTTACTTGGGTAATACCTGTCAAAGAACGCAATCTCTAATTGGTCCCAATTGGTGATCTTCGTAGGATCTTGCGTATCGTGCCATTCACTTGCTCCCTCAGTAACAAAGAACTTAAAAGCAGCAAAATACATCTGTTCTCTCGAGACCCCTTGTGTGATATAAGAATCACATATCTGTTTGAATTTCTGTACTGCCCTGAGAGGATCTTCTGCTGGTCTACCACGAAAATTACCAAAATTCTGGAACTGAGCTAACATACCCGAATCTGGACGAAAACGTGGAACATTAATATCTGGAGCACCTACTCCTATAGCTGGAGCACGGAATGGAACTTCTGGAGGACCATTAGTAAACCACGGATCATGATTCATCACTATCTGGACTGGAGCATTGGGATTTAGTGGTTGAACTGGAGGAATAACGCCCGGAGCTAAAGGTTGGCCATTTGCATCTAGCTGGCCTTGTCCATTATTCTGTTGATTATTTTGAAGATTGATGTCTGCCATTCTGTTACTTAACTCTTCTACCTCTAAAGCTTCTCGTTCTCTTCTTCTCTTGTTTGCAAGTCTGATCAACGATTCTGGATTACTAAGAATCGGAGGTGTTGGCTCTAGATCCTTGAATAGCCTTCTTCGCATACACCAAACCTAAAAACCTGAAAAGAAACTAAGCAAAAAGCGTAAAACTGATAAAATAAAAATTGCACTTATCACTAAAGGATAAACACCGTGGTCACACGCTACCGTCCCCGGCAGCGGCGCCAAAAACTTGGTGGTCCTTTGTGTGTTCTAAAAATAATGCAATAAATAATCGAACCACAACCGCAAGTGTACGGTTGTCCCAAGTAGTAATTCTGATAAATCAGATTCGTTCCAAGGACGGAATGGTTGATCACAATGTTTAGCAAGTAGTGATTGATGCACTTATGAAAATAAAAGACAATAATATATTTGTTTGGTTTTTGTTATAAGACTAATGAATGAAAGACAAATATTAAAATGCAATTAAAAGCTAAAACGCAAGTAAAATGATGTAAAACGCGATATGAGAAGTAGCACTTGAGAACGCAAGGATCCTCCCTATCCTATTTCTTAACTTATGTTGTTTAAGGGCTAAATTAGTCAATTACAATGGTCGGGATTCTAATATCCTTATACCCCCGTCAGGGTGGACTATAAGGCGATCCTAAAGTGTCACTAGTCCCGTCAGGGTAAATATGATCCACCGTTGGATGATTAAGTGTTATTACCTCATTGGCCCTAGGATTAGCTAAGCTCGTCAGAATCATTAACTTCTATCCTAGATTGAATAAATGGTTCCGTATTTAAACCCTCCGTCAGGATGATCCAATTGCCACTAATTGGAATAGCCTAAATACTATTACCTGTTCCTAGTTCATGACGCTAAAAACAGTAAACATTCATAATTTATCGAAAAGAGTAAAAGCCCTAATTTAGTTTAATTTATTAAAAACCCAAATTCAACATTCGTTAATTCATAGGAATTGGGATTCACCCATTGTTTGTTCTCAAGCACTAAATAAAACTTAGCTCATATTAAAATGAAATACGAAATTAAAAATAAAGGAATTCATATTGTTTACAGAATTAAAAAGATAAAAGAACCTAATTTCCGGAATCGGAATGACTACGAACGGAGATATAGACCCTCTCCAGCTCTTGTAGCTTCTTCTCCTTCCTTCAGTTGCTTCTCTCTGGTGTTTTTAATCTTGCAGAATGTGAATTGTGTGTAAAATAGAAGTCAAGGGCTGATTTTATAGGTGGAAATTCGGACTTGGACCTAGGCTTTTAATTAAATGAAATATAAAAGGCCCACGTCCACTAACTTAGCCCAAAATCCCGTAACTGCTGATATGCCTTCACTAAAACTGCTTTTCCCGATGCGTTACAACTCCGATTGACCTCATTCCAGTTGCTAAAGTCCCGTAATTCGATAAGGAATGATTTCTCTTCAAAGGTCAACAGCTAGATCATCGCTTAAGCACCTCGAAATCAGCAATCTATGGCCTGGAAAATGGATTTTTAGCTCTAAAAATAATATCTTCGGGATTTCTTTTCAAGTCTTGACTCTATCTTTTGATCTTTGACTTTCTCCTCGGATTCCTCTTCTAGCTAACATCTAAAACCTGTAAAATACTCACTAAAAATACCAATATTACGCGCAAAAGCTTAATAAATCAAAAATGCTAGAATTAAAAGAGGAAAATCATATTATTGCATATTTAGTCCAAAAGTCTATCGAAATGATTAAATAAACACCAAAAATGATGTCTCCTAAGGGTCGAAAATAAGAACATTTAAGGAGACATCAGAGGTCTTCAAGTGGGACCTTATATGGAAGTTTAAATGCTCGCAAAAAATCGGAATGTTCTTGTGGAGAGTGGTCTTGGATAGAATCGCTACAGCTGGGAATTTATTCACGAGGAATATTGTTGGGTCAAGGATGTGTAATATTTGCGGAGCCGAAAGGGAAGATTTAATTCATGTTTTTCTAAAGTGTAAAATTGCGATATTGGTTTGGGACTTATTGGGTTTTGAAACAGGTGCTGGTGTTCATCTTGGGGAGGCTCGGCGCAAGACAGTGGCTGGAAGCTTGGATGGACGAGTGGAGTGGACTGATGTGCTAGAGCTGGACCGTGAGCTGGAAGAACAAGGGAAGTTGGGGACCCGCGAGAGAGCTTACCTGGAGGCGCTGAACAAGAAATTGCAGCAGAATGGAAGGCATGTAGCTACTAACTTCCGAGGACAGCTGCTGCAATGGGAAGAAGAACCTGCTGCATATTTTTTAACAGCAAAATCTGAAGCTATTAAGGCCTGGATCGATGGTCACCTTCGGTCTAAGGCTCGAATCAAGGGCTTGGAATGGCCATATGTTTTTGTATCCTCAATTTGGATGATTTGGGTTAACATGATACGTATTGTATTTAACGAGACGGCCAACTTACCCCATGTCTTGGAACTTAAACACGAGATTTTTAATCAAGCTAGCAATTTTATTCTAGCGTGGGGTAAACGCCTTGATGGATGCATAATTAAAATGGCGAATAATGTTATGGTGAAGTGGGTCAAGCCTAATGAGGGAACGAAACTGAATATTGATGGAAGTTTCTTTGCGTCAAAAAGGCTAGCAAGTATTGGAGGGTTAATAAGAGATAAGCATGGTACATGTATTGCTGGTTTCATGGGGCCTTGTTCTTGTGTTTCTCCGTTTGTTTCGGAGTTAATTGCGTTACACTTTGGCCTCAGATGGGCTTGTAATAATGGTTATAATGAGATGTATATTGAAATAGATTCGGAGGAACTCCATGCGCTAGTGAAGGGCGGTGGGAGCTCAACTCACTATGAGATGGACTCGGGGAAGCTCCACGCGCTAGTGAAGGGCGGTGGGAGCTTAGGTAGTCGCTGTGTTTCAATGGTTAGGGAGTGTTGTGTGTTATTGAGGAAATTCCCTGGATTCAAAATAAACCATGTTTTCCGCGAGGCTAATCGTAGTGTTGATAAGCTATCTAAGGAAGGTGCCATGATGAACTCTCAACCGGTAATGTTCAAAGACCCACCTGATTACCTTTGGAACTTCATTACAAGAGATAGGAGTGAGAGTGCAAATGCTAGAGTTGTACTAGATAGCTAAAATAAATTCATATTCATTTGTAATCAATTGTTCTTAACGGCTATGTAATAGCTTCTCATGTATGAAAAAAGAAAAATAAAAAAAATACTTCATGTATGAAAACGAATTATACGGGATTTTATTTGGGGTTCTTCGAGTGATGGTAGGAAAATACATTGGATAGGGTGGAAGACTTTGTGTCAACCAAAGAAGCGTGGTGGTCTTGGTTTGAGAAGCGCGAAAGAATATAATGAAGCACTTCTTGCAAAGTTGAGTTGGAAAGTCCTCACGAATGATCCAGCCATGTGGGTAGGAGTGTTTAAGCAAAAATATTTTAAACAGGGCATTTTGAATAGGGTTGCAAAACCTACTGACTCGCAGATGTGTAAGAATATACTTGTGGGGCGTGAGGTGCTACAAACGGGAATTAGTGTGATGGGTGTGGGGAATGAACAGGTGGTGAAGTGGAATAAGGAAGCTTCGGGTATCTTCTCGGTAAAATCCGCATATAGTAGTCAAGTACAAGATGGAGGAAATTCGAGCTTCAAATGGGATCTTATTTGGTCATTAAAGTGTCCACAAAAGATAAAGATCCTCTTGTGGCGAGCGGTATGGGAGAGGTTACCCACGGCAAGAAATCTGAAATTACGGGGGGTCGTGCAAAATCCGGACTGCAGGAGATGTATTCAAAGGGAGGAAACTGCATTTCATATTTTTAAGTACTGTAATGCATATACTGATTTGTTTAAAACTTGCTTTCTAGGTGCGAGGGGGGCTGGATTAGCGCGAGACAGGAACTTCACTAGTGATGCTGGGGTCGATCGAGCTGATGCAGCTGGAAGTTCTTGGACAGCAGATGAGGACCCGACTGGTGCAGCAGCCGAGGATAGGAACTGGACAGCAGCTGAGGTCCCGCCTGGAGCAGCAACCGAGGGCAGAAACTGGGCTGCAGATAGTACCTGGACCTGGACAGGCGCAAGACAGATGGGCCTGCATACTTCACAGCAGCAGCGCCATGATGATGACAGCAGCAGAAATGACAGCAGAATCAGCAGGCACGAGAACCAAGGTGCTAATCAGGTGCAGCAAATGGGAGTTTCTCCTGGACAAATCGAAATGCAAACCGTGGAAGAATCTATGGTTTGGTGGACAAAGTTATTATCCGATAAAAGAGCTATTAACGGCATTGAAACACGTATTCTATTCGCGGCTTTCGTGTGGTATGTATGGACGGATAGAAATACGAGATTGTTTGATGAGGAAGCAAGGAGTAGATCGAATAATGAGTTAAATGCGATAATAAAAAATGCAGCGAGTGACTATATAAGAGCATGGGGTTGTGAGCGTGATGGTGGTTTATTTACATCGGCATCAAGTGTTATGGTAAGGTGGGACAAACCGGTGCGAGGGATTAAATTGAATGTGGATGGGTCGTATAATTCGGAGAGGAAAGTGGCAGGGGTCGGAGGCCTATTTAGGGACTCAGTCGGAGAGTATATTCTTGGGTTCTCAGGTAGTTGTGTGGCGCGAACCCCGTTTGAAGCAGAGATACTTGCGTTACATTTTGGGTTAAGTTTGGCAGTGCATCGCGGATTTACATCGTTAATCATTGAAACTGACTCGTGTGAGTTGCACGCGCTAGTGAAGGGCGGTGTGAACTCAAGGGGATTTTCAAATGATATAATAAGGGCCTGTCGAGATATACTATCTTCTAGGGAAGGTTTTGAGCTAGTATGGTGCTACAGAGAAGCTAATAAATGTGCGGATTGGTTAGCGAAGCGTGGTGCGTTTAGTGAAGAAGGGCCGGTTCCTTATCACCACCCCCCGGATGGGCTATGGCGTCTGTTAACTAAGGATAGGTGTGGGTGGACTACACCAAAAATTGCTTTAGATGCTTAATAAGTTGTAGGAAGTGATCTTCCTGGTCTTCTGACCTCATATGTAACAAAAAAAAAACGAGAATAAATTAAAGGTTGAATTTGTACTTATTTATAAACGAGTTCGAAAGATTTGGTTTAGAGCCGTGATGGTAATGTGTCGTGGATTGATCATTAAATGTTATAAGTACTTCCCTTCCAAAAATTGAGACTCCCAAAAATTGATCACAATGGTTAAGAAATATAACTTTAATGAACAATCTTATCGTCTATACCAGGAAGGTTTTAATGCTCCTAGAGTTTGCCACGCACAAGTAGAAAAGACAATGGAATGTAACCAATATTTCCACCATTTAAATTCGAAAAATTCTTCATCTAATATTGAATAAACCTACCTCAATCATATTAATACATATACCTTATATTTTAAACTTACAAAAGTAATTAATTTAATAATATAATAACATGTGTTCTGTTATAATAATCAATGAATGTGATGTAAAAAATTAGACCATCCAATATTAAATGGAAGTATTACCCTTTAAATTCCCTCAAGTTTTAAGAATTACAAAAAAAAATTACGCTGATTTTTTTATCGAAAAAACTTAAAAAATAGAAATAAAGTTTTGCCCAAAACATATTATTTGTATCCTAAACTTTTCCTTCAACTAAAATTTAGTCTAAGAAAATTATAACTTTAAACCAATTGGGGTTAGCTTATGGGTCAGGACCTTGATCATTTAATTTAGTGGTACAAGTTTAAACCGAATCCATGACTCCAAGTCTAAAATAACTCTTCTATATATATATATATATATATATATATATATATATATATATATATATATAAATTTTTGCCCCTTCCAAAGATATCTCTTTGATCCCTCCTTGCGCCACACCTTTTCATAATTTTAATGTCAAAAACTCACTCTACCCTTTCTTATTATGTTTATGTTGTACAAAAATAATGCATACAAACCAATTGGATTAATTTAACTTGTTAATTTTTTTTTTCGATGTATGGGTTTTCGGGCTAGCTTACGCGCACCACGACTAATCCCATAGGAAATATACACGCCTCCTCATGCATACTCCCATTTAATCAGAACTAGGTTACCCATGTTCAGGGAGGAGACTCGAACCATGCACCCCTTGCTTACCCCCTTTAAGGGCTCAAGAAATAACACGACTGAGGGGATTCGAACCCTGTACCTCCTAGTTGAGAGATAGGGCCCTGGCCACTGAGCTAGTCCCAGTGGTTAACTTGCTACAATTTTTTTTTTTTTCGATGTATGGGTGTCCGGGCCAGCTTACGCGCACCACGACCAATCCCATAGGAAATATACACGCCTCCTCATGCATACTCCCACTTAATCAGAACTAGGTTACCCATGTTCAGGGAGGAGACTCGAACCATGCACCCCTTGTTTACCCCCTTTAAGGGCTCAAGAAATAACACGGCTGAGGGGATTCGAACCCTGAACCTCCTAGTTGAGAGACAGGGTCCTGGCCACTGAGCTAGTCCCAGTGGTTAACTTGCTACAGCTTTGTTACTATAAATCGTTACTATATTTATAGTTATAAGATATATAGTAAAAGGTACGAGTTTTAAATTTTTTATGAGTCAATTAGAGATTGATGCCTATTAAAAAACTTATTTAAAAAATGGTGCCTATAATAAGATTTTTTTATAGAAAATAGTCCCATCCCAAACTACCCTTATAATTAACAATTAAAAAAAATAAATTAGAAAAAAATAAAACAAAAACTAATAAACACACGCGCGCGTCCGTGAAATTTTTTTTTAAAATCGTCATAGAAATTCCGAAAAAAAATCATAGACGTAAATATTAATTTGATTTATCCAAATATGATTTTTTTCGATTTTTCTGATATTTTTTGAATTAGTTATGGCAATTTAAAAAAAAAATTCACGGACGCACACGTGTGATGAAATTAGTAGTAGGTGGTAGTGGTGGTAGTGGTGGTTGTGGTGATGGTTGTGGTGGCTGTAGTGGTGGTGGTGGTGGTGGTGATGGTGGAGGTGGTGATGGTTGTTGTGGTGGTGGTGGTGGTGGTGGAAATACCCTATTATTTGTTTAAGATTTAAAAATAAATATTGTATTAAAAATAAAATAATATATATAATAATAAGGATAGTATAGGTATAAAAAATATAAAGGGGATGTTTTCTATAACTAATTGTTCTATTGAGCATTTATCTCTAAATAAGAAAATTAAAAGCTTAAAAAAATTAAAAACATCATTAAGGAAACATTTATCTCTAATTATCCCATTTTTTATAAGATTAGTCGAAATATGTGCAAGCTGGTCAGGATCAACCACGTATAATAAAATATGCACACAACCCCTTTTACACTTTTATATTTCAAAATTGAGTCCTACTCCCCTTCACCACAATGTGTATCATGATCGAATTGACATCGGTAGAGCGGGGGTAGTGTGTACCTTTGAAACCAAAAGAGTGATGCATGCATGGATAAGACCATACTAATTACTAACCCCATGTAATGAATAATAATATAAAACTCGATCTAATTTAATAATGGCATGGAGCATTGAATGACACCAAATGATCTCCATTCTCCCAACTTCCCTCTTCTCAATCTCAATTACTCTCAAATGCTCATTCCAAGGAAAGACAAGCTATAAATGACCTCAATTTCCTAACAATTTATCCTCTATATAAACCCCTCCCCATATCAATTTTCAAACACAACACCACCAAATCCAACTATCCTTCCTACACAATGCCTACCACTATTGAAGATATTACTACAAAAACAGACATGATCGAGATCGAACCAAAATCAGGTCTTGCTTTGAACCCACCAACAATTGAAGAAGAGAAAGGAAAAGAGATCGAAAACAACCTTGAAACCACGACAGAGAAAGAGAAACCCGAGAATGAACAAGTTGAATCGGAGAAGGAAACCATAGTTGAGACTAAAAAGGAGGAAGTTCCGGTTGAGGAGGAGATCGAACCCAAGACCGGAATTTCTTTTCCGGTTAAGTTAGAGGATGGGAAACAATTAAGTGCGGTTGGTTTGAGAAAGAAAAGCATACTTGGAGTAGGCATCAAAATCTATGGCTTCGGTAAGGATCCAACTCACTCTAGTCCATTTAAGGAGCACGATAAAATGATATTAGCAAATTACTTCCCTTAGTTTGATAAAATGGCACGTTAGCCCTTGTTAATACTACTAAAATTACACCCTAGTATCCCCTATGGTTTAAAAATTAGAACCCGTTTGGGATTGATTATTTTAAAATTAAAAACGTTTTTCAATTAAAATTAAATATTTGTAAAAAATATAAAAACATATCTTGATTTAAAATCATCTTTTAGTGATTTTTTTAAGAATCATATGCTCGTTCGGCTAAACACAATATGAAATTCATCATAAACAGGGATATACACCGACAATGAGAAAATGAAAGATCTTATGACATCGAAAATTGGAAAAGCGCCTTCTAAAGCTACTAAGGAAATGTATGATATGGTTATCGATAGTGATGTAGGAATGATGGTACGATTAGTAATTGTATTCTCGAGTCTCACAATGAACATGGTAAGGAAAAATTTCGATGATGGTTTAGGTGGAGCTTTAAAGAAACTCACTGGAGGAAGAAATGCAGCACTCACTAAAGGGTATGTATGGACACTCTCAACTTTTATCAGTTTTTTGCAATATACCTCCCTATGATTTGGTAGAATTGCACACAACCCCCCGATGTTTCAGTTCTGGCAATTGCAATATTGGTCCCTGTATTATGCAAAATTTGCACTTTAAGTCCTTATATTATGCAAAAAACTCACTTATAGGTCCCTATATTATGCAAAAATTAATCTTTTCACTTTATTAGAATCATGGCTGAAGCAACGGACGACATAAAACTGACACCTGGCTCCGTAATTGAGATCTCAAGGCTTCCAGGTTACATCCTCGAGACAAAAGGTAAAATCATCATTTACACATTTGATAAAAAACGAATATAAAATTTAATCAAACTTCACTTCTTTGTTTAATATAGTGAAGGGCAAAGTTATTAGCAGAGTTGAAAGTGAACTACTCTGCAGAGCATTCATCTATCTTTATCTCTCAGATGATCCTTTTGACAAAGAAGCCAAGGAAAATTTTGGATCCTCTTTGTTAACTCTATTGAAATAGCTTCTACAAGTTTTTCCTATTTCTAAAAAAAATTAGACCTAGTGGTCTAAAACTTGCTTTGTAATAGCTTAAATAATCGCTTCATATGAATTCCAATCTACTTCCTTTATAATTTTGTTTTTCAATATTAATGCATAGATAAGTAAAATACGAGACATATCTAAAAAGTATATATATGTATATAAAGGTAAATACGCACATGCACATATATATGATGGTTTTTTTTACCATTAATAGCATTCCTCGCTATAACAAAACACAAGATGAGGACAGCTCAGCTCATTCATAAGCTGTAACATAACACACAGCTTTTTAAATCTATCATATCCCAGTAAAAGTAAAGGATATATCCAGATAAGCATATATCGTACATATATCATATAGAAAGTTCCAAAGTTCCAAAGATGGAAAGTTCTCAGCTAAAGCTAAGAACTTTTCGAGGGTCTAATTGTCCACTACAATAGCTTGAGGACACAGTAGATAATTCTTGACGACCTTTCCATTCTTCAAAGGGCTTAAGCGTAATTGGATATTCTATAACAGAAGAATCTACACAAAGCATCTTCTTATATTCTTCGTCACTCAAATCTTGAATCCTTTTCGCCTTTTTGTCCCAAGGATTCCATACAACTGTATATTTTCATATTTATAATTTAAAAAAAAATCAACAATTATTATTTAAAAAAATAAAAAAAATACCTGCATCTGGCATTCCTTCTTTACGTACTACGAAAGTCCGTTTTTTCTCATGGTCGATTATAGCAATTTTAGAGGGTGTGCTCAAGTACACACAGTCAATCTGATCAAAATGGTTAACACAAATTACTTTTATACCCTTGAGTTTTTTTTTTTACTGTGAATAATAAAATTACCTCTCCATCGAAAGATATCGCATCTGCTTGTTCAGTAAATCTTTCACGCTGTACCAAATTATTGAAGTAATCAAGTGTTTCCAAGCCTTCAACACGAACTTCACTGCAAATTTTGGAGTAAATTTCACTATCGGTCCTTAATATTATAAAATTTGCGATTTAGGTCCCGATATTATGAAACTTACCTGATATCAGAAACTGAGAAGTAATTACGCATAGAGAATGTGAATGAAAAGGGCTTATTATCCATGTTTCTTACACGAGGGATCAAAGTGAGTTTATTAGCAACAAGTGATACACGAAGACGCAACTCAAATCTGCAAAAAGTAATTCAGGGGTTTTTTTTAACCGTTAGTCATAGTATAGGGGGTAATTAATAATTAATATAAATATAAAAACATACTTATGTGGCCAAGTTTTAATATCCTCGTCAGCATATTTCAAGATAAGATCTACAGTAGATTGATTATTAGCTGGAGGTAAAGGTGAAGGAGAAGTATCTAATGACCATATTTTATTCCTTGCAAATCCATGTTGTTCAAGTGAACCATAATTCGCAAACTGTAAATTACAAAAAAAAAAAAAAAAAATTATCAATTATTTAGCCAACAAAACTTCTAGAAGCTTCCTTAAGTACTTACTTGAGGGAAACTGATGGGTATACCACCTCTTATAGCTTTAGGAGGTTTCAAAATAGCCTGTAACACAGAATAATTTGAGTTTTTAAATCACATAACAAATCAACTCAGAATTATATAATTTCTAGATCAAGATTATAATACCTTACTACTCATAAAAAGAAGCTCTTCTCTTCGTTCATTTTTCCAAGAAACAACTTGACCACCATGTAAAAGTACCTAAAGAAAACAAAATTACGAAATTAACCTTGTTCTTTCACTTATAAACAGTAATTAAACTCGAACATTTATTCAATTTACTCATATAAACTAAGTTATCAACTAAATATTCACTCGATTAAATACATGCAAAAGCTATAATTAAATCAATTTTACAAACAAAGAAGAAAATGTATGAGAAGATTAAAACAAAGAATCTCCACCGTTGATCCGGTAGCATTTCTAAATCTTAGATAATTAGAATTATTTTCTTTGTAGTTTCACTTATAGACAGTAATCTAACTGAAAGATCAACTTAATACATCAAGAATTCTTTTAAATAATTGAAAAACATGCAGAAACTATAATTAAATAAATATTGATAGAAATGGAGAAGAAAAATTGAAAAAAGTTACCTCCGCCGTTGATCCGGTAGGCTCCGATAACATAATCCGCGGCGATCCATCGGACTCTTGAATTAGGTTCACCGGCGGCATCGTGCTTACGTCGGTCTCGGCTCTTCTGGTATTCTCACTTTTCGCTTTATGTAAAGGACAGCTGCTCGCAACTAATATATATGTATGTATTGTGTATATATATATGCGCGCCTTATATATACAAACAAACAAAAATGGAAAAGCATATTGATTTTGAAGAGACTTTAAATGGAAAAGGAGCCGTGCGCAAGGGCAAGTTAGTAATATACGAGTGATATATAAAAATTAGTTTTTTCTTAATGTGTTTATTAGAGTAAAATTTCATTTTTAAATTATTAAAAATATGACTTAAAAACATCTTTTGCTAAATATTTTATAAATATCATTGTTTAAGGGAAATATATTCAAAATTATTATTTTTAAAGCTCTTTTTATGAGATATCTCATAAATAAAGTTCGTAATTTGTAATATGGTCAAATAAAAATATAATTTATTCAAAAAGTTTAAATTACTTTTAAAATTTATGAAATATATTATGAAGCCTAATCATGATATTTTAAAATATGTTCTAAAAATAATACTTTTAAATACTTTGGTCTAAAAAAATTTAAACCATAGATTATAGACTATAAATAAACGTTGCTTTATTTATTATTACCATATTAACATAATATGATATGTATGGTTATTATAAAATAATAACTAAAAAAAACATATATTATAAGATATTACTTAGGTAATTGATATAATAATAATTTTAAAAATATAAATAAAATATGACTTAGAAAAAAATTGTGTAATTTTAGTCCCGGGGACGAATTTTTTGTCCAAGAGGAGGAACGTAAATTTTAAACTCGGAGCGGAGGATGAAAGTCTATTTTATTAAGGATTTTTCGCAAAAAGAAAAAAAATCATGGCATTCGATCACTATACACCCCCCCCCCCCCCCCCCCCCCCCCCTTGATTGTAAGTAATTAGAAGGACTAGGTTAGATAATAGACGAATTCTTAGTCGACGAAATGTATAAACAAGGTCAAGAGTTTTGGAGCAACTTGTGATCAAGATTTCCTCGATAATTCATAGAAGGATTAATCTTACTCAAAATGAATGCTAGAGAAGCTTGTAAGTAAAAAAACTTGATGTTTCAATTATATAAGTTCAACGATAAAATAAAAAGGGAAGAGTTTGAAAAGGTAAGAAAACGTCCTCTTCACGTTTGGTGTAACGATTAAATTACGTATATCGGTAGAATGTAGTTCACGCGTATATCATTTGTACGAAACAAATAAGCGTCTTAACACCATTAAGAGCAAGACTCGCTATGATACTCTAAAGATTAAGTCATCAAATGTATACGATTGAGTTCCTGAGTGATAAGTGAGAATAAGTTGTAAGAATACTAAGTTACAATATATAAGATCGATTGCAAATGAATCAGTTATTTCAACTGTTTTGGAACAATATATTTTTAATTCGGGGAGGGTTTGGGGTGACAATATATTTTTATTTAAAAGAATCGCTGAAAAAATTAGATAAATTTTCACTGTGTCCCGAAATCGAAAAGGACGGACGTCCACTCCCACTCCATAGGTCTACCCTTGGCAGGACATCAAATTTTAGATTAAAATTCTAATCAAGATATGGAAATGATTAGGTAATTTTTGTTTTTTTAGAGAATAATTAAAAAAGGGATGGGTTAAATTAATTGAATTTTCTTGGTCAAAAGGATTGGTTAATTAATTTAAATCTAATCGTACTATGTTTAATCACTCTCTCAAATGGCATGGGATGCTCTGTTCTCTTTTTTGTTGGGTTGCGTAGCTTTCAGTGAGCGATTGGATTTGGGCCTACACTACCCTTGCCTTTCGGCTTTATCCTACCTAGCCATCACCGGCCTTTGTCTTTATTTTATGGCCCACCCACGTCACCTTTGAAAAGTAACCAGTATTTTTTTCCTATTTGGTCTCATTAGTCAACTCTGTAACCCTGATTCTCTTTCAGTACCATGTACAATATCATTAAAGAAGAAAGATATGCAAAATCAATTTGGTGCCTTTTGGTGACGCCAAAGCTTATAAGTGCCACTAAACAAAAAAGCAACCTTGTATTTTTCCAATAATAACAATTTATTAAAATGAGCGTGAAAAATTGGCAACGAATCCTCAATCTTTTCGAAGCATGTAATAACGCTAAGTTCCTAACCCAACTCCACTCTATTACTATCAAAACGGGTTTAAACTATGACGATTTTTACGCTGCAAAACTTAACTATCTTTATTCAAAGTACATGACTCTTGAAACTACACGTAAACTGTTCGATGAAACGCCTCATAAAAGTAAATATAGTTGGAACGCAGTTCTTAAGCTATATTGTAATGAAAAACAATATGAAGAAACATTACTTCTGTTTTCTGACATGTTACAATCTCCAGAAAAGCCTGATCATTTTACAGTCTCCATTGTACTAAAGGCGTGCTCTGAGCTAAAAGGACAGTTTTCAGGAAAAGGTCATTACGGGAATATAATTCATGGGTTTTTGAAGAAAAATGGTGGAATTGATTCAAATTTGTTTGTTGGATCGGGATTAATTGAGTTTTATTCAAAAAACGGGAATATGAAAGATGCTTTACGTGTTTTCGAGGAATATTCCGAGCCTGATTTAGTGTTATGGACAAGAATGTTAACGAGTTACGAGCAAAATAATGAGCCTGAACAAGCATTGAACTTTTTGTCTCGAATGGTTAAAGAAAGTGATTTAAAAATTGACTCTATTACCCTTGTTAGTGTAGTTTCAGCTTGTGCTAAGTTATTAAATTTGAAAGCAGGAAGAACTATTCACGGTTTCGTGATTAGAAATGAATTAGACGGTTTTTCATCTTTATTAAACGCTTTATTAAATTTATACGCGAAGGCAGGTATGGTTAAGCAAGCCGAGATTTTGTTTAATAGAATGGAGGGTAAAGATGTAATTGCATGGGGTTCGATGATTTCTTGTTACACACATAACGGAAATGCTAATGAAGCGTTATTAATGTACAATAAAATGTTAACTCAAAGAATCGAACCTAATTCTGTTATATTTATTAGTGCGTTACAAGCGTGTGAAGCTAGTGGAAATTTAAACGAAGGAAAAAAGATACATGAACTAGTCGCTCAAAAAGGGCTTATGTGTAATATTTTAGTTTCGACGGCTTTAATTGAAATGTACATGAATTGCTCGGAAATTGATGAAGCGGTTGAGATCTTTGAATCGGCCTTGGTTAAAGACACGGTTTCTTGGACCGCAATGTTGTCTGGATATGTTAAAAACGGAAGGGCGTTTGAGTCATTAGGTTTGTTTCGAGATATGTTGGTTAGTGAAGTTAAGTTAGATTATTTTTCGATGGTGCAAATTCTTACTTCATGTTCGGAACTAGGGATTTTTCGAGTAAACGTTTGTTTTCATGGTTACGCGATAAAAAACGGATTTGATGAAAGTAGTTTTGTTCGCGCTTCATTGATAGAGTCTTATTCGAAATGTGGTAGTTTAATCGATGCGATTAAGATTTTCGAGGATACGGAAAACCGAGATGTTGTGATTTGGAGTACTATGATAGGTGGGTACGGGACCCACGGGCAAGCTAAGGAAGCGCTTAAATTATTTAATTATATGATTAAGAGCTCTAGGATTAGACCTAATAATGTGACGTTTTTATCGATTTTAGCGGCGTGTAGTCATGGAGGTTTAGTTAGCGAAGGGATCGAAATATTTAACTTGATGATTAATGGTTATGATTTGATTCCGGATGTTAAGCATTACGCGATTATGGTTGATTTGTTAGGTCGGATAGGTGAGTTGGAAAAGGCGATGGATTTAATTACGAAAATGCCCACACTTGAAGGTTCGTCTGGTGCTCATATATGGGGAGCATTGCTTGGTGCGTGTAAGATTCATCAGAATATAGAGCTTGGAGAAGTTGCGGCGAGGAATCTTTTTATGTTGGACCCACAACAAGTGGGTCATTATGTTTTGTTATCGAGTATGTATGCGAGTGATGGGAAATGGGAAAAAGCAGGTGAAATTCGAGATTTAGTGAAGAGGAAAGAGTTGAAGAAATTGTCGGGTGAAAGTAGGATTGAATTTAGTGATGGGGTTTATAGATTTATAGCTAATGATAGATATCATAAAGATAGTGAGCAGATTTATTTGTTGTTAAGAAATTTGGAGGTGAAAATGAGAGAAGAGTATGGCATGACTGAACCTCAATTGTTAGCTGCATGAACCTAGTTCCAAATCGGTCGATTGACTCAGTTTTACGTACAATTTAAGATTTTTAAACTACAATGATAAAATAATTAAATTACAATATTATTCTTCAAAAAAATTCAAATTGACTTACTGATTTAAGCGTTATAGTCACTTTATCACTAATAACAAAAAGAATTATGAAGTATTATGTTACCCTTTTATAAGGAGCTTCCATGACATTTTAAGGACACAAGAAATAGTGAGAGTATATTCGTTATTTCATATCATTATGTTAATCTATTAGTAAAAGTAACAAAATTGGGATCGTTTAGAGTATTTTAATCATTCAAAACTAACCATTAGAAACCTGTGGTGGACATGGAGTATATGACTAGAGTTTTGGTTTTTTTTTTTTTTTTTTTTTGTCAAAGACTAGAGTTTTGGTGACTACAAGGAATAACAATGCAGTTAACATTAATAATTGATGGATGTAATCTTGTAAAGCATGTACCACGTATAAGCAAAGATACACTTGATCCAACTAAGAATAAGCAGGACATGGCGCACTAAAAGAGAAATACATACATTAAGTTGGTATGCACATTCAAACAACAAGACACAGATGAAGCAGACAGACATCAAAAAACCTGTAATATTCCTTCATGATAATGTGAATAGAACATGACCAAAAAACCATTCGCCACTAGATAATATTTTGCATATAGATGAGTTTTAGTAGTTTCTCATGTTTCACTCTAAACGAGAATTGTATGATTATTTTGATAGCAAACAAAAAAGAGTTATACGTAGAGAGTATGATAATAGTTTCTTCTTTCATCTGGACTTTTTGTAAACAGCATAACCCACAGCACAAGTAGCAACTGCCCCTAAAATAACAGAAGTTGTAAAAATTTCTCGCTCCCATTTACTAGTCCAGTCACATAGTCCTCCTCCTCCTCCTCCTTTGGTGCTTTTCTTCTCGGATATTTCATTAGTATTAGTAGCTCTGCAACATTGGAATCCGTTAGCTTCTGTTGCTCCTTGACAACAACCCAAATCAGTTTCTTCAGCCGCCTTTTCTTCTCTCTCAATCACAGTTGTTGTTGTTGTTCCGTTTGTAAGCTTTGGCTCATCGTCTACTTTCACAGTTTCTTCAACAGCTGCTGGTGGTGGTGGTGGTATGCCCATTTTGCCCCTGTAGTTCAATTAAATTACACCACATTCTGGAACTGAGTATAGGAAGAGTGTTAAACAAATACATACCTCCAAAGGCGTTCGATTATTTCTCCCTTACCAATATGCTCATCAAGCAGCTCCAACACATCATCTGGGGTAACATACCCGTACCTGCATAACACAAGAAGAGATAATTGCATGGTAGGTCCCTTAATTATGCAAAAAAGTGCACTATAGGTCCTTGTACTATATTTGAGTTGATTACACTATATAAACCCTTATTTATCATAGAGACAACAAAATAAATCAAAGCCTATGACACATGAGGATTCTGAAAATTTGGGGATTATAAGGTATTGTTATAAAAGAACAAATGGGGACTAATTTTCAGTTAATTGCACTATAGGTCCTTATACTACTTTTGTTTAAGGCAATTACACTATAAATCCTTATTTTTCATAGAAACAACAAAATAAATCAAATCCTAGGCCGAGTGAAGAGTCTCAAAATTTGGGGACCATAATGGGGTCAAATTTTAAGTTAATTGCGCACTAGGTCCCTGTACTACATATTTTTTCCCCTATACTACATTTTTTTAAGTCAATTGTACTATAAATCCTTATTTATCATATCAACAGCAAACAATTACAAGCCTAGGCCAAGTGAGGAATCTGAAAATTTTGGGGACCATAAAAAACAAATGGGGTCAAATTTTGAGTTAATTGCAGAATAAGTCCCTATCGTACATTTATTTAAATCAATTGCACCATACATCCCTATTTATCATATCAACAGCAAAATAAATGCAAGACTAGGCCAAGTGAGGAATCTGAAAATTTGGGGGACCAAAAGATACTAATTTAAGATACAAATGGGGTCAAATTTTGATTTAATTGCACTATGGTCCCTATAGGAGCAGAGCGAGGACTTTTTTGTTGAGGGAGTAACACCCATGATTCTTTGAGTTAATCACACTATAGGTCCCTATGTTTTGCTAAAACTGTACTGTAGGTCTCTATATTATGCAAAATAACCTATAAATTTATCATAGAAATAACAAAATAAGAAGATTACCAATGACCAGCAATCTTTCCTTCAGAATCAGCACTGTAGATTATTAAATTTCCAGCATATTTATGACCTCCAATGTGTGAACAAGCAATCACAGACACTTGATTCTTCAGATCCTTTGATTCAATCTCACTGTTGAATTTCTCCATTAAAAGTGGTCCACATACACCACACCTTCGATCTCGATTGTTATGTGCACAGATAAACACATATGAACCATTAATATCCTCTTGTTCACCAGATCCCCACGTTTTTCCACTCACAAGTACATCCTCAACAAAACCATCCACATCAGATTCCTTCAAACCCCTTTAAAACGAAAAGAAAAAGGTGAAATGCAGGGGTATATTTGTCTATTTCATAGTTATAAGAGTAATCTGGATTTTAATGTATATGTGGATACTAAAAACTTACTTGTATTTAATCATGTCAGGAAAGATGAGAACATCTCCATCTGCTAGCTTGAGATCTTCACCTCCCTCACAAATTGTTAACCGAGTCTATAATACCAAATTAACAAGTCAAAAGTCTTCTCAAATCCATAACAATCATGAATAGTTAATTGCACACTTGGTCCCTATTAACTAAATAGCTCATACACCCTAGTGTTTCGAAAGGTAGCAAATATAACCATGTGTTATACACCTTTAAGCTGCAAATCTACCCTTACTTAAGTATATTGTAATAACAAGGGTAAATCTGTCACTAATTAAAAAACACAAGCATATTCACAAGGGACCAATGGTGTAATTTACCCCAACTTCAATTTTAGTGAAGATGCAACTAGAAAATAGCAATAATAACACTTCATTTCTATTGTAAACTTCACCAAATTTATGAGAATAGTAAAATTAAATTATTGACTAAAATTACTAGTTATCTAGGATCAATAAGCATGTTTATAAATTCAAAATAACGAGTATGAGTTTAGTATAGCAGATTATTGACTAAATTTTATAGTTAACTCAGATCGATAAGCATGTTTATTGATTCAAAATAACGAGATATACTCATGCACTATGTCCAAAACAATAAAATCATCACCTATCAAACACCTAGTTGCAGAACACATGGAACAATAGTACTATTTACCCCAACTTTAAACTTCTAGTGAATATAATGAAGCTATGATAATGGTCATAACACTTCATTTCTACAGTACTACTAGTTACTCTGTGAACTATATGATTATAATAGCAATTATAAACTAAATTCCATGGTTAAAAGATCAACAAATAGGAGGCCGTATTCAAAATATTCACCAGTTACGAAATCATACAAAGGTAATAATCTAATCAAATCACATGTTTAAGATGAGAAATGTTACTCTGAATGTAAAATCAGTCTTCCGAGCTAATCAAACAGTTCTAACTAAATAAAATCATACAAAGAAGGCAATAACCTAATTAAATCAAATGTTTAAGCTGAGAAATCTTACTCTGACAGTGAAATCCTTCCTCCGAGCTTTGAAAGCGTCAGCTAAGAGCTTCGGAAGGGGATCGGCTTCAGAATCTTCAATGCGAGCCGGCCAATCCTCGTGAGACTTGTAGCAGAGGAACACGTGACGGCCGTAAGGAGGATCCACGGTTCCGGCGAGGTTAGTCTTGTACATCTCCGGTCGCTTGAACCCGAACTCGACGGCGTCATCTTTGGTGACGTCAGCAACTTCAACGACAGAAGCGACATCAGCAACTTCAACGACGGAAGTGACATCAGCAACTTCTTCAACAACGGAAGCGACCTCGTCGGAAGCAAGGGTTTGGAAAGGGTTCTCCGATTCGCTAGCCATGAAGGAAGCAAGGGTTTGGAAAAGGTGAGAGAGAGATGTGGAGAGAGGTTTATGATGAACGATTATGGTATTGAGATATTTTTCGTTGACAAAATAGGAAAGTGAAATTGTTTATTACTCGGCTTCCTACTATATAGTATATAGGCCTTATTCGAGAATATTCATTTGGGCCAAGTCGTTCTTTTTAACTTCACTTGTGGAAACCTCTATTAACTCATAAAAGATATCTTGCATCGCAAATACAAAAATAATACCTATACTTCTATTATAACCTAAAATCATAGTGATATTTTGGCCATAATTTTTAGAAGATTTTTTTTCCATTCTAGTAAAAAAACTTAGGATAGTATAATCACGAAAAAAAAATTCTTTTGAAGACTCTCTTGGTCTCCGATAAGTTTTAAGGCTCCGCTGACAGCGACGACGATACCCTTCTATCACCACTTCTAGAAAATGTAAGAGTAGTAACTAGAGAATATTGTGTTCTAGTCAAATTTGGAAACTTTAATATTTTCTTAACTTTTGATTGTCAAGGTATCAATCTCTCTATATTGTTTTGGATAAACAAAATGGTTGATTTGATTCATTCTCTGGTGATTAGTGTGTCTAGCCTTCTGTGTAACCTTTCGAGTCTTAGTACTTTTGATCATATCGTTTTCATCGCTCTTGGTGAAGGGATTCATGATTGACATGAGTGTTACATCGATTATTACTTTGATATGTGTGCCTATATAATCCTCACTCTGTTTTGGAATGGTGTTTGTTTAACTTCTAACATGTAGTATTGAGTTCAGAACATTTACAAACACAGTGCTTGGTTTTGGAGCCTTCGATTTCTTTATCCTTTTCGGTAAAATATTTGGACGATTTTCCTTTAATGGTTTGTTGTTATAATGTGTGGTACATACATATTTCTATACTTATCTTTTTTGGTTTAAGTGCATTCTCGATTTATCAGAGACCTTGTTTGAACAAAATATTGCAGAAAAATGGAATAAGATTCTAATAAGAGTCTCCTTCTCTCGTGGTGAAGAGAAATCTAGTTGGCTTGGTTTTATTAATAATTTCCCGTTTCAACCAGTGACAGTGAAGTACAACCCCAAAGTCTTAGATCAATATATGGTCTACTCCTCTTTCACGTGAAATATGTTGCAAAACTTTGTAGAGTTCCATAAATTAGTCCAAGAGATCCCGTGGCGTAACCTAATGTTCATAAAATTGACTTTCCTACCTTCATTCTTCTATGTTCAAGCTTCTATTTAATGGGAACAATAGAAACTGAATAGAAGATTTGCGTAGCTACAGGTTACGATGTGGATAACACAGATGGATGAATAGTTTGAAGAATTACAAAACTTTTTACATGTCTTTATCCTTCACATGGACACATAAATTTAGTTGGAGACTCTACGCTTTATCCAACTGACAAAGGTGCTACAATTTTGGATAAGTTATCTTGTATATTCAACTTATCTTGTGTGAGCAAGATTATTCTGAAAAGTCTATTAAGGGTCTTTCAATCCTTACATTTTAGTTTTATCAATTACCTACTCAAGAAAGATGGATGGTTTCTCTTTTTCAGGAATATTGATTGGGAAACGGCCATCGGTCTTTTTTGTTTGGAAATGGGATCAGTGGCCATTGATCTTTTTAGTTTGGAGATGGGATCAACGGTTATCGGTCTTTTCAGCCTGGAAAATATTTTTATCGGTCTTTTCAACTCGGAGAATATTATTTTAGTATTGAATGTTACTACTCTACACTTTATATTAAGGAATGCTCTTCTATCATCGACCATCGATCTTTCCAGCTTGAAGTCATCGATCTTTTCAGCTTGGAGATGGAATCCTCGAGGTTGTTGTACTCTTATGACATATTTACTGAGATGTTATCCCATCCCGGGAGTGTTTGATTTTGGATAGATTATATAAATACTCCGCCATATGACAAACCTTTTATTCTATTAGTTTGCCTAGGAGTATCTTTCATAAGATGGCTGAATAGTTTTGGAATATCAAGGAGAATAAATTGTCTAAAGTTTCGGAAGACTGGAAATTTTTTTGGTCTCTACTTAGACGTCAATACATCTTACCCGGGCGAAAGGAGTTAAAAATTATGCCTATTCTACCCAATTCGGAAATTTTGAGGATTTATTTCACAAACACTTAGTGCAACTACAGCTAGGAATGAAAACTTCATATTTTTCAACTTCCTAATTCAGATATGGTAATGTCTATATCATTTTTTATCTCTTGGTGGGACATCCAGATTGTCCCTAAGACGTCCGAAGTCTAAATATGAAGTATGTCGGCTAGAATTGTCAAGGGCGGGCCCCTCGCTAAGGAATCGTAGTCTAGCTAGTTTTATTACTTGTTTTAGTCTTGATGGTTTGTGTTTGTCTGAATCTAAATTGAAAGATAATAGTGTATTTTATTTTTTTCAGTCGTTAGGTTGTTTTGATAAGTGGAGTGGTGTGCCTCTAGTTGGACTTTAAGGTCTATTTAGGGTATTTTTTTGGTTTGGAAGGGTAGTATTTGCTTGTATGTCGTTTATTCATGCAATTCTTTCTTTGTTTGTTGTATTAATGATCGTAATGGTAAATTTTGGTACTTGGTATATGTCCATATTCCAAACAAGTTTACAAACCATAACAAATTTTGGGAGTATATATCAACATGAAACTACAACAATCTCAATATTTCATGGGTTATAGTTAAAGACTTCAATGACATTTCTCCCCCTTTCTAGAAACAAAGAGTAAGAGCTACAAGCAACTCCCATATTATTGCTTTTAACGAGTTTATTTTAAACAATATCCTTATTGATCTCCCGCTGAAGCGTGTTTCCTTACATGGTCTAATCGTAGAGATGCTACCTTATATGTCAAAAAATGGCTTAATCGGGTTCTTTGCCATCAACTTTGGATCAATTTGTTCCCACAGTGCTTTACTTTTGGTCCCACTTGTAGTTGGGTGTGAACACTCACCACCTCTTGTTGATTGTAAGCCATAATTCTTTATTTCATATTAGAGATTTCGTCTTGAACATTTCTAGGTGGACGATCCAACTTATAGGGGTTTGGTTGAATTCTCTTTGGCGGATTTCGTGAATGGTTTAGATCTGATGTGGCATGCTATGAAAAAAGTTATTAGCAATTCATTCTCGAGATGGAGTAAGAATACTTTTAAAAACCGTTCCTCGCTTATTATAGGGTTTCAATCAAGACTCAAAGTTTTACAAAACTTGGAAACCTCTGCGAGTTTTTGGAGGAAATGAAATCCATCTCTCTCTCTCTTTCTATATATATATATATATATATATATATATATATATATATATATATATATATATATATATATATATATATGAGATTATTACCCAAAGGGTCTTGAAAACACTACACCGTGACCCAACAAGACCGTCTCTTTTGGCTCTTCTTACTAAAGGCCACAAACTAATTTTAACACTATAGGCCAAAAATCTAATTACCTTTTTGACCCTCTTTTGTTTTCTATTCCTCTATATATACTAATTTTTATCAGAATTTATTAAAACCCTAAACAATCTCCTCTCTCCTCTTAGATTTATTTCACTCTCATTTTCTCTTAAAAATTGCGATGGAACATTACAAATCCATGGCCCAGTTCATGAAACCAGAGAAGAAGGCGCCCGATTTTACAGATGTGGTGGAGCGATTAAGGCAGCGGGTCCTGACCTCCAAGCCGCCGCACCTCCGAGAAGAAGAGCCGTGAGAATATGGCGGCGGTTCGAGACCTCCGGTGATCTGCCGGTCCTAAACTCCAGGCCGCCGCAACTCCGAGAATAAGTGCCGTGAGAAGATGGCGATGGTTCGAAACATCCGGTGAGCTGCTTCATGGATCTGGATCTGGGCCATGGAAGATCCAGAAATTGTAATAGGTGTCATTCTGGGTTTCGATTCATCAACAACTATTAAGATGATTAGTTTATGCATGAATAAAGGAAAAATTATGGTGACTATTGGAATTGATGATGGTTCGAGTTATCAATCTCAACTCAACAGCCCTCTCGATTTATACATGTGCTTGAATCGACCAATATGAGAAGAATGATTTCTCAGTATCAATTAGATTGAGCCATCGCAAATTGATACTCCAGAGGTGAGTTTAAGAGAATAACGTGAAGTGATTGTTTGAATGGATTAGTTTTGTTGGTTTCTAACTGGGAAGCTTATACTTGAAATATGCTTACCAAATTGGAGAAAGCATCACTCAATTTTTCCTATTCTACAAATGGTTGTATAGCTAATCAAATTGTTCTGATGTGATGATAGGCTCAAGCAACGAGGAGTGGTGGAAAAACTAATAATTCAATTAGTTTTTTTTGTCATTAAAGTACACAAAATTCAATCAACAAACTTTGCTATTTAATTGTATTGCTTTAATTTGAAGATCAGTTATATTGTTCTAATTTGAATTCAGTTTTTGTGTTATTTTGGTTTAATTAATAGACAATGCTCTAAAATTAATAGACAGTGCTCTAAATGCTCTGCACTTTACTGATTTTACGAGAAATGCTCAGCACTTTTACTGATTTTACAAAAAACACTCAGCAAGTTACTAAGCATGCTCATTCAAGATACTGAGAAAACGAGCATGCTCAGTAAAGTCAGTCAATAAAAAAATTCGAATACTCAGCAACTTTTTTCGACACTCAAAACTTTTTTACAATACTCAACAACTTTTTTCATGCTCAGTACTTTTTCCATGTCCAATACCCCATGCTCAAAACTATTTTTTCAGACTCAGAACTTTTTTCCATGCTCAGAACTATTTTTTCAGACTCAGAACTTTTTTCCAGACTCAGAACTATTTTCCAGACTCAGAACTTTTTTCCATGCTCAGAACTTTTTCCGGCGGTGGCCAGCGGTGGTCGGCGGTGATCGGTGGTTATGGTCGGAGCTGGAAATTATTTGATAATTAATGAAGAAGGAGAGAGAAAAATGATAAAGGATGAGAGAGATTAATGGTAATGGAGGAGAGAGTGTAATGGTAGTGGAGGAGAGAGAAATCTATTTTTTTTGTCTTATATGCACTATAAGGGTAGTTATGACATTGAACATCTTATTGGCCTCTAAGTAGGAGTGAGGAATATCTTGGTTCTTATATGGCACATTGATTCTCCTCAAGTCTCTTTGGATAATTGACCTTTTATATCTATATAATATTGGAGAAGGGCCAACGGCCCGAAATGTCTCATTTTTTCTTCACATTTTTTAGCCTTTGGATTAAATTTCTATCATTTTCGGCCTTTAGATCGATTATAATTAATGGTCCAGATTATCTAAATTTAATCCACGATTTAAAATATCTTGATGTCTCCTCTCTATATTTTTCAGCCCTTGGATTACTTATTTTTAAAATTCAAAATTAAATAAAAAAACAAAAGGAAATCACTTTTCCATCCCAATCCGAATCGAAAACAAAAAACGAAACACCGCTCCATCCCAATCGCACCACTTGGCAGCTTGGCCATTTGAAGCCTTGACCGTATGAGAAGTGATGGCAGGCGGCAGCTTGGCCATCAACAATCGAAGTCTTAATTTTTCTATTTTGTTTAATTATCAGGTCTCACCTTTCCACAAGGCCGCTCCATTTCGGGACCAATTTCCACCATCTACCGGACCTTCACACCAAGCCGCTCTCCTCCAAAAGAAAACTGCCGCCACTCCTGGACCAATTTCCACTACAATCATCATCTGTCTTAGCGAAGAAACCAAATTAAGGTAAAAATTAATGTCGTCGATTACTTTTTGTTTTATCTACATAGGCTGCTTAGCTCAGACTCCTTTTGGGGAGAATTTGTGACATTTAATCCTTCATATAACCAATTTCCTAATCTCTTCACACTTAGGTCGGGACTCTCTTTCTTCAAGGTAAAAAAAATAATTTTTCCGGCCGTGGACTTTGTAGAATCAGAAAGCTTTTGGGGACACTCAGGTCGGGACTCTCTTTCTTCAAGGTAAAAAGTTAATTTTTAACCTAATCTCTATAAACTACTAATTTGGCTAATCTTGACTCTGTTTTTGTTTGGATATTATATGGGAAATGGAACAAAACCATGAATCAACGTTGATCTCAATCTAAACTATGGTAACACTAAAACTTCTTTTCCAATTGCAGTATATGACAGTTGAAAGCACTTTATAAAGTGATGAAATGATGCGTTTTGTTTTTTTCAAATAAGAAGTGAGTAATTTGGTCTACTGCATTTTTGAATTGTTTTGCAGGAACAAAAAACAAAAGAAATCTCTTCACATGACACCGCCGCCACTAGGAAACACTTGAAAACCATTCTTCACCATCATCTACCGGTTTGGTTAAGCGATCAACAATCAGAGAACCCAAATTAAGGTAAAAAATTAATTCTTACCATTGGAACTCTAAATAATTGAATTATTTTAAACCAAATTTCATCATTTTTAAATTTATCAAAACTATCTTTGGCCCCTCCTTCAGGAAATAACAATTTCTTAACCATATATGAGTCAAATTCATTTTTTTAAACATTATCTCAAAGAATCCAGATGAAAAGTACTTGATCAAAATTCGGATGCATTGGTTTGTAATTTTTTTAACTATATCATCTTTTGTTTGATAACCCTTCAGAGACTGCATTTCCGGAGAGTAGGGAGACAGTCAATCACGTAGTGAAGTTAGGTGAAGGAAATTCCAGCTTGCGCGACACTGATATGAAGTCATTTGGGGTTTCTTTCTAATCAAATTTTGATGTTGTTCTTTGGGATTATATTGTTTTGTTTTAGAATAATTGCACCATTGGTCCCTGTGTAATGCTTTGTTTTGGAACATTTGGTATAGTTGCTCTCTTTTGCAATTTCGTATAATATAAGAGCCAATATCAGTGATGTAGGATAAATTTGAAGAAGCTATTTGATAGTGGTGTTTTTAAATACATGTGATGTAGTAGATTTTCATTATACACTCATAAGTGAATTTAAATGGCCACCTAATTCAGATTCAGTAACAGAAGAACAAAGAGAGTTATTTATAAAATGCAAAACTTTACGATTACACGGAAATATCAATCAACAAGATAGAAGATCTGCTTTTCAAGCATTTAAAACTGAAAAATCAGCTCTTTTATTATCAACTGATATTGCTGCTCGAGGATTAGATTTTCCACAAGTTAAATGTATTATACAATATGATCCTCCAGGAGAAGCAACTGACTATGGTAATTACTGTTATTAATAATTAACTATGGTAATTTCAAAATTGACTCAATTATTATTTTGAGTTAATTGCATTAACGGTCCCTGTTTTATGCAAGATAGCCAAATTTACCCTGTTTTATATTTCAATTGGCTCAACACACACAAATCAGTTAGTTACATTGAGCACAGGACTTAACTCTTTCTCTCGGTGGGTGGTGGGTGCAGGTTTTCTGATACACAAAGTAGGTGGAAAGATTGAGAACTCCAGGAGCGGATTTACCAAAGTATGAAGAGCAAAAAAGGTGGATTTGATTTACCAAGTAATAAAAATGAATGTATAACATGAAAACAAGTAATATGTTGATATAATACCTTGATCTCCATCTTTTGCAGTAGCAACCAATAACGAGCCTTTGTACTTGGACTTCAGGAAAGTAGCGTCAAGAAATAACATGGGGCGACAAAACTTAAAACCAGTAATAGACCCATCAAATGCGAAAAAACTTCTGTGAAATACACGGGATTCAAGATCGCACTGAACAGAGAAAGCAGTAATTGGATCAAGTTTCTGGAGCTTTTCAAAGTAAGCTTGCAAACGATTGAATGAAGAACCAATATCACCGTATAGATTGTCCTTAGCCTTATGGATAGTAGACCAAGATGTTTTGTACGAAATATCGAAACCATAACTCTCCTTTAAGACAGACTGAATTTCTCTAGGCCTGGAAGATGGTTTAGAACGAAGTTCATCGTAAATAACACGACTGAGAATGGAAGAATCCAACCGGGAGTGTGAGGTTTTCTTGTAAACATGACCACACGTGTGATGATTCCTATATGTACGCAAATACCAAAATCCGTTTGACTTATCACGTGATACATATATATACCACTTGCAACCCTTCTCGACCTTGTAAAAGCACTGAGCGCTGATGCGAGAATTCTTATTATTGTGAATATAGTCGAAATCGAACCCATAACGGCAGCTTGCTTGCAAAGAACGGAACGGAACTGCTCAACACCACCCACAAAACACTGTCCAACACCTTGTAAGCCAAAGTTCCAAGAATCACTCAACATATCCTTCTTTTCATGAATAAAAAAGGTTGGATCAGGGGTAGAGGCAACAACAGACCGAATAGGCTCAGCGGCGATAGGTTTAGTAATGCCAGATGATTCTGGAGAGGATATATTGTTGAAGGAGGGGGTCCTGGAATCAGTAACATAAATATAAATCTTGTCAAACACACCACGTCCAAGAATCCACTTAATTGTGTAAAAATCTGATCCAGTTTCAAGAAGGGAGTCTTTATACTCCCCTATAGTATAAGAAGCGACAACAGTTTAGATAGCTGGGGCCACCTAGACTGAACAAACTTCTTTACCGAGTTAATGCCATTGAGATGATGAAAAGGGAGGAAAATCTGACCAGTTCCCATCTTGAACACAATAAGCACATAGTGGATCATTATAACTGTCACAGTAAATGGTAAACAGTGAGTAAACACAAGGCAAATAAAAACTTAGAGTACTCTATGGAATAGTATCAGTAAGATGAGCACTCAGAGAACTTTTTAAAACTCAGAGTATTCTATAAAACTCAGAGTACTCTATAAAACTCAGTGTACTCTATAAAACTCAGAGTACTCTAAAAAAACAGTGAGTACTCTATAAAACTCGGAGTACTCTGTAAAACTCAGAGTACTCTATAAAAACAGTGAGTACTCTATAAAACTCGGAGTACTCTGTAAAACTCAGAGTACTCTATAAAATCCAGAGTACTATGTAAAACTCTGAGTACTCTATAAAAACAGTGAGTCCTACACCAACCAGTAAACCGTACAACACGATGAAAAGAGCGTAAAAAACGGATTACTCTATATATTTGAAAAACAGTGAGTACTCTCAGAAATTCAAAAAAGCAGAGTATCATACTGTACTGTACTTTCATGCATGCAGCGGCTGTGATAAACCCTAAAAATCTCAGATCGAAGAACACTAACTATCTAACTGAAAAACAATGAAAGAAACACGTAAAATGACAGGAATAAATGCAATAACAAACATATCATGAACAAATCTACCATGAAACACATGAAAAAAAGATCAAAAACCTCTAAACAAGGATGATATAGTCACGAAATCATGGCTTGAATGGAAAAACTAAACATATAAGACGATATATACTGGATATTGGGATTAAACAATGCTATTACTTACAGAAAACAAATGTAACACCAAAACATATGAATCTCTGAGTAAAAAAAGTAAAGAGATTCGAAACAAACCTTATAACGAAGATAACACTGCAAATTTTAAAGAAAATGAGACGATAGAGACGTGATGAATCTATAAACACAACAAAGGAAGGTTGAAATCGGAAGGGATGATATGAAATAAATATGGAAAGCTCCAAAATAGAGCTCACGAAAATGAAGAGAAAGAGAGGAGTAAAATAAGCTCATGTAATTTACAAGAGAGAGAAAATGGAAAAGACTATATATAAGAGTCTAAAAAACATTTGAGGGTAGAAAGGTAACAGGGGTTTTGGGTTTCATGTGTTAAAAAGTTTCTGAGGTCTTTAGTAAGAAGAGGCTCTAGGCCGGGTCCCCATCTTGAAAAGGGGGGTGTGGTCAAGACCCTAAGTGTCATTTTCTCTTATTTTCTAGTCTTTAGTAAAAATTGTCCATTAAAAGTTATACTTTATAAATTTAAAATAGAGTAAGTATTAAAAGTAAATTAAAGAAATAAATAGTTAATTGCATGTGCATGTTGATAAAGTAGGATAGTAACTAAATAATTTTACTCATTAAGTATGTAATTCTTATCATACCTTAAATATTTGATGTGCATTTTAGGTAGATGAATTAATTCTTTTTGGAACAATATTAAAGGTGGTATACTTTAATACTATACCGTGAATGTAAACTACCATATTTCATAATTTTTATTAACTAAAAAGGTATATAAATGAAATATTTAATGGAATACCATGTATGATTTATCCATTTTATGTTTCTATTTCCATGATACCAATTAAAACAATCTTATCTTGAATTTAGTACATAATTTGAATTTACCTTAGAAATTGTTGTCATAATTAAAAATAAAGTCTCATATAATAACATATTAATAATCAATAAATTAATTATAATCTTAAGCAAAAAATATTTTCCGTATAAAAAACCTAAATTCTAAACATTGTAATATATTAAGATATATCTTAGCTTTAATTTATATACATAGTATTTTCCTTTATTTTATTCCTCAACTTGTAATACAATATATTTTTTATGATTCCAATAAAATTAAGAAAATAATTAAATGTAATAAATTTGTTGTTGTAAAGATAACTCAGAATTAATGTGAATTATGAATTTAATAATTGCATTCAGTGAATAGTTTCAAAGGTAAAATAGGAAAAAAGTTCATACAAATAATATTTACCCTATAAATAAGTCTTATAATTGAGAACCAAAACCAATTTTTTGTCCTCATATTTCATCTACTCTAACTTATCTTTCATCGACCTTTTTGTTTTTAGGTGTTTTAGCAATGGCAAGAATCACCAAAGGTCGTCGAAAGGTTAGGATGGAAATAATGAGAAATAAAAATAACCTACAAGTCTTTTTCTCTAAAAGGCGCTCTGGACTATTCAAGAAAGCAAGCGAGCTTTGCAGCCTTTGTGGTGTGGGGCTCGCTATTGTTGTTTTTTCTGCTTCCAAAAAAGTTTACTCTTTCGGCCATCCTTGTGTCGATTCAGTTGTAAACAGGTTTTTGGGTCAAGACCCTCCTCCTAGTGGAGAAAATTACATCATTGCGGCCGATCATGGTACAAGCATCGATCAGTTAAACATAGAGCTTACCCGTGCGAAAAGTCTATTAAATGCTGAGAAAAATTATGGAATTTTTTTGAAGGATATGAGGAAGATTTCTAAGCCCCAGTTTTGGTGGAACGCTCCAAAAGAGGAGCTTAATATACAACAAGTTGAGATACTAAGGGTATTAATGGAAGAACTGAAGATGAACATAGGTAAGGAAGTTCATAGACTTATGGAGGAGTCTAATAGTAATGCTCTTTTAAGCGGTTTAAGTCAATTTGATGCCATTGCATCGAATTTACAAATTATTAATATCCCGTTTGGTTACCCACCATCCCAATCAATGGGAAATTACACTTTCGGGAATAGTTCAAGTGTCAACAATCATGAGAATAATTTTAATTTTGGTGGAGCAGGTAGGTCAAATAATCAAATTGAAGATTTTCTATTTACCCCTACTCCTATTGCAATTGAGCCAAATGTTGGAGACCGGAGGACAAATGCAGTGGCTGCTAGTAGCTCACAAGAGAAAGCTCCTCTAGGATTTAGTAATGGTCAGTAGTTATGGTTTTAGAATTTTATTTCAAGATCCATTTTAGTTTTAACCATTCATACTAAAGTGATTGCATAATCCATAATTTTTTAAATTATTGCTTATACCATTGAACAACATAATATTCTATAAAAAGGTAGTCTCATTTTATTAAAAAGTTTGTATTTCTCCATGATATTATTTCTGCTTATTTGCAAATAATGTACGGTAAATATTGAGACTTATCATAATTAATTAGGATCAAATTTCACCTTCAATTTTATCTCTTGAAAACTTCCATTTAGAATTTATTTTAATCTAACTTTTTATTTCCCAATTATATATAAAGGATTGTTATTCTCCATGTTTTTTTTTATATAAATTTTCACAATTCAATATTTTATTTTCAACATAATATACAATAAAATATCGTGTTAAGCATGATTAAATGTAATTAAATTTTTTCTAGTGCAATTTTTTCCTGAATTATTTAAATTTATTCTAAAATACCTATCTATGAGTTTCTTAGAGCAATAAATAAAGTACATCATTAGTCATCAAACATTACATGATACTGTTTTAATAAATCTTCCATAATAGTATTAAAAAATTTATGAGCCAAATTATAAATCTTAAATTGATAATAGTAGTACAATTATGTATTGATGAGTTAATCGTAGTAATAAGTTGGGAGAATATTATTAAAAAACCTAACATTCATAAGACACTTCAAAATATTGTTCATTAAATTTTGCAAATAAAAACTTAACTTAAGACTCTCTTATAGTCCTTTCGGTCTTTGTAATACTAATTTTTGAAATGTGTATATGTTATATATAGATAATTTATAATATTAAAATAAACCTTTAAATTTAAGAATTTGATTTACTAAAATCTCCCATATAATGCACGGGTATATGTGATATCCATCTCTATATCACCTCACTAGTTTTTGTAATAACTTTAACACCATGCAGTTTCTCTCTAACTAGCTCTTCGTATGACGACAAAAATAATTATTATCCAATCAATTGGTCACGTATAGATCTCTATAGTACTTCAAATAGACTGGGTAATCAGATTCCTAACAATTTTGGCAGTGTTGTAGAAACTTCTTTTTTACTTACACTAAGATAGATAAAAACAACTAAATAACAAGTGTAAACTCTCTCCTTGAACTCTGTTTGTTCACCTATCTTGATAAATTATATGACAAACAATAATATATCTATAATCTGTATATTTTTAGATAGGAGGGCTCAACACTCTCTATTTGATATTGAAGATTTGATTAATATCTTGTAACAGAAATAGGTGTATTTGATCACGCATGACACTACAACAGGTCGCTGATTTACCGACGACACGTGTTGTCGGTAAACAGCCCCATTTCGTCGGTAAACTGTCGTCCCTAGAAGTTTGTCGGTAAATTCGCTCTTGCCGACGGCGAGTTTGGTCTCTTGTCGATAAACCAACATTTTTACCGACGACTAACTTGACGTCGGCAAATCTTAGCTTAACGACGACTGGTTGGTGTGTCGCCGGTAACACTTACTGCCTTACCGACGACCGTCTTAGCGAAGAAACCAAATTAAGGTAAAAAATTAATGTCGTCGATTCCTTTTCGTTTTATCTACATAGGCTGCTTAGCTCAGACTCCTTTTGGGGAGAATTTGTGACATTTAATCCTTCATTTAATCCTTCATTTAACCAATTTCCTAATCTCTTCACACTTAGGTCGGGACTCTCTTTCTTCAAGGTAAAAAAATAATTTTTCCGGCCATGGACATTGTAGAATCAGAAAGCTTTTGGGGACACTCAGGTCGGGACTCTCATTCTTCAAGGTAAAAAGTTAATTTTTAACCTAATCTCTATAAACTACTAATTTGGCTAATCTTGACTCTGTTTTTGTTTGGATATTATATGGGAAATGAAACAAAACCATGAATCAACGTTGATCTCAATCTAAACTATGGTAACACTAAAACTTCTTTTCCAATTGCAGTATATGACAGTTGAAAGCACTTTATAAAGTGATGAAATGATGCGCTTTGTTTTTTTCAAATAAGAAGTGAGTAATTTGGTCTACTGCATTTTTGAATTGTTTTGCAGGAACAAAAAACAAAAGAAATCTCTTCACAGGACACCGCCGCCACTAGGAAACACTTGAAAACCATTCTTCACCATCATCTACCGGGTTGGTTAAGCGATCAACAATCAGAGAACCCAAATTAAGGTAAAAAATTAATTCTTACCATTGGAACTCTAAATAATTGAATTATTTTTAACCAAATTTCATCATTTTTAAATTTATCAGAACTATCTTTGGACCCTCCTTCAAGAAATAACAATTTCTTAACCATATAGGAGTCAAATTCATTTTTTTAAACATTATCTCAAAGAATCCAGATGAAAAGTACTTGATCAAAATTCGGATGCATTGGTTTGTAATTTTTTTAAGAGATAATGACACTTAGGGTCTTGAAGACACACCCCTCTTCAAGATACCACCCCCTACTAGAGCCTCTTCTTACTAAAGACCTCAGAAACTTTTTAACACATGAAACCCAAAACCCCTGTTACCTTTCTACCCTCAAATGATTTTTAGTCTCATATATATACTATTTTGCATTTCCCCTCTCTCTTGTAAATTCCATGAGCTTCTTTTACTCCTCTCTCTCTCTCCATTTTCGTGAGCTCTTTTTCTAAGCTTTCCATATTTATTTCAAATCTCCCCATCCGATTTCAACCTTCCTCCCTTGTGTTCATAGATTCATAACGTCATAATCTTCTGCATTTCCTCTTAATTTTTGACTGTTACCTTCGTTCTAAGGTTTGTTTCGTTTATGTTTACTGTTTTTTTTCAACAGATTCTTACCTTTGTGTGTGTTATTTGCGTTTTCTGTATTTAATAGCACGGTTTATTCACAATATCCACTATGTATCGTCGTTTGTTCACTTTTTTCCATTCTATATACGATTACGTGACTATATCATGTTCGTTTTAGATGTTTTTGTTACGTTTTAATGTGTTTCATGGTAGATTTGCTCATGATATGAATGTTATTGCTTATATTCGTCTCACTTTCCGTGTTTATGTCATTGTTTTACTCTTTGAACGTTAATCTTTCCGATCTGCCATTGTTAGGGTTTATCACAGCCGCTGCATGCATGATAGTACAGTACAGTACTATACTCACTGTTTTCAAATTTCTGAGAGTACTCTTTGTTTTTAAAATAGACGGAGTACTCAGCCTTTTTTCTATGTTTAGCGACAACACTATGCGTTTATATTGGTTGACTACTCACTGATTATATACTACTCAGATTTTTGTAATGTACTATGAGTTTTATAGATTACTCGTAGTTTTTACAGAGTACTCTGAGTTTTATAGAGTGCTAACAGTTTTCATTAAATACTCTCTATTTTATAGAATACTCTCAGTTTTTACATATTAATCTCAGTTTTATAGAATACTCGCAGTTTTATAGAATACTCTCAGTTTTTTCATATTACTCTCAGTTTTCATAGTGTGCTCTCAGTTTTTATTAAATACTCTTAGAGTGTTAAATTACTCTCAGTTTTTACAGAGTACTCTGAGACTTATAAAATACTCTCAGTTTCTATGAAAATACTCTTAGTTTTAATTTCTTTCTTTTTACTCTGCTGCTGACAGTTATAATGATACAAGATGTGCTTGTTGTGTTCAAGATGGGAACTGATCAGATTTTCCTCCCATTTCATCAGCTGATTGACATTAACTCGGTAAAGAATTTTGTTCAGTCTAGGTGGCCTCAGATATCTAAATCTGATGTTATATCTTATACTGTAGGGGAGTATAAAGACTCCCTTCTTGAAACTGAAACAGATTTCTGCACAATTAAGTGGATTCTTGGACGTGGTGTGTATGACAAGATTTATATTTATGTTACTGATTCCAGGACCCCTTCATTTAACAATATATCCTCTCCAGAACCATCTGGCATTTCTAAACCAATCTCCGCTGAACCTATTCGTTCTGTTGTTGCTTCTACCCCTGATCCAGCCTATTTTATTCATGAAAAGAAGGTTATGTTGAGCGATTCTTGGAAATTGGGGTTAGAAGGTGTTGGACAGTGTTTTGTGGGTGGTGCTGAGCAGATCCGTTCCGTTCTTTGCAAGCAAGCTGCTGTTGATGGGTTTGATTTCGACTATATCCACAATAACAAGAACACTCGCATCAGCGCGCAGTGCTTCTACAAGATCGAGAAGGGTTGCAAATGGTATATATACGCATCGGTTGAAAAGACAAACGGATTTTGGTATTTGCGTTCTTATAGAAATATTCACACTTGTGGTCATGTTTACAAGAAAACATCACACACCCGGTTGGATTCTTCAATTCTCAGTCGTGTTATTTTCGATGAACTTCGTTCTAAACCATCTTCCAGGCCTAGAGAAATTCAGACTGTCTTAAAGGAGAATTATGGTTTCGATATTTCATACAAAACATCTTGGTCTACTATCAATAAGGCTAAGGACACTCTATACGGTGATATTGGCTCTTCATTCAATCGTTTGCAATCTTACTTTGAAAAGCTTCAGAATCTTGATCCAATCACGGCTTTCTCGGTTCATTGCGATCCTGAAACACGGGTATTTCACAGATGTTTTTTTGCTTTTGGTGGTTCAATTACTGGTTTTAAGTCATGTCGCCCCATGTTATTTCTGGACGCTACGTTCCTCAAGTCCAAGTACAAAGGCTCGTTACTCGTTGCTACTGCCAAGGATGGAGATCAAGGTATCATAACAACTTATTACTTTTTCTCTTTGTATACATTATTTTTTAGTTCTTGTTTCTCACTTTTTTACTGTTTTTCCTAATCAGGTTTATTCCCTGTTGCTTTTGGCGTTGTTCCCGGTGAGGACACCGACAATTGGACGGCATTTCTTCAGTTTTTAAAGCCCCTTGTCGAGGGTCGCCCTCTCACGTTTATATCAGACCGCCACAAGGGTCTACTAAATGGTGTTAGGGATGTTTTTCCTCAAGATAGTCACAGTTTTTGCATTAAACATATCGAGAAAAACCTCAGAATTGCTATTTCCGGCTCGACTTTTTACCGTGAAAGGATGGTGTATCTGCTCAAGCGAGTCGCGCATGCTCCTACTGTTGCACATTACGATCAACAGCTGGCTAAATTCCTGCTGGAAGGAAAGAAGGAGGTCAAAGCTTTCCTAAAGGGTTTGCCAAGGGAAAATTACGCAAATGCTTATTTCCCTGGTAGACGATATGGCGAGATGACTTCTAATGCAGTCGAGTCGTTTAACTACTGGATTATACGACAAAGGGGACTTCCTGTTTGCGAGCTTGTTGACGCTCTTCGTGTTAAGTTAATGCAGTGGATTTATGAACGATCTCTAAAGTCATCCAAGTGGACTTCACCACTGTGTCCTGCTATTATGTTGCTATATAACACTAATGTCGGTCTTCGCTGCACTTGGACCATTCAACAATCCACTGCTTCTTTGTTTCAAGTTGGATCAAATCCTATTATGGTGGTAGATATAGCTGCACGTACCTGTTCTTGTTGTGAATGGCAAGAGCTCGGCTTCCCTTGTCAGCATGCTTTGTGTGCACTATCTAGTGCCTCCGTTCGTGATCCGTTCGAGTATGTAGAGTCATACTTTCACACCTCATCCTACGTTAAGACCTATTCAAGGAGTATTCCTGCTATGTCTACCTTTCAAGTTGAAGTCCCTGTGCCCGAATCTCAGATTATTCTTGCTCCTGATGTTAGGGTTCCACCTGGTAGGCCTCAGACTAAGCGCTTTCGTTCATGCACCGAGAAGGTTGTCCGTTCAATTCGGTGTGGCAATTGCAAGAAGGTGGGACATAACAAATCTACTTGTAGAGCTCCACCCAAATCATAATTTAAATTATGTTTTTAAATTGTAATCATGCTTATTAACTTCTTGTTAAAGTTTAGATTCACTTTTTTGTGCCACTGAACTATTTCTACATTTATATGTTTTAAAGTTGTAGAAGTTGAATTTGATTTAAGCATGTCATTCTTGTTAAAATTTTTTGATCTGTTGTAATTTTGATTTATATTGTCTGAGTACTTTTTACCACTTTGATGAATACTCTATATATTTATATGAGTACTCTATCTTTTCTCAGAGTACTCTATATAATTATATGAGTACTCTATCTTTTCTCAGAGTACTCTATATAATTATATGAGTACTCTATCTTTTCTCAGAGTACTCTATATAATTATATGAGAACTCTATATAATTATATGAGTACTCTATACATTACACTAAACATTCTATATAATTGTATGAGTACTCTATATAATAGTATGATTACTTTATCCCTCACACATTTGTCAGAGTACTCACACATTTGTCAGAGTACTCACACATTTTGTCTGAGTACTCTCTATTTTCCTTATAGTACTCATTCATTGTCTGAGTACTTTATGTTTTGTTGTGAGTTCTCTTTACTTTTATTGTGTATTCATAAGCTTTAACTTTTCTTTTACACATTCATTTTCATGCTATTTTTAACTACAAAACAATCAATAAAATACCAAAACCCTGTTTCATTCATATTTCATATCAAGTTTTTAAAACATCCAAAAACATCCAAAATACCGTATCATTGTTCCAAAACAAAACAAGTACTTATCAAACATAGATAAAAACCCATAAAAAAAGTCTAAATAAAAGTCTAAATCTTAAATCAAACTCCTCCCAACACTCTTTACAAAATAAATTATCGATGATTAATCAGTTAAGAACTTTTCCCCATATTTATGCATTGTGAATATTTGCTGCGCAACAATTTCCTAATAATCATTGCTCGTCCTTCGTTAATATATTTTTGAATGTATGTCTTCTGTCTTATCACCCCATTCCGATAAAAGGCATAACACCATAGGATTACAAAAATTCCGCAGTCAACGCTTCCTGGTTCTTGTTCAATACAATCTACATTGGTCATTATATATTTATCTTCTTTACCTGGTTTTATCTTCCTCAAGACATTTTGTACCAAGAATTTTCTATACTTTGCTGCGGTTTGCTCTGTCTTTGAACCAATCGACTCTGGATTTTTCGGTTTGATTGAGTTATAATGGTAAAAATCTTTATTATCCCTGCTGTACACTAACAAACTCCAATGTCCACAGCTACCATCTTGAACAAACACAGGTAATAGGGTGAAAGCATAATCTTGGCTATTTTTATAGAATGGTTCTGAAATATAAATCTGACATGCTTCAACGTTCTCATGTTTGATCAAACTCTGCAATAAAATTGAATTTAAAATAAAATAAAATTCATAAAGATAGAGTACTCATAATAAAATTCAGAGTACTCACAGTTTGTTAATTAAAAACACAGAGTACACATAGTTTTCAATAATAAAATATCAGAATACTCATACAAAATTTAAGAGTACTCACAGTTCAACTTCATTGAAACACAGAGTACTCGCAATTCTTAGAGAAGTCACAGATTTGTTTAGTAAATTCTTAGAGTACTCACAGTTCAACTTCATTAGAACACAGAGTACTCACTACTTTATATTTCAAAATGAAAAACTCAGAGTTTACTTACCATGCTCATCGCACTCTGGTGTGTCACACCATACTTCCCTCCTTTGACTCCATATTCTTCTTGTACCATTTTTAACATAGCCTCAATCACCTGCAATATGAATTAATCACATACTCAATGTCCAATATTTTATATTTGTATCTATATGATCATATTTTAATTTGTTTACCTGTACTTCAACCATTCCTTTGTGCGCAACAGCAAAAGCATCTTTTCCTGATACTAATAACTCATTCTCTTTATCCCACCATATAGCATCTCCCAAGTTTTCTTTTTTAATTTGCAAAAGAAAATTATAATCCTTCTCATCTACTGTGTCCTTACCATCCCACTTTTGGTTTTCATTAATTTGTTCCCCTTCGTCTGTGGTTTTCTTCTTCAAACCTGCATCCTTTTCCTTATCAGTTTCTTTAACATTTGCCGTCATTTTTTTAACAATCACTTTCTTTTTCGTTGTTTTTTCCACCCCCCCTTCTTTTGGTTTCATTGTTACTTTAACTCTTTTTGTTCTTGGTTCTTCAACAAAATCAGAATCCACACTCTTTGCGGCAGCTGTTGCATGGTTATTTTTCTTGACATTTCTCTCTATCGACCCTGGGGTCGCTAATCTATATGATCTTCTTCGTTTATTAATCGTTTTTACTTCACCAACCAACTCCAAATCAGAATTAGTCCCCTCTTTATCCTTATTCACCCCTTTCTCTCCACTGTCTTCAACACCGTCTTTTTCATTACTCTCCAACAATTTCGCCGCTGCTCTAAGGTTTTCACACTCCGACTTGGACTTTTCTAGTTCTTCCAGGCTTTCATTGTACCACTCGCTTATTTCTTTATACTCCTTGTCCTTTTTAATTGAATCATTCTCCAGCTTCTCCTTATCCTCCTTCAGTTTTGCAATCTGCCCCCTCAGTTTATTTATTCTTCCTTCTTGGCTCACAATCGCGTCCTCCAACTCCTTACTTCTAACTTCTTCTTTATTCACCTGATTGCTCAATGTCTCCACTATCTGCACCACTACAGCCTTTTCTTTTTTCTGTGTTTCTATAGATGCCTTCATCTCTTCATAGTTTGAAACCTTTTTTTTGTATTTATCCCTTTCCTCTTTTAGACGCTCCACCTCATCGATTAATTCATTTTTTTCATTTCCTGATTCAACCAACTTTTCCCTCAACGACTTAACAATTGGATCTGCAGAATCTTTACCTTCTTCTATTTCACCAGTAAACCTCAATCTGATTGTTCTGACCTTATGAATCACCATCCCCACCGTGTTATTCAAATCGGTTTCTTCTTCTTTGCTCAAACTCTCGTCTTTTTTAACATCCATATCATTTTTGTCAACTTTCTCACCCCCTCTCGGTGGGCCATCGTCTATGTAGTCATCTATCTCCATCTCCTCCTCCTCACTACCACAAGATTTATCCATTTCCGTAACACACCCCTCTCCGGTTTTTTTATTTAAACCCTCCTCCCCCACTACACCAACATCTTCATTATTGTTTGAGATCTTACTCCCTTCCTCTACTTGTTCCGTTTCTTCAGGTTCCACTACTCCAACATCTTCATTGTCTTTGTTACTCTCAGTTTTCTCATCTTCACGATTAACATCAGCCATTAATCCATCCCCATTATCGTTCATCCAACCATCAACGTTGATGTCTTCATCATCTGAAACTCGTTTCCCATCATTTTCCTTTCCATCCTCATTCAAATCTCCAGATTTCTGCATATTTTTATCTCCATCCAATTTTTCTGTCTCAACCGTCCCGCTACACTCTCCTTCATTTCTGTCTATTGCTTCGTTATTGTTGTTTTCACGCTCATATACCAGCCATCCCTCTTCAACATCACTTGGTTGTATCTCCTTTCTTCTTACCTGCGTATTCCAGTCATACAAACACAGAGTACTCAGAAAGTTTACAAAAAAAAAAGAGAAATATTAGCTTTTACAAAAATCTAAGAGTACTCACAGTTAAGCAAAACTGAGAGTACTCTTAGTTTTTAAAGAAAAACTCAGAGTACTCACAGTTTTTAAAGAAAATTTGAGAGTATTCACGGTTTTTTAAATGTAAAACTCAGAATACTCACAGTTTACATAGAATACTCTTAAATTTTCATACGCTAAAACTATGAGTACTCTCTATAAAAAATATATTCAATAACCTTGTTCTTCTTCACTGATTCCAACTTGATTTTGCTTGCTCCCAGCATGAACTCCCATTTTAGACATCTAGGCACTGCATCTTCTTCATCTTCTTTCAATCTTCCAATATCTTTAACACGTTCAAAAAGCCATGGCTACAAGAAAAAAACATTATATTACATTTTTGTCATGAAACAGTCTAATATAAATTTAAATACATTCATCTTACCAACAAAACAAACAATCCCCCCTTTACTCGCGATGTATCTGAACATTTTCTTATTGACCTAAATATGTAACTGCGCATTTCTCCAGCCCAGTTGTAATCTTTTACTCTATCCAGGTCCTCGCAGATACTTATGTGTAACTGCTTGGCCTGGTAATGTCTTTTCGATAAACACAACGATGTTAAAGTATATATGGTCAACAACTTTGCAATGTCTTCACGCGCCTCTAACGTTAGTTCCTTATCTTCAAACGTTTTTATTACTCCTGCTATTTTGCCACTTAAATTTTTCAAATTTACTTTTTCTGCACTTCCAAACATCCTTCTATACCAACTCGACCTATTGTTCCCCTCAGTTGTAAGTTGCTTTGGCAAATGATCATGTCCACATTCTATGCCTAAGAGTATTTTTATTTCCCTCTCCGTTATTTGAATTTCTCTGCCACCAATGACAAAACTACTACTTACGGTAGAATAGCTGTCTATAACTTGCTTAATTAGCACGTCTGATTTCTTCAAAGCCGTATATTTATCCCTTCTGTCATACAACCCTTTCCAGAGCCTGTAAAACGGTGTCCTTTTGCACTCTGATAAGTGACTTTCAGTCATTCCAGAAATCTTCATGATTCCTAATAATCCATTGATGTTTGATCTGTATTGGATAGCCTTCTTTTTATTCTGTACATGGCTCAACAATATCAATATTGAGAGTACTCTAAGTTTTTAATCACAAATAAGAGAGTACTCTTAGTTTTTCTATATAAAACTGAGAGTACTCTGTGTTTTTCTATACAAATAAAAGAGTACTCTTAGTTTTACTATACAAAACTATGAGTACTCTGAGTTTCGTGTAATGAAACTAAGAGTACTCACTATTGTTTATAGCTAAAAAACATAGCGTACTCATAACGCAATAAAACTCAGAGTACTCCAGAACAAACAGTGAGTATTCCAGAGAATCATCAAAGTACAGAGCAAAAAACTAAGAGTACACATGCAAAAATACAAAACCCAGATAAGACGCTTCATATTCATATCAAAACATGGAGTATTTCAACAAATCTGTAGAGTATTGAGCAAATAACAGAGAGTATTCATATCAAAACAGTGAGTATCGAGCCTTAATCTAAGATTACACATGCAAAAACTATAAAACCCAGAAAAGCCGCTACATATTCATATCAAAACATAGAGTACTTCAACAAATCTGTAGAGTATTGAGCAAATAACAGAGAGTATAGAGCCATAAACTAAGAGTACACTTGCAAAAACTACAAAACACAGAAAATCAGTGAGTATCGGCCATAAACTAAGAGTATACATGCAAAAACTACAAAAAACCAGTAAATCAGTGAGTATTCATATCAAAACATGGAGTATCGAGCCATAAACAGAGAGTAAACAGTCAAGAACTACAAAACCCAGAAAAGACGATTCATATTCATATCAAAACATAGAGTATTGAGCAAATATTATAGAGTATCGAGAAAAAAACTTAGAGTACACATGCAAAAACAACAAATACCAGAAAATCAGTGAAAACAAATCCAAATCACAAAAACCCATTACAAACCTTCTTAGCTTCACCAGAATCGTTGTCAGATTCTCCGGTACTCATCGTTTTGTTATTGATTTGATAGAGTTTTTGATTTCGACTGTTGAATTAGGAGAGAGAAACGAGAGGATTAGGAGAGAGAAACGAGAGCGTTTTTTGGAAACTCAATCGAGCGAATCTGAGGAGAATGGAGAGAGAATCAGAAATATGAGAGTATTTATACCCCAAGGGTAGAAAAGACAATTGTCAAAATTCAGGTCCCTAAGAAGAATGCCATTTAAAAAACTACTCTATAGAGAAGACAATTTGTCTCCAAGACCCTATATATAATTCACCCTTAAAAGTAAATTAAAGAAATAAATAGTTAATTGCATGTGCATATTGATAAAGTAGGATAGTAACTAAATAATTTTACTCATTAGGTATGTAATTCTTATCATACCTTAAATATTTGATGTGCAATTTAGGTAGATGAATTAATTCTTTTTGGAACAATATTAAAGGTGGTATACTTTAATACTATACAGTGAATGTAAACTACCATATTTCATAATTTTTATTAACTAAAAAGGTATATAAATGAAATATTTAATGGAATACCATGTATGATTTATCTATTTATGTTTCTATTTCCATGATACCAATTAAAACAATCTTATCTTGAAGATAGAGAAAAATTAAATAGGATAGAGAAATCAATTCATTGGTCCATATAGGCATACACGTAGGAGGTGATAAAAGGGTGATGCAAAAAGGGTGACAAATATCATTACTCTTTCGATTCGAGTAATGATATATGTCACCCTTTTTCATGTCACCCTTTTATCACCCTTCTATATATATGTATTGATTTCCTTAAATAGAAGATAGAGAAAAATTAAATAGGATAGAGAAATCAATTCATTGTCCATATAGGCATACACGTAGGAGGTGATAAAAGGGTGATGCAAAAAGGGTGACAAATATCATTACTCGATTTGAGTAATGATATATGTCACCCTTTTTCATGTCACCCTTTTATCACCCTTCTATATATATGTATTGATTTCCTTAAATAGAAGATAGAGAAAAATTAAATAGGATAGAGAAATCAATTCATTGGTCCATATAGGCATACACGTAGGAGGTGATAAAAGGGTGATGCGAAAAGGGTGACAAATATCATTACTCTTTCGATTTGAGTAATGATATATGTCACCCTTTTTCATGTCACCCTTTTATCACCCTTCTATATATATGTATTGATTTCCTTAAATAGAAGATAGAGAAAAATTAAATAGGATAGAGAAATCAATTCATTGGTCCATATAGGCATACACGTAGGAGGTGATAAAAGGGTGATGCAAAAAGGGTGACAAATATCATTACTCGATTTGGATTTACCTTAGAAATCGTTGTCATAATTAAAAATAAAGTCTCATATAATAACATATTAATAATCAATAAATTAATTATAATCTTAAGCAAAAAATATTTTCCGTATAAAAAACCTAAATTCTAAACATTGTAATATAATTAAGATATATCTTAGCTTTAATTTATATACATAGTATTTTCCTTTATTTTATAAATTAAAAGTATTCCTCAACTTGTAATACAATACATTTTTTATGATTCCAATAAAATTAAGAAAATAATTAAATGTAATAAATTTGTTGTTGTAAAGATAACTCAGAATTAATGTGAATTATGAATTTAATAATTGCATTCAGTGAATAGTTTCGAAGGTAAAATAGGAAAAAAGTTCATACAAATAATATTTACCCTATAAATAAGTCTTATAATTGAGAACCAAAACCAATTTTTTGTCCTCATATTTCATCTACTCTAACTTATCTTTCATCGACCTTTTTGTTTTTAGGTGTTTTAGCAATGGCAAGAATCACCAAAGGTCGTCGAAAGGTTAGGATGGAAATAATGAGAAATAAAAATAACCTACAAGTCTTTTTCTCTAAAAGGCGCTCTGGACTATTCAAGAAAGCAAGCGAGCTTTGCAGCCTTTGTGGTGTGGAGCTCGCTATTGTTGTTTTTTCTCCTTCCAAAAAAGTTTACTCTTTCGGCCATCCTTGTGTCGATTCAGTTGTAAACAGGTTTTTGGGTCAAGACCCTCCTCCTAGTGGAGAAAATTACATCATTGCGGCCGATCATGGTACAAGCATCGATCAGTTAAACATAGAGCTTACCCGTGCGGAAAGTCTATTAAATGCTGAGAAAAATTATGGAATTTTTTTGAAGGATATGAGGAAGATTTCTAAGCCCCAGTTTTGGTGGAACGCACCAAAAGAGGAGCTTAATATACAACAAGTTGAGATACTAAGGGTATTAATGGAAGAACTGAAGATGAACATAGGTAAGGAAGTTAATAGACTTATGGAGGAGTCTAATAGTAATACTCTTTTAAGCGGTTTAAGTCAATTTGATGCCATTGCATCGAATTTACAAATTATTAATATCCCGTTTGGTTACCCACCATCCCAATCAATGGGAAATTACACTTTCGGGAATAGTTCAAGTGTCAACAATCATGAGAATAATTTTAATTTTGGTGGAGCAGGTAGGTCAAATAATCAAATTGAAGATTTTCTATTTACCCCTACTCCTATTGCAATTGAGCCAAATGTTGGAGACCAGAGGACAAATGCAGTGGCTGCTAGTAGCTCACAAGAGAAAGCTCCTCTAGGATTTAGTAATGGTCAGTAGTTATGGTTGTAGAATTTTATTTCAAGATCCATTTTAGTTTTAACCATTCATACTAAAGTGATTGCATAATCCATAATTTTTTAAATTATTGCTTATATCATTGAACAACATAATATTCTATAAAAAGGTAGTCTCATTTTATTAAAAAGTTTGTATTTCTCAATGATATTATTTCTGCTTATTTGCAAATAATGTACGGTAAATATTGAGACTTATCATAATTAATTAGGATCAAATTTCACCTTCAATTTTATCTCTTGAAAACTTCCATTTAGAATTTATATTAATCTAACTTTTTATTTCCCAATTATATATAAAGGATTGTTATTCTCCATGTTTTTTTTATAAATTTTCACAATTCAATATTTTATTTTCAACATAATATACAATAAAATATCGTGTTGAGCATGATTAAATGTAATTAAATTTTTTCTAGTGCAATTTTTTCCTGAATTATTTAAATTTATTCTAAAATACCTATCTATGAGTTTCTTAGAGCAATAAATAAAGAGATAATGACACTAGGGGTCTTGAAGACACCCCCCTCTTCGAGTTAGCACCCCCACCTAGAGCCTCTTCTTACTAGAGACCTCAGGAACTTTTTAACACATGAACCCCAAAACCCCAATTACTAGACTACCCTTCTTTTGTTTTTTCTATACCTATTTATACTAATTGCTATTTCTAATTTCATTATTCACGTTATAATTTCCCTCACCTCACAGCTTCTCTTTCCTCTCTCCTCTCAACCACCACCGACACCACCTAAATTGCCACCACCACCGCCGATATGGCCACCACCACCACCACCACCGAGCGCCTTCTTCTGCTTGAAGCTCCGGCGAGCTCTCCTTCACCATATCACTCCACGAACTCGCCGGTTTCCCATTAACACATCGGAGCTGCCATGGAAGCTATCCTTCTTTCTGTTTAACAGCTGAAGCCGTTCGAAGCCAGCTCCACCACCTCACTGCAACTCCGGCGCGAGATCTGGTCGAAGCCGTTCGAAGCTTCACGGAGTGGAGGGCTGTCGCGCGCTGCAGATCGAAGCCATTCAAGCTTCCATTCCTCCTCGTCGGCGAACAGGTCTGCTAGGGGGGCTGCGCGATGGTGGTGCTTCAGTGTTTCTTCGCTGTGGTGGTCCAGATCTGCTCGATGGTGGTGCTCCCGTGCTTCTTCGTGATGGTGGTCAAGGGTTGCGCGATGGTGGTGCTTCTTCGCTATGTTTCTGCTCCTTCAGCTTCGAACGGCGCCGCTGCTCAGTGGCGGTGGTTGTTTGGTGATCTCGTCTTCAACACCGCTGCTTCGCCGGAGTCCTGTCTTTTTTTTTTTTTTTTTTTTTACTCGCGTACACAGTATGCTGTAGCTTAGGTTTGTTTTTTTTTTCCAGATCTGGTTTGACCAGATCTGGTCAACTTGTAATTAGTTTAGGTTTTTTTTTTATTCTATTGTAAATGGTTTTAATTTTTGAATAGAAATGTTTATTAAATGATACACATGATTTTAATAGAGTATTTATGTAATTTCTAAGAGTACTCTCTATTTTTTATAGAGTACTCTCTATTTTTTATAGAGTACTCCGTATTTTTTTATAGAGTACTCTTTCTATTTCATAGAGTATCGGAAAAAACTGAGAGTACTCATTAAAATATATAGAGTATTCAGCCAATTTATAGAGTACTCTTAGTTTTTTCCGATACTCTCAGTTTTTTCCGATACTCTTAGTTTTTTCCGATACTCTCAGTTTTTACCGGTGACTGGTGGTCGGTGGTCGGTGGTCGGTGGTCGGAGGTCGGTGGTCGGATATCGGTGGTCGCTGGTCGGAGATAGGTGATAGGTGGTAGGTGGGTAGTGGTGGAGGATATAGAAACAGTGACATCATACCTTTTTGTCTTTTAGTGTTAGTAAGGGTAGTAAAGACTATTGTAAAAAATGAGGTCCCTAAGAATAACAACTTTCAAGACACTACTCTATAGAGAAAAAATAGTGCTCCTAAGACCCTATAGATAATTCACCCATAAATAAAGTACATCATTAGTCATCAAACATTACATGATACTGTTTTAATAAATCTTCCATAATAGTATTAAAAAATTTATGAGCCAAATTATATATCTTAAATTGATAATAGTAGTACAATTATGTATTGATGAGTTAATCGTAGTAATAAGTTGGGAGAATATTATTAAAAAACCTAACATTCATAAGACACTTCAAAATATTGTTCATTAAATTTTGCAAATAAAAACTTAACTTAAGACTCTCTTATAGTCCTTTCGGTCTTTGTAATACTAATTTTTGAAATGTGTATATGTTATATATAGATAATTTATAATATTAAAATAAACCTTTAAATTTAAGAATTTGATTTACTAAAATCTCCCATATAATGCACGGGTATATGTGATATCCATCTCTATATCACCTCACTAGTTTTTGTAATAACTTTAACACCATGCAGTTTCTCTCTAACTAGCTCTTCGTATGACGACAAAAATAATTATTATCCAATCAATTGGTCACGTATAGATCTCTATAGTACTTCAAATAGACTGGGTAATCAGATTCCTAACAATTTTGGCAGTGTTGTAGAAACTTCTTTTTTACTTACACTAAGATAGATAAAAACAACTAAATAACAAGTGTAAACTCTCTCCTTGAACTCTGTTTGTTCACCTATCTTGATAAAATATATGACAAACAATAATATATCTATAATCTGTATATTTTTAGATAGGAGGGCTCAACACTCTCTATTTGATATTGAAGATTTGATTAATATCTTGTAACAGAAATAGGTGTATTTGATCACGCATGACACTACAACAGGTCGCTGATTTACCGACGACACGTGTTGTCGGTAAACAGCCCCATTTCGTCGGTAAAATTGTTTACCGACGACCACTCGTTGGTAAACTGTCGTCCCTAGAAGTTTGTCGGTAAATTCGCTCTTGCCGACGGCGAGTTTGGTCTCTTGTCGATAAACCAACATTTTTACCGACGACTAACTTGTCGTCGGCAAATCTTAGCTTAACGACGACTGGTAGGTGTGTCGCCGCTAACACTTACTGCCTTACCGACGACCGTCTTAGCGAAGAAACCAAATTAAGGTAAAAAATTAATGTCGTCGATTCCTTTTCGTTTTATCTACATAGGCTGCTTAGCTCAGACTCCTTTTGGGGAGAATTTGTGACATTTAATCCTTCATTTAATCCTTCATTTGACCAATTTCCTAATCTCTTCACACTTAGGTCGGGACTCTCTTTCTTCAAGGTAAAAAAATAATTTTTCCGGCCATGGACATTGTAGAATCAGAAAGCTTTTGGGGACACTCAGGTCGGGACTCTCATTCTTCAAGGTAAAAGGTTAATTTTTAACCTAATCTCTATAAACTACTAATTTGGCTAATCTTGACTCTGTTTTTGTTTGGATATTATATGGGAAATGAAACAAAACTATGAATAAACGTTGATCTCAATCTAAACTATGGTAACACTAAAACTTCTTTTCCAATTGCAGTATATGACAGTTGAAAGCACTTTATAAAGTGATGAAATGATGTGCTTTGTTTTTTTCAAATAAGAAGTGAGTAATTTGGTCTACTGCATTTTTGAATTGTTTTGCAGGAACAAAAAACAAAAGAAATCTCTTCACAGGACACCGCCGCCACTAGGAAACACTTGAAAACCATTCTTCACCATCATCTACCGGGTTGGTTAAGCGATCAACAATCAGAGAACCCAAATTAAGGTAAAAAATTAATTCTTACCATTGGAACTCTAAATAATTGAATTATTTTTAACCAAATTTCATCATTTTTAAATTTATCAGAACTATCTTTGGACGCTCCTTCAGGAAATAACAATTTCTTAACCATATAGGAGTCAAATTCATTTTTTTAAACATTATCTCAAAGAATCCAGATGAAAAGTACTTGATCAAAATTCGGATGCATTGGTTTGTAATTTTTTTAAGAGATAATGACACTTAGGGTCTTGAAGACACACCCCTCTTCAAGATACCACCCCCTACTAGAGCCTCTTCTTACTAAAGACCTCAGAAACTTTTTAACACATGAAACCCAAAACCCCTGTTACCTTTCTACCCTCAAATGATTTTTAGTCTCATATATATACTATTTTGCATTTCCCCTCTCTCTTGTAAATTCCATGAGCTTCTTTTACTCCTCTCTCTCTCTCCATTTTCGTGAGCTCTTTTTCTAAGCTTTCCATATTTATTTCAAATCTCCCCATCCGATTTCAACCTTCCTCCCTTGTGTTCATAGATTCATAACGTCATAATCTTCTGCATTTCCTCTTAATTTTTGACTGTTACCTTCGTTCTAAGGTTTGTTTCGTTTATGTTTACTGTTTTTTTTCAACAGATTCTTACCTTTGTGTGTGTTATTTGCGTTTTCTGTATTTAATAGCGCTGTTTATTCACAATATCCACTATGTATCGTCGTTTGTTCACTTTTTTCCATTCTACATACGATTACGTGACTATATCATGTTCGTTTTAGATGTTTTTGTTACGTTTTAATGTGTTTCATGGTAGATTTGCTCATGATATGAATGTTATTGCTTATATTCGTCTCACTTTCTGTGTTTATGTCATTGTTTTACTCTTTGAACGTTAATTTTTCCGATCTGCCATTGTTAGGGTTTATCACAGCCGCTGCATGCATGATAGTACAGTACAGTACTATACTCACTGTTTTCAAATTTTTGAGAGTACTCTTTGTTTTTAAAATAGACGGAGTACTCAGCCTTTTTTCTATGTTTAGCGACAACACTATGCGTTTATATTGGTTGACTACTCACTGATTATATACTACTCAGATTTTTGTAATGTACTATGAGTTTTATAGATTACTCGTAGTTTTTACAGAGTACTCTGAGTTTTATAGAGTGCTAACAGTTTTCATTAAATACTCTCTATTTTATAGAATACTCTCAGTTTTTACATATTAATCTCAGTTTTATAGAATACTCGCAGTTTTATAGAATACTCTCAGTTTTTTCATATTACTCTCAGTTTTCATAGTGTGCTCTCAGTTTTTATTAAATACTCTTAGAGTGTTAAATTACTCTCAGTTTTTACAGAGTACTCTGAGACTTATAAAATACTCTCAGTTTCTATGAAAATACTCTTAGTTTTAATTTCTTTCTTTTTACTCTGCTGCTGACAGTTATAATGATACAAGATGTGCTTGTTGTGTTCAAGATGGGAACTGATCAGATTTTCCTCCCATTTCATCAGCTGATTGACATTAACTCAGTAAAGAATTTTGTTCAGTCTAGGTGGCCTCAGATATCTAAATCTGATGTTATATCTTATACTGTAGGGGAGTATAAAGACTCCCTTCTTGAAACTGAAACAGATTTCTGCACAATTAAGTGGATTCTTGGACGTGGTGTGTATGACAAGATTTATATTTATGTTACTGATTCCAGGACCCCTTCATTTAACAATATATCCTCTCCAGAACCATCTGGCATTTCTAAACCAATCTCCGCTGAACCTATTCGTTCTGTTGTTGCTTCTACCCCTGATCCAGCCTATTTTATTCATGAAAAGAAGGTTATGTTGAGCGATTCTTGGAAATTGGGGTTAGAAGGTGTTGGACAGTGTTTTGTGGGTGGTGCTGAGCAGATCCGTTCCGTTCTTTGCAAGCAAGCTGCTGTTGATGGGTTTGATTTCGACTATATCCACAATAACAAGAACACTCGCATCAGCGCGCAGTGCTTCTACAAGATCGAGAAGGGTTGCAAATGGTATATATACGCATCGGTTGAAAAGACAAACGGATTTTGGTATTTGCGTTCTTATAGAAATATTCACACTTGTGGTCATGTTTACAAGAAAACATCACACACCCGGTTGGATTCTTCAATTCTCAGTCGTGTTATTTTCGATGAACTTCGTTCTAAACCATCTTCCAGGCCTAGAGAAATTCAGACTGTCTTAAAGGAGAATTATGGTTTCGATATTTCATACAAAACATCTTGGTCTACTATCAATAAGGCTAAGGACACTCTATACGGTGATATTGGCTCTTCATTCAATCGTTTGCAATCTTACTTTGAAAAGCTTCAGAATCTTGATCCAATCACGGCTTTCTCGGTTCATTGCGATCCTGAAACACGGGTATTTCACAGATGTTTTTTTGCTTTTGGTGGTTCAATTACTGGTTTTAAGTCATGTCGCCCCATGTTATTTCTGGACGCTACGTTCCTCAAGTCCAAGTACAAAGACTCGTTACTCGTTGCTACTGCCAAGGATGGAGATCAAGGTATCATAACAACTTATTACTTTTTCTCTTTGTATACATTATTTTTTAGTTCTTGTTTCTCACTTTTTTACTGTTTTTCCTAATCAGGTTTATTCCCTGTTGCTTTTGGCGTTGTTCCCGGTGAGGACACCGACAATTGGACGGCATTTCTTCAGTTTTTAAAGCCCCTTGTCGAGGGTCGCCCTCTCACGTTTATATCAGACCGCCACAAGGGTCTACTAAATGGTGTTAGGGATGTTTTTCCTCAAGATAGTCACAGTTTTTGCATTAAACATATCGAGAAAAACCTCAGAATTGCTATTTCCGGCTCGACTTTTTACCGTGAAAGGATGGTGTATCTGCTCAAGCGAGTCGCGCATGCTCCTACTGTTGCACATTACGATCAACAGCTGGCTAAATTCCTGCTGGAAGGAAAGAAGGAGGTCAAAGCTTTCCTAAAGGGTTTGCCAAGGGAAAATTACGCAAATGCTTATTTCCCTGGTAGACGATATGGCGAGATGACTTCTAATGCAGTCGAGTCGTTTAACTACTGGATTATACGACAAAGGGGACTTCCTGTTTGCGAGCTTGTTGACGCTCTTCGTGTTAAGTTAATGCAGTGGATTTATGAACGATCTCTAAAGTCATCCAAGTGGACTTCACCACTGCGTCCTGCTATTATGTTGCTATATAACACTAATGTCGGTCTTAGCTGCACTTGGACCATTCAACAATCCACTGCTTCTTTGTTTCAAGTTGGATCAAATCCTATTATGGTGGTAGATATAGCTGCCCGTACCTGTTCTTGTTGTGAATGGCAAGAGCTCGGCTTCCCTTGTCAGCATGCTTTGTGTGCACTATCTAGTGCCTCCGTTCGTGATCCGTTCGAGTATGTAGAGTCATACTTTCACACCTCATCCTACGTTAAGACCTATTCAAGGAGTATTCCTGCTATGTCTACCTTTCAAGTTGAAGTCCCTGTGCCCGAATCTCAGATTATTCTTGCTCCTGATGTTAGGGTTCCACCTGGTAGGCCTCAGACTAAGCGCTTTCGTTCATGCACCGAGAAGGTTGTCCGTTCAATTCAGTGTGGCAATTGCAAGAAGGTGGTGACAGTCCTAGAGGGGGGGTGAATAGGATTACTAATAAGATTAATGCCTAATTAAAAATCTTTTGGACAATAATAAGTTTAAGAAAGAAACTTCTAAGTCAACTAATATATCAAACTCTTAAGGGATCATGCAATGGATAAGCTAAGAGGTTCGATATATAATTGATACAAGTAAAATGAGTTTCTAATCTCTAACTACTCTAGATGGCAATATGTTAGATAACCTAGATAATCAATATCACAATATTCATACTAGCATATTATCAAACATATAAAATGCGGAAAGTAAATAGAGTAGGGATAGAAAGATACACACGATTTATAGTGGTTCGGTTTCCCTACATCCACTACCTAAGGAAGCCTCCTTAGGATTTCAAGCTTTTCACTAAGCTTCCGTGTCTCTCTTAACCGGGTCGAGAACACAATAACCTTTACAAACTCTTCGATAACACGAAGGACAAACCACTTGTGTAATCACAACACAAGGACACCAAGTATACTCCCTATACTTGAATTCTCTCTTAATCTATCTATTACAAGACCTAGACTTAAGAGGATAGCAACAAAAGTGTTTAAAGGTTTGCTTATAAAAGCTTGTAACTAAAACTCCTAAAGAGTGGATATGACTATAAGCTTGTTTACTCCTCTTGAGTGGATAAAACCTTGTGGCTTAATTGATTAACTCCTTGAAAGGATTTATAAGCTCACTAGGATTGAATTTGACTATGTATAGCACTTGACACCTTCTTGAATGATAGCAATTAAGCCCCTTAATGTTTGTAATTAGTTGGTGTGGTTGTAGCCTTCAAAGAGCTTCAATTTATAGAAGAAAATGGCTTCCAACGGTCATAAGACTTGGGTCCAACGGATCTATTAATCTCCCAACGGATATATTCCTTATGGCTTGTCTTTTGTGCATAAAACCCTTTTGTGCGGTGTACCGCGGATATGGTCCGGTGCACCGCAGAGCTATTCGACTTAACTTTGAGCTTACTGTTCGGACTAATCAATGTACCGCAACCCTGGTCCGCAACCTTGGTCCGGTGTACCGCACCGGTGTACCGCGCCAAGTAATCTTTGAAGGAAAATGACTTGGATCAATAAATCTTCTTCACGAAAGTTGTTGTAATCATCATTCTAAGAATCTTTGAAGTTGAACACTAAAGCTAATTCTCAATATACATAAAGATAAGGTTAATAGCATTTGTGTGAGAATTAGTTTCTTAAGATAAAACAATAGATATGAACAACAAGATAAAGAAAGAGCTTTTTGATGAAAATAGAGTGCAAGAAAGAATGTCAATAACAATAGAAGTTAGCATACTAAACACAAGAGGATTTGTCACATTAAAACAACCTAATAAGGAAGGCTATATGCCAACAATCTCCCCCTTTTTGATGATGACAAATCCTTCACTAAAACACCTTAGGAATGATATGAAAGTTTAAGCACTAATGAAATAAAGCTCCCCCTCACAATAAGCATAAGATTTGAGATGCATTTGTGAGTTTTTAAAACGTGCAAGTTTTGAAAGTTTTAGAGCACATAGTATTTCTCCCCCTTTGTCTTCATTAAAAAGACGGGGTAACAACAACTAAGAATAGAAGAGCAAAAAACTCGAGTGAATAGATTTAAAACAATGAATGCAAGAGTTTTGGATAAAAACGAGATGCACAAAGATAGATATATGTAAAGTAAGAGCTTAAGGATAGAGATTTTTACCAACTCCTTGATCGAAAGATTTTCATTTCATATGCTTTCTAATGACACAAACGATTAGTTGCAATATATGAAAATAAAAAATGTTTTAAGCATTTGAGTTTAAAAATTTAAACAAAGTCTCCCCCTTACATAGTGCATAGAGTTTGTTTTAATTTTGTAAAAAGTTTGATTGACAATTTTCCCTAATAAGAATACTTGAAGTCATTTTGAAGAATTTTTAGGGATAAAAATGGAATTTTTGAAAAGCAAGGGGTCAAGATGTATTTTTCAAGATTTTGGGGACTAAATGTAATTTTGAAAAATCTTTTGGGGACCGAAATGCAATTTTTCAAACATTTTGAGAATAAAGAAAAAAAAGTACAAAATATAGGGACCAATGAGCAAATATCAAGGATTAGAAGTAGTTCCTATACCATCAAAGAAAATGTTAGCAACAAAACAATCCAAGGATTAAACGCAACTAACAATCAAGATAAATACGAACTAAATTTAACCAATAATCCAAATAAAACACAAAGCATCCAAACACAATATTCAAATAATTCAAAGAAGCAATATCCTAGATGTCCAAAACACGGACCCAAACATAATTAAAAAGCATAAAAACATCATAAAAAACAAGTTCTAAAATAACCACATAAGCAAATAGACCCGTAAACCACCAAGAACGATAAGAAGAGAAATTTAAACACCAAACACCAAAGTAAGAATTTTTTAACGATTATCACGAGGAGAGCGGCTCCTAGACCTTCTTCCATTCCCAATATCATCACGAATACACGAGACATCATTTTTCATACACGATAGCTCATTCGCAAGATGCCCTATTTTTTCATCCAAAACTCCAAATTTCCTTTCTATTTTATCTTCCAAAGCCACAAATTTACTTCCTATATAATCCATGAAACGAGACATAGCGCTTTCAAAACCGGATGGATTAGGAGGGTTTACATTGGTGGGTTGGCTTGGAGTGGGCTCATTAGGAATAGGATTTTGTTGGGCCGGGTTATCTAATAAATGAAGAGTATCAAGCTCCGGACCATCGGTGCTACTTTTTGCTTCAAGGATGCGATTACGAATAGTGGTATCCGAGATACGATTAATAGTGGAAGCCGAAACATAGGTGTTGTTATAAATAACAAATTTCATTCTTAGAATAGTGTGATAATCGAAACTCCATGACTTATTGATTGGTTTCACATTAGTCCCTCCAAAAGAAATATCATTAGCTTCAAAGATTTTGGAAAGAAAAATACCGTAAGGGACTTTATCCCGAGAGGCTCGAGCGTGATTCATCCATTTGAACATTATCGCAATAATGTTTATCGGTTGTTTGGTGAAGATCAAATATAAAAGATAAGCTTCATAAGGGATAAGTTTTGCATCATGCTTATCTTTCGGAATTATGGCCGAGATAAGAAACTTGTGAGCCACGATAAATTCCGGATCAAAGTTACGAATATTCCAATTTCCATCGGGAGCAACCATTCTACTATTAACAAAATCATTAACCTCATTTTGAGCAAGTATATCAATATTCGAGTTATCCCAACCACTAGACCAAAATCCGCTAAAACCATCCGAAGGAATATCAAATTTAGAGCACAAAGTATTTGACTTTAAACGTAAAACGGTACCCGAAACGGTTGATTTAATCGAAGTAGTAGCATGATTATATTCAAAATTAGTATAAAAATCTTCGATTAACCCGATTGCCAAATGACTACCCGAAAAAGCAAAGATTTTATGACATTTTTGAAATGAAAGGAGTCTAAAGAGAGAATTTTCACCGGAGGGAAAAGCCGAAGGGCAAATCGTTCTACCCGGAAGAGCATCGAATGGCCGGAGTGGAGGTGGTGTTGGTGACCTCGCCGGAGATGGTTCACGGTGGCGGCTGGAGGAGGCTCCGGTGGTGGCTTTCTTCTTGTTAGCAATAGACTTAGTTCTAACCATGGTGAAAGACAAGATGGGTAATGAAGGAAGGAGAAGGAGGAGTGATTTAAGTGGTGAAGGAGGGTGTTTTGGTGGTGGAAACGGAGTGTGGGTGGCCGGAAATCGCCAAGGAGGAGGAGAGGAGAAGTTCTAATGAAGGAATGAAGAGACTAGAATGAAAAACGGCCTTCAAAACCTGTTAAAACCCTTACGTGCGGTGTACCGCGGGAATCGTCCGGTGCACCGCACGAGTGTTCGGTTTGGTCAACAAAAATGAAATTTTTGATTCTTTTAAAAACACCCGAAACACAATCGAAACTACCCCAAATGACTCGGAATGATATAAAATAATTTTGAGCATCTTTGTTTTAAAACGAAAAGCCAAGGAGAGCCTAAAAACACATATAACAGTTAATTTCACAAAAATCCCTAAGTTTTCTAAAAGTGCAAAAAGACCCAATGCAAGAATAAAGCAACACTTAAGCAAGTAAGAGGTCAAGAACTTCAAGATAAAAGCACAAGTTGATAAAACACATAAAATACAATATAAAAACATAAACTAGAACAAGAGAGGAAAGAATTTCACCGTATTTTCCTTTTATGAGGTTTGAACGTCCTTTTGCATAAAATTCCATTTTCTTGACGCTCAACACCTTCAATGCATATAATTATGGTAACCGAGGTGGAATGGATCCGGAAATGTTGGTAGCATTTGTCACGATCCATATTGGTTTTTCCCATGAAGGTATCAAAGATCCACTAATAAGTTGTTCATGGTAATGACACGTAGAAGCATGATGACCGGGTTTACCACAATAGTTGCAAGAACTTCTTTTTTGAATAGAGTAACCATGTAAAGGTTTTGAACAAGAAGTTTCCACATTCTTTCCAACATCCAAATTATCACCAACATATAATTTTTCTTTGAAAAAGCCATTTGGATCAAAAGGAGTGACATTTGAGAAAGGATGATTTTTTAAAGAATCAAGAGCAAGGGAAAAAGCTTCATCCAATTTTTTAAAACCTTCTATGCTTTTCTTCATAGGATGTTTCCATTTGTTTAAAATAAAGATGTTTTCAAAACACGGGTTTTTAGTATTGCCAAGAATATCATCCAAAGTGATACAACATTTAAAACAATTCTTTAGCTCAATTTTACCCTTTTTTAACATAAGATTGTTCAAATGGATTTGAGAATCAAGAATTTTGAGAAGGGATGAAATTTTCCTTATATCACTATAATTATAAGGAAGAGATAAAGAGTTAGGATAAAGAGCTACCTCATGATTTGGTTTAAACTTGTTATGAGATTCATCATGGATTGAGACTTCTTCTTCTTCGTCATTTTCGACAATTCCATATAAAAACTCCAAACGATTCCAAAGCTCTTTTGCGGATTTACAATCTAACATTTGTGAGAAAATTTCTTCGGAAATTCCACGAATGAGAGTGTACATTGGTTTTGCATTTTGAGTGAGCTTAGCTTTTTCCTCAATGGTGAGTTCATCAAAATCTTTTTCTTCTTGATTTAGCTTAAGAACTCCCTCTTCATTTAACTCTTCTTTATAAGGGACAAATGGACCTTCCTTTATGATTCTCCATTGATCGGGATCTTCGGCTTTTATAAATTCCTCCATTTTTGTTCTCCAAGCAAAATAGTAAGTTCCTACAAAAAGTGGAGGTCGAGTAGAAGACGAACTTTCCAAAAGATTAAATTCCATATCGTTTACTCTACTAACGATTAAGCTATTCACGTAGAGTTAGGCTCTGATACCAAATGACAGTCCTAGAGGGGGGGTGAATAGGATTACTAATAAGATTAATGCCTAATTAAAAATCTTTTGGACAATAATAAGTTTAAGAAAGAAACTTCTAAGTCAACTAATATATCAAACTCTTAAGGGATCATGCAATGGATAAGCTAAGAGGTTCGATATATAATTGATACAAGTAAAATGAGTTTCTAATCTCTAACTACTCTAGATGGCAATATGTTAGATAACCTAGATAATCAATATCACAATATTCATACTAGCATATTATCAAACATATAAAATGCGGAAAGTAAATAGAGTAGGGATAGAAAGATACACACGATTTATAGTGGTTCGGTTTCCCTACATCCACTACCTAAGGAAGCCTCCTTAGGATTTCAAGCTTTTCACTAAGCTTCCGTGTCTCTCTTAACCGGGTCGAGAACACAATAACCTTTACAAACTCTTCGATAACACGAAGGACAAACCACTTGTGTAATCACAACACAAGGACACCAAGTATACTCCCTATACTTGAATTCTCTCTTAATCTATCTATTACAAGACCTAGACTTAAGAGGATAGCAACAAAAGTGTTTAAAGGTTTGCTTATAAAAGCTTGTAACTAAAACTCCTAAAGAGTGGATATGACTATAAGCTTGTTTACTCCTCTTGAGTGGATAAAACCTTGTGGCTTAATTGATTAACTCCTTGAAAGGATTTATAAGCTCACTAGGATTGAATTTGACTATGTATAGCACTTGACACCTTCTTGAATGATAGCAATTAAGCCCCTTAATGTTTGTAATTAGTTGGTGTGGTTGTAGCCTTCAAAGAGCTTCAATTTATAGAAGAAAATGGCTTCCAACGGTCATAAGACTTGGGTCCAACGGATCTATTAATCTCCCAACGGATATATTCCTTATGGCCTGTCTTTTGTGCATAAAACCCTTTTGTGCGGTGTACCGCGGATATGGTCCGGTGCACCGCAGAGCTATTCGACTTAACTTTGAGCTTACTGTTCGGACTAATCAATGTACCGCAACCCTGGTCCGCAACCTTGGTCCGGTGTACCGCACCGGTGTACCGCGCCAAGTAATCTTTGAAGGAAAATGACTTGGATCAATAAATCTTCTTCACGAAAGTTGTTGTAATCATCATTCTAAGAATCTTTGAAGTTGAACACTAAAGCTAATTCTCAATATACATAAAGATAAGGTTAATAGCATTTGTGTGAGAATTAGTTTCTTAAGATAAAACAATAGATATGAACAACAAGATAAAGAAAGAGCTTTTTGATGAAAATAGAGTGCAAGAAAGAATGTCAATAACAATAGAAGTTAGCATACTAAACACAAGAGGATTTGTCACATTAAAACAACCTAATAAGGAAGGCTATATGCCAACAGGTGGGACATAACAAATCTACTTGTAGAGCTCCACCCAAATCATAATTTAAATTATGTTTTTAAATTGTAATCATGCTTATTAACTTCTTGTTAAAGTTTAGATTCACTTTTTTGTGCCACTGAACTATTTCTACATTTATATGTTTTAAAGTTGTAGAAGTTGAATTTGATTTAAGCATGTCATTCTTGTTAAAAAATTTTGATCTGTTGTAATTTTGATTTATATTGTCTGAGTACTTTTTACCACTTTGATGAATACTCTATATATTTATATGAGTACTCTATCTTTTCTCAGAGTACTCTATATAATTATATGAGTACTCTATCTTTTCTCAGAGTACTCTATATAATTATATGAGTACTCTATCTTTTCTCAGAGTACTCTATATAATTATATGAGAACTCTATATAATTATATGAGTACTCTATACATTACACTAAACATTCTATATAATTGTATGAGTACTCTATATAATAGTATGATTACTTTATCCCTCACACATTTGTCAGAGTACTCACACATTTGTCAGAGTACTCACATATTTTGTCTGAGTACTCTCTATTTTCCTTATAGTACTCATTCATTGTCTGAGTACTTTATGTTTTGTTGTGAGTTCTCTTTACTTTTATTGTGTATTCATAAGCTTTAACTTTTCTTTTACACATTCATTTTCATGCTATTTTTAACTACAAAACAATCAATAAAATACCAAAACCCTGTTTCATTCATATTTCATATCAAGTTTTTAAAACATCCAAAAACATCCAAAATACCATATCATTGTTCCAAAACAAAACAAGTACTTATCAAACATAGATAAAAACCCATAAAAAAAGTCTAAATAAAAGTCTAAATCTTAAATCAAACTCCTCCCAACACTCTTTACAAAATAAATTATCGATGATTAATCAGTTAAGAACTTTTCCCCATATTTATGCATTGTGAATATTTGCTGCGCAACAATTTCCTAATAATCATTGCTCGTCCTTCGTTAATATATTTTTGAATGTATGTCTTCTGTCTTATCACCCCATTCCGATAAAAGGCATAACACCATAGGATTACAAAAATTCCGCAGTCAACGCTTCCTGGTTCTTGTTCAATACAATCTACATTGGTCATTATATATTTATCTTCTTTACCTGGTTTTATCTTCCTCAAGACATTTTGTACCAAGAATTTTCTATACTTTGCTGCGGTTTGCTCTGTCTTTGAACCAATCGACTCTGGATTTTTCGGTTTGATTGAGTTATAATGGTAAAACTCTTTATTATCCCTGTTGTACACTAACAAACTCCAATGTCCACAGCTACCATCTTGAACAAACACAGCTAATAGGGTGAAAGCATAATCTTGGCTATTTTTATAGAATGGTTCTGAAATATAAATCTGACATTCTTCAACGTTCTCATGTTTGATCAAACTCTGCAATAAAATTGAATTTAAAAAAAAATAAAATTCATAAAGATAGAGTACTCATAATAAAATTCAGAGTACTCACAGTTTTGTTAATTAAAAACACAGAGTACTCATAGTTTTCAATAATAAAATATCAGAATACTCATACAAAATTTAAGAGTACTCACAGTTCAACTTCATTGAAACACAGAGTACTCGCAATTCTTAGAGAAGTCACAGATTTGTTTAGTAAATTCTTAGAGTACTCACAGTTCAACTTCATTAGAACACAGAGTACTCACTACTTTATATTTCAAAATGAAAAACTCAGAGTTTACTTACCATGCTCATCGCACTCTGGTGTGTCACACCATACTTCCCTCCTTTGACTCCATATTCTTCTTGTACCATTTTTAACATAGCCTCAATCACCTGCAATATGAATTAATCACATACTCAGTCCAATATTTTATATTTGTATCTATATGATCATATTTTAATTTGTTTACCTGTACTTCAACCATTCCTTTGTGCGCAACAGCAAAAGCATCTTTTCCTGATACTAATAACTCATTCTCTTTATCCCACCATATAGCATCTCCCAAGTTTTCTTTTTTAATTTGCAAAAGAAAATTATAATCCTTCTCATCTACTGTGTCCTTACCATCCCACTTTTGGTTTTCATTAATTTGTTCCCCTTCGTTTGTGGTTTTCTTCTTCAAACCTGCATCCTTTTCCTTATCAGTTTCTTTAACATTTGCCGTCATTTTTTTAACAATCACTTTCTTTTTCGTTGTTTTTTCCACCCACCTTCTTTTGGTTTCATTGTTACTTTAACTCTTTTTGTTCTTGGTTCTTCAACAAAATCAGAATCCACACTCTTTGCGGCAGCTGCTGCACGGTTATTTTTCTTGACATTTCTCTCTATCGACCCTGGGGTCGCTAATCTATATGATCTTCTTCGTTTATTAATCGTTTTTACTTCACCAACCAACTCCAAATCAGAATTAGTCCCCTCTTTATCCTTATTCACCCCTTTCTCTCCACTGTCTTCAACACCGTCTTTTTCATTACTCTCCAACAATTTCGACGCTGCTCTAAGGTTTTCACACTCCGACTTGGACTTTTCTAGTTCTTCCAGGCTTTCATTGTACCACTCGCTTATTTCTTTATACTCCTTGTCCTTTTTAATTGAATCATTCTCCAGCTTCTCCTTATCCTCCTTCAGTTTTGCAATCTGCCCCCTCAGTTTATTTATTCTTCCTTCTTGGCTCACAATCGCGTCCTCCAACTCCTTACTTCTAACTTCTTCTTTATTCACCTGATTGCTCAATGTCTCCACTATCTGCACCACTACAGCCTTTTCTTTTTTCAGTGTTTCTATAGATGCCTTCATCTCTTCATAGTTTGAAACCTTTTTTTTGTATTTATCCCTTTCCTCTTTTAGACGCTCCACCTCATCGATTAATTCATTTTTTTCATTTCCTGATTCAACCAACTTTTCCCTCAACGACTTAACAATTGGATCTGCAGAATCTTTACCTTCTTCTATTTCACCAGTAAACCTCAATCTGATTGTTCCGACCTTATGAATCACCATCCCCACCGTGTTATTCAAATCGGTTTCTTCTTCTTTGCTCAAACTCTCGTCTTTTTTAACATCCATATCATTTTTGTCAACTTTCTCACCCCCTCTCGGTGGGCCATCGTCTATGTAGTCATCTATCTCCATCTCCTCCTCCTCACTACCACAAGATTTATCCATTTCCGTAACACACCCCTCTCCGGTTTTTTTATGTAAACCCTCCTCCCCCACTACACCAACATCTTCATTATTGTTTGAGATCTTACTCCCTTCCTCTACTTGTTCCGTTTCTTCAGGTTCCACTACTCCAACATCTTCATTGTCTTTGTTAATCTCAGTTTTCTCATCTTCACGATTAACATCAGCCATTAATCCATCTCCATTATCGTTCATCCAACCATCAACGTTGATGTCTTCATCATCTGAAACTCGTTTCCCATCATTTTCCTTTCCATCCTTATTCAAATCTCCAGATTTCTGCATATTTTTATCTCCATCCAATTTTTCTGTCTCAACCGTCCCGCTACACTCTCCTTCATTTCTGTCTATTGCTTCGTTATTGTTGTTTTCACGCTCATATACCAGCCATCCCTCTTCAACATCACTTGGTTGTATCTCCTTTCTTCTTACCTGCGTATTCCAGTCATACAAACACAGAGTACTCAGAAAGTTTACAAAAAAAAAAGAGAAATATTAGCTTTTACAAAAATCTAAGAGTACTCACAGTTAAGCAAAACTGAGAGTACTCTTAGTTTTTAAAGAAAAACTCAGAGTACTCACAGTTTTTAAAGAAAATTTGAGAGTATTCACGGTTTTTTAAATGTAAAACTCAGAATACTCACAGTTTACATAGAATACTCTTAAATTTTCATACGCTAAAACTATGAGTACTCTCTATAAAAAGTATATTCAATAACCTTGTTCTTCTTCACTGATTCCAACTTGATTTTGCTTGCTCCCAGTATGAACTCCCATTTTAGACATCTAGGCACTTCATCTTCTTCATCTTCTTTCAATCTTCCAATATCTTTAACACGTTCAAAAAGCCATGGCTACAAGAAAAAAACATTATATTACATTTTTGTCATGAAACAGTCTAATATAAATTTAAATACATTCATCTTACCAACAAAACAAACAATCCCCCCTTTACTCGCGATGTATCTGAACATTTTCTTATTGACCTAAATATGTAACTGCGCATTTCTCCAGCCCAGTTGTAATCTTTTACTCTATCCAGGTCCTCGCAGATACTTATGTGTAACTGCTTGGCCTGGTAATGTCTTTTCGATAAACACAACGATGTTAAAGTATATATGGTCAACAACTTTGCAATGTCTTCACGCGCCTCTAACGTTAGTTCCTTATCTTCAAATGTTTTTATTACTCCTGCTATTTTGCCACTTAAATTTTTCAAATTTACTTTTTCTGCACTTCCAAACATCCTTCTATACCAACTCGACCTATTGTTCCCCTCAGTTGTAAGTTGCTTTGGCAAATGATCATGTCCACATTCTATGCCTAAGAGTATTTTTATTTCCCTCTCCGTTATTTGAATTTCTCTGCCACCAATGACAAAACTACTACTTACGGTAGAATAGCTGTCTATAACTTGCTTAATTAGCACGTCTGATTTCTTCAAAGCCGTATATTTATCCCTTCTGTCATACAACCCTTTCCAGAGCCTGTAAAACGGTGTCCTTTTGCACTCTGATAAGTGACTTTCAGTCATTCCAGAAATCTTCATGATTCCTAATAATCCATTGATGTTTGATCTGTATTGGATAGCCTTCTTTTTATTCTGTACATGGCTCAACAATATCAATATTGAGAGTACTCTAAGTTTTTAATCACAAATAAGAGAGTACTCTTAGTTTTTCTATATAAAACTGAGAGTACTCTGTGTTTTTCTATACAAATAAAAGAGTACTCTTAGTTTTACTATACAAAACTATGAGTACTCTGAGTTTCGTGTAATGAAACTAAGAGTACTCACTATTGTTTATAGCTAAAAAACATAGCGTACTCATAACGCAATAAAACTCAGAGTACTCCAGAACAAACAGTGAGTATTCCAGAGAATCATCAAAGTACAGAGCAAAAAACTAAGAGTACACATGCAAAAATACAAAACCCAGATAAGACGCTTCATATTCATATCAAAACATGGAGTATTTCAACAAATCTGTAGAGTATTGAGCAAATAACAGAGAGTATTCATATCAAAACAGTGAGTATCGAGCCTTAATCTAAGATTACACATGCAAAAACTATAAAACCCAGAAAAGCCGCTACATATTCATATCAAAACATAGAGTACTTCAACAAATCTGTAGAGTATTGAGCAAATAACAGAGAGTATAGAGCCATAAACTAAGAGTACACTTGCAAAAACTACAAAACACAGAAAATCAGTGAGTATCGGCCATAAACTAAGAGTATACATGCAAAAACTACAAAAAACCAGTAAATCAGTGAGTATTCATATCAAAACATGGAGTATCGAGCCATAAACAGAGAGTAAACAGTCAAGAACTACAAAACCCAGAAAAGACGATTCATATTCATATCAAAACATAGAGTATTGAGCAAATATTATAGAGTATCGAGAAAAAAACTTAGAGTACACATGCAAAAACAACAAATACCAGAAAATCAGTGAAAACAAATCCAAATCACAAAAACCCATTACAAACCTTCTTAGCTTCACCAGAATCGTTGTCAGATTCTCCGGTACTCATCGTTTTGTTATTGATTTGATAGAGTTTTTGATTTCGACTGTTGAATTAGGAGAGAGAAACGAGAGGATTAGGAGAGAGAAACGAGAGCGTTTTTTGGAAACTCAATCGAGCGAATCTGAGGAGAATGGAGAGAGAATCAGAAATATGAGAGTATTTATACCCCAAGGGTAGAAAAGACAATTGTCAAAATTCAGGTCCCTAAGAAGAATGCCATTTAAAAAACTACTCTATAGAGAAGACAATTTGTCTCCAAGACCCTATATATAATTCACCCTTAAAAGTAAATTAAAGAAATAAATAGTTAATTGCATGTGCATATTGATAAAGTAGGATAGTAACTAAATAATTTTACTCATTAGGTATGTAATTCTTATCATACCTTAAATATTTGATGTGCAATTTAGGTAGATGAATTAATTCTTTTTGGAACAATATTAAAGGTGGTATACTTTAATACTATACAGTGAATGTAAACTACCATATTTCATAATTTTTATTAACTAAAAAGGTATATAAATGAAATATTTAATGGAATACCATGTATGATTTATCTATTTATGTTTCTATTTCCATGATACCAATTAAAACAATCTTATCTTGAAGATAGAGAAAAATTAAATAGGATAGAGAAATCAATTCATTGGTCCATATAGGCATACACGTAGGAGGTGATAAAAGGGTGATGCAAAAAGGGTGACAAATATCATTACTCTTTCGATTTGAGTAATGATATATGTCACCCTTTTTCATGTCACCCTTTTATCACCCTTCTATATATATGTATTGATTTCCTTAAATAGAAGATAGAGAAAAATTAAATAGGATAGAGAAATCAATTCATTGTCCATATAGGCATACACGTAGGAGGTGATAAAAGGGTGATGCAAAAAGGGTGACAAATATCATTACTCGATTTGAGTAATGATATATGTCACCCTTTTTCATGTCACCCTTTTATCACCCTTCTATATATATGTATTGATTTCCTTAAATAGAAGATAGAGAAAAATTAAATAGGATAGAGAAATCAATTCATTGGTCCATATAGGCATACACGTAGGAGGTGATAAAAGGGTGATGCGAAAAGGGTGACAAATATCATTACTCTTTCGATTTGAGTAATGGTATATGTCACCCTTTTTCATGTCACCCTTTTATCACCCTTCTATATATATGTATTGATTTCCTTAAATAGAAGATAGAGAAAAATTAAATAGGATAGAGAAATCAATTCATTGGTCCATATAGGCATACACGTAGGAGGTGATAAAAGGGTGATGCAAAAAGGGTGACAAATATCATTACTCGATTTGGATTTACCTTAGAAATCGTTGTCATAATTAAAAATAAAGTCTCATATAATAACATATTAATAATCAATAAATTAATTATAATCTTAAGCAAAAAATATTTTCCGTATAAAAAACCTAAATTCTAAACATTGTAATATAATTAAGATATATCTTAGCTTTAATTTATATACATAGTATTTTCCTTTATTTTATAAATTAAAAGTATTCCTCAACTTGTAATACAATACATTTTTTATGATTCCAATAAAATTAAGAAAATAATTAAATGTAATAAATTTGTTGTTGTAAAGATAACTCAGAATTAATGTGAATTATGAATTTAATAATTGCATTCAGTGAATAGTTTCGAAGGTAAAATAGGAAAAAAGTTCATACAAATAATATTTACCCTATAAATAAGTCTTATAATTGAGAACCAAAACCAATTTTTTGTCCTCATATTTCATCTACTCTAACTTATCTTTCATCGACCTTTTTGTTTTTAGGTGTTTTAGCAATGGCAAGAATCACCAAAGGTCGTCGAAAGGTTAGGATGGAAATAATGAGAAATAAAAATAACCTACAAGTCTTTTTCTCTAAAAGGCGCTCTGGACTATTCAAGAAAGCAAGCGAGCTTTGCAGCCTTTGTGGTGTGGAGCTCGCTATTGTTGTTTTTTCTCCTTCCAAAAAAGTTTACTCTTTCGGCCATCCTTGTGTCGATTCAGTTGTAAACAGGTTTTTGGGTCAAGACCCTCCTCCTAGTGGAGAAAATTACATCATTGCGGCCGATCATGGTACAAGCATCGATCAGTTAAACATAGAGCTTACCCGTGCGGAAAGTCTATTAAATGCTGAGAAAAATTATGGAATTTTTTTGAAGGATATGAGGAAGATTTCTAAGCCCCAGTTTTGGTGGAACGCACCAAAAGAGGAGCTTAATATACAACAAGTTGAGATACTAAGGGTATTAATGGAAGAACTGAAGATGAACATAGGTAAGGAAGTTAATAGACTTATGGAGGAGTCTAATAGTAATACTCTTTTAAGCGGTTTAAGTCAATTTGATGCCATTGCATCGAATTTACAAATTATTAATATCCCGTTTGGTTACCCACCATCCCAATCAATGGGAAATTACACTTTCGGGAATAGTTCAAGTGTCAACAATCATGAGAATAATTTTAATTTTGGTGGAGCAGGTAGGTCAAATAATCAAATTGAAGATTTTCTATTTACCCCTACTCCTATTGCAATTGAGCCAAATGTTGGAGACCAGAGGACAAATGCAGTGGCTGCTAGTAGCTCACAAGAGAAAGCTCCTCTAGGATTTAGTAATGGTCAGTAGTTATGGTTGTAGAATTTTATTTCAAGATCCATTTTAGTTTTAACCATTCATACTAAAGTGATTGCATAATCCATAATTTTTTAAATTATTGCTTATATCATTGAACAACATAATATTCTATAAAAAGGTAGTCTCATTTTATTAAAAAGTTTGTATTTCTCAATGATATTATTTCTGCTTATTTGCAAATAATGTACGGTAAATATTGAGACTTATCATAATTAATTAGGATCAAATTTCACCTTCAATTTTATCTCTTGAAAACTTCCATTTAGAATTTATATTAATCTAACTTTTTATTTCCCAATTATATATAAAGGATTGTTATTCTCCATGTTTTTTTTATAAATTTTCACAATTCAATATTTTATTTTCAACATAATATACAATAAAATATCGTGTTGAGCATGATTAAATGTAATTAAATTTTTTCTAGTGCAATTTTTTCCTGAATTATTTAAATTTATTCTAAAATACCTATCTATGAGTTTCTTAGAGCAATAAATAAAGAGATAATGACACTAGGGGTCTTGAAGACACCCCCCTCTTCGAGTTAGCACCCCCACCTAGAGCCTCTTCTTACTAGAGACCTCAGGAACTTTTTAACACATGAACCCCAAAACCCCAATTACTAGACTACCCTTCTTTTGTTTTTTCTATACCTATTTATACTAATTGCTATTTCTAATTTCATTATTCACGTTATAATTTCCCTCACCTCACAGCTTCTCTTTCCTCTCTCCTCTCTCCTCTCAACCACCACCGACACCACCTAAATTGCCACCACCACCGCCGATATGGCCACCACCACCACCACCACCGAGCGCCTTCTTCTGCTTGAAGCTCCGGCGAGCTCTCCTTCACCATATCACTCCACGAACTCGCCGGTTTCCCATTAACACATCGGAGCTGCCATGGAAGCTATCCTTCTTTCTGTTTAACAGCTGAAGCCGTTCGAAGCCAGCTCCACCACCTCACTGCAACTCCGGCGCGAGATCTGGTCGAAGCCGTTCGAAGCTTCACGGAGTGGAGGGCTGTCGCGCGCTGCAGATCGAAGCCATTCAAGCTTCCATTCCTCCTCGTCGGCGAACAGGTCTGCTAGGGGGGCTGCGCGATGGTGGTGCTTCAGTGTTTCTTCGCTGTGGTGGTCCAGATCTGCTCGATGGTGGTGCTCCCGTGCTTCTTCGTGATGGTGGTCAAGGGTTGCGCGATGGTGGTGCTTCTTCGCTATGTTTCTGCTCCTTCAGCTTCGAACGGCGCCGCTGCTCAGTGGCGGTGGTTGTTTGGTGATCTCGTCTTCAACACCGCTGCTTCGCCGGAGTCCTGTCTTTTTTTTTTTTTTTTTTTACTCGCGTACACAGTATGCTGTAGCTTAGGTTTGTTTTTTTTTTTCCAGATCTGGTCAACTTGTAATTAGTTTAGGTTTTTTTTTTATTCTATTGTAAATGGTTTTAATTTTTGAATAGAAATGTTTATTAAATGATACACATGATTTTAATAGAGTATTTATGTAATTTCTAAGAGTACTCTCTATTTTTTATAGAGTACTCTCTATTTTTTATAGAGTACTCCGTATTTTTTTATAGAGTACTCTTTCTATTTCATAGAGTATCGGAAAAAACTGAGAGTACTCATTAAAATATATAGAGTATTCAGCCAATTTATAGAGTACTCTTAGTTTTTTCCGATACTCTCAGTTTTTTCCGATACTCTTAGTTTTTTCCGATACTCTCAGTTTTTACCGGTGACTGGTGGTCGGTGGTCGGTGGTCGGTGGTCGGAGGTCGGTGGTCGGATATCGGTGGTCGCTGGTCGGAGATAGGTGATAGGTGGTAGGTGGGTAGTGGTGGAGGAGAGAGAAACAGTGACATCATACCTTTTTGTCTTTTAGTGTTAGTAAGGGTAGTAAAGACTGTTGTAAAAAATGAGGTCCCTAAGAATAAAAACTTTCAAGACACTACTCTATAGAGAAAAAATAGTGCTCCTAAGACCCTATAGATAATTCACCCATAAATAAAGTACATCATTAGTCATCAAACATTACATGATACTGTTTTAATAAATCTTCCATAATAGTATTAAAAAATTTATGAGCCAAATTATAAATCTTAAATTGATAATAGTAGTACAATTATGTATTGATGAGTTAATCGTAGTAATAAGTTGGGAGAATATTATTAAAAAACCTAACATTCATAAGACACTTCAAAATATTGTTCATTAAATTTTGCAAATAAAAACTTAACTTAAGACTCTCTTATAGTCCTTTCGGTCTTTGTAATACTAATTTTTGAAATGTGTATATGTTATATATAGATAATTTATAATATTAAAATAAACCTTTAAATTTAAGAATTTGATTTACTAAAATCTCCCATATAATGCACGGGTATATGTGATATCCATCTCTATATCACCTCACTAGTTTTTGTAATAACTTTAACACCATGCAGTTTCTCTCTAACTAGCTCTTCGTATGACGACAAAAATAATTATTATCCAATCAATTGGTCACGTATAGATCTCTATAGTACTTCAAATAGACTGGGTAATCAGATTCCTAACAATTTTGGCAGTGTTGTAGAAACTTCTTTTTTACTTACACTAAGATAGATAAAAACAACTAAATAACAAGTGTAAACTCTCTCCTTGAACTCTGTTTGTTCACCTATCTTGATAAAATATATGACAAACAATAATATATCTATAATCTGTATATTTTTAGATAGGAGGGCTCAACACTCTCTATTTGATATTGAAGATTTGATTAATATCTTGTAACAGAAATAGGTGTATTTGATCACGCATGACACTACAACAGGTCGCTGATTTACCGACGACACGTGTTGTCGGTAAACAGCCCCATTTCGTCGGTAAAATTGTTTACCGACGACCACTCGTCGGTAAACTGTCGTCCCTAGAAGTTTGTCGGTAAATTCGCTCTTGCCGACGGCGAGTTTGGTCTCTTGTCGATAAACCAACATTTTTACCGACGACTAACTTGTCGTCGGCAAATCTTAGCTTAACGACGACTGGTAGGTGTGTCGCCGATAACACTTACTGCCTTACCGACGACCGTCTTAGCGAAGAAACCAAATTAAGGTAAAAAATTAATGTCGTCGATTCCTTTTCGTTTTATCTACATAGGCTGCTTAGCTCAGACTCCTTTTGGGGAGAATTTGTGACATTTAATCCTTCATTTAATCCTTCATTTAACCAATTTCCTAATCTCTTCACACTTAGGTCGGGACTCTCTTTCTTCAAGGTAAAAAAATAATTTTTCCGGCCATGGACATTGTAGAATCAGAAAGCTTTTGGGGACACTCAGGTCGGGACTCTCATTCTTCAAGGTAAAAGGTTAATTTTTAACCTAATCTCTATAAACTACTAATTTGGCTAATCTTGACTCTGTTTTTGTTTGGATATTATATGGGAAATGAAACAAAACTATGAATCAACGTTGATCTCAATCTAAACTATGGTAACACTAAAACTTCTTTTCCAATTGCAGTATATGACAGTTGAAAGCACTTTATAAAGTGATGAAATGATGTGCTTTGTTTTTTTCAAATAAGAAGTGAGTAATTTGGTCTACTGCATTTTTGAATTGTTTTGCAGGAACAAAAAACAAAAGAAATCTCTTCACAGGACACCGCCGCCACTAGGAAACACTTGAAAACCATTCTTCACCATCATCTACCGGGTTGGTTAAGCGATCAACAATCAGAGAACCCAAATTAAGGTAAAAAATTAATTCTTACCATTGGAACTCTAAATAATTGAATTATTTTTAACCAAATTTCATCATTTTTAAATTTATCAGAACTATCTTTGGACCCTCCTTCAGGAAATAACAATTTCTTAACCATATAGGAGTCAAATTCATTTTTTTAAACATTATCTCAAAGAATCCAGATGAAAAGTACTTGATCAAAATTCGGATGCATTGGTTTGTAATTTTTTTAAGAGATAATGACACTTAGGGTCTTGAAGACACACCCCTCTTCAAGATACCACCCCCTACTAGAGCCTCTTCTTACTAAAGACCTCAGAAACTTTTTAACACATGAAACCCAAAACCCCTGTTACCTTTCTACCCTCAAATGATTTTTAGTCTCATATATATACTATTTTGCATTTCCCCTCTCTCTTGTAAATTCCATGAGCTTCTTTTACTCCTCTCTCTCTCTCCATTTTCGTGAGCTCTTTTTCTAAGCTTTCCATATTTATTTCAAATCTCCCCATCCGATTTCAACCTTCCTCCCTTGTGTTCATAGATTCATAACGTCATAATCTTCTGCATTTCCTCTTAATTTTTGACTGTTACCTTCGTTCTAAGGTTTGTTTCGTTTATGTTTACTGTTTTTTTTTCAACAGATTCTTACCTTTGTGTGTGTTATTTGCGTTTTCTGTATTTAATAGCGCTGTTTATTCACAATATCCACTATGTATCGTCGTTTGTTCACTTTTTTCCATTCTACATACGATTACGTGACTATATCATGTTCGTTTTAGATGTTTTTGTTACGTTTTAATGTGTTTCATGGTAGATTTGCTCATGATATGAATGTTATTGCTTATATTCGTCTCACTTTCTGTGTTTATGTCATTGTTTTACTCTTTGAACGTTAATTTTTCCGATCTGCCATTGTTAGGGTTTATCACAGCCGCTGCATGCATGATAGTACAGTACAGTACTATACTCACTGTTTTCAAATTTCTGAGAGTACTCTTTGTTTTTAAAATAGACGGAGTACTCAGCCTTTTTTCTATGTTTAGCGACAACACTATGCGTTTATATTGGTTGACTACTCACTGATTATATACTACTCAGATTTTTGTAATGTACTATGAGTTTTATAGATTACTCGTAGTTTTTACAGAGTACTCTGAGTTTTATAGAGTGCTGACAGTTTTCATTAAATACTCTCTATTTTATAGAATACTCTCAGTTTTTACATATTAATCTCAGTTTTATAGAATACTCGCAGTTTTATAGAATACTCTCAGTTTTTTCATATTACTCTCAGTTTTCATAGTGTGCTCTCAGTTTTTATTAAATACTCTTAGAGTGTTAAATTACTCTCAGTTTTTACAGAGTACTCTGAGACTTATAAAATACTCTCAGTTTCTATGAAAATACTCTTAGTTTTAATTTCTTTCTTTTTACTCTGCTGCTGACAGTTATAATGATACAAGATGTGCTTGTTGTGTTCAAGATGGGAACTGATCAGATTTTCCTCCCATTTCATCAGCTGATTGACATTAACTCAGTAAAGAATTTTGTTCAGTCTAGGTGGCCTCAGATATCTAAATCTGATGTTATATCTTATACTGTAGGGGAGTATAAAGACTCCCTTCTTGAAACTGAAACAGATTTCTGCACAATTAAGTGGATTCTTGGACGTGGTGTGTATGACAAGATTTATATTTATGTTACTGATTCCAGGACCCCTTCATTTAACAATATATCCTCTCCAGAACCATCTGGCATTTCTAAACCAATCTCCGCTGAACCTATTCGTTCTGTTGTTGCTTCTACCCCTGATCCAGCCTATTTTATTCATGAAAAGAAGGTTATGTTGAGTGATTCTTGGAAATTGGGGTTAGAAGGTGTTGGACAGTGTTTTGTGGGTGGTGCTGAGCAGTTCCGTTCCGTTCTTTGCAAGCAAGCTGTTGTTGATGGGTTTGATTTCGACTATATCCACAATAACAAGAACACTCGCATCAGCGCGCATTGCTTCTACAAGATCGAGAAGGGTTGCAAATGGTATATATACGCATCGGTTGAAAAGACAAACGGATTTTGGTATTTGCGTTCCTATAGAAATATTCACACTTGTGGTCATGTTTACAAGAAAAGAAAACATCACACACCCGGTTGGATTCTTCAATTCTCAGTCGTGTTATTTTACTGTTTTTCCTAATCAGGTTTATTCCCTGTTGCTTTTGGCGTTGTTCCCGGTGAGGACACCGACAATTGGACGGCATTTCTTCAGTTTTTAAAGCCCCTTGTCGAGGGTCGCCCTCTCATGTTTATATCAGACCGCCACAAGGGTCTACTAAATGGTGTTAGGGATGTTTTTCCTCAAGATAGTCACAGTTTTTGCATTAAACATATCGAGAAAAACCTCAAAATTGCTATTTCCGGCTCGACTTTTTACCGTGAAAGGATGGTGTATCTGCTCAAGCGAGTCGCGCATGCTCCTACTGTTGCACATTACGATCAACAGCTGGCTAAATTCCTGCTGGAAGGAAAGAAGGAGGTCAAAGCTTTCCTAAAGGGTTTGCCAAGGGAAAATTACGCAAATGCTTATTTCCCTGGTAGACGATATGGCGAGATGACTTCTAATGCAGTCGAGTCGTTTAACTACTTGATTATACGACAAAGGGGACTTCCTGTTTGCGAGCTTGTTGACGCTCTTCGTGTTAAGTTAATGCAGTGGATTTATGAACGATCTCTAAAGTCATCCAAGTGGACTTCACCACTGTGTCCTGCTATTATGTTGCTATATAACACTAATGTCGGTCTTAGCTGCACTTGGACCATTCAACAATCCACTGCTTCTTTGTTTCAAGTTGGATCAAATCCTATTATGGTGGTAGATATAGCTGCACGTACCTGTTCTTGTTGTGAATGGCAAGAGCTCGGCTTCCCTTGTCAGCATGCTTTGTGTGCACTATCTAGTGCCTCCGTTCGTGATCTGTTCGAGTATGTAGAGTCATACTTTCACACCTCATCCTACGTTAAGACCTATTCAAGGAGTATTCCTGCTATGTCTACCTTTCAAGTTGAAGTCCCTGTGCCCGAATCTCAGATTATTCTTGCTCCTGATGTTAGGGTTCCACCTGGTAGGCCTCAGACTAAGCGCTTTCGTTCATGCACCGAGAAGGTTGTCCGTTCAATTCGGTGTGGCAATTGCAAGAAGGTGGGACATAACAAATCTACTTGTAGAGCTCCACCCAAATCATAATTTAAATTATGTTTTTAAATTGTAATCATGCTTATTAACTTCTTGTTAAAGTTTAGATTCACTTTTTTGTGCCACTGAACTATTTCTACATTTATATGTTTTAAAGTTGTAGAAGTTGAATTTGATTTAAGCATGTCATTCTTGTTAAAAAATTTTGATCTGTTGTAATTTTGATGTATATTGTCTGAGTACTTTTTACCACTTTGATGAATACTCTATATATTTATATGAGTACTCTATCTTTTCTCAGAGTACTCTATATAATTATATGAGTACTCTATCTTTTCTCAGAGTACTCTATATAATTATATAAGTACTCTATCTTTTCTCAGAGTACTCTATATAATTATATGAGTACTCTATACATTACACTGAACATTCTATATAATTGTATGAGTACTCTATATAATAGTATGATTACTTTATCCCTCACACATTTTTCAGAGTACTCACACATTTGTCAGAGTACTCACACATTTTGTCTGAGTACTCTCTATTTTCCTCGTAGTACTCATTCATTGTCTGAGTACTTTATGTTTTGTTGTGAGTTCTCTTTACTTTTATTGTGTATTCATAAGATTTAACTTTTCTTTTACACATTCATTTTCATGCTATTTTTAACTACAAAACAATCAATAAAATACCAAAACCCTGTTTCATTCATATTTCATATCAAGTTTTTAAAACATCCAAAAACATCCAAAATACCATATCAAAGTTCCAAAACAAAACAAGTACTTATCAAACATAGATAAAAACCCATCAAAAAAGTCTAAATAAAAGTCTAAATCTTAAATCAAACTCCTCCCAACACTCTTTACAAAATAAATTATCGATGATTAATCAATTAAGAACTTTTCCCCATGTTTATGCATTGTGAATATTTGCTGCGCAACAATTTCCTAATAATCATTGCTCGTCCTTCGTTAATATATTTTTGAATGTATGTCTTCTGTCTTATCACCCCATTCCGATAAAAGGCATAACACCATAGGATTACAAAAATTCCGCAGTCAACGCTTCCTGGTTCTTGTTCAATACAATCTACATTGGTCATTATATATTTATCTTCTTTACCAGGATTTATCTTCCTCAAGACATTTTGTACCAAGAATTTTCTATACTTTGCTGCGGTTTGCTATGTCTTTGAACCAATTGACTCTGGATTTTTCGGTTTGATTGAGTTATAATGTTAAAACTCTTTATTATCCCTGCTGTACACTAACAAACTCCAATGTCCACAGCTACCATCTTGAACAAACACAGGTAATAGGGTGAAAGCATAATCTTGGCTATTTTTATAGAATGGTTCTGAAATATAAATCTGTCATGCTTCAACATTCTCATGTTCGATCAAATTCTGCAATAAAATTGAATTTTTAAAAAAAAAAAATTCATAAAGATAGAGTACTCATAATAAAATTCAGAGTACTCACAGTTTTGTTAATTAAAAACGCAGAGTACTCATAGTTTTCAATAATAAAATATCAGAATACTCATACAAAATTTAAGAGTACTCACAGTTCAACTTCATTGAAACACAGAGTACTCGCAATTCTTAGAGAAGCCACAGATTTGTTTAGTAAATTCTTAGAGTACTCACAGTTCAACTTCATTAGAACACAGAGTACTCACTACTTTATATTTCAAAATGAAAAACTCAGAGTTTACTTACCATGCTCATCGCACTCTGGTGTGTCACACCATACTTCCCTCCTTTGACTCCATATTCTTCTTGTACCATTTTTAACATAGCCTCAATCACCTGCAATATGAATTAATCACATACTCAATGTCCAATATTTTATATTTGTATCTATATGATCATATTTTAATTTGTTTACCTGTACTTCAACCATTCCTTTGTGCGCAACAGCAAAAGCATCTTTTCCTGATACTAATAACTCATTCTCTTTATCCCACCATATTGCATCTCCCAAGTTTTCTTTTTTAATTTGCAAAAGAAAATTATAATCCTTCTCATCTAGTGTGTCCTTACCATCCCACTTTTGGTTTTCATTAATTTGTTCCCCTTCGTCTGTGTTTTTCTTCTTCAAACCTGCATCCTTTTCCTTATCAGTTTCTTCAACATTTGCCTTCATTTTTTTTACAATCACTTTCTTTTTCGATGTTTTTTCCACCCCTCCTTCTTTTGGTTTCATTGTTACTTTAACTCTTTTGGTTCTTGGTTCTTCTACAAAATCAGAATCCACACTTTTTGCGGCAGCTGCTGCACGGTTATTTTTCTTGACATTTCTCTCTATCGACCCTGGGGTCGCTAATCTATACGATCTTCTTCGTTTATTAATCGTTTTTACTTCACCAACCAACTCCAAATCAGAATTAGTCCCCTCTTTATCCTTATTCACCCCTTTCTCTCCACTGTCTTCAACACCGTCTTTTTCATTACTCTCCAACAATTTCGCCGCTGCTCTAAGGTTTTCACACTCCGACTTGGACTTTTCTAGTTCTTCTAGGCTTTCATTGTACCACTCGCTTATCTCTTTATACTCCTTGTCCTTTTTAATTGAATCATTCTCCAGCTTCTCCTTATCCTCCTTCAGTTTTGCAATCTGCCCCCTCAGTTTATTTATTCTTCCTTCTTGGCTCACAATCGCGTCCTCCAACTCCTTACTTCTAACTTCTTCTTTATTCACCTGATTGCTCAATGTCTCCACTATCTGCACCACTACAGCCTTTTCTTTTTTCAGTGTTTCTATAGATGCCTTCATCTCTTCATAGTTTGAAACCTTTTTTTTGTATTCATCCCTTTCCTCTTTTAGACGCTCCACCTCATCGATTAATTCATTTTTTTTCATTTCCTGATTCAACCAACTTTTCCCTCAACGACTTAACAATTGGATCTGCAGAATCTTTACCTTCTTCTGTTTCACCAGTAAACCTCAATCTGATTGTTCCGACCTTATGAATCACCATCCCCACCGTGTTATTCAAATCGGTTTCTTCTTCTTTGCTCAAACTCTCGTCTTTTTAACATCCATATCATTTTTGTCAACTTTCTCACCCCCTCTCGGTGGGCCATCGTCTATGTAGTCATCTATCTCCATCTCCTCCTCCTCACTACCACAAGATTTATCCATTTCCGTAACACACCCCTCTCCGGGTTTTTTATTTAAACCCTCCTCCCCCACTACACCAACATCTTCATTATTGTTTGAGAACTTACTCCCTTCCTCTACTTGTTCCGTTTCTTCAGGTTCCACTACTCCAACATCTTCATTGTCTTTGTTACTCTCAGTTTTCTCATCTTCACGATTAACATCAGCCATTAATCCATCCCCATTATCGTTCATCCAACCATCAACGTTGATGTCTTCATCATCTGAAACTCGTTTCCCATCATTTTCCTTTCCATCCTCATTCAAATCTCCAGATTTCTGCATATTTTTATCTCCATGCAATTTTTCTGTCTCAACCGTCCCGCTACACTCTCCTTCATTTCTGTCTATTGCTTCGTTATTGTTGTTTTCACGCTCATATACTAGCCATCCCTCTTCAACATCACTTGGTTGTATCTCCTTCCTTCTTACCTGCGTATTCCAGTCATACAAACACAGAGTACTCAGAAAGTTTACAAAAAAAAAGAGAAATATTAGCTTTTACAAAAATCTAAGAGTACTCACAGTTAAGCAAAACTGAGAGTACTCTTAGTTTTTAAAGAAAAACTCAGAGTACTCACAGTTTTTAAAGAAAATTTGAGAGTATTCACGGTTTTTTAAAAGTAAAACTCAGAATACTCACAGTTTACATAGAATACTCTTAAATTTTCATACACTAAAACTATGAGTACTCTCTATAAAAAATATATTCAATAACCTTGTTCTTCTTCACTGATTCCAACTTGATTTTGCTTGCTCCCAGCATGAACTCCCATTTTAGACATCTAGGCACTGCATCTTCTTCATCTTCTTTCAATCTTCCAATATCTTTAACACGTTCAAAAAGCCATGGCTACAAGAAAAAAACATTATATTACATTTTTGTCATGAAACAGTCTAATATAAATTTAAATACATTCATCTTACCAACAAAACAAACAATCCCCCCTTTACTCGGGATGTATCTGAACATTTTCTTATTGACCTAAATATGTAACTGCGCATTTCTCCAGCCCAGTTGTAATCTTTTACTCTATCCAGGTCCTCGCAGATACTTATGTGTAACTGCTTGGCCTGGTAATGTCTTTTCGATAAACACAACGATGTTAAAGTATATATGGTCAACAACTTTGCAATGTCTTCACGCGCCTCTAACGTTAGTTCCTTATCTTCAAACGTTTTTATTACTCCTGCTATTTTGCCACGTAAATTTTTCAAATTTACTTTTTCTGCACTTCCAAACATCTTTCTATACCAACTCGACCTATTGTTCCCCTCAGTTGTAAGTTGCTTTGGCAAATGATCATGTCCACATTCTATGCCTAAGAGTATTTTTATTTCCCTCTCCGTTATTTGAATTTCTCTGCCACCAATGACAAAACTACTACTTACGGTAGAATAGCTGTCTATAACTTGCTTAATTAGCACGTCTGATTTCTTCAAAGCCTTATATTTATCCCTTCTGTCATACAACCCTTTCCAGAGCCTGTAAAACGGTGTCCTTTTGCACTCTGATAAGTGACTTTCAGTCATTCCAGGAATCTTCATGATTCCTAATAATCCATTGATGTTTGATCTGTATTGGATAGCCTTCTTTTTATTCTGTACATGGCTCAACAATATCAATACTGAGAGTACTCTAAGTTTTTAATCACAAATAAGAGAGTACTCTTAGTTTTTCTATATAAAACTGAGAGTACTCTGTGTTTTTCTATACAAATAAAAGAGTACTCTTAGTTTTACTATACAAAACTATGAGTACTCTGAGTTTCGTGTAATGAAACTAAGAGTACTCACTATTGTTTATAGCTAAAAAACATAGCGTACTCATAACGCAATAAAACTCAGAGTACTCCAGAACAAACAGTGAGTATTCCAGAGAATCATCAAAGTACAGAGCAAAAAACTAAGAGTACACATGCAAAAATACAAAACCCAGATAAGACGCTTCATATTCATATCAAAACATGGAGTATTTCAACAAATCTGTAGAGTATTGAGCAAATAACAGAGAGTATTCATATCAAAACAGTGAGTATCGAGCCTTAATCTAAGATTACACATGCAAAAACTATAAAACCCAGAAAAGCCGCTACATATTCATATCAAAACATAGAGTACTTCAACAAATCTGTAGAGTATTGAGCAAATAACAGAGAGTATAGAGCCATAAACTAAGAGTACACTTGCAAAAACTACAAAACACAGAAAATCAGTGAGTATCGGCCATAAACTAAGAGTATACATGCAAAAACTACAAAAAACCAGTAAATCAGTGAGTATTCATATCAAAACATGGAGTATCGAGCCATAAACAGAGAGTAAACAGTCAAGAACTACAAAACCCAGAAAAGACGATTCATATTCATATCAAAACATAGAGTATTGAGCAAATATTATAGAGTATCGAGAAAAAAACTTAGAGTACACATGCAAAAACAACAAATACCAGAAAATCAGTGAAAACAAATCCAAATCACAAAAACCCATTACAAACCTTCTTAGCTTCACCAGAATCGTTGTCAGATTCTCCGGTACTCATCGTTTTGTTATTGATTTGATAGAGTTTTTGATTTCGACTGTTGAATTAGGAGAGAGAAACGAGAGGATTAGGAGAGAGAAACGAGAGCGTTTTTTGGAAACTCAATCGAGCGAATCTGAGGAGAATGGAGAGAGAATCAGAAATATGAGAGTATTTATACCCCAAGGGTAGAAAAGACAATTGTCAAAATTCAGGTCCCTAAGAAGAATGCCATTTAAAAAACTACTCTATAGAGAAGACAATTTGTCTCCAAGACCCTATATATAATTCACCCTTAAAAGTAAATTAAAGAAATAAATAGTTAATTGCATGTGCATATTGATAAAGTAGGATAGTAACTAAATAATTTTACTCATTAGGTATGTAATTCTTATCATACCTTAAATATTTGATGTGCAATTTAGGTAGATGAATTAATTCTTTTTGGAACAATATTAAAGGTGGTATACTTTAATACTATACAGTGAATGTAAACTACCATATTTCATAATTTTTATTAACTAAAAAGGTATATAAATGAAATATTTAATGGAATACCATGTATGATTTATCTATTTATGTTTCTATTTCCATGATACCAATTAAAACAATCTTATCTTGAAGATAGAGAAAAATTAAATAGGATAGAGAAATCAATTCATTGGTCCATATAGGCATACACGTAGGAGGTGATAAAAGGGTGATGCAAAAAGGGTGACAAATATCATTACTCTTTCGATTTGAGTAATGATATATGTCACCCTTTTTCATGTCACCCTTTTATCACCCTTCTATATATATGTATTGATTTCCTTAAATAGAAGATAGAGAAAAATTAAATAGGATAGAGAAATCAATTCATTGTCCATATAGGCATACACGTAGGAGGTGATAAAAGGGTGATGCAAAAAGGGTGACAAATATCATTACTCGATTTGAGTAATGATATATGTCACCCTTTTTCATGTCACCCTTTTATCACCCTTCTATATATATGTATTGATTTCCTTAAATAGAAGATAGAGAAAAATTAAATAGGATAGAGAAATCAATTCATTGGTCCATATAGGCATACACGTAGGAGGTGATAAAAGGGTGATGCGAAAAGGGTGACAAATATCATTACTCTTTCGATTTGAGTAATGATATATGTCACCCTTTTTCATGTCACCCTTTTATCACCCTTCTATATATATGTATTGATTTCCTTAAATAGAAGATAGAGAAAAATTAAATAGGATAGAGAAATCAATTCATTGGTCCATATAGGCATACACGTAGGAGGTGATAAAAGGGTGATGCAAAAAGGGTGACAAATATCATTACTCGATTTGGATTTACCTTAGAAATCGTTGTCATAATTAAAAATAAAGTCTCATATAATAACATATTAATAATCAATAAATTAATTATAATCTTAAGCAAAAAATATTTTCCGTATAAAAAACCTAAATTCTAAACATTGTAATATAATTAAGATATATCTTAGCTTTAATTTATATACATAGTATTTTCCTTTATTTTATAAATTAAAAGTATTCCTCAACTTGTAATACAATACATTTTTTATGATTCCAATAAAATTAAGAAAATAATTAAATGTAATAAATTTGTTGTTGTAAAGATAACTCAGAATTAATGTGAATTATAAATTTAATAATTGCATTCAGTGAATAGTTTCGAAGGTAAAATAGGAAAAAAGTTCATACAAATAATATTTACCCTATAAATAAGTCTTATAATTGAGAACCAAAACCAATTTTTTGTCCTCATATTTCATCTACTCTAACTTATCTTTCATCGACCTTTTTGTTTTTAGGTGTTTTAGCAATGGCAAGAATCACCAAAGGTCGTCGAAAGGTTAGGATGGAAATAATGAGAAATAAAAATAACCTACAAGTCTTTTTCTTTAAAAGGCGCTCTGGACTATTCAAGAAAGCAAGCGAGCTTTGCAGCCTTTGTGGTGTGGAGCTCGCTATTATTGTTTTTTCTCCTTCCAAAAAAGTTTACTCTTTCGGCCATCCTTGTGTCGATTCAGTTGTAAACAGGTTTTTGGGTCAAGACCCTCCTCCTAGTGGAGAAAATTACATCATTGCGGCCGATCATGGTACAAGCATCGATCAGTTAAACATAGAGCTTACCCGTGCGGAAAGTCTATTAAATGCTGAGAAAAATTATGGAATTTTTTTGAAGGATATGAGGAAGATTTCTAAGCCCCAGTTTTGGTGGAACGCACCAAAAGAGGAGCTTAATATACAACAAGTTGAGATACTAAGGGTATTAATGGAAGAACTGAAGATGAACATAGGTAAGGAAGTTAATAGACTTATGGAGGAGTCTAATAGTAATACTCTTTTAAGCGGTTTAAGTCAATTTGATGCCATTGCATCGAATTTACAAATTATTAATATCCCGTTTGGTTACCCACCATCCCAACCAATGGGAAATTACACTTTCGGGAATAGTTCAAGTGTCAACAATCATGAGAATAATTTTAATTTTGGTGGAGCAGGTAGGTCAAATAATCAAATTGAAGATTTTCTATTTACCCCTACTCCTATTGCAATTGAGCCAAATGTTGGAGACCAGAGGACAAATGCAGTGGCTGCTAGTAGCTCACAAGAGAAAGCTCCTCTAGGATTTAGTAATGGTCAGTAGTTATGGTTTTAGAATTTTATTTCAAGATCCATTTTAGTTTTAACCATTCATACTAAAGTGATTGCATAATCCATAATTTTTTAAATTATTGCTTATACCATTGAACAACATAATATTCTATAAAAAGGTAGTCTCATTTTATTAAAAAGTTTGTATTTCTCCATGATATTATTTCTGCTTATTTGCAAATAATGTACGGTAAATATTGAGACTTATCATAATTAATTAGGATCAAATTTCACCTTCAATTTTATCTCTTGAAAACTTCCATTTAGAATTTATATTAATCTAACTTTTTATTTCCCAATTATATATAAAGGATTGTTATTCTCCATGTTTTTTTTTTTTTATAAATTTTCACAATTCAATATTTTATTTTCAACATAATATACAATAAAATATCGTGTTGAGCATGATTAAATGTAATTAAATTTTTTCTAGTGCAATTTTTTCCTGAATTATTTAAATTTATTCTAAAATACCTATCTATGAGTTTCTTAGAGCAATAAATAAAGTACATCATTAGTCATCAAACATTACATGATACTGTTTTAATAAATCTTCCATAATATTATTAAAAAATTTATGAGCCAAATTATAAATCTTAAATTGATAATAGTAGTACAATTATGTATTGATGAGTTAATCGTAGTAATAAGTTGGGAGAATATTATTAAAAAAACCTAACATTCATAAGACACTTCAAAATATTGTTCATTAAATTTTGCAAATAAAAACTTAACTTAAGACTCTCTTATAGTCCTTTCGGTCTTTGTAATACTAATTTTTGAAATGTGTATATGTTATATATAGATAATTTATAATATTAAAATAAACCTTTAAATTTAAGAATTTGATTTACTAAAATCTCCCATATAATGCACGGGTATATGTGATATCCATCTCTATATCACCTCACTAGTTTTTATAATAACCTTAACACCGTGCAGTTTCTCTCTAACTAGCTCTTCGTATGACGACAAAAATAATTATTATCCAATCAATTGGTCACGTATAGATCTCTATAGTACTTCAAATAGACTGGGTAATCAGATTCCTAACAATTTTGGCAGTGTTGTAGAAACTTCTTTTTTACTTACACTAAGATAGATAAAAACAACTAAATAACAAGTGTAAACTCTCTTTCTTCAAGGTAAAAAGTTAATTTTTGACCTAATCTCTATAAACTACTAATTTGGCTAATCTTGACTCTGTTTTTGTTTGGATATTATATGGGAAATGAAACAAAACCATGAATCAGTGTTGATCTCAATCTAAACTATGGTAACACTAAAACTTCTTTTCCAATTGCAGTATATGACAGTTGAAAGCACTTTATAAAGTGATGAAATGATGCGCTTTGTTTTTTTCAAATAAGAAGTGAGTAATTTGGTCTACTGCATTTTTGAATTGTTTTGCAGGAACAAAAAACAAAAGAAATCTCTTCACAGGACACCGCCGCCACTAGGAAACACTTGAAAACCATTCTTCACCATCATCTACCGGGTTGGTTAAGCGATCAACAATCAGAGAACCCAAATTAAGGTAAAAAATTAATTCTTACCATTGGAACTCTAAATAATTGAATTATTTTTAACCAAATTTCATCATTTTTAAATTTATCAGAACTATCTTTGGACCCTCCTTCAGGAAATAACAATTTCTTAACCATATAGGAGTCAAATTCATTTTTTTAAACATTATCTCAAAGAATCCAGATGAAAAGTACTTGATCAAACTTCAGATGCATTGGTTTGTAATTTTTTTAACTATGTCATCTTTTGTTTGATAACCCTTCAGAGACTGCATTTCCGGAGAGTAGGGAGACAGTCAATCACGTAGTGAAGTTAGGTGAAGGAAATTCCAGCTTGCGCGACACTGATATGAAGTCATTTGGGGTTTCTTTCTAATCAAATTTTGATGTTGTTCTTTGGGATTATATTGTTTTGTTTTAGAAAAATTGCACCATTGGTCCCTGTGTAATGTTTTGTTTTGGAACATTTGGTATAGTTGCTCTCTTTTGCAATTTCGTATAATATAAGAGCCAATATCAGTGATGTAGGAGAAATTTGAAGAAGCTATTTGATAGTGGTGTTTTTAAATACATGTGATGTAGTAGATTTTCATTATACACTCATAAGTGAATTTAAATGGCCACCTAATTCAGATTCAGTAACAGAAGAACAAAGAGAGTTATTTATAAAATGCAAAACTTTACGATTACACGGAAATATCAATCAACAAGATACAAGATCTGCTTTTCAAGCATTTAAAACTGAAAAATCGGCTCTTTTATTATCAACTGATATTGCTGCTCGAGGATTAGATTTTCCACAAGTTAAATGTATTATACAATATGATCCTCCAGGAGAAGCAACTGACTATGGTAATTACTGTTATTAATAATTAACTATGGTAATTTCAATTTTGACTCAATTATTATTTTGAGTTAATTGCATTAACGGTCCCTGTTTTATGCAAGATAGCCAAATTTACCCTGTTTTATATTTCAATTGGCTCAACACCCATAAATCAGTTAGTTACATTGAGCACAGGACTTAACTCTTTCTCTCGGTGGGTGGTGGGTGCAGGTTTTCTGATACACAGAGTAGGTGGAAAGATTGAGAACTCTAGGAGCGGATTTACCAAAGTATGAAGAGCAAAAAAGGTGGAATTTTTTTCCCAAGTTTAATCATTACCAGGAGGATTTAAAAAATAAGTGGAAGAATTATCTTAAAAGTTTGGTTAATAGATAACATATAGTTTAAATTTTCAGTTTTGTTTATTTTTTTTTAATTTGTAATGATAAAAAAAACTATTTTAATTTATAATGAATAAAAATGCTTTACTAATTTTTTTTTTTACGTGACCTATTAAAAAACTAATATATGTATACTATATATACAAATATATCTTTATTAGGATGGGGACCGGAACACGCATTTTTATCACCTCTCTAGAATCATAAAAAAGAAGAAATCAAAGTGCGTTAGACTTCTTAACGATAATAATGTATGGGTAGAAGACGAGGATAGTTTGAAGGTATTGGTAAAGGAGTACTTTGAGTCGTTATATAAATCACCTGAAGAAGATATTGGGATTTTCTCTCTTCCCAATGTTGCCTTTGTCGGTGAAGCATTACTTCAAGAACTTAGTATTCCGTTTTCAAAGGAGGAAATTAAAAAAGTTGTATTTCAATCGAATCCTATGAAGGCGCCTGGACCGGATGGAATGTCTGCCGCGTTTTATCAAAAATGTTGGGAGATAGTCGCACCTTCTGTGGAGGATATGTTTCATCAGGCTACGGAGACAGGTCGTCTTCCCTCGAATTTGAATGGGACCCTCATCCATCTCATTCCGAAAGTCGCGGATCCAGAAAGATTAAGCTCTTTTCGTCCAATCAGTCTCATAAATTCTCCATGCAAGTTTATCATGGCGGCTATGGTTAATAGGCTCCGCCCTTTGCTTGCGGAGAGAATCGGACCATACCAAAGTAGTTTTTTACCTGGTAGATCAACCATGGATAACATTGTGCTTGTTAGAGAGGTGGATCACCGAATGCGTAATATCAAAGGTAAGAAAGGAATTATGGCGGTGAAGATCGACCTTGCTAAGGCCTACGATAAAATTCGTTGGGAATTTATAGAGGATACGATAAGGAATTTTGTCTTCCCGGAGAGTTGGGTTTCGATTATATTGTCTAGTATGGCGGAAAATGAAATGAAAGTGCTATGGAATGGAGAACCGCTTCCTGCTTTTAAACCACATCGCGGTATAAGGCAAGGTGATCCTCTCTCACCTTATATTTTTATCCTTTGTATGGAGCGGCTTTCTATTTTAATACAGGAGTTATGCGATAATGGAAGTTGGCTACCGATCAGCATGGGAAGGGGTGTTCCAAAATTATCACACCTCTTCTTTGCTGACGATCTTATCTTGTTTTGCGAAGCTTCCTTGTCACAGGTTAATTTAATTCAGGAAACTCTTGATATTTTCTGTCATGAAGCGGGCCAAACCATTAGCGCGGAGAAGTCTCTCGTCTATTTCTCTAGAAATACACCTACGGAGTTGCAAGTTGAGCTAGCTGGTGTAAGTGGCTTTTGTCTAAGTGACACCTTTGGAAAATATTTGGGAGTTCCAATTCAATCGGGTCGCTTGCCTAAGGGTTTTTATAAGCGGATTATGGAGAAAATGAGAGGAATGTTAACCGTATGGAAGGCGAAAAGTTTGTCTCTTGCTGGACATATAACTCTCTCTCAATCGGTTTTGAGCGCTATACCGACCTATCAAATGCAAGTTATGAAGTTACCAGCTTATGTGTGCGAGGAAATAGACCGGATAGTTCGGAATTTTGTTTGGGGTTCTTCGGATGAGAAGCGTAAAATACATTGGGTTGCTTGGGACCAGCTATGTAAATCGAAACGGAATGGTGGTTTGGGTTTCCGAGGTGCGAAGAAGTTTAATTTAGCCCTTTTAGCGAAACTAGGGTGGAAAATCCTTAGAAATCAAAACGTTGCGTGGGTGGAAATTATGAAAAAAAAGTATTTTAAACAGGGACTATTTCAAAAAGAGAATAAGGCGTCCGATTCGAGTATTTGTAAAGCTATATTAGCCGGTGTTGAAGTGCTCCGTAATGGGGTAGTTGAGGTAGCTGGAGGAGAAGAAGCGAGTTTTAAGTGGATACATGAGTCCTCGGGTAACTTTAGTGTAAAATCTGCTTTTAAAAATATTGCAGAAGAGGTCCCTGATGGGTCTTTTAACTGGGACTGCATTTGGAAGGTGCGGTGCTCACAGAAGTTACGCGTTTTGATGTGGAGGTTAGCTAGAGATAGACTACCTACTGCAGAAAACTTGTTTCGCCGGAATGTGATAGAGAACAGGGAGTTCGGGTCTGTGGAGCTGTTTCTGAGGACCTCCATCATGTATTTTTTTACTGCAAAATCGCGAAGACAGTTTGGACCACATTGGGCCTGTTGCGCGGCAGGGATTCTCAAATGGGTCCTGCAGAATTTTTGGGGATCGGACCAACCACAGGGGAGCTCGGGAGGTCTGCTAGGCGTGGAATAGGATCAGTCTCGGGTAGTATACCTGCTGCTACAGTAATGGGAAGCCCAAATCTGCTGTCCACCGAGTTGGTGCTGAATCACCAGCTTGTTATGAATTCGGTGCAGACTTCAGGTAATGAAAGCCAACAGGAGAATAATGCTACACTAAGAACTAATATAAAACAGTGGCTTGAAACTAATTTGTTCTCCAAGGAAATTTATGGAGGAATAGAGTGGAAGCTTGTGTTTATCGCAGCGGTAAATATTATTTGGACTAAACGCAATGAAGCAATATTCGAGCATCCAAATATGGGTCCAAAATTGGTAGGACTTAAGCGCGATATAATGCGATTGGCTAGTAGTTTTGTGTCCGCTTGGGGTAAAGAATGTGAGGGAGGTATTATAAAGGCAGCGAGGAGTGAACTAGTTAAGTGGGTAAAGCCAAAAAATAAGCTTAAACTCAATGTCAATGGGAGTTTTGATGCGAAAAGTAATCGTGCGGGTATTGGTGGATTAATAAGAGATGAAGAAGGCGCGTTCGTAGCTGGTTTTTCTGGGCCGTGTATTTTGGAATCTCCGGCTTTCTCTGAAACGTTGGCTTTGCACTTTGGCTTGAAATGGGCGTTAAATCGGGGCATCACGGAACTCTTTGTCGAAACTGACTCTAGAGATCTTCACGCGCTAGTGAAGGGCGGTGGTAGGTCTACGAGTTGGAATTGTCAAATAGGACGTGAATGTAGTGAGATTCTTAGGAATCACCCGGGGTTCGAGTTAGAGTGGGTTTATCGTGAAGCGAACACATGTGCGGATATGTTGGCTAAGAAGGGAGCAGAATCGAATGAAGGACCTTGCATATTAGTGGACCCTCCGGAGTATCTATGGCGGTACATCACACATGATCGTAGTGGTGGTAGGATGCATAGATTAGTATTAGACCCTCTATGAGGGATTTAGTTGATTGTATTTAGTCAACTTCGGCTTTTAAGCCTCATTTGTATGCAAAAAAAATATATATATATATATATATCTTTATTTTATTTTTACTATATCTTTACTATATTTATATTTTTACTAATATATTTTTCTTTAAACTGGTTTTTACTATATCTTTGCTATATTTATATTTATACTAATATATTTTTATTTAAACTAATATATCTTTATTGTATACTAATATATCTTTATTTTATAGAGATAATTTCTAGTTAAGTCCAAATCTCAAAATATCTTGTCTAAATAGGTCCACTTCAATAGTTTAACCTTATAGAGTCCATAAATAATATTCCTAACATATTACTACCTATTATACCCCTATACCAATTATTACAATATCTATTTATAATATTAAATATCTTAAGAACCAAACCCTCATTAACCATTTTATTCACCATTTTCACAGCCGCTCTCCTGCAAAGCATCTACCGCCACAACCCATCCGCTCTCCTGCAAATCTACTCCCTCCGCCGCTCTCCTGCAAAGCAAACGCCGCCACAACCAAGCCGCTCTCCTGCTCATCTACTCCATCCGCCACTCTCCTGCAAAACAACCGCCGCCACAACCAAGCCGCTATCCTGCACAGCTAATTGCTTTCGCATCAATTTCCAAACAGGTTGTTTAAAGGTAGTACAGTACGACGCCTCTTTCTAATTAATAACCTGATTCGTAAGTTTCCTCATAGTTTTGAATTTGAAAAAACTGTTCTTCTTCAAATTTTTTGGCCCAACTACAAGACATTTGTTACCGCCGTTGAAGGTTTTATGGACTGGTATTGATAATTCCTTAACATCACAGAAGACTCCTTTTTGAAGACCACCAAAATGCAGCCCATTAGAAGACTCTCTATCGATAACCATAGCCTAACCATCAGAAAAAAGGAAGATACCCCTGCCTTCATACTAGTCCACCTTCAGTGGATTTTTTATTTGTGAATGATTAGTAAATAATAATGATTAGTGAATAATAATAATTATTGATTTTAATATCGTCTTTGATACAATTTCTCTCTAATACAATTGATACATTCTCGTGAATGATTAGTGAATTTGTTACCCATTGTTTGAATCTCCAAAAGCGATTATACGAAGCCGCTAACCTGCCAAGAGCCCACCAAACGTGTGTAAAGAACCCACCAAACGCGTGTAAAGAGCCCACCAAACGCGTGTAAAGAGTCCACCAAACGCGTGTAAAGAGCCCACCAAATGCGTGTACAGAGCCCACCAAAATGTGCGTACAGAGCCAATCAAAACGTGTGTACAGAGCCCACCAACCGTGTGTACATAGCCCACTAAACGTGTTTACAGAGCCCACCAAGGGTATTATTGACTATGAATATTATAGAAATGGGATGGACCTGCTAAAGAAAGCTATTTTGGTTGTGGATATTTTAGATTAATCACCCTATTTTATACTCTATCTTTACTTTATTTTTACTATATCTTTACTATATTTATCTTTTATACTAATATATTTTTTTTAAACTAATATATCTTTATTGTATACTAATATATCTCAAAAATCGATACTAAACCTATCAATTTTTGTGAAAACAACATCCTACTTTTTCTGCTTGGTTGAATTTTTATCAGTTTATTTTTATCTTAAGAAGAATTATTCGTTTATTCCGTGTAAATTATTTTTTCAAAATCAATATTGTAAGAGTGCATTCAGGCACGGGTTCATACCTAGTATATATATATATATATATATATATATATATATATATATATATATATATATATATATATATATATAAAAAAAAAAAAAATTTGGCGGTAGGAGGATGTGTTTTAGAAAAATAAAATTAAAATCGGTGGGTCATTGAAGAAGATAGAAATACAACGTACCACATGCTTCAGTGGCTCAAATACATAACCACAACAAGATTACTCATATTTTTTTACAATAATGAGGAATTAGTCAATGATCTGAAAATATCAAATGATACATGCAATTTTGTTAATATTGCGTTTTGGTAGGGAGAGATATTTTATACAAATAATGTATTATACAAATTGGTAATAAACCCGACATAGTTATTTGAGGATATAGATGACTGCCATCCATATTTGATATTTCATCTCAAAGCCACCAAATGCTTTGTGGTTAAGGACTTTATTCATAAGGATGGTTCAAGACTCAACTTAAAATGGTCAAAATGAATTATTTTCTTTACTTTTACGATATGTGATGTATGTTATGACAATCACTATTTAATACGATTTATAATCGCCGGGATTCTTACCTTATTATAACATGATTTCTTTTACTATTTAATACGAATTATGGTGCATACGATATTCAATAGTTATCGTGCATGATTTTGCTTTGCTAAGGGGACAAGGATGGAATGTGAGATGGAATTGTCATTGTTGTTTAACAAACGGATAACGCTACTTCATTTAATTTCATTTCAATAATGTATCCTACTACCTCCTTATTTAATTAATTCATAGTGGTGATATTTGTGACAAGACAATGAAATATATTCATGCCAAAAAAATTGTCTTAACTTGTCAAAATATAGTGATTTAAAAGTAGGACGTCAAAAACTCAAAAATATCCACCATTCACCGATTACCATCATTTTAATAGATCATTCAAATCGTTTAAATATTATTTATTATCGAATAGGTTATATATCCAATTAATTAGCTATTTAGACTCATTAGTAGACCCTAGATGCTTATATATTTTTGTAATCCGACAATTCATTATAATTTCCTGGATAGTCTATTAAATAAACAGGAAATTATTTTAATCCACATCCAGCTCAGTTCATAAACAAAATAGAAAACTAATAATTTGAATTGAAATTTGAACACACGATTTAAAAAGAAAAAAGGGAAAACTACTTTTAATTGTATTAGGCTATCAAGTTAAAATAAATTATTAATAAGTATTCGTTAGAGTGGCTTTATCCGGGATAGATGGGCCTAATACCCTAGGGGACTATAACTTATATATTTTTTATAAAATATATTTTGCTTATAGTAGGACTTACAGTGCAATTAACTTACAAAAATTAACACATAAAAGTATAACGCAATTTTTGCATAGTATAGGGAACAATCTCATATACCATTGCTATGCATTTGAATATCTTCAACAAAGTATACACTTGTAGCACTTTTACATTTTTTTTCAACAAAAGAACATCAAAATAATGTTCCTTGAGAAAATTACAACAACGAGAATCAAAAGAAATCAATCTCTAAATAATTCCCCGCAGGTTTCACATCCACCCTCGGAACTTTCTCTGTAGTAGAACCCGGGCCCGAGCCCGGGCCCACCACTCCTGAAAAATCCGTCATATCATACGGCTTAGGCACCTCGGGAGGACTAGCACACCGAATAAGTGCCCAATTCACACTTTGAAAAAACGGGTGTTGTTTAATCTCCGTGGCCCCACGTCTATACGCTAGCCTATGTTGCGGCTCCTTAACTAACAACCCTCGGATCAAATCCCGAGCCGCAAAGCTCACCGTCGATGAATGAGGAAACCGAAGAGGCTGGCCCACCACATTAAACAAAGTGGCTTTGTTCCCTTGCCCTTTAAACGGGGTCCGCCCGAATAAAAGCTCGTAAAGAAAAATCCCTAACGTCCACCAATCCACGGCACTTCCGTGACCTTCACCTTTCACAATCTCCGGTGCTAAATACTCGTGGGTCCCGACGAAAGACATTGACCGTGCATTTGTGGGCTCCGCTAGTAATTCGAGTAGCATGTTGTTTGCTTGAGGGTATTTATCACCTTTTTTGTCTTTCTTGGGCCGGGTCAAGAACCGTGGGCTGAAACAAGTGGGTTGGATACAAGATGGGTCCATTTTGGCACAAGCGGGTTGAACACAATAGCCTGAGGTTTTTGAATCCAAGGTAGAGTTGACCGATTTGACTAAAGTGGGGCTCACTGCACACCTAAGTGAAAGGTCAAAATCGGAAAGCATTATATGACCGTCTTGTCTAACTAAAACATTCTCCGGTTTTAGGTCACGGTAAATTATCCCTAGCATGTGCAGATACTCTAAAGCTAGAAGAACTTCAGCTACATAAAACCTGCAAAGGTAAACAAAAATATCTAACAATTTAGTCCCTTATCTTTCACCTTTTTACCAATTCAGTCCCTTATCTTATAAACTTAATAATTTAGTCCCTTATCTTTTGATTTTATAACAACGTTAGTCATTTTTTATATTTTCGTTATACTATATATAAGCGTTAAATCCACGTATCATATTATGTGATAAAACACAAAATAACGTGAAAAGACGAAAATACCCTTACCTAGCAGCATGTTCTGGAAAACACTTCCCAGGTTGTCTTTGCCTGAGACCATGAAGATCACCTCCAGGACAAAACTCCATAACCAAGCACGATCGTTTCTCAGTTTCAAAGTGCGTATATAAAGTTGGAAGAAAAGGATGATCCAAAGACTGTAAAATCTCTCTCTCAGTCTGAGCTCTGACAAGCTTTTTCCTGCTCTCAAGCTCCGATACATCCATCACTTTCATGGCGAAATAAGTCCGGGTCCCACTCAATTCCGCAAGATAAACCTTACCTATATCCCCAAACCCTAGCTTCTTCAAAACCCGAAAATTACTAAAATCTAATCCTCCCCCTTGATAGGATTTAACGGCTCGGATTGCTTCCCATCTAACATCGTTTGATTTGTGCGGTTTATATATCGCGCTACTACTATAACTACTCGTGCTACTTTCTTCGCTGACGTCACTACCCATACTTGTTTTCCGGCTTTCAATGTCATTGCTGATGTCACCGCTGATGTCGGATTTTTCTGTGTTTGTAAAGCTCTGTTTTGCCTCGGTGTATTGTGTGGCGGAGTAGAAACTGTTTTGTGGGCTTGGGCAATACCCGATTCCTGATTGTGAACGGAGCTGACTGTTTAGAAGCTCAATGGCTCCTCCGATTGTGGAAGTTACGTTTATACCCTCTGATTCTAATGAATCGTTTGAATCATCACTTGGATGTCTCGTGTAATTATTTGATCCTCGAGCTACCCCTGTTGACTTGACTGAAGCGTGCCTCATTGGAGGATGAGGTGGCCGTCCAGTTCCGGGATCGAAGGACGGATTGTAATGGACGGTGGAGATTGAGTTATGATTCTTTGGTAAAGAATTAACAAGTGATTCCATTTTTCAGCTTCACATAAACACTGCAATAAAATCAAACGGAAAATTTCTGAAAAAGGTTAATTAAAATAATTAAAAACTCATGAAATTACTAAGAACTACAAAATATATTAATACTGTAACACGAACGAAGGATTAATCTCATTCCATTAATATAAAACGCAGTTTAACTTTATAAACAAACCAAAACTACATAATTTTCTCACTATATATCATACAAACATGCAGATTTTTCTAAATTAAAAATAAAAATCAGTATAAGTCGAAATTACCGTCTTTGATCTCTGAAATACCCAAGAAAAAGAAAATTAAACATCACATTTTACATCCTTCATTAATTTAATCTTTGATTTACCAATACATGCATATGAGCTTTATAGAATTAAAGAAACAAGAAAATAACAGAGTCTTGAAAAATGCATTACCTGGCTTAGCAAATGCAATCAAAGATGGAATCTTTCATGACTTGTTGGAGAATTTGATGAATTTTAGTGACACCCTTTGAACAATTACTCTTTAAAGTTTTTTCTTTTAACGGATCAGATCTAAAAAAGAGAAGGAATTTGCAGAGAAAAGAAAATATTTGGTGTTTGCAAAGCAATGGGGAGAAGAAAGAAAGGTGTAGTGCTTTAGCTTATTGTATTGCTTATATAGAAAAAGCCGTCTTTTTATCTGTTTTTGCGTGACGCTTTCTTGTTTATTGAGTTTTAAGGCTTAAGAAAATTCATGTGCTTCACTTTTTCTTTTCTTTTTTCCTTTTTTTTATAAACATGGGTTGCCTCGTAACTCGACTAGTTCACGAAAAATCTGTATCTCTCATTCACACTCCCAAAATGTAGAAAAGTAACAAAGGATCTAGCAATATTGTTATTACTATAGATAGATATAGCAAGTCACTGAATGATTGTTTGGTCAAGCGTGTCAAATTGATAGTTTGAAATAAAATTAGTAGATGTTTCTTTGTAGTATCGTTAAAGTAGGTATTAAAGGGTCATTACGCAATACGAATAACGGTTATTTAAGTTGCTTTGTGGGAGCTTGTATCGTGAACGTGAATATTATGACGTAATTGTAGGTATTACACTATGATTAATCAATGGTAAAGGAGAGGTGAAATTCCTACGCTCGTGGTAGAGAGTCTTCTTGAATTTAAAGACACTAGTGATACCGTTATTTTCAACTGACTTTTAGAATGCGTGAAAATATTTTGTTGAAATGCGGATTTTGATCTTATTCTTGTTTACTCGAAAGGTTACACGTAGTGTGTATCGAATGATTAAATAGAAATGTTAGAAGAATCAATTTTTGGATACAGAGACCCCTTGACATAGGTGGTGTTTGTTTGTATTTAATGAACTCTTAATGAACTTTTTATCAATAAGATTATTTATTTTTCTTAACTAATTCAGATTTGAATATCTCTTTAACTGTTTCATTAAGATTTCAAACCAAATCTAATTTATTCAGCAGCCGCTTAACAAATTAAGTTTTATTCAGTTATTATTTAATATTAAATTTTTATCACTTAAAAAATCAAACAACACCTCAGTGACATGAATAATAAGTGAAGTACTGAAAGAGTTATACTTAAAGTCATGGTAATTTTATAATAAAATTTGTAAAAATTTCCGTTTGTACTTGGTTCCAATTTTTTTGAAATGGTAAATAAAAAAAATAAAAATAAAGTTATTTCATTAATCTTATCTAAAAAATATTCTAGTAGTTTTGCATAATATTAAAATTGATAGTGCAATTATTTTGCATGGAGACATGTAGTGCAATTAATAAAATAAAATAGGACAATTATTATCGAGTACCATAAGATAACATGTTGAACATTGAGTATTATCGATTTTTAATACAGAGTATTAGGCAAACGTCAACGGCGAGTTGGACAATTCAACCGATCTTACGTCAGATCTGGCAAAGGTCGGAAGAAGTAGGTCACATCACCTTCAGACACACTCCTCGAAGGATGAATGCCCTTGCAGATCGACTTGCAAAACACGTTAGGCATAGAGCCGGATGGCCAGGTAACATTGAGACGGATATGACAAAATCCTTTGGTAGACTTGGGATAGGATAGGAACTCTTTTATGGCTTTCTTTTCTCTCTTGTCCAAAAATAAAGAAAGTATTATCAATTCCGATGGATCCATTTAGCAAAAATTGGAAATGAATCCCTTTTACCAACCCATACTTCAAAAAGTTATACACAAAGCTGAAGAGATTGGGTAAATTTCGTTGAAACACGTCAACAGGAAGCTCAACAGGGAAGCGGATAAATTAGCGAAGAAAACTAGGCACGAGGCAACTTTTATCAATCGAAATACTTTTAGTATCTTCGATCTTTCTTGTCTTTTTAGTAAATTAGGGATAGGCTAAAGTTTGTGTTTCTTTTGGGTGCTTAGACACCCCCCTACCGTCCAAAAAAAAAATTCCTTTTACCAACTAAACAGAAGAAATGAGTTCGCTTTTTAATGATACCAAACGTTTGATAGAGTATCAAAAGAGAACATATTGTACGCTTATTGGTACTCTATCATGGAGTACTATTCCTTTTATCATGGAGTCTCTTTTTAGTGCCCGTTTGGAAGTGCTTTTTTGGAGAAGCACTTAAAAGTGCTTTTAGCATTTTAAGAGTTTTTTTGACTTTGAAAAGCACTTTTCTGAGAAGCACCAAATAGGTGCTTCTTAAAATAAGCACTTAAAATAATTTTAAATTTCAAGATTATTTTTAATAATTTTTTAAAATTTTAAAATTTATTCTAAAAGCGCTTTTTTACTCTAAAATAAGCACTTTCAAACAGGCCCTAAATCAAGGTAATAGTACTCCATGATAGAGTACCAAAAGAGAACATATTGTACGCTTATTGTGAGAGGATAAAAAAGGTTTGAGATAGATAGTTAGCCTAGTGGTTAGGTTACTCCGCAGAGACAAAAAAGATCTGTGATCGAATCTCATTAGAGTCAAAATGACTCCGAGTCCAAAGTGGCTCTCTCATGTATTAAAAAAGGTTTTATTTTTTGCGAATGTCTATGTCATATTGTATGCTTTCTAAATGTTGGCCCATTTTTTCTATTATCAATGCTATCCTCTCCCAAAAAATAAAATTACGTGCATTGCATGGTTTTAAGAAAGTGCTTCTCAATTTTATATGATTTATGCTTACGAGTAGCCTAAAAGTCTGAAATGTCTCTGTTCACTAATTTCAGTTGATGGTAAGATTATTTTTTACTTATCCATTTACAAAAATCATTCCCTATTTTTATTAAATTTTTCCATTTTCCTATATAATTCACTGAGTAATACTTATTAGATATCATCTTGAATTAGATCATCTTTTTATCTTTTGAAGTAATTCTAAAAAAATAAAAAAAATTCAAATAAAAAAACATACGCTTGGTTCATTTAAAATCGACCTAAGAAGTGATAAAAAAGTAATTTGATTTAAAACGATATCCGCATTACTCTAATTCAATACTCTGGTATCTCCTTTCCTTCTGCTTACGTTTATGGTTATTTGTCGCCATGTTGCAGGTCTATTCGTATTCTTAGGCCAAACATGATTCCGAAATTGATAGTAGCTTAATTTTTATGCCCAATCAAACATCTATACACTATTTTTTGTTGAGGGCCCTTTTACATTCAGATTTCTACTAAGCATGGTGTGGAATCACCTATACTAGTACAATGCATTCTTGGTCTAGCAATGGTCTAGCGAGTTTAAAGGTTTGACTCAAACAATTGAGGAGCCTTAACGATTTGGTTATAAAAGAAAAACTAAAACCTAACCTAACTAATAAATCTAAACTGGATTGATCGATTCTTTCAGTTTGGCCGGTTAGAAAGAAAAATAGTAGAACAAATAGAAAATATTGTGACTGATTTTAATTTTTATTCCATATCAATTAATAATCCGAATCCAATAGATAATTTTTTGAAATGTAAAGAACTAGACCGGTTTGACTAATCCACTTTTTGTTTTCAACTCAATTTCATTTTTGTTTTAACCGAACAACTTCTGTTAGAGTGATACGTAATTAGAGGATCCAGATCTATTATTACTCCACCAAATATCATCTATACACATGTATTTTTTAACCGTCTAACTTAGGGTTCATATTAAAATGCTAAAAGATTTAAAGTCAACATCCCTTTCTGTATTCATATTTTCTTTCGATTTTGGGAGCATAGAGACATGTAGAACTATAATTTGGGTGACTGGCCCAGCATAACTTGACATATGCTTAAATTATGACATGCAGACACATTTTGCCAGCTCAAAACTGCTTGACAGGAATAATTCATTAGTTGAAATTTAAGCCACACAATTTAAACAAAAATAAAAGATTTTCTTAAAAATAAAAATTGAATTGAATAACACTTTAGGACTTGGCTATATTCTCGTTACGATTTTATTTTATTTTATTTTGGTCTCTCTCGTTACAGATATGAATTGCCACCTTTTTATATCAATATAGGATGCTCTGGACAAGTCTGGTAACAAGTCAATCAGAACATGTTTGATCTTGATTCTTAATTTTGGTATGGGTTTTAAATCCAGTCAACTGTCTTACTTATTTATCAATTTGATACCCAAAAGAACCATGACGATTACTTTGCAAACAGGACCCAGGGAGGAATACCAGTTAGGGGTGAGTACGGGCCGGGTTTACCCCGGGTTGGGGTCTAGGGTAAGGGTAGGGTAAGGGTAGGGTTAAATTTTACCCTACCCTTGGGTTACCCAAACACGGGTTACTCTCGGGTTTACCCGGGTTTACCCAAGGGTAATTAAACCTGTAAATATGAAATGCACTTATAATATAAAGCTAAGAAATTAATTTAAATTGCAAATTTCTCCCATATAATTGAGTTAAGTCACAAAATACCCTCTGATTCATAAAATCTTACAACTTAACTATTGCAAATTGCAATTTAACCCCTAGAATTACTCAAGTTCACAAAAGAAAAGGTACAACTTAATGAAATACTTCCAAAATATTACAACACAATCAAATTCATTACAAATATTACAACACAGTAAATCAAAATCAACATTCAAAAGCTTCAACTTCAAATTCATCACAATCACTTCCTGGAGCATTCAAATTCCATTTTCCTGTTACTAAAAATCATTCTGAAATATATCAGTAAGTTAAACATAATAAATTTAACCCTTAAGCCTCAGAACAGTGTCATCACAGGCTTGTAATAGCAGATAGCTTATAATTAAGTAGATCATCATAGGCCTCGTGTTATAAACACTTTCATCGGCCTCAGATATAGTTGGAAAATAGCACGGGATTCCCGGAAAACCAACTACACCTCATCACCTGATTGTGTTTTAAACAAGTAGGCAACTCACTACAATAGGCGGCTACCATTACAAGTTTATATAAAACACAATGATAACAAGGTAAGGGTTTAGCTTACCCAAAATAATTTGTTACTTAGGCTATTTTATCCAACATTTCCAGGTGGTGTAATGTCAAATGCACCTAAAATACACAAGTAAATACACAAGTCAGAATGTTAGTAAATACACAAGTAAATACACAAGTAAATATTACCAAGTAAACAAGAATATCTGAAACGTGAAGGTACTGAGCTGGTTTCTCATATTAATAATATTTTGAACAAAATCGAAACCAAAACCACAAAATAGATTTCAAAACCACTAAACACAGGTTTGAAAGCAAAGCAAATTGGAGCATTAGACAGAGCCATGTGTTACGAAACATTTGAAAGATATCCAACAATAAATTCAAGCAACAATAAAAATAAGAAGAAAAACAGAAACATTAATAATCTGGATCAATTATAACAAACCACATAGTTGGTCAATTCAAAATTTGATATCCACATGATATGAGATAACAATATTTAATACCGCTTAAGTGACCAAAATCCAAATATCAAACATTCAAATTAAAAAGAGACAAGATAAATAAATTATAACTTATCATCAAAATATACTCTAAGATTTGAAACAAATTAAAATCGGGTAAAACAATTAACAGAAAATGAAATAGAAATATATTGAGAAGAGGGTTTAGAAATACCTTGGAATGGTGTGGGTTTTCTCGATCTGAAAAAGCCCCAATATATAGCCAAAAACCCATGGCTAATCGAATGAGAATAAGGCAACACGTTAGTGAATCAATCAACAACGGCTACATCAGACCTCAAAGAGGGTTTTTTCAGGCCACAATTAATGCAAGCTCTCGAATCCAACAACCAAACACGGCTACATTAAATGTTGACCCAGAAATCGGCAGAGAAGAGAAGAAGAATAATAATATAGTACAAGATATAGGCATCTAGCATACAGAAATCGGCAGAGAAGATAGAGATTTGATGGCTTAGGGTTCGCCTTTTTCGTGTATCAGAAGAGAGAAGGTGAAAAGCAGCGAAGGAACCAAACTGAGAAGGGAAAGAAATGAAAGTTCGGATAAGATTTCACACGTTTTGTATTTTTTTTTTTTATTGATGAACAGTGCCGGGTTGGTCGGGTCCAACCCGCGTGTTAAGAAGCAAATGAGAGGCCCGTGGTAATTTGGACGGGTCCAGCTTCTCAAATGTTAGGCCCAAGTTAACATTGGGCCAATGTTAAAAATACCCAAAATCCCCTTTTTTTTATCCCCCTTTTTTACCCAAATTACCCAAACCCATTTTCTTGCTCAGCCCTAATACCAGTCTCAAAAAAAAAAAAAAAATTACCAAAAACATTTTGTGGGAGAAATAAAAATGTACCCTTTCCTAAGCTAAAATCCGTCCTCCCAAGTCGAAAACTCACACCAAAACCTTTTTTAAGCTAGAAATTATAAAAAAAAAAAAACAGGACTGTCGTTCCAAACCCCGCTGATTGTTCTAAGAGTAATGATATATACCACCCAAATTCATACCACCCATCCTAAAACTGTTGGTAAAAACTAACAATCACCGATACAGTAAAAATTGTTTTCATATAAAGATATTTAGAAAAAATGTAATACTACAACTATTACAAAACAATGGAAAAATGGAATATAAAGGTATCCCAAAAACTGTAATACAACAACTATTACAAGAAATGAGAAAAGAACTTACATGGAAATATAAAAAAAAATTACTAGATACGATTACACAAAACGTGCATCGTTGAAAAAGATATTCCGGAAGTACCGGTATCTCCAACAATCGTATCCCTCTTCTACTATTATCTCTATGTCAAAATAATTTGACTAATCATTGAGAATGGAGTGTTCCATTTTCTGAATTTCTAGAATAATATATCATTCTCTTTAGAATAATATTCTTTCTCACTAAAAGTATTTTCCTATTCTCTCTATAATAATTTTTCCATTCTCTCTAGAATTACATTTTTTCTCTTCTCTTCTCTTCTCTTGAAAAGCAAGTGACAAAGTCACTATTTATAGAGAAAATGATGAGGCAAAGGAAAAAAAAAAACTGTCACATAAATGCCTCTTCAATGCTCTTTAATGCTAGCCGTTTTTTTTCTTTATCAAATTTTTGTAACTCCCATAACCACTAATATATAAAAGAAAACTATTAATCCTCCGTCAAGAATAAGGAATTATGTGAAATTCAATAATTCCAATGGTTTTTCATTTTCATTTTCTAGGTGGGATTTTTTAACACATATAAAGTTTACCCACTTTTCTTAAAAGAAAGAAAGAATTAATAAAATAAAACTCTTTAATTTTACTAATTCCAACAATTTCTTTCTCAAATTTTTATGTGAGACTATTAGTACACGAATAGTTTTTTCCACTTCTCCCAAGAGCATGAAAGAATAATAAAATAAATTGTCTTTTATTAAATAATTCCAACAATCCCCCACTCAGGGTCTTTAGGAGAGAAAGTGAACAGGTTTTTATAAATATCAGCATATGGGTGAATTGTACTTAAGTGGCAATATCTTTCGATTTGAATTGACACGTAGTGAAGTGAGGCAACCACCAAATTCCTGTCAAGTGAACGTACTCTTGAACTTGACGGTTTTCGATCGAGACCCTCACAGCACATACTCTACCCGGCTGATAGTTACAAATTCCTCAAACATCACCTTTTTCTTACACATAGGTGATCTCCAAGAGCGTCTAGCCTCATTAGCCGACCCCTCTCGGATTTCAAGATCATTAGGAGCAATAAAGCCCAACCTCATTATGTGTCTCGCGAATTCATCAAGTCCTTTCTCTTTAGGACCACCCTTATGGGCTATGAATTTGTGGTGAGTTTAAAAACTCATCCCTTGGGAACATCAAGGACGTCTCCTTAAAGTCATATTATGATCAATATACAACAAGCTCAACGGTGAATTCATCAATTTAATCTCAATAGGACCGCCACACATGGCTATGAATTCATTGAGTTTAAGCAATATACAAACACCTTCAACGGTGAATTCATCAAATCCGTCTCGATAGTACTACCACACATGGCTATGAATTCATTAAGTTTGATAGATGTACAACAACCTCAACGGTGAATTCATCAAGTCCATCTCAATAGGACCACCACGCATGGCTATGAATTCATTAAGTTTGAGAAATATACAACAACCTTAACGGTGAATTCATCAAGTCCATCTCAACAGGACCACCACGCATGGCTATGAATTCATTAAGTTTGAATTTTCTCATGTATGCACAATTTACACTATATAGATAGGAAGTTAGTGCATCATATATAATCATTAGTAATAGTTTCCCCATTAATGGGTTCTAAACCTATCACTCAACATTTCTAGGATTATTCTCCCAATTAAGTCTATTAGTAAAAGAATCAACCATTTATTTCATCATTTATATGAGACCAAGTTTGCGTAACAAAAAATCCTTCAAGAACTACATGAATTATTTTAAAACGCATATTAGATCAATAGTACTCTCTCGTACTTTATTAAATGACAAAAAATAATCCAATGTTCAACACTTGAGTCTCTTTACAATATAAAAAAAATACCAAGTTGAGTATAGTTCATTTATAACATCATAGTCCTTATAATTATTTCATATTCATCAAGGGGTGCACACCCCCACAATTCTCTTATTCATGAATATTTGTATTATAAGGAGTTTTACCATACATTATATCAAAAGAGTCAAACCTTTCCAACAAAGTGAGACTAAATAAGGTAAATTCCATTATTAACTATAATGAATTTCATCCTTAGGATCAGCTTCCCCCCACATCTTTTATATATAAAAAGAAGATTGGAAGCCCCCATGAAATGGAGTACCAAAAGACAATCATGTCATACACCTATTGAAAAAAGTGTAACACAACCTGATCTATCTTTTATTAAGGTACTATTAGCAAGGTGCCTGTTTAACAACACAAAACGATGTTCTAAGTTTTCATACTTTATCCCTTTAATCCAAAACCACCAACCCTTCATGTTGCAACATATAGATCTTTTCATATAGATCTTCATTCACACATAGATTTAATATCCAATTGATATATAATCTATGAATGATATTTAGTGCAATAAGAGTTAAATAGTTGTAATAGAAATGGGAAAAGTAGTCCTTAAACTTATATAAACATGGAAAATTAAGGACTTATCCTTGAGTCGATTCACTTTTCTGACTCGTATGGGACCGATTGGATCTTTTTGGGTCATTCCCAAGTGATGTATTTCTTCTCATCAGACTCATCACCCTTGTACCTTTTTTAAACCGTTTCACAGATAGTCTTTATTGACTTCTCAACGGCACACAGATAAAGGCGGGGTTCGTCACATTATCCAAGATCAATCCACTAACCACTGAATTATCTTTCTTGAACCCAACTTCAAGAGCTAGGATCCTATCATAGTGTTCTTTGGTAATTTCCACATTGCCTTCAATGGCGGGGAGTACCTCGAGAACAACAAGATCTAGTTCATATGGTTCAAGGAATATCAGTGGCTTTTGTGCCCAACGTTTGAAGTTGAAACCATTGAAAGGATCCAACATAATCACGTCGGGATTGGCTTTTGCATTCAAGGATGAAGCAGCCTCCGAAATAGGAAAACTATTTTACAATCGGTGATATGAAAATATCTTTTTCAAATTGTTGGTAAAAACTAACAATCACCGATACAGTAAAAATTGTTTTCACATAAAGATATTTAGAAAAAATGTAATACTACAACTATTACAATACAATGGAAAAATGGAATATAAAGGTATCCCAAAAACTGTAATACAACAACTATTACAAGAAATGAGAAAAGAACTTACATGGAAATATAAAAAAAAATTACTAGATACGATTACACAAAACGTGCATCGTTGAAAAAGATATTCCGGAAGTACCGGTATCTCCAACAATCGTATCCCTCTTCTACTCTTATCTCTATGTCAAAATAATTTGACTAATCATTGAGAATGGAGTGTTCCATTTTCTGAATTTCTAGAATAATATATCATTCTCTTTAGAATAATATTCTTTCTCACTAAAAGTATTTTCCTATTCTCTCTATAATAATTTTTCCATTCTCTCTAGAATTACATTTTTTCTCTTCTCTTCTCTTCTCTTGAAAAGCAAGTGACAGAGTCACTATTTATAGAGAAAATGATGAGGCAAAGGGAAAAAAAAACTGTCACATAAATGCCTCTTCAATGCTCTTTAATGCTAGCCGTTTTTTTTCTTTATCAAATTTTTGTAACTCCCATAACCACTAATATATAAAAGAAAACTATTAATCCTCCATCAAGAATAAGGAATTATGTGAAATTCAATAATTCCAATGGTTTTTCTTTTTCATTTTCTAGGTGGGATTTTTTAACACATATAAAGTTTACCCACTTTTCTTAAAAGAAAGAAAGAATTAATAAAATAAAACTCTTTAATTTTACTAATTCCAACAATTTCTTTCTCAAATTTTTATGTGGGACTATTAGTACACGAATAGTTTTTTCCACTTCTCCCAAGAGCATGAAAGAATAATAAAATAAATTGTCTTTTATTAAATAATTCCAACAAGAACCGCCCTTGTTTGCAACATTTAGTTTATGTCTAATTACATGCGATACAAGAGGAGTATGGTATCGTACGATTTGTTACATCACCTTTTATAGCTTTAATCATGAAAATCGCATTTTATTTTATCACGATATTATTTTTTGTAAAAATAAATAAATAGAAGAGAGACAAATTACATATCGAGATTTTTATTAGATAATTTAAATATTTTTATTTAATATGCAACTTTACCGTGGTTCAAACATTCATTAGTCAAATCTCATCTTTCTCTATTTGTAAGCAAAATTCCAAGGCTTTCTTATGAATACCAACCATTTTAATAAAATCATATTTCCTTTTTAACTTTAACTATTATGAGATAACCATAAAATATATAATTAACTCGCGTCTATAATTTGCTATGATTATTTTGTTTGTAGTTTGTAATGCATGCTGTAATTTTAATTTTACAAGAAATAAAACTTTTGTAAGTAAACGCAGCACTGACATATCAAAGAGGTGTGCAATGGGGATCATAACTTCACAAACTCCAAAATATATTGTAAATTTGTCATATTTAAAAAAAACATGGATACAAATATATATTAACATAACATATATTGAAATAGACATAACATATATTGGAGTAGATTGTAACACAACTTTAATTAGAACTTCTTTACCTCTTTCCAAGAGCAATTTGACTTTTCATACTTCAACTTTTGAGAAATACTTGTCAGTATTCTATGTAAACATTTTAATTTTTTATCTTTTGTGACACGAAGGTATTCTCAAATATTTTCTAAGGTTCTGAGTCTCCTGGATATGCAGAAACTCCAAAATATATGTTCTAACATTGTCTGAAGTGTCTTTACTGAAACAAATCAACGATTTTCCATGTTTTAAATGTTGGCCAGAACCTGAACAAGAAATCTCATTACATTCACAAAACTCGTGAATCTCCCGCCCTTCTAGCGTTAAAAAAAGAATCATATGTGAAGAACAAGTGTGATAAAGTCAGGAGATTACATGTAATTTGAATTTCCTTTATGCACTTACGTGCTACCTGGGTCTCAACCAAATTCATAAGAGATTCGGTCATAAGATAAAATAATAGTGAAAATAATGAGGTTCCTTGCCTTAACCCCCTACCAGGTAAAATTTTTGGTAATTTTTCACCATTGAGATTCATTGAAATGATATAGTCGGGATACAGTTTCAGATCCATTGTATCCACTTATTGTAAAAATCAAATTGTCTTAAGACTTTAAAAATAAAACATCATCTAACCTAGTCGTAAGTGTTGGTCATATCAAGTTTGATTGATGCCAAATAATTAGATCGTTTATTCTTCTTTTTCATAAAATATAAAACTCTTTGTGAGATAATAATATTCTCTTGAATAACTCGTCTTTTTAAATGATGCTTGGGTAGGTGAAACTAGTTCTCCTATGAAACCTTGCAATCAGTTAGCCAAGATTTTTGAATAATTTATATCCAGAATTCACACATGATATAGGTCTACAGTCTCCAACACATTCTTGGATCTCACATTTAGGAATTAATGTGATTAACGTCTCATTAGATTTATTCGGAAATATATCATTATTAAAGAAATCCTTCACCATTAGAAACACACCTCATTTAATTATATCTCAAAAGTGCTGATAAAATTTACCATTAAGTCCATCAGGCCATAGAGCCTTGAACAGAGACATATCACACTACTTCATGTACTCCTCCACTGTCAGATCCCGAGTTAAGATATCATTCATACTGTCTGTGATCAGTGGTCGAATAAAATTCGCTATGTCCGACACGTCAGATCCACCATCTTTCTTGAACAAATTCTTGTTAAACCTAGTAAATCTGCCTTTAACTCCCAATTGTGTTTCCATCCAATTACCATTTGCGTCTTTGATACGTAAAATTCGGTTTAAGTTCCTCTTTTATACCATAATTGCATGGAAAAACTTCGTGTTTTGATCTCCATACTTAATCCACAATTGTTTGACCCTATCAGTCCAATATCTTTCCTCCTTGACCCAAACCTTGTCAAGTTGAGCCTTGGTGTTCCTTTCCATATCCTTAGACTGTTAAGAGGTTGGTTCATTTGTAATTCTATTATGTTTCTTCTCTAGTTCTTGGATTCTATTTTTATTATTTGGGACAGTTCTTTTACTCAATTCTTTTAACGTCGTAGTTGTATCATACCTTTTATTTATAGAACACTCCAATGATTCTTAATTACCTAGGTCCATCCAAACTTCTTGTATTATTTCCCGACAACACCGGTGATAAATTCAGTCGAATTTAAAGAATTTCTCTGTTGGTCTAGTCCTCCTATCTAGTTGTACGATGAACGATGAATTACCTAAACCAATGACCGATAAAATATAGACCATAGCATTAAAAAGCATGTCTATTCACTAAGCACATATTTTGTTTCTACTATTTCATAGAGATATGATAAAAGACTATAGTAAAGGTACCATCTTTTTCTATATATTACTTTCTCCGTCCATTTTTATTTGTTCACCTTTTTGGTGCACAAGGATTAAAAAGAGCATTCAATATTCTTCATTTTTACACAAACACCCTTAATTAATATACATGATATCATTTATTACATTAGTTTTTCTACTATTTAAATAGGGTTAATATTGGAAAAAGTAGAGAAAAAGTGTCTTGGTATTGATAAAGGGACAAATAATATTAGACACCCTCATTTAGAAAATTAGACAAATAAAAATAGACGAAAGGAGTATATTTTTTACCATATTAAGGTGAGTTTAGAATCTTGAAAAAACAAAACAGGGAGATAAAGTGGTGAAATAAAGGGAAAAAAGATAGGCAAAGCAAGATATGGAAGGCTTGTATGATAGGTGGTGTTTAAACATGTACATATAAAAGGAGACAAAGTTCGTGGCTTTGCTAAGATTTATCACCAATTGAAAAGACCTTGCTTTACAATCATTCTCAGAGTGCGTGTTCTGCTATCATCTGTTCTTCTAACCACTGGATTTTTTTTTTGTCATATTATTAATGCCTCTTAAGCACCCCAAATTTCCAAGGTCTACATTCATAAATTTGTAGCATTTCTAGCTTTACATATTCTGGCTTTCTAGAAAGCTTTCAAGGAAATTATGGATATAAATTATTTTTTGAATATTTAATCTTACAATAAATTCATTACAAATAATTTATTTATCATCTTTACTTTCTTAATCTAGTTAATTTTTTAAAAATCTAATTTCATTATATATTATGTTTTTTTCCCGTGTTACAAAAAGGTCCCAAGAAAAATGGAGCAATACTAATCTAGCACCTTATTAACCAAATCCGAACTCAAGACTAATCTTGACATCTTCCACCTGAATCTATCCTTCGTAATCTTGCTCCAAATCCCATGGGAGGGAGTCCACGTAGATGTTAAACACTTCCTTCTGAGATAAGCCCTGACAAGTCACCCAATCCGCGCACACGTTCGTTTTCCTAATACTATAATCCTAATACTATAATTCAAGGTAACAAACTAACCACATATTCAAACGGTTCATATCAATACTATAATATCAGATTAGGCATAACATTATGTTACAAACCTACATTTCTCTTTCTTTTGTAACACAAAGACACGTAATTTCATGTATATCTTACATGTAATATTCTTGATACAAGTGTGTACAGTCATTTACTTGTATAACTGACATGTAATATTCTTGATACATGTGTACAGTTATTTACTTGTCTTGGTTTGGTTTATTCACATTTGGTTTCGTTTATAAAATGCGAATGTGCTACAAATTCATGGAGTCGAGAAAGTGTAAAATAATTATCTATCCCACTACCGATCTTGGTAGTCATTTGTTCGATAGCCAATGTAAAACTAAATACTATGACTCGGTGGGTAAAGAAATCATCCAATCAAACTATAGATTAGAAGGTAAAAAAGTTACACACATGTATAAAAATGACTTTATATCCTTGAGTAGGTTATAGTGACATTGTTATTGACCTTTAGTCTTTTGGGAATGGATAACGACGTGACCCTCTAAATCTCCACCCACATGGTCTTGTATTTTGAACTTGAGACAACATATATTTTTTGTAATATATTTGAAGTGCAAAATAATATTTCCTATGCTTATAATATCATTCTAACCTTGTGGACCAAAAAATTTGCACATAAATTTAAGTGGATCCGAGATCCAATATATCTTCTCTGGCTTATAAGTTATACTTATAAGTATAACACCAGTCTCACCTTGTAATTTAAGGAATATGACCACTTTTTCAATCCAAAACCTTGACCAAATTTGTACACGAAAGCATAATCATCTAAATACAAATACAAAATTATCCGTCACTAAATATTACACCAACGTGTTTCTTACCTTACCAAGCTTCTAAATAATAAGTTACAGATCATATAATAACAATACATCATACACTAATAAAAACTCTCACCCTTCAATTTCCACTCTTCCCCTACACATAATAAACAAACCCACATTTAGTCCACAACAAAACATTATTTATTATTATTTATTCATTTTAAAAAAAAAAAACTTACCAAATTCAAAAAGTACGCTGTGGATTAACTCTCCTCCTATAATCTTGTCTATAATAAGGAGTATCATCAATAGTTTGCCTTATATAATCAATAAAAGGCTGAGGTGTACGTGGAGAGTAATTATCCTCTACAACTCCAGGACTACCACGCACTGGTGTAGCGGGTCCCGTGGGACCCGCTCCACCCGCTCCACCCGCTACATTTTCCGATACAATACCACCACGATTTCTCTCCGGTCTATCCAAATAACATATAAAAACGATAACACTCGATAAAATTACCAACACCGTAAAAAATATCACCCACAAAGAAGATGTACTGTATAATATCTTCTCCTCGGGTATTTCAAAACTAACATCAATTTCAACTCTCTGATTTATACGTGGGACCCGGATAATAATTTTATCGTTAAACTGTTCAGCTTTACATACTTTTACTTCATACCCAATACGCCCTCCGATTCCAAAGTTATCACCGTAAATTTTTTTAACCTCAAGTCTTTCTTTATCACTCCAATTAATATCTAAATCAGTATTTCCAACTATATTCACCACACTTTTATTCATAAACAGTGTAAATTTCAAACGCGATAAATCCTCAACTACACTAAACCCACCTATAAATCGCGCACTCGCCTGCCCGAAAACCTGCCCGTCATTTCTTAACAAAGCCGTGACCGAAACAGAATCATCCCGTAATTTCGGAGCTGAGCTGGCTAAATGTTCAGGTGAGAAAGGAAAGAATAAACAATAAGATTTACTCGTATCTAAATCTCTCCAAGGCTTAGCAAATCCTATATAAACCGGGTCAACTTTACAGTCAAACAAAAAATCCACCTCATCGAAATTTAACGAGAAATTATAACCTTTTACCGGAAAAGGTACGTTAGTTAAAAAAGTCTCGTCCGGTGCATTAACAGTTAAAATCCTCCCTTTTACCACAGTAACTTTCGTAAACAGTTTAAAATTTAAACTCTCGAAAATAATTTCACTTTCACCTTCTTTAATAGCTTCAGCTTTCCCATTTTTACTGTCTAAAGTCAAAATAGCTTCGTTTTTACTTAACCAATTCCCAGTAATTTCCTCGTTTAAACCTTGAATACTAAAGTTAAATTTACTCCCCGTTTGAAAAACACTATTTTGTGGATATAAATGTGGGCCCACTAAAACCATTGCGTAATCCGATTTCCGAAAATTGTTAAAGAATCCGATTCGTACAAGGGCTTTTCCGTAACTTAAACCTTTTAAATAGATTTTTTCACCTTCACTATCATATTCAATTGACACAACATTAGGGTAATTAGTTTGAGCTTCGTATAGATTTAAATTATTACCCTCGTGAAAAACATTCCCGAGTATATCATAATATTTAACTTGAAGCTCAAGTTTCGACCCAACAGCTAATGTGTGTATAGTAGAAATAGGTTTAATTCCGATTTGTGCCACATCAGCAACTTTTACACATGAAGCAATTTCAACTCTTTTAGTTGACTTATCTTTTGCTTGAATACACGCTAAATTATTACTTTCTTTTGTTTTTATTTTACTCCCTTCGATTATTATAGCTTCATTTTCCATCTTATTACATCCTCCTAGTATCGAATAAGTAATTGTACCTAATAACAGAAATATATTAGAATACGGAATATTCTATAAATAGAAAGGAATATTCTATAAATAGAAAGGAATATTCTGTTAGTACCTTTACGAGTAGGAGCATCTCCTTTAGTATGAGGATTTGAAGAAGAAGGTAAAAGATTCGAACTAGTATAATAAGGAGGTAGGACCCACGTAATAACTGAACCTAAAGAAAGTGGAAGATCCGGTACCACATAAATAAAAACCGAAGCATTATAAAATTGCGTTTTAACCCCAAAATCACATAAAAACGAGACTTCCACTTTTGTTTCACCACTCGATTTTCCGTACACAATACGATAAAACGCTAAATCGTTGACTTTTCGAAAAGTCAACACTTCTTCATCTTCGATAAACCATTCATAATTATCACACATTTCGTAAAACGAAAATAAATTACCTTCACCTAAAATAGGATAAATCGACATTTTATTACCAATCGCAAGTTTTTCACTCTGTAAATTCAATAAAGCTAAATCCGGAATTTCAACCTTAACTTTTCCAAAAGCTTGACAAATCAAAATACCATTATTTCCATATATATTCGCTATAATACTCGTATTACCAACTAAAACCGCTTCGATTTTACCTAAACTTTCATGAATCTTCACTACCGATTCATTACCACTTACATACTTAACAGATTCACCAAAAGTGGGCCCACCTTTAACACTAACCACATAAGATCCACCTGGCACGATAAAAATCTCTTCAGGATACAAAATCGGAGGAGCATAAACTTCAACTTTAATAACATGACTAGTAATTTCATGTCCAGAGTATCTTTTAGCACTTACGTATAAACTAGTTATACCTATACGATTCGCTAATATTTCGAAACTTGAACCCTTTAAATAACCATTATTATTATCTAGTACCTGAATTATCGGATCTTCAATATGTACACGGATATTCATGTAAATATATTGCGAAGAATCGAATATTTTACCATCTTCAATTCCGGATAATATATTAATTAAATGTGATGTACCTTGTACAAGACTAAGCTCTGAACTTGAAGTAATATTAATCCAATCTATATCCACAACTTGAATAACCGAAAAAGCTGAAATTGGGGGGTTAAGTCCAATATCATTAACTGTAATTAATCCAGATCCGATATTTTTTGGAGATAAAATTAACTGTGAACATTTTAACTCTATAGGAGATGGTAAAAATTTCAAAACTTGTGTATCATTAACTATTGTATGTAAAAAACAACTCCCTCCTTTAACCGAAAGATTCATTTTCGCTTCAGGGTTAAAAAATAATAAACCGAAACTTGGGGTAACTATAAGTGAAGAAACTAGGTTTAAGTTTATAGCATCTGTGAGGGTATTTTCGGAAGAAAATACGCTTGCACGAACAGTACATGTACCTGTAGCGTTACGTAAGGCTAAAAACTTCTCCCAAGAAGTGGGTCCCGCTTTTTTTGGTTCGTATTCTTCATCCCATGAAGCTAATTTATCACAGTTTATAAGATCCCATTTTAGGTTAAGAGATGAAGAATTACCGAAAGGTTTTCCGTTTTTATTAATTCCGATTGCTGAGATTCGAATTTTACGACCGTTTGATACTGTGACAGGGGTAGAACGGACATTTTTAATACGTTCAGCTTGAGTTACGGATTTTATAACTTCTAAAGTGTTTAAATCTTCATCAGCTATTATAGAAATTGAAGATGGATTTATACATTCTAGTGATAATAAAACTTCTGATACAGCTGGTAAAAGATGATTTTCACCAATTAAGTTTCCTCGTTTGAATAAAATATTAAACGTTCCGAATTTTTTACACTCGATTCTGTAACTAGAAGATAATTCATGAACATGAACTCCACTTTTAGCTTCGTTTAATATCTCGAAAGTCTCGATATGTTCAATATTATGGTCCCACTTTGTGGGTCCCCCATAAAGCTTTACATCTAGACTTGTTCCAGGTACAAGATAAAGCTCGTTTAAATTCTCCAATTGATTATTCGTTTCATCGAAAAAGTAACCTCCGTATTTATTACCATTACTTACTTGATGTAAAATAAGCGGTAAATAAGCTGAAATATCTGAAGAAGCTTTTAAAACATTAAATCCATTTGATGATGATTCATATTCTTTATTCAAAGTTGCATGTAAAACCGATCGAGCAGGACTTAAAGCATGAATATACGTTTTTGCACAAGAAGGCCCATAAAAAAGCCCATTCGAAAGCCCAAGCCCAAGCCCAGGCCCGAGATTTAGATTTTCGATACTCGCATTAACAATTTCGAAGAGATCAGTTTCAGTTTTCCATTTCACAGAAGTACTAAAAGCATCACATCTATAATAATAATTACCATCTGGTCCTTTTAATGTAACCGAAGCTTCGATAAAAGACCCAACAGAAAACTCAACAGGAAAATCCGGTAAAATCACCATTGAAGAAGGTACCGAAACTTCAATCTCTAATTCATCGAAATTAATCGAATCAAAAATCGAAACAGCTTTAATAATAACTTTTCCAGGTTTTTTAACTTGAATAATACCCGAAGCAGAAACTGAAACAATTGACATATCAGAAGAAAACCATTTATAATCACTTGAAATTATCGCACATCCACCTATTACACTTAGTTCTAACTCCTGTTGAATACCCGGGCCCCACGGAAGATAAATTATACCGTGGGTCCCACTTACATGTTCCATTATAAACCTCACTTGATCACAAACCATAATCTCTTGCACAACTTTCAAAACCTCCTTACCTTCTCTATATCCGTTTTTATAAGTCAACACCCCGGTCAATTTTCCTAATCCGTAAGAATAAGCTTGAAGTATCTTTTTCGAGCTTTCTTTATTATCCAAAATTTTACAAAACTCGGATTGATCATCGTGTAATTTAATATCATCTTGTTCTGTAATATAAATCTCTTTACCACCTTGTGAAAATACCTTGAAATTTATAAAATATTGTCTTCCAGAAATAACATACCATCGTGAAGCTGAAGGAACACGATTGATGAGATTTAATCCTGACCGTTCAATCTGTTCATCAATAGGTGATATATATAACAAAAGACTATCTGGTAAAACAACATGTAAAGACGAAACTTGTATATGAGAAGCAACTCGTGTATCTTCGACAGTTATTACAGTTACTCCTAAGTTTAACGCGTAAGTTTTACCGTTACTTTTATCAATTTCAGCTACTGAAGAGTTAAAAACTGACCATTTATGGGACTTAGAAGGTAAATTCACTATCTGAGGACGGTTTTCTCGGATAATTTTGAGAGTATATTGAATAACAGCACCTATAAGGACATATACAGGTGAAGAAGGTTCGAGAAACATGGCTTCTGCTACAGTTATTACAATTTTATCCTCCATGTGTTCGAATAAAGGCTCGATTAGATGAACAGAGACAATTTCATGACCTATTTCAGTTCCTTTTACTACAAATAGATCTGAGAATACATTACTTTCTTCGAGCTTTACTTGAACATCAAGATCTCCACATAATCCACTACAATCACTTAATGGAGAGTCTTTTAAAGGCACATGAACAAGATGATGATGAGATTCAGCTGATTCAGGCTTCATTTGCCACATAAATTGTATCCCCACCAATGATGAGAACACATTATCTACAAAACATTATGTATAATGTTAGTAAATTCAATCTCAGTCATGACTTATGTGTCTAACGAGAAATTACAGAAAATGTAAAGATACCTTCACTATCAAAAGCGCGAACACGAAGAGTAGTAAGGCCATCAAGATCAAGCTTAACAGAGTTATGAAATATTTGCATTCTCGAAAAGATATCAATATAAACCTTACAGCGAATCACCATTCCAGTGTTAACATCTGTAGCATAAACAGCTGTTTCTTTTCTCCCACTAAAAGGAGCTATAGATTTCAAACGAGCACTTGTAGAGCAATGATTTGTGGAGTTGTATTCTGGTAATACTGATAATATATCATGATGATCCCATGACCTGTTTATAGGTTTAATTGCAACATTAGTCCCTATGTTAGGTGAAATAGCCTAATAATTCTCACATGTTTCAAAATGTAGGGGTAAATATACCTCTACTCTTATATATGTTATAAAATGCTTACAAATTACAAGGAAAAGTAAAATTGATATAGACGTATATGTATATATGTATGTATTACCATTTGAAGCAACCATCACTGCCTTGAAGACGATATTCAACAGGGTGGGTCATTTTGGGGGGCAAAAGTATGTTGACGTCAGCAATATGAGGACCAGAGGCGGAAAGTGACGAAGAAGACGCCGTATTGGTGGTGGAGAAAAGGAAAACCACCAGTAGTGCCGCCGTGAGAAGCGACGGTGGGCGAGGCATTTTCAGGTGTTTTAGTTAGCAGAAGAAGAGAGGGAGTTTTTAGTGAGAGTTCGAAAATGGAAAGAGAAGGAAATTTGGGTTTATATAGAATGGTTAGGGTTTTAGGAATTGGCCATTAGGAGTGGCACACGTGTCCTTGACTATCAGGACTTGTGTGAGTGTGTTGGAAGGAGGGGTTCATGGGCTGGTTTTGTTGGAAGTCCATTTCCAAGTCCGAGTAATGTTTATGGCAAGTTTCTTTCATTGAGATTATTGATCAAAATAGATCCCAATTGTAGTTTTTCATTTAACAACTTTTAAACATTTATAATTTGGGATTCTTGAAACGATTCAGTGATATAATATTGTAGTATTCGTTTTCCTATGACGGAATCGTTTGAGATGTATGTCAACAACTAATATAACAATACAGGAAAACATGTTCACGTTTTGGTCTAATAATTGAATGACCTATTGAAATTTACAAACTAATATACAAATTCAAAAAGAATGCTATATCACTATTTGCAATTCTTGTTTGTTAGTATTAATAGTAATATTCTTTGTAATACCAATGTAACAGAGGAATCAAATAAAGTAAGCAGAGAAAAAAAGTAAAGGTGAAGTTACAACAAAACACATACACGTCTCAATAATTTGAAAGAGGCAAGCTTGCTCCCATAGCAATAAGATTTCACGAGATAAATTAGACATGACTATACCTTTTTCTTTTTTCAAAAGACATGACTACACCTTCTACCAAGAGTTGATATGATTCCCTAAGACATATTTTCATATAATAGATTGTTATTAATAAGATCAAGTAAAACTAGTAGGGTACAAGCATTTGATTTTTGTTTGATAACAATATAAAAAAATTGAAAATAAACACATACTTGCCTCTATAAATACAAGAAACACTTTAAAGAGACATATATCCTTCAATATCTTTCATTTGCAAACAACATTCTTTTACATACAACTATAATGGTGTCAAGAAACCATCCTGATTTGACTGTTGAGAATTTCATTTGCCATTATGGTGGACATTTCATTTTCGGGGAGGAAACCACCTATGAGGGTGGGAGTGAAACTAATGTCCCTCTTCCTGGTGAAGATGGTTTAACATATATGGGACTGTACCAAATGTCGGAACGTCTAGGTTACAATAGTCCTATTTTTCCACAATACTACTATATGTCAGAGGGCATGAACATGACCACAGTCCTCATAAAGCTAGAAAGGGAGGAGGATATCATCCGAATGTGCGATGGGATTAAGGCTCGCGGTGACACCAAGCTTGTCATGTATGTTGACCAAGTACCGTATGTACCAGGACGTAAGTACGATAAAGATGCATGCTTCACCGTGTTGCTTTCGAACGTTATCCGTATTTCTTAAATTGGCTTTAATATGCTCTCGTTGAAAGATCTTTTGTTATTTTGTTATTGGTGTGTTGTCAATAATAGTTTTCTTATAATTCATTTCTCTAGGCAGTAGACAAGTTTTGAGAATATCTAGTGCTTCATCTTTAATGGATGTTTATGCAACTATTATCCATGTCTTACAATCCACTAAGTTAACTGAATAATCCCTAATGATAACTTGATTATTTTTAATAGATGCATCATAATTAATTTTTATAATATTAATAGGAGATGGGATTCATTGGACTTTCTTGCCATTTTTGAAACTATTGTTTGATTTGTATGGAGATCTACCTTGGAGAATCTCCAAATTATCTTTATGACTTACTTTTTGTGTTACCTAAACCTTGACCATCCTCTTTCTTGTTTACAAGAGAGTTAATATTCATAATAGTTTTATCGTTCGGTTGATCATTAACATCATTAGATTCGTAAGTATCTTTATATTTCTTCCATTAACTTATAACCTTCTCAATCATGACATCATTATATATCATGGTATTTCTATCTTTTCAATTCTGCCAAGTTATGGTACACACTTGTACAATATTCATGCTATCATTTTTCATAACAAAAAAGATAAAAGTAAAAAGATATAAGAAAAAGGTTTTAGAAAGAGAAAGATTTAATGACTAAGAATACATGTTATGATTTGCATCAACTATGCTATTACTCTCATATTTACAGATTGAATCACATTATTGAACCAAAGCATCTGTTTGAATCCTTGTTAACCGAGCATATAATCCATCCTTCCTTAGTAGATCTTCATGTTGACCAATCTACATATATATACATACATATATATAAGTTTCATTTCAATAAGCACTTATCATAACAAAAAAATTAAAAAGAAAATATGATTTTAAAATGTTAAAACCTTACCTCAACAATTTTTCCACCATCCATTACCACAATACTATCAGCACCTTGTATTGTAGAAAGCCTAAAAAATAGAACCCACAAAATATATTATTACATAAAAAATAAAAAATAAATAAAAAATCTTACCTATGTGCAATAATAATTACAGTTCTTCTTGGTTCTAAGTCACCTTTAAAAGAATAAACAAGCTCCTAGAACAAGAAGAGCATATTTTAACAATTTAGTCCCTAGAAAATGTAAAACATTTTTAATTTAATTAAATTAATACCTTAAGATGAAATTCAGTATCTGAATCTAAAGCACTTGTAGCTTCATCAAGAATTAAAATAGAAGATTCCTTATAAATAGCTCGAGCTATAGCGATTCTTTGTTTTTGTCCTCCACTAAGTAAATTATCATAAATAATAGTTTCATAACCATTTGGTAATGAAATAATAAATTCATGTACACAAGCTTGTTTTGCAGCTTTTTCAATCTCTTCTTGTTTTATACTTTTGTTTGATCCGTAACTTATGTTTGACTTAATATCCATGTGAAAAAGACTCGGTTCCTGTTACTTAAAAAGTTAATTGCACTATAGGTCCCTATATTATTATGCTTTTTTGCAAAATCTCACCTGTCCTACATATCCGATTTTCCCTCGTAACCATTTAATATCCACCTCTTGTAAAGGAAATCCATCGATTAATATCTGAAATTCATAAGGGCTTTTTCGTAAATTTGTGATGTTCGAGGGACTATTTAAGAAAATCGGTTTTACCTGACCATTTGATGGTTCATATAAACGAAGTAAAAGATTGATTAATGTGCTTTTTCCACTACCACTCATACCAACCTATTTAAAATACAATTTTTTTTTTAATTTTTAATAAAAATTAATGTTAAAAAAAAAAAAAACTGTTTTACTTACAATTGCAATAACTTTGTTTGGTTCAATTGAAAGATTCACGTTCTCTAGAACAGGGACCTGGGGAGAAAAGTGGACTTATTGTAAACTACGAGGGGTTAAAATGCAAAAAAAAGAAGTAAAAAAACTTACGGTTTCTCTTAAAGAGTGATGAAAAGATACATTTACAAATTGAATGTGTCCCTTTAGTTTCTTTGGTTTTACTCCTATGGATAAGAATTGATGAGCTGGCGAGAGATTGAGTAACTGAAATATTTTCTCGGAAGCCCCTAAAGATTGAAGTAATGACGAAATATTGTCTTGTACTCTTCGAGCAGCGTAAATAAACCACTCACAGTAAAAAACATACTTTGTTAATTCTTCAGCTGATCCTTCACCTTTTAAAATCCACATTCCTCCTATAAAGATTGCAAGTATCTGTACAATTTTTTAGTAAATTGCACTATTGGTCCCTATATTTGTTTGATTTAATGGTACATAATAACCTGTGTTGAACGGTATAAAATAGTGAAACTTAAACTCCATAATCCAAAAGCGACACTTTCTCGCATACTTATAGATGCTAAGTTCTCTAGCCATTTTGCAAATCTGAAGGAAAATTAGGGACTAAACTTGCAAAGTTACGAAGATAAGGGACTAAATGAGGAAAAAAAGAATTGGACCTTGAGAGTTCTTCTTTTTCTGTTCCATATACTCGAACTGTTCTAATTAAAGATAATGTTTCTTGTGCAACCTATATATTTAATTTAATTTTAAAATTTATAAATTTAAAAAGTAAAAGTTTAAAAGTTTTTACTTCATTCGATGAAGCAGTGAATTCTTGGGTAATTTTAGCTGCTTTTTTCATGTACCTGTAAAAGAAGAGGATGTTAAATTGTTAATTGATTTAAACAAAACCTATAATATAGGGACTTAGTGCAATTAACAAATACTTACGGGCCATAGACAAGGAAGATTGAACATAGAACTGAGCAGATAAACACTGTTGAGAATGCAAGAGGCTTAGAGAAAGTTAATAGGTTGATTAAAGCACCACTTGCCTGTAGTTATGGAATACATTAGGGACCTATAGTGCAAATTTAGTCAAAGGGTTGTGAAATTAAAAAGACCTGAAGAGTGTTACGGATAATTAAATGAATATCTTGTCCAATAGTGTTGGATAGTTTTTGACAATCCATGCTAAGTCTACTTGTTAAATCACCCACTGTTTCTACATCAAAAAAAGATATGTCCTACAATGAAAATATAATTTAAAATATTGCATTTTAGTCCCTACTCATACCTGAAGTAGAAGTGCACCATATACACGTTCCCTTAGACGCTTAACCTGCAAATATTGGAGATTAATTCATATATGAGGAAGAAAATAATAATTGCACTCTAGGTCCCTATATTATGCAAAAATAGCATTATATCCTACTTATAACTCACCATGGCTACATTTACAATGGCGAAACAACCACTTCTCAAGCCACTGAAATCAAGAAAATATTCATCACAAACGTGAGAATATTATAAATAGAAATGAAGAAATATTGTAGTGGGATTTATAATTAATAGGTGAAAATTAAGAAATAGATATATATAATACCTGCATATTCCTGATGTGAGAGTCAAAATTGCCAAAAGTTGAGCGTTTCTATAGAACAGTATGGTTTCGCCTCTTTGTGCTGAAAATATGGATGATGCTAATATATTTGGTATTGAAATTTCTGATACCTGTAAATGCAATGGATAATTTCAAGCTCGTTTGAATTAAAACTGCCATTATAGAAACAATTCAAGCTCAGACTCAAGTATTTGGCTCTTTTACTAACCGCTGCAATAGTTAATGCAGTAAATGCAGTGTATAAGACTAACTTATCATTAGATACTAAGCTCCACATTGTAATAAGAGCTTGCATAACTGTAACTGGCTTATCTGGGACTGTAATTGTGGAATAATCATCACATAATTCCCACCATCTTCCACGTGGAAACACCGATCGAATAATATCTACCCATTTGATTGGGGATGGTTCGGTAATTTCATTATTTGGAGTTGAAGTTTGGCTCGATTGAGGTGGATTTAAACTATGAGTGTAGATGTTTTTTCCGAATGTATTGGTTTTTGTCCTTGGGCAAGGAGATAAGGGACTAAGATGCAATATTCTAATATTGGATACTGGATGTGGATTAAGCTTGGGGAATTTGAGGAGAGGATAAGCATGGTGGTGATTAATGTGGGAAGACGCCATTAGAAATGTTAGAAATCATGTTTTTTAACCTTGTTTTTACTGGGTTTAAATCACATTAGTTATTTACGTTTCCCCCCTATAAATTTGCCATGACGTCTTTTTGGTCCCCAGGATATTAATTATTAAGGCCTAAACTATAGTCATCTTCTATTATAAGGCCAATGTAATTAGTAGTTAGATGTTGAACAAGTATAGGAAATAGTTAAAAAGCCCTCCTAAAGTGTATTTCTTTCTATTTTCATTTGTCAAAAAACGTAAAAACTCTATTTCATTCTATCTCTATTAGATATCGATGTAATTGCTTTTATCTCTATTACTCTGTACTGTTATCTCTCTTGATCTCCATCTTCTTTCTCGTACGACACCGACAAGCAAGATTTCATCTCCCTCTTCTTTCTCTCTCTCGTACGACTACGGTAGGTGTTTTTGCTCTTTTCTATTTTTCTCTGTGGTGTCTCCTTGGTCCTCCTCTAACGTTCAAGCTACAACCCCTTCAAAGAAAAACACCAGTTACAATGAATAATAACCTAATCGGAGAAGAATAATCAAACAAGCGTGTAGTGGTTTTTTGCTTTTGCTTTTGATATCTTGAAACATTGGCAGTTTAGAGTAGGATTTGGTGGCTACCTATAAATCATCACCTCATTGACATCCTTACTTATCACAATAACCGATAGTCGGGTTATAAACGAGTCGAGTCAAGCTGAGCTGAATACAAAATGTACGAGTTTGTTTGTTTAACTTCTCGAGCCGAGTTGAGCTCAAATTTAAAAAAGTTGAGTCGAGCTTAGATTTTCAAAGAGTCGAGCTAAACTTTCAACGATCGAAGTCGGAGATATTACAACTTGTTTATTTAACTTATAAGACAAGTTTTTTAGCGACGAACTCGAGATTCTCATGAGAAATTTCTTTTTTTATGATTGAATCAAAACTTCCATGAACGGTCGGTACTTAGTGGAGTATGTGGTATGAAAATATGAAACATAATACTAAAGAAATTAAAAATATTCAAGTTATATTTGAAGATTTAATAATTTATTTACAAGTAAATAATATATCAATATATAATTCATAAATATAAACGAGTTGGAGCAAATTTGTTTTACTTAACGAGTTTAAATTGGAGGTTGAGTTTGTTGATATTTGAGCCGATCTTGAACGAGTTTTTCTCCGCGCCGTGCTCGAGCAGATCGCGAGTGGCAACCCTACCCAATAAGGACAAAAGAAAAAAAATAAGAAAGAGTACATACACTCAGATTCCATGTACTATCCTTTGTAAACGAATTTTGTCAATTTTTTCTATTAAGTTATTATAAAATTGTTTTTTAATTAATTCAAATTATTTTAAATTATTATTTTAAAAAATTAAAATTTACTTGCCAAATAATTCCTAAAAAATTTAAAATATCCATCTTGGCGGAGTAGGAGGGTAAAAATTCATGTAACCACTAAACTTACTGTACCAACAATCTTTACAAAATAATTATGGAATCCACAAAATTCACCCCTACGCCTCCCTTCTTCTTCATCTATCATTATCCATATTCTTCTTCAACAATCATGTGGCAGTAAATAATTCCATATTTATTCAATGCTTCAGCAAGATACATAACCAAAGCATTTGGATCTGAGTTCCCCCTGATTCCAGCTCTATTAGCTCCAATCTATATAATCAAAATACCTTATGCTCAGGACCAAATTCTAGCTTAATCTTCACCCTTAGCTTCCACCTTTTCAGCCACCCATAATTCCTTTAAACTTTTCAAGCCTCGCAAGCACCTAATAATAATACCACCCATTAATTATTTTAATATTCACATCAGCTAATTCCTTTTCCTCTTCTTCTGCTTCTTCTCCAATATTTTTAAGTGACCATCTCTATCACTTGTAAATCTAAGGATTGTTGATATTTAAAAGTTTACATTTTTTGAATCATATCAAGTAGCTTAGGATGTTTAAATATGATTTCATAAGTAGCTTCATCTACTGAGAAACCATATTTTCTCATTTCCTTGACTGATTCAATTGCCTCTTCATACTCTTTTTTCTTCATAAACCCCTGGATAATAACGTTGTAGGTCACACTATTTGGCGACAAACCATGTTTCTTCATACTTGAAACCCACTCTTTTGCATCTTCCAACATTCCTCTTTGACAAAGTCCGCCTATAATAGTAGTATGAGTATATAAATCAGGCATCAAACCTTTGTTTGATAGCTTGTAAAAAACATCTAATGCAGCATCAAGTTGGCCATATTTACATAATCCATGAATAATAGTATTATATGTCACAATGTTAGGAGTTATATTACTTCTTTCCATGGAGACTAATAAAGACAAAGCCTCGGTAAAACGTCTATTATTGCACAATCCGTTTAACATTGTATTATATATCACAATGTTAGGACTTTCCATGGAGTCTAATAAAGACAAAGCCTCGGGAACACGTCCATTATTGCACAATCCGTTTAACATTATATTATATGTCACAATGTCAGGAGATTTCATCTTCTTGAATAATTCCTGCGCAATGACACATCTACCCTTCTGAAACAACCCTTGTATCATACTGCTGTATGTAACAGTATTAGGCTGCAGTCCCTTTGAAGGAATATGTTGAAAAAGTTGAAAAGCCTTACCAACCCACCCTTTCTTCACTAAACCATTGATTACAGTGTTATAGGTTTGAATATTAGGCTTTAATCCTCTACCTACCATTGTACTTAACACCCCCACAGCTTCCTCCATTTCTCCCCTTAAACAATATGCATCTACCAATGTAGTATAAGTAACTACATTGGGTTTTAGGCCTCTTTCAATCATAATTTCTACAAATTCTTGTGCTTCTTCTACTAAACCTTCTTTTCCATGTGAATCCACCAATATGTTAAATGTATGTACATCTGGAAGAATTTTATAATCTAACATCTCAATCGACAACATTTTAACCTCTTCCTTCCTATCAAACTTACACAATCCATGGATCAGCGAATTATAAGTCACAACATCTGGGGTTATACCCTTATCTTTCATCTCAAAAAATAGTTTAAAGGCATCATCTACCATGCGATCCTTGCATAGACAATCAACAATGGTGTTATAAGATTGGATGTCAGGTTTAGAAATCTCCCTTTTTTCAAATACTCTTAGCAATTCGAGAGCCTTGAGTGTATGTCCAAGTTTACAAAGCCCGTTTAGCACGATCCCAAAAGTAACTTCACTAGGCTCACAAAGTTTTTCCCTCATTAACCTTTGAAACAACTCTACTGCTTCTTTACCTCTATCTTCACCAAAGAGGCCCTTAATCAGGGTGGTATACGTAACCACAGTGGGAACATGACCGCTTTTGAAGAGACACCCAAATACTGCAAAACCTATATTGCTTTTTTTTAAAGAGCAGTAACCATTTATAGCTATATTCATTGTGTAATTATCTACCGGAGCCCCCAAAATACGCATTTCTCTGAATAAAGAAAGAGCATAAGGGTAATTTTTCATCTTCACAACAATACCCAATAGCTTATTGTAGTCTATAACAGTAAGATTGGGTCGCGTTCGGATCATTTGATTGACAGTAAAACGAGCATCTTTGACACAATTGATATCATTAAAAGATGAAATTGAAGAATAAAAGAAGAGGGAAAAAGGGTTACCGATTGTGTTGATAGAAGAAACAGAAGATCTAAAGCAAAACAAAGAAGAACCAATCAGCTTCATGATGTTAATGTTGACGAGACAAGGAAATGGTTGTTGCTAATATTGTAAAATGATTGTGAATCTGTGATGTTAGGTGAAGAGGCCGACTTGAGATGCTCTTTCAGATCGCAGATGTATGTAGGGTTTTTTTTCGGTAGAATTGTCTTTTTTTTTTTTAAGTCAAATATCATTAAAAAAAATACTAATATTTGTACAAATGGTAAAGGGTTAAAAATAATTTTCCACTTATAAAATTCGTAAATCATGATTTAGTCTCTCACAAATTTTAAATAGATAAATTAGTTTAATGATCAACTATTAAATCAAAGTAAGTTACAATTTTATCTTTTATAATTTAATTAAATAGTATAAACTTGTAAAGAAAAATAAATATAGAGCAAAATTAAAATAATATTTCTACTAATTATGTTATAAGTTAAAAATTTTAAGCATATTATATAGTTAAAATAGATGAAGGATCCAAATCTTTTATTTTTATTTTGGTCAAATCTCTCTTGATCTAAACAATACAATTCTTCTATTTTAACCGAAAATAGCACTTTTATTTTTAAATTAATTAACCAGATGGAATTAGCTCACTGGCCAGGGCCTTGGTCTACCAATCTAGTGGTGCAGGTTCGAACCGAGTCAATGACTCCGAGTCCAAAGTGGCTCTCCTATGTAACAAAAAAAAAAAATTAATTACACAATACTAGCAAGATTTTTTTACCATTCTATTTTATCCGTTATTATTTAATTAAATAAAATAACCTCTAAGTAACAAATTCATTTCTCATCACTCACTTTATTCTTCTATACTAATCTTGATCTTAAAAATTCCCCAAATTAGGGGCAGACTTAGGGGTCGACTGGGGTGTGAGGCCGCCCACCTCAGTCCTAGAATGTAATGAAATTTCGTGCAAATTATTTTAACAAAAAAACATTAGTAGAAATTTACTTTTTCCCAGAGTCTATATATTCTCCCCCAAGCCTTCCAAAACTACCAGGAGCTATCGGTCAGGTACATCAGCCTATTTTTAATTTCAAGAATCTTGCTTTCATGCTAAGGTGTTTCACACTCTGTCGCTCTCCTCCTAGCATATTTTGTCACCTGATCAACTAAGTCATCAGAGTGTCTAAGATATAGAAAGACATATTCACTCTTCCAGCTACTTTCGCTATCTTTCTCACGACCGATTGTACTTACCACACTATTGTTGACGGACGCTTGATACCTTGGATTACTCCAAGGTTATCTAGAAAAACTTTAGTCTTGCAATCTGGTGCCTCTTCGCACGAACCACTGCCTAAAGGACGACCCGTACTTCCTTTTTCATTGCTAATGATCTGAACAAGGACCTTACTATTGTAGTCATGCGCCCCGTCCGATTATCATAGTGGACAATTTCCATCCCCGTCAGCTCTGATTTACTAACAAAGGACGTGTCACAATACATAGGGTAGAGCATTATGACAATTTGAGCAATAACCTCTTTTTTTTACAAGAAGTTTATTTTTTACAAGAAAATAAATTTTCTAACACTTGTACTCAACCCTAGCCCAAATTTTAATAGAACATCATATTTTACCAATTGAATACGACACCATTTTTTTTTGAATAAACTCTTTTTTAACACACTGTTCTAAGATCCTAACACCAAGCTTTTTTTCTTATTTTTTCGCAAAAAAAAAAAACGTTCATTAATAGAAATTGAAGTACAAACCATAATATCTACCGCAAAGTTAAAGGCAGAGACCTTATAAGCAACAACTACCACTATCTCGGTCACAAAACCCAGGAATTTTCCTTAACGTGAAACCTTCAACTGACGAACCGCTTTGTCCTACTATTTATTAAGTTAAGGAACATACAACACAGACAACGGAAACCATATATTAGGTTAGAAGTGTATACTAATTAGTTAGAATCATTAGGTTATGTTTCTAGATATACAAATAAACGAAACGTGTTTATTCCCATATACTTTTTATATTTAATAATTGAACGAGCCGATCTTGAACGAGTTTTTCTCCGCGCCGAGCTTGAGCGGAATGCGAGTGGCAACCCTACCCAACAAGGACAACCAACTCATTAATTATTTTAAGGGGTTCTAAAACATTTTAAAGAAGTAAGGGGATATTTAAGTGATTTAATATTTGTTTTAGTCAAACAGGTAATATGACTATAGTTCAAGGAGGGTATGCAATTACCTAAAGGGAGCTACTATATTAAACCAAAGATCCGATTCCAAAAATGGAAATTAAACTCAATGGCGGAAACGAAGGACGAAGCAGTCAAGCCCAAAGCCCGGCCCCTTATTCGTATTGGCATGTACATTATCTCTCATAGCTTCTTAGTTAGGTCAGTTTCTCTCTCACTGAATTTTAATTTTAACTAATTAGCAGAAATTATGAAAAATAATATCCTCAATAAATTACTGATTAAATCCCTCAAGTATTCCGTATTTTTCAGTATTGTTTGCTGCACAGCTGGGGTTTTAGCTCTTCTTCTCTTACCTGTTCTCGCTAAGAACACCTACATTTCCGAAAATGCCCTCATGCCTGGTTCGTATTCTTCTAATCTTTCATCGTCTATTATTTTGGGAACGATCTACTAAGTTACTGATCTAAAATATAGCAAACAGTAATCTAGTGTTAGCTCTTCTATTTTACCACTTAAGTGTGAATTCTAGTTAGGTTAAATTGCAATTTTAGTCCTCGTGTTATGTTAATTAGCAAATTATGCATAATAACAAGTGTATGTTTGTCTATTTTGCATAACATTAGGACCTACAGTGCAATTAATAGGTTATAAAGTTGAGTGTAACTCATAATATCAAATTAACGTGGTTTGTGGATGATAAAATTATTCAGGTTCTGCTAGTTCAATGCTATCTAGTGATGATGTTTCAGAAGCGAATAAATTTGTCAACAAAATATTAAGCTTAGATTCAAGTTCTATAAACACAGGCATGTACGTATTTTCTGCAATTCTTTTTCTATTTTTTTATAACAATTAAATTAATTAAAATTAAAATTAAAACCATTTCATAACATTTAATGTAGAGAAATTCCAAGGTTAATAGCACAACACATAACAGATTTAGGCGGTGAAGTAAACTATCATAAATTCAAACCTCAATCACATAAATTCCAACCTCTAAATTTCTTCACTAACCCTAAACCGGGGCCCACACAAGAGAATCTTACACACTCAGGTCTGAATACTATCGGAATTATACGCGCACCTCGAGGTGATGGAAAAGAAGCTATAGTAATAGTCACACCTTATAACACTTCAAATATTACTCAATACGAAGCTTTATCACTTGGAATTGGATACACTATTTTTAACCTACTTAGTAAAGTTACATGGTTAGCTAAAGATATAATATGGCTTGCTTCAGATTCAAAACACGGAGAATATTCCTCAGTTTCTTCATGGTTAAATACCTATCATACCCCTGAATTTAACGAAAATGAGAAGTTTCGACGAGGTGGCACTATGGCGGCTGCTTTAGTTATTAAGGTTACGGAAAACGAGGATGCGTTGAATATATATGCTGAAGCATCTAATGGTCAAATGCCAAATCTAGATTTGATTAATATTGTTAATTATATGGCTGTACATGGACATAATATACAAGGTTTAAGAGTTAAAGTTGAGAAAGTGGGGTTATTAGTTGAGTCTTGGTGGTTGAAAAAAGTGGGGTCCACGGTTGAGTTTTTTGGGAAAGTTGTTAGGAATTTGAATCCGAAATGGAATTTTGGTTTATCTGTTGGTGAATATGTTGATGGTGCTGCTACTCTTGCTAGTTCTCTCATAAATCAGGTAAATTAATTGCACTATAGGTCCTTAGATTATGCAATGATTGATCTAAAGGCTGGAACATATATTATTTTTGTTTGAGTTAATTGCGTTATATCCCCCTACATCTTTTAAGTTAATTGCATTAGAAGTGGCCCTATTTTGATTTTCGAGTTAATTGCATTGAAGTCCCTATATTAATCTTGTGAGTTTGTATATTTTTTTTGAGTTACTTGCACTATAGGTCCTTAGATTATGCAATGATTGCACTAAAGACACATATATAATTTTTGTTAAGAGATAATTGCATTATAGGCCACTACATCTTTTGAGTTAATTGCACTCGAAGTGTCCTTATTTTGATCTTTGAGTTAATTGCACTAAAGTCCCTATATAAATCTTATCAGTTCTATATATGTTTTGAGTTACTTGAGTTACTTACATGGCAGGTCCTCAAATTATGCAAAAATTGCACTATATGTCTATATGTTGTTATTTTTTGACTTATTTCACTATAGGTCCCTATATTTTTTGAGTTAATTGCACTATAGGTCCTTAGATTATGCAACGATTGCATAAGGGCACGTATATTAGTTTTGTTTGAGTTAATTGTGTTATAGGCCCCTACATCTTTTGAGTTAATTGCACTAGAAGTGTTCCTGTTTTAATCTTTGAGTTAATTGCACTAAAGTCCCTATATTAATCTTTTCAGTTCTATATTTTTTTTTGAGTTACTTGCACTACAGATTCTTAGATTATGCAAAAATTGCACTATATGTCTATATATTTTATTTTTGACTTATTTTGCTATAGGTCCCTATATTTTTTGAGTTAATTGCACTATAGGTCATTAGATTATGCAATGATTGCACTAAAGGCTGGAATTATTTTTGTTTTAAGTTAATTGCATTGTAGGCCATTACATCTTTTGAGTTAATTGCACTAAAGTCCCTATATTAATCGTTTGAGTTCTATATATTTTTTTTTTGGAGTTACTTGCACTATGGGTTCTTAGATTAAGCAAAAATTGCACTATAGGTCTATATATTGTTTTTTTGAGTTAGTTTAGTATAGGTCCCTGTATTTTTTGAGTTAATTGCACTAGGACGCCCTATATTTAACTTTTCAGTTTTATATTTTTTTTTTGAGTTACTTGCACTACAGGCTCTTAGATTATGCGAAAATTGCACTGTAGGTGTATATATTGTTTTTTTGAGTTATTTTACTATAGGCATCTATATCTTTTGAGTTAATTGCACTAGAAGTCCCTATTTTTTTTTCAGTTCTATGTATTTTATTTGAGTTACTTGCACTACAGGTTTTAGATTATGCAAAAATTGCTCTATATGTCTATATATTGTTTATTTAAGTTATTTCACTATAGGTCCCTATATTTTTTGAGTTAATTGCACTAGATTTCTGTATATTAATCTTTTGAGTTAATTGCACTATAGGTCCCTATATATTCCCAGTTAATTGCACTTGAAGTCTTATATCAGTCTTCTGAGTTCTATATATTCTTTGAGTTACTTGCACTATAGGTCCTCAAATTATGCAAAAATTGCACTATATGTCTATATATTGTTTTTTTTTTGACTTATTTCACTATAGGTTCCTATATTTTTGAGTTAATTACACATGAAGTCCCTATATTAATCTTTTGAGTTAATTGCACTATAGGTCTCTACTCTATATAATTTTTTTGGAGTGACTATAGTTATTAAGTCCTTATAATATTTTTTTTGAGTTAATTGCACTATAAGTCTCTATATTTTTTGACTTAATTGCACTAGAAGTCCCTATATTATTATTTTTTCGAGTTAATTACACTACAAGTCCCTATTAAATGATAGTTACGTTTCAGGCACTAGGAGTTCCCACGGGCCCACACGGTGCTTTTCGTGATTATCAAGTAGATTCAATTACTATGGAGATCTCAACCCACTTTTCTTCTAATTACAAATCTCGAAATAATAAATTCCTTTTAAGAAATGGCAGGTCAGTTAATATATACAAAGTCTAGGGACTAAATATGATATATAATCTTCTGACATTATTCATTTCAACAGGTTAGTCGAAGGGGTAATACGGTCAATTAATAACCTCCTCGAAAAATTTCACCAATCTTTTTTCCTTTACCTTTTAACCTCCCCAAATAAATTTGTATCAGTTGGAGTTTATATGATCGCCTTTTTATTACTCATAGCTCCTCTTCCTTTAGCTTCAGCTTCTCTTTTTTCCAAACGGGCCCCACATTTCGAATGGCTTTACTCTGCAAAAATTGTATTAATAATGCAATTATGGGGTCTCACCATTACATTAATTCCGAAATTTTTGTATCCAGGCTTATCTCCTTTCTCAAACCTTCTAGTATGGGCCGGGCTTTCCGTTCTTAGCTTCCTCATCTTACAATTTACGTTCGGGCCTGATACTAAAAAAGAATGGGCTTTAACAAAATCAGTTATGATTTCTACTCTATTTATCGGGCTTTGTATCATGTCTGTGATAAACTTTGCTACAGCTGAGATTGGAGCGTTATTACTTGTTCCGTTATGTTTAACCGTGAAGCCTTTAAGAATCACTTCCTTTATTCAAGGAGTGTTTAGTATAATATTACTTGTTCTTACATTTCCACCTATTGCGTATTTTGTCTTAAAAGGGGCTATACAAGGTTATGACAATACTAGTATTAATGAGTTTTGGGGATTTCTTGAGTCTCTTTGGATATGGAATAGTGCTACCTATATATATATATGTACCGTTCATCTTCCTTGTTGGGCTTTATGTATTTACACTTTATTACATCCTTGTTGATTTGTATCATACATGTAAGAAGTTATTGTATCAATTGGAACTTTAATTTTTTGTCATTTTACTCTTACTTTTAATAATGTGGTGCTAAAGATATGCATTGTGATGACATTACAAAGAGATCTTAAAAGTTACTCCGAATTATTATAAACCTTGTAAGCGAAATCAAGAAGGTATGAGTAACGAGGGTATCAAGTCAAATCATAAGGGACAACGAAATTCTCTTGTGAAGTTGTCAAAAGAGACTAACAATTATTGAACCAAATGAAATAAAATCAATTATTTAAGAGAACTTTAAGACATCAATCATTGAATACAATCTAATAAAAAATTTAATTGTTAAAACACAAGGTTTTGTCCAATTGAGGTAACTCAACTTGTTTTTTTCAATTTGAATAAAAGCAACAACCATCAACTATCGAAGTTCGTCATTATTTTTTACTTTGAGAGTATAACAAGAGAATAGAAAGAATAGTATTTAATCTTGTTTGGATTGAATAAAAAGAGAAAGGGGGATTTTATTAAAGGATAACATTTATCCGGTGTTTGGATTAGAAGAATAATGGGATGAAGGGATTCTTTTTATAACTAAATGACTCATATACCCCTATTAAAATATTTTATAAAGAAAGAATAAGGGTAACTTAGACATTACAACGTAATAAAATAATCCTTCCTTCCTAATCCCACCGAATTGGAGGGATTGAATATATGGGTTCGTAAGGGATTGCAAGTATCCTTTAATAAACTATCCCCTCTACTTATTTCCAAAACAAACAAGGGATGGGATTGTCATTATCCTTTAATACAATCCCCTCCCTCTCAATCCCTCCATCCAAACATACCCTGAGTTTTGAACGAATTTATGACAAGTAGGAAAAAAAAAAAGTTTTTTTAGTGACATGTTAGTTTCAAGTTTCTTTTTTTGGTCGAATGTTAGTTTCGAGTTTTAATCGTGTGGTTTTCAAATATTAAATCCTTTTATGTAAAGAATACATATACTTGTAACACATGGATTATGGCATAGATTATATCTAACACGTTGTTTTCCTACTACTAATCCTGCGTGTCCTCCACTACAATAACGTCCATTTGGTCTTGTTCAACATATATATTTAATTTCCTTCCATCTCTTCATTTTTTTTTTACATAGAAAAGCTACTTTAGACTTGAAATTATTGATTCGATTCAAACGTGTACCATTAAATTAAATGACCAAGACCCTGTCCAGTAAACTAATCCTAACTGGTTTTTCATCTCTTCATTTCCCAACCTAAGACATTGGTCTAAATTATAAGTAAAGGAAATTCTATCTAATATTTATATTATATCTATAGATTATGATAATAATTATATATTATTAAATTAAATAGTTAATTATCATAATTATTTTATTTAAATTTAATATATAAGATAAATAATATAATATGATTGGCTAAGTATTAAGTTATAATTATTTATATACAATGTACAAGAAAGAAACTTTACTCAACCACCCCACAAATAAAATTAAGAGAAAAACAAACATATATGAATGATGTGATATAAGAAAATGGGTTATAGAACTCATATCTATTAAATTAATATTATATTAATTGATTGACAAGGAATATAATCAAATTAATGATTGAATCAATACAAATGCATTCTTATGATAGTTTTTTTTTTTTTTAGACTTTTTTAGGAATATAACCTTGTTGTAATAGTTAGTTTATTTTTATTTTTAGGTATTATTTAATTTTGATATTATAAATAGATTCTATACATTTTATGTTTTTAGTCAGTATTTTCTGTAACATTCATTGATTTTGTTTAGTTACTCAGTGAATTGCTTAACATACCTTGTAAACAACTAAGTATATTTAGAGTTTTATTGAGATTTTTTAATACGTCCCGAGTGGCAGTGTCAGAGATGGTTGGTGATGGTGGTCGGAGATGAAGAGTAGTGATACTTAGTGACTTGGTGGTCCATGTCTTTTGTCACTTGTTTTTATGTAATTTTTTATTTTTAAGGGTATTTTAGTATTTGCTATGGTTTTTTCGGAAAAAAAATTAGCCATGTATTCTCTATATACCATAGAAGTATTTTTTAAAACTCTATTGATTTATTATTCATATATAAAAACCAGTTGGAGTTAGCTAGACTGGATAGAGTCTTGGTATTTTTCTAAACGGTACAGGTTTAAACTGAGTCAATGGCTCTAAAATGACTTTCTGATATATTAAAAAAGTCATTCTCGTATAAATCCTATATTTTGACAATTAACGGAAAAGTAATGATATATACCACCCAAGTATACCACCCATGACGTGGCGTGAATTGGTTGGTTAAAAATCGTTAATTTATTTATTTTGCTGATTTGATTAACGATTTACTTCCAATCAATTCACGCCACGTCACGGGTGGTAATTGGGTGGTATGAATTTGGGTGGTATATATCATTACTCTTAACGGAATTACAACATTAATATTTAAATAAATAAAAACACAAATTCAACAACTCCCTATATATCACTCCTTTTTGCTTCACCTTTATATCACCTTCTATGTGGAGGTTTTAAAAACCAATAATATCGGTTTTCTCTCCTAACTAATTAATTTCTCTCTCTTTTGTTTAATGCCACATAGGGCGACACGTAGGAGGTGAAATAAGGGTAAAACAATTAGAGGTGATATATAGCAATGCTCTATAATAAAATATAAAAAAGAAAAGGTAAGTGATGCTAAATATGCGGTAGATAATTAATGGCATCAATTGTCCAAAAGAAAAAATTAATTAATGACATCACACCAACAAATAAAAAAGACAAAGATAGGACTTAAATAGAAGAGGGAGAAGTACACACAGAAAACATAGAACACAAACAACAAAGAGCTAAAGTCAACAATGGATACAATCCTCTGCGACGAGCTTATCCAAGAAGTCTTTCGCCACCTTCCACCGAAATCTTTCTCCGCCGTGTCCTTAGTGTCCAAGAAGTGGCTCCGCCTCTTACGCTCTTCCACCACCACTTTATCACTTTCCTTCAATTCTTCTACTCACCGTCCCACTCCCCTTTCTCTCTCCACTTTCCTCTTTCACCACCCTTATCTCTCCACCCTCTCTCTCACAACAACCTCCACAGGAGATTATTCCGATCAACTTCTTCTTTCCATCACCACCACTTGCCAAAAACTTCGCCACCTCAGGTTCTTAGTTGGCCCTATCACTCTCTCTCCCTTTTCCTTACTTTCTCTCTCCACTTCATGCTCTCATCTCTCGTCTCTCTCACTTTCTCTCTCTAGAAATCTCTCCCTCTGTTGGCTGAATCATTTCATCTCCCTCAAAAACCTCTCCTTGTTCTTCACAGGCGAATCAACACAATCCCATTCCGATGAAAGTCAAACGCTTGATTCTCCTTTGAATTTAGAATCTCTTTGTTTATCTGGGATAAGAAATGGAGACTTCGAGCTTAATTGGCTATGGAGAAACTGTAACAAGCTCAAGACTTTGAAGCTAACAAGCTGTGGTGGGGTAGGAGATAACGTTTCCTTTTCAGGGTTCATCAAATCCGTAAAGGGTCTTGAAGAAGTTGAATTACGATCTTGTAGAATTATAATTGATATAGTATTATCAATTTTAGCCGAAAATTGCATTTCTTTGAATTCATTATTAATTTATGATGGTGCAAGCAAAGATAGTTTGCTTAATTTCATTAATCAAAGCAAATCGTTTATAAAAAAACTCGATTTTCGATTGCCTCTTGATCTTAACAACTCTCATTTAATAGCCATGGCTTCGAATCCAAATTTTCAAGGTTTGACAAGTTTAAGGTTGCAAAGTTCATGTCTTGTTACAGGCGAAGGATTGAAAAAGCTAGCTAAAGCTACAAGCCATGGAGATGGAATCGAAGAATTAGTGTTGATAAATTGTGATGTTGTGGAAAGAGAATCCGGGTTATTAACAAGTTTAGGACAAAGTTTGAAGAGATTAAGGAAATTGGATTTGTCGTATAATGATTTGTTAATTGATTACGAGTTTATATCGATGATTGTTTCGTGTAATCGTTTGAAGGAAGTGAAGTTAAGAGGTTGTGGAAGGTTGAGTAATGGAGTTATGGTGGCTATGGCTAAAATTTGTAAGGAATTGGAAAGTGTTGATGTTATGGATTGTTGTAAGATTACAGTTGAAGGAGTTGAGTTGTTTTTAGTTAATTCTGGTAAGTTGAAGTGTTTGAAGGTTGAAGAAAGTAAGCTTTCGAGTGTTACGAGGAAATGTGTGTCGAGTAAATTCATTGAGGTTGTTACTTGATTGATTGTGGGTCCGTTTGGATAATTCGAAAGCCCGAAAGTTATTTGTTTGGATTACAAAGGCAAGGCCCAAGATTAGTTTGGATTATAGGAAGACAATGGTTTGTTTAGTTTATCTGAAAGCCCATAGTTAATTTGTGTAATTTGAAAGACCAATAAAATGTGTAAATTTGTATAATTGAAAGCCCAAAAAAAGGTGAAATTCATCCTTTCATTATGAGAAAGGTGTGTTTAATTATATGCAAATAAAACAGGCAAAACCCTCAACCTAATTAGATGTTATTTATGTTGTAATAGAAAGATTTATGACCAATACATTATGAAGAATGTTGCGCATTGCTAAATAAGTTTCCGAATTTCGTTCTCAAGCATGTTTTTCGTGAAGCAAACATTTGTGCTGATAAGCTAGCAAAGGAAGGCGCTAGAATGTCTAGTCAACCGATTACATTTAAAGATCCACCTGAATATCTTTGGAAATTGATTACGAGAGACAGAAGTGGTTACGCAACCGTTAGAGTAGTCCTAGTTTAGTCAATAGGAACTATTGTTATGAATGTAATCCATTGTTTTATCGGTTAATTTAGCCTCTTAATGTATGCAAAAAAAAATATTTATGTCCACTGCGCAAGTTAGATAACAATGGTATTTAGGTGAGCCATCATCTCTCTACTTTTTTAGCTACAATTGTGGTCAACCACCCGCTTCCTCTCAAATATTAACCTCCGAATACAGTTTTGCTCTAACAGCTTCTAAATTTTCAGGATTCCTATTTATATTTATTTCAAGAATACAGTTTTGCTCTAACAGCTTCTAAATTTTCAGGATTCCTATTTAAATTTATTTCAAGAAGTTTTCTATTTCAACTAATTTAGTTATGTTTTAATATTTTATTTAATTATTTTATTTACATGTTTAATTTTTAATTCAATACAAAAATATTTGTAACTAATATTCAAATTATAATATTATTGATTATTATTTTTATTTTTATTTTACACACAAAAATAAATTTTTGAGTGATTATAATTTTTTGATAATTAAATATATTATTTTATTATTATCTTCATTAACTAAACCAAAATACATAATCTTTAGAAAAACAAAATATATTTAAACTTATTCAGATAATGTTATTTTTTTATTAAAAAAATTAAGCTAAAATTAATCACATATAGATATTTATATTTAGTAAAAGAAAGAAGGAAATGTATTATTAACGAAAAGAAAAATATAATGGAAGTCTTGGAAATTTATAGCAAAACAATTGTGATAAATAAAAAACTAATTAGAAGTATTACATGGGAGCATAGTTTTTAGTTATATCTATTGATAAAATGCTATAAATAAGGATCTCTACAATTGGGATACTTAACCAAAGCATTTGGATCTGAGTCCCCCTGATTCATTGTAATCAGCAAAGGGTGAAAGCCTTATTCTAGCTCTATTAGGCTAAGTTCAACAGCTTCCCAATTTATTTATCAAAATTGAGAGTCAAACACATGTTCTCTATCAAATATTAACCTTGTAAAACAACTCTACTCCAACAACTTCCCAATTATAACCTCCCAATTTCAAAAAAAACTATATTTTAATTTTATCATAACAATTTATTTTAATTAATTTTTTTTAAAATCCTTACATAATTATTTATTTATTATTTTATTTTCAAATTTATTACAAAAAATATTTGAAACAAAAAATATATAATGTTGATATATTTTAAAATATTTAAATCATAATTTTAAAATAATAAAAAATACTAAAATATTAATATCTAATATTTTTTATATAAAATACAAAATTAAGAATATATTTAAAATCAAGAAAAAACAAAATATATTTAGGTCTATACAAAATTAATATTAATTTCGTATAAAAAATAAAAAAATCATATAATCATACAAAAATAATTATTTTAAAAAATAAACATAGATTAAAAAACAAAAACAAAGTTTATATAAAGAATAAAAAAATTAAAAAAAGACAATAGGGAGTAACTCAAGTTAGCTACATGTGTTGATCTACAATTGGGATCCCTACAATTAAGAAGCTATTGGAGATAGAAAAGAAGGTAGTCAACCCCCAATTGTAGTAAAAAGCTACAATAAGGAGCCTATTGGAGTTAGCCTTAGCTCCAATTTCATTGACCACACTTTCAACTACTACGCATGCAAATCTACAACAGTTTTCCAGATAGCCTCCATATTGGAGGTTTTAAAATTTGCTTCCAATTCATAGCTTTCGAAGATATCTTATTGAGAATTTCAAAACAAGTAGGAAGGAGACAAGGTGGAGAGGGGGATTTGAAGAGATGAGCAAGGCGGGGGTGTTGAGATTTGGTGTTTTTTAAATTTTGGTTTCAATAGGGAAGATGAAGGGAAGGGAGTGGTTTTTAAAAAAAAACAATAAATAGAAAAGGTGTAAGATAAGAATTAAGGGGTGTTTAAAAATATTTGAGGGTTAATTTTAATTTTTCCAAACTTATAGGTTAAAATAATGATTTAAATTACTTAATAATTTTAAAACGAGTTAACAAATTTTTGAGACGAATCCGTTAGTAGGGGGTAAACTGGTACCATATTTTTGTACATAGGATAAAAAAGCATGTTATATAAAGTATGGGACAATTTGTCAATCGGCAAATAATGTTCTCCCTCATAATGATATAATGAAAAAACATAGACCTTTTTTTTTCAACGAAAAAAAACTTAGACTAAGATTTATACTTTTAGGTTTTTTCAATTTTAACCTTACTGTTCTGTAAAGGGTCCACATTGGTTCAATCCAACCACCATGAAAAGCCCGACCCGTAGTCACTAGGTTTCTTTGTCCTAGCCGAACTGATCGAGAATTTAGACGGGAAACAAAAAAATGAATAATCTTACAAATTAAAAGAAACCTATACATAAAGTTAAATGGAAGTTTAGGTACTCACATATAAATTAGAGTTAATTGCAACATACCTATGTAGTACAACATAATTACACAAAAGGTCACAAAGTTTCATTTGTTAGATAAAGTGCCATATATATTCATGTATTTTATAAACAACAAATAAATTCTTGTAAGTTTGAAAAAAAATAAAAACTTTCCGAAAGTAACTGCGAGAGTAATTTGTTGTGGTATAATCTTTCAAAACGATAGGTTCAACCTACAACTATAACCTTTCGCTAAGGTCATTATTGAGAATGGCAGTGAAGCAAACCTCCTTGCAATTGCTAACCAAGACCCCTTAATAATTTGTTTTTATAACTGCAATTAAAAATTGAGTATCAAAGGATGGAAAAGAAAGGGATATAAATTATAGTATCATGAGAACATTGAGTAGATAGAGACTGAAACTACTGTTTAAAAAATAGCATGTAAATAAGGATCGGTTATGTTAAACTCATGATAAGTAGATGTGATCTCTAATTAAGCTTGTTTCCCTCTCTTATCTTCACTTGTTCCATATGTATTAAGCTGCACTAGGCTTCCAGTATAATTAATTGAATCGCCAGGGGACTTAGGTTCTTGCCCATCCTGCACTTGTTTCACCTAAGACCCACAATTATTCATTACCCATTTCTCCATAGAAGCATTCCTCGCCTTTAATAAAACCAAATGATCACCTCCACTACACAGTTCTGCCCACAACACACAGAAGGAATCAGTTGTCTTTGGGGGTGGTAGCTTCTAGAATTCCTCAGTTGCAAGATTAAATACAATCATCGAAACAATAGATTTGTTGAAGGAAACCAATGGAGAGCGCCTTTAGCAAAACATCCATAACAGACAATAATATGATCGTTTATATTTAAAAATCCTTCCCACCCTTCATCCATTCATTAAATTTTAGACTACATATAAAATATTCATTAGAGAATTCGTAACTTACTAACCGAACCACTTTGTAGTCATCAGTGATTTCATCGTATTCAAAGCCATAAATGCAACTAATATATCTATGTATATGATCATATAGAGAGAGGTAATCGAAGGTGCTCTCGAGTGAAAGGGTTCCACAAAACATTTCTCTTCTCCTTTTCCTAAAATATACTAGACATACAACGCCATTGCAAGACCCTGCCAACTCAGTTTTTTCTCCAGCCCTAAGTTCAATTATACTCGAGTACTTGATTTCTTCAATGTTTATTGTGTTGGAAATATCATATACCTTGTACACTCCTTCCTCAATCCTTCCACTGACACGCTTCCAATTTGATATATGTAGTTTGGAAGTTTTTTATCTCTTTCAATAAATTTAGGATTGTTAATCCAAAGAAGTCATGATGTCGATACACACTTGAATCGAAGAAGGGACTTTATGGTTAACCTTTAGAGTATGTATTCAACTAGATATTCTGGAAATAAAAAATTTAGATATAGATCACGATTCTCAGTTTGGCTCGATAGATGTATGTTGCTGCAAATGGGTGTTTACTAAGAAGATTCAAAATATATAGTATAAGAGTCCGAACATGATTTTCCTACCCCTAAAGGGAAAGGTACTTCCTTTTTGGGCCGGTTGTAGGCGAGGAGGGATTCGAACCTCGACAACTTGCTTCGTAGCACGTGCTCTAATCCTCTGAGCTACAGGCCCCACCCCATCTCATCTGGATCTCTTCCTGGAGTACCCCCCAAAAAAGGAACATTTTCTTTCTCTATCCATTTTGGGTTAAGAAGATGTGAAAGTGTGTTTATCTCTACTTTATATCTACAAGAATGGTGCGTTCTGAGGTGTGAAGTGGGAGAGAATTTCCTTTTTCTGCCCCCATGTGGACACACCGGGTGACATGGGGACGTAAAAAAGGGTATCCTATCAACTTGTTCTGACCTAGGATAATAAGCTTATGAGCTTGGTTGGTCTTACTTCACCGTCGAGAAACAAAAGAAGACTTTCATCTCCAAGTTTAACTCACACGTAGCTCTCATCGTTTTGGGTGTCAGGTAGTGTCAAACCAAAAAAAACCTAACAAACCTTAGCTCTCCTTGAAAAGGAGGTGACCTAGACGCACCTTCTAGTTGCTTAATCTGACATTCCAGGCAAACCATGGGTCCCACATAATACACGACCATTAAGGCTATTTGTCTATAAATTTTAACATAATGAAATTGACGAAAAAATTGAACCAATAGAAAAGGGATTACCAGAATTTTTCTTGTTATTGCTATAACTGGTCTGATAAAGTATTTGTAAAAACTTAAAGGTTTTGGTTAGGAGAAAATCAAACGCATGGCTCTTCCCTGGAGGAGTTAGGGTTTTGGTTTCTAGAGAGAGTTGAGACTTTGAGGTGCGCATGGAGTTAAAATTATTTCTTTAGGTTTTAATTGATTTTTTTGCTTAAAACGACAACGTTTTGTAATTTACGGTGTAATATTTTAGTTAGCCAGGCCACTGCTGTCTTATTTTGTTTGATGGCCTAGTGGGTTGAATAGTATTAACTTATATTGGGCTAGTGTAGTTGCGTTAGGTTGAGAATAGTTTTTATGGGGCTTCTTTTATTACCCATATATGTTGTAATGTGACTTGTTGGATTTAAATGATATTGCTTACCAAAAGCTAAAAAGTAAATAGGTTTAATGTAAAATTCATTTTAAAAAATATTGATTTATTTTTACGTATATATTATGGGTTTAATCGCAAATAATTGATTTTTTACCTTAAGACTGGATTCTCCAAGAATATATTTTTGTTGATGGTGCAACAGTATTGATAGTGGTGAGAAAGAATCTTTGTGCGACGAAGACGACAATATTCAGGGTTGAAGAGCAGTTGGATGAGGTATGCGTGGGGTGTGTTAAAGTGATGCGTGTTTTTGTTCGAAAGTATACTTCTATATATAGAAATGATAGATCAAAATACAACGCAGCCCAATCCTAAGGGTTCATTTTCAATGAGAATACTTGATAGCTGGGCAAAAAATACGAGAATTCCAGTTACTGAAATAATATTCTTAAAAACTCATGTTTGGAAACCCAATCAGCAGCCACGTTTCTACCCCTTGACATAGGGAAGAAGATCGGTTTGGTTTTCTCAACAACACCATAAATATTACATACTAAATTTAGAATACTATTGCCAAAGTATCATGGTTAGGGATGGCAGCGGTTCGGTTTTTTGCAAAAATATCAAAAACCATAACCATAACCGTTTATATTATTAAAAACCATAACCTAACGGTTTTAACCATCGGTTACACTTTCCAAAACCATAACCGTATTATACGGTTTCGGTTTTTTAAACGGTTTTGCGGTTTTTAACCATAATCAAATGATAATTCAATAAATATATTATTTTTCATAAAATAAAACTATACATATAAGAAAAGTATTCAAGGTATATAAAATATTGTTTTGGTCTTTGATTGAATTGCATATTTACTATTTAGTTGGTAAAATTTAGTATTTGGATTTTGATTTTAGAAGTGCAAGATATCTAATATAAACTAGATTATTATAAAATTTGATAATATATATGATAATAAACGGTTTTCGGTTATTCGGTTTTATTTTTATCTAAAACCATAACCTAACGGTTTTAACCATCGGTTACACTTTTCAAAACCATAACCTAATGGTTTTAACCACGGTTATATAATTCGGTTTTTAATCGGTTCGGTTATCATCGGTTTCGGTTTTTAACATTAACCATTGCCATCCCTAATCATGGTTACTATGTAAAGGTTGCATGATGGTTTTTGCGTCATTCTCTACAATAACCTTCCCCTAGGGGTTGTCTTTGGACAATTTTGTGTCTTCAAAATGCCTATCACTTCTGCCTCAAGCGCCGACTCTATGCTAACTTTACTACTTTTTTCCAACAAGAAAGTACCATTAGAGTTTCTAACAATGGATGCAACTACAGCTCCCTTATCAGATAAGACTCCATCACATTTATTTTTTATGAAGTTGGGGGATGGTTCTTGTTATTAATCTCTTAGTAAGTTTCATCTTTTTTTTATTAACTCATTATCATTCTTTTCTTTTTTTATTATTATTATAAATATTTTTGTTTGTTTCTTCAGTAATATTCAAATGTTATTATAAAGATCCATGAAATTTTTATCGTATGGGTTTGTAGTCTTATAGTTTTCTTTCCAAGTTTTGATACGCGTGCATATATATTTTTTTAATACAGAATTAGTGGTGATATTGACCTAGATAATTAGAAGATTATATATATATAACCCATTTTTTAATTGAAAACATATTTAAAGGCCAAAAATTCAACCATTCCAACGTTCAACCGATTCCACTAGGATTGGTGTCTTGGGTTAGAAATCTCGCTAATTGAGAAAAGGGAAACGTCACCAACATACTAAACAAAATATTGTATAACTTTAATTTTGTTACTCAATCAACAACATTGTTATTTTTTCTCCGGACAAGCGAAAAAAATACTACACATATTTTTCAAATAATTAGTCTCGATTAAACTATTACATAATCTTTTATCGATCTTTTCAACTTGGGTCATTGACGACTTGTACAATGCTAGTACAATCATTCTCAACGGTAACAAATGCTCTCGGATAATGCTCTGCTAATTTGCATGCAAAACTCACTACAAGGTTCTTCAATTCAATCGGGGATCATGCGTTATATTACATAACCTACCATCAACCAAAATTTAACCTGCATTCCTGACAATGCAATCCGTCATTGCTAAATTGTCTGTCTGCATCACAATTAATTTATAACAATTACAGAAAGGCATGTATACATGAAGGGTGGAGTATTATCTTGGCATTTTTCCCATCTAGCAATCAGGCCAATTCATTGTTGTTGATAAACTAGGGGACCTAATGTAATCGTCGTAGAAATAAGGACATAAGGTTGTTGAGGATGCGTCTTAAAAAGAACTTCATTACCCACCGTAAAAGTTAGTTCCATTAAGTCTCATCTCTATAATGACTTTTTCCTCAGAACTTGTAGCCATGACTTTAGAGAACTCATAATAAATGTGAAAAGTATTATAAACTGTAATAAATGGGTCGTGTCAAGTATTTATAAAGATATAATTAATTCTGCCAGTCCAGATATTCCAAACCAAATAGGCATCAAAACGGAGGGTCTCATCTCATTTTTTCGCTCTGTGAATCGCTTTCACATAATCGTTGAGGAGAAGGATCCACTCGTCGAAACAAGTGGTAGAGACATTAAGAGTAATATGGTTAAAAGGACTAGCCATCCAAGCTACTACAACGTGGTTGCAATGGAAGATTACGTGCTCAATAAACTCATTTTTCTTTATTCCACACCTCAAACGTCGCTAGTGCTTTATTTGCCGCTTTCCAAAGAAAAAGTCTAATCTTAGGGGATCTTGAGTTCCCAAATTATATTCCAAAATTTTTTAGGGACAATTTTTAATTGGTCGCCTTCTTTAATAACCTCATTTCTCTTTTCCTTTTCTTTCTTTATTATAAGGATCTGATAACTTCTTTGACCTAAACCTGTCCTGATGAGGTCAAAGTCCAACAAGGATTGTCGGTACCATCAAAGGAAGGTATGTGAATAAGTGTTATCCTAGAGGCTTAAGAGGGGGTAATAATCGAGCGAATCAGATTTGTGTCCACCCCATCTCATTTGTATTAATTAACTCATAAACAAATCTTAGGCCATTATTGGCATTATTAACAAGTATACTTTCATTTATGAGCCATTGGTCCTCCCATGTACGGATGCATCTACTGTTACCCATAAACCATTTAATGTTATTTCAAAAAATATCTCATTAAGAAGGCTCTTCTACCTCAAGAATCTTTATTACCAACACCTTTTTCAAGTAAAGAAGAGTGGTGGAGATACTTTCCCCTTAACACTCGGAAGAGGATAGAATCTTCTAGAAGTAAAAACATCCAAGCATGAGATGCAATGAGGGAGATATTTATGAGAGTGAAGTCTTAAGTCCAAGGCCTCCGTCTATCTTGGGTGTAGGGAGTAAATTCCACTTTGCCTAGTGGACCTTAGCTTTGTCCTTATTGTCTTAGTTGGCAATCAAAGAAGCCAAATAATAGGACACTTGCTTTGGGATAAGGAAAACAGAAAGAAAGTGGTTGGGAATCGAATCGATGACAACTTTCACTAGGACCTCCTTCACACTCTAGGAACGGAAGAAGTTATGCCAAGATGTCATTTTCTTTCTCACCCTATCGATCAACCAGTCTAAGGATTTCACTTTCGATCTTGCCTAGTCAGAAGGGAGACTTAAGTATTTTCCTAGGTAGACAAGATTTTTCATGTCCAAAAGATTAGAGAGAGTGTTCCAACAAGTTGGTGTGTTTCTACTAAAAATAATGGCGCTCTTATTGAGATTTACAATCTAGCCTGAAACATCTGTATTGATGGAGGACGTTCCTAAATACCGAAAGATTATTTTCATTTGCTTCAAGGAATAGAAGCCTATCATCTGTGAAATGGTTGAGAGTCATTATTGTAGAATTCCTAGCAACCTGGGACCCCTTAAGTAGATCACATCTTTCCTTCTCTACGATAATAGTAGAAAGCGTGCGACTTACTAAGCATAAAAGATAAGGAGATAACAGATCACTTTGGTGAAGGTTTTTGTTAGAGTTAATTATTAAAAAAATCTAAAAGCATGTTCTTTTATTTTTAACAAATTTAAATTGTAAAAAATTGATAAGTTATTTATATATTTTTTAATGAATTGTAATGAATTATATATTTTTAATGGATTATGTGTTCATCAATCAATTATGTATATAGCTTTTATTAGACTAACACTAACATCCAATTTTAAGTTGATCTAGTTTTAAATTAATGAAAATAATTAGTAGTCATCTAATAAATAACCGTTCAAAAATATTCGGGTCGATTAACACCTTAATTTTTGTTTTATTTTTAAGTGATTATACCGTTAAAGTTGAAAATAGTGAAAAATTTATAATGTTTAATTTTTTTTTTTTGGACGAGTGAAAAATTTATAATGTTAATATTTTGGGAAATTCTTAGGTAAACTATGACCATTTGTGGGGTCATAGTTTTAGTATTTAAATAATACTTTTTATCCTTGATAGGAAAGAGGAAAGAGAATCGCTTTATGCTTCTTCTATTTTCTTTTTTCTTTTTTGTTCGAAAATCTTCTTTTCTTCTATTTTATTTCATGACTTGTTTTATTTTATTTTTTTGGTTGGAGACTTATTTTATTTGATAATAATAAAAATTATATAACCAAATGTAAATTTATTCTATTTATTGATTTATAAAGAACTGATAAAAAAATGTAGGTAAGATTTAACAAAAATATAAATTAATTTTACATATTAAAAAGATAAAGAAAGATTCATTTTGAAATCTTAACATCTTTTTATTAAAGATAGATTAATAAATAAAAAGATATTATTTTCTCGAATTGAATATTGTTTTGAAATTTATTATTATTTAAAATTAATAAAAATAAAGTGTTTTTTCATAAAAATAGAGAATGACGAACATTGATGGGCGGAGAAAATAATAGTTTTTTTACAATCTGATAGGCAATAGTCAATTCAATTTTTTAAAATAAAAAATATTTAGATATTAATACGAATATTTATACATTCTTTCTTTTTTTTGAAAAAAATAACTTTATTTATTAATTTTAAATAAAAATAAATTTCAAACAATATTCGATCCGAGAAAATGATATCCTTTTATTTTATCAACCTATTTTTAATAAAAAATAATATTAAGACTTCAAAATAAATTCTTTTTATTTTTTAACATGTAAAACCTACAATTTTTTTATCAGTTATTTTTAAATCAATAAATAGAATGAATTAATTTTGGTTATATATATATATATATATATATATATATATATATATATATATATATATTATTATTATTATTAAACAAAGTAATTCTCCAACCAAAAAAGAAAAAACAAAGCAAATCATGAAATAAAAAAAGAAGAAGCTTTTCGAAACAAAAAAAAGATATGGAAGAAGAATAAAGCTAAGAGTCTCTCTCCTTTGGAGTTTTTTGTAATAGTATACCATTTTTGGAAACAATTTATACAAATATACTAAAGTTAAAAATATTTACATAACTATACCATTTCGGCAACTCAGTTGCCGAAATGAGAAATGAATGAGTTTTTTATTAACTTGCCTTTCTCCTCCACATTTACACTTCTTAACAAATTATATTCTTTAATATTTTTTAAATTCATTTGTTTATATATATATTTAATTATTATTTTACTTATATTAAATGATGGATTAATGTTATAATTTCATATTATTGTATAACTTAAATTAATTAATTATATTAATTAGAATTTAGATTTTTGTTTAGATAATTTATATAATTATTAAGAAAAAGGTTATATAAAAATAATCAATCGTTAATATTATGTAATTGTTAAAATAAAATACTTTTACTTATTTAGTTTTGGATTTATATTTTAACGTTGATAAATTAGATTAATTATAATATATTAGTGATAGTGGTGGTCTGACGATTGCGCTGATGGTTGTAGTCGGAGTTAGTTGTGATCCACGATGGTCGGTGGAGATGTTCGTCGAAAATCAGTGGTGGTGGCCGTGGCAATGAATTCCTTGGTGTGGCAGAGCACGGTGAATCCCTTAGCGTTGAACCACTATCTTCGACAATCGTGACACCGACCCACCACCGGTCATCGCCAAGGGATTCACCGCGCTCTGCCACCACCAAGAAACCACCGATTTTCAACGAACAGCTCCACCGACCATCGTGGATTACAACCAACTCGACTACAACCATCAGCGCAGCCGCCAGACCACCACTATCACTAATATATTATAATTAATCTAATTTATCAACGCTAATATATAAATCCAAAACCAAATAAGTAAAAGTATTTTATTTTAACAATTACATAATATTAACGATCGATTATTTTTATTTAACTTTTTTCTTAATAATTATATATATTATCTAAACAAAAATCAAAAATCTAAATTAGTATATTTAATTTATTTAGTTTATACAATAATCTGAAATTATAACATTAATCTATCATTTAATATAAGTAAAATATTAATTAAATATCTATATAAACAAATGAATTTAAAAAGAATTAAAGAATATGATTTGTTAAGAAGTGTAAATGTAGAGGAGAAAGGGCACGTTAATAAAAAATTCATCCATTTCTCATTTCGGCACTTGAGTTGCCGAAATGGTATAGTTGTGTAAATAACTTTAACTTTGGTATATTTGTATAAATTGTTCTGAAAAATGGTAGTATACTATTATAAAAAACTCCTCTCCTTTACCGTGTATACAATGTATTATTTAAGGATTAAAACTATGACCCCACAAGGGGTCATAGTTTACCCAAGAATTTCCCATTTAATATTTCCCAAATAAGAATTGTCTACATAGGATTCCTTCAACCGTCCATGTGCACATGTCTAATCTTCTCTTCCTTCTGTGCATGCTCTTTCTTCTATGCATAGATTCCATTCCGTATTTTTTCTACAATTATTTCAACGGCAATTGAAAAAATTAAGAGACCTTAAAGTCGTACGGTGAAAAATCCTCCGGATCTTGTCCAAAAAAAAAAAAAAAAATCCTCCGGACCCACAATTTATCCTTTAATAATAATATAGGGGAGAACAAAACAACCCCTAGAAATAATAATTTAAAGAAAAATAAAAAATCCATCATCTAATTATTATAAAATAAATTATGATTAACATGTATTGTAAAATTTTTAATGGTGATTTTGTAACATGAAGAAGTTGAAAATTTTAAGTAGAATCACCTTTGAGACAATAACGACGAGCATTTTGAAAATGTCAAAATTGATTAAGGATTACCTCTTGGAAAGCGTAATTATTGAGAATGATGCAGTAAAATCATGCATCATTTCTTAATAAATCAGACTATTAAGTGTCATTTAATTAAAAATATTGTTTGTAATATTTATGGTTTGAATTAATTGTCTAACCCTAGATCTGCTACTATTTCTAGAAGCAAAAATGAAGCAACTGACTAGATTATCATACAAAAGCTCTTCAACACTTTATTTGACAACTGTAATTGCTACATTTTGACCCAGTTAGCTAACATTTTATTAAGTGATAATGAGCCTAGAGGGGTATGTTGATTCGTAATATTCTAAACTATTTCTATCTAATATATTAAAATGCTTTCAAACACAAAAAATATCCGTCAAGACTTTAAGTATAAACATAGAAATTTTTATTAGAGCAATAATATTTAAATAAAAAAGACAATAGATAATTAAAAACGATTTAATTGGACTTCGCCGAAGATCTCATTTTACTTGATATAGGTGATCCTAAGTCGGTAAAAATCTGTATGGACTCTTTAGACTGGTTTACTAATTGTTCTGGCCTCTGGTTAAATGTATTAAAGTTGAATATATACTATGTGGGGATAAAAATGATAAACTTGCAGAGGTATTGGATATTACACAACTCGAGAAAAAAACGTCTTTTCGATACCTAGGTGTGCCACTTAAAGTATCGATGTTGTTCTCTTTAGATTACAAGCCTGTTATTGATAAAATTGAGAGTTATGTTTATTCTTGTAATGCACATTCGCTTTCTTGTTCGGGTCGAGTGAGCTAAATACAACAATAATTCAAGGGGTGGTATGTCTTTGGGTAATCATATTTTCGGTTTCGGTTTGTGTAAGAGACCAGATTGTGATCTAAGAATTTTTATTAGGATGGTAAATCTTCTCAAATTCGATTGGAAACAATTTACTCCCCAAAAGATGAAGGATTACTTGGTCTTAAGGATCTAAGTGTTTGGAATAAATCATTACTCATGAAAAACGTTATGGAAAATAGCGGATAAGAAAGTTTCACTATGGAATAAATGGGTACATGGAGAATATTTTTAAGAAATCAAATTGTGTGGATATGGAATGTAACTCAAACAGATACACCTTTCTTGAAATAAGTTTAGAAATTGAAAGATGAGATTGAGGTTTCACTTGAAGAAGTGGAAAGAAAGAAAGTATTATCAAGATAGTTTTCCTCCACTAACAATTTTTTTATCGCCAACTATCCTTCTAGTGTCTAGTGGTGAGCATTTTACTTGATAGGTATATCTTATAATATTATCCGCTAACGATCTTTTTTAAAGTCTTAGACAAATATTGTATGGGATTCATGTGTTACTCTAATTATTGTTTGAAAGACCTTGTATAAGAGCTTAAGAACTAAATTCTAATGATATGTATGGAATTAGAGTCATTTTATAGTTTATGTGGAATTATTTTTTAGACGTGCAAATCTATGTGAGAAAAGGTTGAGTATCGATAAAAAAATAAATACTATTTTGAATGCATTAAAGTGGTTATAGAAATTAAAGAATTAAAAAAATTAGAGAAAAAATTAGTGACATATTGATTTTGTCGTTACAGTTTATTAGTATATGGAGAGTTTTAAATAATCTTAGAAAAAGACACTCAAACAAATCAAAATGTGGACGTTTCATCTTCTTTTTACATTGCACTTTTATCATTTATAGTTGTATATTCAAATTTTGTATAATGTAAGAGTTTAATAAATGATGCTTTAACCTTTAAAATTTTAGTAAAACGTATCTTGTAGTAAAATCTTGTAAAGTATACCATTTATTTTCACTATAATACACCATTTTATCCAACCAAAACAAAAATACAATAAAATTAAATAAACTCTCAACAAATATCAAGAAACAAACACAAAATAACAAGCTACTCATAACATTAATCTAACCACGAAAACAATTTAAGAGCATATTTGAGATGGATACAAGACCTCTCCAAGCACTTGTGAGATAGATATGAAATCTTCACAATCACACACAATAGATACAAGGCTCACACACATGAGATAAGTACGAGATCTTAACATACACACCAGATAAAAACAAGCCTACAATACACTTTCAGATACACGAGAAAATAAACTAAAGAAATACACTAATCATTTCATTGATAAAACTAAGATGTATATTACATTAATTTAACTCATTTATCAAATCTCAAACCTCTAAAACTAATACGAATCAACTATACTAATTAAAAATCATAACATTAAAACTCAAACTTAAATCTCTAATGGTTCACCTTGATTCGCCCTTTCAGTATGGCGAATAAAAACAGTTTCAAGATCTGGTGGGCAGAAGAACTCCCGTACACCGTTGTAATGACACGTGGCTGAAGAGCGAGTAGACCTCCGCTTCCGTGGCGGCGGTGGGCATGGTAGCTTCGCCGGTATCCTAGAACTCCTGTCTGTCGGCGTTGTTGGACATTCCTCGGTGGTTTCACCTTCTCGAGGTTTGGTTGAAATAGCTTTCAATGGTGCTCTAATGGCGATTCCAGCAACTACCCATTTCTTCAATTCTGTTTCTTTACTACCTTCTACTTGTTGCTTTTTCGAAAAAACCATTTTTGAGTGATTTTTAAGGATTAATCCTCAAAAAAAAGTCTTTTTATCGATAATATTCTTTGTGGTTTGAAGAAAGGTGGCAAAATAGAGAGAAGAAGAAGGTGTTCAAAAAGCTAGACTTGTAAGATATGTATGTATGTATTCTTAATTTCTTATTGTGTAAGGAATTATATTTAGAGAGAAAGTGAATTGCCCGGGAAGTTTCGGGCAGGGAGGGATGAAAAATTAGAATTTTGGCGCCATATTTTGGTTGTTTTGGTAAGCAACGGCTTGTTCCCGCCTAGATGTTTTGTTTCCCATTTTATCCCCTCTTGTGCTAAATAATAAAAAGTTTATATTATTTTCATTATAAAATATCTCACCGACTTACTAAAATAGAGTTTCTAGAATTTCGTATTTATGATTCCTGAGAGTAAGGTGAGGTAAAAATAAAGTAAGTGATTGTTAAAAATAAAAAAATATATTACGATTAGCGTATTTTTATCTTGTTGATAAGCTTTTTTTTTAGAAATGAATTTTTATGCTATTTATTTTTTATTTTTTTGACATTGTTAATTTTTTTTAATGTATTTTTGTTAAAGTCAAGTTAGCGCCACGGCGCACAATCGTCATTTATTTATCTTTTTTATACTTTTTTCACAGTCATACGTAAAACGTTTATAAAAAAAAAAAACTAAGACAAACAGTGTTAATTGAGTATTGGCTAACCCTTTAGTAACATAAAATAGAATTTGACAAAAAAAAAGAGCTAGCGGTGTCGCGAAATTAAAAGATTAAGAGTTTAAAGTTTTACTTAAAAAACTAGAGGACGTCTGATGGTCCTTTGTGTGTTCTAAAAATAATGCAATAAATAATCGAACCACAACCGCAAGTGTACGGTTGTCCCAAGTAGTATTTCTGATAAATCAGATTCGTTCCAAGGACGGAATGGTTGATCACAATGTCTAGCAAATAGTGATTGATGCACTTATGAAAATAAAAGACAATAATATGTTTGTTTGGTTTTTGTTATAAGACTAATGAATGAAAGACAAATATTAAGTTGCAAGTAAAAGCTAAGACGCAAATAAAATGATTTAAAACGCAATATGAGAAATAGCACTTGAGAACGCAAGGATCCTCCCTATCCTATTTCTTAACTTATGTTGTTTAAGAGCTAAATTAGTCAATTACAATGGTCGGGATTCTAATATCCTTATACCCCCGTCAGGGTGGACTATAAGGCGATCCTAAAGTGTCACTAGTCCCGTCAGGGTAAATATGATCCACCGTTGGATGATTAAGTGTTATTACCTCATTGGCCCTAGGATTAGCTAAGCTCGTCAGAATCATTAACTTCTATCCTAGATTGAATAAATGGTTCCGTATTTAAACCCTCCGTCAGGATGATCCAATTGCCACTAATTGGAATAGCCTAAATACTATTACCTGTTCCTAGTTCATGACGCTAAAAACAGTAAATATTCATGATTTATCGAAAAGAGTAAAAGCCCTAATTTAGTTTAATTTAATAATAACCCAAATTCAACATTCGTTAATTAATAGGAATTGGGATTCACCAATTGTTTGTTCTCAAGCACTAAATAAAACTTAGCTCATATTAAAATGAAATACGAAATTAAAATTAAAGGAATTCATTTTGTTTACAGAATTAAAAAGATAAAAGAACCTAATTTCCGGAATCGGAATGACTACGAACGGAGATATAGACCCTCTCCAGCTCTTGTAGCTTCTTCTCCTTCCTTCAGTTGCTTCTCTCTGGTGTTTTTTAATCTTGCAGAATGTGAATTGTATTGACACTCTCTTCTAAGGATGAGATGAATTGAAGAACAAATTGAGAGGTGAGAAATACTGAGGTCAAAAACTCCTTTTATAAGGTTAAAAACGGATTAGGGCTTGGACCTAATAATAAAACACTAATTAAATGTCCAAGCCCATATTCTAAGCCCAAAATCCCGTAACTGCTGATACACCTTCACTAAAACGGCTTTTCCCGATGCGTTACAACTCCGATTGACCTCATTCCAGTTGCTAAATTTCCGTAACTCGATAAGGAACATAATATCTTCAAGGGTCAGCGGCTAAATCATCTCTTAAGCACCTCGAAATCAGCAATCTATGGCCTGGAAAATAGATTTTCAGCTCTAAAAATAATATCTTCGGGATTTATCTTTAAGTCTTGACTCCATATCATGATCTTTGACTTTCTCCTCGGATTCCTCTTCTAGCTAACATCTAAAACCTGTAAACTTTACACTAAAAATACCAATATTACGCGCAAAAGTTTAATAAATCAAAATTACTAGAAATAAAATGGAAATTCCGGATTATTGCATATTAGCACCAAAAGTCTATCTAAATAATCAAATAAACACCAAAAATGATGTCTCCTAAGGGTCGGAAATACGAACAATTAAGGAGACATCAACGTCGACAGCCTACAGGGCAAAGATAAAGGATTGTGCGTGGTAAGGATCAGTACGGTTAGCTTCATTTTGATCTTTGGCCAAAACCGAAAACCAAAGCAACTGGTTATGTCTTTTATAATTCAAAAACCAAACGGGACAGTTCGCATTTGGTTCCACGTTCGGGTCTTGCTTTTGAATTGGTTCGTTTAGATTAAGTTTTTGGTTTGCTTCAAATTCAGATGCTTGGTCCAATAATTTTTTTTCAACCCATTTCTTGAAAATACATTGTCTAATATCGTCTAAAATTGGATAACTATGTCATCAAATCGATACTTACTGGCAATGCGGTTAATTTTTATTTGAAGATAACCTTTTTGCCAAAATCTAACTAGTCTTTTTACTAATATTGAGTCAAACTTATTTATATGGAGTTGTGTCGGTCTCGTTGCCCGATGTTACTTCATACTTAGTGTCGTCTCATAGGGTGTGATAATATAACTTACCTAATTCACACCTCGTGAGAGCTAACTAACCACAAATATACGGATTGTTGACAAGTAATAAAAGTAAGTATTTAAGAGTGTCTTCTCCAGAGGGACTTCGTTGGTTAATTATTATGATGTGTTCTCAAAAAGTATATTAGAATGAGTTGCTTAACTAAAAATGTAAGATAAATATTTATTTCATTTTCTTTATTAAGGATTAAGATGCAATAAATATAAATTAGACTAAAATTATTTAAACTAAGGAACTAGGGATGTAAATAACTAAAAAGATGAGGTGAGATTATAACTCGAGAACTCGCAAGTAATTCTCATTAGTATTGGTTTTACGTTTTATTGTTTAAGAGTGAATCGATAATTATACAACAGTCTAGATTATAACTTCTTCTTGACTCATGTCAGGGTAGCTTATGAAGTTAATTCACTAGGGAACTCAGGTGAGGTGACCTAACTCAGTTATTGATGTTGATGGTCTCTAACCCTATTAACTATCCGGCTAGTCAAGCTCGTTAATATCACTGACGCACATTAGGCGATTTGTTAGGGTGAAAGTCCTAATTACTAAGGGCATTCCTATACTTGGTCAGTTAAGGGTTGAATTATATATAAAATACATAAAAAAGCAATCAAAATGACAATTCAATTAAAGATCTAATCTCCTAGATTCAATAAACGCAGTAAAACGATATCAGGGTTCATACATAATGTTGTTCTCAAGCTATGAATAAACTAGTGCATAATGAAATAAAAAAAACTAATAACTATTAATATAATATTCATATTCATATTAAAAAAATAGAATGAAATTACTCTAATAGTTGACTAGGAATGATGAAGGATAAAGTTGAAATGGCATAGACTACTTTCAAGTTTCAAACTTCTTCTCTTTTCTTCTGCTCTGCTACAAGCGCTTTTTTACTGATGAATTATTAATTAAAACCTTTTTCTAATGATAAAAAATTATATATGAAAGTTTTATCACGTTTTTTGTGTTGTGGGCTCCTTTTAGATGACTCAAATCAACCCAAGAACGTTTTAGTAAATGAGTGGAGTAGTTCGAACCACAGTAGCGGCAAATTCAGTTACTCTTCCATTTCAGCTTCAAATCACAAACTGTCATTTCATACGCGCACTTAACTTCAAGTGATACCATGAAATTCAATGGCTCATCCAAAATACTAACTGATTGCGCGTGGTGACTTTAACAAGTCGTTTTCCAAGTTTTGCCAGTAAACACTGTGACTTTCCTAAAGTGGTTGAATCGTCCTCTAACACCATGAACTTGGGATAATATCGTTTTCTTGACTTTTTATAATCAACTCAAAGTATCTTAGCATCCAAGTACCTAAGAGTTGCACACTTAACACACAAAATTTCTCAAAGTAACATAAAGACTGGAAACTAGACAAGAACTCATAAAACGTCAAATAATAGGAAAAAAATTCCCCAACTAAGTCCTAAATACCCCTAAAAAGACGTCTAATAAATAATATAATCTATCTTAAAAAAGGAGACGTCACCATCCCAATCCACTCTCGCTCATTCTTTAGTATCTTTTCTGTAAGCATTTTTATTATAATATGTATTCTCGCGCTTTCTTCTAGTCTAGCCTTCTCCTCGTATGATTACAAAACTCTGCTTCCTCAAGATCATAAGAGGAGTGGTCGGTGCGGGACTTGCGAAACTAAACCAAAGGGGGCTTAATGTACATGGCTTCGAGGACAATAGTCTCGATAGTTTTGTGGCCATTTAAAAATAAATAGATATTTATGACCTATAATTCTACTATCTAATCATAGGCATAAAAAGTTAATAACAAATGCTTTATATCTATAACTAACATAGATGTATGAGTAAGATTTTCATTTAATAATAGATGGATTTTTCTTCTTTTGTTTCTAGATATAATCATGATATTTTTACTATCTAATATTTAGTAGCCAGTATTAGCAATTTTTCTTTATTATTTTAATTTTTTGTTTTAAACTGATTTAAATACAACATATATATAATAAATTTTTAGTGTTTAGTTCAATTTTAGAAACATTCATGTATATATATATATTTCATGTATATTATTTTAACCATAATATTCTTTTTTTGTTAAACTTTTTGATTAGAATTTTAACTATAAATCAAAGAGATTTTTTTCCAATAGCCAAGTGGGCTTAAGCTATCAAAGTCAAAACTTAAGTCCACTACAGGAAGCGGTGGTTATGGGCCTCACAGTGGTTTTGTAGCGTTGCATGGTGACGACTGTGATTTTTCAACTCCCGTTGCTGGTGAGAGGCAGAGAAAGAGAAAAGAAACGGTTGTGAGATAACAGTAAAAGTGAATGGATTAGAATAGCTATAAGATACCGACGGATTATGAGTAGAGTAATGATATATACCACCCAAAATCATACTATCTAAATACCACCCAATGATATGGCGTGAATTAATTAGCTATAAATAATTAATCTATTTAGTTTCTTGATCTAATTAACGATTTATTATCAACTAATTCACGCCACTGGGTGGCGTGAATTAGTTGACTATACATAGTTAATCTATTTATTTTTTTGATCTAATTAACGATTTATTACCAACCAATTCACGTTATGTCATTGGATAGTATAGTTTTAGGTGGTATATATCATTATTCTTATGATTAAAAAAGAAAAAGATAGTTGGTATAATTTTACTTTTTTAGATTTAATATACAATGTGATTGAGAAGGATAGAGGAGACAAATAATTAAAGTTAAAGGACATTTATAATAAATAACCGTCACCTAAAATATAGTACTAGTACTATAAAATTAAAATAACCGGGCCCAGCACGATGTGATGCCATCTACTCAGTTGGCCTGTCCGGCCCAAATAATAAAAGGTGTACATCTACTCTTACCTAAAAACAATCTGTTTGACAAAAAAAAAAAAAAAAAAAAATCCTAGCTAAAATCAATCAAAATCAAACTGAAATTCCTGCAAAAGAGATGAAGATCCTTCACATGCCATGTCTGGAAGACAACTATTCCTACATGTTTGTTTCATTTCATCATTACTTTTAATTAATATATCTTGTCAAATTATATAATTATGTTTTTTTGTGTCTACAGGATAATAAATGAAGTAACTAAAGAAGCAGCTGTAGTTGACCCAGTTGAACCCCATAAGCTTCTTCGTGTTGCCCAAGAAAATGGTGTTGATCTTAAATTCGTCCTCACCACACACCACCACTGGTATCTTTCCCTTTTTTCTTTTTTAATTTTTTTTTATTAAAAATATATTAATTAATTACACTTTTGGTCCCTGTGTTATGTATTAATAGGGATCATGCTGGTGGAAATGATAAGATAAAACAATTAATCCCTGGGCTTAAAATTTACGGTGGATCAATCGATAATGTTCAAGGATGCACTCATGAAGTTGATAATGGTGATAAAATTTCACTTGGTGCTGATATTAATATACTATCGCTTCATACACCTTGGTGCGTTTAACTTTTTAATTTTAGACATTATCACGTGATCTTTTTGTGTCAATTAAATTGTTTTTTTCAGCCATACAAAAGGTCATATAAGTTACTATGTAACTGGCAAAGAAGGAGAAGATTCTGCTGTTTTTACTGGAGATACATTGGTAGAGTAATTCTTTTCACTCTCCGATTATTAATTTATTAACTATCTTTTGTTTATCATCTTCAGTTTATAGCGGGATGTGGTAAATTTTTCGAAGGTACGGCTGAACAAATGTATGAATCACTATGTGTAACATTAGGTTCATTACCCAAGCCAACTCAAGTTTATTGTGGTCATGAGGTATTATTTTGTACTAACTAAATCTACTATGAGAATATTTTAATTTTGATTTTGTGGTTATTATATAGTATACAGTAAAGAACTTGCAATTTGCATTAACGGTTGAACCAGAAAATTTAAAGATAGCAGAAAAATTGTTATGGGCTGAGCATCAAAGAAAAGGTGGTCTTCCAACTATTCCATCAACTATTGAGGAAGAATTGGAGACTAATCCATTTATGCGAGTTGATCTTCCGGAAGTTCAGGTTTTATTATTAAATGTTTTTTGTTAAAAATAAATGATTAAATGTTTTTGTTTGTATGTTATTGAATAGGAGAAAGTTGGATGTGACTCCCCTGTTGATGCTTTAAGAGAGATAAGGCAACGTAAGGATAATTGGAGAGGATGAAATTATCATATCTTGTATTACTCGGTTAAAAGTATGAACCATGTTTGTATAATTTGTTGGAAATCTTGTACTTTATTTTACTGTAATTTGTTGGGAATTCTGAGCCACAACACTAGTTATTGATGCATCTTTGTTTAAATTGAAACGGCATACTCAAGATTTGTTGCATCAAAGCGTATAATAAATGTTTGGTATGTAAACTTAGAGAAAGAGAAGTGAAAAGCGTTCACATTATGATTACTAAGTGCCCGTTTGGGATTGCTTTTCAAAATAATCACTTAAAGTGATTTTATATCCTTAGCAATATTTTAGACTCTTAAAATCACTTTTAGGAAAAGCATTAGATTAGTGATTATTAAAATAATCACTTAAAGTGATTTTAGATGTCAAAATATTTTTTAATATTTTTTACAAATAATTTAATTTTAATCAAAAAGCGCTTTTAGCTCCAAAATAATCCATCCCAAACGGGCTCTAAGTAGTCTAGGATTGAGAATGTTTTATCTAATAGATAAGTAGGAATATTCTTGAATAAAAAGGCAGTTAGTTATAAGTGTTTATATTGCAAGATTGGAAAAAAATGCAAACATCAATGATATTAATGGGCAAGTATAACTTTATTGCAAACACAAAGAGATTATATAAAGAAGATCAGTTCAAATTATATGTATGTACTGTAACGATCATACTTCAGTTTTTCTCGTTCATCCTGTTTGTGAAAACCAAATTGCATAATTGGTCCCTGTGTTATGCAATATAGTCAAATATATCCCTAGCTGCTTCAAGGTGACTAACTGTCCGGTCCAACCGGTCCTACGGACCGAACCGGACCGGTCAACGCGAGAACCGAACCGGGACCGAAAGTCAACGCAGGCACGGACCGGACCGGTCCACAAGCTACCGGACCTGTTCTTCACTTTTTTAAAAATAAAGGGGACCGGACCGGAACCGGTCCGTTAATTTTTTCTTTTTAATATTTCATTGTTTTAGGCTTTTAGCCCAATTATTTGTAGCCCAACCCATTAGTCCATTATTATCCCACCCCCTTACCAACCCATTAATTAAACCCAACCCAAATAAACCCATATTGCTTGAAACCGTGCCTTTCTATAAAAATAAAAAAAAAACAAGTTGGAACCGCTAAGAACCGGACCGGTTTAGACGGTTCTCTTAACGGTTCGGTTCTCACCTCCTTCACTCTTAGAACCGGACCGAACCGGAACCGGTAAGGTGGAGCCAGTAAGCCGGACTGGACCGATAAGGCCCAGATCTGCTAGGAACCGGTCCAAACCGGTACGGAACGGACCGTTAGCCACCTTAACCCTAGTTATAGGTCCATTAGTGCTTGGTAATGGAATTGTTAATATTAAAAGCATTTTTGAAATAAAACTAGAATATTTTAAAAAGTATAAAAAATATTTTTAAAATCTAAAATTACTTTAGATGTTCATTTGATATTTTTTTTAAAAATGTTTAAATATCTAAAACACTTTTAAACATCAAGAAATACTTTTAAAGATGGGGGAATTAATTATAAAGGTCTAAGAGACATGTCACTTTCTATTATAAGGCCCAAGTGTAAGTAGTAGTTGGACTGGCTAGTTCGATAGTAAACTAGTATAGAAAATGTCTAAACAACCCTCATAAAGTGTATTTCTTTCTCTTTCCATTTGTCAGAAAAATCAGATTCTCAATCTCTTAAAGGTATCGATGTAATTGCTTTTACTCTCTCCTCACTGTTATCTCTCTTCTCTATCCCCCTCTCTTGACCTTCTCGTACCTACAGGACAACAACCAAAATCAAATTACAGATCTGTTTCTTCCACCAATGAACCAAGCCGCTCTACTCGAGAAGGAATCCGCCGCCTGTACACCTTCTGTCGCCACCGCTCTCCTCCACAATCATTGGCTTTTTCAAAGAACCCAATACGACCGTGAAGAGGTATGCTTTTTCTCTTTCCATTTGTCAGAAAAATCAGATTCCCAATCTCTAATAGGTATCGATGTTATTGCTTTTACACTCGGATCTCACCTACCCGCTCAAGGAAACCGCCGTCGGAGCTGCACATTAGGTATCGTGTCCAATTTCATTGTCAATTTAAATTTTCAATTTTATTCTAAAACTGTTTGTTATTGTTTTTTGTGGATCAGTACAAAGCCTCTCTCTTGCACAACCCGTCGTTTTCCTTACCAAGCCGCTCCCTGCACAAAACTTTTTTGTATTTATCCAATGTTGTGAAGAAATTTATTTTTGTTTTTTGTGGTGAGTCATTTTAATTACATAAATTCTCTTGATTAGTCAAATATATTGTTAATTGTATTGAACTTGAGCTTATACCTTCTACATTCTGTTGTGGATGTTTCTCTCCAGATTATTCTTCATCTTTATGTATCTCACTAAATATGGTATCTTATGGTAAGCCACCCTACTCTACCTTAATCCCATTAATCTGTTAAACATTGTGTATCTAATTTAATGTTGGTTTGGTTTAGGTAGCTTTTGCCATTGTTTCTCAGTTTGACTCAACAGCTGAAGAATCAGACCTCTGAAGATAATCATAATAATCATAATAATCTTAATAATCGTTTTCAATAGCGTACTATGCTCCAACCAAATCAAATGATAATGAATTCATTTATAATTAGGTTAATTGCATTGTTGGTCCCCGTGTTATGAAAAATAGCAGAAATTTGGCCAATGTTATCTGTGTATATTGCACGGGCAGTATATTTGCTAATTTATGAAACACGGATGTATTTTGTGTTTGGCATAACCCAGGGACCAATTGTGCAATTATTAATTAATTCATGCAGTTGATGTTTATTTTTTTGTGTGCCCAATAAAAGAATTGCATTGAGACTCTTATAATTGTGGTTTTATTACAGTATTGACAGATGACAAGGAAAGAACAAGACAGGCTTCTAAGAATGGATGCAGATTACCAGAAAAAAAGCGAGTAACAGAGTTTAACAAGCGAAGAGAAGAGAGATTAAAAGAAGCTGAGGAGCGTGCCTTAGTATAGCTCATAGTATGTTTCCTCAGCAGCCCACGCTCGCAACTTTACCTATTGCAAGAAATCAGCATGTGTGTTTTGTGTATATATTGGACACTCATAGTATGTCTCCAGGTATCTATGTTTGTGTTGTTTGTTTGTTCATATGTATGTTGTATTGTCATCCATTTGCTTACATGAACTTTTATGTTTGTACAGTATACTTCAAAAAACTGTGACTACATTAGAGATCTTAACGGATTGGTATTGATTTCGTGAGTAATATTCAGCTTTTTTCAATGTCGTCTCAGCAACTGATGCTAAACCACTAGATATTATCATGTACCTGTATCGTCCATCTGTATAGGCTAAAATGAAAGGCCTTGGTGGAGATTTAAACTCTGAAAGTGGCAAATTAGTTGAGGATAACTTGAATGGAGAAATAGTAGAAACATCACATAATTGAACAAGGTTATACTTGTTGTCATTGTTTTTTCTCCTCAAGGTTTGTAAAATAATCACATTTCTTGTTTAAACTATGTAGCTGAAGCAGAGATAAAATGAGCTGAAGAGAGAGACGAAGCGGAAAAGAAAAAGCGGACTTAGAAAGCTTTCAACAATCAAAGACACTAATATTTTCACAAGTCTGATACATTTATAATATATATCAGGAGTATTATGAGGCACTATTTTGATCATCAAAGGGATGCCTTCTTATTGTTTCTCATCTTCTTTATCATATTTTAGCCGTGTTAAAATACTGTAGTCTTGTTAACTTTTTGAGATTTAGTACAAGGGTATTATATAGTCTTTCTTTAACGGTCATTTTTGCTTACATATTTTCAGAGCTTACGAATTTGTAATTACGTAATTGAACTTGTATTACATGGGTTTGTATTTATGGCATCGTGAATTATGTTCTACTATATATCCTAATTGTTGTCTCTATCATAATTTCTAATATTTGTTTATTCTAAAATAATTTGAGTCCATAATCTTTAGCCACTAATCTGTTTATTTTTTGAGTTAATTGTAATATATGTCAGGGTATATACCCGTTCATAGAAGTGGGTATCGTTCATAGAAGTGGGTATACAACCGTTTAGAGAACTGGGTATATAGCCATTTAGAGAACTGTTTATACACGTTTAGAGAAATGGGTATATACCCTTTGAAAGAGATTGAAAATCACAATTTAACACTCATCGAGCGATATGGGTATGGAGATTTCACAACGATGCTAAAGTAACGACGGATCAATAAATCTTTGAGCTTATGATCTCTTAACGGGTTCCTATGGCTATATATCCATTAATCTTTATTTTAGTTAATTGCAATACAGGTCCCTATGGGTAATGGGTGAATACCGAAAGGTAGTCGATTGGCATATGCCCATCAACTTCCATTTGGGTATACACCAATTGGAAATGGTTGGGCATACGCCCATCAAGATCATCTCTCACCGTTAGTGACCTTATGTATGCTTGGGTTTATCCACTCGAAATGGTTAGGCATACGCCAACCACAAGCATCTTTTCCGTATTTGACATTATGTAGGGTTAGGTATACGCCCAGCAACTTCATTTTGGGTATACACCCATTGGTAATCGTTGGGCATGTGCCCATCAAGATCAACTTAACCGCAAGTGACTTTATGCCCATCAACTATGTTTGGGTATACACCCATTCAAAATGGTTCAAGTGGAATTATGTATGGTTGGGAATACACCCATCACCTACGTTTTGGTATACACCCACTCTAACTAGTCAAGCATTGGGAGTGGGCGCGTACCTGTTTTGTCACCAATATTGACGTAGTTATTTCTAGTGCGCCCATCAACATCGTCTTTCCGTCCTTGACGTTATGTAGGGTTGGGTATACGACCATCAACTTCGTTTTCGGTATACACCCATTGGAAATGTTTTGGGCATACGCCCATCAAGATCATCCTTCCGGCAAGTGTCCTGATGTATGTTTGGGCATAAGCCCATCAACTAAGTTTTGGCATACACCCATCAACTACTATATTGGCTCGTTTTTTGGGTTTGGTTATACAACCATTGTGTCATTATTGAATTTGTGTATACACCCATGTTGGGGTATAGACATGTTGTTTAGTTGGAGACTACAAAAGATATTGTATTGGGTCATTGGGTATACACCCATTACGTGTATAGCCATTTTGTTTATTTTTTATACTACAAAAAAGGTTCAATAATAGGTGTCGTTATTGAATGTGGTTATACACCCATTGTGTCGTTATTGAATTTGGGTATTAACCCATTGTGGTGTATACCTATTTTGTTTTACTTTGAAAATTCCAAAAGCTACTACATTGGGTCGTTTTTTAGTTTAGGCATACACCCATTGTGTCATATTATAAATGTGTATACACCCATTGTTGGTGTATATCCATGATGTTTAGTTTAAGACTACAAAAGATACTATATTGGGGGTGATTTATAAATTTGGGTATACACCTATTGTGTTAGTATTGAGTTTGGGTATATATATGTATATACCCGTTAAGAGATATGGTTATATGCCCATCCAGACATCTGTGTATATACCCACCGAGAGATACATCAACACCTATTTTTAGATTTTCTTCGTTTGAGTTGCACTACTAATGGTGTTATTGGGTAACTACTAGATGCGGTACTTGGTATTTACACATTTGGGTATATACTAGAGGTGGTTATAAGAGGTGCTTATTTTACCAGAGGTGGTTATAAGATATACCCATTTTGGTGTATCCCCATTTGGGTATGTACATTATACTATAACAATACGAACTGTAGTAGTAGGTATATATCTATTTTATTTGTATATACATATTGTTAAACACATAATTGAGATGCATTACTAATGGGTAACTACTAGATGTAATACTTGATATTTATTATTTTGTATATACCAGAATGGTATACCCTTTTTGTTTTAGTTTGAACATCAAACAACTACTATATTGGGTCGTTTTTTAGGTTTAGTTATACACCCATTGTGTCGTTATTGAATTTGTGTATACACCCATTGTTGGGTTATAAACATGATGTTAAGTTTGAGACTACAAAAGATACTATATTGGGTCATCACTGAATTTGGTTATACACTCGTTGTGTCATGACACCCACATCCATTGATTTGTAACTTGTGTATAAGGCTATGCTACTTGAACTGGGTATACACCCATTGTATATAACGGTAATACGTATGTTCAAATTGGGTAAAACCCAGTGTTTACGTTTTAAGGTTAGGGGTTAGGTTATAGAGTTAATGAGAAAGGGTTATGGTATACACATATGTATCTGTGTGTCAGTCACATTTTGATTAATCGATACAGTAATACAAATAGAAAAATGATTAATCTTTGTAGT